>CM060919.1:636278825-637594659 GCA_030737875.1 Allium sativum
CCATTCTTTCTAAGCCATCCATCTCGATCAAGCCCATACTTGTTCATCTCCTCATCGATACTCATCTCTAATTTGGAGATGATTTCCAATAGGTTAGGATCGTTCCTCTGTTTAGAGCCGATCCGCCCAATCAAAGTGGGTCTGATCGTCAAACTTGCTAACATTTCTGGATCCAATTCGCACTTTGGTCTGAAATCATACCCAGCGATGTACTCCAGTTGCTTCCATTCTAGAAACATAGCCCCTAGGCTGGCATGTCTCCTACTCAATGCATCAGCCACCGCATTGCCCTTTCCCGGTGTATATGCGATGTCAAAATCAGAGGAAGCTAAAAACTCTAACCATCTCTACTGACGGAGATTCAGATCTTTCTGAGAGAAAAGATACTTCAACAACTTATGATCTGTAAACAGCTCAAATCTTTCTCTCAAGAGATATTGTCTCCACATCTTTAATGCGAACACGATCGCTGCAAATTCTAAATCATGGGTAGGGTATCTTCTCTCGTGCGGTTTCAATTGCCGACTTGCATAGGCTACCACCCTACCACATTGCATCAATACAGCACCTAGTCCGGTACTACAAGCATCCGTGTATACCGTCATCTCTTCATTCCCCTTAGGAATGACTAACACTGGTGTGCATGTCAACTTGTCCTTTAGACTCTTGAATGCATTCTCGCACCTTTCATCCCAGACAAAAGCTTGATTCTTCTTGGTCAACTGGGTCAATGGTGTTGCTATCATGGAGAAACCTTGAATAAACTTACGATAGTATCCAGCTAACCCCAAGAAACTTCTTACATCTGTTGCATTCTTGGGCGTGGGCCAATCCTGTACCGTAGCCACCTTCGCCGGGTCCACGGCAATACCATTCTCTGATACAACATGGCCCAAGAACCTCACTTCCCTCCTCCAGAAGTGACACTTAGAAAACTTTGCTTTCAATTGGTGTTTTCTCAACACCTCCATCATTATTCTTAAATGTTCCTTGTGTTCTTCCTCTGTCCTCGAGTAGGCCAAAATATCATCAACGAACACAAGGACAAACTTATTCAACTGATCTCTGAATACCCTATTCATAAGATCCACAAAATATGTCGGGGCATTGGTCAGCCCGAATGGCATGACCAACCACTCATAAAATCCAGACGGCGTCCGAAATGCCGTTTTGGCTATACTCTCAGCTTCCACTCTAAGCTGATGAAAACCTGTCGCGATATCCAACTGAGAAAATACTCTCGCGCCACTCAACTGATCGAACAAATCATCTATCCGCGGTAGAGGATACTTGTTCTTCCTCGTCACTTTATTCAACTCGCGGTAGTCTACACACAAACGAAGGGAACCATCCGCCTTGGTGGCAAACACAACTGGCGCTCCCCATTTAGAAACACTCCTTCTGATAAATCCCTTCTTCAAAAGAGCGCTGACTTGCACCTCGAGCTCTCGCTGCTCTCTTGGTGCCATACGACGAAGTGGCATCACTATAGGTTTGGAATCTTTTACCAAATCAATACGGAACTCAATCTCTCGGTGTGGTGGAAGTCCGGTCACTTCTTCGAAAACATCCGGATACTGGCCAACCACGGGCAAACCTGACAACTCACTATGCGGAATATCGAGGGAGTTTAGAAAACTAGCCAATACCCCCTCACTGGGTAGACCACCAAACACTATACTCCGCCCATCATCCGCTCTAGCTGTCACCAAAAAGCCCTCACAGTCTACCACCACCCCGTATCTTCGGAGCCAATCTACTCCCAAAATAATGCCAAACCCAGTAAAGCCCAAAACAAAGCAATCACAAACAAACATGCATCCATGACTCGATAAGACCACATTACGACAAATCATGCTAAGGCTAGTCGAACCACCAATCGGGTTCGTCACTATTAAAGGTCTATCGACAATCTCGGGCTCCAGTCCTAACCTATCTACCAGGTCACTAGATATGAAAGAACTGGAAGCTCCGGTATCAAACAAAACTCTAACAGGAACATCATAAACAGAAAGCATACCTTGAATGATGACATTCTTGCCCTTCTCCGCCGCAGTTGGGGCATTCGACGAAGAAGGAATAGCATTAAGGGCATATGCTTTCACCATTTGCTTTTCTTTCGGGGGTTGCGGACACTTGTCCTTGTGATGTCCCATTTGTCCACAGTTGAAACACTTCCTATCCGCTGGCTTGGCCCGACAATTACTAGCATAATGGCCCTTCTTACCACAGCTGAAGCACTCAACATCTTGCTTATTCTTTTTCTTCTGGCCATCCTTAGTCTGATTTTGCTTTCTCTTATTCTGGGAACCACCCTTGCCTCCACCACTTGCTTGTGGCTTCGGCTCATCTACGGATGCACCCTCAGCCTTCGGCTTAGGGTAGAGACTTTTTGATCTCAATGCTTTTCCCACAATCGATTCAAACGTCTCATCGATGTGGTTAATAAGCCTTTTCCCCAAGTACTGATCCAAACCAGTTATGAATTTCTCATTCTTCTTCTCGGCAGTATCAATAAGAGATAACCCATATTTTGACAAAGTGTCAAATTCAGCAATATACTCCGAGACAGCTTTGCCATTCTGCTTGAGCTCCAAGAATTTCTTAAACAGCACTGACTTCTGAGCAGCTAGAATGAACTTCTCGCTAATGCGAGCTTTAAACTGCTCCCAAGTAATCTGATCTTCAGGAGTAGCTGCCTTTATAGCATTCCACCAATTCATTGCCCGCCCTTGCAGCTGACGGGACGCTAGTTTTCTCTTCATCACATCCTCGATACCCAAATCCTCGAAGATACATTTGCAACTATCTGACCAATCCTGAACATCCGTGGCCGACTCCGTTCCGTGAAACGGCTTCCCACCAAGGCTAGTATAATCCTTATTTAGCTTGGCGAAGTCGACCCTCGGCGCCTGCACTATTGGACCACCACCATTTCCACCATTGGGAGCTGCCCTCTGTACATCCCTAAGCTTCTCTCTCATGAGGTCAGTAAACATCGTCCTCATGTCAGCAGCATTCCCATTATTGGCCCCTCTACCGGTACCTCTAACATATCGGCTCATCGTCAATCTGAAAAAGGAATCGATTAACGACCCCATAGTGGTGCTAGTGCAGCACGACTTCATTCTTATACTACTAATAGTATATATATATAGCCTTTAAAAACCAAAATAATCACAAATACGCTCTCTCGTATACGTATACTATCTCTCCCTGATAACTTCCCTAGGTTAACTACGCAACCTAGAGCTCTGATACCAAGTGTGACGGCCCGCCCCGCACCAGTCGGCATTTCCTCCGAAAATGCGATGTACACGTGCCTGACTAGCACGGAACGGTCGTCAGAAAAAAAGAAAAAAGAGAATTAACTAACGAGGAACCTGTAGAATGTCTCACAGCGCATGGAATAAAATATAATAACAATAACATACTTGACATAAAACAGGTGAGACAGCGCATAAGCTGATAACTAAAATCAACATCAACATCAGTGCAGCGGAATTCCAAATACAGCTTATTACAACTTTTCAATTTTACTGTCTCTAAACAAAAGAAAGCTAAAGTAGAAGATGCACCACTAATGCCCAAGCAATGATCTTCAACAACACAGGGAGAATACTATATATATATATTACGTGGAAGCCTCCTGCTCGTCTCCGGATCCTCTACCCGTGCATCACCAGCTAACCTGTCTCTAGTCTGCTCGTGTGAGCACCCAGAGTAATAAGAGGAGACATAAAACTCTGGGTCAGACATAAAGCCTGGTATGAGCGATAAGCATCTAAACAGAATAATAACAGGTATACTAAACCATACCTGAACCTGGACCTGCAACCAAAGAGTTAGTACCACATACCGTACAATACTCTAAGGTGCCATAATAAATAGTGTAAAGAATACGGGGGTGGGGTGTGCATGTTAATGATAGCAAACAAACCATCCATAGCAACTATCCTCACATCTCTCACTCAGTGCGTAAAGCATACGATATCTACCACTTTGGAACACTAGACAAATTGAGGTAACGACGAATCCCGACTTGTAGAAACCCTGTTGTGACCAAGCTAAACACATGGAGTCATGACCAAACATTTCAATGACCCACTTCATTGGTCGTAGCCCTTGGTTCTACCAATGCCATAATGGCCCTGAATCCGCCTTCGTACCTCATACCATAGTGGTCCAAAGCTATAGACATCGATAACCCCTTAGCACGCGTCCCGCAGCAAAGCCCAACCATGAAGCGAACTCGTTGATTCCCATCTGGATCTTGAGCTCTAACTTCTCATTTGGACTTCCTTTGCATCTTGGGTTTGGTCGAATTGGAGTTGGTCTCCAGAAGAGTTGTCGCGCAGTAGCAGCCCTAGAATTCGGTTCGGTTCGGTAGTCATTACCCTCGTCGGTTCGGTTCGGTTCGGTCCTCCTTCCTTGTCATCTTTCCATTCAGTTCGGGTGTCCCCCCGGGTTCGGTTCAGTGCACCAAACCGATCCCATCCTTTGTCCTAGCCTCTACTTTCCCCGTTCCGACCCTATGCTCCTCATCTTCATCCCATCCGGTGCTCCAGTCCGATCCGATCTGGCCCCCATTGTTCTTCCGATCCGATCCCCTTGTCCACTCCAACTCTAAGTAACCGGCCTTCCTTCTCGCCAAGCCTCCTCCAGTGACAAGTTCCAATCCAGTTCGAATTCCCTTGGCCAGTTCACAAATCCGATCCGACCCCTACTCTGATCCGATCCGGTTCGGAACCTGCACATTTCTGCAACTTTCCAGCGAGCTTTCTACGCCATTTGACGGCATTTTCGACCAATCTAACTATTCTAATCAATCATAAAACATACCATAGAGTCATAGCAACATGTAAGAGTAACCACAAACACCAAAACAGCAATTCAAATGAATCAAAAGTGGCCAAAACCCCACATTTTCCCTTAAGCATGTTTAAGCAAATCTAATCATAGGGTTAACAAAACTTAATCAAATTAAACCAAATTTCTACCAGAGGCATAAAATATGATTTAAGAATTTCTAAACATTTTTCCAGAATTTATTAGTGTATAAATCCGCTAATCCTCACTAATTACCCTTAGTTACCGTAATTAGTGCAAAAACTATGCAAATCACTCACCTTTGCCACAAAATAAAGCACCAATCTGAAATACTCTCTGTTTGGGTCGAATTCCTATGTATATCAGCAGCTCCAACCTTGCTCTGATGCTATTTGGCCTTGTTTTGATGTAGTTTAGGCTTAATCTTCACTAAAAATGTGTTTTGGAGTGGTTTTAGAGGATGGAAGCCATTACTAGGGTCTCAAGAAGGTTTGTGGCGGCTCAAAACTGAAATGAAAGTGATTTCCTAATCCTAATCAGTCCTCCTATACCTCTAAACCCGAAATTCCCCTCTGGATCTAGCTGCTAATTACCCGGTTAAGCCCAATTAAGCTGTTTTTCATCATCTGAAACTTGTTTCAGCCATATCTCCCAAATGGTGAGTCCGTTTGGCTAATGTGACCACTCTACGGAATTGTAAACCATTATCCAGAGCCAATGCAAGTGGTTTTATGTCAAAATTCCTTTCCAGTCAGAAGTTATGGCCAAAACAGTGTCAATTAGGGGTAAAATGGTCATTTAAAAATCGGGAAAAATCATGAACATGGGAAATGACCCCAATAGTCGTCTCCCAAAGTTACATGACCATACGACTTCATATGTGAAAGAAATAAATATTCTACGATCCTATGATATGTAGAATACGGGTCGTTACAGAATATATACCACATCATATGTCACAACATATGAAAAATAGTATTATAAATATTGAGGAATCCAGTTGGATCCCTCCAACCTGTTTCCCTGCATCACAGATGTTAAACAATATAAATAACATCAATTTCATTTCAAGATAAAATATTCTAATAAACAGAATCAATATTTGATTCACGATATATATATATATATATATCACTAGATGTATAATTAAGACCAATAAATTAACAGTTCATCCAAACAATCAACACACAACAATCAACCATCGTTTATAAATTCTAAAAGTATGTTATAAAAATATAAACTAATCCGAGTTAGTGAGATCTACTCACATTGGACGGTTATCGTTAAATAACGATTAACTGTCTTTGATTCAGACGGAGTTTTATTTTGCTATAAATTTAGACGAGCTCCAAATCATCAATTCCATTGTGTTGCCACCATCCATACGATCCCAACGAATCTTGTTTCGTTGAATTCTGATATGGTATGTAGAAGTTATTACGTTTACAAGTTATAACGTGAATTAAATTCCTATATAATTAAATTAAAAAGGGTAATTGGGCTTTCTAATTTAAACTAGGCCCATCTGCATATGTTTTAAACCCGATACCGTTTACTCCTCCTTCTTCTTGGACAAAATAATCTCATAGTTGCTCCTCCATTTTTCAAATACACGCACCTTTTTCCCAACTTTCGATCTCAACTTTCCCCCTCCTATATCATGAAATTCAAACCAAATACTCATAAACCTCCTCTTCAAAAATACTCTAAAGCCATACTAAAATGCTCAACCTCGATACCAGAAAACTCATTCTTCTTCCTCGCGACTTCACAAAATGCTGTAACCCATTTTTCATGGCCAAACTTTGAAAAGCCTAAGCTCCCTCCTTACTAATTAAAAAATCAAACTAAAAATATCAATAGCTTCCTTTTCCCGAGATCTATCTACATATGCCAAGCAAGTACGGCTCGCACCAACCGTGAAAAATCCGAACTCAACCATCTCGACTTCCTACAACATATGGTACGACATCCATTTCCACCATTTACCCTCAAACTTTGCACGCTTATCCTATTTTCCACTACGATCCCAAATCAAAACAACTCTAATCGCCAATACCGCTAATTATCGCTAGTCCTAGCTACTTCATGAGTTCCAATAACGAGAAAAATGATGTCGAGCCACAAAAAAATCATACTGTATTGAAGAGCAGTACATCACGAGTCCAAAAACATAAATTTAGTGGTTTATAAATTTTTATATGAATTTCTAAGATTTTGTAGAAATCACGAAATGGTTTTCCAGAAGAAAATAGTGGCGGCGATGCTCACTGACCAGAAAAAAATATAGAATTACGTTTAGAAGGATGCCATGGTGTTTACAGGGTATTTTTAATATTTTTATATTGATTATTATATTTGTTTTTAATCCAGCGCTGTCTATATTTGTTATTAAAAGTTCCTATGATCGCATGCAATATCCAAAATCGATAAAAATGGACATGTAGCTACAGTTCGACATTACGGACCTAACGAAACTTGTTTCGTCGAATTCCGACCCCGTTTGCTCACATAGCATATCTTTAAAGTCAAATTATTGACTTTTTTCACATTAAAATCCTGTGCGGCCACATACTGACTCCAAAAATCACGAAATTTGAAATCTAACAATAATTTAATATTCAGGATCCAACAAAATTAGTTTTTTTTTCAAAAACGGAGTTCATTTGCGAAAATGGCTATTTTTAAAGCTCTAAATAAACCCATTTAAATATTAATATATTTAAAAACAATTTAATTCAATATTAATAAATTAATATTACCGCATATATATTCACATACGGCATCATATTCGATTTGTATTTAAATCCTTTTATAACTCGATATTCCGAAATTCCCAGTTATAACGATATTCGATTTGTATTTAAATCCTTTTATTATATAAATAAATCATTATAAATTATATAGGAATTCCATATCAACTTTTCAAAAATTTGATTTGGACATAACTCACAATCAACACGGTGGAATCTAGATTTATCTCTTCCATTAGAAAAATATACTTCACCAGCTCCGAACGTTTCTTGTTTCATAGAAATCGGGCTTAAAAAGGATTCTGTATATTTGTTTAAAGTTTGAACTACCAAATTACGAACCGTCGCACCATTTCGAGCTCGATTATAATTATAATATAAATTATACATTCAACTGACATTTATAAATAAATTCGTTAATATAATTCAATTCTAAACTGAATTATATTTTAAATTGCCCAATTCACACAATATTGCGAATTCCACTATTTCCGAAATAAATATCTTATTCTATTATTTATATTAATTAAATATACAATATTATTTAATTAAACAACCATTTAAATCTCTAAATCACTATTCAATTAATTAAATAAATTAATTATAATACCGTAAAAATATGGGTCGTTACATGCTTCCCCCCTTAAAATAATTCCGTCCTCAAAATTGCTAAGGTAGAAGACGAACCCTATTAACTGGGTAAAAAATTATTTGTTTACTTCTTAAATTTCAGTTTCACTGTACTAATTAATTTCAATTAAATATTAATTCATTCTTATTAACAAAAAAATTCAAAAATTCTGAAAATTTTCTAACACCCTAAATTTTCGAAAAAATTATCAGCATCTTCTTTGTACGGCTCAATCGTTACAACTCGCCTCTCTAGGCCTTCTCTAACCTAAAAGAAAATCAAATAGCCAAACGGCTTGCCAAATAGGCTCATAAATCACCAAACTCATATAAAAAAAACTTGTACCTTTTTGTCCTGCATATCATTATATCCTTTCCATCTGCTACCAATTCAGCATATAAAAATGTCATTCCAATCAACTCAAAACAATTTTATCCTGAAGCCTAATCATTCGCTTATACCCAAGTCGAATCCCATTCTGAACTCAAATTCTATTATCAATTTCAACTCTTAACTTACCAGTCCAATATACTTAACCAAACTGAGTTGCATTCCTCAAAATTTATTAACTATTTAACTTCTCTAATTAATTATCTTTATATGATAATTTAATTCTGATTTTTATTTCAGAAATCAATCCATTACTCAACCGAGTCCAATTATATACCAAATTCCAAATTTACTCGATATTACCCCATTTCAATACAGTTTCTACTTTACTGGCTTTAACTCAATTTCAATTTGTTTTCACAAATTTTTATTTAAATTTGTTTTTTTATTCAGCTTTTCCTAGAAATTTTAAACAACTTTGCTTTTCTAAAACCAGATATCCCTTTTTGGATTTCGAACAACTTGTTTTGCAAAACAATTCAAAACTGTATCTTTGGTAGTAATCCGTCACTTAGAACTCGAAAACGAACACTGATGATGTGACCAACATCATCAGAATTATTTCCCAGCTACTAAAGTGAGTTCAATACTATATCACCTTTCAAACTCATATTTAAACAATTTCATTTTGAAATCAATTCAGAATACCATTCACAATGCTTATAAAACAATTTAAAATCTCCCAGGATTTTAAAATTCTCGTATATTTAATCCAAATCCATTTACAAACACTTATCCAACTTTTTGGAACTTTAATTCCAATTTTGATTTTGATTTCAGATTTAATCCACTTCATCTCATATATTACACTCATATGAGTTTTGATCGGCTATGTACTTGACCATTTTAATTTTAGTCTAATTCGGTTATAATAACAACCAACATATCTGATATATTATAATAATTCCAATATTAATCATTCTTTTATATCAAAATATACTTTGGGTAAAATTATTTCATTACCCTCTTTTTAAAACATATTGTGTTGGTTCATCGTATTCAAGTGTTCAGAAACTCCTATCGATATAGTGGATCAAACTGATCGACCCGAATTCATAAACAACTCAACCAATTAATCTCCACAATATAAAACAATTTTTTTATAAAATCTACAAATATGTTTACTCGTATATGTACACTCAAACTCAATCTGGGTTATTACTAACCCTATCTCTATCGAGTTACGCCACATAGCCAAGGTAATCACTTAACCTTCAGCTCTGATACCACTATAACGAACTGGGATTTTCGACCCAAAAAATCAACATAAACTCCATGTCAATTATCCAGGCATTGAACATTCCAGATCATTAATAGAAAGAAGTTAGAGGATGAGAATAAATAAGACAGAAAATTTGAATAGAAGAATGAGAGGAACAACAACAGAATCAGAGTAACACGAACCTCACAGCGGAACAAGTAAAATATACTATATAACATAACTTTGAAATACAAATTTGTACTTGAACGTACAAATCATTATCAAAGTACAACACTTACAACATAGCGGAAATAAACAATTGCTATAAAATCCTGAATCCTCCTGCTCCAAGCTCTCAGTATATCTGTAAAATTCCGACTACTTGATTGCCTGTACAATTTGGGCACCCAAGAGTTTTGGGAAAAAAATAAACTCCGGGTCAGTCATGAGACTAGTATGAGTAAACAATTTAAAACAGTTTGAGAAAATAAACGATATCTCATAAGACCACGCCGTGTAGCACGGAATGGGTTTTTCCCTTATGAGAATCCGAAACACTTGATTTAACATTCAAAATCCTTTTAAAAGAAACGATAAATCTTTATATCAAAACTCTTTTGATATTATAGTAGTGTCTATTAATCACAACTAAATAATCATTAGCAGAACGCTTTTATCTCATGTTCTACATACATAATATATAATCAAAAACCGTGGGCGCTTACTAGGTAATGGATTCCAACTGGAAAGGTATGAGACCACCTTCCGATAGTGTATCTCTAGAGAGGAATACACCGGGTTCAACAAGAGCATCTTGCAACCCATGCTAAACATGATCGGTCACTCATTTCGCTTGAGTGTACCGAACGTATTATCCCCAACGGTTGGGATCAACAACTGTTTCCCAAAAAGGACAGCATCAAATTAGGTTAAAAGAGTAAATAAAATTTCTCTAGATCTGGTGACCATACACCCTAATTGGCAACTAACCATTTATCCATGCGACCTATCCGATTTTATACCATTTATCGGTTGTGAGGCTAGAGGCCACGCTTATCTTTGACAGATCACATATTTATTCACTTTAAATGTCACATCATCATACCCACCAAATCACAAATTGATTTCCCCAAAAATACCACAAGTATATAGCTAAGAGAAACGAATTCCTCCACCACCAAACGTAAATACGTTTAAAGACTTCTACTTACACAATCTAACTCTGTCAGACATTCTTCCATACAGGTTGTCCTAGGACTGGATAAGCCAAGGCACTATTCTGTAAACTCATCTTAGGCAATTTCTACCTAGGATTTTTCATAACGATCCTTGCATAAACTCCGTCTTCAATTATATTCATCGTATTTGATTTGCAATGCTAATGCCCATACGGAGTGGTTTTCAGATAATAAATCTAATTCTGGTCTCTCTGTATTGACAACGGAAAAATAGTCAAAACTTTGATAGTCGGTTATTTAACTATCAAAGGAAACATCCATACACACAACGATCTTATTTACAAATGGAAATTCTATCAATCAATCATAAATCAATATTTTTCCTTTTAAATTAATTTATCATTTATTTATTTATTTTCCCCTCTCCAGTTTCCATTATTCATAAATCCTTATTTTCTAAATTTAAGATAATATACGTTATTAATACTGGAAAACATTTCCATTTCTTATTCGTGCATCACTATCTTCCCATATCCATCAGTCTTTAACTGTAAACTAGTAAAAGAACAACTTCCCAAGTATAAACCCCGAAGGCCAAAACCAACATCAGACCGATACCCAGACAGTTGTTCAACATAACTAAGCTTACGCAACTCTCGGATTCAGTTTACGAATCCAATTATTTTATGAAAAACTAGTATTATAACGATAGCGTTATAATCCGTACTTCCGAAATGTCTACCTTAAAAATATAACTTTTGTTCCTTAATTTAAATGAATAATTAAATAACAGTTTATTTAATAAAGAAATCTTGATTAAAAATCGGAAAGTAAATAATACTTTCCTACATTCGATACAGTCGAATTCCAATGTATAATTCTCTCTTGAATAATCTTTATTCGATCTCTCTCTTTCGAATAACTATATTTGATAACTTTTTTTTCAAATAAACTATATTTGATAACTCCCTTTCGAATAAACTATATTCGATTAACTCTCTTCGAATAACTTATATTCGATTAGCTCTCTTAGAATAACTTATATTCGATTAACTCTCTTCGAATAACTTATATTTGATTAACTCTCTTCGAATAACTTATATTCGATTAACTCTCTTTATAGCCATTCCAATTTTGCAAAATGTTTGCTTGTAAATCATTAGTAAAGTGAATAATATCCTTTTATAGAAATCTGGACTTGTCCTACCAAATCAAAGCTTGATTTCAATTTAAACAATTATTACAGGTTCCAATTCTTTGTATCGAGTCATTTTATAAATTCCCAACCAATCTATTTCTCCCAAAATAGAATCCACTATTTTATTTGATCGCCACTTCCTATATCATTCAAATTCCCTTTTGAATTCCTATTTAAAAATCCAATTTTCTTTATAAATATTTTAATATATAAAATATTTATTTTAATCCATTATTATCATCGAATGTGAAGTTTGATTTTGTATTTTAAAATAACATCCCATTTCCAAATTCTATTTATACTTTTATTTATAGAATTAATTATATAAAAACTCCTTTTTACTTTTAACACTTAGAGTCTCATTTATAATTCATTTTATAAATGCTAAGTTCAATTTCTATTTAAAATATCGGTGTTAAAACCGATTTCTACTCCTCTATATAAATTCAGACTTATATATTCAATCTATCCCATGATAAATTATTTTATTTAATTTATAAATTAATCTATCTATTTATCTATTAAAACAGATTCCATTTAGTATCCACATTAAATCCATTCCATAATTCTTTTATATCTTGCCATTTTCTTTTTTTTAATTCTATTTATTTCCAAAACCATATTTATTCCATAAAATTCTTTATTTACTTCTTATTATTCCCATTAAGTATTTTCACCAAAAATGATCTTTTACACTTCCATATACTGTTAGTAATTTTATATAGAAGTTCCTTATTTAATTTTCAAATATTTCCTTTTATAAAATCCATCTGATTTTATAAAATTCTTTAAATTCAGTATCCACTTCACAATTTCCTTTATTATAAAATCCCTTGATTTTATATAAATATTTTTATTTCATTTTACACTTTGAAAATCCCCTTTTTGCATTCCAGTATCACTTATGGTATTAAAATACCAAATCAAAAGGATTAAAGATCATCCAAACACACATAATCAATAACAGATTATATACCACATCATATATCACACCATATGAAAAATAGTATTATAAATATTGAGGAATCCAGTTAGATCCCTCCAACATGTTTCCCTGCATCACAGATGTTAAACAATATAAATAACATCAATTTCATTTCAGGATGAAATATTCTGATAAACAGAATCAGTATTTGATTAACGATATATATATATATATATATCACTAGATATATAATTTCAACCAATCAATTATCAGTTCATCCAAACAATCAACACACAACAATCAACCATCATTTATAAATTCTAAAAGTACGTTATAAAAATATAAACTGATCAGAGTTAGTGAGATCTACTCACATTGGACGGTTATCATTAAATAACGATTAACTATCTTTGATTCAGACAGAGTTTTATTTTGCCATAAATTCAGACGAGCTCCAAATCACTCCGAATCAGATCCATTGTGTAGCTATCATCCATACGATTCCAATGGATCTTATTTCGTTGAATTCTGATATGGTATGTAGAAGTTATTACATTTACAAGTTATAACGTGATTTAAATTCCTATATAATTAAATTAAAAAGGGTAATTGGACTTTCTAGTTTAAACTAGGCCCACCTGCATATGTTTTAAACCCGATACCGTTTACTCCTCCTTCTTCCTGGATAAAATAATCTCGTAGCTGCTACTCCATTTTTCAAATACACGCACCATTTCCCCAACTTTCGATCTCAACTATCCCCCTCCTATATCATGAAATTAAAACCAAATACTCGTAAACCTCCTCTTCAAAAATACTCTAAAGCCATACTAAAATGCTCAACCTCGATACCAGAAAACTCGATCTTCTTCCTCGCGACATCACAAAATGTCACAACCTATTTTTCATGGCCAAACTTTGAAAAGCCTAAGCTCCCTCCTTACTAATTTAGAAATCGAACTAAAAATATCAACAGGTTCCTCTTCACGAGATCTATCTCCACATACCAAGCAAGTACAACTCGCACCAACCATGAAAAATTCGAACTCAACCATCTCAACTTCCTACAACATATGGTGTGACATCCATTTCCACCGTTTACCCTCATACTTTGCAGGCTCATCCTATTTTCCACTACGATCCCAAATCAAAACTCCTAAACAACTCTAATCGCCAACACCGCTCATTATCGCCAGCCCTACCTACTGCGTGAGTTCCAGTAACGAGAAAAATGACGTCGAGCCACATAAAAATCATACTGTATTGAAGAGCAAAACATCACGAGTCCAAAAACATAAATTTAGAGATTTATAATTTTTTATATGAATTTCTAAGATTTTGTAGAGATCACAAAATGGTTTTCTAGAAGAAAATAGTGGCTGCGATGCTCACTGACCAGAAAAAATTATGGAATTAGGTTTATAAGGATGGCATGGTATTTATAGGGTATTTTTAATATTTTTATATTGATTATTATATTTGTTTTTAATCCAACACTTTCTATATTTGTTATTAAAAATTCCTATGATCGCATGCAATATCCAAATTCGATAAAAATGGACATTCAACTAAAGTTCGACGTTACGGACCCAACGAAACTTGTTTCGTCGAATTCCGACCCCGTTTGCTCACACAGCGTATTTTTAAAGTCAAATTATTGACTATTTTTCACATTAAAATCCCAAACAGTCCCAAACCGACTCCAAAAATCAGGAAATTTGAAATCTAACAATAATTTAATATTCCGGATCAAACAAAATTAGTTTCGTCGAAAATGAAGTTAGTTTGCAAAAATGGCTATTTTTAAAAATCTAAATAAACCCATCAAAATATTAATATATTTAAAAACAATTTAATTCAGTATTAATAAATTAATATTACCATATATATTCACATACAATTTCATATAACTCCAAGATAAATACATCAGGATTTATAACTCGATATTCCAAAATTCCCAATTATAACGATATTCGATTTGTATTTAAATCCTTTTATTATATAAATAAATCGTTATAAATTATAAAGGAATTCCATAGCGAGTTTTCGAAAAATTTGATTTGGACATAACTCACTATCTACATAGCGGAATCTCGATTTTTCTCTTACATTAGAAAAATATACTTCACCAAATCGGGCTTAAAAGGGATTCTGTTTATTCGTTTAAAGTTTGAACTTCCAAATTACGAACTTCCGCGCCATTTGGAGCTCGATTATAATTATAATATAAATTATATGTTTAACTGATATTTATAAATAATTTCATTAATATAATTCAATTCTAAGCTGAATTATATTTTAAATTGTCCAATTCACACAATATTGCGAATTCCACTATTTCCGACTATTTCATATATAAATATATTATTCTACTATTTATATTAATTAAATATTCAATATTATTTAATTAAACAACCATTTAAATCTCTAAATCACTATTTAAATAATTAAATTAATTAATTATAATACCGTAAAAACACGGGTCGTTACAGAGGTGCCCCGGATATTGAGTCTCTAGTGGCTCAGAGATAGGTCATGTAGGACCGGGAATTGTGTGTTCAGGAATAACCGATCCACTAAAGTAAGTGTGGACCGGCACTGCAGATCCAGGGCTCGCCAGTGTCCGAGCCTTGGGGCATTTGCTAGAGTGTCTCGAATCAGTAAGGAGACCATCCCTTGCCTTGACTTATGATGGAAATCCAATTTCCAATACGACATCGTTTGGTTTTGATTGTAAACCTATATGGTGACATAGTATATGGTAGCTATGCTGTCTAGGATTGATATATTTATGTTGAAATTGTTTTTAAAACATCTAGTCATTAATAATAATATCAAATGATTCTGTTTTATGCATATTAAGCATATTTGGCCATTATAAGGTAAAACTTTATCCTCCGGCTTGTGTTGCATTATGTGATGGGACCTGAGTCTTATAATGCCTTCATTTTTCTAAAAAACATTGCGTTGTTTATTTTAAACTGAGATTCATGTGGAGTAACCCCGTGCCATGTTATACAGCGTGGTCCCATGATTTTTCCAAACTTTTAAAGTAAAGATTTAATTACTGTTTTAGTTCTCACACCAGTCCCATGACTGACTTAGAGTTTATTGTTTAACCTAAACTCTGGGTTCCCATATTTTCCACATGGGCAGCTAGTAGTTTTGGTTTTTGCAGATATTTCTTTTCACAGGATCTTGGATTACCACTGGAGCTATATTCGGAAAGCTTTGTATTCGTGTTTTTCATTCTGTTGCGGTAGTTAATGTATTCTCCGTTATACATTGTATTTATACATTTTTATTTCCGCTGCTTTGTATTTTAAATCTCTGATATAATTTTTCCATTGTGTAATATTTATTCGCCTCTAATATTCTTGTACTCCGATGTAAATTGTTGTAATAGCAATGAAATGTTCTATTGTTTTTGTCTGATGCGTCGTATTCTCGAAACAATCCGAGCTTTCCCTTAAGAGTGAGTTTGGGTCGTTTCAGATGTTATACTGGAGATCACCATGTGAAGAGCTATGGTTACATCGAACCATATTAAGGCCATAAAATCGGCGATCTCGACGGTTGTGTTAAAGCCGAGAATCCAACAATCAGTGCATATCGTATTAAGGCCGGAAAACCAGCAACCATCAAGGGTCGTATTAAGGCGAGGAGTTTGTGAACGCCAAAGGAGAGATTGACCATTCTGAATTGGTATTATTAGAAGCAAGAACAGGGTTCCGCTGGTTAAATAATACCTATCAAGCATGGGAGTAGGAGTATTGGATATTCTCGGTTTTCTTTTCATAAGAAGGTATAGTCTAAGAAAAGAGCATAAGCCAAGCTTAGTTTTGCTAAGTTAGCGAGTATTAACCATACTCGGCTTATGGAATTGGATAGTATTAAACATACTCGGCTTACGGAGTGGGCGAGTATTAACCATACTCGTCTTATGGAGGTGGCGAGTATTAACCATATACGGCTTACGGAGGTGGCGAGTATAAACCATACTCGGCTTATGGAGGCGACGAGTATTAACCATACTTGGCTTACGAAATTGGCGAGTATTAACCATACCCGGCTTATGGAGGTTAACCATACTCGACTAATGGAGTTGGTTTGGATATGGTGGCATGTATCGACCGTAACTTAGAAACGATGGCTAGTACTGACCATATTTAGATCGGCGAGCGTCAATCATGCTCGGCTTAATTCGTTCAAACATAATCCATGTTTGAAAAAGAAAGTATGTTGCTGCTAAAGAGCTATTACAGAAAAATGAAAATAAATTCTAAGTAGGGAGATAGATGAATCTAGAGCATACCTAGGAGCTAAATCTTAACTCCATACATATGTACTTCAACATACCCATATTATTAAAAGAAATAATAAAAGTACTTTTCTTACATATTAAGAAATGGGAAAAATCTAAATCTGATCGATTAATGATGATGCCACGATTGTTGGGCTTAGGGTCCTTTTTGTTTCTAGGAGCTCGAGGACTGGTCTGAGGAGCTCGGGCAGAAGATCGTAGCGGCATGGCCTATGTGGTTTTCTTGACATACTTGGACAATTCTCCATGCCTAACCATATCCTCGATGAGATCACGCAAGTGCATACAATCACTAGTACTATGACCTGCCATGTTGTGGTACATGCAATGCTTTCTAGAGTCAAGTTCCTTTTGGGTCGGCTCCCTTCGAGGAGGTTTTGGGAAGGGTAGAGATCCTCGTACGTCAGGATAGATATCGAGTAGGGAGGAGTTAAGTTCGGTGTATACCTGTTTTCTCTCTGAAGTCGTACGTTGCGATTGTTAGGGATTGCAGAATGGATCGTTAAGCCAAAACTAACATTGGAGGAGGGTGAATAGTGTTTTTGAAAATTTTAACAAAATTTAAAACTTATATGATCTACTATATGAATCACACACCACAGAGATAATCATAGACACAAAATCAAACAAAAACAAAAAATAAACAAAAATAAAATGCAGAAAAGGAAAGAACACACCGAATTTTATACTAGTTTGAATTACTCGTACGTCCAGTCCCACACAACGCTGGATTACACAGAGTTTTATTACTATATCAATATCCAAGTACAACCCCTTGATTTCACGATTACAAGGTTAACACCAATTCCAAACAACCTTGATCAGGTATATTCCCCTTGATTTCCTGGCTACAAGGTTAACACCGCTCTGTTTTCTTGATTTTAAGGCTACAAAGACACACCTTTTCCCAAAAACTTTCCAAACAATTACAATAGCCCTATAACTCTTCAATAGCACTTTGATTTAGAGAGTAATGAGTAGAGAGTGAGAAGAGAATAAGTTTTATGTAAATAGAATTGAATTCAGCAGAGTATAGGTGTAGAAATCATAAATATAAGAAATAATAATGGTGTAGAGAAAGGGGATGAAGATGGGAATCAACCCCTTTTATAAGATTTAAAAGGTTGCAACGCTTCTAAAACGTTACAAATAGTGAAAAGACACTTCCTTTGAAAATTGAAAATATGACAGTTATATGTCAACATGTCAAATTATGTATGTCGACATATCATTGTTCAAAATTGAATTTTGAGCATTTTTCAAGTGTTTTGATATATATATATATATATATATGTATAATTCTGGAAATTCTTGAATTAAAACATAGTGTTATAAATAAATATTATAAAGTATAAAAGTATATGAAATCATAAATTTAAACTATATAAGTATATTTATAAAATTATGAAGTTTAAAACTATATAAATATAAGTATTTAAACGTATAAATATATAAAACTTATAAACTATAAAACTTGAGTTTAAAATCAAAAGTAAAAATAGAGAACATAGATTGAAGATAGAATTTGAAAATCAGAAATTTAGAAAACATAATTTGAATTTGAACCTAGTGTGTCATTCAGAGTCTTACATAATCTAGACTCTATTATTGTATTTATCTTGAGATCTTAAACTCTTCAAATCTTGATTACTCATGAGTCCTGAATCTTCTGAATTCTGAATCTTTAAAAGCTCTTTAAATTGTACAGTCTTCAGTATTAATTACTGTATATAAATCCTGCATATATATATTCTAGATAAAAGTGTTAGTATATATTTTATATTCAATTAATATAGAAATAAGGATGTTGTCATCAAAATTCCATTCTCCAACAATCTCCCTCGTTTTGATGATGACAGCCTTAGTTTATAAAATATCATAACTATACATACCTGTTGATGATGATCCATCTAATACTCCCCCTTTCTATATGAATCCTATAAACTAGTCTATATTTTCTTATTTCTCCCCCTTTATCATTATCAAAAAGAAATTCTAAATATACTTCCCCTAAATCCTATATCTATCTATACATATCCTATAATATTTGATTCTATTCTAAAGTACTAGTATAAATAACTCCCCCTAAAATTATGACTATACTAGTCTAAAAAAATATTAAACTAAGCAACCAATAAAATTTTATAATCAATTCAAACAAGCAAATCAATCCAAACAAGCAATTCAAACAAGCATATCAATCCAAACGAGCAATTCATACAAACAACCAAAGCAAAAGAATATGTCAATTCAAAAACATTTTGAAACTTCAACTAATCCTTAGAAACTATAAAACTCCCTCTTAATCTAATACAAGACTAAACCTAGCCTAAGCTCTAGTTCCTTTAAAACTATAATAAGGATTTAATCTAGACTAAGAAATAATTCTGATAAGATATTCTTAAAACTATGATATAAGTTAAGTAAAGCAATTTAATCCAAACAATCAATCAATTTAAGTTTTATTGTCACAAAACATTAAAACATAAAGCCAAACATTTCTTGTAACTTCTATTTATCCTAAAAACCTATAAAGCTCCTATCAAATACAAATGCATAGGTATTTTCTAACAAACCTATCAACCACTAATGAAATTTAACCATGTCAAGTAAGTCAATCAAGTTATTCAAGTCAAACAAATCAAACAAATCAAACAAACCAAACAAGTCAATCAATCCAATAAATTCAATCAAGCCAATTAATTTAATCAAGACAAAGTAAATATGTTATGTATTGATTAATAATCCTATATTTCTAATTAGATAAAAAAATTCTTATACAATATATATACTTGTTATGTGTGGATTTTAAAGTTAACATGCAATTCAGTGTATTGGTAATAATGCAGTATGTCATATGCAAAACTATATGAAGTGATATATTGAATGAAATGAAACTTGTGATGTGAATGATTTTTGACATGTATTATAATAAATGAGGTATGATATGAAATAATATGTGTAATAATATTATGATGATACAAAATTATTTGAAGATGATATGTATTTCTGTAAAAGATATTTAAAGTAATATCTACATATATATATTATAGATTATTTGAATTAAACAAAGGTAATATATATTAATTTCTTGACTTGGGCTAATGGTACTTATGAAAGAGATTTAAAGGATAGTGAAGATAAAAAATTAATGGTAAAAATATATTCATGATACATAGTAAAATATTCAGAATAATTCTATGAGAAATATGGAGTTAAATAATTTTAGTAGGGTGCTTCCCTTTAAAAAAAAATTGAATATCTTTTTAAAGAGAATATAAAAATTGTATAAAGTAAACTATTTTTATATAAACATATATTCATAATTTTATATATATAAACTAATTTTAAAAAAGGACTTAAAATTTAGTTTATTATGAAATATAAATTAATCTTTTGATACAGTCAATTTTAAATTTTTAGAAATAAAAATATATTAATTTGCAAAAGAATCATTTATATGTTAAAACTTTTAAAAAGATATTTATAGTCATAACAAAATTATGAAATATGAATATAAATTAAACTATAACTACATATTTAAGACATAGAATCATATTTATATATATATATATATATTATTTTTATACAAAAATATTAGGTAATCATATATATATATATATTATTTTTATACAAAAATATTAGGTTAAATATTCAATTATAAATCTTAACAAGAAATCAAAATTAATCTTAAGTTACAAATAGCATTTGTAATCCAAAATTGTTATGAAATCATATGAACAATATATAAGTTAAACTATGCTTGTTTATACTATATATAAAAGATAAATAAATTTATATTTTATGACAATATCAAATATTTGAAAATTTTATATTAATTATATATATCATATTAACGTGTCTATATAATTTTATTAATTTATATATATATTGAAACAAGATATAAGAAAATAAGTAGACAAACAAAGTTAATAACTAGAATTCAAACTGGCATTTTCTTATTTAAAAGATAGAGGGAAGTTTGAAAGTTTAAGCTTTTGAAACTCAAAATTTGAGTTTCATTTTACAAGCCTTTATGTCGACATAAGGACATATGTATGTCGACATACATGCATAAATTTCAAAGAATATATGGTTTTGTGACTTTGATTTTAAATTATCGATTTATATTTCAGGTTTAACTATTTCCTGAAATAATATTAATCCTAACAAACATCCAAAATTTATTTTATTATTATATTTATTATTTATTATTCTATTGAAATTTTGAATTTCAAATTTGAATTTTAAATTTCAAGTTTGAATTTTAAAGTTTTAAACTTCAAATTCAAAGCAAAGAAAACAAGCAAGATAACCAAAGCATCAATTCAACCAAAAAATTAAAAATTAATTAAAGTGTACCCGGTTTTAGATCCATTTCTTTGATATTCTCTGAATTTTGAATCGCTGTGAAACACATATTTTAATTTTCAGTTTTTGGCTCTTCATCGCTTGATGATGAATCTGAATCTGAATCATCTGGATAAGGACACATCCTTTTTATATGGCTTGGTTAACTTGGCGTCAAAATTTTGAACTTAAATTTGAATTTTGAATGAATGGACACTTCAACTACTATAAGCCCAAAAGTCATATCCCTTCGTAAACTCTTCTTTTCTTGATTGATGAATGATCATCTTGATGTCTTTTAGCCAATAGTCATCAGATATAACTACTTTTCCTACAAAACAACAAATATTTTCAAAGAATCAAGCGACGTTTCATAATAACTAATTGTAATTTGAGATAATAACATCATGATGATTCTATGATATATCCTTTCAAGAAATCATATCATGATAACTTGATTTTTTCAATAAAATTGAATGTAGACTCATCTATTATTGATGCAATGCACGAATTTAAACTAGTGTTCAAAATTTGGCATTTAATATTTTCAAAAATCAGATTATGAACTTCTTGAAAAACCTTGCTCTGGTACTAATTGTTAGGGATCGCGGAATGGATCGTTAAGGCAAAAAACTAAACTAGAGGGGGTGAATAGTGCTTTTGAGAATTTTAACAAAATTTAAAACTTATATGATCTAGTATATGAATCACGCACCACAGAATCAAACACGAACACAAAGATAAACAAAAATAAAATGCAGAAAAGGAAAGAACACACCGGATTTTATATTGGTTCGAATTACTCATACGTCTAGTCCCGCGCAACGCTGGATTGTGCAAAATTTTATTACTGTATCAATATCCAAGTACAACCCCTTGATTTCACGGCTATAAGGTTAACACCGATTCCAAACACCCTTGATCAAGTATATTCCCCATGATTTCCTGGCTACAAGGCTAACACCACTCCATTTCCTTGATTTTAAGGCTACAAGGACACACCTTTTCCCAAACAATTACAATAGCCCTATAACTCTTCAATAGCACTTTGATTCAGAGAGTAATGAGTAGAGAGTGAGAGGAGAAGAAGTTTTATGTAAATAGAATTGAATTCGGCAGAGTATAAGTGTAGAAATCATAAAAATAAGAAATAATAATGGTGTAGAGAAAGGGAATGAAGATGGATAAGAAGAATAATGAAAAAATTCGAAATCAACCCCTATTTATAAGATTTGAAAGGTTGCAACGCTTCTGGAACGTTACAAATAGTGAAAAGACACTTCCTTTGAAAATTGAAAATATGATAGTTATACGTCGACATGTCCAATTATGTATGTCGACATATCATAGTTCAAAATTGAATTTTGAGCATTTTTCAAGTGTTTTGTTATATATATATATATAATTCTGGAAATTCTTGAATTAAAACATAGTATTATAAATAAATATTATTTTTTGGCGATGACGATTGATATCGATCTCGTTCGTCGTAACGGCAGTTGATAAGTAAATATTATAAAGTATTAAATTATATGAAATCATAAAATTAAACTATAGAAATATATTTATAAAATTATAAAGTTTAAACTATATAAATATATAAGTATTTAAAAGTATAAATATATATAAAACTTATAAACTATTAAACTTGAGTTTAAAATCAAAAGTAAAAATAAATAATAGAGATTGAAGATAGAATTTGAAAATTGAAAATCAGAAATTGAGAAAACATAATTTGAATTTGAATTTGAATTTGAACCTGGAGTGCTATTCAGAGTCTTACATAAACTATGCTCTATTACTATATTTGTCTTGAGATCTTGAACTCTTGAAACCTTGATTACTCATGAGTCTTGAATCTTCTGAATTATGAATCTCTAAAAGCTCTTTAAACTGTACAGTCTTTAGTATTAATTCCTGTATATAAATCCTGCATATATATATATATATTCTAGATAAAAGTGTTAGTATATATTTTATAATCAATTAATATTGTAATAAGGTTGTTTTCATCAACACTCCATTCTCCAACAGCGATCATTCTTTTCTGAGACTTTTCCCTTTCCTTTATTCTGGCTATTGGTGTTGGATGGATCCCCGTCATTGGTGGCGAGCACCTTGAGGCTTTCCATCTCAATGCCGGTGTCTTCTTATCGGAGGAATCTACGGGCTTCGGCATATTAGTCTTCGATGTCTTTGGGGGTATCTTTGGTTAAGGAGATCCCGGATTCTGGTCGATTTTGAACACCTGCAATGGCGGCTATAAGCACCGTCGATGGCTCAGGTCGATCGACTGATGTCACGGCCATGTAGAATCTTTCTAGGAAGGATTTGAGGGTCTCGTCGGACCACTGCTTGAAAGACGTTAGAAAATGATGCTCTTTGGTCGGGCGATGTGGACTCCGAACTGCTCGATGAAGCGAGTGACCAACATGTTCCGACTGTTGATCGGCTCAATTGTTAACTGCCGAAACCACATGCCAGCTATGTCGGTGAGGAAGAGGGGGAAGCACTTGGCCATGACATTGGATATGCCAAGAGCAATTCCATGTGATGCATGTATCACATGAGATGAATGGTCGGGTCCGTCCGTCCGTTGTAGGGCTCCAGGACCGAAAGTTTGGAGTCTGGAGGATTTTAGAAGTTTATGATTCCCTGGTGAATTGACTGCGATAATTATCATCCATGTCCTACTGAGAAGAAGTTCCCCGGGCGAAGCGTTTAATGATGCTTGCAAGTTGTCTTCCATCTCGGAGGAGTCGTTTCCATGAATACTAGGGACATGGGTGAGAATCCCAGTACTAGGATCCGACGAAAGCATGCTATAAAGGATTACAGTCAGTTGGGCTTATCCTCCGAGAGTGGAGCAAAGGTGAGGGCGAGGGTGTATTCCAGCCTCAAGACCTGGTTCAACCGCAGCTGCAGTTGCTAGATGGTT
Source organism: Allium sativum (assembly GCA_030737875.1). NCBI lineage: Eukaryota > Viridiplantae > Streptophyta > Magnoliopsida > Asparagales > Amaryllidaceae > Allium > Allium sativum. The sequence continues at coordinate 636,303,544 of CM060919.1, forward strand.
ATTGGACTGAACCATACCTATCCCTGTTGGGAGTAATGGGCTCAGGCTAGTGGTACCCATCTGGAGTGTAACACCCCACGTCCATTAATGTCACTCACTAAGGGAATGCATTAACTTTCATGGAGTATTATAAGAGTATAGAACAGAATATCACAAGACAGATATATTAAATGGTACTTAAGAAAATTCAAAATTTATTCATTGCAGTGGAAAAGCAAAACATGTCTGGTTAGAACATCAAAATCATATACTGAAGCCAAGTACACAAATATCCATCTTGAACAAAATTATTATCAGAGTACATAAAAGTAAAACCATAATCCCACTCCAAATAGCCATAATGGAAAAGAGATAAAGCTGAGCATTAATTTCAACACTTCCAAGCACTTCAAGAAGAAAGAAATCCGAGTCAAGCTCCACCAATCCCACCCTGAGGACCTTGGGGGAAAAGAAAGAAAAGAGGCGAAGCAAGAAGGGTCAGACATAAGTCTGGGAAGTCTAGTGACTTTAACAATATAATCAGTAAAATAACAGGATAAGAATGTAAACTGGATATAAGAGATGACTTCAACATAAGCAGATATGACAAGGTAAACAAGGTAAGTAAGATAGAACATCAGATGCGCTCCTAACCACTATAAGATATGCGCTGCAACGTACCACATACTAGTTACATACTAAAAGATGATCCCTCTCTACTAATCATAATAATGGTAGCTTAGTGTACTCCTATCTATTCTCGTAGATGCCCACTTGCTCCTACCACCACTAGTTGTACCCACTACCCTCCCCATTCATCGGCTCCCTAACCTCGTAGATACCTGTACTGGTCCCACAATAGGGAGTATCACTCCCTAAGGTGGAAACCCCGATACTACTGAAATGCACAGCTTATACCTACACGATGCAACATCATCTTACCTACTAGCCCAGACCCATGCACGCACATGACTCTGTTGGACTTGCACTGCCATCGCTAACTCTTTATTTACCTCTTACAATCAACCCCAGTAAGCGTGTCCCTGTCCTCGACCTAGTTCGAGCTCATATACATACTAAAATATGTTACTGGTTGAAAAGGGTCCACCCACTTGACACAAGCTTCCCTCTTAAGCTTGGTCCCCACTAGAAATTCCCACTTAACCCCTCTTTATCCCCATGTCTAATCACATGTGTCACCTTGGTTAAGTGCTTTTATTATGTTTCACATGCTACCCATGTTACCCACTTAACCCTTTATTATCCCCATGTCTAGTCACATGTCTTATCTTCGTTAAGTGTTCATTAATTCATTATAACCATAATCTTGCAAGACCTCCCATATTTGATTACCATTTTGCGGTTGCTGGATTTGCCGGGCGGTCCCGGGTAGGCTTATATCACAATCCGAATCTAATCTCGTGTCTTTGCATTATGACACATCTAATTTATGCCTTTGACCCCTCACATTAGATCACTAAATTGTGGTTGCTGGATATGCCGGGCAGTTCCGGGCAGGCTTATACCGCAATCCAATTTTAACCTCGTGTCTTAGGTGTTCATTATCACTTTCTTGATTCAAGTCCTAATTTCAAATATATTCCAATTACCCATCATTTCCAATCTAAATTATGTTTATACTCTCGTGTGCCAAATTGTGCCCAAACCCATCTTCATAGTTATTAACAATTTATGCCAAATCTCATGTATACAAGTCATACTCAATTATGCCCAAACCAATTTTCCATATTCATCAACAATTTATGCCAAATTTCATTTCATTGCATATTTCCTAACTTTTTCCCAATCGTTCCAACGTTATTCGTACATAAATCTCAATGTAATATGTTAGGCTCGAAGTTAGCCTATTCTCATAAAGAAAAAGGAAAAGAAGAAGGGAAGAGAATCAAAACATCAAAACTGGCATAAATTAAGAATAGACATATGAAATATAAACAGGCATATAACGATAAAATGGATCAGAAAGGCATATGACAGATTTATACATATGAATCTGAAAAATAATGATTTACAAGCTTGATAAGATTCATTTCAGTCACAGGCATATACATTAGATCCAATTTACAATCTTATCACAATTACTTTTTTAATTTAGTTATATGTGAAAGCAACATAGACTCACAGCGATGGGATTCTTAGAAAAGAGAATTAGGTGTTGTTGTAGTAAATCTGATCTTGAATAATCTCTAGATTATTTGTAGATCTGATCTTCTAATTTGAATACTCCTATTCTGATTTGCTTTGGTGGAGAAGAGAGGCTAGATTTGATTTAGATTAGAGCAGAATGGAGGCGCCATGGATGAAAACAATGAGATTAGGGTTAGGTTTAGGGGTATTTTATAGATGCTCTCGATGAATTAGGACCGTTAGATTAGATTAGGATCCATCTGAACCATCCAGACCAGAAGATCACGTCATCCCGCCAATCCCAGAAGAACACGTCATCAGATCCACCACAAAACACGTCAGGCCAGATCTGGGCCGTTGGGGTCGACACCCCTATGGGGGGTCGACACCCCCTGTCGACATCCCAGTGGGGGGGGTCGACACCCATGTCGACACCTCTTGGGGGGGTCAACACCCACGAGTGGGAAATTTCCCGCTCAGCCCGCTTTGTCTAAATTTTGATTTCTGAACAGTTTTTGTTATTTAATTATTATTTAAATAAATTCTGCTTTAAACTGAAATCTTCTAAGCTTCATAACTTCTTCATACGATATCTGATTTACGCAAACTCGGATTCTATTCCAAGCAGAATTCCGAGACAAACGAAATGGCGCAGCCCGTTTCCCTAAAATTTTCTTATAAAAATTAAGTATTCTTTAATTATCCCTCATGTCATGTTTTTTAAAATTACTGGGTGTTACATTCTCCCCTCCTTAAAGGATTTCATCCCCGAAATCTTCAAGTTAAGAAGAATGTATCCTACCATCCACCATCCATCTACTCATCCATCATCCACAAGCATCCATTGTCCTTAAAAGATTTTCTAATGTTATATGAACATATGCAAAAGTGTGTGTATATGTCCCTTATCTAATGCAAAGATCAGGCGGTCTACTGATTCAGTTGGCCTCCTTAATGCAAAACATGATAGTGCCATGCGTCCATTATGTATGCAAAAGAATCCTAATGATACATTTCATTTCTATATGAGTGCATAACCATTCATTCAAATGCAACATCCATATGATAACACATTCAATATACATCCATTAACTTAAATATGCACACTCATTTATATGCAATATGAAAGTGATTGAGCCGATCCATTGCCTAATGTGTGTGTAAATGCATCCACGAGCAACCACTAGTAAACACTTACATCCACTTGCATCCACCAAACATAACATGCCTCAAACACATGTTTACAACCATAGGATTTTCTACCTAAAGGTCGAAGATATAATCGAGAGGATACACTAAACGATAGAACAAGTATAAACAAAGTGGTAGAAAAGGAGAAGTTAAGAACATACCCTCAAAAAGGAAAGGGTACGACGCGGGTATCTTGTCTTCAGTCTCCCAAGTAGCGTCTCCTTGATCATCTCCCCATTGAACTTTAACCAACTTGACCTCTCGGTTGCGTAATTTCTTGATCTCTGATCCAAGGATGCATGTAGGAACTCATCTAACCGTGGCATCTCGCGCTACTTCCGCTTCTCTAAGCATGCTCGGCTCTACTACTTCCGCGGTATCGTGTAAACACTTCCTCAAATGCGACACATGAAATACGCCATGAACACCACTAAGCTTCTTAGGCAATTTCACTCAGTAGGCCATCTGTCCAATACTTTCTATAATGGGGAATGGCCCTACGAACCTTGGTGCCAATTTCCCTACAGATCCAAAACGAACTACATTCCTTAATGGTGACAATTTAATAAAAACCATGTCTCCAACATCGAACTCAAGATCGGTTCGTCTCTTATCAGCATATCACTTTTTCCGGTCTTGTGCCGTCTTCATGTGTCTTCGAATCAAGCCTATCTTCTCTGAAGTTTCCCTAAGCATTTGGGCCTAAGCAAAATCTTATGACTCCCATCAACAAGTCGGTGATTGGCAAGGTTGTCCATATAGAGCTTCAAAAGGTGCCATGCCAATACTAGTCTGATAGCTGTTGTTGTAGGCGAACTCTACTAATGGAAGGTGTTCCTCCCATGTTCCTCCAAAGTCCAAGATGGATAATCTCAAAAGATCTTCTAGAATGCAATTCACTCTTTCTGTTTGGCCGTTCGTCTGAGGGTGATAAGCGGTGCTCAAACACAATTGCGTTCCTACCGCCTCTTGCAAGCTCTTCCAAAACTCACTAGTGAAAATGGGGTCTCGATCGCTTACAATACTAGAAGGTATGCCGTGCAGATGAACTGTCTCTCGGAGATAAACAGATGCTAACTATGTCGCTGTTCTTTAACTCTTAACGGGAATGAAATGGGCGCTCTTGGTAAGTCTGTCTACTCCTACCCAAATCCCCGTATTACCCTTCCTTGACCTCGGCAACCCATCAACGAAATCCATGGAAACACTTTACCATTTCCACTGTGGAACCTCTAAAGGGTGAAGCAAACCACCAGGCTTCTTTTGCTCAGCCTTGACTTGCTGGAACACTAAGCATTTAGAAACGAACTCAGCCACATCCTTCTTCATTCCAACCCAAAAGAAAACTCGCTTCATGTCCCTATACATCTTGTTACCACCGGGATGTATGGTCATCTTAGAAAGATGTGCTTCTTCAAGGATTGTCCTCCTCAAACCCTCGTCCCATGATACGCAAAGTCTCCTATCTCTACGCAACCAACCTTTGTCATCTATAGTATACCTACTAAGATGGCACAAAGACTCCCCTCTTATGAGCTCGTCTACTATCTCTATAACTGTGGGTCATCTCGCTGTGCCGCACCTATCTGTCCCAAAAGCATAGGTCTTACCTCTAACGATGCCAACAAACCGGGTACATAATCGATAGAGTGTCTAAAGTCAAAGGTAGAGATATACTCTAAACTCTGCCGATTAACAAACAAAGGACTCAAAGTCAACCTCTTTCTACTCAAGGCGTCAGCTACAACATTACTCTTGTCAGGGATATATGCAATCTCAAAATCGTAGGATGCTAAGAACTCCATCCACCTCTATTGCTTTAAGTTTAGATCTTTTTGAGAGAATAAGTATTTTAGTGACTTATGGTCTGCATACAACTCAAACCTTCCACCATAGCATATCACCCTTCCCTCTTGCATCAAAACTGCGCCAAGCCCTGTCCAGCAAGCATCGGTATACACTATGAATGGTTTACTCCCATCCGGCAAAACTAAAACTGGAGTTGCCGTCAATGCCCTCTTCAAACATTGGAAAACATTGTTACAGTCAATATCCCAAGAAAATGTCAAATTCTTTTTCGTCAACCGTGTAAGTGGGGCTGATATCTTTGCAAAGTCCTTGATGAACTTTTTGTAATAGCCCCCCAAACTAAGAAAACTTCTTACTTCCGTTGTGTTCCTAGGAATCTTCCAATCTTGGATTGCTACCACCTTCGCGTTATCCACTGTTATCCCTTCCTTGGAGACCACGTGCCCTAAGAACCTCACTTCCTTTCTCCAAAAATAACATTTGGAGAACTTAGCTTTGAGTTGATGTGCTCGAAGGGTCTCTAAGACTTCCCTAAGATGTAGGGCATGTTCTTCCTTGTTTCTAAAGAATATCAAGATATCATCCACAAAGACTACCACGAACTTGTTTAGAAACTCCCTAAACACCCTACTCATCAAGTCTACGAAATAGGTGGGTGCATTCATCAAACCAAAAGGTATGACGAGCCATTCGAAGAAACGTCGGGAGTCCTAGAAGCAATCTTATCTATACTATCCTCAGCTACCCTCAACTGATGAAATCCTGTAGCTAAGTCCAACTACGAGAAAACCGAAGCACCAACCAATTGAACGAACAAATCATCTGTTATTGGCAATGGGTGTCTATTCTTTTTCGTGAGCTCATTCAGCTCCCTATAGTCCACGCACAATCTAAGCGAACCATCAGCCTTTGTAGCAAAAACAACAGGAGCACCCCACTCCGAGATACTTCTTCTTATGAACCCTTTCTCAAGCAACTCTTTCACTTGTTTACTAAGCTCCCTCCTTTCTCTTGGAGCCACATGGCGCACAGGCAATGTAACTGGCTTTGCATTGTCCGCCAAATATATACGGAAATCAATCTCGCATTTTGGAGGTAAGCCCCTAACCTCCTCAAAGATATCTGCATACTCACGGACTACTCGAACAGATTGCAAAATCATCAATAGATGTGTCAAGAGATTCTAGGTAGCTAAGCATAACAGAACCCTTTGGATCGCATGAGATATCGAGAGTATTACCAAAACTAGTCAACAGTCTGACTACCCTCTTTTCACAGACGAGAATGGCACCATACTTGGCTAGCCAATCCATTCCTAGAATCAACCATAGCCCGTGAAGCCAAGCACATAAGCGTTGCATTTGAACTCAACGCCATACACATATATTCTCAAATCCCGACATAACATAGAAAGATGAGCCGTACCCCCAATATCATTTGAGACAACAACGGGATCCTCTACTATACTAGTATCTAGGTGCAGAGACTCAACAACAGAAGCAGATATAAACGAATGTGAAGCGCCAGAATCAAACAAAGTACGTACAGGATGATCGAAAAGGAAAATAAAACTTTCAACAGAAATGTTTCTACCTCTCTCTTGTCTCGGTGCCATGAGAGCATGAGCCTGCCCTCCAGAAGTAGATCCTGTCCTCTGTCCTTGCCTCCTTGGGCAGTCTTTAATCATATGTCCTGCCTCACCACACTGGAAGCAACCCGTCTTCTTCTTCTTCCTACACTCCTTGTTCAAATGGCCAGGTATTCCACAATTGTAACACTTCCTTTTCTCTGAACCCTTGTTATCCTTGTCGCCCATCTTTTGTTATTGTTGTGCCTTCTTTGGATCCCCTTTCTTATCATGTGCCTTATCTACATTAGCACCTTTCTCCTCTTCATGTATCAACGCCATATCAACAAGATTCTCGAAAGTAGCCCCCATAGGAATGAGGGACATAGCTAACCTGTATAAAGGTTCATTCAGACCCTTGGCAAATCTCAAGGCCTTCTTGTGCGATGTATTAACTAATTCCATACCAAATCTTGATAACTGGTTAAACTTGTTAACGTACTCCTTCACAGACAAACTCCCTTGTTTCAAAGCCAAGAATCTCTCCCTGTATAAACTCTCCTCCGCTTGTGAAAGAAATTTCAGCTCGAACCTTTGCCTAAAATCCATCCACGTCTCCACCGCACGTCCTCCATTAGTTGCTTCCTACCAAAAGGAAGCTTCATCCTTCATCAACCAAGCAGCTAGCTGAAGCTTCCTTCCCTCGTCTATCTCAAAGATACCAAACAAATCCTCCGCTTCCTTGAGCCAATTCCGCGCCTCAACAAACGTCTCAGCTCCATAAAACGGTTTTCCGCCCATCGCACGAAAGTATTTGCATATCTTAGAAAAAGCGTCTACAAGGGGAAAAGGAGGAGCGGCTGTAGCTGGGGGAGGAGGAACGTCTACTGGGCCTACGGCAGTAGCCCTAGCCTCTAGATACCTTATAAACTATTATGGTATCTGTACGCCCTCGGGTATAACGGGTTCCCCAGACATGCTGAAAGGAAAAAGAAGAGATTCATAACAGAGAATCGAAAGATAGATATATGGATTTTTGGGGATTATGTTTGTTAGCCCACTTTTTGAACTGGGCAACACAAAGTCAAGATGTGAAACATTGAAAAAACTTGGGAGGTACTGAAGTAGGTCGGATCGAAGCAGTGTATCGGTTCGGATCGGATAAAGTCTTCTGTTCGGATCGGTGAACTATTGCTGTTGGAATCAGAGAGGCACAGCTGTTCGGATCGGAGAGCAATCTACTTCCAGTTGGATCGGAAAGCCACCCAATTGCTACAGAGATAGATCGGAGTGAAGTAGAGTAAAAAGAAGAGAGAATTGGTCTTAAGTTAATCCAGGTCGGATCGGAGACGCCGATCCGAACCCCTTGTGCACACTCTTCCGATCCGAACCCATTTTCCACGTTACTCCCCTACATGAGCGCCTGGTTATTCGGAGCGGCTATGACCAGTTCCTACCCACAACGTCCACTGCTCTGATGCGTTGTCAACATAGAAATCCACCCGAACCCGAGGCTGATGGGATGGATGACACGTGGCTCCGATCCGGATCGGGTTCTGGGCTAATTTTCACCTATAAATACCCCGTTTGGAGACAAAGAAAAGGATCTTTTTTCTGGCACTTTGAGAGTTCAACCACCTTCATAACCCGAATTCCAACACTCCCGGAAAATCCAAATCTTCTTTCATTATTTGTTTTAAGATAATTGAGTAATTGTAAGTGAGGTGTGAGAGAAATCAAGTGAATATTTCATTGTATTTGCAACTACATCATTGAAAATAGTGAAAGACAAGTGGACGTAGGCATTTCTTCGCCGAACCACTATAAATCCTGTGTGTTCATTTTACTTTTGATCTCATTTCATTCTGCTTTTAATCAATTTGGGTGTTAGAACCACTTTTTGGTCTAACATTTTGGTGCTTTCACTGTGAAATCATCTGAATCCTTTATTTTTCGGGATTATCGTTCTACTTTTTGGACCGTTGAGTTCAAAGAAGTTAATCCTCAAGTTTCGATGCTCTTAGATATTTGTTGAAGTGATTGTTGAAGAACCATGGCCAAAGGAAAAGGCAAAGAAGTTCAATCTGGTCGAGGAAATGGAGCTGGCGAAGATCAGCAGAATGCGGTTGTGACAAGGTCTCGTGGGCAGAGCTCAGCAGCAGGACGAACCGATGCAGGAAACCCGAACCGCCTTCAGGGGGAGAGCTCCGATCTGATCCGGGTAGGAGATTCTGAAGCAGTTCATTCCCCCAACCTGAACCGACCCGAGCAGCCTGCCATGTAACGACCCGACCAGGCTCCCCAGCTCCGAACCGACCCGATCTCCCATCTCCGAACCGATCCGACACTTGGTGATGTTGGAACCTCTAATCGAGTCCCTACAAATGCTCCGATTCTAGCCACCAGGGTCATTGATCAGGTCAATCCATCCGCGCCCATTACTCAAGGAGATTTCTCGCGCCTACTTGACATGCTTGAGAGTACTTGGGAGGCTATGAAAATCCACGAGCGCACCAATCTCATGATGCAAGAAAATATGAGACTCATGAGCAGGGAAATTAGAGAACTCCGTAGACAGAGAACCCCATCACCAGTTCGTCACACACCAGTGGACCAGTCTTCTTCTTCCGAGTAAGAGCGGCCCCGTGAACGAAGGCCGCTCGAACGACCTCAGAATTTGGAGCAGCTGACATTCGGATCTTTGGGGTCTCGTGAGGATATTGCAAGAGCACTAGGAAACAATGATCCCACTCAGGGGCAAAGGCTCCAGTCCCCACCTCCCGAGATCGACCGGGAGCGTAGGGAGCGGAATAGAGCCGAAGCAGCTCGAAGAAGAAGGGCATCTCCTGAACAAGAGCCCAGGAGGAACCCGGATACTAGGGCCAGGGAAGCTGAACGGCCTCTAACTAATGCTGATGTACAGGCAATGGTGCGCCAGATTCTGTCCGAGAGCCGGAACTATACCAATGAAGATTATGGCATTGAGCGAAGCCATACTCCTTTCACTGACGACATCCTCGACTTTCAGTTTCCCCGGCGTTTTAACCTGCCGCAGATGGACAAGTACAATGGAAGAACTGATCCGGGACAGCATTTGATGCGATACTCGTGGCTCATGAATGTTGCTGCTGCCCCTGACGCGGTGAAGTGTAAATCATTCCCGATCTATTTAGAAGATGTGGCGCTGTTCTGGTTTACCCGACTTCCCCCTCGTTCGGTTTCGAATTATAGGGAACTGAGCGAACGTTTTATGAATCAGTTCCGACTCCACACCCAAAAGTCCAAGAGTGTTATTGAATTATCAAGAATTAAGCAGGCGCCAGGAGAGTCTTTAAGGTCATATGTCGACCGTTTTAACTTGGCTGTGACTGAAGTTAGTGACCCGCATGAGCCCACCATCTTGATGGCATTAAAGGAAGGAGTCAATCCTGAATCCGAGTTTGGAGATTACCTTTCTGGGAAGACACCCTCCACAAGAGAGATATTCTATGAAAAAGCCGATATTTATTTAAGACGAGAGGAGGCCAGGGCAAACCGAAAGAGAAAGTCTGAAGCGGCTTCAAAAGAAAATGTTCAGAGTAACGTCGCCGTGAAGCAGTCTGGGGAAAGTTCCGGAAAAGTTGAAGTAAATGTGGGAAACAAAAGTGGAAACGACAATTCTGGAAACGGGGGCAACAACAATAACCGTAATGCGAGCGGTAACAGAAGAAATAGAAATAGGGGAAGTGATCCTAGCAAAAGACCCCGATTCCAGACTTATGAGAATTATACACCGTTGAACGACACTCTGGAGAACATTTACCTGGATACGTACAACGTTTTGCAATATAAAAGACCGCCACCTCGTGACTCGACAGAGAAAGAAATGGCAACTGGGAAGTTTTGTTTGTTTCATGGAACTCATGGGCATTCAACCAATGAATGTCGGCATTTGAGAGATGTGATTGAGAAGCTGCTGCGCGAAGGGAAACTGGATGAATATAAGGTTGCCCCGAGGGACAGGGGACAAGGAGAGCAGGCTCCAAAACAGATTCTACCTGCTCTCAAGCCTACAACGCAGCAGAAAGGCAAGGGAATTGTTATCAACTCCATAGTGGGTGGACCTCACCCAGCAATCCGTAGCTTTAGAGCAATGGATCAATATGTAAATGCTGCCAAGCACGTAGATGTGAATGAAGGTGATGATTTGGAAGATATCGCCCCCATAAAACAACAGAAGACCATGTTTGACGACGTGGTATTCCGTAGCAGAGATAATACTGGGATCCAATCACCCACTGATGATCCGTTGGTTATTACTACCACCATTGGGCCGGCCTTGGTTCATAAGGTATTAGTAGACAACGGAAGTTCTGTCAATATTTTATTTAAAAAGTCATTCGATCAGATGAAGCTTGAATCTGAAGATTTGAAGCCATGTGAAGGATGGATCAGAGGCTTCAACGGGGCGTCAACAGCCCCCATGGGGTACATAGAATTGCCCGCGACCTTGGGGCAAGGAGAACGCCGAAGAGTACGGATGCTTCAGTTCGTAGTATTGGATGTAGATTCGCCTTATAATGCATTTTTGGGGAGGCCTGCCCTTGCCGAGTTCAGAGCTTGTATCGCCCCTTGGTGTTTATTGCTTAAGTTCCCAACTGAAGCCGGAACTGGAGTAATGAGAGGGGATCAAGTTTCCGGACGGGCCTGCTATGTTGCCGAATTAAAGATGTTGATGAAAGGACTTAACATCGAGAGTAAAGATGCCTCGCCTCCCCCAAAGGGGGGCTCGGCATAGCAATTAGAGAAATCGACCCCGAAGGAGTTGCCCAAAGGAACGCCTGAAGACCTGGATCCCAGAAAAGACAAGGAACCAGAGACTAGAAATGCAACTCCTAATGAAGCGACAGTGGAAATTCCCATTGATGAAGCTGATCCAACAAGAGTTTTGAAGATTGGGTCTCAATTGGATCCACATCGGGCCAAAGAACTAACGGATTTTTTGAAGGCGAACTTGGACGTGTTTGCCTGGACCCACGCTGACATGTATGGGATATCGCCATCCATCATAAGTCACACACTAAATGTAAACCCGAAGCATCCGCCTGTGAAGCAAAAGAGACGTATGCTGGGCCCAGAGAGGTCGGCTGCTCTCAAAGAGGAAGTGGAGAAGCTGAAGCAGAACAGATTTATTCGAGATTCAACATATCCCGACTGGATATCGAATTCCGTGTTGGTAAAGAAGCCGAAGGGAAAGTGGCGGACTTGCATTGATTTTTCAGATTGGAACAAAGTTTGCCCAAAAGATAGTTTCCCACTTCCCAGGATTGACCAGCTTGTAGATTCGACAGCAGGTCATGAACTTCTCTCTTTCATGGATGCATATTCTGGGTACAACCAAATTCCTATGCACGTGCCAGATCAAGAACATACGAGCTTCATTACGAATTTGGGATTATATTGTTATGTCGTAACGCCATTTGGATTGAAAAACGCCGGAGCCACTTATCAGCGCTTGGTGAACAGAGTGTTTTATAATCAAATAGGGAAGACTATGGAAGTTTACGTGGATGATATGCTTGTCAAATCGAAACAGTCCTCCAGCCATACGCAAGACTTGGCGGAAATGTTTGGTATCCTGCGAAAGTATCGGATGAAGTTGAATCCTCTGAAATGCTCATTTGGAGTGGCATCGGGAAAGTTCCTAGGCTTCATTGTGAGCTCCCGAGGAATTGAAATCAATCCTAGCCAAATAGCAGTGATTAGAAACATTGAAGAACCAAGAAGAATTAAAGATGTCCAAAGTCTTGCAGGGAAAGTAGCTGCGTTGAGTAGATTCATCTCCAAAGCCACAGACAAATGCGTTACGTTTTTTGATTTGATTAAAAGAGGAAAGAAGAACTTCGAGTGGACTCCAGACTGTGTTGAGGCCTTTAGAAATTTACTGGAACTGCTAGAGAAACCGCCGATTTTGTCAAAGCCAGTGGATCACGAAGAATTGTTTGTTTACTTGGCAGTCTCGGCTCACGCCGTTAGCACGGCCCTGGTTCGAGAAGAAGACAAAGTACAAAGGCCAGTATATTATGTAAGCAAGAAATTAGCAGCGGCAGAGCGTAACTACCCAAAGATTGAGAAGCTCGCTTACAGCCTCCTAATCGCATCCCGAAAACTTCGTCACTATTTCCAAGCTCATCCAATAACCATATACACTGACCAGCCCCTGAGGCAGGTGTTGCAGAGACCCGAAGCATCGGGAAGGTTGATCAAATGGAATATAGAATTAAGCCAATTTGATTTAAATTTTCAACCACGAAGGTCGATCAGGGGGCAAGCTCTGGCAGACTTTATTGCGGAGTTCACCATCCCAGAGGAGGAAGTAATCGATGACAGAGTGGTTAAGTCCGAGGATGATTTGAAGATAGATCCATGGAAGCTATACACAGATGGAGCCAAAAACGACCGAAGGTCCGGGGCTGGAATCGTCTTAGTCACTCCTGAAGGACGGTCGTTATATTACGCTCTACGATTAGAATTTTCGGCGACTAACAATGATTCTGAGTACGAAGCCCTGATTGCCGGGCTGAAGCTTGCTAAAGACCTCGGAATAAAAATGTTGGACATATTCTGTGACTCTAAAATCGTTGTTTGCCAAGTGCGAGAGGAATTTGTGGCTCGGGGATCTCGACTTATCGCCTACCTCAGGAAAGTGAGAGAGCTATTGAGCAACTTGGAGCGGTACAATATAACACATATCCCAAGAGCCGAAAACCAGAAGGCGGATAGGCTGGCAAAGCTGGCTAGTTCCGACAATCCGGAAGAGACTGAAATAATTCCAATTGAAACGTTGGAATCGCCAAGCTTTGAGTCGATGGAAATTGAGTTCGCTTCCGAAGCGGAACCGGAGAAGGAGTCGTGGATGACCCCAATCAAGAACTTCCTTAAGAATGGGACACTCCCATCAAAGAAGAGTGAGAAAAGGGCTATAGTTCGCAAGGCTACCAGATATGTCATACAAGATGATATTCTTTATAGGCAAGGATTTTCTATGCCCCTGTTACGATGTATAGCACACGACGACATCAAACGTGTACTAAGAGAAGTGCACGAAGGTGAGTGTGGAGATCATACAGGAGGTCAGACTTTAGCAAAAAAGATATTGCGGTATGGATACTTCTGGCCCACAATTAATAAAGATGCAGCTGATTATTCACGACGCTGCAATAGGTGACAGAGATTCGCCAAAATCCCCAGAGCACCGTCGACCCAACTCAAATCAATGGTGAGTCCTTGGCCATTTGCCACGTGGGGAATTGATATCATTGGAGTTTTACCGATTGCTAAAGGAGGAGCGAAATATGCAATAGTTGCTGTAGACTATTTTACGAAGTGGGTGGAAGCTGAGCCCTTGACCAAAATCACGGCAAGAAAAGTGATAAGTTTCGTGGTTAGAAATATTATATGCCGGTTCGGGATCCGAAGGACCATTATAACTGACAACGGAACCCAGTTTGATAGTACTGAATTCAGAAATTTCTGCCAGAAGTATAAGATCGACAAGCGATACACTACGGTTGCTTATCCGCAGTCGAATGGGCAAGTTGAGGCAATAAACAAATAAAATCCATCCTCAAGAAACGGTTAGAGCGCGCAAAGGCAAAATGGGTTGATGAATTGCCCCTAGCTTTGTGGGCATATCGGACAACATTTAAGACGGCTACTGGTCATACCCCTTTCTCTCTCTCTTTTGGCTCAGTAGCAGTGATTCCAGTTGAGCTTGAAGTTCCTTCCCACAGGGTAACGTATTATGACCCGATGACGAATCGGGCACTCTTACTTGAGTCTCTTGATGAAGTCGAAGAAAAAAGGGACGAAGCAGATTTGCGTGCGGCAAGACATCGACGTCAGATGGCACGCTATTACGACAAAAAAGTTCGCCTTAGGACTTTTGAACCAGGAGATTTGGTGCTAAAGAGAGTCTTTCCATCCCTTCCTCACCTCGGTCCAAAGTGGGAGGGACCTTTTTTCATCCAACGGAAACTTGAAAAAGGAACCTTCAAGTTAACGACCGTAGATGGCGAAGAAGTCCCTAGAGCATGGAATGCCCAACACTTGTTGCGATATTTGGATTAGAAATGTTGTACTCTTTGTTATTTTTCTTATGAACTCTGTAATAAGGCACGACTTGCCCTGGGAAAATCTGATGATATGAATAAAGGACTATAAAGTGGATGTAGGCTACGACTTAGCCGAACCACTATAAAAATATCGTGTGTTATTTACTTTTATGCATTATATATATACATTCATCGATTATTCTGCTATGATTATGGAATATAAGATGATTCAAAACCTGAAAAGCTTGAAGACAGTTTAAACATAAGAAAAAGCACAACGACTATTTGTGCGATAAGACATAAAAGAATGAGAAAACGACATTCTTAACTCTAACTCTCCAGAGAGAGAGAGAGTATAAAAGCGTCTCCGACTGAGCGCTGAAATCCCCTAACTCTAACTCTCCAGAGAGAGAGTATAAAAGCGTCTCCGACTGAGCGCTGAGAAAGAAATCCCTCCCCGCTGAAAGACCGGGGAATGAATAGAGTGCTGAGCTCGAACTCTAACTCTCCAGAGAGAGAGAATATAAAAGGACGGGAAGACGACGTCCTCTGAGGCATGAAGGTACACCCAGACAAGGGACCGCCTCAATAAGAACTCTAACCTGAGTATAAGACAGGAAAGTATAAAAGAAATGCTAGAAAAAACGACAGGCATTGGTGACACAGAAAATGCTATCCCGTCAGAAAGTCGGGAGCATTCAGATTGCTTGATTAAGCCTTAAATAATTTTTGAGAATCGACTGGGGGCACATATGTATACACATATTTCCTCCCCCCGTAACTTCATTTCATAACTATAGTAAGACATGCATTTTTACATAAGTGCAGAACTACTGACAAACAGACATTGCAGAAAATGAATTACTTTTTATTTATTTACGAATGAATGAGTTTGTACAGGAAAATAGCTAAAAAAGAAGGTGCAAGAGCCACTCTAGTAGCAGCCATTGTTGGTTCACTAAATGCTAAAACGACACAAGGCAACCCACTATTTAGATTTTGAGTGAGCCTTGGACTTCTTGGCGGCTTTCTCCGCATCCTTTGCCTCTCTCTCGGCCTCTGTCAAGATTCGTTTTGATTTCTTCTTTCCTGAAGATGCGGTGCTGGAACCGGTTGACTTCTTCCCGGAGGGCGGAGCGCTGGAATCAAGAGAAGATTTTTTAGCGAGTTCCTCTGTAATAGATCTAGTTGAGAGCTTAACAACTAACCTTGATCCCGCATCCACAACTGCGAGAGGCTAGAGGGCTTCAGGGTCTAGTTCTTCGGCTTTTAATTGCAAGCGTTTATCTTGATCAGCTTTCATTGCAGCCAGAGTAACATCATCGGCGCTTTCCGACTCCCCGACTATTGCTACTTCTGGATCTTCCTCATGTCCTCCGTCGCCGCCATCATCCTTTAAGGCTGCTATCATTTCTTCATCATGGGGAGTTTCAGCCTTAGAAGGTTTGCTTCCTTCTCCCAAATCTATAGGAGCAGCCTTGTCCTTCCCCTCTTTTGCCTTCTCCGTAGGTTCTGCCCCAGATGCGGCTCCCTGAGTCACCTCTGTCTTTCCGGATGGCTCAACACCTACAGAGTGAGAAGCAACAGTTATCAACTCAGGAGAAAATAATGGGTTTTTCATCGATTGCTCAATCACGTGGCGAAAGGTAGAAATAGCCTTGACGAATTGAGGAGAAAAGGTAGGGATACCTTCCGAAGACTTCTCGGCAGGGGTAACTACTGTCTCTGATGCCATTTCAGGAATAGGGGATAGCAGAGTTGTTCGAGGGATTCCCGGATTTTCAGGATCATACCCCTCTACTTCAGAAGTTGCGGGGGCAGTGGAAGAGGAACCAGCCTCGGGAACATTCTTCTGCTTAGTCCTCTGTCTCTCTTCTTCCATAACATCAGCAATGAGGCGGCGCCCTTCAGCTAGGCGTTCAGGCTCATCATCCCTTAAGTATTTCTCCATCGGCTTGTCTTCATCGATGGAGTCGACCTTGAGCTCCTCTTTTTCCCACTCAACAATCTGACTCCATACTTGGACTAGAGTGGATGGATAATCCTCAATCCAAGAAATGTTCCGGCGACGGATGATGTGTGCGAAGAATTCAATCATTAATTCGTCGAAACCCTGAATCTCTGCCTCCGCCTCTGACAGTTGTTTGCGGGCCTCCTCCGCAGATTTGATAGCACACTCAACGTTGCCCTCCGCCAAGGCAGCTCTGTTCTCTGCCTCCAGTAGCTTTGAAGCCAAGTCAGCATTCTTCTTTTCTAGCTCAGCATTCCTCTTTGCTAACTCGGCATTTTTCCGTTCGAGGTCAGTGTAAGCAAGGCGCGTCTTAGCAGCTTCTGACTTAGCATCATCAACTTGCTTTTTTAACTCAGAACGCTCTTGAGCGTGAGATTCAAGCAAGTCATGATAACGTTTTTGCATATCCTCAAATTGTTGTTTGAAGTTGGTAGCGTCCCTCTGAGCAATAGCAAGCTGGGCCTGTGTGTCCTCCAAATCTTTACCTAGGTTCTTTAAGGCCTTTGCATCTTCTTCCGCGGTTTTTTGCATTGAATCAGCATTCGTGATTAGAGTACGGATAATTCTGGAAAGGTTGCGTGAATATTTAAACATCTCAGAATACTGTTTTTCAACCGCGTCTATCTTTGCTTTGGCCTCGTCTGCCCACCTGGAAGAAATAGGTTCGAGGGAAGGTAAAAAAGTCAAAGTCTCGAAGTAATGCTCGGGAAATTGCTCCTCCAAATACGCCCGCTTGATTGCAGTTTCCGCATCTAGTGGTGGAGGAGCGGGGATCGTCAATTCAGTGTCCCTATGTATGGAGGATTCAGTAGTTTCTTTATCTGTCCTAGGTCGTTTAGTAGCAGGGACCTTGCGTTTACTTCGAGACTTAGTATCTTTTAGAGGACTTCTCTCTCTGCTGCGCTTCTCGTGGGAAGAGGTGGAGTCTTTCGATTGTGGCATGTCCTCTTCCCTACGACTTTGATAACCTTTATATTTCTCTTGGTCCGACCGAACGGGAGAGAGAGAACGTGAGGGTCGAGGGAGATAGGGTTCATAAGGCCTTCTCTCCTCCCTACCGCGATCATCCGGCGATCATACTCGATATCTTGAGGTGGATTAGACATGCTGCGGCGGAGCTTCCTGATATCATAGTAAGATTGAGACATCGTGCTTGCACAATAAGACAAACGAAATTCAGAATCAATGGATTCACAGAGAAAGAGGTGCAATGAATACTAATGCTATTGTATAAAGTGTGTCCTAAGTGGTGTGTTTCCCCCAACCAACCCGAGTCCGAAGCTAGACTAGTACGGGCAGGCTCTTTGGCCTTAGCAGGAGTGGTCTCTTCAGAAGAGGTGAAGACTAAAGGATCCTTCCTAAAATCCTCTGAAGTGTATATAGTTTCAGGTAAGGGGAGATCCCCCAAACCCTGGAATAATGGGTCATCAGTACTAGGGACGTCTCCCTCGGAAGCATTAAGTGGCGACTCTTTGGAGGATGTTGACTTTTCCAGAGAAGTAGCCTCCTCGGGGGCAGTATACCCTTCACGATGCTTTTCGGCCAAATTAGCCAATTCGTCGTCTTGAGTAGAAGATGGAGAAGGTGAAGTTTGAAGAGGCACTGCAGGAACTCCAGAACCTTCTCCTATCTCTGGAACTACATCCACTGGAGGAATATATACGTATGGAGCCGTCCCATGACCGATACTACGAAAAACGGATAACAGCCCATGAAAGTGAAGATATTCGTCTTTAAGGACTTCATCAATAGTCAGGAATTTCTGGTCGCCATTAAGAAGCTGGTGCATCCGGTCAAAGAACACCTGATCTGATATTTGTTTTGGGTTGTCGACTGCAAGCAAAAAGAAAAACAAGTTAAGGCGATGACTCGAGTGTATAGAGCCCGAATTTAGAAAATCAGTGCTTTACTTGATTTCGTCCACCTCCTGGCACATCCAGGCTGTCGCTTCACATAGAACCATTCCAGTCTGGAATCTCCAGCTTTACTGCTGAATGGCGCCGAGATTATCTTCCTCTTAGGAATAGACTCAAAATAGCAGAAAGATGGAGTCTCTCTAGTCCGATGCTTGAAGTTATAGAAGAAATGAACGTCATCGAAAGTGAGCTCTATGCCTAAGATCTCACGGTATGCTATGTATAAAGTGTGCAAGTAGGCATAAGAATTGGGATGCAGCTGCATGGGGGCAATCCGTATTTGTCTTAGAAAATCAACGATGAAGGGAGAAAATGGAGGGATAGCACCGACCATACACATCAACCGGGTGATTGCCATATATCCTTCCGGAGGATTGTGGGGACGATCAGATCTCGAAGGCACTAGAGTGTCCTTTTTCATTATCCCGTACTTTAAGCAAATTCGGATAAGTCGGTCGTTGTAGATTGTTGATTCAATGGAATCTGGAGGTGATTCCAATATGACAGCCGATTCAAATTCATCAGGGGCCCGGTCATCACCAATCCCTCCTTCCTCCTCAAAACCTAGAGAAACTTCATTTTCTGAAGACACCTCGTCACTTTCACGATTTCCAACCCCGTAGTCTGAACCCTCATTATTCCATTCTGGATCCGACGGAGAAGATATGTCCTCGAGAGTAATTTTGTTAGAGGTTTCCGGGGCTTCTTTCCTCTCAGCTAGTCTGGAAGAGCGCCTGGGTCTCATGGTCATAAAACTATTGAAGAAGCAACAGCATAAAATAGAGCAAATTAGCCCGTATCCCCCCGTGCATGTGTGCAAACTAAAGTGTAAACAGTGTATGCGGAAAGTGCAAAGTAAATGTTTAAAAGTGCGACGAAAAAGTTTGTCAAAATATAAAGAGTTGAAGTAGTTCTTGATGTCCGGTTACGTTTGCAAGGCACTATCCTAACTGTCCATCAGGTCGAAGATTATGCCAAAAGTTGATTGGGCCAGTTAAACAAGTTTTCATATATTGAGGTGAACTGCTCTTCGGTTCGGTTCGGGTGCGTTTATGGGGATCGGATCGGAGGTGCGGCCTCGACTTGGGCTCGGATAAACTGTGGAACTCAGAAATCAGAATCGGATCGGTTCGGAGGTAGAGTGCCCTAACGGTTCGGATCGGATCACATAGTCATACTTCTCCTCCTTTTATCTTATGGTCCGACCCGATCCGGTTAGGCAAGCTCCCTTTCCCCCTTTCTTATATACTTGCTCCGACCCGATCCGATCTCCTGGATTTCTTTTCTTTTTTCTTTCTTTACTTACCCCGACCCGGTCCGACCTCCTGAATTTCCTTCCTTCTTCCCTTATTTTTTCACCTTCCATATCCTTCCGAACCGAACCGATTCCCTATTATCTTCTTCTTCTCCTTCACCCTCTTTCTTCCCTAACCGACGCCAAGGCCAGTTTCATGTCAGTCACTCAAATCAAAGCCAAGCAATCATGCGCTGGCGCACTCAACGACAGATTCTAATCCCCTCCGTTCCAACCTCGAGATGGCGACGAGTCTACTGGCGACGATGACGAGGGGGGGGTCACGGTGGCAAGGTCATCAGAGTTTCATACTCGAATCATCCTAATCGTCTACGAATCCGAATCGAGAGTAATTAAAGAAGGAATTGTTCAAAGTTTTATAACCTACCGGTGTAATTACTTCGAGAATTAAGAGGAATTTTGATGTTTCACGAATTGAGTTTTTTCTCGTTTTGCAGAACTTGGGGAGTAAAACAGTAAAAGTGAGAGAAGGAAGAAGACTCAGCTTATATAGAGAAGTAGGGTGTCCATTCGTCTTCCCATTCGGATCGGCAGCCCAGTAGAAGAACCCCCGTTCGGATCGGATGGACAGTCCAGAAGCAAAGATTGGCCCAATAGTCCAGTGAAAAATAGAAAGGAGAAGGGGTCTGTTCGGATCGGAATCCGAACCGAACCGAGTTCTTTATTTTAGCAACGAATTAAATTGAAATTTGAAGAAAAAGATGAAAACAAAAGGAAAATCAAAAGAAAAATCACCTCGAAGAGCGCTGTGCAATGATAGTCAAAGCATCCTCCGTCTCCAACAGAAGCATCCTTTGAGGGGGCAAAATGTTAGCCCACTTTGTGAACTGGGCAACACAAAGTCAAGATGTGAAACATTGAAAAAACTTGGGAGGTACTGAAGTAGGTCGGATCGAAGCAGTGTATCGGTTCGGATCGGATAAAGTCTTCTGTTCGGATCGGTGAACTATTGCTGTTGGAATCAGAGAGGCACAACTGTTCGGATCGGAGAGCAATCTACTTCCAGTTGGATCGGAAAGACACCCAATTGCTACAGAGATAGATCGGAGCGGAGTAGAGTAAAAAGAAGAGAGAATTGGTCTTAAGTTAATCCAGGTCGGATCGGAGACGCCGATCCGAACCCCTTGTGCACACTCTTCCGATCCGAACCCATTTTCCACGTTACTCCCCTGCATGAGCGCCTGGTTATTCGGAGGGGCTATGACCAGTTCCTACCCACAACGTCCACTGCTCTGATGCGTTGTCAACATAGAAATCCACCCGAACCCGAGGCTGATGGGATGGATGACACGTGGCTCCGATCCGGATGGGGTTCTGGGCTAATTTTCACCTATAAATACCCTGTTTGGAGACAAAGAAAAGGGTCTTTTTTCTGGCACTTTGAGAGTTCAACCACCTTCATAACCCGAATTCCAACACTCCTAGAAAATCCAAATCTTCTTTCATTATTTGTTTTTAGATAATTGAGTAATTGTAAGTGAGGTGTGAGAGAAATCAAGTGAATATTTCATTGTATTTGCAACTATATCATTGAAAATAGTGAAAGACAAGTGGACGTAGGCATTTCTTCGCCGAACCACTATAAATCATGTGTGTTCATTTTACTTTTGATCTCATTTCATTCTGCTTTTGATCAATTTGGGTGTTAGAACCACTTTTTGGTCTAACAATGTTTTTCATAATCAACTTTTCTCTTGAAAATACCCTCTTTAAAACATGTTTTTGAAAATAATTCTTTCTAAAAAAGCTTTAGAAAACGGTTTTCAAAATCTTTTATCTGTTCTGGTAACCTTCAGCTCTGATACCATGTGTAACACCCCACGTCCATTAATGTCACTCACTAAGGGAATGCATTAACTTTCATGGAGTATTATAAGAGTATAGAACAGAATATCACAAGACAGATATATAAAATGGTACTTAAGAAAATTCAAAATTTATTCATTGCAACAGAAAAGCAAAACATGTATGGTTACAACATCAAAATCATATACTAAAGCCAAGTACACAAATATCCATCTTGAACAAAATTATTATCAGAGTACATAAAAGTAAAACAATAACCCCACTCCAAATAGCCATAATGGAAAAGAGATAAAGCTGAGCATTAATTTCAACACTTCTAAGCACTCCAAGAAGAAAAAAATCCGAGTCAAGCTCCACTAATCCCACCCTGAGGACCAGGGGAAAAAGAAAGAAAGAGGCGAAACAAGAAGGGTCAGACATAAGTCTGGCAAGTCTAGTAACTTTAACAATATAATCAGTAAAGTAACAGGATAAGAACGTAAACTGGATATAAGAGATGACTGCAACATAAGCACATATGACAAGGTAAGCAAGGTAAGTAGGATAGAACATCGGATGCGCTCCTAACCACTATAAGATATGATCTGCACCGTACCACATACTAAAAGATGATCCCTCTCTACTAATCATAATAATGTAGCTTAGTGTAATCCTAGCTACTCTCGTAGGTGCCCACTTGCTCCTATCACCACTAGTTGTACCCACTACCTCCACTTTCGACCGGCTCCCTAACCTCGTAGATACCAGTGTTGGTCCCACAATAGGGTGTATCACTCCCTAAGGTGGCAACCCCAATACTACTGAAATGCACAGCTTATACCTACACGATGCAACTGCGTCTTACCTACCAGCCCGGACCCACGCACTCACATGACTCCGTTGGACTTGCATTGCCATCGTTAACTCTTTATTGACCTTTTACAATCAACCCCAGTAAGAGTGTCCCTGTCCTCGACCTAGTTCGAGCTTATATAGATACTAAACTGGGTTACTGGTTGAAAAGGGTCCACCCATTTGACACACGCTTCCCTCCTAAGCTTGGTCCCCACTAGGAATTCCCACTTAACCCCTCTTTATCCCCATGTCTAATCACATGTCTCATCTTGGTTAAGTGCTTTTATTATGTTTCATATGCTACCCATGTTACCCACTTAACCCTTTATTATCCCTATGTCTAATCACGTGTCTTATCTTGGTTAAGTGTTCATTAATTCATTATAACTGTAATCTTGCAAGACCTCCCACATTAGATTACCGTTTTGCAGTTGCTGGATTTGCCGGGAGGTTCCGGGCAGGCTTATACCGCAATCCGAATCTAACCTCGTGTCTTAGGCGTTCATTATCACTTTCTCGATTCAAGTCCTAATTTCAAATATATTCCAATTACCCTTTTCCAATCTAAATATTGTTTATAATCTCATGTTCCAAATTATGCCCAAACCCATCTTCATAGTTATTAAAAATTTATGCCAAATCACATGTATACAAGTCATACTCAATTATGCCCAAACCAATTTTCCATATTCATCAACAATAATTTATGTTAAATTTCATTTCATTGCATATTTCCCAAACTTTTTCCAAATCGTTCCAACATTATTTGTATGTAAATCTCAACGCAGTATGTTAGGCTCGAAGTTAGCCTAATCTAATAAAGAAAAAGGAAGAGAAGAAGGGAAGAGAATCAAAACATCAAAACTGGCATAAACATAAGAACAAGCATATGAAATATAAACAGGCATATAACGATAAAATGGATCAGAAAGGCATATGATAGATTTATAGGTATGAATCTGAAAGATAATGATTTACAAGCTTGATAAGATTCATTTCAGTCACAGGCATATACATTAGATCCAATTTACAATCCTATCACAATTACTTTTTTAATTTAATTATATGTGAAAGCAACATAGACTCACAGTGACAGGATTCTTAGAAAAGAGAATTAGGCATTGTTGTAGTAAATCTAATCTTGAATAATCTCTAGATTATTTGTAGATCTGATCTTCTAATTTGAATACTCCTATTCTGATTTGCTTTGGTGGTGAAGAGAGGCTAGATTTTATTTAGATTAGAGCAGCATAGAGGCACCATGGATGAAAATAATGAGATTAGGGTTAGGTTTAGGGGTATTTTATATATGCTCTACGTGAATTAGGACCCTTAGATTAGATTAGAATCCATTTGAACCATCCAGACCAGAAAAACTCGTCATCCCGCCAATCCCAGAAGAACACGTCATTAGATCCACCACAAAACACGTCAGGCCAGATCTGGGCCAATGGGGTCGACACCCCTGTCGACACCCCAGTGAGGGGTCGACACCTATGTCGACATCCCCTAGGGGAGTCGACACCCACGAGCGTGAAATTTCCCGCTCATCCAGCTTTGTCTAAATTTTGATTTTTGAATAGTTTTTTTTATTTAATTATTATTTAAATAAATTCTGCTTTAAACTGAAATCTTGTAAGCTTCATAACTTCTTCATATGACATCCGATTTACGCAAACTTGGACTCTATTCCAAGCAGAATTCCGAGACGAACGAAATGACGTAGCCCATTTCCCTTAATTATTCTTATAAAAATTAAGTATTCTTTAATTATCTCTCATGTCATGTTTTATAAAATCACAGGGTGTTACATGGAGCTCGGCATTGCCCCCGCTCGGAGCTATGTTAGAAATATATACGGTAGTGTTTCCCTCCGTTATGTTGGGGACCTAGTATGGTAGAGTGGTTTAGGTGACTCGGAGGGTTGTCGTCGCCAGCTCTTTGTCGAAGGGAAGCCAGCATAAGACGGGTTTGCAGCAAGACGTTGCTTCAGACCGGGTGTAACAATGTTCCTATTTCGGGTCGACCCATCGGTTGGACTTGTTCTAGAGCTAGTTGTCCAGGGAGTTGCATTGTTTCCTAGACTGGAGGAAGTCAAGTCGATTGGTTTTGAACTTGGCGAGGGTCGACCTACGTGTTTGCAACTACCAAAGCTCCACTTGAAGCTAGAAGTGATGATGTTGGCTATGACCGATCGGGAAGTGAAGTTGGGCCAGGAGGAAGCGAAGGCTTGGATCGATCTGGGGCTTGGATTTCCGCAAACCGAAGATCAATTGTTGCTCCAACCTCGCCTGGTATAGGAAATGATACTGGAATATGAGTTTCCTTTTCCATCCGAGTGAGGAGGTCGTTCATCACTTCTTGTTGATGTTTGAGAAGTTCACCCTAGGATGCCATCTGATTTATGAATTCAGACAAGATTTTATCCATGTCGTCCCTGGTGAGATATTGGGATGTGTCTTTGTGGGAGGAAGCCTCATGGCTCACCTCAGCTATTGTTGTTCCTGCTATATTAGAAAGTAAAGGATGAGAAGTTGAAGCATCCTTCTTCCGCTTGTTTTCTATGATCGGCTTTTAGAAATCGCTGAATGCAGTCGAAGGTCGTTGTCAGGGTATATCTGCGTGCCCCCCTTCCTGGCGCACCAAAGTGTTGACGTTAAAAGTTGGTCACTAGTGACAATCAACCCCCAATCGTGCGTAGAATACACAAATAACAATCACAGAGTATAGCAAAATGAAGATTTGGAACACGTGAGGTTTTTATAAAGGTTCTGCTAATTCAATGCCTACATCCATTTTATATTTACTGATTTTTGATGGATTACATGGTACAATTGATTTTTTCTCAATGGAAGTGAAGTAGAGATTACAATATCCTTGTAATATTTTAAGTGCACGGTTGGAAGTTTTTCAGTATACCGAGCGTTGTTTGGTAGTGGAGAATTCAGCATGCGAACTCAACATGCCTTTCCATTTTCCGCAATGGGGATTTATATTTGGAGGAAAGGGATGAGCTGCGTGCCACATAACTTGCCTCTTTTCGGAGCTTGGACACGTGGAGCTCAATCCGGCTGAATAGTTGCGGCAGTGGGACCCAGTCTACTGCTGAGTAATAGTTCTCTCGAGAATCGTGGCTTGCATGGCTCTTGAACTATGGTGTATCAAAAGCAGAGATTTGGCTGGAAGTGTTTGACCACTTTAATTTCCTTGAGAATCGGGCTTCGTCGGATGACTCATCCGGATATTTCCAAGTAAATTCGATCAATCCGTATGTTAGGGAGAGGTTGACCCAGTCGTCCAGGAGAGCGATTATGTTGGGAGGAGATATTCTGCCGTTTGTAGGAAATTGGTTAGGGCCGAACCTTACTTAGACTTTCTAGATTGGAGGGTCGTCCATTAGGATCGGTCAATACTGAATGGCGAGCCTTTTGACGTTGGCCTCTGATCCACTGAGTCGTGACATCTTTTTCCAAAAATTTGGTCAACATATAGACATCCCACTTTCAAAAATCGAAAATAAACACTGATGATGTTTCGAACCATCACTAGAATCATCCCCGGGCGACAAGAGTGTGATTCTATATCTATCCAGTATATTTGAGATTTCAGATATATATGATCTGACATATATTGAAAATCTTCTTATACTCGATAGTCCAAACTAAATTTCAAATAAAATACTCAAATTATTATAACAAAATATAATTTTTAAAACTAGATTCATTTTTATAAATAATACTCCTCTAGCTCATTCTAGGGTATTACGAACTCTATCTCCAATGAGTTATCCTTATAGGATATTAGTAATCCTATCTTTGATGAATTCTTTCATCTTGTTCTAATGCGTCATACCCTCAAAACTTTGTAAACCAAAGCAATGATACCACATGTAACGACACGAAAACCCTCGCCTTTCGAATCGACTATAAGCCACACAGGTCCGATCCAAATGTCAGAAATCCTCGGATTGTTATGAGAATACGACACATCAGAATAGAGAACAAGAGAATTTTTCATTGTTATAACAACAATTTTAGAGTACAAGAATTCCAAAGTATGAATAATAAATACTTAGTGGAAAGCCATCAGAGTAATAAATTACAATACAGCGGAACAGTAAATACGTAAATACAAACAATATGAGACCACAAAATAATCAAGAGTATAGATCCAGCTATAATCCAGGATCTTGTGAAAAAGAAATTTCGCAAAATCAAAACTACTAGCTACCCATGTGGAAAATATAGGCACCTAGAGTTTAGGTGGGAAACAATAAACTCCGTGTCGGTCATGGAACTGGTATGAGAACCAAAACAGTTATTTTCTTTATTTTAAAGTTGGGTATATCACGGAACCACATAGTATAACGCAGAACGGGTTTCGTCTACATGAATACCAATAAATAAAAACTCGCAATGCTTTTGAAAAATGAAGCTATTACATGACTCAGGTCCCATCACACAATGCAAGCGGAAGCCAAAGGATAAAGTTTTACCTTATAATAGCCAAACATGCTTGATACGTGAAATTTCTCATTTATTATTACTAGTACATAGTGTAGAAATCAATTTCGAAAATAAATGTATCAATCTTTGACGGCATAATACCCCATCCTAATATGTCGCCATATAGGCTTACAATTGAAAACGCAAGGATCGTATTGGAAATTGGATTTTCATCATGAGTCGAGGCAAAGGATCTTCCTCATCTAAACTTCAGAACATCTTTAGCAAAATGTCCTAGGGAAAATACACGTATCCCTGTAGAGCAGTAGCGTCGGTCCACCTATTTCTGATGGACTAATCAGTGCCTGAACATAACATTTCCTGGTCCTATTGGACCTCTTGGTCAGTACATCGATCACCATGGTCATGTTTGACCATATCTGAGGCGCTACAATTCCAACATCCACATAAGTAAATTGCCTGGGCTCCGTACCATGGCATCACTTCTAGTTAGAAAGAAATGCATGTCCTCCATGTTGTCTTTCAACCCGTTTTTGGCTCATGCCGGGGAGTGAAGCTCGTCAAAGTCACGTCTCGACACAAAGCTACACTATATTAGCCATGCTTTGATCATCATCCACAAAGCTCCGCTTTTCAAAAAAATATTTGATCAATCAGCATTTTAGCATGTCACATTGTCAATTCACACCATACAACTGATGTCGATTAATATATAACCTCTAAGGTCATATGTCTTAGGGAAGGGTGTTAAGCTAAGAGAATAATTTCTCCACCACTAAACAGATATATATAGTAGAGATCAATTAGTACAACATAAAATACAATGTCAAACGCATAATCCATTTGAAAGTTCATTATGGATCTGAACGAAACCGGAGGCACCATATTCCTCATCCCAAATGTCCAATACAGGAGAGAGGCCCTCACATATCTGGTCAATCTCCAAGTACGTCTGGACGATCACCACTTATAACCTCATCTTGGGTGTATGACCCAATCGAGACATCAACAATAATCCAAACGATATGAAGATCTTCGGTCTTCAACCACCGTCTTTTATATCTTCGACTTTTAATCATCGTATCAGTTATTCAGAATGGTTTAAACCCGGTCTTTTAGAATAACTCGCGCATCTTTTAAATCAAGTGATATATAAAACTATTATATGCCTCATTCCAATTCAGAATATTCTTTTCTTCAAATGTTCTTTATAGTGGGAATTACTCCCAAAAATCTTATCAAAGATTTACATCATTTAAACTCTTATTTAAATAATTCGTTGGAAATCATTGCTCTTTTTCGCAAACTTAACTCAAATTAAGGCTTATAAGCCTCACAGGCATTATCGAGCCTTACAAAAAGGTAATCTCTCATATCGTTATCCCATTCCCAACCTATTCATCCCATGCAGCAAAAATGGTAGTACTCCATATCTAGCTTCCCTCATGTTTTCGGTAAATTTAATTACCTCTTTTCGTTCCAAACTAATTATGAAAGTGAACGTGTGTACTTGCCAAGTATAATACTCACAAGGATCGTGTAATATGACGAACAATAGTCAAGTATAAAGTAACAGATAATCACAGAACTATATAATAATAAATACTGTAAAAAGGAAAAATCACACCAGGGATTTTTATACTGGTTCGAAGCACTGTCCTACGCCCAGTCCCAGACTTCAATCTGGATTTTCACTAATCAACAACCTCACTTCACCCTGAGGAATAGGTATACAACACCCGAGCAGCCGAACGGGAATTTCACGCCTCTATCAACACGAGGACTTCACAACTTGCCTCTTACAACATGGAGGACTTCAAACAAGACGAGTGGACTTGTAGTTTGACAATGTGTGTTCTTAATAACATGAATTTGCCAATTCTTGTACAACCTTCCTATAATCTTATCCTCAAATAGAAATTGTGTATGTGAAGATTTGGAAGATGATATCGTGTTTGAATCAAAAGAATAATATATAAATTCTAGGATTCAAGAACGGTATAAGAAGATTATGAGCGCTTGAGTGCTTTGAAAGATCAAGAATGAAATCAACAATAGATAGAATAGATAGAAAGAATTAGTTATTGAATTGATGATTTCAATTTGTTTTTATAGGAGATAAAGAGTTACAACCATTAGTGAAGATAAGTATTGAAGAGAAATGATTTTTTGATGAAAGGAAAAAGAAGCAACTTTTGATGAAAGGATATGTCTGTACAAAGAGTTGCTTTCAGTTCGAAAATCAGTCGACAGGTCAAAAATAACTAGTAGATTGAAATTTGAATATATATATATATATATATATGTTACATATATGTGTGCACATTTATTGTGATTTCTACCCAGAAACGGTCGACCGCATAATTTGAAACCGGTCGACCGGTTTCTGGTAATATGCATAATAAATGTGCATTCATATATATACATATATATATATATTCACAATAATGAGGTATATGATTATTTGAGGATAGATTTTTAACATTTATAACACGGATAAACCACTAAATAATCAAACTCTAACTTACGATACCATTGATTTTCTTCTTTTTTTCGATCATGAAACTTCTCCTTGTCATTAATCAAAATGCTATGAATACCTGGACTCAGCATTCTCCCCCTTTTTGATTGATGATAATATAGCTCTAAAAGTATTGCTAACTCCCCCGTATGTGTACTCCCCCTGAAATATATATTAAAAATCTACAAAAATATTGTTAGTAACATTTTTCTCCCCCTTTGTCATCGACAAAAAGGAGTAGTTAAGACACACATACCATAAATCAAACATAAAATACAGTAGGATTGTATCATACAGTACACACCATACATACCCAACCACGTCATGTAGCTAAGAGTTAATTCGTACAAACCCAAAATAAAATATAGCACTACTTATATACAAGTGCTGATTTAGGTCTTAATATAATAGACATAAATACCGTAAAAGATGGATAAAAAGAACTAGTGATATGGTGATTCGGATTCAGTCGTATCTCCTTCTTCTTCTTTGTCTCCTTCGTCTTCTTCGTCTTCTTCCTCACTATCAGATTTCCCACGACCACGTCCATTACTTGTTCCAGAACTTGTGCCTTCCGCTGAAGATGACCATGTAAAAGTAGGAGGCATTGGCGTTTGCCTGGGTCTTGTGTATGCGTAGAGGAGGATGATGCACCACATGATATTGCATCCCAAAGTATACCAAAGAAAGACTTAAGTTTTGAAAGCGTTTGTCAAGCTTTGTATTTAAATGATTGATCTTATTGTCCATACGCTTAAGTCTTGCTTCTAGAAGGAATTGATTTCGAGCAATTTGTTCAAGTGATTCTTTGGTCGAGGAGGATGTTTGAAGAAGCTTAACCTCTTCCGGTTTAGCTTTAGAGGGCTTTGACGAAGTGCTTTCTTGGTGACCTTGTTCCTGGTAGTGTTCGAAGGGTATGATACTTAAACATGGTTCAGGAAGCTTCATTCTCTTTTTCAATGCTTTGTTGATACATTTTGGTTTAGAGACTTTAGATTCGGGAGATTTGAGACCACAATCAAGTATAAGTCGCATGATATATTCATTGTAGAATAAATGTGGTCGCTTACGATCATTTATGAGTAAAATCTCATTGAAGATCATACTTATCCAACTGATTTATATATCTCCATATATAGCGTACAAAGCCTTAAAATTCTCTTTATATACCGCATCGAAATTACCCACTCTCGGTAATAAAGAATGCGTAATAGCATGATGTAGAATTCTAGCGGTAGGCCGTAAGTTGATCGCTTTTGTACTAAGTTTATGATCTTCAATAAAAAAGTGACTTACCTTGTCTCGAGTATGAATAGTACAAAAATCTCTAGAGAACTTTCTTCCATTGTTATCTAAACCAAGTACCGTTGCCATCCTTTCCTTTGAAATAAATATGTGCTCACCACATATAACCGACCATAGACAATGAGTAGAATTCTCAGGTTTAAACTTTTCTAAGTTAAGATTAGAATAGAACAATTTGATCATTATATGATTGATTTCCACATTGTTCTTATCAAAGTCAAGAAGATTTTGAATACACGCTTTGATTACTAATTCTTTAACATCATAGAGAATAAAATCAGAAAATTTGATGAAAGAACCTTCATGAATTGTATAATCTTTCATTTCATTCCTTCGCTTGACTGCTATTGGATCCATTAACCATTATTTGATATTGGAATCAATGGGTTGTAGTTGTGTAGAAGATAATTTCTTCAATATGTTTTGTGGTGGAGCCATTGATTTTGTAGAAAAAAAGGGATTTTAGGGTTGATAAGGTATATGTGAGTTTGAGAGATGAAAAGTGTAAATAAAAAGTTATGAGGGAGGAACCGACGTGAAGTTTAAATTTAAAACAGAAAGTAACGAGATCGGTCGACAGCTATTAATTGTCCGGTTGACCGTTTGGAAACAGAGAATAAAACGGTCGAATGGGGACTTTTAACCGGTCGATTAGTTCAGGTGAGAAAAGTTTTGTTTCCAGAGACATAAACAGTCGACTGGTGGGATCCTGACGGTCAACCAGTTTGTCTGCACTTTGTTTTTCCTGCTTTTCTCATATTTTTTCGAAGCTCCACTATTTCATATAAAATGAATTTATTTCCAAACTCGAAATAAATAACCAAAATACATGAAATAGTTAAGTAAAAAGAAAAAAATCCCTCAAGATTTGAAAACACTTATTAGAACAACAATTAATCATGATATAAAAATCAATGAGAAGTGGAGTAGTCGTTCTCGGAAACTTCTTTGATATTGGTAACTCTTGGTGTCCATGGCGACTAAGTTTCCTTTGTTCCTTCATTTCGACTGTAGTTACGATCCCAGGAGTTAGGACTCCTAGAGGAAGAAGGAGCATACGGTATAGGTTCATGAACTCCATTTTTGTCCGTGCTACAGAAAAACGACGCCATGCATTCTAATAGTGTTAAACGTTCGGACATAAGTTTTTGTTCATAATAAAGTTGACGCTGGAGATCATTTGATGTTTCTGGTAGTGGTGAATCTCACTTATTTTTTCTCTAGTTCGTGGAGAGCAAAATAATGCCATTTTTGCACGTTTAGACTTTGGTGTATTTCCGGGGGTATGAGAACATTTTGGTCTACTTTTCAATGTTTCTAGAGAAAAGTATTCCTCTAGTTCAGAACTGGTGACCGAAATATGTGACCTCTGTGCACATTCGTCGCAAATGTGAGCCATTTTGATATAATTGAACTTGTTTAAGAAAAAATATGGACTCAGAGGTAGGGGATGCAAAAAGGAGAAGGAATGAACTCATATATATAAGTTTGTCTAAGAATAGAGTAATGGTTGAAAAGGTTCAAAGCATATATACCATAAAAAAATGGATAGCTCATAATTTCTTACTAATAATAGTGATAGCTTCTTAATTGCTAAAATATGAAAAAATGAAAGCACCGGTTAGAAAAGAACTTGACAATTCATATGTATATACCTTTAGAATTTATACATCAAGTTCAGTTCTAGAGATCAATCCAAGCTCTCTATGCAAAGAAATAAAACTTGATTCGAGTAGAGGCTTGATAAAAATGTCTGCTAGTTGATGTTCAGTCTAGACATATTGTTCCTTTTTCAATATTATCTCTCAAGAAATGATTTCGAATATCAATGTGCTTTGTTCGAGAATGATTAGCTGGATTTTTTGATAAGTTGATAGCACTTGTGTTATCATAGTATATGATGGAGTTTGATAAATGAATATCAAAATCACGAAGTGTTTGTTGCATATATAGTACTTGAGTACAAGCAAGAGCTGCTGATATATACTCGGCTTCACATGTCAATAGTGAAACGCAATTTTGTTTCTTACTAGACCAAGAGACAAGTGATTTTCCAATAAAATGGCATGTACCACTTGTACTCTTTCTATCCATACGAGAGCCTCCAAAATTAGCATCACTATAGGATACTAATTCGAATGGACAATCTTTTGGGTAGAAAAGACTAAAGTCTTTGGTATTATTAAGATACCGTATTATACGTTTTACTTCTCGTAAATGTGATTCTTTAGGATTTGCTTGAAATCGTGCACATAGACAAACACTCATCATTATATCTGGACGACTTGCGGTAAGATAAAGAAGAGAACCAATCATGCTTCAATATAACTTCTGGTCAACATTTTTACCATGTTCATCTTTTTCAAGATGTGTAGTCATGCTCATAGGAGTAGGTTTACCAGATGTATTTTCCAAACCGAAGCGTTTGATAAGATTTCCACAGTATTTTTCTTGATTAATAAAAATACCGTTAGAAAGTTGATTTGATTTGAAGACCAAGAAAATATGATAGTTCTCCCATATGAGACATTTCAAACTCCTTGGTCATAATATTTGCAAACTCTTTGCAGAATTTCTTGTTTGTTTAACCAAAAATGATATCGTCTACATATATCTGGATAACTAATATATCTTTTCGAAAATGTTTGATGAATAAAGTCTGATCGACTTTACCAATTTGAAATCCTGAGTCAGTAAGATAGCTGTGTAATCGTTCATACCAAGCACAAGGTGCTTGTTTTAATCCATATAAAGCTTTCTTAAGTTTATATACATGATCATGATGTTTTTCATGTATGAACAAGGGAGGTTTTCGACACATGCATTCTCTTTGATAAACCCACTTAGAAAAGCACTTTTGCCATCCATTTGATAAAGTTTGAAATTATGATGACAAGGAAAGGATAATAAGATTCTAATAGCTTCTAGTCGTGCAACTGGTGCAAAAGTTTCTTCGTAATCGATACCTTCTTCCTGATTGTATCCTTGTGCTACTAATCTTGCTTTATTTCTGGTTATATTTCCTTGTTCATAGGCCTTATTTTTATAGACCCATTTCGTACCAATAACTGACTGATCAGTTGGTCTTGGAACAAGTTCCCAGACATCATTGCGCTCAAACTGATTTAGTTCTTCCTGCATGGCAATGATCCAGTAATCATCAGTAGCAGCATCTTTCGGATTCTTAGGTTCGATATTTGAAAGAAACGTGACATGACCCATTTGATTGAGTTGACTCCTTGTTCTAGTTTGTGATGATACTTCTCCAATTACATTTTGAACCGGATGATCTCTTAGAATTCTCGGAGGAGATCGAAATCTTGGTGGAGAAGGTATCACAATTTGCTGAGGAATATTCTCAATAATTTCTGAGTCAGAGTCATTATTTGTGATGATAGGATTTTCAGTGACTATAACTTTGTCGTCGTCCGATATGTTATGAGACAGTTTATAGAATTCATCGAATGAGACATGAAGTGATTCTTCGATAGTTTTAGTTCATTTATTAAATATACGACAGGCCTTGCTTCATTCTGAATATCCAACAAATATTCCTTCATCAGATTTTGAATCAAATTTTCCAAGATGGTCTTTCATATTTAAAATAAAGCACTTAGAACCAAAAACTTTGAAGTATGAAATATTTGGCTTTCTTTGATTAAATAACTCATAAGATGTATTCTTGGTGAGAGGTCGAATGGATACACGATTCAAAACATAACACGCAGTTGCAACAGCTTCTGCCCAAAAATATTTTGGTAAAGTGGATCCATTTAATAATGCTCTTGCACATTCTTGTAAAGTCCGATTTTTCCGTTCTACAACTCCGTTTTTTTGTGGAGTTCTAGGAAATGAAAAATTATGATATATACCTTTCTTTGTACAAAAATTAAATTCCTGTTCGGCTGCTCGGGTGTTGTATACCTATTCCTTCGGGTGAAATGAGGTTGTTGATTAGTGAAAATCCAGATTAAAGTCTGGGACTGGACGTAAGACGGTGCTCCAAACCAGTATAAAAATCCCTGGTGTGATTTTTCCTTTTTACAGTATTTATTATTATACAGTTCTGTGATTATCTATTACTCTATACTTGACTATTGTTCGTCATATTACATGATCCTTGTGTGTATTACACTTGGCAAGTACACACGTTCACTTTCATTTGGTATCAGAGCGCGGTTATCTTATAATCGTAACACAGTTATTTGATATATTCTAGTAATATGGCAAATAACCCAAGTAGTAGCACTAACACCACTTACACTAAAGGTCAATCAATACAAAGACCTCCTTTCTTCAATGGTCTTAACTATAGCTATTGGGCAACACGTATGGCTTTTTACATGCAATCAACTAACTACGATGCTTGGAATGCTACTCAGAAAGAAATAGTAAATCCAATAACTGAGTATTCAGAATGGACATCGGCCGAGAAAACGGCAGCAGCCGTAAATGCAAAAGCAATAAATATGTTGTTTTGTGCATTAGACCAAAATGAATATAACCGTGTTAGTATTTGCACCACTGCTTATCAAATTTGGCAAACGCTAAAAACAACTCATGAAGGTACTAACAAGGTTAAACAAGCCAAAATAGCCATGCTAAAAAGTCAGTTTCAAAATTTCAAAATGAAACCGAATGAGACAATCAATGATATGTATTCACGGTTTCAAACTATTCATCATGCACTTATTGGTTTAGGGAAAAAATATTCCAATTTTGATGTTGTTTCGACAGTCCTACATTCTCTGACTAGTGAATGGGAAGGAAAAGTATTGGCAATTAAAGAAGCTAATGACCTTTCCGTCATGAAGCCAGATGAATTGATAGGAAATTTAATGTCCTATGAAGCAAATTTGCAGGCTAGAAAAGAACAGAAAGAAGAAAAGAAAATTGTAGTTTTTCATGCTGAAAAAGATGAAGACAACTCAGATTCCGAAGATGAAGATTTAGCGTTCATTGTAAAAGGATTCAAGAAATTCTTAAAGCAACGAAAACTAGTCGATACAACAAAAAGAAGTTCGGTTCAAACAAACCATCATCATCAAATATTGAATGCTTCAACTGTCATAAAAAGGGGCGTATGCAAAAGGACTGTCCGGAGCAAAAGAAGAAGTCAGAAAATGACAAATTCAAATACATGAAAGACAAGTCAATGAAACGAGCATTCTCAGAAACATGGGATGATTTAGACTCATCTTCATCTGATTATGAAAGTGAACGTGTGTACTTGCCAAGTATAATACACACAAGGATCGTGTAATATGACGAAC
Source organism: Allium sativum (assembly GCA_030737875.1). Classification (NCBI taxonomy): domain Eukaryota; kingdom Viridiplantae; phylum Streptophyta; class Magnoliopsida; order Asparagales; family Amaryllidaceae; genus Allium; species Allium sativum. The sequence continues at coordinate 636,339,778 of CM060919.1, forward strand.
AATAGTCAAGTATAGAGTAATAGATAATTACAGAACTGTATAATAATAAATACTGTAAAAAGGAAAAATCACACCAGGGATTTTTATACTGGTTCGGAGCACCGTCCTACGTCCAGTCCCAAACTTCAATCTGGATTTTCACTAATCAGCAACCTCACTTCACCTGGAGGAATAGGTACACAACACCCGAGCAGCCGAACGGGAATTCATGCCTCTATCAACACGAGGACTTCACAACTTGCCTCTTACAACACGGAGGACTTCAAACAAGACGAGTAGACTTGTAGTTTGACAATGTGTGTTCTTAATAACACGAATTTGTCAATTCTTGTACAACCTTCCTATATTCTTATCCTCAAATAGAAATTGTGTATGTGAAGATTTGGAAGATGATATCATGTTTGAATCAAAAGAATAATATATAAATTCTAGGATTCAAGAACGATATAAGAAGATTATGAGCGCTTGAGTGCTTTGAAAGATCAAGAATGAAATCAATAATAGATAGAAAGAATTAGTTATTGAATTGATGATTTCAAGTTGTTTTTATAGGAGATAAAGAGTTACAACCATTAGTGAAGAGAAGTATTGAAGAGAAATGATTTTTGATGAAAGGAAAAAGAAGAAACTTTTGATGAAAGGAGATGTCTGTACAAAGAGTTGCTTTCAGTTCGAAAATCAGTCGATAGGTCAAAAATAACCAGTAGATTGAAATTTGAATATATATATACGTTACATATATGTGTGCACATTTATTGTGCTTTCTGCCCAGAAACGGTTGACCGCATAATTTGAAACCGGTCGACCGGTTTCTGGTAATATGCACAATAAATGTGCATTCATATATATATATATATATATATATATATATATATATATATATATTCACAATAATGAGGTATATGATTATTTGAAGATAGATTTTTAACATTTATAACACGGCTAAACCACTAAATAATCAACCTCTAACTTATGATACCATTGATTCTCTTCCTTTTGTCGATCATGAAACTTCTCCTTATCATTAATCAAAATGCTATGAATACCTGGACTCAACAAATTAAAGATTCAATAAAACTCTAACACACTTTTAATCTTCAAAAATCATTATTCAATGATTATTTAACTTCAGGAAATAAATCCTGTCTTTAACTCGATTAAAGAACAAACGTGATTTAAAACATCATTCATGATAAACCCAAAATCTACTTCCATTCAAAATGGAATTTTCATGGAAATCATACCAGTTTACAATCGATATAAATTTTCATATCTGACCAATACTATAAGTGGAATAACGGCAAAGCCTTTTACATTCCTTAAATAGTAAAGGTCTTCCATCATTGAGTTTCAACTCGAGTATCACTAAATCGATTTGCACTCAATTCCAATTTAACTTTATTAAATTGGAAAACTTCACCTTGGAAAATTCCATTAAATCTTAATTAAAAGATTTATTCGATAAACTTCATTTACAACTGGGTTTAAGAACGGTGTTATTGAAGACAACATTCACGACAAACCCAAAATACAATTTGATAGCAAATACAAGGCTTTGAATAGAAATCATATCGACTTATTTTTAGTATCAAATTCTCGAACCAACAGATACCATATCGGGAATAACGATATTAATATCTTCTCAATTCCCCAAAACAGTATCCGTATAATTACGGACTCCAATAATGAAATATCCGAAGATTATTTCCATTCAAATCCAATATTTATTCATTGGAAAAACTTAACTCGGTTAAGTATTAATTTACTTCAAACCATTTCAAACACCTTTGTCCAAATAGATAATTTTTGCAATATGGCATTACGCTAGTCAAAAATGAATATATTCGGTCCAAACCACTTTAAGATCATTTATTATGGTTTATTAATTTTTTTCCCCTGTTTTTAATAATTTAAAATAAGCTCAATTCACAGAAAACCAATTTCAGGTCACTTACAACACTAGTGTTATTTTTATTCAAATCTGATTTGACTATATCTCAAAATCTAATTGTTAGATTTTAAAACTTAACATATCATTGGAAAGATCTTTCCATTTTAAACTAAACATTTTTCGTTTTAGGAAAATCTGACAGTCGGATCTCCTAATATGTCAATTTGAAGTTAATAGTCCAAATTCGCGAATGGTCGATGCACGACATGTCTATTCAAATCATGTAAATAAACTTTGTTTACAACGTATTTTATAAAACATTTATAATCTTGTTCAAAAACAATTTCAATCTCCAATTCAATTTTAAATTAAAACTGAGTATTCTATATTATTATAATATTAAAATAATAATATTTTCCAAAATATCAGATTTTGAAATCCAAATTTTTTTTATATCCGTTATAAAAATAAATAAGATCGATAGAAAAATCCATTCGAGTTAAAAACGTCATTTCTATACTTAACTGGAATTAACATTTTGAAATTACTATTCGTTTCAAAATAAAATAGAAAGCATGCCTTAATTAATTGAAAATTATTTCAATTCAAATTCTAACTTTTATGAAATTTATTCGTAATCATTTAAACTGCATTTTCATACCAATTTGAATTTAAAAGTAAACTTCCATTTTTTCATTGAATAATTCATTAATAAAATATTCAAATTAAATTCCGAAGTGGAATGAGATTCAACCAATCACCATATAATTTAGTTTATATGGATTTCACATATCATTGTATTTCACATGTTATTGTATTTCATACATCAATAACATCTATGTCAACTATCATCCATCAACCAATAATTATAATATAAGCGTTTCCGTTGTCAACGCTTATATTTCCAGTTAAATAATAATAACAGTGAAAATTGTAAACAAAATCCAGCAACCACAAAACAAACATTGCAATCACAGGCAATAATATATATTCAGTTTTGAATACAATAACATAGCAAAATAGTTAAATGAGGGTTCTCACATTAATTGGTTCGAAATCGTTATAAAACGATTCCACTACAAGAAAAACCGAGATTAGCGACAGATTTTTAGCAGCGGAAAATTCCGTCGCTAATTAGCGGCGGATTTCCATGTGATCTGCAAGGGATAGTTTTTTAAATTTTCAACTTTTTTTTTCTTTTATTTATTACCGTCGTTTTCTACCATCCCTCACTAAGCCATTGCAAACAACATCAAATTACCGACAGAAAATTTCTGCCGCTATTTTCCGCTGCAAATTCAGGCAGAATACCGACGAATATTTGTCGAAGCTATTTTGCAGCAGAATTCCAACAAATTTGCAAGAGATGTTTATATTATTTTTCTAAGATATACTTTAATGTTATTTTTTAATAATTATTAACATGTTCAATAATTAATAATTAATTTGTTCTAATTAATTATTTATAAGTAATAATAAATATTAATTTACGTTCTATAATAAATAACTTATAATCATTGCTTATTTAAAATTAACAAAATAATCTTTGCTCATAACCAATGTAATTACTAAATTCTTAATTAAGTCCTTTGCTTTCATCGCAAATCTCAGTCAGTATGCCAGTATATTTTATGCTAAATCCCAAAATTTTAAATTGTTCTTTTATAATTATTCCCCTAAATAATGAAAATATCAGTTTATTATAATAATTATTTAATAATTAATATTATAATTTAGTACTTATGAAATGATATTTAGTATTCAATAATTAATTTTAAATAATTGTATAATAATTACAGTTTTTTTTAAATTATTTTTATATTATGTAATGATTTATAATTAATAACATTAACAGGTAATATTTAATAGTTTATAATTATTTTTAATAATTATGAAGTAATATTTTTTATAACTTATAGTTCAGTTTTAATAATTGTTTTCCTTGTCAGTGTAATGATTATATTTCTAACAATTGTATCTTTTCGCTTGGTTAGCAACTAGTTAATTATGAATAGCGAATATTTTTTTAAAACCTTTACTGTTCAGATGTTATATGTGATTTTACAACTACTTTATATGCACACATTGTTAATTGAAAATAGTAATCTTAGTAGTGTTAATAAATTAGAAATACAAATGATACAAATATGCTTTCATATGCATTTAACATTTACTACTTAACATTAATCTATATTATATAATTTATAAGTAGTAGTTAATGTTGAATAATTAATATGTAATAAGTAGTGATTATAGTAATTAAATAATAATATTGAACGATTGATACATCTTGTTGAATTTGAATAAATACTGATATATTATTTTAAAGAAAGCTTAGTTTAGTTTTATAATACTTCAAATTGCACTTTTCATATTCAAGTAAATTTTAGCCAATAATCTACGTTAAAATTTATTAAACTTCAACTTATAGTATAAACTATTTTTTTGGCTCCAAACAATTGAAATTTTGGCTCTAAACATTTTGAAATTTTGGCTCCAAACAGCTGAAATTTTGGCCCCAACCTGCTAAACTTTTACGAGGTTCCAGGTAATTCACATTATATCACTTTACAAAACCACTTTTCCAAACCCAAATCCCAAATTCACTTCCTCCTCCTTTTCTGAAATCCCTAAATTCACAAAATCCCTTTCCGCCGTCTGACTTCCGATTCCCTTCCATGTCACGGCGCTAGATGGCCTCGTCAGCGTCAACTCCCTCTTCACCTTCGCCATCTTCCTTACCTCTCCAAGCCATCTTCCTCACCCTCCTTCGCTTCTGGCGATCCACGTTCGCTCCATCAGGTATTTCATTGTCAGACATCTTCTTCATCTCATTCCGTGACCCTTTAGTGCGTTGCCAGACATTTGCCTAAAATCCGACCGTTGTCAATCAAGCATTTCCACTGAAGCTTGGATTTCCAAACATCTGGCTTGTGGTGCAATCTACCACCACATGTGGACCTACGAGACCGACCTGGTAGGCTATTTCGAACTTTCAAAATTGTTTTTTAGGGCTTGGCAAATTATATGTAATTGTTTTCCCTTGTATGCACGTGGAAGAAGTAGGATATTACGTATAATTTGAGAATGGGAGTCCTGAGAAACTATTATGGAATTGTTTATTTTTGTACATGGTCTACTAGGCGCTGAGCACCAGAGTTGGATGTTACGAAAGCTTACACATTATGAATCTTGTAGTTCAATCTAGAATGATGTGCAAATCAAGTAAATCTGTTTGTGTTTATGAACCCGAATGCACTTTAGAAGCATGATATGGTAATTTGTAGAAGTAGATAGCAACTTTTAAAGTTTTGGTGATTAAGGATGAATAAATAAAAGAAGTAACTATAGTTTTACATATTAGGAGTAAAAGGAATTTGGAAGCAGGTGCAAACACCCTAATTCGCTGATACCTTGGCTCGAATCGCCATCTAGCCAAAAACTGTGAAGTGAACGATGACCTTCCTTACTCCAGAAAAAAGTAAGCTGATTTAAGTTTGTAACATTATTTATTTACAATGTTTTCTATGTATAGATTGATAATATATGGTCTTTCTGCTACAAATAAATACTCATGTGAATTCTGCATTTTTAAACACAGACGAGGTAATTCGAATGACCTTGTGGAAAGCTCAGTAGAAACACAACTTTCAGACGATGGATTTCGCTGGAGAAAAGATGGGCAAAAGATTGTGAAAGGAAGCTCATACCCGAGGTTTAAAACAAAATAAGAGTTTGATCAGTTGAAAATTAAATGCCTTTTATATGCAATAGATGCTAATAAAATTATATATGATTTCTTTGTTGTTAGGAGTTATTACAAATGTTAAAAAAAAGGGCTTATACCAACATAACATTCAACTTTGTACAGAAATTATAATGTGTATGTTAGGAAGCAATGATAGATGAAAATTTAATTTCAAATAACGGTGAAAAATAGTTTAGTTATGTATCTTTCCGGTGTTATTCTATTTTGACAGGTACAACGGACGATATGGCAAACCATGGATTAATCACTGAAGATGAAGATATTGAGTGTGAGAGTGAGTGTAACTGAGTGTATGTAGCGAGCCAATGTTTGTACAAATAAGCATTTTGTATAGTTATTGTGTAACAAAGAGAAACATAGTTGTGTACCATTCAAATGTGTAATAAAATATTTGTTTGATTAATATATTTATTTAAAATTAGAAATTCCGAGTTAAACATATTATTTTTGCCAATGTTTGTACAAATAAGCATTTTGTAGTGATTTGTGACGAATTATCGACAGAAATTTAAGATGAATCAGAAGTTGAAAGTATCCGTTGCTAATCCCTTGGTATTTAGCAAGGGTTTACCAACTCCTTATGTAAGTAATATTTTATTTTATTTTAATTATCCGTCGGTAAATAGTCGGTATATAAATTATATTAAATTAATAAACAAAATTTATTTTTATTGTAAAATTAGTAAAATGACGGAAAAAAGTCGGAAATCTCTTGCAAAATTCCGTCGCAAAATCTGACACAGATACCGTCATGGTTTTTACAGACTATACAGTTACGTAGGAAATCCGTCGCTAAGTCCTGTTTAGCAACGGATTTGAAGCAGATTTTGCCGCTGCTATTTGCTGTTTTTCTTGTAGTGTTCTTTTAATTAAATTAAACTAGGTGTTTAATTTAATCAAAATTTGACACGAGCTCCAAATTCCTTCCAGTTAGCTTCACTACGAAGCTCTCGTCTTTGTGATTCCAACACAAGTTGTTTCGTCGAATTCTGATTCAATATGAACAAGTTATGGTCGTTTATACGTTAATTACATAACTTAATTAAATTTATTCCTTCTAAACCTTTCTTCCTACCGTTCACTACAGGAATATGTCGAACCCAAAATACACGAATCTTCATCCTAAAATCGCACACCACCCGAGACCACCAGCCGCTGATCCATCGTCACCACGTCGAAGGCGTTCATCCCCTCTTCCAACGTCAGCCATGGGGTCGAACTCGCATGCCCCAAGTGGCCAGGAAACACCATGAAAGTTGGCGCCTTTGAGCGCTGAAATTGCTCGATTTACAACACAATTTTTGATCAAAACCGTATGGAATTAAAGCCCTAACATTGCTCTATAATTTTCATTTTGAAGTTGGGATCTAATTCAAATTGGATTGGAAGATTTTAGCACATGAAATTCGGAGCATCGTGGTTGTCCATACGAGGGTGGCGGTGCATCTGATAAGGGATTAGGTTTTTTGGAAAATTAGGGTATTTATATACAACATTATATTAATATTTAATTCAATCATTACTTCGTTACGAAGTTTAACACTACGAACTCCAATCAAATCCCAACGACTGACGTCTCTAGCCAAATACCCCTATTTGGACACAATGGAATAGGTGTCGGAAGCCAGTTCGATCATTTCGAATAGTTTTTCTTAAAATTAAAATATACATCAATATAACGTTAAATATTAAATTTCAATGTGCATTTTAATTTGCCATGATCATACTAACTTCAAAAATTACGAAATTTGAAATCTCGCTATGTTTCACAAATACGGTTCTAATGAACCTTGTTTCATCAAATTTGGAGACTGTTTAAAAAATGGTCTTATTTTTATCTTTGATTTATTTTAACTAAATTCCAATTGGCACACGTCCCTAAAACCAAACTTAATTCAAACGGCCTCTCCCCTAAGTTTTAATACAAAGTAGGTCCCTATTTTCTTCCCTTTCATGTTTTTCAGAATTTTTTTGGCCCTGACATATAAAAAAAATAAAAAAATTGCCAATATTCATGGAAGCAATCTAAAAAAAAAGTTCTGCAAAATTAGTAATAATAGCCAATATTTGCTGAATTGTCTGCAATTATACTTCAACATTTAAAGATGAAAATCGAAACTATAATTGCTGATATATCAGCAATTATTGTGATATATTGCTGATATATCAACAATTATACTCACTTTTTTTGCTGATATGCCAGCAATAATTGCTGATATATTTATGTTGTATTAATTATTACTGATATACCAACAATTATTGTAAATAACTGCTGATATATCAACAAATATGTTAAATGTTATGATTGGCTTTCAATTACTTGCTGATATATCAACAAGTATTGTATATAATTATTGATATATCAGCAAGTATTTGATTCTTTTATGTAAAACTAAGTTTACAAAAGGAAGATAAAAAATTGCATCAAAAACTGCAATTATCACATTATATTGTTGATATTTCAGCAATAATATTGCAGTTGATGCAATTATTGCAAAAGTTGCTAAAAAATCAGCAATAATTGCATTGTTTGCGGCAATATACTAGAGCTTCATTTTTTTGTTTTTTCTTATGATTTGTTTTTTGGTAGTTTTACTACATGAATTCGATGATGTTTACTTGTTGAATTTAATTATGAATTTTCGTGATTTTTTTGCTGATTTTTTTATGATTTTCGAAAAATAATGACCTAATTTATAAAAAAATAAGATAAGGGCATGAGCTGAATTTCGAAACCTATTAGGAAAGTGAGACAAGCTTACCCTTAATTTTAACTGAATTTCAATAGGCGTTTATTTTTACCATGCTTACATAAGAATTCCAATTGACTTGAAATTTTAAATTTAACAATAATTTGACATTCCGGATCCGATAAAATTGGTTTCATCAAAACGGAGGTCGTTTGAAAAATGATTATTTTTAAGGCTTTAATAAAACCAATAAAATATAAATAAATTTAAGAATAATCCCAGTAAATAATAGTAAATTAATATTATCATATATATCCAAATAGAAAATCATATGGCTTCAAAATAAACATACTCGGCCTTATAACTCAGTATTTCCAAAATATAGGTCTAATCGATATTCAATTTTATAATAAATCCTATTATATTACTTAACAAAACGTTATAATTTATAAACGAATTCCATAACGAATTTTTAAAATTATAATTTGGACATAACTTATAATTTATAACACGAAATCATGATTTATCACGTTTGCTAGAAATATAATTAAATAGATTCTAAGTTTCTTGTTTTACAGAAATCTGACTTATTTTGCATTCTGTATAGTCAATTAAAGTTCAAAAGTAAATTTTCAAACTACTGCGACATTATGAGTTCGTTTTATAGTTAATATAAACTTATACGTTCGAACATCATTTTAAATAAATTCTAAGTCGTTAATTCTCAAAATAATTCATTTTAAATATTTAAAATCCATTAAAATCAATTAAAATGCATATTTTAAATTGACTAAAAATTTGGGTCATTACAACCCTCCTTCATTAATCCAAACATGACCTTGGATTCATCAAATAATGCTTCAGATTCGCATAGGATCAATCCCTAGCTTACTGGTTTGAAAGCAAAACTTCAGGACAAACCGTCACACCAAATTCTGGGTGTATGGAGTTGAAGCTCTTGAGTATACGATCCCAACAGATCCAATAACGATCGATTTTTTGTATTCGATTTAAAAAAATTTAAAGAATGAATTAGGAGGCGGCTTCAGTTTGTTTTGAATGAGAGAAAATGAAAATGCTAGTTATCGAATAAGGACGAAAGCAGAAAATTTTAAAGTTAGGATCAGCCGCAAATGTTGAACACAACAGGATCAGCCAAGATTTCGTAAGATTTAAAATATTTCGTAGAGGTTTTGTAAAGATTTGAAAACGATATGATGATGTGCGGATTTTTGAAAGCGTTCCTTATTTTATAATATTATATTTACTATTTTTGTTCCACGTCTACAATTCGCACTATCACACAGAATCTTTGATTGCTGTGAAAATTTATACCCTGCTATAATTTAAAATTTTGGGCTCGATAAAAATGGTTTTGTCGAATTCCGAGACTATTTGAAAAATCTCTATTTTAATTTCAAACCGTAAATCAATACGCGTTTATCTCGTGCACGATCACGTAATAACTACAATTGACTCAAAACTGGAAATCTTACCATAGTTGATCATTACAGATTTTGTAAAATTGGTTTCGTTGAAATCCAAAGTTGTTTGAAAATTGGCTATTTCCATGTATTAAATTAAATCGATAAAATATAAATCGATTTCAAAACAATCAGATTCAATGAAAATAAATTATTATTATCATTTTAATTCAAATAGAATTTATATAAATTGTTAGAATTGTTACGCTTCATTCTTAACTTAGAATTAAATTATTTTTCGTTTTTTTAGTAAGACGGTTGTGTAGAGCAATTCTACACAGCCGAATTAAATAAAAGCATAACCGGTGGCAAAATAAGTATAAGTGTCGGTTACCCATACAAATGCACTACACCATAATGTACAAGCATAAACATAAACATATTGACCTAAACAGAAAGCAACATATAAAACATCCAAAAAGACAATGAACCAGGCACCAAAACAAAACGACGAGGGTTGCTGAACAACAAGCCAAAACACTAGTTTCAAGGCAGTGGACGAACCAAAATGCAAGCTAAATGAAGTATTCACCATGGACGTGGGAAAGACCATCGTTGACGCAGAGCTAACCACCGATTCATCAGATTGAATCTCAGTTGACGTCAACCTCGGTCTGAGAGGTTACTTCACGCTTCGACACCTGTCCATAAGTAGTAAAATAAGTTATTTTATGCAAAAATTGTAGCCCACTAACCAAATGCCCATTGAAGCAACGGTTGTTGTGTTCAGGCCAAATAACCCAAGTGAAGGCAACGATGAAAAGGTCAATGTCAATGGAGGGGGGAATACTGCCAATGATCAAAGTGATGAAACAATGGAGGGATAGAACCAAAAATGAGTGTTGCCACAGAGGTCCAAAGGAAGGAAATGAGATTGCAGTCGTTGAAGAGGTGTGTAATCGATTCATCAGCGAGGTAGAAAAGAACACAAGTGAGGTTCACCATAATGCATTTGCGAATCAGTCTGTCTTTGGTGTTAATACTACCACGCTCTAAGCACCACAAGAAAAAATATGTCCTTGGTGGTGCCTTGATCATCCAAATTCTAAGGTAGTTGAACAAACATCCAAAGAAGGAAAGAAACTTGTAACTTGACCTAGATGAAAATATATGGTTGGATGTGAGGTTCCAAGTGCAAGTATCAGGGTTAAGGGAGAGGGAGGTGGCATGAATGATACCACAGACTTCATGTAACACATCCATAATAGCTGGATGAAAGTAGGTGGTGAGGTTGATGGTCGAAACACCACGCTGGATAGTTTCTTGAATTGATATTGAGGGATTTGGAGAGATGGAGAAAAGGGAAGGGTAGATATGTACAAGGGGACATTCGTAAATCCAGGTGTCATGCCAAAAGAGACTAGCAGTGCCATTACCAACCCGAATGGCAAAAAGGCGCTTTATGAGAGGAAGAGGACAAAAGACTCCACTCCAGAATGGTGATGGGAGGGTTTGGGGATGTGCATGCAGGATGGATTCAGGTTGGTTGTTGTAGTAAATAGAAAGGATCCATGTTTTCTAGATAAAAACACCAGGGACCAAGTTCCTCCATAGCCACTTAGCAAGAAGTATGTGGTTAAGAAGTGCATGGCTAAGAAGACGAAGGATGGAAATTCCTAAACCATCAGCTTTGACTTCCATCCAGACTAAGCTCCAACTAACAAGCGAACTAGCGGGACCACCATGCCAGAGAAAGGAACAACGAAGCTGATTAATTTTGTTAATAACCCAACTCGATGCACGATGAACAGAAAGCCAATAAAAGGGGAGTGCAGAAAGGACGGCTTTGACGAGGGTTATACGACTGACAGTTGAGAGGGAGAAGGCTTTCCAGCATGCAAGTCTCAATTTGACTCTTGTAATGAGGGGATACCAATCATGGCAAGGGAGTTTAGTTGGATGTAAAGGAACACCCAGGTATGATACGTGGAAGTGTTGAAGCTTACAGTTGAGAACTTGGGTGATGGAAGGGGGGGTCAACGCCACCTAACACGATAATAGAGCTTTTCGAGAAGTTGATGGATAGGCCTAAGATAAGTATGAAGGAGTAAAGAAGTACTTTAAGGCAATGGATATTGTTCGGTATCGGTGTGGTGAAGAGTATAGTGTCATCGGCAAATTGGATGTTAGCATATGTCGGACCGATTGGAGGTGGTTGGATACTAGTGAGAGTATGGTTATTCAGGGAAAGTCTGATCATCTGGTTATGGGTGTCAGCGATGAGGATTAAGAGAAGGGGAAATAGAGGATCACCTTGGTGGAGTCCCAGCCTAGATTTGATAAGACCACCATCGATGTCGTTAGTATGAACAAACGAAAAAATGGAATCAAGGATGGCAGAGATCCAATTGCACCAACGTGGAGGAAAGCCTCTATGCACGATAATTAGAAGGGGAAAGTCCCAATTCACAGTGTCAAAAGCTTTGCAAAAGTCCAGTTTCAGAATTAAGCCTTTGGTTTTCGAGTGATGGAAAAAGGAAATAATTTCTTGAGTTGTAGCGATACAATCATTGATGTTTCTTCCCAGTATGAATGCAGACTGATCAGATCCAATCAGGGAGAGGATGTAAGCTTGCAGGCGATCAGCTAGCACCTTAGTGATGAGCTTGAAGGAGTAGTTAAGGAGGCTAATCGGATGGAAGTTGTTGGATTGGTTGGCTCCTTCATGTTTAGGAAGGAGGATGATCTTGGCGTAGTTCAAATGGTTAATGCAAGTGGGATCAGAGTGGAATTCGTAGAACAGGTTCATGATATCAGGTTTGATGATCTCCCAAAAGTTAGTGTAAAAAGAAGGTCCAAAACCGTCTAGTCCACATGCCTTGTTGACACCCATGGACTTTAATGCCAAAAAAATTCATGCTCAGAGAAGGGGTCGTCAATGAGGATATGGACATGTTCTGGATAGAGAAGGGACTAGTCTATGTTTCGTGGTGGTGGCGTACGATGACCAATGAGGTTCCGGAAGAAGGTGGTGAAGTGAGGATTGATGGATAAGGGTCGGTGGAATGGAAGTCACCGTAGAGAAGTTCAGAGATGGCCTTGAAACGTTTTCTTCAATTAGCAAACCTGCGAAAAAAGTCGTGTTTTGGTCACCGTTTGCAAGCCACCGGGCCTTTGAACGTTGTCTCTAACCCATCTCTTCTTGTTTGAGAAGACACTGAAGCTCCAAATCAAGCTCGAGAAGTTTAATAGAGTCTTCGACGTTGAGGGAGGAAGTTTCCTCCTTGATGTTAAGATCCAGAATATCAATTTGGATGCTAGCAATGCTTCTTCTGAGGGAAATCCAAATGTTGCTAGCCCATGGTTTGATGAGCTTACGAAGGTAGCGGAGTTTGGAAACAAGTGTAGCCGAGGCAGAAGTGAAGTGCGGGAAAGAAGACCATGCAGTACCAACGAAGTCAGCAAATCCTGGTTCAGTTAACCACAAATGTTCAAAGCGGAAAGGACGATGAGTGAGAAAGGGGTAGCCGGTTGTTAGCAAAATGGGGCAGTAATCAGAGAGCACCGGTGCTAACCCAGAAATGATGGAAAGTGGATGGAAATCATCCCAATGAGTATTGAAGAGAAAACTTTCAGTTTGGCCAAAGTAGGGGTGTCATGGCGATTCGAACCCATGTAGCGTCTGTTAATGATAAGTGGGTCGATGAGGGCACAATGATTGATGAAGTCATTGAAGTCGACAAACTACGATGAAGAGCCAACAGAGCAACGCTCATAAGGCCCACGAGTGACATTGAAGTCACCACCAATGAGCCATGGGTCGTGGTGGTTAAGGCCCAGGTCCGTACAAGCCTGCCAGAGGGATCGCTTATCAAGGCTGCGTGGTGGGTCGTATATGTTGGAGGAGAGAAAGATGGTGTCAGATGAACAGTGACGAAGGATGATGTGTAGGGCTAAGTTGGATTAAATTTTTTGTATTGGGGTCCACACAGAATTATTCTAAGCGGTGATAATGCCACCATTGGATCCAACATCATCAATAGATTTCCAGTTTGGAAAAAGCGAATTCAAAAACAAATTAATGGGGGTGGGGTCGCTAAGCTTGGATTCTTGGATCAAAAGAATGTCTAGGTGTAAAGAAGAAAGGATGAAATCAACTGCAAACCGTTTACATGGGTCCCCTAACCCCCTGATGTTCCACGAAAGAATCTTCATTGAGAAAAGGAGGATCTCTCCTTTTCTAAAGATTGCATGGAAGAATAGTGCTCGTGTGATACATTAATTCCCATGCAGCGTGCCAACTTCTTGTTTAAGGCATAATTTTCATCAAAAAAAACAACAAGCTGAAAGAAACTACCCTTAACGGGAGAGAATTACCAGAAGAAGCAGTATTGAATCTAGCAGATCTGCGAACAGCTAAGAAGGATAGCGTTGGAGGCAACATCGGGTTTGGCCTTCGGTTGGTGGTAGTGGAGGAGTTTTGAGGAATTGGAAGGCGATGGGTCAATCGATGGGGAAACTGTTGGCAATGGAAGGGGGTCGGAAAGGTCCAAATCAGTTAATGGGTCCCACCTCGGTTCAACGGATGGCCATGGGTCCCATCGTAGCGGACCGATGACCTCCATGGAGGTGTTTTGGAGAGGTTCAGGGGCTATGGGGTCGGCGATGATGGGAATGAGAGCTAAAGATTCAGGAAGCGTTGATTCGATGAGCATAGCGTTGAATCGGTAATATGGGTCAGGTGGTGGAAGGTGGAGAGGCTCCATAAAAGAAGTCACGGTCATTCTCAAAACAGTTCCCGATGATTCCAGTCTGGGTCAGGTGGTCAAATCGGTAATCTGTGTCATGGTGGTTGAAAGTGTTGAAGAGAGTCGATGGATGGTATGGAGGTTCTAATAACCGACGACGATCCATGCTCGAACGAGGTTACCGATGTTTAGCGGCAGAGCCATTGAAGTGGTATGAGACAAAGAAGTAATTTGTTTAGAAGAAGAAAGAACAGCTTTATGAGAAGAAAAGGGTTGTGCATGGTTTATAATGGAAAGAGAGGAAGAACTATTGATTGCTGGCACGTGTACAGGAAGAGAATGTGATTTGACTGTCCAACCATCAACAGCAGCAGAAGGGGCGGAGGCATTGAGGATTTTGGAAGTAGAAAGTGCTTTTTTTGTTTACCCCGAAGCGAACAGATTTTGGTTGCATGCCCAAAAGATCCACAACTGTAATATATCTTAAGGTTCCTATAGGCTTTCGCCACGTGGCCTATAGTTGCACAGTGGAATAACGGTTGTTTGATTTCAAAAAATCAATTGTGTGCGCGATAGAGACGAAAGGAGAAGGTAGACCTTTCGCGGAAGAGGCTCATGACTTCGTCGATGCCGAAGGACGTCGGAGGCTACCGCAGCGACGTAGGATAAACGTTGTGAAGCCGATGGAGTAGGAAGAAAAGGTGGTTGAGAAGACGGTACGGGTGGTCGTGAGCAGATCAGTGCCTCAGTCACCATTGGGTCTGTCGCAGCCAGTTCGGTGTCCAATGATGATGTTGAAGAGTTGATCGGAGGCTCAAGGGTTGATGGGTGGGAGAAAAGAGATGGTGGTTGATTGGTTTCAGAGTTGGAAGGGATGAAGGAAGTCATTATTTCAGAGTTGGAAGGGATGAAGGAAGTCATTATTTCGAAGTTGAAAATTCGATATATTCGAAATTAAATCGTATTCCATTTATTAAGTCGATAAACTCCATATTAAAAATCCATTTATATTTCTAATTCGACATTTAAAACAATTTAAATGTACAAAATTAAATGACTAAAAATTCGGGTCGTTGTACCGCAAGTGAATCCAAAGATGTTTATTGAAAGTAGATAGG
This sequence comes from Allium sativum, assembly GCA_030737875.1. Classification (NCBI taxonomy): domain Eukaryota; kingdom Viridiplantae; phylum Streptophyta; class Magnoliopsida; order Asparagales; family Amaryllidaceae; genus Allium; species Allium sativum. The sequence continues at coordinate 636,355,418 of CM060919.1, forward strand.
TTAAGATTTGCTTTTGATGCAAAAAAATCACATAAGCTTTAGATCTGAATCAATGATGGTTGCTTTCATGAATTGATTAAAAAAAGATGAATCTAAAAAAAGGATAAGGGCTGCATATGATCTTCTAGTTGACATAAACCTGGATCTGGATTATTTTCACAGAAGAGATTAGGAGAATAACTAGAATTTAATTTGGAGACCGTAATCTATTATGTATAACGGGCGTCATGATACGCGCTTCGCACGTGAGTTAAAACTCTTATATTTTTTGTGTAGTGTAAGGGTTACGGCATGCGCTTCGAGCGTGATAATAGCACATGCTTCGTGGGTAATTTTTTCTAAAAAAATATATGTATTTTACATATTCAAAAGAAATGATTTTCTCAAATATTTAGCTATGTTTTTGTATTTGGATCATGAGTAATTAGTTTGAATTTTAATTTTGAAGTTGCAACATTCTTTTATTAATGTGAATTTTTAGTTTTGTTGTTAAATGCATATGAAGTTTATTTGTTGGATCATGTTTTTTAGTGATACTGAGTTTGGTAATATATGAGAAAAAAATTGAAATTATAAAAAAAAAATCTATTAGATACTAATTTTAAGCAAGGATAACATTTATAAAATTAATGCTTTTTCATTTGGATGTTACATTTTGGGATGTTAACTGTTTAAAGAACTGTACATGAAGGGCGATTTTCCTAGTTCGCGGATGGACCAAAAGATTGCGCTTCTAAGATAACTATTAATACAGATTTATATGCTACATTTTGATATGTTAATTGGTTAAAGAACTGCATTTTGATATGTTAATTGGTTAAAGAACTGTACATAAAAAACAAATTTGAAAGTTTACTTACATTTTTTAAGTCTTATTCAAGCATTACAACAAAATAGCATAATACATTATTTTACATTTGTGACCCACATATCAAATTTTTCAACAATCAAATCCTGATCACTGACGATTGATTAAGGCATGTCGTGCAAACTTAAAAGTGTTATCAACAAAACACTTGTGCAGCATGACAAAGATAACACTCTTTTCGTGTGTGATGATGGTATCCATTAACAAGATCTATGGAATTCTTCATGCATTCCTTTCCAATAAAATGGTCGAGATATTCGCTTGCGAGTGCGGAAATAACCTGAATGACCAGCTGTAGGGGATAAATGATACACTTACGAGTAATTATTGCTTATCAGTTGAATTTGCTGATGCTACAATGCGACCCTTCTACTTAACATCTTTCCCATCCATGCGTAATGCTAAACAGCCTTAGCATCATTTTGAATATTGCAATTCAAGTTCTGTGTTTCAGTGTTACTGGCTTTCATGCACACGATTTTGGTGGTATCCAGACCATAAGTCCAGCTTGGGGAAATAGCAAGCCCCTCCTGATTCATCAAGCAATTCATCCACAACTGGTATGGGACTTTACTCTTATTTTGTTTAGTAGGTGATAGTCAACAAGCATATATCATGATATTTATCCCTTTTTCGGATGTTGATATACAGATTTCGAATTTTTCAAATATCCATTCACAACATTATATTACACCACAACCATGATATTGAAGATATCAAAACGAGATTAAAAAATATCATGATATCTACAAATCAATCAAAATCATTAGCATTGTTGCAAATGTGGACCTATTTCCCTGCTGCTCCACTTCAAAAAATAACTATAAACATAGCCAATAAATTATAAATCTGCTGCAGTATTTCCAAGTTCAACTCTTCCAATATCAACCTGTTCTCCTTGTCCTAGTTTCAGACTATCAGAAGGCACATTGATACCAGCAAACCCTAACATGACAAAAGCAGCTCCAATAAATTCAAGAAATCCTGGGGTTCGTCCTGATATCGAGTCTATAATAGCAGCAATTGGAACTTGAATCGATAGCCCAGCTGTTGCTACTGTAGTACTTGTAAGTTGAGTTGCTTTCACCCACAAGTAATCGCTTAACACATTATCTAATAGACCTGAAATGCATGAAACGAATTGTCATCAACTCATAAATTTTAAGGACATTGCAATTTTCTCGTTTTGAAGTCAAAAGGCGTATGTGCTTTTTTAATTTGCACAAACCAATTCTCTGTGTCCTCTAACTGACATACAAAAGAACAATTACCAATAATCCTCTGCATTTACGATCTTGACCGGAAAAAATAGTTGGTCGATGAAAATTCACTTCTAGCAAAAGATATCCATTAATTTTTCCGACATCTCGAGGATTTATAAAAGTCATTTTACAATGATCCTGTGTTTTGGTAGACACAACTTTAATTTACTGATGGTAATTATAGTTGTGACAAGATACTGAAGCTTTTAAGTTATGCATTAAATAAGTCACACAGCAGTATGACTGTACAAACAGAAAATAATGAGAAAGAAACAACATAATTTGGATAAGATTAATAATATAGTGTAAACTTAAAAATTTCTAATCTCTCTCACTTTTATTTTTATTTTACTGAAGATATCAGAAGAGATTATTATAATTTAAATTGGTTTTTACAATGTTTCTTGTTAGACGAGATCGGGCGTGAGATGAATGTATTTTGGGTATATATCTCAGACTGACATATCATATTTTGAAGTCCATCCTAGGATTACATCAGGATAACTTAAGCGTCTAAATTTGATATTTCAATTATTTTTATAATAATTGGTACCCAAATATTAGCTGTTAAACACACATAATTTATATAAAAAGATAGCACCACTTATTATATCAGATATTAGATTGTAATTTCTTTTGGATCCACATTAAAAAAAAAAAAAAAAGTAAATGAAAAAGCATAACTTGGTATTGGATCTTCTATGGTAATCTCACATATAATTTCACTATATTGGTCGCTATGAGTATCAAAAAATATATTAACAAATTAATTCTTATTTAATTAAATCTCGTCTCATTCAAATTCGAAAATGTGATTAGGAAGCGAGACCTGAAGCGATGTAAATGAGATTTGAAACAGTGGTTTTTTAATGGATGCCCAAAGTTTCAAACCTAAGACCTATAGCAACAAACAAGCTACGGTACCGTTCGCAGTGCTCCCATTCCCTTTTGCAACTCCACTCCCGTTCAGGAGAATCAGGAGGCGTCCAATGCCTCAATGAACAAATGATCCATTGCAAGAAAATGTGCGTTCAAGGTTGTTTAATCTTTTGATTAGTTAAATATAAATTTCTGAAAACTTCTCAAATCAATAATTTTGTGCAAATGAGTAACGTTTGAGGCATGCTTTTTTGTGTTGTGATCGTGACAAAATGCTCTACATCCTGAACTGAACTTGAGCAAATTAATATTTATTTTTACAAATTATCGATATCATCCATTATAAAACAATTAATTAATTAATTATAAATCAATTTTAATTTAAAATATACATTTATAAATAAATTTCTTATTTTTTTTTTGCTCGCGTCAAACGAACACATTCTCTGTACACCAACATTCTCCGCTCAAATGTCCCATTCAAATGTTCCGCTCATATTCTCTGCTCATTTCGCAAAGAATGGACCTTAATTTAAATGTCTTTTAACATTGTAGGCAGTGATCATTGGCTACAAAAGCTAACTTATCTATATAGCACTCATAATCTTGGAAGGCATATGGTTATACAAATGTTGAGGTTAGGACCGCCAACGAATATTTGAAAAAACTGAAATTCGCCCGCATCCGTATCCGTAAAATGAAAAATATCCAAAAATCACAAAGTATTTACGGATACAGATATGATAGCATCCCCATCAGAAAATTATCCATCCGACTTTTATTAAGATTGTAGGTAAGATTATGAACAGATTTACTATAAAATAATTGATATTTACTGCTTTATCAGGATAATAATTCATATTATGCTTGTTTAAACTAGCATCTGCTGTCCAAATTAGTTTTTCATCATTGTGTGTGTGCGTGTTTTTTTTTTTTTTTTTTTTCATTTATATTAGCATTATTACTGAAGGTAAACTAAAATTTTCAATTTTTTCCGAGTATTAATTATGGGCAGAGCGGAGGTAAATATCAGATTACTATCCATACCCACGAAGATGGATATCCAAAAATGTTTTTTAATACAGATGAGGACATAACACTATGTGTCCAAAATCATCCATTAACAGACCTAGTTGAGGTTAGAATCAGTTACTGAAGAGTTACTACGGACAAGGTAATAAAATTCTTAACCACATGTATAACAAAATTTGCAACCCCCACTACAAATTTATTTATTTTAAAATGCACATATAGACAGAGATGTGGAAATTGCAGCAAAACAAAAACTGAATCTTACCTTTACTGACAATCAAACCAAATTGATTCCATGTGAGAATGTCAAAACTCTCCTGCTTGGTAAAATGCAACACGATGACCACAGGAAGGAATATGAAAAAGTTGAATAACCCTAAAAAACCAAGAAACTGAGCTGTGCTTGCTTGACCTTCTCCCTTATCTTCATCAGGTAATTTCTTTCGAATCAATGTGACATATATACTATACATTGCAGCACTGCTTAGAGAAAGAATATCACCGAAAACAGGATTTGTTGCTACTGCATCTACTTCAGTTTTTGAGTCGGATAAGCTGACTATAATAGTTCCTCCCATGCATAGAAGAACACTACTTAGCTTAATCCATGTGAATGTTTCTCCTAGAAATGCCAAAGACACCAAGAAAGTGAATAGGCTAGAAGTGCTGCTTAAGATAGTGTTAGACTGCATTAAGCAATAAAAAAACAAGTGTCACAATCCTATAACAAAATTTAAAAAAGGGTTAACTGTTACAAGGATGCAAGCAGAAATTTGTAGTTATGGTATCCTAGTGATTGAATTAATAATCAAATTCCAATGTTGTTTATGCATGATTGTAGTTTTTGATGTAATGTAGATGAATTTTTAGTTAACAATTGTATCAACTCTTTCTTTTTGTTTTTTTCATACGGCCATGGGCCTGAGGTTAAGTATTTTGACTGGTACAAACCATAAACCTAATAAGCCTGAGGGATGTGATTCTGGTTTAAATGTCAGCTTAGAGTATGATTTTGTGCAAATTCAAGAAAATACAATTAATTGAGGAAATAAGAATACATGCTTACTGTGACTGTGGTATATTTAAGGGAGAAGTTGAAAGCAAGTTGCGCAAAAAACCAAAATGGGCATATCAACAAACTGACTTTGGCCACACGAATTCTTGTCCACCTCCCTTTCTCATCAACTTGATCTGTCAGCATTTTTGAATGTGTACTTTCTGAAGGAAAAACTGTCAACTCACCCTTCAATAACTTGTCATCATCGTTTTGACTTATCTGTGGCAAAAGTTGCAAGATCTCCATATTGTTAACTTGTTGCATATTTATCTCGTTTTTTTCCATCCAAAAATCAATTTTGTTTGAATTTTCTAGATGGCGTGAAATTTCAACTACAGGGATATAAACCATAAAGAGAGAGTTGCATATGAATGTCACGAGAAATGGAGATACGCCTTCATCTTCAACTGATTGAACTATATAACTAGCAGCAATCCATATAGCTGCAATGCCAAAAATATATATCAAACCTAAAATCCATTTTTGAGTATTTCTATCCATCTTCATTTCAAAAGCTTTCCATTCAATGCTCATGCCAATATGATCCTAGCTGGATTTATTACCTGTTCATTGGGAAAAAATCATAAAATACATCTAGTTGGAACCACGTAAATAAAGAAGGGCAAGAAGCTTCATGCATACATACACTTCTATTATTTTTATTTAATAGCAGTTGGCCCAAGTGAATCACCTTTAAACTTTATGTATTATATCCATCCATACCAAATATATAAGTATATAACACATCAATTAACGTTCTCTTGACATTTAATAAACAATGGTGCTATACATCACACAAATTCACCATCATCATTAATTCGAAATAACCCCATCATCACTAATTCCAAATACTCGAATACCATCAAATAAGCACATAAAAATTGTGTATCAATTCAAATGTAAATCATCTATTCAATTGAATATGCTAATGGATGTTTGGTCAATATGTTCATCAACTTTAGATAATTTATACATTACCATCATCATTCAACTACCAATACATCAAATCAAACCAAATAAAAAAGGATGTCAGCAAATCCAATTATTTAATTATCAAACAATATCTTGGGCAATATTCAAGGAATAACTAGGGTTTAAGCCAATTCAATCCATCATCAACATCCAAACTTATCACCTTCCCAACGCGCTCAACCAAATTTAAAACAAGTTAACATGATAAGTCTATTCGGGGGATCGATTATCCAAGTTTAGCAACATCAATTTATCATTCTATCAGTCTAAACTTCAAACTATATGCCTAATTCCACATACAATCAATCAGTTCAACACTATAAATCAATTAAAAACGATAAAAATTACCAAATCAAGAAATCCGTATATGGCGGTGTTCAGTTTGGGCCGGTTAACGGAGTACTCGACAGCAAAAGGCTGGCTTGAGATGATTGACGGTGGATGACGTAAATGGGTTAAGGTCGATAATGGAAACGTTGGATCGACAGGAGAAGGAGAAGGTGCAGATGTCGTCTTTGACTGAAATGATGTTTACATTTATTATTTAAATTGCGGTACTTATTTAACTTCGTATTTGAAAGAAAATTTAACCTTTTTTTTTCATTTTTGTTGATATGTACATGATTTACATCTTAAAACATTACACTTAGCATTAATTATATGAATTAACAATATTATTTTGATTGAATTCAAAATCACATAATTAATTTAAACATATTAATTTAAATGTACAATGTTAATTGATATTGTGCAGTATTTTATAAATGACTAAATAATTTCAAAATGTAGTACATTTATACTACAATGAAATATACGTTAAACATATTAATGTAAATGAGTTCAACTTTGAATTTGTGATGATTAATTATGTGTATAATTTATATTTTGTGATTGACATGTTTATATATTTTATTTTCTTTCCTTTTTTGTTGATATGAATATGCTTAATCTTGATGTGATTTATTAGAGGAATTAATGAATAATAGTTTGCCAATTTTTTTTATTATTATTATGCATTTAACTATAAAACATTGGTACTAAATGTAAAATGTTAAGAAAGAATTGAAAGAGACTTAAATGATTATAGAAAATTTAAAGTGCAGGTATTTAAAGCCAAAAAACATAATTTTGTCATTATTAGTATTTAAAAGAAATATTAGTTAATTAGATTCATTTAAATTACTTAAATTTTGGGTTTTATAATTAATTTAAATATCTAGACTGAATAAAATGTAAAATGTTAGGGCCTAACTGTTAATAAATAATGTGGAAAATAGGAAGACGACCAAACTTAGCAAAAAAGTTGATCAAAAATATGGTAAGTTTGGAATTTGGCCAAAGACCAACTTTTAGTGCAAAATGGAAAATGCGGTGGGGGCCCTGAAATCCACCTTTGCACTAAAAGATGGACTTTTGGCCAAATAACAAACTTTGCATACTTTTGGCTAAACAATATGCAAAGTTTGTCCTTCTCCCTAAAATCCTCAATTGTAAATAAATGTAAAATAATAATGTAATTTAAAAATAAAATATCCGAAGAGATTTAGGGAGAAGAGAGAAAACTAAGTAGAGAGCTTTAAAATTTTCTGCTTTACTATTGTTTAATAAATTAGTTAAAATTGATGGAGTTGGGGTTTGTCAAAAGTGTAGTTGTGTAATTTATATATAACAAGCGTCATGGCACGCGCTTCGCGCGTGGTAACGGCACACGCTTTTTGTCAAATTTTGTGTATTTTACCAATATTATATGGAACTTAAAAATATAAAAAGAGTTAAAAGAAAATATAATAAATTCGGAAGTATTTCTGCTTAAAGCTATTCCACCATTTTGTCTTATTATTAAGAAAAATGCGTAGAAAGTTATGAAAGAGCAAACACATGTAGAGCGGTTATTTGCATGTGATAAATATTGTTTTGTATAAACTAAAATACGAAAGGTGCAACTGTGCTAAATCTGAATACATTTTATGATTTCCATCTTCGGTGTGGAAGCAAAGTTGTAAAATTCATCTGTTAAATATTCAGACTACTAACCTATAGATCAGAATTAGTTGCATTGCTAATCAAGAAGATTCGAAAAGTATTATTTATTTTCCTTGTTGGATACACATGCATGTGACGTATTTCGTTTTTCCTTATGCAAAGCTCTCCACTACAGAGTGATCCGCCTAAACAAAAGAAGAGAAAACGACACATTTGTTATGCATGAGCATACAATATGTGTGCTGCTATTCACACTCCCATTTAGACTACTGGCCACCTTAACAAAATTAATAGATTGTATTATTTTTGATCTACTTCCTACCACCACTTTATTTCTTTTCATTCAGTTAATAACAGTTGTACTATCTCTTCTCTTCTCAAACAACGTAAATTCTCAGATATCAAACCCTAAACCATAAGAAAAAAATAATTTTTTTTGACTGAGTAAAGGATGGAAGATAAAGACAAAAAAGAGGTTAACTTTGTATATCATGCTGCATAATCTATTCTGTTGTTATAGATTTTTTTTTTATGATTTTGTATTAATTTTTGTAGGAGCTTTCATTCACCCTTCTCTCTACTTTGAGTTTGAAAGACATTAATTTCGATGATGTTGTAATAGAGAATGACATTGTAAGTTATTGAATTTTAGGGTTTTCTTCATACAACAACAATTTATATATCTAAATTTACAAAAAAAAAACATTTTAATTATTTTTATTTGATTTTTATAGGAAGATAATATGATTGACGATAAACTTGATAACTATGTGGATGATAGCAGTAGGTCGCAAGATGATCGGTCAAATGCCGTTGAAGACACAAAAGTTGATCTGATATATCATTTTACAACTTATGAAGTATGTAGTTTGTACTTAATTTACAATCACTATTATTCATGTAAAACAGGAAGTATGTTAATTTTCTTGGTTAAACGATGTGATTTCAGGTATTTGATTCACAGAAGGCGCTGATTCGATGGTGTAAAACAACAGGAAAAAAGTTGAATACTGTTATAGAGCGATTCGATGGTGTTAATAAGCTGATTGAACGCTTGAAATTGAGTTGATAATTTAGGGAAATCTTCAAGCTTATGGAGCGATGGAGAAAATTTGAAGAAGAAGACTTTTTTTTTTTGGAACGATGAAGAATTAAATGCAGAGGTGGTAGCCGATTAGATATTGAATAAATTAGGTGGTGTAAAGGAGTAGAGAGACATAAAAAAGAGGTGGTCTTTAGTATAGGTGGCCAGTAGTCTAAATGGGGGTGTGAATAGCAGCACACTACAATATTAACATAGAAATCTCTGTCTGTATATGGCAGAGAATGTTAATCAAGCTTGTGCCTACATACCAGTATTCTACCCGATAAAGTTTCCCACTTTCTCCATTTACCAAGAAGAACACTTCCATATACTCTCTTCAAAATATCATTAGCCTTTAAAGACCTGCATACATCACCATTATTCAGTTCATTTCTCATATTTAAGTTTAAAAAAAAACAGTAACATTTAAGTTAATTTATAGAAGGTTGGTACCTATATTTTCTTAAATACTTTTTGGTGTTATTAAAATTTGAATGTTTGTTAGTAAAAGATGGATATTATATATATATATATATATATATATATATATATATATATATATATATATATATATATATATATTACTGGCTGACAGCTTGACAGAAGTTTTTTTTCCTTCCTCGTTAAATATAGATCATCTTCCTTCAACGTTCTATGTTTTTGTTGTAGCTACACATTAGTGGGCTTACATCTGGGCCAAGCCATCCCGTCTAGCCATCGAAGAACTTTTTGTGTCTTCTAATTCCATCGCACCTAATAGTGATGTTGGCTTGTTGCACACGTAACTGAATGTAAAGTAATCATACATGAGTTCTATAACGTTGTGACTTGCAAGTGACTAATGCATATGCATGTATTAAATATAACAATGGTAAAGTCAATGTTAATTATGTAAGTGTGTAACAAATTGTATCATTTAGAAATCATATTACAAAAGAAAAAGAAAAACATATCTCATACCTTATTGCCTCAGAATGAAGCAATCTAATAAGCTTTTAGTGAATGATAAAATAAAATGAAATAACAATTGATAAGGGACATGCATATTTATACTGATGCATTGGAAATATCTTGAAAGAAAAGGTATTTTGACCCAAGCGCATTTGATTTGTTCTCAAACCTACATGCAAGCCTAAGATATAGTACACATTTGAAATTGAAATAAATTGTACGTTAAAAATGGCAGAAAATTTAATTAAAATGAGTACAGAAACAAAAGTAAAAAATAATGTTAATAGAAATTATTAATGTGCACATTGATTACGCATGTAAAATTTGAATGTGCAACAAAAAACAGAAAGAATAAATAGAAAAGATTTTAAAAAATAAAGAAATAAATACGGAGAGGAAAATTTCAGTATACTAAAAAAGGAAGATAATAAAACATAATTAATGAGAATAATATCAAAATTTTGAAGGTTGACGTAAACATACATATAGATAAATTTAAAATGAAAATGTATAGATACAAGTTAGAGAAATAATGTGCATTATAAATGGTGTGAATTCAAGAAATAAATGGGAGTTTGATTATGCTAATTATGCAACGTTCTATTTTAAATTGGATATGTGCATATTGATGGTACACGTTTGAAATTGAAATAAATTGTGCACTAAAAATGGCAAAAGATTTAATTAAAACGAGTATAGAAATAAACGTAAAAAATAATGTTAATAGAATTATTAATGCGCACGTTGATTACACATTTAAAATTTGAATACAAAGAGGTAATTTTGGTACTTCACGGTTCGACCAAAAATATGTGTTTTCAAGAGAATTATTAATAAAGATTTAAGTATATGTCTGGCTATTCACACTTTTTACCTTCGATTAAAATTTAGAATTTTATTTCCAAATTTACCATTCAACAGTCAATTACATAACTTATTTAATGTTGTACAGTGATTAAAAAATAATAATATAAGCCATGTACATATATGAGTGTTCGAGGTTAAATTGCAAACAATGATTTAAAATCGGCATTATACATGAACTTTTTTTAAAAAATAAAGACAAAAATTACAAATAATGATTAAAAAAAATTAAAACAATGATTAAAAACTTAAAAACTATACTATCAGTGATGTGTATCATTATGTGTTTTGAGACCGAGTACATTAGCAGTATACAGAAATTACAAAGGCCTAAACTAAGTAAATAAATCATCAATATAGATTGTGTTGTTCAAATAAATCGAAGCTCAAATGGAGCGTTGATTACCCTACAACATTAAGGTTGCATGCCGATTTATTTCAACCAACGACGCCACCTACAAATGTTAATTAGTTCAATCAAAATTTTGAAGAGAGTAGTAGAAACAAATTGCAAGCTGGAAAATATAAAAAGGAGAAAAGAAGTAGTGGGATAAAAATGCAGTAAGGGCATTCTTGGATTAAACAGGGTGGGAAGAGAAAATGATGGGGTACACATTTTATTTTCTAGTTAATAGAGGGTAAAGTGCAAATAACAGGGTGTTAATAGATGGACCCTATAAGTATAACTCAATAACCAATATTCTTTAAAATAAAAAGTGTTATTTCTTACTCTACGTTTGTTGTTATAATGTGTTATTGTTAACTGGCTTTTTGGTTCGACTCTCAAAAGTATACCAGGCCCGCTCGACTCGACCCATCGCGTGGCACCAAAGCCCAAAGTGTCACCAAAACACTAAGAATCCAAGCCCAGGAGAATTCATGCAAGTGAAGGTCTCACAACCCCTCAAATGTACCATTTCGCATCCCTCAAAATAAAGACCAACACCATGATTTTGCATCTTGTCCTCTTCACCTCGTATACTTCGCATCCCCTTCCAAATGGTCTCGTATTCCACAAAAGTTTCATCCCTCCTGGGATGCGATTTCTAATCTGACTAAACCCAACAATTCGCATCCCTCTGGGTGCGATTGTTCGCATCTTTCAGGGTGCGATGATTCGCATCCCTACGGATGCGACAGTTTGCATCCCTCCGGATGGGATAATTCTCACCTCCCTGAATGCGATATTTTGCACCCCTCCGAGATGTGAATTATCGCATTCTCGGGATGTGAATTTCGCATCCCTTAGGGGGATGCAAAATTTCTTATGAAGCCATGGTGAGATGTGATTTTACCTTCAGCTTCTTCAAGATGCAAAAATTACTATTGTGGTCCCCAAATCTCATTTACTCCCACCTAATCCACTACATATAAATACCTTCTTTCTCATTCTTCAAAAGAATTGGTTTTTGCATGATCTAAGAGCTCTTTAAGGTCCTTGAACATCATTAATGGTTGCTTAGAATTAAGGAAGAAGAAGAACATATATTTTTCTCCCAAGACTTTGCATATTGAAAATATGACTCTCGATTACTTAGCCAAAAATTGCATGATGATGCCTTGTACTTGTAGCCTTCAATAAAATCCGCAAAAGCCTTCAAAGTGGATGTAGGTTCAATACGAATCGAACAACTATAATTTTTTGTGTTATTTGCCTACTGCACTATTATTTTCCGTATGCGCGAGCAGTCGAGAATCCTTGGGTGTGACGAAAATTTTAGCCGTCAACACTTTGGTGCTTTCACTTAGAACTTGAACTTGCTTCTTTTCGTGCAACTTCCATCTCGACTTCGAAGCCCTACTCAGGTCTTCTTCGACCTACCGTTCGAGTCTGCTTACGATGGTTAAAAAAGGAAAGAATAATATAGTTGGAACCTCCGCTGCGGCAGACACTACTACTTTCTCTCTAACCTCAATCCATGGGAAACTCGACCAACATGGAAATCTTTCCTCCTTATGAACTCGACGCTCCAGCAAGGTAAGACAGAACTCGAGAGCTTAACGAAACATTGAAGACAAGTATTGAGCTGATGAAACGACTTCAGGACAGTCAATGTCACGTCACTCGTCTTCAGCTTAACCAGAATAATGCTCGCCCGCTACTCAACCCTCGGAAAGTTCTTCTTATAGCACTCACCTCGGGGTCGAAGCCAAAAAAGGAGGACGACTGTTAATGCCCTCGCCAATACTAATGCCAATATCAATGACAATGGAAATGATAATGGAACTACCGTGACTTTCAACGCGGAAATGCGTCAATGCGACCATTTTTGGTTGGTTATTAACGACAAACCTGCTCCTAGTAACCAGCCTCTTCCACGACAGAACCCAACCATCACTGCTCCAAACCTGGGGCATACGCGTCCAGCAGCCCAACAGGCCCAAGTTCTAAATGTTCAAGCTCAACAGGCTCAGCCTCATCAACCTTACTAGAATCAAGTGAACGAACGTGATGACATGGATGGGGATGATCCTGATGTTCATATTCGAAGACGTCCACGGCCAAGAACACCCGAGTTGAACCACGACCGCTGGATTCCAGTGGAGGTTCAGCCTGCGTATCTCCTCGACATGATCTGAAAGATCATGAAAGAGATGCAGGGAAATATCAACGACATGTGGGAAACCAACATGAGATGTAACTCCTTCACTATAGTCATGCATGAAGCCTAATGGCTTCGACATTTTAATATTCTCCAGCTAGCGACTTACGCAGAAAAGACCGATCGCTACAGCTTCTTAAACCGCTGTAAATGACATTCGTGAAAGGTTTTACTGATCTAACTGTTTAACCAATTATATCCTTTTAAGCAATTAAAAGTAAAGATCTACGTAGAAATCAGTAAATCAAAGTTTCATACCTCTTAGGGTTTCCTAGATCATCAAATTGGGACTGAATCTGAACCGCAAGCCTGACAAATCGTCATGCCTCCATTTAGTCCATGAGCGATCGCCTCACCATCATCAAACGATTCTGAGGTAGAAGAGGGTTTGTAATGACCCGGGGAATTTCGACTCCGAAAATCGGCATAAAACCCAATGCCTACTATTTAAGCATCGGAAATACCAGACTATTGATCGAAAGAAGTTAGAGGGTGAGAAACAAAAAGAAAGTTAGAATAGAAGAAGAAGAATACAACACAACATAATCAAAGTAAGCATGAATCTCATAGCTGAACGAATAAAATATATTATATAACATAACTTGAAAATGCAAAACTTATAACTGTACACACATACCATTAAGAGTACAACACATAACATTACAGCAGAAATAAACCCTATATACGTATCTAACATTGAAGCCTCCTGCCCCAAGCTCCTCTAAGTATACCTGTAAAAGCCCGAATACTTGGCTACCCGTATAAATTTGGGCACACAAGAGTTTAGGGTAAAACAAAACAAAATAAACTATATGGGTCAGTCATGGGACTGGTGTGAGTAAAATCATATCACTTGGTTTAACTTTTAAAAACCTTTTAAAACGAATGATAATCGTAAGACTGATCCACTCATAAACATGTATGGCTTTTACCTTATGATAACCTAAAGAATTCTTAAAAATCAATATCATTCTGATATTATAATAGTGTCTAAATACAAGTAAATAACAATCTAGCAGAACACTTACATCTCACGCTCAATATATATGATATACAATCAAAACCGTGGGCTTTTAGGCATGGATTTCCAACTATGAAAAGGTGTGGAACCACCTTCCGATCAATGTACTCTAGAGGGGATACACTGGAGTTCAACAAGAACATCTTGTAACTCAGCCACACATGACCGGCCATTCATTTCACTTGAATTTCTAAATATATTGTCCCCTTATGGCTGGTATACCAACATAACCGTCCCGGGAGATACATAATAAAAAGAAGTAGCAAATATGAATATTCTCTAGATGGTGACAATATACCTTAATTGGGAGTGACCCACTTAGCCATGTTGTCTTCCCGATTTTTGTCATTTCCCGGTTGATGAGGCTTGAGGTCATAACGTACCATTATACATAACACCCCTTCATTTACTTTGAATGCCACATCGTTATACCCGCCAAGTCATAAACTGATTTCCCTAAAAATACCACGTGTATAAAGCTAAGAGAAACGAATTTCTCCACCACCAACGTAAATACGTTTGAAGCGATCAACTTACTCGATCTATTAGATATACTCTGTCAGACATTCGTCCATACACGTTGTCCTAGGACTGGACAAACCGAAGGCACTATTCTGTAAATCCCTTGGGCAATTTCTACTTAGGATCGCCAGAATAGCCCTTGCATAAACTCCGTCTTTAATTATATTCATTATATTTGATTCGCAACGCTAATTCCCATATGGAGTGGTTTCCAGATAATAATCTGATCCCGGTATCTCCATATTGACAATGGAAAAATGGTCAAAAACTTTGATATTCAGTTATTTAAATATAAAAGGAAAACATACATACAAAACAACGGTTGTATTTCCAAATGGAAATCTTACTAATCAATCATCAATCAACACTGAGCCCCTTTAAATAGTTTTATCAATAATCATCTCATTTCCCAATTTCCTTTAAATATCTTTACCAAAATATTTTTCCAACTCGTTTAGCCTCTCATGATTTCTTGGAAAACGGTTCCATATATTCACAACTCCTTATTTCCCATATTTCGAAAATATACCTTATTAAAATTGGAAAACATTTCCATATCTTATTCACACATTATTATTCTGTCACATCCATCAGCCTCTAACCGTAAACTAGTGAGAGAACAACTTCCTAAGTATCAACCCCAAAGGTTGGTACCAACATCAGAACAATACTCAGAAAGCCATTCAACTTAATTAGTCTCAGTCAGTTTCTAATTTCCTTAACTCCATTCTTAACTTCTTATATACACAAATCATTTCCTTTTATAACCATTTAATTTAAATCTTGCAAATCGTTTGCTCTAAAATCATTATTCACTTTATAACGTGAATACTATTCTTCTATAGAAATACGAACTCAGTTTATTAAATCAAATCTTGATTTAAATAAATATTATCATTACAGTTTAAAATCCCATCTATCTAGTTCTTCTATAAATTCATATTCGTATTCCATTTTATAAACTCCATTTTTAAGTCAACACTTTGTTAATTATATTAGGTTTATAACTTGATCTCGATTACATCTTTGATTATAAATTATTGGTTTTTAAACCAATTATTATTTCTCTTGTCAAATTCTGAATTATATAATATATAATTTCTATAAATAAATTATTTTAATAATATTCGACAAAGTCAGATTATAATTACAAATCCACATTTCGAACATCAAAATAAATTTCATCGTTTTCTTTTGAAACCAATTCCCATATCCCTTTCTAATATTTCTTCTTGAATTTACATTTCTAAACTATTTTATAATAATTATTCCATCTCATTTCTAAATATCGTTTATAACCCAAACTTCTTGTTAAAACAAGTTATTATATTCTAGTCCATTCGAAATTCAATTTCTATTTAAAAATATATTTTTCCTTTTTAAAACTTGAATTCTTTTCTAATATATTCAAATATTTTTTACGGTATTTAAATTCCAAATATGTCAGGTCAATGTTGTTCAAACATCCCAAACACACAATAATCAACCACAGATTATTTGTCACATCATATAATGCAATATACGAAAAACAACAATGTAATTGTTGAGGAATCCGGTTGGATCCCTCCGACCTGTTTCCCTGCATCCACAAATGTTAATCAACAATAATAACACTAATTCTATATCAGTGTGAGATATTATAATAAATAGAATCAATATTCAACCAACGTTTTATATATATATATAACTGTATTTATATTTTCAACCAATTAATAAGCAATTTATCCAAACAACCATCATACAACAGTCAATCATCATTTGTCAATATTAAATAACATTTTTAATATTATAAAACTGGACAGAGTTAGTGAGTTTACTCACCTTGGTCGTTAACCGTTAAATAACGATTAACGTCAGTTGATTTAATCCGACGTTTTTTATTTGCTATAAATTCAGACAAGCTCCAAATCGCTCCAGAACACTTCCAATGTGTAGCCTGCGTCCATACGATTCCAACGGATCAAACCGTTCATGATTTTGACACTGCATGAATGAAATATTGTGTGTGCAAGACTAAATGTGTATATACATATATATAATCGAATTAAATTAACTTATTTTATATTTTTAAATGGGCCTTACCACTGTACCACCTAGCCCAAAACATATGTACCCGACCCGCTACAACTTTGTATCTTCTTCTTGGATTTAAAAGTTCCACTTAATTCTCTGCTCATGTAAATGTCCATTTTGAAATAAAAAATTTGCACCTCCCATGCCTAAACTCATATACCCAGACCCATGTTTTCACTAAGCATTCTTCTTTAGACGTTGAAAAGATGTAACGACCCATATTTTTACGGTATATAAATAATTTATTTAATTATTTAAATAATGGTTTTGGTTATTTACAATGCCCAGAATTAAATAATATCGAATATTTAATTAAAATAAATAATATAATAATATATTTAATTTCTGAAATAGTCAGAAATAGTGGAATTCACAAAATGGTGTGAATTGGATCATCTGTGATATTTAATTCAGTTTAGAATTGAATTAGAATAACGAATATATTATTTTAACGACAGTTGAACGTATAATTGTATTATAATTATAATCGAGCTCGAAATGGTGCGGTAGTTCGTTATTTGGCGATTTGAACTTCAACTGAATGTACAGGATTCGTTTTAAGTCGGGTTTCTATGAAACAAGAAACGTTAGGAGCTGGTGAAGTATATTTTTCTAATGGAAGAGAAAAATCGAGATTTCGTCGTGTAGATTTTGATTTATGTCCAAACAAAATTTTAGAAAAGTCGCTGTGGAATTCCTTTATAATTTATATCGATTTATTTATATTTTTATATAAATTTTAAATATAAATCGAATATCGATATAACTGGGAATTTTGAAATATCGAGTTATAAATCCAATGGGAGATGTATGGTATTCTATGGTGAATATATACGATAATATTTATTTAAATTAATTGTTTTTAAAAATATTTATGTATTTAAAAGGGTCATTTAGAGCTTTAAAAATAGCCAGTTTTGCAAACGACCTCAGAATTTGATGAAACTAATTTTGTTGGATCCGCAATGTCAAATTATTGTTAGATGTCCAGTTTCGTGATTTTTAGAGTCACTGTGTGGCCGTATGGATTTTTAGAGTGAAAAACAGTCAATATTTCGACGGTTAAAAATACGATATGTGAGCAAACGGAGTCAGAATTCGATGAAACCAGTTTCGTTGGGTCTGTAATGTCGAACTGAAGGTGCATGTCCAGTTTCGTGATTTTTGGGTATCGTGTGTGATCATAGAAATTTTTAAGGAAAAACGAAACAGCGATTGCTTAAAAATAAATATAAAAATCGATTTAAAAATCCTATAAGTACCCCTTATATCATCTAAACCTAATTCTATTTTCCTCCCAAGTCAAACATCTCAGCCGCCACTGTTCTTTACCTCAAACGTGAAAGGTAAAGCTTCAGGAAATTTTCAAAAAATCAGAATACAAATGATCCACTACGCCATAGATGGCCTACGGCAACCCCAGAGTAATGACGCAGTAGGTGCCAAAAAGTGTTGGTATAGGCAAAAAATGATATGTGGCAACACTTTTTTGGGGTTGCCATTTGCCGTGTTGCCTTAGAGTCAAAGGCAACACATTTGCGACCCTAAGGCAACATCCTCACCGGTGTTGCCACAGGTACTAAATTTACAAAATGTGGGGTCCACTAAAATCTGTAACCCGGGGTCACGGAATCCTGTTGTGGATGTAGCCCGGGTTCACGGAATCCTGTTGTGGGACCCACATGCATTAATCTTTGCAACACTTTTACCATCCAATGGCAACACCATATCATAACAATGGCAACAGTTCACATTACATACAACATTATATAAGAGCTACGGCAACATTAAATCACATACTGCAACATTAAATCACATTTTAACATCACACTGATCAATTAAACTACTGATTATCTCGGATTCACAAGCGACACAAATATTAGTACTTACAAAACATACTTACAAACACAGCCAGAAAAATCATGTTCACAGAGCAACAAATATTAGTACTTCCAAACATACTTACAAACGTGGCCAGAAAACTCATGTTCACAGAGCATACTTCCAAACACAGCTAGTACGTACCAAATATCAATTCATGTTCACTGCAGTTGCGCACAAAGATCCCCAATATCATGACTAAGAGCGTGAGCCTCCACTGCGTTCACTGCTTTCAGTTTCAGTGCCTTCACTGCGAACTGTCGCACTAAAATCCCCAATATCAATGTGCATGTGCGGGTTTGCTTCACCCAATTTCTTCAGCATCCTTGTCAAGTTCTCCTGAACTTTTTCATCCACCTTTGCATCAAATTCACTTTGGACCATCTTGTTCACCTTTGCTTCGACTTCGCCGGCTATATCTTCCCTTATCTTCGTTGCCAGCTCCTGTATGTATGTGCCTGCTGTTGGAGCAGCTTTTGAAACTATTGGAGACTTGGTGTGCCGCCCTATAAGCCATGATGGACCGTGCGACTTTCCATCAGAAACAAGTTCATGAACAACTCCATCATTGCTTCCTTCACCAATTGCTTTTTCAATCTTCTCCTGCAAAAAAAAGCAGTTTTAAAATGTGACATTAAATAAAATTAACAATTTATAAACAAGAATTGCGGCATATACACACTGAAACCCAAAGTAAAAGATCACACCCATTGCTATGATCGATCCTGCTATCGGTTTCAACAAAACAGGATCTAATTCTACAATAATGATGATCATGTGCAAAATGAAGCATTGTTTTTGACACCTGATTGAAGAGAAAATAAATTTCTTACAATTCTGTAGTTCATTATTGAAGCATCAGTCTTGTACACCTTTCCTTCTTTCCTCTTGCGAGTTTTAACATAAAGTTCTCCATCAGATTCCTTGGCCTGATACAAATTAAAAAACGTTAGATAGTAAAAGGATAATAAACCAATTGTTCCAGAACATATATCACTAATATTGCGAAACAAGTTAAACAAGGATATGTAGTTTATTCACAAGTTAAACAAGCAAAATACATACCATTTTATGCCGAATTTGAGAAAAAAGTTTTGGACCAGCAGTGTGCGTGTCCGTATAAGATTTCCGATTTGCCGAATTCGTAAGGGCCTTGGACTACAAAACAACATGAAATAAATATGTTTATCTGACTGATTTGAATGAATAAAAAGGGGGGAAAAATTCTGTGATAAAACTTAAAATTATACCTGAACTTTGTCATCTCCCCAAAACTGCAAGAGTACTTTGAAATCTTGAAGTGGAATTTCGTCAGGCCTATTTTCTAGCCTCTCTTCATCAGTTTCAAAAGCCGTATAGTGTGCCTTTTTAATACGACTTTTGTATCCCCTCCAAGCGTCACGAATTGACCTCAAAGCCCAATATTCACATTCATTCGGAATAATATACCGTTGCTTAAATACAAATCAAACATTAAAAAGAACAGTCATGCTACTTTTGTGACAAATTTATTATATTTAAGTAAAATTCAGCTAATTAAGTTTGCAAATTACCTTCACATAGCTCCACAGCCTGTCTTTCAAACTTGCAGGAACATCAAACCAAGACTTGTAAGTAAGTGGAACACTCCTCTTCAGTGTTCCTAAAAAATAACTCAGTTCAGTCATTACTTGGTCATCGTCTGAAATAGGTTGGCCCCGATCATTCATTTGGATTACAACTCTTTTGTCATATGGCCTTGAATGAACTTTATCCATCTTTGTTTTTCCCCTGAGCCTTCTGGGAGCTCCGACTACCGTTACAAAGTACATACAATAGTAATGAGAAGGCTAGGCAAAACATAAATGAGAACTCAAACTATTAAAATCAGAACTCAATCAAATACTACCTTCATCTTCTGCTACTTCATCTTCTTCGTTTTCAATATTTGTCGAGACATTTCCGACAACAGCCTTATTCCTTACACTTCCACTTCCACTACTGTTAATCTTCTGGCGTTCTCGCATAGCCAAATAAGCCGCCATTGTTCCTATCCCTTCATTGTGTGGTAACTCAACGCTAGATGGTGGACCATCAGATTGCGTATGAACTGGTACGTCCCCTGCCTTAGGAGTTGCATTATTATCAGTTGCAGACTCGACATTGGCTCGTGAACGAGTTGTTGGTCCAGACTGAGACTTTGTAACCCTATCTTTTTTGGTTCTCTAAAATACGCATACAAAAACAATAAAAAAAAAAAATGAAGCTAGTCTATGATTAACAACATAAAATTAATTCTTTAGCTATAACGCACCTTTGCCTGATTTTTTGAAGTATCATCTTCAAATTCTGGAACATAATCTTCGCTTTCCTCATCAAGCATCTTTGATTTTGCTTTATTTTTTCCAAATTCATTTATCATTCCAGAAACTAATTTAGGCATCCCAAGTTTTTCAAAAACTTTATTCTTTTGTGAGACATTTTTGTCTCTCTCCATTTCGTACTCTGTAAGCGGCGGAGGTGATAGATCATCATTCTGAAAGTAATTAAACAAGACATTATTGTAAATATTAGCAAAATATGTAGATCATATATTAGAAGATCAGGTTGTAGTCTTCTTACCAGAAACTCATTTTCAACTGTATTATCCTCTTCATCATGTGGAGTATTGAAATCCAATTTACTCTTGACACCTGCTGAGTTGGTATTCAAAGTTGCATCGCTGACTTCATCGAACTGCTGAGTTGGATTTTCCTTCTCTGGTAACTTCATCGAACTACTGACTCTAGTTGACTTCTTGCTGACCACCTTTTTCTTCTTCATACATGGACTCGCAGCGGTTTTGCTGATCACTTCTGGATTGTTCGTCACTGGATTATTTAGCCGTGCCGACTTTCTAGGAGTAAAGACTTGATCGGTCTGCTTGTTGTTGATAGGTGGACTCACAGCAGCTTCGCTGATCATTTGGGAATTGTTTAGCCGTGTCGACTTTCTAGGAGTAAAGACTTGATCGGTCTGCTGCTTCTTTTTTGGTACCTGTTGTAGATGGTGAGAGCTGACAAACTGCCGTTTCTGTGAATTCGCAGCTGCAACATACAAGTTCTTTATTATTCTACTAAGTGCACTAAAAATCAAACAAGTCCTAAATGAAAAACATATTCAGCAAAATGACCAAGTTCATCAAAATAGTACAAATAAGAAGACATGTTTATACCTGGAAACAGATTCTTCCTCGGGCGTACGATGACATGTGGCTGCATTTGTTTAATTGGCTCGGTACTATCCTCGACGTCAGTGTCGACATAGAAATCAATGTAATCACCATTATTTTTTATTTGCATCATAAACAACAGCTCTACATCATCAGCCACCAATTTCCACCCACTCGTTGGACCTTTCCATGCATATATTCCTCCAATTTCGGTGTACTCTAGCTCTTCCTTGACAAACTCCATCAGTACTGTGTACGAAAACCTATCCAGATCAACATCCTTGACAATAGCCTCTTCTCCACCAACATATCCTTTTTTCCCAAATTTTTCCTTGTGATGGAACCTAAGATTTGCCATCTCCATCCTACACAAAATGGAGAAATTAGCATTCGATTAATATAATTACAAAATAAAATAAACCAACCACATTATAAAATAAAAGAGCCACTTCACTAACATGTAATATAGGCAGAAACAGCATTTTCTTACTTAAATAACATGCAGTTATTTTCCTTGAAACACCACAAGTTTTGCAGTTATTTTCCTTTTAATTTTTTGCCCAATATATAACATGCAGTCATTTGGACATGCATGTATTCTTTGGTAATCAAGGCCTAAATTTACACACAAATAACATGCAGCCATCTGAACTTTTGAAGTTCTGCCCATATTTTTTCCTCGTTCATCACTAATTTACACACAAATATTATTTAGCCATGACTATAAGGCAAATAAACAGAATAATATCATATAACCAGTGCTCAACATAAGTTTGTTACAAAAATAAACATAATAATAAAATCATGAATATGATCACGCCTGAATACACAAGTAAATCTGTGAATTAGGCAACACAACAATCAAATTAGGAAATACTTGAAATATACATTGAGTGATACCTTAAGCAGCAGATTAAATCGAAGCCCTAACTGAAATTTGAGACCCAGACGAACCCAATTGAAGACCTAATTGATACACCGAAGCCCTAATTGAACTTGAACTCGAACTTGCCGTAATCGAACCCCAATTAAGCTTGTAAACTTGAAATTTTAGCCGTAACTGAAATTGCGAGTGAGAGTTTTTGACAGATTAAGCGGCGGCGTATTTTGTTAAGTTTTCGATTGAAACCCTAACTGAAAATTTGGCTAAGTTTTTTGCCGCTTTGTTTTTTGTTTTTTGTTTTTGCTTCCCGCGTTAAAGATTGTTTCACGTCACGCGGATCGCTAACGTGTACCGTTGGATCGTAATCACCCGGATTGATAAATTTATTCACGTGGCTACTGCAACACCTTGGATTTTCTATGGTAACACTTTGAAGCCTGTGTTGCAATAGACAAAAAACAGCATACCTATAGTAACATTGTAGCTAGCAACACCTTGGATTTTCGTTGCGATAGGCCATCTATGGCGTAGTGTGAAATCAAAAACCGTTTGGTCCTTTGGCCTTATAAGACCTTCAGCTCCGATCTGGTACCCTTATTTTTGAGATCGAACCATTTTTTGGGGTCATGGTTTTGCACAGCGAAGCTAGGGTTAAGGCTCGCGGTGAATCAGAACATTGAATCTTGATTTGGGTGTTGTATTTGGGGTTAGCGTGGGGAATAGCACTCGGTAGGGGTAGTTGTGTGGAGTTCGATCACTGGAAAATGGGTGCGTCGCTATGTTGGGTGTGTACGGTTTGGCGACGAAAATGGAGAAGAGGTTCGAGCAATTTCTTTTGGGTAGGAGGTGGAAGAGATTGAGAAGAGGGTGATGTTGGTGATGTCGGTTTGCTCGTTAATGGAGAAGAGGAAGGGCATTCGATGATGGAAGCGTCGTTAATTGTGAAAAGGGGGAGCGGCAATTGCCTGGAGTGGAAGAAGGCACGGTATAGATTTTAATTTGGGTATTGGGCCGACGTTATGTGAGAAGGGTGAGGCCCATCAAGAATTGAAAATCTAAGTTTTTATTTTAAATATGTATACCAACTTATTAATCCTATAACTTGTGCATACGGTATCAGAATTTCAAACCGTCTATCGCGTTGGGATCGTATGGACGAGGGCTACACACTTGAACTGACCGGGAGTGAATTGAAGCTCGTTTGGATTTATGGTGAAATTAAACACTTGAATCAAATCAATGACCAATTATCGTTATTTAACGATAACCGTCCAATGTGAGTAAATCTCACTAACTCTACTCAACTAATATTTTTATAACGTATTTTTAGAATCTATAAATGATGGTTGTTTGCTGTGTATTGGCTATTTGATTGAACTGCTAGTTATTTGGTTGAAAATATCGATAACGATATTTGTTAATCGAATATTGATTCTGTTATCAGAATATTTCATATTCGTGTAATTCATGTGATTAACATCTGTGGATGCAGGGAAACAGGTTGGATGGACCCAACTGGGTTCCTCAACATTTATTTTACTGCTTTTTTCATATATTGTGTTATATGATGTGATATGAAATCTGTTGTTGATTTTGTATGGTTGAATGATACCGATCATTGTTATATGGTACGTTAATTACCATAAAGAATACTGGAATGTTAAAAAGAAAATTTTCAATGTTATATTAAAAAGAAATATTTATAAAATCAAAAGATTTTATAAAAATAAAATATTTGTTTAGAAAGTAAATAGATTAAAAGGGAATATTTATTTGTTAATCAAATAGATAAAATTGAAGGGAAATATTTGTAAAATATTTACAAATAGAATTGAATAAGAAGTATTTGTAAACTATTTACAAATAGAATTGAAAAGGGATATTTATTTGAAAATAAATAGAATAGAAAGAGGAAATATGTGTAAAATGAATAGAAAGGAAATAGTTATATTATCAAAGGAATTACTTATAAAATCAATGGATTTTTTATAAAAAGAAAATATTTTATAAATAAATAGAATTATCAAAAAGGGGTTTATTTGGTAAATAAATAGATTATAAAAAGGAAATACTTGAAAGGTGAATAGAATAGTATAAAAGAGGATTTTATATTTGAAAGGTTTAAACTCGTGCTTCGCACACCGGTATAACATGATATGGATTTAAGGCAAAGATTTTAAATAGAATCTATTCTAACCGATAGATAGAGAAGATAAATTTATAAATAATATTTTATAAATCAAATGAAATGTTTATCATTGGATAAATAGAATATATAAGTCAGGACTTATATAGAGAAGTAAGAATCGATTTCAACATCGATAATTGAAACTGAATATGGGCGTAGAGTTAATCAAAGTAGTTAATCAGTTAGAGTTAATCAGTTAGAGTTAATTAGATGGAGTTAATCGAATTAAAATTTATTGAATATTAGTTATTTAATTAGAGTTGATCGAATATAGTAATTTGAGATAGAGTTAGTCAAATATAGTTATTCAGGATGAGTTGCCATTTGTACGACTGCTAGCGTAATTCGCAGGGCTGCAGATAGCCTACGGCGGTCGGATGTTTCCTAAGGGAATCAGGCGTAACCATTGTGATCGCTGCGATCTAGAGTCAAGCGAATGGAGTTAAATCGAATATTAGCCATTCGAAATAAAGTTAAAACAGACATAGTTTCTTGAACATAAGTCAATCGAATATCAGTTATTCGATAAGAGTTAAATAAGTTGAGTTAAATAAGCTGAGTTAATCAAGTAAGTTAATCAAGTTGAGTTAATCGAGTTGAGTTAGTCAAAATGAGTTAATCAAACCGAGTTAATCCAAATAAGTTAACCCAAAGGAGTTAT
Organism: Allium sativum; assembly: GCA_030737875.1. Taxonomy (NCBI): domain Eukaryota; kingdom Viridiplantae; phylum Streptophyta; class Magnoliopsida; order Asparagales; family Amaryllidaceae; genus Allium; species Allium sativum. Next base: position 636,381,392 of record CM060919.1, read on the forward strand.
TCGAAATAGTTTATTCAAATAGAATTAAAGAAGATCAATCGAATGTAAATCATTCGAAGAGAGTTAATCGAATGTAAATCATTCGAAGAGAGATTATCGAATATAGTTATTCAAAGGAGTTATCGAATATAGTTATTCAAAGAAAGGGTTGTCGAATATAGTTTATTCGAAAAGGAGTTATCGAATGGAGATTATTCGGAAAAGAGAATCATACATTGAATTTGATTATATCTAATTCGGGAAAGTGATATTTACTTTCCATTTTTTTTCAAGATTTACTTATTTATTAATAAGTTAGTGGTTTAGTTATTTAATTAAATTAAGGAGTAAATGTTATATTTTGAAGTTAGATATTTAAGAAGAAGGGGTTATAATGCTATAGTTATAATCAATATTTTAAAATAAAGAAGTGGATTCATAAATAGAATCCGAGTTACGTAAGGAAGTTGGTTAAAGGATTTAAAAGGTTGAACTTTGTCTATTTCGAGGTTAGAAATGTTGTTCAGTTAAGGTCTAAGAGGTAATTATACCCCAACTTGATTGACTTCGTTTTTAACTAAGGGATGTGTAAGGTTCGATAGTGAAGGTTGATTAAGTGAATTTAGTTAATGAGCATAATGGTTTGAATTGGCTTAGAGATGTTTTATTTAAACATCAGTTTAGAACCAATAAAGGAGTTTTGGGAAATGTTTTTCCAATAAGAATCAGAAATGTTTTCTAATTTAGAAAACAAGAAATGGAAGAAAATATGGAGATGTTTTCAAATGATTAATAAAGTATATTTTCTAAATTTAGAAAATAGGAATTTACAAATATATAGAAATGGGAAATGGATGGATTAATGATAAATTTAATTAAAGGGGATGAATGTTGATTGATGATTGATCGATCGAATTTCTATCTAGAAATAAGATCGTTGGTTGTACACCTATTTTTCTTTGATAGTTAAATCACCAACTATCGAAGTTTTTGACCATTTTTTCGTCGTCAATACGGAGAGACCGGGATCAGATTCATTATCTGAAAACCACTATGTAAAGACGTTAGCGTTGCGATCAAATATGATGGAGATAATGAAGACGGGGTTATGCAAGGGCTATCCTGTTTATAAAATAGTGCCTTCGGTTTGTCCAGTCCCAGGACAAACGTGAATGGACGAATGTATGACAGAGTATATCTAACGGATCGCGTAAGTTGATCTCTTCAAATGTACTTACGTTTGGTGGCAGAGGAATTCGTTTCTCTTAGCTTTATACCCGTGGTATTTTTAGGGAAGTCAATTTGTGATTTGACGGGTATGACGATGTGGCATTCAAAGTGAATTGTGGTCAGATATTCCAAAAGATACATTTTGACCTCAAGCCTCATCAACGGAAAATGACAGAAATCGGGCAGGCAGCATGGCTAAGTGGGTCGCTCCCATTAGGGTGTAAATCACCTATCTAGAGAAAATTCATTTCATTCTTTTATCTATTATCGATGCTGTCCCTTTTCGGGAAATGGTGGTAGCTCCCAACTGTTGGTGATATACATTCGATACACTCAAGCGAAATGAGCGGTCAGTCATGCGTGGGTCGGGTTGCAAGACGTTCTTGTTGAACCCAGTGTATTCGTCTCTAGAGATACACTATCAACAGGTGGTCCCATACCTTGTCATAGTTGGAATCCAATCTCTAATAAGCGCCCGTGGTTTTGTTTGTATACTATATATGTGGAACGTGAGATGCAAGCGTTCTGCTAGATTTTTAATTACTTGTGATTAGACATTATTATAATATCAGAAAAATATTGATTTCCAAAACTGTTTTTGTTATCGTAAGGTAAAAACCATCCGTGTTTATGTGTGGATTGGTCTTACGATTATCATTTCCTTTGAAAAGGATTTTGAAAAGTTAAACCAAATGTTTTGAGTCTACTTACACCAGTCCCATGACTGACCCAGAGTTTATTTTGTTTTGTTTTCCCTAAACTCTTGGGTGCCCAAATTTGTACGGGTAGTCAAGTAGTTCAGGTCTTTACAAATATACTTGAAAGAGCTTGAAGCAGGAGGCTTCAGGATTATATTGCTATTGTTATTTCCGCTGTGGGTAAATTTTGCACTCTGATAATGTTATTCTATACATATATACTGTTATATTGTAAAGTTATGTTATGTATTATATTTTATTCGTTCCGTTGTGAGATTCGTGTTTACTCTGATTGTGTTCTTCTTCTTCTATTCTAATTTTCTATCTTATCTATTCTCACCGTCTAACTTCTTTCTATTAATGATCAGGTATTTCCGATGTCTGAATAGTCAACATGTTAGTTTTGTGTTGATTTTCGGAGTCGAAAATCCCAGTTCGTTACAGTGGTATCAGAGATGAAGGTTAAGTGATTACCTTAGCCCTGTGGCGTGACTCAGTAGAGACAGGGTTAGTAACACCCTAGATTGAGTTTTAGTGTATATATATACGAGTGAACGTATTTGTAGATTGAATAAAAATGATGATTTTATATTGTGGAGATTTATTGGTTGAGTAGTTTGTGAATTCTGGTCGATCAGTTTGATCCACTGTATCGATAGGGGCTACCAAACACTTGAGTACGATAAACCGACACAGTATGTTTTGAAAGAGGGTAAATGAAATAATTTTACCTAAATTATATTTTACTATAAATGAATGATTAATATTTGAAATATTATAGTATATTGGATGTGTTGGTTGATTATAATTGAAATGGTTAAATATAACCAATTAGAATTCATATAAGTGTAATATATGAAGTCATATGGATTAAATCTGAATTTAAATCAAGACTAAAACTAAAACCTGGAAATTTGAATAAGTGTTTGTAAATGGATTTGAATTGAATATATGAGAATTTTAAAATCCTGGGAGATTTTAAATTGTTTTACAAACAGTGTGAATGGTATTTTGGAATGAATCTCAAAATGAAAGTGTTTAAATACGGTTTGATAAGTGATATAGTATTGAACTCACTTCGATAGCTGGGAAATAACTCTGATGATGCTGGCCACATCATCAGTGTCCATTTTCGAGTTCTAAGTGACGGATTACTACCAAAGAAATTGTTTTTGAAATTGTTTTGAGAAAGGAAGTTGTTTTGAACCCCGAAAGGAAATGATTAACTTTAGAAAAAGCTAAGCTGTTTAAAAACTCCCAGAAGACAGATTGTTTGAATAAAAAACAAATTAAATAGAAATTTTTGAAAGTAAATATGAATTGAATTGAAACCAATTAACTGGAAATTGAATTAGAATCAATTTTGAATTATGAGATAGGAATCTGAAATAGTATTGAATTGATGAGTTAGGAGTTGGAATCAAGAATGGAACTTTGGTTTGAAATGGAATTTGACTTGGATACGTGAATGATTTGGTTTTTAGGATAAAATTGGAATTTTTTTTGGGAATGCATTTGTATATGCTGACAAGGTAGCAGATGGAAAGGATATAATGATATGCCCGATAAAAAGATACACGTTTATTTTTATGGATTTGGTGATTTATAGGCCGATTTGGCAAGCCGCTTGGCTGTTTGATTTTCTTTTGGATTGGAGAAGGCCTAGAGAGTCGAGTTGGGGTTTAAACTATTGACCGGTATAAGGGAGGTGCTGGCGAAAATTTTCGAAAATTTCGGGTGTTAGAAAATTTTCAGGATTTTAGAAAATTTTCGTTGATAAGAATAAATTAATATTTTAACTGGAATTAAATTGGTTCAGTTGAAATTGAATTTGATAAATAAACAAATAAATTTGTACTAGTCAATAGGGTTTGCTCTCTAGCTTAGCAATTTCGAGGACGAAATTATTTTAAGGGGGGAAGAATGTAACGACCCGTATTTTTACGGTATATAAATAACTTATTTAATTATTTAAGTAATGGTTTTGGTTATTTACAATGCCCAGAATTAAATAACATTGAATATTTAATTAAAATAAATAATATGATAATATATTTAATTTCTGAAATAGTCAGAAATAGTGGAATTCACAAAATGGTGTGAATTAGATCATCTGTGATATTTAATTCAGTTTAGAATTGAATTAGAATAACGAATATATTATTTTAACGACAGTTGAACGTATAATTATATTATAACTATAATCAAGCTCGAAATGGCATGGCAGTTCGTTATTTGGCGATTTGAACTTCAACTGAATGTACAGGATTCGTTTTAAGCCGGGTTTCTATGAAACAAGAAACGTTAGGAGCTGGTGAAGTATATTTTTCTAATGGAAGAGAAAAATCGAGATTTCGTCATGTAAATTTTGATTTATGTCCAAATCAAATTTTAGAAAAGTCGTTGTGTAATTCCTTTATAATTTATATCGATTTATTTATATTTTTAAAAAGATTTTAAATATAAATCGAATATCGATATAATTGTGAATTTTGAAATATTAAGTTATAAATCCAATGGGAGCTGTATGGTATTCTACGGCGAATATATACGATAATATTTATTTAATTTAATTGTTTTTAAATATATTTATATATTTAAAAGGGTTATTTAGAGCTTTAAAAATAGCCAGTTTTGCAAACGACCTCAGAATTCGACGAAACTAATTTTCTTGGATCCGCAATGCCAAATTATTGTTAGATGTTCGGTTTCTTGATTTTTAGAGTCACTGTGTGGCCGTACGGATTTTTAGAGTGAAAAACAGTCAATATTTCGATGGTTAAAAATACGTTGTGTGAGCAAACAGAGTCGGAATTCGATGAAACCAGTTTCGTTCGGTCTGTAATTTCGAACTGAAGGTGCATGTCCAGTTTCGTGATTTTTGGGTATAGTGTGTGATCATAGGAATTTTTAAGGACAAATGTAAACAGCGATTGCTTAAAAATAAATATAAAAATCGATTTAAAAATCCTACAAGTACCCCTTATATCATCTAAACCTAAATCTATTTTCCTCCCAAGTCAAACATCTCAGCCGCCACTGTTCTTTACCTCAAACGTGAAAGGTAAAGCTTCAGGAAATTTTCAAAAAATCAAAATACAAATGAAATCAAAAACCGTTTGGTCCTTTGGCCTTATAAGACCTTCAGCTCCGATATGGTACCCTTATTTTTGAGATCGAACCATTTTTAAGGGTCACGGTTTTGCATAGCGAAGCTAGGGTTAAGGCTCGTGGTGAATCAGAGCATCGAATCTTGATTTGGGTGTTGAATTTGGGGTTAGCGAGGGGAATAGCACTCGGTGGGGGTAGTTGTGTGGAGTTCGATCACTGGAAAATGGGCGCGTCACTGTGTTGGGTGTGTACGGTTTGGCGACGGAAATGGAGAAGGGGGGTTCGAGCTATTTCTTTTGGGTAGGAGGTGGAAGAGATTGAGAAGAGGGTGATGTTGGTGATGTCGATTTGCTCATTAATGGAGAAGAGGAAGGGCATTCGATGATGGAAGCGTCGTTAATGGTGAAAAGGGGGAGCGGCAATTGCCTGGAGTGGAAGAAGGCACGGTATGGGTTTTAATTTGGGTATTGGGCCGACGTTATGTGAGAAGGGTGAGGCCCATCAAGAATTTAAAATCTAAGTTTTTATTTTAAATATGTATACCAACTTATTAATCCTATAACTTGTGCATACGGTATCAGAATTTCAAACCGTCTGTCGCGTTGGGATCGTATGGACGAGGGCTATACACTGGAACTGACCGGGAGTGAATTGAAGCTCGTTTGGATTTATGGTGAAATTAAACGCCTGAATCAAATCAATGACCAATTATCGTTATTTAACGATAACCGTCCAATGTGAGTAAATCTCACTAAATCTACTCAACTAATATTTTTATAACGTATTTTTAGAATCTATAAATAATGTTTGTTTGCTGTGTATTGGCTATTTGATTGAACTACTAGTTATTTGGTTGAAAATATCGATAACAATATTTATTAATCGAATATTGATTCTGTTATCAGAATATTTCATATTCGTGTAATTCATGTGATTAACATCTGTGGATGCACGGAAACAGGTTGGAGGGACCAAACTGGGTTCCTCAACATTTATTTTACTGCTTTTTTTCATATATTGTGTTATATGATGTGATATGAAATTTGTTGTTGATTTTGTATGGTTGAATGATACCAATCATTGTTATATGGTACGTTAATTACCATAAAGAATACTGGAATGTTAAAAAGAAAATTTTCAATGTTATATTAAAAAGAAATATTTATAAAATCAAAAGATTTTATAAAAAGAAAATATTTATTTAGAAAATAAATAGATTGAAAGGGAATATTTATTTGTTAATCAAATAGATAAAATTGAAGGGAAATATTTGTAAAATATTTACAAATAGAACTGAAAAAGAAGTATTTGTAAACTATTTACAAATAGAATTGAAAAGGGATATTTATTTGAAAATAAATAGAATAGAAAGAGGAAATATGTGTAAAATGAATATAAAGGAAATAGTTAGATTATCAAAGGAATTACTTATAAAATCAATGGATTTTTTAAAAAAAGAAAATATTTTATAAATAAATAAAATTATCAAAAAGGGGTTTATTTGGTAAATAAATAGATTATAAAAAGGAAATACTTGAAAGGTGAATAGAATAGTAAAAAGAGGATTTTATATTTGAAAGGTTTAATCCCATGCTTCGCACATGGGTATAACATGATATGGATTTAAGGCAAAGATTTTAAATAGAATCTATTCTAACTGATAGATTGAGAAGATAAATTTATAATTAATATTTTATAAATCAAATGAAATGTTTATCACTGGATAAATAGAATATATAAGTCAGGACTTATATAGAGAAGTAAGAATCGATTTCAACATCGATAATTGAAACTGAATATGGGCGTAGAGTTAATCAAAGGAGTTAATCAGTTAGAGTTAATCAGTTAGAGTTAATTAGATAGAGTTAATCGAATTAGAATTTTTTGAATATTAGTTATTTAATTAGAGTTGATCGAATATAGTTATTTGAGATAGAGTTAGTCAAACATAATTATTCAGGATGAGTTGCCATTTCGTACGACTGCTAGCGTAATTCGCAGGGCTGCAAATAGCCTACGGCGGTCGGATGTTTCCTGAGGGAATCAGGCGTAACCATTGTGATCGCTACAATCTAAAATCAAGCGAATGGAGTTAAATCGAATATTAGCCATTCGAAATAAAGTTGAAACAGACATAGTTACTCGAATATAAGTCAATCGAATATTAGTTATTCGATAAGAGTTAAATAAGCTGAGTTAATCAAGTAAGATTAATCAAGTTGAGTTAATCGAGTTGAGTTAGTCAAGATGAGTTAATCAAACCGAGTTAATCCAAATGAGTTAATCCAAAGGCGTTATTCAAAATAGTTTATTCGAATAGAATTAAAGGAGATTAATCGAATGTAAATCATTCGAAGAGAGTTAATCGAATGTAAATCATTCGAAGAGAGATTATCGAATGTAGTTATTCAAAGGAGTTATCGAATATAGTTATTCGAAGAAAGGATTATCGAATATAGTTTATTCGAAAAGGAGTTATCGAATGGAGATGATTCGGAAAAGAGAATTATACATTGAATTTGATTATATCGAATTCGGGAAAGTAATATTTACTTTCCATTTTTTTTCAAGATTTACTTATTTATTAATAAGTTAGTGGTTTAGTTATTTAATTAAATTAAGGAGTAAAAGTTATATTTTGAAGTTAGGTATTCAAGAAGAAGGGATTATAATGCTATAGTTATAATCAATATTTTAAAATAAAGAAGTTGATTCATAAATAGAATCCGAGTTATGTAAGGAAGTTGGTTAAAGGATTTAAAAGGTTGAACTTTGTCTATTTCGAGGTTAGAAATGTTGTTCAGTTAAGGTCTGAGAGGTAATTATACCCAAACTTGATTGACTTCGTTTTTAACTAAGGGATGTGTAAGGTTCGATATGAAGGTTGATTAAGTGAATTTAGTTAATGAGTATAATGGTTTGAATCGGCTTAGAGATGTTTTGTTTAAACATCAGTTTAGAACCAATAAAGGAGTTTTGGGAAATGTTTTTCCAATAAGAATCAGAAATGTTTTCTAATTTAGAAAACAAGAAATGGAAGAAAATATGGAGATGTTTTCAAATGATTAATAAAGTATATTTTCTAAATTTAGAAAATAGGAATTTACAAATATATATAAATGGGAAATGAATGGATTAATGATAAATTTAATCAAAGGGGATTAATGTTGATTCATGATTGATCGATCGAATTTCTATCTAGAAATAAGATCGTTGGTTGTACACCTATTTTTCTTTGATAGTTAAATCACCGACTATCGAAGTTTTTGACTATTTTTCCGTCGTCAATACAGAGAGACCAGGATTAGATTCATTATTTAAAAACCACTTTGTATAGACGTTAGCGTTGCGATCAAATATGATGGAGATAATGAAGATGGAGTTATGCAAGGGCTATCCTATTTACAGAATAGTGCCTTCGGTTTGTCCAATCCCAGGACAAACGTGAATGTATGAATGTCTGACAGAGTATATCTAACGGATCGCGTAAGTTTATCTCTTCAAACGTACTTACGTTTGGTGGTGGAGGAATTCGTTTCTCTTAGCTTTATACCCGTGGTATTTTTGGGGAAATCAATTTGTGATTTGATGGGTATGACGATGTAGCATTCAAAGTGAATTGTGGTCAGATATTCCAAAAGATACGTTTTGACCTCAAGCCTCATCAACCGGAAATGACAGAAATCGGGCAGGCAGCATGGCTAAGTGGGTCGCTCCCATTAGGGTGTAAATCACCTATCTAGAGAAAATCCATTTCATTCTTTTATCTATTATCGATGCTGCCCCTTTTCGCGAAATGGTGGTAGCTCCCAACTGTTGGTGATATACATTCGATACACTCAAGCGAAATGAGCGGTCAGTCATGCGTGGGCCGGGTTGCAAGACGTTCTTGTTGAACCCAGTGTATTCGTCTCTAGAGATACACTATCAACAGGTGGTCCCATACCTTGTCATAGTTGGAATCCAATCTCCAATAAGCGCTCGCGGTTTTGTTTGTATACTATATATGTGGAACGTGAGATGCAAGCGTTCTGCTAGATTTTTAATTACTTGTGATTAGACATTATTATAATATCAGAAAAATATTGATTTCCAAAACTGTTTTTGTTATCATAAGGTAAAAACCGTCCGTGCTTATGTGTGGATCCGTCTTACGATTACCATTTCTTTTGAAAAGGATTTTGAAAAGTTAAACCAAATGTTTTGAGTTTACTTACACCAGTCCCATGACTGACCCAAAGTTTATTTTGTTTTATTTTCACTAAAATCTTCGGTGCCCAAATTTGTACGGGTAGTCAAGTAGTTTAGGTCTTTACAGATATACTTGGATGAGCTTGAAGCAGGAGGATTCAAGATTATATAGCTATTGTTATTTCTGCTGTGTGTAAGTGTTGCACTCTGATAATGTTATTCTATACATATATACTGTTTTATTGTAAAGTTATGTTATGTATTATATTTTATTCATTCTGCTGTGAGATTCGTGTTTACTCTGATTGTGTTCTTCTTCTTCTTCTATTCTAAATTTCTATCTTATCTATTCTCACCCTCTAACTTCTTTCTATTAATGATCAGGTATTTCCGATTTCTGAATAGTCAACTTGTTAGTTTTGTGTTGATTTTCGGAGTCGAAAATCCCAGTTCGTTACAAAAGAAATGCCAATCCAGCATTAACAAGAAAAAGGAAATGGCCATAGTGAAACTTCATGCTCCACGCACCTCCGCATTTCTCCATATTTTCAAAGGTGAACCCATTACAATGCTACCTTTCATCTTCTCCACAACATGCGGCTAACAGTACACCATCTTCCACCTTCCTCCCAGTGATATACGAACCTCCCTGAAGCCATTGCCAAACTTTGAAGCTCTCGTACTCCCTTCTGAACATGCACAACTATGTCCTTCCCACACTGAATGTTCGAACTCGCCTATGCTTATTTCATTAATCCATTTCAGTGACACAGCCTTTCCTTCCTTACTCTTCTTTTCTAATGACTTGTTGAACCCGATCTATGTACCTTTCATGCCATGCACGTTAGTTCCAAACCTCTCCCATCCTTTAATTCTCTTCACCCTCCTCGCTATTTCACTATCTTCATTTTTGCGTGACAACAATCGCATCGAGCTCAGCAAAAACTACGGGGGTGAAGAGCTATATGGCAGAAGTTTGGATATATTTGTTTTAAGCTTTTACTATTTTCCTGTGATTTTTGATGCCCATATAAGTAGTTTGGCCATTGAAAAAAAACTTCCGAAAGCAAGAGGAGCACAAATAAAGGATTCGACAATGTATTTATACCGTGAAAAATTCTTAACCCTTAAGCTAAGTACAACATAGCCATGTGGTTTCCAAAATGTAGTGGCACGGTTTGGTAGGTAGGTTAGCTAGGGTATAAAAATTTCAGCTTAGTCATTAAGTCTTAGGAGATAGGCCTGTGTTAGAATAGGATAGGCATCTTGTTTGCTTCAGCAGTAAGGAATACACGCAGGAAGGAATTGGCTAAATCAGTATGTTTTTATTTACATTATTATCTATTTATTAAGGGTACCCCTGTGACGACCCGCCTCGAACCAGCTGACATTTCCCGGAAATGTGTTGTGCCAATGCCCGACTAGCACGGGACGGTCGTAAAAGGAAAAGGGTTTTAAACGATGAACTCCAAGAACCTGTAGTATATCTCACAACGCATGGAATAAAATATAATAGCAACATAACTTGACATAAAACAGGTGAGACAGTGCATAAGCTGAAAACTAAACCATCATAGCAGCGGAATCCAAAATACAGCTTATGATCCAAACCATTACTACAACTTCAAAATACTGTCTCTAAAGCAAAATAGGAAAGGTACACTACTAATGCCCAAAGTAGTGACCAACAACAACACAAAGAGAATATATGTAAATAGTACGTGGAAGTCTTCCTGCTCGTCTACGGATAGCTACTCATCCATAACCACCTAACCTGTCTCTAGTCTGCTCGTTTAGGAGCACCCAGAGTAATAAGAAGAGACATAAAATTCTAGGTCATACAGAAGTCTGGTATGACCGATAGCAGCAAATTAAAATAATAACAGGTATAAATAATCATACCTGAACCTGGACTTGCAACCAGAAAGTTAGCACAACAAGATGTACAATACTCTAAGGTAACACTAACATATAGTGTAAAAATGGGAGTGTGCGTGTCATGGTGATAGCAAACATCAAACATAGCAATCATCCTCATGTCTCTCACTCAGTGCGTAAAGCATACGATACCCTTTGGTTTGATCATCAAATCTATTGAAGTCATGACGGCAACTCCGTACAACTATTGTTATGACCACACTTCCTTGGTCTATAGTCAATAACCTTACCCAGTCCACACATCCTTGGCTCTAGGTTAAGGGCCAACCAGTCCACACTTCCCTGGCTCTAGTTCATCTACATTCCCCATCTCTTCAATGGTGAACCGAAGTTATAGGTATCGATAACCCCTTTGCACCTGCCCCGCAGCAAAGCCCAACTCTAGAAGTTAACTCATTGATTCCTATCTGCATCCTGAGTAATAAATCCTCATTTCGACTTCCTTTGCATCTCGGATTTTGGTCGAATCAAAGTTGATCTCCAGAAGAGTTCACGGTCGTCGTCGGTTCATTCGCTGTCCAGGCTCGAAGGTCGGCTTGTGCCCCCCCTTGGCATCGGCTCGTGGCTCCTCCCTGGCATTGGCTCGTGGCTCGCCCCCGGCATCGGCTCGTGGATTGTCCCCGACATCGGCTCGTGGCTCGCCCTTGCGTCAGCTTGTGGTTTGCCCCCCTGGGCATGGTTCGTGGTTCGTGACTTGCGACTGGTGACCCGGTTTGTGACTACCCTAGGTTCACCTTCATGAACCGAAATCCTGCAGTTCTTCCAGCAAGCTATTTATGCCACATGACGGCGTTTTCAACCATCCTAACTTTACTAAACAATCATAAAGCATCCCAGATAGTAGTAAAAACATGTATAATCAATCAAAACATCAATCGTATGTGTTATTTAGGATCAAACATACCCAAAATCCAAGATTTTCCCCATAATCCCCTTAACTATGTTTAACTATAGGATTAGCAAAGTTAATCCAAACTAACCCAAATTTATAAAATAATATTTAAGAATTTCTACATATTTTCCCAGATTTTTATGATGCATAATTTCGCTAATTATCATTAATCACCCCTAATTAGCCGTAACTAGTGAATAAAAGTGTAAATCACTCACCTTAGCCACAAATAAATTATAGATCTAAAAACTCCACGGATTTGGGTCGAAGTCCTATGTGTGCCACTAGGTTTGTCTCGATTTTGATGCTAATCCACCTTAATTTGATGTAGTTTTGCTTAATTTGTGATTAGGAACTGATTAGGGATGAATTTAGAAGGTGGAGGCCATTACTAGGGTTAGAGGAAGGTAAGTGGCAGTTGGAAAAATGAAAATGAATCATCCTTTAACCCTTTTCAGCCCTCCCATAACTCTAATCCCAAAATGGGTTATGGGCCTAACCACTAATCACCTAATTAAGCCCGATTAAGCTGTTTTTCCATCTTCAAATCTTATTTCAGCCATAGCTCCCAAACGGTAAGTCCGTTTGATCAATGTGACCACTCTACGGAAAGGTAAACCATCATCTAAATCCAATGGAAGTGGTTTTAGGTCAAAACTTCCTACCAATCAAAAGTTTTAGGCGAAACAAGATTCTCCAGGGGCAAAACGTTCATTCAAAATTTGTCAAAAATCGTGAACATGGGAAATGACCCCAATAGTCGTTTCCCAAAGTCACACGACCATACGACTTCGTATAAAAATAAAATAAATATTTTACGATCCTTTGATGCGTAGAATGCGGGTGATTATACCTTCCCCTCAAGAAATTTTTGCCCACGAAATTCCTTAACTAAGAAAATAGCCAAAAGGTCCCATATGTCTATCAACCATTTGCAACAATCAAACATACGTAATAAACACAACAAGCCTATCTTAGCATGCGGAATAACTACATCGCAATTAAAACCTTACCAGGTAAAGAGCTCTGGATATGACTTCCTTATGTTCACATCGGTTTCCCAAGTGTAGTCACTCTCGTTACCACCCCATTGGACCTTAACCAATTTCACTGTCTTCCTCCGAAGTTGCTTCGTATCGTGTTCGACAATACGAATCGGTCTGTGGCTTTCAATTGCCTTGGGTTCTACCTCGATATCATCCATCTGATCGGGTGACATGGTCATATCAGAATCGTGCACGGACTTACTTGACTGGGAAACATGAAATACATCGTGAACTCCCACCATCTTGTCAGGAAATCCAACTTTATATGCCAAATTCCCAATTTGTTCAAGAACGGGAAATGGACCAACAAACCTTGGTACCAACTTACCTCTCCTGCCAAAAAGAATCGCATCTTTAATGGAGATATCTTGATGAATACCAGGTTGCCAATAGAGAATTTCAATTCTGTTCATCTTTTATCAGCATAACTCTTTTGCCTATCTTGGGTAGCCTTCATTCGCTGTTGGATAACCTTGATTTTATCTGAAGTTTCTCTTATTACATCTGGCCTAAGCACAAATTTCTCACCGGTCTCCAACCAACATGATGGTGAGTTGCACGGTCTTCCGTACAAAGCTTCAAATGGAGCCACACCAATACTGGACTGATAACTATTATTGTACGCGAACTCAACCAGATGCAAATAATCATCCCATGAACCTCCAAAATCCAATATACAAGCTCTTAATACACGATTCACCCTCTCTGTTTGACAGTCGGTTTAGGGATGGTACGCGGTACTAAGATGTAATTCTGACTTAAAGCATATTGTAAGCTCTTCCAAAACCCACTAGTAAATAATGGGTCTCGGTCACTCACGATACCTTTGGGTACTCCATGAAATTTCACTACCCACTTCATAAATAGTTCTGCTAACTTAGCTGTCATTCTATTCGACTTGACGGGTATAAACCTTGCACTTTTGGTCAATCGATCCACAATCACCCAAATACTATCATGACCTGATCTAGTCCTTGGTAAACCATCGATAAAATCCATCGAGGCTTGTTCCCATTTCCATTCGGGAATTTCCAATGGTTAGAACAAACCACTAGGCTTGGCTTTAACTAACTGGCAGTTCATGCACTTGGATATAAACTTCCCAACGTCTCTCTTCATCCCTTCCCAGTAGTAGGTCTACTTCATATCTCGATACATTTTGTTACCACCGGGATGTATAGTTAGTTTCGAGTGATGACATTCTCTAAGCACTTCATTTCTCAATCCATTCACGTTGGGTACAACCAGCCTCTCATTCTTTCGGAGCCATCCTTCTCGATCCAATCCATACTTGTTTGTTGCCTCACCGTTGATACCCATATCTATCTTGGAGATGATTTCCAATAGATTAGGAGAGTCCCTCTGACTAGAACCAATCCGCTCAATCAAAGTCGATCTGATCGTCAAACTTGCTAACATATCTGGATCCAATTCACACTTAGGTCTAAAATCATATCTTGCGATATACTCCAGTTGTTTCCATTCCAGAAACATAGCCCCCAAACTGGTATGTCTCCTACTCAATGTATCGGCTACCGCATTGCCCTTCCTGGGTGTGTATGCGACATTGAAATCATACGAAGCCAAGAATTCTAACCATCTCTACTGATGAAGATTTAAATCCTTTTGAGAGAAAAGATATGTTAATGACTTATGATCGGTAAACAACTCGAATCTTTCTCCCAAGAGGTAACGTCTCCACATCTTTAACGCGAACACGATGGCTGCCAATTCCAAATCATGGATAGGATATCTTTTCTCATGTAGTTTCAGTTGTCAACTAGCATAAGCTACAACCCTATGTCCTTGCATTAGTACAGCACCTAGTCTGGTACCACAGGCATCCGTGTATACCGTCATCTCTTCGTTCCCTTTAGGAATAACTAACACTGGTGCGCACGTTAACTTCTCCTTTAGGCTCTTAAATGCATTCTCACACCTTTTGTCCCAAGCAAAAGCTTGATTCTTCTTGGTCAACTGAGTTAACGGCGTCGCTATCTTGGAGAAGTCTTTAATAAACTTACGATAATACCCAGCTAACCCCAAGAAACTTCTTACGTCCGTTGCATTCTTAGGCGTAGACCAATATTGATCGTAACCACCTTCGTAGAGTCCACGGCAATACCATTCTCTGAAACAATATGGCCCAAGAATCTCACTTCCCTCCTCCAGATGTGACACTTTGAAATTTTCACTTTCAATTGGTGTTTCCTCAACACCTTCATCACTATCCTCAAATGTTCCTTGTGTTCTTCCTCTG
The DNA here is from genome assembly GCA_030737875.1 of Allium sativum. NCBI lineage: Eukaryota > Viridiplantae > Streptophyta > Magnoliopsida > Asparagales > Amaryllidaceae > Allium > Allium sativum. Next base: position 636,396,737 of record CM060919.1, read on the forward strand.
TCCATGAGTGTACCAAGGTATCATCCACGAACAAACTTATTTAATTGATCTCTAGAAACCTTATTCATAAGATCCACAAAATATGCAGGCACGTTGGTCAACCCGAATGGCATGACCAACCACTCATAGAATTCAGACAGCGTCTGGAATGCCATTTTAGGTTCACTCTCGGCTACTACTTAGAGCTGATGAAAATCTATCGTGAGATCCAACTGGGAAAACGCTCTTGCTCCATTTAGTTGATCAAACAAATCATCTATCTGCGGAAGAGGATACTTATTCTTTCTAATCACCTTGTTCAACTCGCAGTAATCCACACATAAGCGAAGGGAACCATCAGCCTTAGTGGCAAATACAACTGGTGCTCCCCACTCTAAAATACTCCTTCGGACAAATCCCTTCTTCAAAAAATCGCCCACTTGCACCTCGAGCTCTCGCTGCTCCCTTGGCGCGAAGTGGCATCACTATAAATCTGGCATCTTTCACTAGATCAATTCGAAACTCAATCTCTTGGTATGGTGGAAGTCCGGTCACTTCCTCGAAGATGTCCGGATACTTTCCAGCAATAGGAACATCTGATAAATCATTCTACGGGATGTCGAGGGAATGTAGAAAACTAGCCGTCACCTCATTACTAGGTAGGCAACCCAATAGCACCCTCTGCCCATCGTCCGCTCTATGGGTCACCGAAGACCCCTCACAGTCTACCACCACCCCATATCTTTGGAGCCAATTGACTCCAAAAATAATGCTAAACCCAGTAAAGCCCAAAACAAACCAATCACAAGCAAACATACATCCATGACTCGATAAGACCAAATTACAACAAAGCATGCAAAGGCTAGTCGAACCACCGATCAGGTTTGTCACAACTAAAGGTCCATGACAATCTCGGGTTCCAATTCCAACCTATCTACCAGGTTACTGGATACGAAGGAATAGGAAGCCTCGGTATCAAACAAAACTTGAACAAGAACATCATAAATAGAAAGCATACGTTGAATAATGACATCCTTCCCTTCTGCGCCGCAGTTGGGGCATTTGACGAAGAAGGAACAACGTTGATAGCATATGCTTTCACCATTTGCTTCTCCTTAGGGGGTTGCGGACATTCACTCTTGAAATGTCCCACTTGGTCACAGTTGAACCACTTCCTCTCCCCTTTCTTGCTCGACAATCTTTCATATAGTGGCCCTTCTTGCCACAACCAAAGCACTGGACCTCTTTCTTATTCTTCTTTTTATGACCATCCTTAGTCTGGTCCTGTTTTCTCTTATTCTGGGAATTATTCTTGCCTCCACCGCTTGCCTGCGGCTTTGGCTCCTCTATAGATGTAATAGCAACCTCGGTCTTTGAGTTAGGGTAAAGGCTCTCAGATCTCAATGCCTTCCCTACAATAGATTCGAATGTCTCATCGATACAGTTTATAAGTCTTTCCCCCAAGTACTCATCTAGGCCAGTTATGAACTTCTCATTCTTCTTCTCGGTAATATCAATAAGAGTTAATCCATATTTTGATAAGGTATCGAGTTCAGCAATATACTCTGAGACTGCCCTACCATTCTACCTAAGTTTCAAGAAACCTAAACAACTCTGATTTCTGAGCAGCTAGAGTAAACTTATCACTGAATCGGGTCTTGAACTGATTCCACGTAATTTAATCCTTGGAAGTAGCCACTTTGATGGCATTCCACCAATTTATTGCTCGTCCTTGAAGTTGACGCGATGCTAGCTTTCTCTTCATTGCATCGTCGATTCCCAAATCCTCAAAGATGCACTCACAACTATCAACCAATCCTGAACCTCCAAAGCCGACCCCGTTTTGTGGAACGGCTTCCCACCAAGACTAGTATAATCCTTGCAGAGCTTGGAGAAATTGGCTCTAAGTGCCTGTGCTACTGCACCACCACCATTAGTAGTATTAGGAACTCCTCCCTGAGCATCCCTAAACATCTCTCGCATGAAGGCAGTAAACATCGTCCTCATATCAGGAACATCCCTATTATTGGCTCCTGTACCAGTACTCCTCGTATTTTGGCTCATCGTTCAATCTGTAAAGAGAAAACGATTAACCATCTCTTTAGTGGTGCCAGTGCAGTGCGACTTCATCGTTAGCTATACTAATAATATATATAGCTTTTGAAAACCAAAATATCATAAATACACGCTCTTATATACGTGTACTATCTCTCCCTTATATCTTTCCCTTGGCTAAACTATGCAACCTAGGCTCTGATACCAAGTGTGACGGCCCGCCACGAACAAGCCAACATTTCCCCAAAATGCGTTGTGCAAATGCCCGACTAGCACGGGACGATCGTCAAAGGAAAAGGGTTTCAAATGATGAATCTCCAAGAACCTGTAGTATATATCAAAGCGCATGGAATAAAATATAAGAGTAACATAACTTGACATAAAACAAGCGAGACAGTGCATAAGCTGAAATCTAAACCATCATTGCAGCGGAATCAAAAATACAGCTTATGATCCAAACCATTATTACAACTTCAAAATACTATCTCTAAAGCAAAATAGGAAAGGAACACTACTAATGCCCAAAGTAGTGACCAGCAACAACACAGAGAGAATATACGTAAATAGTACGTGGAAGCCTCCTGCTCGTCTCCGGACAACTACTTGTGCATAACCACCTAACATGTCTCTAGTCTGCTCGTTTAGGAGCACCCAGAGTAATAAGAAGAAACATAAAACTCTAGATCAGACAGAAGTCTGGTATGAGTGATAACAGCAAAATAAAAAACAATAACAAGTATAAATAATCATACCTGAACCTACAACTGCAACCAAAGAGTTAGCACAACAAGATATACAATATTATAAGGTAACACTAACATATAATGTAAAAATGGGAGTGTGCGTGTCATGGTGATAGAAAACATCAAACATAGCAATCATCCTCATGTCTCTCACTCGGTGCGTAAAGCAAACGATACCCTTCGGTTTGATCACCAAATCTATTGGGGCCATGACAGCAACTCCGTACAACTATTGCTATCACCACACTTCCCTAGTGTATAGTCAATAATCCTACCCAGTCCACACATCCCTGGCTCTAGGTTAAGGGCCAACCAATCCACACTTCCCCTGGCTCTGGTTCATCTACATACCCCTCTCTTCAATGGTGAACCAAAGTTATAGGTATCGATAACCCCTTTTCACGCGTCCCGCAGCAAAGCCCGACTCTAGAAGTTAACTCATTGGTTCCCATCTGGATCCTGAGTAATAACTCCTCATTTAGACTTCCTTTGCATCCTGGTTTCTGGTCGAATTGAAATTGATCTTCAGAAGAGTTCACGGTCGTCGTCGGTTTGTTCGTTGTCCAGGCTCGAAGGTTGGCTCGTGGCCCCCCTTTGGCATCGGCTTGCGGCTCGCCCCTTGCATCGGCTCGTGGCTCGCCCCCTGGCATCGGCACGTGGCTCCTCCCTGACATCGGCTCATGGCTCGCCCTGTCGTTGGCTCGCGGTTCGCCGCCCTAGCACGGTTCATGGCTCGTGACTTGCGGCTGGTGACCTGGTTTGTGGCCACCCTAGGTTCACCTTCACAAACCGAAATCATGCAATTCTTCCAGCAAGCTATTTATGCCGCACGATGGCGTTTTCAACCATCCTAACTTTACTAAATAATCATAAAGCATCTCAGATAGTAGTAACAACATGTATAATCAATCAAAACATTAAAACATCAATCATATGTGTTATTTAGGATCAAACATACCCAAAATCCAGGATTTTCCCCTTAATCCCTTTAACCATGTTTAACTATAGGATTAGAAAACTTAATCCAAATTAACCTAAATTTACAACAGAGGCATAAAATAATATTTAAGAATTTCTACATATTTGTCCAGATTTTTATGATGCATAATTTCCCTGATTATCACAAATCACCCTAATTAGCCGTAATTAGTGAATAAAAGTGCAAATCACTCACCTTAGCCACAAATAAATTATAGATCTGAAAACTCCACTGAATTGGGTCAAATTACTGTGTGTTCCAGCAACTCTATCTCGATTTTGATGCTAATCCACCTTAATTTGTTGTAGTTTTGCTTAATTTGTGATTATGAAGTGATTAGAGATGAATTTAGAAGGTGGAGGTGTAATAGCCCGCATTTTACGTATTGAAAGATCATAAAATATATTTTTATTCCCTGAGAGTTGGATCATTCTCATCTTTTAAAATGTTGCTTATGGGGATGTGAGACATGTCCATAATTTTTTACCGAATTTATTTGTGACCATTTTGACCATGTCAGTCTTGTATAGGGCATAACTTTTGACGCAGGTCGAATCAAAGGGTGGGACCTGTGCCATTGGAAAGGAATTGATGATTGCCTTTCCGTAGAATGGTTACATTAAGGATTTGGTGTAACACCCCAGATTTTCTGAGAATATTAAAGTAACAAATTAAAGAATAATTAATTACAAATGTGAGAAATAGGTGAAACGGGTTGTGCCATTGCGTTTATTTCGAAATTCTGCTTGGAATAGAGTCCAAGTTTCTGAAAATTGGACTTCATATGAAGAAGTTATGGCCCTCGGAACTTTCAGAAATTTATATAAAACAATTCGGAAAATTAAACACCAAGGCAGGTCGACCTAGGGGTCGACCTACCCCAGGCCAGGTCGACCAGGGGGCCGACCAGGGGGTCGACCTCCCTATATACAGGTCGACCTGGGGGTCGACCTCCCCCCTCGGGTCAGATCTGAAATCTGACGTGTCTCTTCGTGTGACGACCTGCTGTGTCATTAGGGCTTATGTGGAAAGTTCTGGTTGGTTCTCTTAAATTTGAATGGCTTTGATTTACCCTGGGTTGATCTGACGGCTCCTATTAAATCAAACTTCTATATAAGCAACCTAATCTAAACCCTAAGCCACACAAAAATATTCCTAAGACCATCATGCTGTCAACACTCAACCTAGAGTAGCCGCCATTCTCCTTTAACTAGAAAGCAAGTTAGAAATTAAAAATCAAAATCTAATTCAACTAAGAGAATTCAACGTTTACAACAAAGGAAAGCTATTCAATTTCAGAATACAGATCCTAGAAAACAAGACTTTCTTTTGTTTGTAAGTCCTATTATTATTTAGATGTGAACGATTAAAAGTTGTGATTTATAATAAAATGAAAACTAGAATAATTCCTAGTTATGAGATAGTGACGATGCTGATTTATGCCTATTCTTGCAATGATTTTGTCGTATATGCTTGTGAGATTATTGTGGTTATATGTTGATGCTAAACCAATCGTATATTATGTAAATTTGGTGATTTTTCATGTTATGTAACATGCAAGTTGTTTAGATCTACATTTAGATCTATGTTTATTGAATCATGCAAGTTGTTTAGATCTATGTTTATTAAATCATGCAAGTTATTAGGCGAAGACATGTATTATGTTTAGATCTACATTTAGATCTATGCTTATTGAATCATGCAAGTTGTTAGGCTAGGACATGTATTATGATTAGATTCACATTTAGATCTATGAAAAGTGGATCCAAAATTAAAGCTCATATTTACATGCCTTGTTAAACTTGTGTAAAACTATATGCTTAAGATTCATGCTTGTTGGATCCAAGATAAAAGTTCATATTTACATGCCTTGTTAAACCTGTGTAATTCCATATGTTTAAGATTCATGATTAGTGGATCCAAATTAAAGTATACATTCACATGTCTAGTTGAACTTGTGTAATTCTATATGCTTAAGGTTTATGTTCATTGGACCCAAAATAAAAGTTTGCATTTACATGCCTAGCTGGATTTGGGTAATTTCGTATGTTTAAGACCCATGTTAATTAGATCCAAAAATGCAAGTTCACCTTTATATGACTAATTGGAATTTTGTAGTTCTATGTAAACTCTCATCCATATGCTTATGGTTTATGTTGATTAGGTTCAAAATTGCAAGTTCATAATTAAACATATATTTATTCTATGCCAAATTTATGTGACATATGTTGGATCCATATTATGCTTGTCTTGAATGCTACGTGTCTCTTCCTTTTCCCCTCTTGATTTTGTGTTAGGCTAAATTGTGAAGCCTAACATTCTATGAAATTTATGCGAACGTTTAGTGGGGGTAACTTTGGGAGAAACTTGAAGTTACATGTTATTGAAATATTTTAAATGATTAGTGACATTGAAATTGTATAATTTATATACCTAAAATTATGAACATGATTTAGAGAGAAATTGGGCATGACTTGAATGACAATAATTTACATATAAATATAGAAGGTAAATATGTAAATTTAGAAAAAGACGAATATGCCTAACCCGAGGTTAGATTGAGTTACGGTGTAAGACTGCCTGGAACCGCCCAGCACGTCCAGCAACCGTAACAATATATATAATGTGAGAGGTTAGTGCACTAAGCCCAAAAGAACCCGAGGTTAGACTAAGTTGCGGTGTAAAACTGCCCAGACCCAACCGACGCATCCAGTAACCACAACAATACTTGTCTAATGTGAGTGGTTGGTGCTTTAATGAATGAATTAAAGCTAAGACAGGAATGGTAGGGTTAAGTTAATTAAGGTAACACTTAACCAACATAACATGAATGACTAGGGTTAAGTTAATAGGAAACACTTAACTAGTCTAGCATGATGAATGGGTAAGGTTAACTAATAAGAAACACTTGACCAGTATAACTTGATTTATGGTAAGGTTAAGTTAAAACAAGAGGGCAACACTTAACCAATATAACTTGATTTGTGGTAAGGTTAAGTTAAAACAAGAGGGCAACACTTAACCAATATAACTTGATTTGTGGTAAGGCTAAGTTAAAACAAAAGGGCAACACTTAACCAATATAACTTGACTTATGGTAAGGTTAAGTTAAAACAAGAGGGCAACACTTAACCAATATAACTTGATTTATTGTAGGATTAAGTTAACACAATAAGGCAACACTTAACCAAAGTAACATGACAAATAGGTGGGTTAAGTTAACTTGAGTTGATTGATGACACTTAACCAATACAACATGATGAATACGTGGGGTTGAATTAACAAAGAATGCTTGACCTATATAACTTGATGGATGAACGGGGTTAAGTAAATAGGAAACACTTAACCAATTTAATATGATAAGTGAGGAGGGTTAAGTTAATAGGAAACACTTAACCAACATGACAGGATGAATGAGTGGGTTAAGTTAACATGAATAGACAACACTTAACCAATACGACATAATGTACGAGAGGGTTAAGAACATCTTGTGTTGGTGGGTAATATTAGTACATATAGGCCCACAAACTTAACCGTTAAATAAACATGCTTGAATCGATGGGAGGGTTAAGTACATCTCGTGTAGTGGGTAATATTAGTACATATAGGCCCACAAACTTAACCGTTAAGTAAACATGCTAGAATCAGTGGGAGGGTTAAGTACATCTCGTGTAGGTGGGTAATATTTGTATATATAGCCCATAAACTTAACCAACAGGAAACCCTAGTAACGGGGACCCATTTCAGCAGTAACAATCATAGATGTATCGTGGTACCCTGAAACTAGGCAGGGTGGGGCACGATTACTGGGCTGATTATAAGCGGTCAAAACAGCGGCAGGGGATACGTCAGTGTAGGTTCCGACGGTTTACGGGCGTGCACGTACTCCGGAGTGGGAAAAAGCAGGCACTGAGTACCAGTAGTTATACACTGTGCATCTTGAATCATGTCGGGTTGCTATCATAAGGATTGATACACCTTATGGTGGGACCAGTACAGGGTATCTACACACAAGAGAGGGCCGATTAACACAGACACATGGAACATTAATGCAAGTAAGGGGCCGATCGGTAGGGTAGTAAGGGTACATCTAACATGTTCATGGCAATTAGGCTGATTGAGGTGGAATCCTCACGATAGGTGTACATCTGAAGGCTACCACAATTACGGGGATTGGGATCACGTTATCATTTTACACAGATTACTAGTTGGGACACTAGTTAGGTGGTGCAGAGAAGTAAAATGGGTGCGATAGCATATTCAGCCTTATTATCTTATTTCTAGGGTGATGTCCTAGATTCAGTTTATTCATGTCATAACCCTTTTCTTGTTTACATGCTAAATAGTCACTGGACTTACCAAACTCATGTCTGACCCATTTTCTTTTGTCTTCTTTTCTTCAGTTTCCCCCTCCCCCCAGGTCCGCAGGGAGGGAATACTTCAGCTTAGATTGGATCATTTCCAACTTGAAGAAAGTAGATGTATTGCTTTGGACTCTCTCTTCCACTGCTATGGCTAGTTCATGCTTTATTGGGGAATATCATTGTTATTTTTATGCTTCTTTTATATTTGGAAGTTTTTAAATCAAGATAGAAGTTTTAAGTATGATTGAGATAATAGTTGTAAAAGCTTGATTGAACCATATTATTTATTAAATTACTTTATTTTCCACTGCTTTATTTGTCTGTCTTGTAATTTATCTGCATCTTTTACCTAAAATGCTCTACCAAAGTTAAGGCATTCCCTTTGTGAGTGACCTTAACGGAGGTGGGGTGTTTCACTTGGTATCATAGCTGAAGGTTACCGAATCAGATAAAAGATTTGAAAAATTATTTTCAAAACGGTTTTAAAAGAAGCATTTTCAAAATAAAAGTTTTGTTTTAAAGGAATATTCCACAAAATCCATATGCACTATCTTTTGATCCTCTGTTTGAATTCTTGTTTCCGTCTTTCCTGAGTCTTCGGGGCTCCTGGCTTTCTGGGAGGTAACCTCATCGTGGCATGGTTCCGTAGGCTTGATGAGACTACGACATCTGTCAAAGGTTGGAGAAGTGCCCAACTTCCATCTATAGCCGTTGTAGTTTCACCTGCGGCTAATTTTCTTTTGAGCTTTGTGGGATTTTCCGTGCGATGGAGGCAGCTTTCAAGAGACCTGTCAACAAGTTACACAAGTATGGAAAAGATGAGAATGAGGGAGTTTGGTTAAGGAGCACAACCCAAGGATGAAGCACTCATGGATATAGACTTGGTTCAAAAAGGAGGGAAGGAAAGAATAGTAAAACCTAAAACAAGAGGGAGTATCTTTATTATGGTATAACGGGTCATATAATTAAGGGCAAGGGAAAGAGCAAATGACAAGATTTTCAGGAGGGCAAATGCATGCTCTCACCCCAAGCGTACCTGAGAGAGGGGTAGTAAGGTTTATGTTGAAAAAGTTTAGTTTTTCTTCTTGATCATCCTGTTAGTACTCTTTTTGATTCTAGCACTTCACATTCGTTTATATCTGCTTCCATAGTTGAGTCTCTGCACCTTAGTACTTGTATAGTAGAAGATCCCATTATTGTCTCAAATCCAGTTTGTGGTTCGGCTCATTTATCTTTGGTTTGTAAGGATTTGAGATGCTTATGATTCCGGGTTTCATGGGTTATGGGTTGGTTCTAGGCATGGATTGGTTAGCTAGTCTTTTGACTTGCCTAGGGAATACCCTCGAGATTTTGTGTGATCCTAAGGGATCTGTTAGTCTTAACTACCTAGAATCACTTGATGCGTCTATCGACGATTTGCGATCCGTTAGAGTATTCCATGAGTACACAGATGTTTTTTATTAGGTTAGGGATTTTCCTCCTAAAACTCGAGATAGACTTCCGCATATATCTAGTTGACAATGCAAAGCAAGTTATGCGATCAACGATAGTTTTGGAGCAAGCTTGGCGAGGATAGCCAGAGTCGGTTAAGTGCTCAATTGTTTGGTTGTTTTGCTAGTATCATCTCACGTAAATCATCTAAATTCGGAGGAGGTATTCCTTGGGTGCTTGTCTGATATTGGTTTAGGCCTTTGGGGCTTGTACTTGAGGAATGTCGAGTTCGACTAGGGTGGTTTGCGTGAGAAATAGATGGTTGTGGCAGGCGCCCTATGTAAGACTGACCTTAAGAGAGGTAAAAAGTACATAGAAACATTTAGCTTTAGACCCTCAGATTTGCGACATGATGGATAAGCTAAGTAGAAGAGAGACCTTTAATCATCTTAGTATATACACTTGGTATCATGGTTAACACCAGTTTATCTTGGAAATGTAGTTCGACTACATTGGATACCCTCTAGCATAGTAAGTGATCAAGGTCCTATCTTTACTAGTGAGTTTTGGAAATGGAGGTTAAGAAGCTTCGCAACTGTGAAGTTAAATTAGTTAAGTGGAGTGAAGCTCAAGAAGACGCGACGTGGGAGACTGACGATAAGACACGCGCATCATACCCTTTTTCTTAGCAGTATATCCTTGATCTCTTTTTCTAGGAATTCTATGCATGTTTATTTCTATCTTTTTAGGTATATCCTCTAGGTCATATCTTCAATCCTTAGGTAGAAGCCAATGGATGTAAACATGTGTTTGAAATATGTTATGATTGATGGTTGCAAGTGGTTGCTCGTGGATGCATGTACACATGTTAGGCACTAGATTGACTCAGTCACTTTCATATTGCATATGCATGAGTGAACTTTTACGGATTGAAACTTGATGTGTTATCATATGGATGTTTCATTTGTATGAATGACTGTGCACTCATGTAGAAGTTATAAAGTACGATTAGGAATAATTGCATACATGATGGACTCATGGCATTGACATAATTCACATTGAGGAGGTCAACTGAATCAGTAGACCACCTGATTTTGCATTAGATAAGGACATGTACACACACTATGCATATGATCATGAAGGCATTAGAAATCTTTTTAAGGACAACGGATGCCTGTGTTTTATGGTTGATTAGATGGATGATTGGATGGTAGGATATACATTCTTCTTAACTTGAAGATTTCGGGGACGAAATCCTTTAAGGAGGGGAGAATGTAACACCCCGAATTTTCTGAGAATATTAAAGTAACGAATTAAAGAATAATTAATTACAAATGTGAGAAATAGTTGAAACATGTTACGCCATTGCGTTTGTCTCGAAATTCTGCTTGAAATAGAGTCCAAGTTTTCAAAAATCGGACTTCGTATGAAGAAGTTATGGCCCTCGGAACTTTCAGAAATTTATATAAAATAATTCAGAAAATTAAATACCAAGGCAGGTCGACTTACCCCAGGCCAGGTCGACCAGGGGGTCGACCTCCCTATATACAGGTCGACCTGGGGGTCGACTTGGGGGTCGATTCCCCCCTTGGGTCAGATCTGAAATCTGACGTGTTTCTTTGTGTGACGATCTGCTGTGTCATTAGGTCTTGTGTGGCAAGTTCTACTTGGCTCTCTTAGATTTGAATGGCTTTGATTTACCCTGGGTTGATCTAACGACTCCTATTAAATCAAACTTCTATATAAGCAACCTAAATCTAAACCTAAGCCACACAAAAATCTTCCTAAGATCGTCATGATGTCAACACTCAACCTAGAGTAGCCGCCATTTTCCTTTAACTAGAAAGAAAGTTAGGAAATACAAATCAAAGTCTAATTCAACTAAGAGAATTCAACGTCTACAATAAAGGAGAGCTATTCAATTTCAGAATACAGATCCCAGAAAACAAGACTTTCTTTTGTTTGTAAGTCCTGTTATTATTTAGATGTGAACGATTAAAAGTTGTGATTTGTAATAAAATGAAAACTAGAATAATTCCTAGTTGTAAGATAATGACAATGCTGATTTATGTATATTCTTGTAACGATTCTATCGTATATGCTTGTGAGATTATTGTGGTTATATGTTGATGTTAAACCAATCGTATATTATGTAAATTTGGTAACTTTTCATGTTATGTAACATGCAAGTTGTTTATATCTACATTTAGATATATGTTTATTGAATCATGCAATTTGTTTAGATCTACATTTAGATCTATGTTTATTGAATCATGCAAGTTGTTTAGATCTATGTTTATTAAATCATGCAAGTTATTAGGCCAAGACATGTATTATGTTTAGATCTACATTTAGATCTATGCTTATTGAATCATGCAAGTTGTTAGGCTAGGACATGTATTACGATTAGATTCACATTTAAATCTATGAAAAGTGGATCCAAAATTAAAGCTCATATTTACATGCCTTGTTAAACTTGTGTAAAACCATAGCTTAAGATTCATGTCTGTTGGATCCAAGATAAAAGTTCATATTTACATGCCTTGTTAAATTAATTAAACCTGTGTAATTCCATATGTTGAAGATTCATGATTATTGAATCCAAATTAAAGTTTACATTCACATGTCTAGTTGAACTTGTGCAATTCTATATGCTTAAGGTTTATGTTCATTGGACCCAAAATAAAAGTTTGCATTTACATGCCTAGTTGGATTTAGGTAATTTCATATGTTTAAAACCCATGTTAATTAGATCAAAAATGCAAGTTCACCTTTATATGACTAATTGGAATTGTGTAGTTCTATGTAAACTCTCATCCATATGCTTATGGCTCATGTTGATTAGGCTCAAAATTGCAAGTTCATAATTAAACATATATTTATTCTATGCCAAATTTATGTGACATATGTTGGATGCATATTATGCTTGTCTTGAATGCTACGTGTCTCTTCCTTTTCCCCTCTTGATTTTGATTTAGGCTAAATTGCAAAGCCTAACATTCTATGAAATTTATCCGAATGTTTAGCGGGGGTAACGTTGGGAAAAACATGAAGTTACAAGTTATTGCATATTTTAAATGATTAGTGGCATTGAAATGGTATAAGTTATATACCTAAAATTATGAACATAATTTAGAGAGAAATTGGGCGTGACTTTAATGACAATAATTTACATATAAATATAGAAGGTAAATATGTGAATTTAGAAAAAGACGAATATGCCTAACCCGAGGTTAGATTGAGTTACGGTGTAAGACTGCCCGGAACTGCCCGGCACATCCAGCAACTGTAACAATATATATCTAATGTGAGAGGTTAGTGTATCAAGCCCAAAAGAACCCGAGGTTAGATTGAGTTGCGGTGTAAAACTGCCCAGACCTGACCGACACATCCAGTAACTGCAACAATGCCTGTCTAATGTGAGTGGTTGGTGCTTTAATGAATGAATTAAAGCTAAGACAGGAATGGTACGGTTAAGTTAATTAAGGTAACACTTAACCAACATAACACGAATGACTAGGGTTAAGGTAATAGGAAACACTTAACTAGTATAGCATGATGAATGGGTAAGGTTAAGTAATAAGAAACACTTAACCAATATAACTTGACTTGTGGTAAGGTTACGTTAAAACAAGAGGGCAACACTTAACCAATATAACTTGATTTGTGGTAAGGCTAAGTTAAAACAAGAGGGCAACACTTAACCAATATAACTTGATTTGTGGTAAGGTTAAGTTAAAACAAGAGGGCAACACTTAACCAATATAACCTGATTTGTGTTAAGGTTAAGTTAAAATAAAAGGGCAACACATAACCAATATAACTTGATTTATGGTAAGGTTAAGTTAAAACAAGAGGGCAACACTTAACCAATATAACTTGATTTGTGGTAGGATTAAGTTAACACAAGAAGGCAACACTTAACCAAAGTAACATGACAAGTAGGTGGGTTAAGTTAACTTGAATTGATTGATGACACTTAACCAATACAACATGATGAACACGTGGGGTTGAGTTAACAAAGAACGCTTGACCAATATAACTTGATGGACGAACAAGGTTAAGTTAATAGGAAACACTTAACCAATTCAACATGATAAGTGAGGAGGGTTAAGTTAATAGGAAACACTTAACCAACATGACATGATGAATGAGTGGGTTAAGTTAACATGAATGGACAACACTTAACCAATACGACATAATGTACGAGAGGGTTAAGTACATCTTGTGTAGGTGGGTAATATTAGTACATATAGGCCCACAATCTTAATCGTTAAATAAACATGTTTGAATCTATGGGGTGGTTAAGTACATCTCATGTAGGTGGGTAATATTAGTACATACAGGCCCGCAAACTTACCCGTTAAGTTAACATGCTAGAATCGGTGGGAGGGTTAAGTACATCTCGTATAGGTGGGTAATATTTGTATATATAAGCCCACAAACTTAACCAATAGGAAACCCTAGTAACGGGGACCTATTTCAGCAGTAACCCTCATAGATGTATCATGGTACCCTGAAACTAGGCAGGGTGGGGTATGATTACTAGGCTGATTATAAGCGGTCAAAACAACGACAGGGGGTATGTCAGTGTAGGTTCCAACGGTTTACGGGCGTTCACGTACTCCAGAGTGGGAAAAAGCAGGCACTGAGTACTAGTAGTTATACACTATGCATCTTGAATCGTGTCGGGTCTCTATCATAAGGATTGATACACCTTATGGTGGGACCAGCACATGATATCTACACGCAAGAGAGGGCCGATTGACATAGACACATGGAACATTAATGCAAGTAAGGAGCCGATCGATAGGGTAGTAAAGGTACATCTAACATGTTCATGGCAATTAGGCTGACTGAGATGGAATCCTCACGATAGATGTACACATGAAGGCTATCACAATTATGGGGATTGGGATCACGTTATTATTTTATACATATTACTAGTTGGGACACTAGTTAGGTGGTGCAGAGAAGTAAAATGGGTGCGATAGCATATTCAGCCTTATTATCTTATTTCTAGGGTGATGTCCTAGATTCAGTTTATTCATGTCATAACCCTTTTCTTGTTTACATGCTAAATAGTCACTGGATTTACCAGACTCATGTCTGACCCATTTTCTTTCGTCTTCTTTTCTTCCGTCCCGCTCCCCCCCGTCCGCAGGGAGGGAATACTTCAGCTTAGATTGGATCATTTCCAGCTTGAAGAAAGTAGATGTATTGCTTTGGACTCTATCTTCCACTGCTATGGCTGGTTCACGCTTTATTGGGGAATATCATTGTTATTTTTATGCTTCTTTTATATTTGGAAGTATTTGAATCAAGACAGAAGTTCTATGTATTACTTTTAAGTATGATTGAGATAACTGTTGTAAAGGCTTGACTGAACCATATTATTTATAAAATGACTTTATTTTCAGCTGCTTTATTTGTCTGTCTTGTAATTTATCTGCATCTTTTACCTAAAATGCTCCACCAAAGTTAAGGCATTCCCTTTGTGAGTGACCTTAATAGAGGTGGGGTGTTTCATTTGGCCCAGCGGTTTAGGAGAAATCGTTGTTTATGGTTTTTCAGTTGGCTGTTCAGGTTTGGAGAGCCTAATGGGCTGAATTGGGGAGGCCCATTAGTGGGCTGGTGGAATCCTATAAATAGGGGGTGAGAATGGAGGGAAAAAATTTACTTTCCCGTTCTCTCATTTGGAGGCATTGATCTCCTTCTTCCTCTAACACCTTTCCACCATTAAAAATCTAAATCTAAGGAGGGAAATCATAGATCTACACCATTGGAGGCTAGATCTACATCATTTAAAAGGTGAATTCATCAAATCAGCAGTTTGGTTCGAATTACTCGCTGTCCGGATTCATAATTCTATCATTTTAGCTTGTATTGGAGAATCGGTGAGTGGATTACATCTCTCACATGGATTCAATAAAGTGTATGGGTAGTAGATCACGTTTTTCATCAAATTCAAGTGTTTTACCTTAGATCCATGCATTGGTAAGTTCATTCTCATATAGTTCACCCTAGGATCATATTTAGCAAGTTTAGATAGGTAATTTCTATGATATTTCATACGAATGTGCAAGTTAGATCCATGGTTTTTGTTCATATGCATATTTGTGGTGATTTTGGTGAATTTGACATTATCATGGATTGAATTGTCATATTGATGATATTGTTGATTCCGTAACATGTTTGTAATCCTTTTGGATGATTTGGATAAGTTTGTTTCGTCGGATTTATCGTTTGGCGAAGTTTTGGTCGAAATTGGAGTTAGATTGCAATATGCAGGCTTTGGATCGGACTGGAGTTGGATCGAACCAAAGTTGGATCGATCCAAAGTTGGGTCAGACTGAAGTTGGGTTGGACCAAAGTTGGTTCGGACTGAAGTTGGGTCGGACCAAAGTTAGGTCGGACGAAAATTGGGTCGGACTGAAGTTGGGTCGGACTAAACTTGGGTCAGACCAAAGTTGGGTCGGACATAAGTTGGGTCGGACCAAAGTGGGTCGGCCTATTCTGGTCAGACATTTTTGCCATTTCTGGTCGGCTATTTCGGGTCAGACACTTCCGGTGATGATGTGACTTCAAAGTGAATTCAATTGGGAAGTTTGGAAGTGTTGAAAAGCGTTTGTTATTCATTGTATGCAACAAATGGGGAGACAACTCAAGGATATATTGAGTTCATGTGAAATGACAGTTCTAAGGTGTTCTGAGCTAATTAATAGTCGTAATTGATAATGACTAGAGAGGCGAAGGTTGAGAAATTATCATTGTCGTAGGTTCTAGCAGAATCAAAGCAGAGGTACAATTGAAGACCAATTGTAGGTCGAGTTCCTTGGGCGTCGTGTATGGCATAAACACGTGTTGAGTATAGTGTGTAGCATGTATTGAGTATAGCATGTGGAGTTTTGCTAGAACCGGGGCGTCGTGTGTGGTCCTTGACAATCTACGGCAAATTGTTAGCCATTCATACGATAACGAAGTTTCCAAAGCAAGGTTGGCGGTGATAGCCAGAGTCAGTCATGGAAGTTTGAATGCATGTTGTGATCTTGATTGAGTTGCTTTGCCATATATGAACAGATGCTTTAATTGTCGTGACTGAATTGTTATTCCTTTGGGTGTATGGATTGTAAAGGCTATAACTGTCATGTAATAGGGAAGGAAATTGAGAGTTCTTCTCTGAAGATGGGTAGGTTAGTTGATTATTTACCCATTCTCATTTACTTTATTGATGAAGTTTTTTAGCTGTTTTATCGCTCACTAAGACTATTGTCTGACTTAAAGTTTTATGTTTCCTCTTATTACCTTGGGTCGTTCATCCAGTTGTGGATGGGCAGACTGAGTAACAGGTGGCAGGTATTACTTTAGTGAGGACTGCGATGTTGATCGATGATGAGCAGGAGGCTCACGTACCATTTTTATTACTATCTAGTATTTGTTTTTGCTGTTTGCTATTTCTCTGAGTGTTGTAGTGAGGCAAATTATACAAACACTATTGTTGTTATCCACGTGTATGGGAAATACTTTCTAGTTCTCATGAAAGTTTAGTGTTTCCTGCTTCACTATCACTATCTGTTGTATATGTTCTATTATATTTTATCCTTACGCTGTGAGTTTACGATAGGTTTCGTTTATCTACCATACCTTGATGATCGTCCATAGCTGGCTGGCATACCTTTCAGCGCATTATTCCTCTTGTATAGTGTGGGGGCTGTGGGCAGTCGTCACATTTGGTATCAGAGCTCTAGTTAACGATTTTATCCAAAGTTCAATGACATAATCACGTATAAGAGACGTACTTGTAGATTTCAGTTGGATGCTTACTATATATTAGCATATATAGTAGTTGCGGTTGTATTCTTTAACAGATTTTCTTGGAAGTGGCTAATTATTCTAAATTCCAGATTTAGAATGAGAAGAAGATCATCAAGACACGTTGCTACGGAAGCTAATACTGGAGGGCGTAATGGTGGGGTACAAGAACACATGGCCATGTTTGAAGCTATGATTGAAGCACGCTTTCAAAGGAACCCTGCTCCAGTGGCAACTACGGTTGATGTTGGAGTCCAAGTGCCTAGAGCTGTAGAATTTGCAAAGCAGTGCAAAGACTTTTCTTCATTGGGAGGAAAAAGCTAAAAGGCACTGAGCCAGTTGAAGAAGTCCAAAGGTGGATGGATACTTATGTTAGGATTTTCAAAGACATGGTCATTGATGATGCAACAAAGAGAAAGCTTGCATCAAGGCAGTTAGTGGGCAGAGCAATGGACTGATGGAACTCTATCACACTTGAGACCCCTGAAGAGGATATTTCATGGGAGTTGTTCTAAGCTAAGTTTAAAGAAAAAATTATCTCCACCGTGCAGAAGTATATTCTATTTAAGAGATTCATGGAGCTTAAGTAGAGTGGTCACCTAGTTCTTGACTATATTTTTGACTTCGAGGCTTTGTCGAAGTATGCTCGTTCATATGTGGATACTCCTTATCAAAAGAATGATAAGTTTGTCTTGGGATTGGATGAATATCTTGGGGATCAACTTATGGATCACCTTGAATATAACTTTGAGAAGATCATCGAGAAGGCTTTGAGGCATGAAAGTCTGTTCCCTAAGAAGATGTTTGTTGTTTCACCTAAGGAGGAAAGAAGCCACAACAGGGTGGTAATAATAAGGAAAGGAAGCAACAACAACAGAAAGGAAAGGATGGCCAAAAGAAGTAGAAGTGACTTGCTTCAATTGTTGGAAGAAGGGCCATTTTGCAAGTGAATGCAAGAATCCTAAAGCTGAGTAGAAGTGCTTCAAGCGTGGGAAGCCAGGACATGAGAAAAAAGATTGTCTCGAATCAGCCAAAGGGAAACAAGTGGTTAAAGCTTTTGCTTTGGTGGCAGTGCCATCATCTTCGAGGGCTCCTACTGCAGAGGAGAAGGGAAAGGGTGTCGTGGTGCAAGGTACTATTTCTATTCATGGTGTTTTTGTTCGAGCTTTTTCTGATACTGGAGCATCGCATTCATTCATTTGCAATGAGCTTGTGTGTCTCTTAGGTTTGGAACCCGAGATATGTGATAGGACTTTCGTAGTAACTAATCCAATTGGGGGTTCGTTAAATTTTTGCATGATTTTTCCAAGGTCTAGTGTTGTTGAGTCATGGTTGCTCTTTTGTGTGTGATTGCTTTTTTCTTAACTTCGCTGGGTTTGGGATCATCTTGGGCATGCATTGGCTCAAGAGGTAAGCGACAAGGGTGAATTGCAAGAAGCTAGAGGTGAGAGTCGGGGATATGGAAGGGCAAAAGGTATTGATAAAGTGTAAGCGCGAAGAGGGTGGCTTCGTTAGTTATTTATATTCTCTTGTGATTCCACAAGAAGACTTGTCATCTGTGATGATTGCTAATGAGTATGAAGATGTCTTTGACGAGGTCAAAGGGTTGCCGCCGCATCGTGAGATCGAGTTTAGGATCAATTTTGTCGAGGGTGTTAGACTAATTGTTAGGCCTCTTAGGCGGATGCCCCTAAGGAATAGCGAGAGTTGGAGGTGCAAGTTCGTGACCTTCTAAGAAAGGGATTCATTAAGAGAAGTGTTTCCGAATGAGGTGCACCTGTCGTGTTTGCAACTAAGGCAGATGGCTCGTTAAGATTGTGTGTGGACTATCGTGATCTGAACAAGTATCTGTTGCCAAGGATTGATGACTTGTTCGATCAGCTTCACAAAGCCAAAGTGTTTTCTCAGATGGATTTGGCAATGGGATTTCACCAATTGAGGATGGCCAAGGATAGTGTACCAAAGACTGCTTTTAGGACACCATCCGGTTTCTTTGAGTGGTTGGTGATTCCATTCGGGTTAAATAATGTGCTAGCGTATTTTGTGGATCTTATGAATAGGGTATTCAGAGATCACTTGAATAAGTTTGTGCTTATGTTCGTGGATGATATTCTGGTTTACTCCGGGAATGAGGAAGAACACAAGACACGCTTGATAGTTGTGAAAGCTTTAGTTGAAGGCTAAGTTCTCGAAGTGTCACTTCTGGAAGGATGAAGTGAGGTTCTTAGGTCATGTTGTTTCTGGAAATGGGATAGTGGTTGACCCCGATAAGGTGGAAGCAATCCAGGACTGGGATAGACCTAAGAATGCGATGGATGTACGGAGTTTCCTTAGGTTGGCTAGATATTACCGATGTTTTATCAAGGATTTCTCCAAGATAGCTGCACCGTTTATAGGATTAACGAAGAAGAGCCAAGTTTTCACATGGGATGCGAAGTGTGAACAAGCGTTCGAAATCCTGAAGGAAAGATTGACAAGTGCTCCTGTGTTGACCATTCCAGGGAATGAAGAGATGGTGGTATACACCGATGCATACGGTACTGGGCTTGGAGTAGTGCTAACGCAAAAGGATAAGGTCGTGGCCTACACGAGTCGACAACTAAAGCCGCATGAGAAGAATTACCCAACTCATGATTTGGAGTTGGAAGCGATTGTGTTTGCTCTGAAGATGTGGACACATTACCTGTTGGGAGTCCAATTCGAGTTGTTTGCGGATCACAAGTCGTTGACGTATCTTTTCTCCCAAAAGGATTTGAATCTTCAGCAGCAACGATGGTTAGAGTTTTTGACATCGTATGATTTTGATATAGCCTGTACTCCTGGTAAAGGTAATGTAGTGGCAGATGCATTGAGTCGAAGACACGCAAGTTTGGAAGCGTTGTTTTTGGAATGGAAGAGACTTGAGTATTTGGCAAGGTTTGATATCAGGCCAAGGTGTGAGTTGGAACCTGAAACGTTGGCAAGCTTAGCGATAAGACCTACTCTCATCGAAAGGATTGGCAAGAGCCAAAAGCGAGATGCAAAGCATGTCGGGTTTATCTAGAGACTATAACTAGAAGATAAATAGTTCGAAGTCGATCGAGAAGGTTGGATTCGGAAGCAAGGGCTATTAGTTGTCCCTGATATCGATGGATTGAGAGATGAAGTTCTGAGACAATGTCATCACTCGAAGTTGACGATTCATCCCAGTGGAAAAAAGATGTATTAGGACATGAAGAGAGTTTACTACTAGGAAGGGATGAAGCAAGATATTGAAAAGTTCATTTCCAAGTGCATGAACTATTAGTTAGTGAAAGCTGAACAGAAGAAGCCGAGTGGTTTGCTTCAGCCATTGGAAGTTCCTACATGGAAGTGGAAACAAATATCAATGGATTTTATTGATGGACTACCTAGAACCAGGGGAGGAAATGAAGGGATTTGGGTCATTGTGGATCGCTTGACCAAAAGTGCAAGATTCATTCCTGTCAAGTCGACTAGGACAACATCGAAGCTGGCTGAACTTTATGTGAAATGGATTATTAGATTCCATGGCGTCCCAAAGAGTATAGTAACTGATCGAGATCCGTTATTTATTAGAGGATTTTGGAAGAGTTTGTAAGAAGCTTTGGGAACCGAGTTGTGCTTGAGTACGGCATATCATCCCCAAACTGATGGTCAGACCGAGAGAGTCAATCAAGTTTTGGAAGATCTCCTAAGAGCTTGTATGTTGGATTTTTGGGGATCATGGGAGGACCATCTACATCTGGTTGAGTTTGCATATAACAATAGCTACCAGTCCAGCATTGGGATTGCACCATACGAGGCGTTGTATGGGAGACCATGTAATTTTCCGGCATGTTGGTTAGAAACTGGAGATAAGTTGGTACTTGGGCCAGAAATGATAAGGGAGACCTCGGATTGTATTGGGATCGTTCGGCAACGAATGAAGGCGGCCCAAGATCATCAAAAAAGTTACGCTGATAAGCGTCGTAAGGACTTGGAATTCGACATAGGCGATATGGTTTTCGTGAAGGTTTCACCGTTGAAGCATATAGTGAGATTTGGAAGTAAAGGAAAGTTGGCTTCTAGGTTAGTTTGACCATTTCCGATAGTCGAGCAAATTGGAAAGCTCGCATATAGATTGGAGTTATCCGAGAAGATGTCAAGCGTACATAATGTGTTCCATGTGTTGTTTCTGCGGAAGTTCGTGCATGATTCGAATGTGTGGTATCTCCAGAGCAGTACGAAGACCTAGAAGTAGAAACCGCAGTTGCAAGACCTCGTGAGCCGCTTCGTGTTGTGGGAAATGACACGAAATAGCTTAGAAAGAAGACGGTTAAGCTTGTCAAGGTACAATGGAGTGAAGATGGTGATGATTGTACATGGAAGACGCAAGAGAGCATGAAGACGGATCATCCGGAACTCTTCGTCGGTAGGACACTTCGATATCATACCATCGTTATATATTTGTATCTTGTTTGATAGAATTCTACGTGCTAGGATTAGGCTATGGATGCATGGCTTAATGGATGCTAGCTTGGATGATAGAATTGGCTTCTCATCGATGATAGACATGCGAATTTGTTGTGTTTGCTTGGAATTTCGAGGTTGAAATTCTTGGGGGAGGGGGGGGGGGGGAATTGTAACATTTCGCATTTTACGTATCGGAAGATCGTAAAATATTTTTATTTTATTACCTGAAGGTTGGATCATTCTCATCTTTTGAAATGTTGCTTATGGGGATGTGAGACATGTCCATAATTTTTACCGATATTGCTTGTGACCATTTTGCCCTTATCAGTCTTGTACAGGGAATAAATTTTGACTCAGGTCGAAGCAGAGGGTGAGACCTGTGCCATTGGAAAGGAATTAATGATTGCCTTTCCATAAAGTGGTTACATTAAGGATTTGGCTCAGCGGTTTGGGAAATCGTTGTTTTAAGGTTTTTCAGTTGGTTGTTCAGGTTTGGAGAGCCTAATGGGCTGAATTGGGAAGGCCCATTAGTGGGCTGGTGGAATCCTATAAATAGTGGGTGAGAGTGAAGGGAAAAAGTTTACTTTCCCATCCTCTCATTTGGAGGCATTGATCTCCTTCTTCCTTTAACACCTTTCCACCATTAAAAATCCAAATCTAAGGAAGGAAATCATAGATCTACACCAGCGGAGGCTAGATCTACATCATTTCAAAGGTGAATTCATCAGATTGAGGAGTTTGGTTCGAATTGCTCGCTGTCCGGATTCATAATTCTATCATTTTAGCTTGTATTGGAGAATCGGTGAGTGGATTACATCTCTCACATGGATTCAATAAAGTGTATGGGTAGTAGATCATGTTTTTCATCAAATTCAAGTGTGTTTCCTTAGATCCATGCATTGGTAAGTTCATTTTCATATAGATCACCCTAGGATCTGATTTAGCAAGTTTAGATAGGTAATTTCTATGATATTTCATACGAATGTGCTAGTTAGATCCATGGTTTTTGTTCATATGCATATTTGTGGTGATTTTGGTGAATTTGACATTATCATGGATAGAATTTTTATATTGATGATATTGTTGATTTCATAACATGCTTGTAATCCTTTTGGATGAATTGGATAAGTTAGTTTCATCGGATTTATCATTTGGCGAAGTTTGGTCAAAATCGGAGTTATATTGCAATATGCAGGTTTTGGATCGGACTGATGTTGGATCGGACCAAAGTTGGATCGGACCGAAGTTGAGTTGGACTGAAGTTGGGTTGGACCTAAGTTGGGTTGGACCGAAGTTGTGTCGAACCAAAGTTGGGTCGGATGGAAGTTGGGTCGACGGAAGTTGGGTCGGACCGAATTTGGGTCGGACATAAGTTAGGTCGGACCAAAGTGGGTCGGCCTGGTCAGCCATTTTTGCCATTTCTGGTCGGACACTTCCGGTGATGATGTGACTTCAAAGTGGATTCAATTGGGAAATTTGGAAGTGTTGAAAAGTGTTTGTTGTTCATTGTATGCAACAAATGAGGGGACAACTCAAGGATGTATTGAGTTCATGTGAAGTGACAGTTCTAAGGTGTTCTAAGCTAATTAATAGTCGTAATTGATAATGACTAGAGAGACGAAGGACGAGGAAATATCGTTGTCGTAGGTTCTAGCGGACTCAAAGCAGAGGTCCAATTGAAGACCAATTGTAGGTCGAGTGCCTTGGGCGTCGTGTATGGACTAGACACGTGTTGAGTATAGTGTGTAGCATGTGTTGAGTATGACATGTGGAGTTTTGCTAGAACCGGGGCATCGTGTGTGGTCCTTGACAATCTACGACAAATTGTTAGCCAATCATACGATAACGAAGTTTCCAAAGCAAGTTCGGTGGTGATAGCCAGAGTCAGTCATGGACGTTTGAATGCATGTTGTGATCATGATTGAGTTGCTTTTCCATATATGGATGGATGCTTTAATTGTCGTGATTGAATTGTTATTCCTTTGGGTGTATGGATTGTAAAGGCTATAACTGTCATGTAATAGGGAAGGAAATTGAGAGTTCTTCTCTGAAGCTGGGTAGATTAGTTGATTATTTACCCATTCTCATATACTTTATTGATGAAGTTTGTTAGTTGTTTTATCGCTCACTAAGACTATTGTCTGACTCAAGGTTTTATGTTTCCTCTTATTACCTTGGGCTGCTCATCCAGTTGTGGATGGGCAGACTGAGTAACAGGTGGCAGGTATATATTTAGTGAGGACGACGATATTGTTCGATGGTGAGCAGGAGGCTCACGTACCAGTTTTATTGCTATCTAGTATTTGTTTCCGCTGTTTGCTATTTCTCTGAGTGTTGTAGTGAGGCAAATTGTACAAACGCTATGGGTGTTATCCACGTGTATGGGAAATACTTTCTAGTTGTCATGAAAGTTTAGTGTTTTCTGCTTTACTATCACTACCTGTTGTATATGTTCTATTATATTTACCCTTGCACTGTGAGTTTACGATAGGTTTCATTTATCTACCATACCTTGATGATCGTCCATAGCTGTCTGGCACACCTTTCAGTGCATTATTCCTCTTGTATAGTGCGGGGGCTATAGGCGGTCGTCACAGCAGGCCATTACTAGTGTTAGAGGAAGGTGAGTGGCGGTTGGAAAAATGAAAATGAATCATCCTTAAACTCTTTTCAGCCCTTCTATAACCCTAATCCAGAAGTGGATTATGGGCCTAACCATTAATCACCTAATTAAGCCCGGTTAAGCAGTTTTTACATCTTCAAACCTTATTTCAGCCATATATCCCAAACGGTAAGCCCGTCTGATTAGTGTGACCACTTTACGGAAAAGTAAACCATTATTTGAATCCAATGGAAGTGGTTTTAGGTCAAAACTCCTTACCAATCAAAAGTTATATGTGAAACAAAATTCGTTAGGGATAAAACGGTCATTTAAAATTCGGCAAAAATTATGAATATGGGAAATGACCCCAATAGCCGTTTCCCAAAGTCACACGACCATACGACTTCATATGAAAATAAAATAAATATTCTACGATCCTTCGATGCGCAGAATGCGGGTCGTTACAACCCAATTGCATGAAATTTTGTTTGTATACGGACTGCTAACAACAAAAATAAAAATACCGTTGTGACGAACTATGTGCCATGATCCAAAAAATGTAATAATATGGACAAGTTAACTCATTTTGTAAAGTCCAAAAAATGCTGATATATATTGAAAAATACGTTGAATGAAAAGTTGCGTATTTTTCAAATTAAAAATTATGGAAAAATTCTATAAATTAAACTAAGTATACGTCTCAAAAATCTTGTCTAAATTCGAAACCAATATTTTATTATATTAAAATAATCGTTATGGTTTATAAACGAATCCATAACGACCTTATGAAAATTTGATCTGGATAACTTACAATCTATAATATGAAATCTCTAATTTTCTCTTCCATTAGAAAAAATATAATCAATTAGATTCGAACTTTCTTGTTTCAAAGAAATTCGATTTATAACGAATCATGTACACTCATTTGAAGTCAAAAACTCAATATTACGAACTACCACGATGTTACGAGCTCGATTATAATTAAATTAAAATTAATACGTTCAAATGTCGTTTTTAAATATATTTGTTACTATAATTCAATTCTAAATTGAATTAGATCTATTAAATTATCCAATTTACACCATATTGCCAGTTCAGCTATTACCAACTATTTCGGAATTAAACTTATTATCCCATTGTTTATATTAATTAAATATTCAATATTTTTAAATTCAGACCAATTAAATTATCAAACCAATATATTAAAATAATTAAATTATTTAATTATTAAATTGCTAAAATTTCGGAATGTTACATTCTTTCCCCCTTAAAAGAATTTCGTCCTCGAAATTACTAAGCAGAAAAAATGTTTCAAATTCTATTATAACCAGTTAAAAATTATCTGTTTTACTCCTTAACACCGGTTTCGACCTAACTAATAAATTTCAATTAAAATATTAATGCATTCATACTAACGAAAATTTTCAAAAATCCTGAAAATTTTCTAACATGTTAAATTTTGGAAAAATTTCGCCAGCATCTCCTTTGCCCGGCTCAATCGGTACAACTACAACTCTCCTTCTCTGGCCATCTTGAATCCAAAAGAAAATTAAAGAACCGAATGGCTTTCCAAATAGGCTCATAAAAATCTCATACTCATAAAAAATCAGAGTTGTACCTTTTTGTCGGGCATTCAACTTTATCTCTTCCATTTGCTACCATTTCAGCATATACCTATGCATTTCCAATTGATCTCCAATCAGCTTATTCTCAAATCCAATCATCCACTTATTCCCGAGCCAAAATCCATTTCAAATTCCAGTTCCAATCTCAATTCCAAAATCTTACTCAACAGTCCAGTCTCATTCCTGATTATCTCAAATCCAATCCAATTTTATTTAACTTAAGTTAAATTCTAATAATTTAATTACTTTTACCATTTCAATCAATTTAACTTTATAAGTTAAATTTAATTTAGAAATCAAATTCCTGGGTTTTATTTCAAACTAGTTTGAAATATATATATATTGACATATAATAGTAATTCAAAACATTTGAATTTTTGACAACTTGTTTCCTCAAAACAATTCAAAACAAAATCTTTGGTAGTAATTTATCACTTAGAAACTTGAAAATGAACACGGATGATGTGGCCGTCATCATCACATTATTTCCCAGAAAACGAGTGAGTTCAATACTATTTCATTTTCAAAACATATTCTTAAATACTTCCATTTTGAAATCAAATCAAAATATCATTCACATTGCTTGGAAAACATTTCCAAAATCTCCCAAGATTTTAAAACTTTCATATATTTAATCCAAAATCCATTTTCAAACCTTTTCCAAGTTCCCAGAGTTTTAGACTCAATTCTGGTTTAAATCCAGATTTAATTCATCTATATTTATGTATACTTTTATATGAATTTTGATTGGTTATTTATATAACCATCTCGATTATTATCTTTTTTGATTAAAATAACAACATGTAACACCCAGCATTTTATGACAATTTAATAATTACATAATGCATATGTGTATATATATGCATAGACATAAACATTTGAAAGAAAAGTATAATGAAAATAATATGTGATTGCATGTTATAATACATGCATTGAAAAAGAAGAAAATATTAATGCAAATAAAAATGTAATGCATGCATTAAAATAAAGGAAGGATTGGTTACGTGCAGTGTAAATATGTTGCATGCACTAATTTACAAATATCATGCATTAATAATGAAAGAGAAATTAAAGAAAAAGATTCATGCAATGGGTTAAATGAAATATTGTAACAAACATGAAAAAGAGGAAAGAGAAAAGAACAATGACAACCATTGTTCTAAGCCTTATTAACAATAGTCTTAGTAGTCCAGTTGGTTAGAGCATGAAGCTTGCAAGAGGTACAGAGTTCGATCCCCACCGCCATCATATTTTTGTTTTAAGGGAACGACTAAAATAACGCATGTTTATAAGAGAAAATATGTATAACGCACATATAAGGAAGTGTAGAAAAATATATGAAAACATGTATATGTAAATATACACGTATATATGTGTAGAAATATATATATATATATATACATACAAGAGATAAAGTTCAAGATAAGGCTGCAATCAAAAAAATATGGCAAGAATTAAATAACGGTACGAAATAAAAGTTGTGCATATATATACATGTAAAATGACCATTAAAATTTTTGTATACGTATAAGAAGATTACATGTGAATATAACAGTTAAATAAATTCCAGAAATTCAAGCATTCGAAAATCAAACTTCTGGGCCAAAACAGCTCGTGGGACCCATAGGGGTGTCGACACAGGGATTGATCCAGGTGTCGACACCCTTGTAGGTGGGTCGACCCCGGTGTCGACACCTCTGTAGGGGGGTCGACACTGGGATCGACACCCCCTAGATCCGGCTAGATTCTTCTGCAAACCTAGACTATTTTCTTAACTGGGTTCAATGCTGACTCGGCGCTGCGTGTACAATAAGATCCTAAACACTTATAAATAGGCTAGCAAAGCCTAGCCTAAATCTCATATTTTTGAGACAATGTCTATACTTTGTCATTCTTCTTCCTCCTCAAGTCTCTTCAGAAAAGTAAGATAATTAGTTTAGGAAAATTCGAAATCAAGATGTGGAAGAAAAGACATTACAAGAAAAACTGCAAATAGCAGCGGCAAAATTCGCTGCTAATCTGTCGCTATATTGGCTTTAGCGACGGATTTCCTGCATAACATGGTGGTCGGTAAAAACCATGACGGTAATTGTGTCAGATTTTGCAACGGACTTCAACATGAGTTTTCCGACAGTTTTCCATCATTTGACCATTTATTTAATAAAAATATTATTTTATTTAATAATTTTATTTTAATTTATTTTCCGACTATTTACCGATAAATAATTAATTTATAATAAATTATCATTTATAGAAGATTTTGGTAAACCCTTACTAATTGCCAAGGGATTAGCGACAGAAATTGAATTGGGGTAAATTTAACCTCATATTTTTTGTTGGTAATCCGTCGCTATTCCCCTTCTGATCTGCATATATATATATATATATATATATATATATATATATATATATATATATATTGTTAGCCTACTTTGTAAACTAGGCTATACAAAGTCAAGAAGTCAGAAGATCAAGTAGGCAAAGGACACTCTGTTACACATCCGGTTCGGATCGGAGCTACAGAGGTAAGAACAGAAGCAACACAAAGCTAAAAGATCAAGCCGGATCAGATCGGGCGTAGTCAAAGAAAAGCAAAGCGAGACAAAGTGAGGGAAGGCAAAATTCAAGCCGGATCGGATCGGATGGGAAGCTCCGATCCGAATCCCATTTTGCTACCTTATCTGATCCGAACCCAGTTCACCCTGCTACTCTGCACCATGATCTCCTGAATATCCGGGGCAGTTACACCCACTTTCTACCCACGATGGCCACTTACTTGATGCGCTGGCAACACCAGAACTCATCCGATCCCGAAATTTATGGAATGGAGGACACGTGCACCTGATCCGAACCGAATTCTGGAGAAATTTCCACCTATAAATAGACCCCCAAGGGTCGTTTGAAGGGATCTTTTGGCTCTGTGAGAGTTCAAACATTTGTGAAAACCGAATTCCAGCATTCCCAAATAATCCAAATCATCATTCAAAGTACATTTTGAGATAATTGAGTGAATGTATATGAAAAGTAAGAGAGATTGAGTGAATATCTTATTGTATTTTCATCTACATCATCAAACAAAGTGATATAAAGTGGACGTAGGCTCTTTAACGCCGAACCACTATAAATCCCGTGTCTCTTTTCTGTTTTTAATCTCATTTTTTTACAATTCCAGTCAACTTGGGTGTTAGAGCCACTTTTTGGTCTAACATTTTGGTGCTTTCACTGAGAAATCTTTGTATTCTCTGTTTTTTTGGATTATCGTTCTACTTTTTGGACCCTTGAGTTCAAAGAAGTTAATCCCCAATTTTCGACGCTTTTAAATACTTATTGGTTGATTGTTGAAGAATTATGGCCAAAGGAAAAGGCAAGGAAGTTCAAACCAGTCGAGGGAACGAAGTTGGTGAAGATCAGCAAAATCCGATCGTGACGAGGTCTCGTGGGCAGAGTTCGGGAGAGGATCGGACAGGTTCAGGAAATCCGAACCGATCACATAAGGAGAGCTCCAGTCCGAACAGAGTGGAAGACGTTGGAGAGGTGCACTCCCCCAACCCGAACCGATCCGGCCAGGGTACTTTGCTCCGATCCGATCCGACTCTAGGTGATGCTGGAACCTCTACTCAAGCCCCTCCAAATGCTCCGACTCTGGCCACCAGGACCAATGATCAGATCAATCCATCTGCGCCTGTAACCCAAGGAGATTTGTCGCGCCGTCTTGACATGCTTGAGAGCTTTAGGGAGGCTATGAGAATCCACGAGCGCACCAATCTTATGATGCAAGAGAATATGAGAATCATGAGTAGGGAAATTGGCGAGCTCCGCAGGCAAAGAACCCCTTCCCCAGTTTATCATACCGCAATGGATCAGTCTTCTTCTTCTGAGGAAGAACAGCCCCGTGAAAGAAGGCCGCTCGAACGACCTCAGAGTTTGGAGCAAATGACTTTCGGATCTTTGGGATCCCGCGAGGACGCTGCTCGTGTACTAGGACCCAATGATCCAAGCTTGAGAGAGCCTATGCTATTACCAATGCGAGGATCCCATGTCATGCCTAGAGACCCTAACCTCACCAATCCCACTCAGGGACAAATGCTTCAGCCCCTTCCTCTCGAGATCGACCAGGAGCGTAGGGAGCAAAGCAGAGCAAAAGCCGCTAGAAGAAGGAGGGCATCACCTGATCAGGAGCCCAAAGGAAACCCGAACATCAGAGCCAGGGAGCCTGAACGGACCTTGACCAATGCTGACGTATGGGCTATGGTACGCCAGATCATGTCTGAGAGTCGAAACTACACCAATGAAGATTATGGCATTGAGCGAAGCCATACTCCCTTTACTGATGACATTCTCGACTTTCAGTTCCCCCGACGTTTTAATCTGCCGCAGATGGACAGATTTAACGGGAGAACCGACCCGGGACAACATTTGATGCGATACGCATGGCTTATGAATGCTACCACTGCCCTTGACGCTGTGAAGTGTAAGGCTTTCCCGATTTACTTAGAAGACATAGCATTACTATGGTTTACTCGATTTCCTCCTCGATCGATATCGAATTTCAAAGAACTATGTGAACGTTTTATGAATCACTTCCGATTTCATGCCCGAAAGTTGAAGAATGTTATTGAATTATCGAGAATTAAGCAAGTGCCGGGTGAGTCCTTGAAGTCGTATCTAGACCGCTTCAATTTAGCTGTAACAGAAGTCAGTGACTCGCATGAACCTACCATCTTGATGGCCTTAATGGAAGGAGTTGATCCTGATTCAGAATTTGGAGATTATCTTTCTTGGAAGCTGCCTCCCACGAGAGAGTTGTTTTATGAGAAAGCCAATATTCAGTTAAGACGGGAGGAAGCAAGGGCAAACAGAAAGAGGAAGTCTGGAGCGGCCTCAAAAGAAGTTGTTCAGAGTAATGTCGCCGTAAAGTAGTCTGGAGAAAGCTCTGGGAAAGTCGAAGTGAATGTTGGAAACAAGAATGGAAACAATAATAATGGAAACGGGGGAAACAGCAACCGCAATGGGAATGGTAATAGGAGAAATAGGAACCGAGGAAGTAATTCTGACAAAAGACCCCAGTTCCAGACGTTCGAGAACTATTCACCGTTGAATGACATGTTAGAGAACATTTATTTGGACATGTATAATGTTTTGCAATACAAAAGACTGCTGCCACGAGATTCAACAGAGAAAGAAATCGCTACCGAAAAGTTTTGTTTATTTCACGGAACTCACGGACATTCAACAAACGAATGTCAACACTTGAGAGATGTGGTTGAGAAGTTGTTGCGTGAAGGCAAGTTGGATGAGTATAAGGCTGCCCCAAGGGACAGGGGGAAAGGAGGACAAGCTCCAAACCAGAGTCAGTCTGCTCCCAAGCCTACAACGCAATAGAAAGGCAAAGAGATTGTTTTTAACACCATAGTAGGTGGACTCCATCCAGCTATCCACAGTTTCAGAGCAATGGACCAATACGTTAATGCAGTTAAGCACATAGATGTGGACGAGTGCGATGATTTGGAAGACATCACCCCTGTGAAATAGCAAAAGGCAATGTTCGATGATGTAGTGTTCCGTAGCAGAGACGATACCGGAATCCAGTCACCTACCGAAGATCTGTTGGTCATTACCACTACCATTGGACCGGCGCTGGTTCATAAGGTACTAGTGGACAATGGAAGCTCTGTCAACATTTTGTTTAAGAAGTCGTTTGATCAGATGAAACTTGAGTCTCGAGATTTGAAGCCCTGTGAAGGTTGGATCCGAGGCTTCAATGGGGCATCGACAACTCTAATGGGGTACATAGAATTGCCCGTAACATTGGGGAAAGGGTATCGTCGAAGAGTACGAATGCTTCAGTTTGTAGTGCTAGATATCGATTCCTCCTACAACGCATTTTTGGGACGGCCTGCCCTTGCAGAGTTCAGGGCTTGTATTGCACCGTGGTGCTTATTGCTAAAGTTCCCAACTGAAGCCGGAACATGAGTAATGAGAGGAGATCAGGTCTTCGGACGAGCTTGTTATATTGCCGAATTAAAGATGCCGATGAAGGGACTCAACATCGAGACTAAAGGTACCTCATCTTCTCCAAAGGAGGGTTCGGCGTAGAATTAAGAGGGATCAGCCCCGAAGGAGTTGCCCAAGGGAATGCCTGAAGACTTGGATCCCATAGAAGATGAGGAACTTGAGGATAGAAAGGCAACTCCTAACGAAACGACAGTGGATATACCCATTGATGAAGCTGATCCAGCAAAAGTTTTGAAGATTGGATCCCAGTTGGATCCGCATCGAGCCAGAAAATTGGATGACTTCCTGAAGGCAAACTTGGATGTGTTTTCCTGGACCCAAGCCGACATGTGTGGGATATCACCATCCATCATGAGTCATTCGCTGAGTATAAACCCAAAATACCCGCTTGTAAAGCAAAAGAGACGTGTGCTGGGCCCAGAGAGGTCGGCAGCTCTGAAAGAAGAAGTGGAGAAGCTGAAAGAGAATTGATTTATTAGAGATTCGACATATCCCGACTGGATATCGAATCCTGTTTTGGTAAAGAAGTCAAACGGAAAGTGGCGGACATGCATTGATTTTTCAGACTTGAACAAAGCCTGCCCGAAAGATAGCTTCCCACTCCCCAGAATAGACGAGCTTGTGGATTCGACAGCAGGACATGAACTTCTTTCTTTCATGGACGCATATTCCGGATACAACCAGATTCCCATGCATGTGCCCGATCAAGAGCACACGAGCTTCATTACAAATTTGGGGTTGTATTGCTATGTGGTCATGCCGTTCGGATTGAAAAATGCTGGAGCTACCTATCAACGCTCGGTAAACAGGATGTTTTATAGTCAAATAGGGAAGACTATGGAGGTTTATGTGGATGATATGCTTGTCAAATCGAAACAGTCCTCCAGCCATACGCAAGACTTAGCAGAGATGTTCGGTATCCTGCGAAAGTATCGGATGAAGTTAAATCCTTTGAAGTGCTCGTTTGGGGTGGCATCTAGAAAGTTTCTAGGATTCATTGTGAGCTCTCAAGGGATTGAAATCAATCCCAGTCAAACAGCAGTGATAAGGAACATTGAGGAACCAAGGAGAATCAAAGATGTTCAAAGTCTTGCAGGGAAAGTAGCTGCGTTGAGTAGATTTATCTCCAAAGCAACATACAAATGCGTCCCGTTTTTTGACTTGATAAAAAGGGGAAAGAAAAATTTCGAATGGACTCTAGACTGTTTTGAGGCCTTTCGAAATCTATTGAACTTACTAGAGAGACCACCAATTTTGTCGAAGCCAATGGATCATGAAGAGCTGTTTGTTTATCTAGCAGTATCAGCTTACGCTGTTAGCACCGCCTTGGTCCGGGAAGAAGACAAAGTGCAAAGGCCGGTATATTATGTAAGTAAGAAATTGGCAGCTGCAGAACGCAACTACCCAAGGATTGAGAAGCTTGCTTACAGCCTTCTGATCGCCTCCCAAAAAATTCGCCATTATTTTCATGCTCACCCAATAACTATATACATTGATCAGCCACTGAGACAGGTGTTGCAAAGACCCGAAGCATCGGGACGACTGATCAAATGGAGATCGATCAGGGGGCAAGCTCTGGCTGACTTTATAGCAGAGTTCACAATTCCGGAGTAGGAGATGATCAACGACAAGGTGGTCAAGTCAGAGGAAGAATTAAAATTAGATCCATGGAAGTTGTACACAGACGGTGCCAAGAACAACCGAAGGTCCGGAGCTGGAGTCGTCTTAGTTACTCCTGAAGGACGGTCGTTATATTATGCTCTGCGACTAGAATTTTCAGTGACTAATAATGACTCTGAATACGAAGCCCTGATTGCCAGGCTGAGACTTGCTAAGGAATTTGGAGTAAGGGCATTGGATATATTCTGCGACTCCAAAATAGTCGTCTACCAAGTGCGAAAGGAGTTTGTGGCTCGAGGACCTCGACTTATTGCCTATCTCAGGAAAGTGGAGGAGCTGTTGAGCAACTTGGAACAGTATAACACAACGCATATCCCAAGAGCTGAAAACCAGAAGGCAGACCGGCTAGCAAAGCTGGCTAGTTCCGACAATCCAGAGGAAACCGAAATGATTCCAATTGAAACGTTAGGATCGCCAAGCTTTGAGTCGATGGAAATTGAATTAGCTTTCGAAGCAGAACCGAAGAGGGAGTCGTGGATGACCCCAATCAAGAATTTCCTTAGAAATGGAGTGCTCCCGCCAAAGAAGAGTGAGAGGTGAGCCATAGTTCGCAAAGCCACCAGATACATCCTTCAAGATGATACCCTCTATCGGTAAGGATTTTCTGTGCCCTTGTTACGATGTATAGCACACGACGATATCAAGCGTGTACTAAGAGAAGTACACGAAGGTGAGTGTGGAGATCATACGGGAGGTCAGACCTTAGAAAATAGGTATTGCGATATGGATATTTCGGGCCCATAATTAATAAAGATGCAGCTGATTACTCACGACGCTGCGACAAGTGCCAGAGGTTCGCCAAAATCCCCAGAGCACCACCGACCCAGCTCAAGTCGATGGTGAGTCCGTGGCCGTTTGCCATGTGGGGAATTGACATCATTTGAGTTCTACCGATTGCAAAAAGAGGAGTGAAGTATGCAATAGTCGCCATGGACTATTTTACGAAGTGGGTGGAAGCTGAGCCCTTAACCAAAATCACAGCGAGAAAGCTGATAAATTTCGTGGTTAGAAATATTATATGCCGATTTGGGATTCCAAGGACCATTATAACTGATAATGGAACCCAGTTCGATAGTGCCGAATTCAGAAATTTCTGCCAGAAATACAAGATCGACAAGCGGTATACTGCAGTCGCCCATCCACTGTCGAATGGGCAGGTAGAAGCAATAAATAAAGTCATAAAGTCCATCCTCAAGAAACGATTGGAGCGTGCAAAAGCAAAATGGGTGGATGAATTGCCTCTGGCTTTGTGGGCATATCGGACAACGATTAAGACAGCTACCGGTCATACTCCTTTCTCTCTCTCTCTTTTGGCTCAGAAGCAGTAATCCTGGTAGAGCTTGAAGTTCCCTCTCACAGGGTGACATATTATGACCCGATGACGAATCGGGCACTCCTCCTCGAGTCCCTTGATGAAATCGAAGAGAAAAGGGACGAGGCAGACTTGCGTGCATCGAGACATCGACGTCAGATGGCATGCTATTATGACAAAAAAGTTTGTTTTAGAACCTTTGAACCAGGGGATTTGGTGCTAAAAGCGAGTTTTTCCATCCATTCCTCACCTCGGTCCAAAGTGGGAAGGACCCTTCGTCATCCAACGAAAACTTGAGACAGGAGCCTTCAAGTTAACGACCGTAGATGGCGAAGAAGTGCCTAGGGCTTGGAATGCCCAACACTTGATGCGATATTTGAATTAGGAATGTTGTATTTTCTTTTGTTTTTCTTATGAAATCTGTAAAAAGGCACGACTTGCCTTAGGAAAGTCTGTTGATACGAACAAAGAACTATAAAGTTTATGTAGGCTACGACTTAGCCGAACCACTATAAAAATATCGTGTGCCATTTACTTTCCTGCATTATTTATATCTTCAACTATTATTCTATTGTGACTGTGGAATATGAGATGTCAATTTAAAATCTGAAAAGTTGAAGATGGCTTATATGCAGGAACAAACACAACGACTGTTTGTGCAATGAGACATAAAAGAATGGGAAGACGACATTCTTAACTCTAACTCTCAAGAATTGAGAGAGAGTATAAAGGACAGGAAGACGACGTCCTCTGAGGCGTGAAGGTGCACCCGGACAAGTGACCGCCTCAGCAAGAACTCTAACCTGAATATAAGACAAGAGAGTATAAAAGATGCCAGAAAAGAACAGGCATCAATGACACAAGGAATGTGACCCCCGTCGGAGAATCGGGGAAATTCATTTGTATTTTTACATAAGTAATGAACTGACGACTAACAGGCATTGCAGGAAATGAATTATTTGTATTTATTTACAAATGCCTGAATTTGTACAGGAAAACAGGCAAAAAGAAGATGCGAGGGCCACAATCGCTGCAACAATTGTGGGCCAACTAAATGCTAAAATAAAGCAAAGCACTTCATCACTTAGACTTTGAAGTGGACTTGGACTTCTTAGCAGCCTTCTGAGCATCCTTCGCCTCTTTTTCAACATCAGTTAAGATGCGCCTTGGTTTTTTCTTCCTTGAGGCTGAAGTGCTGGAATCGGTCGACTTTTTCCCGGGAGGCGGAACGCTGGAATCAAGAGAAGACTTTTTAGAAAGTTCTTTTGTAATAGATCTAGTCGAAAGCTTAACAACTAACCTTGATCCAGCATCCACTACTGCGAGAGGCTTAAGGCTTTCGGGGTTTAGGTCTTCAACTTTAAGCTGCATGCGTTTGTCTTGTTCGGCTTCCAGTGCAGCTAAAGTAATGTCATCGGCGCTTTTTGATTCCCCAACTATAGCCACCTCAGGGTCCTCCTCATGTCCCTCATCACCACCATCATCCTTTAAGGCATCTATCATCTCGCCATCGTGAGGAGCGTCAGCCTTACCCTTGTCTCCTTCATCCCTCCCCGCTGACTTTGTTTCGGCAGTGGTTCCCTGGGGCACGTCTGCCTTCTCGGCCGGTTCAGCACCTGCGGAATGAGAAGTAACAGTTATCAACTCGGGAGAAAATAAAGGGCCCTTCATTGATTGTACGACTATGCGATGGAAAGTGGAGACAGCTTTGACGAATTGGGGTGAAAAGGTAGAAATACCTTCCGATGATTTCTCAGCCGGAGTAGCTACCGCCTCTGAAGCCGATTCAGGAATAGGAGATAAAAGAGATGTCTGAGGGATCGCCGGGTTTTCGGGGTCGTATTCCTCTACTTCAGGAGTTTTAGTGGTAGTGGAAGAAGAGCCAACCTCCAAGATGTCCTTTTGTTTAGCCTTCCGCTTTTCCTCATCCATGGCGGCAGCAATCAGGCGACGCCCCTCGGCTAGACTCGTCGGCTCGTCATCTCTTAAATACTTTTCCATAAGTTTGTCCTCATCGATGGAATCTACCTTGAGTTCTTCTTTTTCCCATTCAACAAATTGGCTCCATACATGAACCAAGGTAGTCGGATAATCATCGATCCAAGAGATGTTTCGGTGGCGGATTATATGTGCAAAAAATTCAATCAGTAATTCACCAAAGCCCTGCACATCCTCCTGAGCCTCCGCTAGCTGCTTGCGGGATTCTTCGGCCGATTTGATGACGCTTTCAACATTACCCTCCGCCAGGGCAGCCTTGTTCTAGGCCTCCATCAATTTGGAAGCCAAGTCAGCATTTTTCTTCTCGAATTCAGCGTTCTTCTTCGCCAACTCGGCCTTTTCTCGCTCAAGGTCAGCATAAGCAAGTTGCATTTTGGCAGCATCTGACTTGGCATCTTCCGCTTGCTTTTTCAGCTCCGAACGCTCTTGAGTATGGGACTCGAGCAAGTCATGATAGCGTTTTTGTAAATCTTCAAATTGTTGCTTGAAGTTAGCAGCGTCCCGCTGAGCGATAACAAGTTGAGCCTATGTATCCTCGAGGTCTTTTCCCAAATTTTTTAAGGCCCTTGCGTCATCTTCTGCGGTCTTCTGCATCGAGTTAGTATTCGTGATTAGAGTTCGGATGATTCTGGAAAGGTTGCGCGAATACTTGAACATCTCCGAATATTGTTTCTCGACCATGTCTGTTTTTGCTTTGGCCTCATCTGCCCACCTCGAGGAAATAGGCTCAAGAGCAGGTAAGAAAGTCAAGTTTTCAAAGTAGTGATCGGGAAATCGCTCCTCCAGATACGCCCGCTTAACTGCAGTTTCAGCATCCAACGGTGGAGGTGCAGGGAATGTCAGCTCGGTATCCTTATGTGTGGAGGGTTCAATGGCCTCCTCATCCCTTCTAGGCCGTTTAGCGGAAACCTTGCGCTTGCTTCGCGATTCGGTATCTCTTGGCGGGCTCCTTTCCCTACTGCGCTTTTCTTGAGAAGAAATTGAGTCTTTTGATTGCGGCCTGTCACCTTCTCGACGACCTTGGTAGCCCTTATATCGCTCTGGATCTGACTGAACGGGAGAGCGAGAGCGCGAGGACCGCGAATGATAAGAATCATAGGGCCTTCTGTCCTCCCTACCGTGACCTTCGCGACGATTATACTCAACATCGTGAGGGGGTCTGGTCATGCTGCGATGTAGCTTCTTGATGTCATAGTAAGCACGAGACATTGTACCTGCACAATAATGCAAGTGGAATTCAGAATCAGTATTCTCACAAGACGTAAGTGCTGTGAAGTGAGGTGCAATTGTGTTAAGTGCATCCTAAGCTGTGTCCCCCCTCCGACAAACCAGAGTCTGAAGCTGAGCCAGTGCGAGGGGCTCTTTGGCCTTAACAGGAGTGGCTTCCTCCGAAGAAGTAAAAACTAAAGGATTTGTGCCAAAATCCTCAGAAGTGTAAATGATGTCAGGAAGTGGGAGATCTCCCAAGCCCTGAAATGTGGGATCATCAATAGTAGGGACATCTCTTTGGGAAGTGCCTGTTAGCTGTTCTTTAGGAGATGGTGACTTTTCAGGAGAAATAACGTCCCCAGGAGTGATGTACCCCTCTCGATGCTTCTCAGGTAAATTAGCCAACTCATCATCTTGAGTTGAACTTGGAGAAGGTGAAGTTCGAATTGGCATGGCAGGACCTTTCAAGCTCTCACCCATTTCTGGAATTACATCCACCGGAGGGATATGTACATATGGACCTGGTCCGTGACCTAAACTACGGGTAATGGATAGCAGCCTGTGGTGATGAAGATATTCGTCCTTGAGGACTTCATCGATAGTTAAAAACTTTTAATCACCATTAAGGAGCCGATACATCCGATCAAAGAACACTTGACCCGATATCTATTTTGGATTGTCAACTGCAAACAAAAAGAAAACGGATTAGTGTGGTGGCGTGAACATTCAGAGTCAAGGTTTAGAAAACTGGTGCCTTACTCGATTTTGTCCATCTCCTAGTACACTCCGGTTGTTGCCTTACATAAAACCATTCCAGCTTGGAGTCGCCGGCCTTGCTACTGAATGGCGCTGAAATTATCTTTCTTTTTGGGATAGACTCGAAGTAAGAAAAAGAAGGAGTTTCTCGAGTCCGGTGCTTGAAGTTATAAAAGAAATGAACGTCATCAAAAGTAAGCTCTATGCCTAAGATCTCGTGGTATGCTACATACAAGGTATGCAGGTAAGCATAGGAGTTAGGATGCAACTGCATGGGGGCAATCCGCATTTGTCTTAAAAAATCGACGACGAAAGGAGAAAATGGAGGGATAGCCCCAACCATGCACATTAATCGGGTGACAGCCATAAATCCCTCCAGAGGATTATGAGGACGGTCGGTTTTAGATAGCACCAGAGTATCTTTTTTACGTATCCCGTACTTCAAGCATATTCGAAGGAGCCTGTCATAATCAATTGTCGATTCAACAGAATCTTGAGGTGATTCCAATATGACGGCAGACTCAAATTCGCCAGGAGCTAGAGTATCTCCAACCCCTCCTCCCTCTTCATAACCCAGAGAAACTTCACTGTCAGAAGACATTCCACTGCTATGCGCCCCCACTTCATAATCTGATCCCTCGTCACCCCATTCAGGGTCTGAGGAAGAAGATATGTCGTCAAGAGTAACTTTGTCAGATGTCTCTGGGACCCCTTTCTTTTCTGCCAGTCTAGAAGAATGTCTTTTGGACATGATCACTAAACTATCGAAGAAGTAATAACGGAAGTTACAGTAAATTAGCCCGTGTCCCCCTGTGCAAGTGTGTGAACTAAAGTGTGTACGGTGTGTGTAGAAGGTGTAAAGTTAACACTCAAAAGTGTAATGCAAAATCTGGGCAAAGTAATAATGTTCAGAGCAGTTCTTGATGTTCATGTATGTTCGCAGGGCACTATCCTAACTGTTCATGAAGGTGGAATTTATGTCAAATATTGATTTTAGCCAAATGTTGTGCTTTAAGTTGGGTAGCCTCGGTTCGGTTCGAGTACACATGATGGGATCGGATCAGAGGCAAGGTCGTGCTTCGGTCAGGAGTTAACATCCAACTGGATCGGTTTGGAAGCATGCTTTTGGAGCGGACCAGATAGGTTTGAATGTCAACACCCCTTTCTCCTTTGTTCTACCTTCCGATCCGGTCAAATAAGCCTCATTTCTCTTTTTTGCTTTCTGCTCCAACCCGACCTGATAGAGTAAGCCTCGCCTTCCCTCTTTTCCGACCCGACTCGATCTTGTGAACCCCTCACTCCTTTCTTCTCCTCCATCTCCTATGCTTCCTCGCCCGAACCGACTCCCTATGCCTTTCGTCTTCCTCTTCCTCCTCAGTCACAACCAAACTCAATCCCATCTCCAAAACCTTAGTTGGAACCGAACAGGTACCATCTTCCACCTCCCAGCGCTTCGAGGTGGTGGCTTTGCCACCAACGACGACGGCGAAGGAGGAGGAAGTCGCGACATCGAAGCCGAACAATAACCACACTCAAATTGTTCAAATTGACCGCAAATTTCAATTGGAACCATTTATTATTAAGATAATTGAAGTTTTAAACCTACCAAGATGTCTAAATTAAAAATCGACGAGAGAATTTCAAAGTTTTTGAGCTTTCTGAAAGTTAGGGTTTCAGTGTAAAAACTGTTGAGCGAGATTAATGAAAGAAAGAGAAGAAGAAGGGAATGTATAATGAGTTTACATATGTATTCTCAGTGACTAATCGTATTCCCCGTCTTTTCTTCTCCCCGCTCGGACCGGGATACAGGCCTACGAATACATTCTGGCATGTTGGACCAGCATTAAGTAATACGAAGGGAGTCCATCTGGATCGGCTCTGAACCGAATGATTTGAGCACAGCGACTCGGTGTGCAAATTAAATTCAAAGAAAAATGAAGAAAAAGATTACCTAGAGGAACCGCTGAAAATCAGGAAGAGTTCTGAAAATTGTTTGAAAATAAAGAAAGGGATCCACACACTATGCAACATATATATAGCCGTTAAGAGACACAACTTTCTGAAACAACGTATCTTTATGTATCAGCGGAAACGACTTCTCAATGATTCAAAATGAAAGATTGATGTACAAATAACATCAAAACACGCTTTGTCTTCGACAGAAGCATCTTTTAAGGGGGCAAAATGTTAGCCTACTTTGTAAACTAGGCAATACAAAGTCAAGAAGTCAGAAGACCAAGTAGGCAAAGGACACTCTGTTACACATCCGGTTCGGATCGGAGCTACAGAGGTAAGAAAAGAAGCAACACAAAGCTAAAAGATCAAGCCGGATCGGATCGGGTGTAGTCAAAGAAAAGCAAAGCAAGACAAAGTGAGGGAAGGCAAAATTCAAGCCGGATCGGATTGGATGGGAAGCTCCGATCCGAATCCCATTTTGCTACCCTATCTGATCCGAACCCAGTTCACCCTGCTACTCCGCACCATGATCTCCTGAATATCCGGGGCAATTACACCCACTTTCTACCCACGATGGCCACTTACTTGATGCGCTGGCAACACCAGAACTCATCCGATCCCGAAAGTCATGGAATGGAGAACACGTG
The DNA here is from genome assembly GCA_030737875.1 of Allium sativum. Lineage (NCBI taxonomy): Eukaryota > Viridiplantae > Streptophyta > Magnoliopsida > Asparagales > Amaryllidaceae > Allium > Allium sativum. Next base: position 636,438,352 of record CM060919.1, read on the forward strand.
CACCAGATCCGAACCGAATTCTGGAGAAGTTTCCACCTATAAATAGACCCCCAAGGGTCGTTTGAAGGGATCTTTGGCTTTCTGAGAGTTCAAACATCTGTGAAAACCAAATTCCAGCATTCCCAAACAATCCAAATCATCATTCAAAGTATATTTTGAGATAATTGAGTGAATGTATATGAAAAGTAAGAGAGATTAAGTGAATATCTTATTGTATTTTCATCTACATCATCAAACAAAGTGATATAAAGTGGACGTAGGCTCTTTATCGCCGAACCACTATAAATCCTGTGTCTCTTTTCTGTTTTTAATCTCATTTTATTATACTTCCAGTCAATTTGGGTGTTAGAGCCACTTTTTGGTTAAACACACACACATATATATATACACACACATACACACGCACACACACATAAATATATATACAACAAACATCATTCAACTGTGAACATCGAAATAAATAACATATTAATAATAACAAAGATAAATTAGCCAACAATATTAATTTAGAACTAAAAAGAACATTCATAATCACATACAAAAAACCACAACATCCATAATCCTTCATCAATTTATACACCAAGCTGAATTATGAACAACAAAACTATCCAGTTGGTGTTAACATTATCCCAAATACAAACATATGTCGTCCATAACCATACTAAACCCACATAACGCCATATTTACACCAAAATAAGTCTAACTAACATACCCAACTAGCTTACGAAGATGATGACGATGAAGTCGCAAGCAAATGCGAAACCGAAGGCAAACGCGAAACTCTATCATGACCCTTAAGCTTTGCCATCACATTCGCTATAAGTTAAGATTTCCAATCTCGCTGCTAGACTTTTTCTATCATCATAAGAGAAACCAGAGTAAAAAATCAGTTACAATATCTCATAACAGTTATGATAAGTTCAGGATTTTATCAACAAATAAATTGTGAAAGAACTGCATGCTAAAGGTGTGAGCAAATGGAAGTATGTTAGGTAGTATAACATAAAGATATCCAGATTGGTTGTTGACAGTGTATGGATGTTAGCTACAGTTATGGACTGTGTATGATATTCAGAAACCATGCCAACATCACTAACATAGCCAACAACCACCCCACCATATAAATAAGGACATATTAATACAAAAATTATCATCTGTGTGACAAAAATATGATCAAAAGGGAAAAGGAACAAGTATGCTTTAAATTAGACATAAGAACTTAAATGTGAGTTTACATATATAAAATTTAAACTGAGATGAGTTAATGCAATACCAACACCAGTAGTTTTCAGTGGGTGGCATTAGTACGTTTTCAAACTGCATATGGTTTCAATTTAAACTGAGCTGAGTTGATAATGTGTCATACTTGCCACATCAAACTGCATGTGTCTTTCAATCGCTATGTGACTTCATCAACCAATATGACCACGACACTATCTTTCCGTTTTGGACCCAAAGTTTCAGTTTCCTAAAACCGAGCCTCTAACACGTCGAAAAATATATTAATACCTGAAACTGACATACAATGTCTAGAAAGGAGAGTAGACCAAAGAAACTCTGTAATAGAAAATACTGAAAATGTTACTTCAATATATAATACTGAAACAACTCTAGCATGTCATAAGCGGATGAGATAATGAAGTTTTCTAGGGCAAACAACCATAAACATTTGCACATACAACCATAAACCATTCATCAATTTCTTTCTAACTGGTAATTTGTTAGGACCTAAAAGCCATTGCTTAAGCATTGAGTTTGTACTTGGCTGTATCACCTTTGACAATGCATCATTAATCAAATCAAAGAACAATCTATGACTTACACAAGTATCGAATTCTTACGAAGAAGCTTCTTCAACTTGTGTATAAACTCTGTTAGGTATTGGCCTTTTCATTGTATCCCAATTTAGTAAAGAATTATCAAAGACTTCACCTCCAATTACTCCAGACATGACAAGGATATTTCTTACGTAGGCTTGTTCATGTGATTCTTCTCCATATGACTCATCGATGAAAAACATTTCTTCTTTCTATTCGACTTCAGTTTCACTTTGTTCGACTTGATCAGGTGCTAAAAATGATACGGTAAAGATTTAAAAGATTATACCATGTTGCTATAGAACTGGGAATGAAGTGTATAAATTTTAATATATTTTTTACCAGTCCGGATTGAAGGGTTTTCTGCATGATTTTTGGCATCAGACTAGAATTCAATATAATTTGCTTGAAGCGACGATACAGGACTTCAAACGCCAGGTTTACAAAATTCATCAACAGAACTGCTAGAAACAGATGTAGGACTTGGTGGTACCTCTGTAGAATTAACTTGTAACAGAAAGGAAAATATGAATACATGCTTGCTGATGAATCGATCTGATACCTATTCCAAAAACGAACAGCAAAGCAACATTGGAAGATCGGCCTTTGACTTGGTATGGAGCTCGTAGACCTTGATTTTGGCCATTGCGGAAGCTGAACGATGAAGGTTTAGAAATGGCTAACTAATTACATACAATAATAAAATCACAAACATGAAAGAAAGAGAAACTTAGTCGAAAGCCTGAAAGCAGTCCTTGACGAAGTTAAAGCCGCCATCGACAGTCAGATTGAGAGCGCTGACGTAGTTGGAGTCGTCGCTGGCAAGGAAGAGCACAGACCGGGCTACGTCATCGGGGAGCAAAGGGACAGTGGGAGATAAAATTGATGAAAAGGGGAAGACGAGGCAAAATGATTTCCAATTTGGGATTTAGGGTTAGCGGTACTTTGGTCGAATGATAATGAACGTTTTTGTGGTTTAGGGTTGCTTACGGTGGAAAATGAAGATTTAGGCGGAAAAAAAGAAAATTAACGAAAATTGCGTGGCATGTCGAGGCGGTAATTAAAATTTTGTAGGCAGCAGTTGTTAGATATTATTAGTTATTAAACAAAAATTATTACTTATAACCATCTGTAAATCACTATAATGAAATGTTAATTCTAAATATATTAATCATTGACATTAAGTTATTAGCTATGAATTATTCATTATTAATTATTTTTAGAAAAAATGAGTAATCCTTAGGAGAGCACTAGTTATTTATTATAAATTATCTCATATGAATTATTAAGTATATATAAAAAAGGCAAGCATCATTCTCCAAATGGTTAGGCTTTCGACATTGACGCAGAAGGCCACAGTTTTGAAACTAATGTAGCATAATTTGAACAGACATTGTTTATATATTATTATTTAATAATTATTATTTGAACATATCAATCAATTAGTCTGTTAATAATAATTAATTATACGATATCATTGATTTCAAACTAATGATCATAGTGCATGTTGAATATTTTTAAACCATTTCTAGTGGTATTTATTAGGTGTTGCTGGCCATAAGCTTTGAAATTCATAATTGCATTTGGCACATTTTTTTACCTATCCTGAACTATAAATCAGAAGGCGATACAATATCATAAGGAAATTTTGAAAATCAGACAAATAATAATTGCTGGCCATAAGCTTTGATTATTAAGTATTTATTATAAGTAATTGATAATTATTTATTTTTTAAATAGAAATTATTAATTATAATAATTAATTATTAAATATTTAATATTAAATTCTAAGTACTAAAAGTTAATTACTAATTACTTTTAGATTGTAGTACTTTTGTTAATTTATTAACTAATATGAAATATAAATATGATTAATAGTTAAATATTAAATGCTACTTTTCTTAATACTTATTACATATTATTTTATTATTAATTACTATTAAACATTATGTTTAAATAAATATTAATATCATTAATATCTAATTACTAAATATTATAATTAAAATTAGAATATATTTAATCATACTTTATCTTAGTCGCAATTTATAGAAAATTTTAAAATTAGAATATAAAGTATTATACAATTTAAATTAGACTATTAAATTAACTTTTTCAATATTTTAAAGTTTAGAAATTTTGGTTATTTCGTGTCAAACAATAATTGATTTTATAAACGTTATGATTTATTTCAAATTTATTCAAGATGATTTCAAATTTCAAATTTTTTTGAAGTATAAAATATAATTATCAACTATAATTATAATATATAAGTATCAACTATAATTATCAATTATAATTATTAAATACAATTATATAAAATTAATTATTGAATACTAGATACAATTTCATAAGTATTAAATTTTATTATTCATTATTAAATAATTATTATAATAAATTGATATTTTCGTCTCTTGCAAATCTGTTGGAATTCGGCTGCAAAATAGCTTCGATAAATATTCGTCGGTATTCTGCCTGTATTTGCAGCGGAAAATAGCGACAGAAATTTTCTGTCGGTAATTTGACACAATTAGCAATGGATTAATGAGGGATGACAGAAGATGACGGTAGTAAATAAAATAAAATAAATTGAAAATACAAAAAACTGTCTCTTGCAAATCACATGGGAATCTGTCGCAAATTAGCGATGGAAATTTCCGCTTCTAAATATTTGACGCTAAATTAGTGTTTTCTTGTAGTGAGAATGAATATTAACAAGAAGGTATTCAGAATCATATTCGAAGTTAGGTAATTTCTTAGACCTGGTCTATTTCAATTTTATCCTCTTTCTTCCCTTTTTCTTTTAGTAAGAATTGTGGATCCATGGTTGCTAGATTCTAAATTCAGTTAGGAGGACTATTGAATACTAGATTTTGACTAGATTCAGGATTTGGAAAGCAAATTAGGTGAGTGGATTTAAGTTATATCATTTTTGATAATGGTGTATTATCATTTGACATTCCCCGTTAATAACCAATGTAATTCTGCTAGAATGATTAAAGTGCTAAAATGTTCATATGTTGAAATGTAAACTTGTTAAAATATGTGTAGCAATTACTGTTGTTCTAACTACATGTTAACATTTGACATTTACGTACTTGAACCCTTAACTGTAGAAATTGGGATAGTTACATGTTATTATATTTAGACTGAAGTTAATTACATGTTAGAATGAATATGCTTTGAATTACAGTAAATAGGAAACCAAAAACACACTTAGACACGAGGTTAAATTCAACTTATGGTTGTAGTCTGCTCGGAACCGCCTGGCAAATCCAGCATCGACAAGTTGTCAATTTAATGTAAGGGGTCTGGTGCGTAAATAAAACATGCAATGGTGCTAAGATACGAGGTTAAGTCAACTTGTGGAAGAATTCTGCCCGGAACCGCCCGGTAAATCCGGTATCCACAAGTGGTAGGCTTAATGTGAGAGGTCTTATACATAAGCATATATATAAATATATGTATATAAAAAGATAGAGATGGATGACACTAATTGTTATTACTGGAAATGAATAAGAAAATGAATGAAAGTTACAACTGTAAAAGAAGTGAAATGGACGGGGAATGATAATAACCTATTATAGATAAATTACATTAAGGGGAATGTTATATAATAGGTAGGCTTATCATAGGGACAAATGGAAATTATAACTTAGGTTATAGTATAAGATTAAGGAAATGGAATAACTTATATAATGAGATAAGTTGTACTTAATTGTAAATTAAGTTACTTGTAAGAACGAGAATCTACGGATGAGGGCAACATAAATTATATTTATGGGAAGAGAAACTTATTAGTAAACCTTAGTTAAGAGAACTAAGTTAATAAGTAAATAATGATAAGTGGTAGAGACAGTATAAGATGGAATTATGATTAAGTAAGAAAGAATGAGGAAACTTATGAAATGAAATAAGTTATATTTAATCATGAATAATAAGTGACATGTTAAACAGAAAACATGTTAATTGAGATATACTTAATTACATATTAAGTAGAACATGTTATTGTAACTATGAAACCTGACAATAATATAAAGAGATTGTGGATTACAGGCCTTGAATCACAATCTAGAGAATAACATGTTGTGGGCTTATTAATAAACTTAAATGGGTTAAGTTATATGACTGAAATTAATAAGCAAGAGGAACTTTGGTAACTTGAATAAGAAGTCAATGTGAATGGGAATAACCAAGTTAAATGGAAACCCGGTGAGGTAGAGCAAGTGCATAATTAAATGTTTAGACATAGGGTCAAATAACACATTAAACTGCGGCTCTTGGACCGGTCCATACGTTTGAGGGTGAATAACCCAACGGTATAGATCATCGTGGTGTCATAAGGAACGAGGAGAGCGCACATTCATCTGATTATTATGTTGACTCCAAAGGATTGGAACGGGAGGCGCGCGGCTTCCTGAGACGTGGAAGGTGCCTCTGCTAGTCCTCTGTGGTGGTGCAGTGTTCGGGCTGTGCTCACAGAGGTTGGGTCTGTGTGTAACTACCCGGTGAGTTGCCTTGACTGCAAAAGTAGCATTGCAGTCAGAAAGCTGTGATGAGGTGACACTAGGGTGATTCGGCGGTCGCCTCAACAAGGAGGCAGGGGTCACGACCAACAAGGATAGTAGATCGTCGGGTACCCCTCATCGGCAGCCAGTGGGATGTGAAAAGACTAGAGATAAACCCAAGACGCCATCTACCTTTCACTATCGAGGAACGGTGGTTGAGGGGAGATGCCAACTGGATGTTTAGATTGTTTGTTAGGGGAAAGTAGCTTAGCTCTTGTAGTCTTTACTAGTTGAGGAAGGGGCCGAGGTGGGGCCATATCCACCATGAAAAACAGACATGAGGGATATCTGTATTTTCATGCCCTTAAAGGCAAGCCTGTATAGATATGGAAAAGATCCCGATTGAGTTCCGTGTTTCTTGTACAGTCCTGCCACGGAACTCGGTGCACAGTAGAGGATATGTGCGGTTAAGGCATCATGTAGGATTGACAATACGTATGTAGGAAAGTCTACATACATGCATGTTTGCTCTGGGTGGTGTATCGTAGACTCGAGGGCATTACTCTAAGATGGAATCTGATTCGATCGAAGGTGGCAGTCTGTACGCTTACGTAGCATGACAATGGCAGATATATGCAAAAGGTAACATTGTTATATAGAGATCCGTATGTCACTCCAGCGTAGAATAAGGGACTGCGTATATTTCAGTGGTGTCACGGCAGAGACGGTGTGAGTGGGGTACCATGGGGTGTACCTCGATATTGGGGGTAGCTGCATATATATTGTATGAGGTTAATCCACAGGGAAGTAGATGGGTACAACTTGTGTATAAGCCTTGAGTGTTGTTAATCCAAGTAACCTAATAAACAAGAAAATATAATTGAATGGTATATGTCGGATTATCCAAATTGTGTAGTTTCAATCCAGTCACTAGAACTTGTGTTCTGACCCCTCCCCATAACATACTCGCAGGTTAGATTTGTGGCAGAGATATGATAGCTTTGGATACTGGCTAGGTAGTATTATTATTTGGGTATGGCTATGTTTCGGTTATATTATAATTTATCCATTCTACCGTGAGATACTTTCTAAGCTTTGATATATTTTATATCTTTGTCTTTTCTACAGGATACCAGAGCAAACCGACACGAGTTTTGATAGATTAGAATTTAAAAAAAAAATCGGTTTGTCGGAATTTGGGTTGTTACACAACACATCCAATATATATATTATACTAATCCCGAGATATATATACTTCTTTATATAAAAATATATTTTGGATAAATTATTTCATTTACCCTCTTTACGAAACATACTGTGTCGGTTCATCGTATTCAAATGTTTAGAAACCCTTATCGACATTGTGGTGCCCTACCATCGACCAAAATTCATAAGCCACTCAACTAATAGATCTCCACAGTATAAAACCATTTTTAATCAATTTACAAACACGGTTTCTCGTATATATACTCAACTCAATTTAGGGTATTACTAACCCTATCTCTACTAAGTTACGCCAGAGAGCCAAGGTAATTACTCAACCTTCAGCTCTGATACCACCGGAACGAACCGGGTAATTTCGACCTCGAAAATCGACATAAAACCCAATGTCGACTGTTCAAGCATCGGAAATACCAGACCATTAATAAAAAGAAGTTAGAAGGTGAGAAATAGAGAGAAAGAAAGTTAGAATAGAAGAAGAATACAACACAACATAATCAGAGTAAACACGAATCTCACAGCCGAGCGAATAAAATATATTATTTAACATAACTTGAAAATACAAAACTTATAACTATATATGCATACCATTCATAGTACAACACATAACATTATGGTGGAAATAAACTCTATATATGTATCTAACATTGATGCCTCCTGCTCCAAGCTCCTCCAAGTATATCTATAAAATCCCGACTACTTGACTACCCGTACAAATTTGGGCACCTAAGAGTTTAGGGTAAAACAAAACAAAATAAACTCTAGGTCAATCATGTGACTAGTGTGAGTAAACTCAAATCACTTGGTTTAACGTTTAAAAACCTTTTAAAATTAATGATAATCATAAGACTGATCCACTCATAAACACGGAGGATTTTTGCATTACGATAATCCAAACCATTCTTAAAAATCAATATCATTCTGATATTATAATAGTGTCTAAATTCAAGTAAATAACAGTTTAATGGAACACATACATCTCATGCTCCACATATATAATATACAATCAAAACCATGGGCTCTTATTGGGGGCATGGATTTCCATCAATGAAAAGGTTTGGAACCACCTTCCAATCAGTGTACTATAGAGGGGATACACTAGAGTTAAACAAGAACATCTTGTAACTCAGCCACACATGATCGACCATTCATTTCGCTTGAATGTTCCAAATATATTGTCACCATACATTTGGTATACCAACATAACCGTTCCTGGGAGATACAGAATAAAAAGAAGTAACAAAAATATGAATATTCTCTAGATGGTGACAATATACCATAATAAGATCACACCTTCATTTACTTTGAATGCCACATCTTCATAACCGCCAAATCACAAATTGATTTCCCCAAAAGTACCACGAGTATAAAGCTAAGAGAAACGAATTTCTATGCCACCAACCTAAATACATTTGAAGCGATCAACTTACGTGATCTATTAAATATATTATGTCAGATATTTGTCCATATACGTTGTCCTAGGACTGGACAAACTGAAGGCACTATTCTGTAAATCCATCTTAGGAAATTCCTAGGATCGCCAGAACAGCCCTAGCATAAACTTCGTTTTCAATTATCTTCATCATATTTGATTCGCAACGCTAATTCCCATACGAAGTGGTTTCCATATAATAATCTGATCTCGTCTCTGCGTATTGACAATGAGAAAATGGTCAAAACTTTGTTATTTGCTTATTTAACTATCAAAGAAAACATACATACAAACAATAGTCGTATTTCCAAATGGAAGTCTTACCGATCAATAATCAATCAACACTAAGTCCCTTTATATAGTTTTTTCAATAATCATCTCATTTCCCAATTTCCTTTAAATATCTTTACCCAAATATTTTTTTCAACTCGCTTAGCCTCTCACGATTTCTTGGAAAATGTTTTCATATATTCACAACTCCTTATTTCTTGTATTTCGAAAATATACCTTATTAACATTGGAAAACATTTCCATATCTTATTCACGCATTACTATTATGTCACATCCATCAGTCTTTAACCGTAAACTAGTGAGAGAACAACTGCCTAAGTATCAACTCGAAGGCCAGAACCAACATCAGATCAATACTCGAAAAGCCGTTCAACTTAACTAGTCTTCAGCCAGTTTCTAATTTACTTAACTCCATTCTTAACTTTTTATTTACACAAATCGTTTCCTTTTATAACCATTTAATTTAAGTCTTGCAAATTGTTTGCTCTAAAATCATTATTCACTAAATAACGTGAATATTATTCATCTATAGAAATCCGAACTCAGTTTATCAAATTAAATCTTAATTTAAATAAATATTATCATTATAGTTAAAAATCATTTCTATCTAGTGCTTTTATAAATTTATATTCGTATTCCATTTCATAAACTCCATTTTTAAGTCAACACTTTGTTAATTATATTAGGTTTATAACTAAATCTCGATTACACCTTTGATTATAAATTATTGGTTTTTAAACCAATTATTATTTCTCTTGTCAAATTCCGAATTATATAATATATAATTTCTACAAATAGATTATATTAATAACATTTGACAATGTCAAATTATAATTACAAATCCATATTTCAAACATCAAAATAGATTTCATCGTTTTCTTTTGAAAACAATTCCCATTTCCCTTTCTAATATTTCTTCTTGAATTTACATTTCCAATTATTTTATAATAATTATTTCATCTCATTTCTAAATATCGTTTATAACCCAAACTTCTTGTTTTAATATAATTAAAACAAGTTATTATATTCTAGTCCATTCGAAATTCAATTTCCATTTAAAAGTAGATTTTTCCTTTTTAAAACTCGAATTCTTTTCCAATATATTCATATATATTTTACGGTATTTAAATGCCAAATATATTAGGTCAATGTTGTTCAAACATCCCAAACAACAATAATCAACCATGGATTATTTATCACATCATATAATGAAATTTAAGAAAAACAACAATATAGTTGTTGAGGAATCCAGTTGGATCCCTCCAACCTGTTTCCCTGCATCCATGGATGTTAATCAACAATAATAACACTAATTCCATATCAGCATGAGATATTATAATAAATAGAATCAATATTCAACCAATGTTTTATATATATATAACTGTATTTACATTTTCAACCAAGTAATAAGCAATTTACCCAAACAACCATACACAACAGTCAATCATTATTTATCAAAATTAAATAACGTTTTATTATTTTAAAACTGGATAGAGTTAGTGAGTTTACTCACCTTGGTTGTTAACCGCTAAATAACGATTAATGTCAGTTTATTTAATCCAACGTTTTTAATTTGCCATAAATTCAAACAAGATCCAAATCACTCCAGAACAGTTCCAATGTGTAGCTTGCGTCCATACGGTTCCAAAGGATCAAACTGTTCGTGATTCTGACATCGTACGAATGAAATATTGTGTTTACAAGACTGTATGTATGTGTGTATACATGTATATATTTAATCAAATTAAATTAACTTATTTTATATTTTTAAATGGGCCTTACCACTGTACTACCCAGTCCAAAACATACGTACCCGACCCGCTTCAAATTTGTATCTTCTTCCTGGATTTAAAAGTTCAACTTAATTCCCTACTCACGTAAATGTCCATTTCGAAATAAAAATTTTGCACCTCCCATTCCCAAACTCATATTCCTACACCTATGTTTTCAATAAGTAATCTTCTCCAAACGCTGAAAAGAAATGCCGCTCAAGTATTCATGAAAAAAAGAAAATGGTCGCAGTGAAACTTGAAGCTCCACGTACCTCCACATTTCTCCATATTTTTCATAGATGAACCCATTATAGTGCCCCCTTTCGTCTTATCCACAACATGCGGTTAACAGTACACTGTCTTCCACCTTCCTCCTAGTGATATACGAACCTCCCTGAAGCCATTTCCAAGCTTTGAAGCTCTCGTCCTCCCTTCTGAACATGCATAGCTATGTCTTTCCCACACTGAATGTTCGAACCCACCCAGGCTTATTTCTTTAAGCCATTTCAATGACGCTGCCTTTCCTTCCTTACTCTTCTTTTCTAATGACTTGCTGAACCCTACCCGTATACCCTTCAAACCATGCACGTCAGTTCCAAACCTCTCCCCTCCTTTAATTCTCTTTACCGTCCTCGTTATTTCACTATCTTCATTTTTGCATGACAACAATCGCGTCGAGATCAGCCAAAACTATGGGGGTGAAGAGCTATATGGAAAATGTCTGGATATATTTATTTTAAGCTTTTACTATTTTCCTTTGATTTTTGATTCCCATGTAAGTAGTTCGACCATTGAAAAAAACTTCCTAAAGCAAAAAGAACTCAAATGAAGGATTAGACAGTGTATTTATACCGTGAAGAATTATTAACCCTTAAACTAAGTACAACATAGCCATGTGGTTTCCAAAATGTAGCTGCGCGGTTTGGTACAAGGTAGGTTAGCTAGGGTAGAAATATTTCAACTTAGTCATTAAGTCTCAGGAAATAGGCTTGTGTTGGGATAGGATAGGCATCTTATTTGCTTCAGCAGTAAGGAATACACGTAGGAAGAAATTGGCCAAATAAATATGTTTTTATTTACATTATTATCTATTTATTAAGGGTACCCCATTGCGTGAAATTTTGTTTGTTTACGGACTGCTAATGACAAAAATAAAAATACCGTTGTGACAAGCAATATGCCACGATCCAAAAAATATAATAATATAGACAAGTTAACTCATTCTGTGAAGTCCCAAAAATGCTGATATAGGGTGCAAAATACGCTAAACGAAAAGTTGCATGCTTTCCAAATTAAAAATTATGGAAAAATTCTATAAATTAAACTAAGTATACGTCTCAAAAATCTTGTCCAAATTCAATACCAATATTTTATTATATTTAAATAATCGTTATGGTTTATAAATGAATCCATAACGACTTTCTGAAAATTTGATTTGTACATAACTTATAATCTATAATACAAAGTCTCCAATTTTCTCTTCCATTAGAAACATATAATCAATTAGATTCGAACATTTATTGTTTCAAAGAAATCCGACTCATAACGAATCCTGTACACTTGGTTGACGTTTAAAACTCAATATTATGAACTACCGCGACGTTACGAGCTTGATTATAATTAAACTAAAATTAATACGTTCAATTGTCGTTTATAAAAATATTCGTTACTATAATTCAATTCTAAACTGAATTAGATCTATTAAATTATCCAATTTACACCATATTGCCAATTCAGCTATTACTGACAATTTCAGAATTAAATTATATTATCCCACTGTTTATATTAATTAAATATTCAATATATTTAAATTCAAACCAATTAAATTATCAAACCAATATATTAAAATAATTAAATTCATTAAATATTAAATCGCTAAAATTTTGGGATGTTATAGGGTAGGTATTAGCCAAATCGATACGCAACCCCATTTTCAATTTCCTTCGATTTTTTGGAGAACTGAATCTCTATGTTACGGTGAAAAGGGTTTGCCCCTTTATAAAACCAAACGAATAAAATTAGGGGTCGGTTAAAATGTGTCATACTATTTTAAAATAAATAAAAAATCAACACGTTTGATTTATATATATTATTTATTTGAAATCGCCTCTTCTTTCAAACGCTCTGATGCATGACCTCATAGGTTATATAACATTGGCAATGATTTTAAATCGTAGTTAAAATCAAGAACAGTGATTGGCATCTAGTAATACGTCACTGCTAACCAAGTTATAATAATATCAACAATTCGATACAACATTTTCTATGACCAGTGTATTAATGCAATATAAATCTTTTAACCAATATATCCAAGATTAAACTTGAGGCATGGAACGTATCATATTTCTTTATAATTTAATCTTTTTATCTTGATTGATGAGTAGACTATTTAAAAACAAATAAATATTTGAGCATGGCCATGGATTTCATAGTCTCACTGAATCAAAAGGCCCACGGATATCTCTACTTATATCGTAAGGTTAAATTCCATCTAGATCATTAATAATTTTCAATCGATTCAAGATGTATCCAATAATCACTGTTATCATCTACTGGGTTCAAAGTAACTTTTGATGATATTAAAACACAAATATCCTCGAATAAAATTATAATGATTTTCAGGTATGAAGACCATTACATCACTGTCGCTATGAGAATAACTTATGATACTATTAACTATATTCCATGTAGTTTTCTCATGGTGGACCAACCCAATATGCTATTCTCCAATACGTATTTATGTATAGACGTTAATATCACGTATATTAATGATCAATGAGATATGATCATCATTCAATCAACATACTAGTCTCAATGCTTTTATTGTTGTCATAGGTAAACAATGAAACTTGACTAGGGACATTTAAGAATTATAATACTTAATAAATTATATAATCTCATGTTCAAGTCTGTAATGGCCCGAATTTCCGTACTCTTTGAGTCGACTAATAACACCACACGTCCAACCCAAATTGCACAGAAATACGAATCATTATTAGAAAGAAATTAGAGGATGAGAAATAGAAAGAAAGAAATATTAGAATAGAAGAAAACGAAGATCACAAACTCATAGCGGAACGGATAAAATATTCTTGATAGCATAAACTTTGAAATACAATTCAATAACTTTATATACATACCATCATCAGAGCACAAAAGTTATTCTTGGAACAGTTATAAACACTTGTTTCCAGATACAACATAGGACACAGCGGAAAATATGATAGTCTATAGCTAATTGATGAAGCCTCCTGCTTCGAGCTCCTCCAAGTGAATCTATAAAATCTCGATTACTTGACTGCCTTACAAATTTGGGCACCCAAGAGTTTAGGGAAAACAAACAAAATAAACTCTGGGTCAGTCATGGGATTGGTGTGAGTAAACTCCAACCATTTGTTTAACTTTCGAAATCCTTTCGAAAGAAAGGATAATCGTAAGACCGATTCATACATAAACACGTATGCTTTTTACCTTACAATAACCAAAATATTTTTGATATCAAATCCAGTGTTGTTACAATAGTGTCTACATCAAATAAATAGAAATCTAGCGGAACGCTTGCATCTCATGCTCCATATATAATATAAAATCAAAAAACGTAGGGCGCTTATTAGAGATTGGATTCCGACTATGACAAGGTATGGAACCACCTTCCGATAGTGTATCTCTAGAGGGGGATACACTAGGTTCAACAAGAACGTCTTGCAACCCGGCCCACACACGGCTGACCACTCATTTAAATTGAGTTTATCGAGCATATTATCACCAATGGTTGTGATCAGCAACCGTTACCAAAAGTATACAACAGCGAATTGGATAAGAAGCAAATGAAATTTCTCTAGATCAGGTGATAATACCCCTAATGGGATTGACCCACATGGCCATACTTCCTGCCCGATTTTTGTCATTTCCCAGGTGATGAGGCTTGAGGTCACGATTTTCTTTCAGCACTTCTTGCCATCATTTACTTTGAATGTTATGTCATCAGACATTTGTCCATATACGTTGTCCTGGGTTTGGACAAACCGAAGGCATCATTCGATTAATCCCTCTCAGGCAATTCCTACCTAGGATTAACAAACAGCCCTTGCCCTTTACTCCTTCTTCAATTATTCTCAACATGACTTGATTCGTAACGCTTATGCCAATACGGAGTGGTTTTCAGATATTAAATTTGATCCCGGACTCTCCATATTGACAACGGAGGTATAAAATAAATTAAAACTTTGATAGTCAGTGATTTAACTATCAAAGTAACATCCATACAATTAATGGTCCTATTTCCAATTGGAAATTCTACCGATCAACCATCAACAACACTAGCCCCTTTTTATATTAATTCCTTATTTTATTATCGATTCCAAAATCCATTTTCAATCTTCCATATCCTTTCAAATCTCAATCTCGATTCTTGGAAGACATTTCCAACTATCAGTTATTCCAATTTGAAAACATTTCTATATATTCATATATTCTTATTTCTATATTTTAGAAAATATATTTTATTAACATTGGAAAAACATTTCCAATTATCATTACTTACTTCTAGTTATCCCAAACCATTTCATTTTCTATACTTAGATACCACATCTGATTTACTTTGGAAAATGTTTCCAAGACCTTTTCATTAAGTTAAACCCATGTTACATAATAAACATCGTTGCTATAACTCACTTCATTAATTATTCATTTACTAATCGGATCCATAACCAATCTTCACTACCAAACCTTAACCATTCCTTAGTTAATTATGAAGTCAATCAAGTTGGGGTATAATTACCTCTCAGACCATAACCGAACAACATTCTCAACTTTGAAACAGACAAAGCTCACAACTTCAAATAAAACATCGCTTACGCGACTCTCGGATTCAATCTAAGAATCCACTTCCTTTACGGGAAAACATTGATTATAACGGTAGCGTTATAATCGTTGTTTCCAAATATTTGATTTATAAGACATTTATTATAACGACATCGTTAAAATCGCTGTTTAGATTTACAAAACATATATTATAATAACAGCGCTAAAATCGCTATTTAGATTTACAGAAAATTTATTATAATAACAGCGCTAAAATCGCCGCTTGGATTTACAAAACATTTATTATAATGACAGCGCTAAAATCGCTATTTAGATTTACAAAACATTTATTATAACAATAGAATTATAATTGTTGTTTCTAAATATTTGATTTATAACAAATATAACTTGTACTTATTAATTTCAATAAAATAAATAAGTAAATAAATAGATTTGATTCAGATGTAAAGTAAAAATAACTACTTCCCTAAATTCGATATAATCGAATTCCAATAGATGACTTTCTCTCGAATAATTTATATTCGTTTTATATTTCGAACTTCGGAACTTAACCACCTTTACAGGTTAACCCAATCTCCCTTATGATTATTTCCATTTCCCTTATCATTCAAATTCCTATTTGAATTCACCTTTTCAACCCAGATTTCTTTTATAAAGGCTTGCATTTGCAAAATATCCGCTTTCAAGATTATTCACTATAATTGTGAATAATATTCCTTTTTACATAATTAAATCCATTTGATGGTACCATTTCAAATCTAAATTCCATTTATAACTTCTATTTATAATTGTTTATAGAAAATCTCAATATTAGTTTCAAACATTTATAATCTTGTTTATAATTTTCTTTATAATTTGCTAAGTTCAAATCTCATTTCAAATATTGGTTTCCAAACCGTTATCCACTTTTCATATAAATTCAATTTTGAATTTATATTTCAATTTATCCAATGGTAAATAATTCACTTAATTTATACTTTCATTTATAAACAACTTTTTATTTCTCCATTTACATGTTTTTAATTTCAACCCTATTTGAAGTTACATTTCTGTTTTTGGAAATAAATATCCTTTTTAAAAACTCAAATATCATTTTCTATATAAATTCATTTTTGGGTTTTTAAATACTAACATTCTAGGGCCAGGGTAGTTCAAACACAACATAACATAATCAATCACAAATTATATAACACATCATATAACACAACAAATAAAACAGTAACATAAATATTGAGGAATCCAGTTGGATCCCTCCAACCTTTTTCCCTGCATCCACAGATGTTAATCAACATCAATAATATTATTTCACATCAACATGAAATATCAGAACTAATAATCGATTAACGAGGTAATTATATCAATCATTTCAACCAATTTCATCAACTATTCAACCAATCAACCATTGTACAATATAAAATTACTATAAATGAATTTAAAACTCGTTTATATAGAAATATAAACGAGGTAGTGTCAGTGAGTTTACTCTCATAGTTTTGTAGTTGACGGTTCTGCCATGGTTCCATTTAAAATCAAACATGCGTTTGATTTTACCACGAAATACCGGTAACTCTGTTCTTAGCCATGTTAGGTTCTGCAATGTAGATCTTGTCACTACGATCCCAACGTGACCAGTATCGTTCAATTCTGTTCACTAGCCTATGAGGTATAACGGTTACAAATTTTAAAGCAATTAAAAGGCCATTAGTTTTAAATAATATATTCTTAATTACCTCATAAACTAATAAACATGCATTAGCCAATTTTAATGCTCCTTCCCCAGTTCTTGTACTGACTGTAACCTGTTATTCACCACACAACTTCCAGTGCTTCATTCCTCCTTTACCATCAACGTTTTTCACTGCTAACCTCACCATTCCAACACTCCTTTAGCACGTCACTGATAACTTAATATCAGACCCATCCGATAACCAGACCACTCCTTCTTGCTACCTCAGCACACCACTCCCGAGCATCTCCAACGCCGATCAACAGGTCCCCCTAACGCCACCCTTACTCCCACAATACCCAACGAACTCAGTTCAGTTCAACTGGACGGAATCACCTCCCCAATCCATCATTAACAACTACGCTCGCCTCATACGTGTAGCCAACTCCACTCCCTCCTAATACTTATTATCTGACATCAGTACACACCCTATTTAAGCAACCTCCTGGAACCTACTTTAACTATACTATACCCAAAAGCTACAGCAGACAACAACCTCAACCACACAACCGTAACCACCAGGACAACCCATGAACACTCCTTATCCAATTTGATTTTCCCATTTCCAGTAACTCATGCCATGTCCAATTTTCTCAGTAATATCCCCTCTCCTCATTCGACGCAACACCTCCCATTCCAGAAAAAGAAAACCATCTTTCTCTATTTATTGATTTTGTTAAAAATTTCGGACTTTGTCCTCGATCATAATATTTCAATGTTGCTCCTTATTCCTAACGCAGCATCATTCTTGTTCCACCATTTCACAAAACTTAAACAAATTCCACCCTTAACTCTCCACTCAAACTCCACGTGTTATGCTTCGCTGAAACCAACAACGAGACCCCAACGTTCGTTGCTTTGCAAAATACCTCCGTCGTGTACCCCTACGCCTCATTCTACCATTCCGTTCATGGTTCCTCTTCATGAATTAATATGAAAACATTGATCCCTTTTGGATCGAATTGCCCAAATAGTTGCTCACAGTTGTGAATTTTCCTCATGAATCGAAAGATGCTATTGATTTCATGAATAAAAATTTAGGTATTCTCGAATCATTAAACCCTAGATTGCTGCTATAAACTCGTGTTCCAGATACATCGTGCCAGCCCATCGATCTGAGGATGAGCATGAAGCTCTGGCCTTCGGAATCTCAATAGATCTGGAACTGAAACATTCTTTTGAGTGTTTGATTTTTAATTTGAATTGAAGTGGCGAATTTACTTTGTTTTATTTACTGGAGGATGGAAGAAGGAGTAAGAATGGGAAACACGAAAATGAATTGGGAAAATGAGAGATTTGGGATGTTGATTTTATAATGTTAACTTACGTAGCCCGCACGGAAATGTGTCTTGGTACGCACGGCTATTAATACTTGGCACGCACGGTTTAGAAAATGAGGGGAGTTTCTGGGTAAGGTAAGCTTGAAATATTTATTTACCTTTGTCTGTACGGTTTCACACACTCAATTAAATTTTGATAAGGACTTGCCTACCCCCTTTTAGAGCATGTGTGCTTGAACTATATCCATCCCATACGCCTATTTCTGAACATTCATTATTTAACTTGATGTTTTGCATTGCTGTTTTTGTTTCCTATGCATGCCTTCTATCTACAATAAAATTTGTCTACTGTAGTCATCTATTTAAAGAAGGTAGAAAATAAAAGTAACACAAGCCGTCAATATTTTATGCAACTACATTCCTAATCATCTTCTGTGTGCAAAGCGCGTGTCATTTATTAGTGTATATTTAAGTTAGAAAAATATGGTTACTCTATTACATACTACTTCGTTTATAGACGAGTCACAATGACAAAAGTAAAAAAATACTGTTACATCAAGCAATGTGCTACGATTTCAGAAATATAATGAGGTAGACAGATTAACTTATCTTGTGATATCCAGAAACACTGACATAGGGTGTAAAATACTTCAAATAAAAAGTTGTTATTTTTTAAAATTAAAAATTACTGTAAAATTCTAGAATTTAAATTATAACTACGCCTTGAAAATCTTGCCAGAATAATCTAATTTGGATTTAAAAAAAAAATCGCTAAAATCCTATATTGTTTGGAAATTAAATCAAACCAATCTCCAATTAACAAATAAATTACATATCCAGTCTGAATATATACATATAGTTCAAACTATTCCAAATTTGAATTTTAATCTCGATATTTCTATATTTAATTTAAAACGATATTCAATATATTTTAAAATCCATTTATTTTATTAAATAAATTCCATAAAAATTTCTATATATAATTCAAACAAAATATTTTAAAAAAATTAAATACTCAGAATTCAATGGCTAAAAATCCGGGTCGTTACATTCCTTCCCTCTTAAAATAACTTCGTCCTCGAAATTGCTAAGCAGTAAAAATGCTTTAAATCTAACTCCTCATAACCTATATAGTTGAAATCTTATATTCCATATCTTCATAACTCAGTTCATATCCGACCTTCGAATTCCCATACCAAGCTCGACCATTCATAATTCTTTCCAAATGATCTGTCCACCAATTTTGGACAATCCATCATCACTTTCTTATCTTCAATTCATATGCTCTTCTGCATATCCACACCCATTCCAATTGATTTTAAATCCGTTTATCAATTCATTATTCCACTTGAAATTTTATTAACCAATTTTGGTTTTCTTATGTCAATTACAATTTTTAACTCGATTTTAAATTATCAAAAAAAATTCTTGAAAATTTTCTAACTCTTTAAATTTTCAAAAAATTTCGCCAGCATCTCCTTTGCATGTCTCGATCGGTACAACCATAACTCGCCTTTCTAGGCCTTCTCCAATCCAAAAGAAAATCAAAAAGCCAAGCGGCATGCCCTATAGGCTCATAAAACCATCAAACCCAAGTAATATTGTAAACATGTACCTTTTTGTCGGGAATAAATTCTATCTTTTGCATTTCCTTCCATTCAATATCTGCTCAGCATACATATATCCATATCCAGTTGGTTTCAAATCAATCTAGCTTCCAGTTTTTAACATTCTAATCAACCTATGATTAATTCACTTCCATTCTATCAATTCAAATCTGATTTCTATGTAAGTCAATCCACTTATTATACTTGTATCCAAATCTATCATGATTCAATTTTAATTAACAACATCCAATATATATTCAATTTGCTTATTCATAAGTTGAATTCATATTAATAATTTGAATCTCAACATATCTTTTTATTTAATTTTATTTGGAGTTATTTCTAATCCAATCCAATTTTATTTAACTTAAGTTAAATTCCAATTCATTTGATACATTTTTACCATTCAATCTATTCAACTTATAAAAGTTAAATTTTAATTTCAGAATTCAAATTTCCGGGTTTATTTCAAATTAGTTTGAAATCATATATATTTATACACACATATTTATAATCAGCTCAATTCAAAACATTTGAATTTCTAAGACAACTCTATTTTTCTCAAAAATTCCCATTAATAAAACTAATATGGTAGTAATCCATTACTTAGAAACTTGAAAATGAATACCGATAATGTTGTGATCCATTATCAGAATTATTTTCTCGTCACTGAAGTGGTTTCAGTGCTTAATCCCTTTAAAAATCCATTTAAACCATTCTTATTCAAAATACTTTAAAGTAATGTTATATTACCTTATAATATTTCAGAAAATATTTTCTAAACACCCGGAATAAATTCCAATTCTGGTTTGAACTTAATCTTGGTTTATCTCATTTGCATACATTATCCGTATACAATCCATTTAACTGTAATAACAATCAACATATCCCTATACTATAATATTTCAGAAATTCATCCTTTCATATCAAAATAATTTTGGGTAAATTTCATTTACCCCATTTTAAAATAATAATGTATCGAATTGCTTCGTTCGAGGGTTTAGAAACACCTATCGATACAGTTGTACATTCTGTATTGACCAGAAATCATAAACAACTCAACAAATCAGTCAACACAATATAAAACAGTTTTATATCAAATCTACAAATAAGCTCTCTCGTATATATACTCAAACTCAATCTAGGATACTACTAACCCCATCTCTATTGAGTTATGCCACAGAGCCAAGGTAATTACTTAACCTTCAGCTCTGATACCAGCTGTAATGGCCCGAATTTCTGTAACGACCCGCATTCTATGCATCAAAGGATCGTAGAATATTTATTTCTTTCACATACGAAGTCGTATGGTCATGTAACTTTGGGAGACGATTATTAGGATCATTTTCCATGTTCAAGATTTTTTCTGATTTTAAATGACCGTTTTGCCCCTAGCTGATCTTGTTTTGGCCATAACTTTTTATTGGTAAGGATTTTCGACCTAAAACCCCTTCCATTAGATTCAGATGATGGTTTACCTTTCCGTAGAGTGGTCATATGTGAAAAAAGGACTTACCGTTTGGGAGATATGGCTGAAATAATGTTTGGAAGGCCAAAAGCAGCTTAATTGGGCTTAACCGGGTGATTAGCAGCTAGGCCCATTGGGGGATTTCGGGATTAGTGCTATATGAGGGCCGAATAGGGTTAGAGAAACCTTTTCTTATTCATTTTTCAGCCGCCACTTACCTCTCTTCAACCCTAACAATGGCCTCCACTTTCTAAATTCATCCCAAATCACTAGCTTAATCTACACCAAATCAAGAAAGTCTAGTGGCAAATCAGAGTTAGGGCTGCTGCTAAGCATTGGAATTCGACCTATAACAGTTGCAAAGTTCAAATCTAAGATTAATTTTTGGCCAAGGTGAGTGATTTGCATTGTTTTTCACTAATTACGACTAATTAGGGGTGATTAGTGATAATTAGCGAAATTATGGCTCAGAAAAATCTGGAAAAATTTGTAAAATTCTAAAATATTATTTTATCTCTCTGTTAGAAATTTGGGTGAATTGGGTTAAGTTTTGCTAATCCTAATATTCGTTATGCTTAAACATGATTAGGGGAAAACATGGGTTCTTGGGTATGTTTGATCTATATTATCATGATTATTTATTGTTTTGGTGTTTGTGGATGACTATACATGTTGATATGACTGTTTGGATTGTTTTCTAATTGTTTAGAACAGTTAGAATAGTCGAGGGTGTAAAAATAGTCGCTAAAAGTCGTAGGAAAAATATGCAGGAGGCAAACCAGATCGGATCACCCCTACCCGAACCGACCCGTTCGTGAAGCACATGCCATGACTCGACCTGATCGTAGAGCAAACCCCCATCACGAACCGGAGCACCCTTCACGAACCGCCTGTGCCATGAGCTGGTGCAACCCCCACGAGCTGACCTAGGAGCATCATCACGAGTCAATAGCCTGGAGGTTTGACCACGAACCAGAGTTTGGTGCATCACCCACGAGCCACCAAGGAAGTGTTGCCACGACCCGAGCCCACCATCACGACCAGGAACCACGAGTGGACCTCACGAGCCACGATCCAGTCGAGGAAGGGAGGTCACGAACCGGAACAGGACCTACGAGTTGGAGATGGAGACCACGAACTATGCCAAGAAAAGGACCCACGAGCCGACCAGGAAGGGCGTCCGCGATCCGATCATCGAGCTTGGACAGCGAACAAACTGAGAGGAAAATGAAGTGCGAACGGGATGGTGACCAAAACCCGAGATGCAAAGGTAGTCCAAATAGGAAGTTGAACTCAGGATCCAGTTGGGAACAGACGAATTAACTTCATGATTGGACTTTGTTGCGGGACGTGTGCTAAGGGATTATCGATGCCTATAGCTTTGACTCACCACTGAGAGATAGGTTAGTGGCTATGGATCAGTGCAGTGGAGTCGTTATGATTCCATGGCGCAGAGTGATCATAGCAAAGAATTGGGTGATCAAAGTGGTGGATATCGTTTGCTTTACGCACTGAGTGAGAGATGTGAGGATGATTGCTATGTTTGGTGCTTGCTATCATCATTACCCCCACCCCCATTACTTTTACACTTTATGTTAGTGTTACCTTAAAGTACTGTACATCTTGTTATGCTAACTCTTTGGTTACAGGTCCAGGTTCAGGTATGATTGAATTATATCTGTTATTGTTCTGTTTTGTTGCTTATCGCTCATACGAGACTTTTGTCCGACCCAGAGTTTTATGTCTCTTCTTATTGCTCTGGGTGCTCCTAAACGAGCAGACTAGAGATAGGTCAGGTGAATATGCACGAGTAGATGTCCGGAGACGAGTTGGAGGCTTACACGTACCATTTATACATATATTCTCTCTGTGTCGCTACTGGTCACTACTTTGGGCATTAATAGTGTACCTTTCTTATTTTGCTTTATAGACGGTTTTTTTTAAAAGTTGTAATAATGATGATGTGGAACATAAGCTGTATTTTGGATTTTCCGCTGCTATGATGGTTTAGTTTTCAGCTTATGCACAGTCTCACCTGTTTTATGTCAAAGTTATGTTATTATTATATTTTATCCCATGCGCTGTGAGACATTCTACGGGTTCCTTGTTAGTTCAAATTCCTTTCTTTTCCTTTCTTTGGCGACCATCCTGTGCTAGTCGGGCATTGGAATAGCGCACTTTCATTGGAAATGTCGACTGGTGCGGAGCGGGCCATCACATTTGGTATCAGAGCTCTAGATTGCATAGTTAACCTAGGGAAAGACACTAGGGAGAGATAGTATACCTATATGAGAGAGCGTATTTGTGATATTTTGGTTTTCAAAAGCTATATATATACTATTAGTATATCTAAGATGGAGTCGCACTGCACTGGCACCACTATGGAGATGGTTAATCTTTTCTCTTTACAGAGTGAACGATGAGCCGGTATACGAGGAGTACAGGTTCAGGAGAAAACAATAGGGATGTTCCTGATATGAGGACGATGTTTACTACCTTCATGCGAAAGATGCTTAGGGATGCTCGGGGAGCAGTTCCTAATGCTGTTAACAGTGGTGGTGCAGTAGTGCAGGCGCCCAAGGCCGATTTCACCAAGCTTAACAAGGATTATACTAGTCTTGGCGGGAAGCCATTTCACGGAACAGAGTCGGCTACGGATGTTCAAGATTAGTTGGATAGTTATGAGCGCATATTCGAGGACTTGGTAATCGATGATGCCATGAAGAGAAAGTTAGCATCGCGTCAGCTTCAAGGACGAGCTATGAATTTGTGGAATGCTATTAAAACAGCTACTCTTGAAGATCAAGTTACTTGGAATCAGTTTATGACTCGTTTCAGCAAAAAGTTCATTCCAGCTGCTCACAAGTCTGAATTGTTTAGGAAATTTTTGGAGCTTAAGCAGAATGGTAGGGCAGTCTCGGAATATATTGCTGAGTTCGAAACTTTATTGAAGTATGGATTATCTCTTATCGACACTGCCGAGAAGAAGAACGAGAAGTTCATAACCGGCTTAGATGAGTACTTAGGGGAAGGGCTGATAAACCACATCAATGAGACGTTCGAGTCTATAGTGGGAAAAGCATTGAGATCAGAGAGTCTTTACCCTAAGTCAAAGGCTGATGTTGCTATTTCATCTATAGAGGAACCAAAGCCGCAAACAAGCGGTGGAGGTAAGAAGGAGTCTCAAAATAAGAGAAAACAGGATCAGACCAAGGGTGGTCAGAAAAAGAAGGACAAGAAAGATAAAGAGTGCTTTAGTTGTGGCAAGAAGGTCCACTATGCTAGAGATTGTTAGGAAAAGCCTTGGGAAAGGAAGTGCTTCAATTGCGGCCAAGTGGGACATCACAAGGATAATTGCCCGCAACCCCCTAAAGAGAAGCAGATTGTGAAAGCATATGCTATCAACGTTGTTCCTTCTTCGTCGAATGCCCCAACTGCGGCGGAGAAGGGAAAGGGTGTCATTATTCGAGGTATGCTTTCTATTTATGATGTTTCTGTTCTAGTTTTGTAGATAGCGAGGCATCACATTCCTTCATATCTAGTGACCTGGTGGATAAGTTGGGATTGGAACCTGAGATAGTTGACAGACCTTTAGTTGTGATGAACCCAATAGGTGGTTGGACTAGTCTTTGCATGATTTGTTGTAATGTGGTCTTATTGAGTTATGGATGTATGTTTGCTTGTGATTGTTTAGTTGTTTTGCTAGTATCATCTCACGTAGAATGTCTGAATTCGGAGGAGATGTTCCTTGAGTGCTTTTCTGATATTGGTTTAGGCCTTTGGGGCTTGTGCTTAGGGAATGTCGAGTTCGACTAGGATGGTTTACGTGAGATAAAAGTAGTTGTTGTGATTTCCATTGAATGATATCTCGGCTTACTCGAGGAGTGATGTGCAGCCGTGACATGATAAGACTGTTCAGTGGTATGGGCTGATGCGAGTTAGACTCGATAGGGTTATGAGAAGACTCGAGTGGGACTCGAGAAAGATGCAAAGTAATGGATTGTTT
Source organism: Allium sativum (assembly GCA_030737875.1). Lineage (NCBI taxonomy): Eukaryota > Viridiplantae > Streptophyta > Magnoliopsida > Asparagales > Amaryllidaceae > Allium > Allium sativum. Next base: position 636,464,301 of record CM060919.1, read on the forward strand.
AGGACCCTATGTTGATATTCTTTTTGAAGGAATAGGATGTGTTCGTTGATCATGGAAGATGCAACGAAGGTTCGAACGAATCAAGTTGGACTTGAACTCGTAAAAGAAAATAGGTGTTCGTTAATCTGGGAGATGCAACGAATAGGGAGACGACTCACGCTGGATTAGAGTTTGTCGGTAATGGATACTCAAGACTGGGTCTGAGTTTATGGGTAATAGATTGACTCAAGTTGGACTCGAGAAGGCTACAAGGAAATGGGTTGGCTCGAGTTGGACTCGAGAGGGAAAAAAGATAATGGATAGACTTGGGTGGGACTCGAGTGTTTTAGGCGGACTAAAAGTAGGGGCATCTGGGGACGCCCGTTACCTTGGATCCGTTGGACGTGATCTAATTATCCTTGGAGGATAAATGTACGTTGGACGTATGGTAGTCCGTATGGAAGCGGGGCTTCCATTAGCCTTGGGATTGGTTGGACCAGTCAAGTAGGCATCAACGTATGTATGGAGGCAGGGCTTCCGTTAGCCTTTGGATTGGTTGGACCAGTCAAGTAGGTATCGACGTGTGTATGGCTTTAGCAGGTGATTGATAGGACATATTTGACGGATGCTATGGTTGCTATGTTTGTTCCTGTTTTATTCCCTTGAGTAGACTATCACCTGTAGGATTCTGGTAATAGAGAACGAAGAGATGATGGTATACACAGATGCATGTGGTACCAGACTAGGTGCTGCACTGCTGCATTGAGTAAGAAACATGCCAGTTTAGATGCTATGTTTCTTGAATGGAAGTAATTGGAGTATATCGTGGGAGATGATTTCAGACCTAAATATGGATTGGATCTAGAAATATTGGCAAGTTTGACGGTTAAACCAACTTTGATTGAGCGGATTGGTTCCAGTTAGAGGGACGATCCTAATACCTAATGGAAATCTTCTCCAAGGAAGAGATGAATACCGATGGTGAGAAAATGGACAAGTATGGACCAGATGGAGAAGGATGGCTTCGAAAGGATGATAAACTGGTTATACCCAATGTCAATGGATGGAGAGATGAAGTTCTTAGAGAATGTCATCACTCAAGACTGACTATACATCCTGGTGGTAACAAAATGTATCGAGACATGAAGCAGACCTACTACTTGGAAGAGATAAAGAGAGACGTTGGGAAGTTTATCTCTAAGATTATGAATTGCTAGTTAGTTAAAGCTGAGCAAAGGAAGCCTAGTGGTTTGTTACAACCGTTGAAAATTCCCGAATGGAATTGGGAATAAGTCTCGATGGATTTCATTGATGGGTTACCAAGGACTAGATCGAGCCATGATAGCATTTGGGTGATTGTGGACCGATTGACCAAGAATGCAAAGCTTATACCCGTCAAGTCGAATAGAACATCAGTTAAGTTAGCAGAACTATATATGAAGTGGGTAGTGAGATTTCATGGAGTACCTAAAAGCATTGTGAGTGACCGAGACCTGCTAGTGGGTTTTGGAAGAGCTTACAAGAGGCTCTAGGGTCAGAACTACACCTCAGTACCGTGTATCATCCTCAAACTGATGGTCAGACAGAGAGGGTGAATCGAGTATTAGAGGATCTCTTGAGAGCTTGCATATTGGATTTTGTTGGATCATGGGATGACCATTTGGATCTAGTAGAGTTTGCATATAATAATAATAGTTATCAATCAAGTATCGGTATGGCTCCATTTGAAGCTTTGTACGGAAGATCGTGCAACTCACCATCATGTCGGTTAGAAAACAGTGGAAAATTTGTGCTTAGACTGGAAGTAATAAGAAAAACTTCAGATAAGAACAAGGTTGTCCAACAACAAATGAAGGCTGCCCAAGATAGGCAGAAGGGTTAGGCTGATAGAAGACGAAGAGATTTGGAATTCTTCGTTAACGACTTGGTATTCGTCAAGATCTCTCCATTAAAGAGCGTGGTACGATTTGGTAGGAGAGGCAAGTTAACACCAAGATTTGTTGGTCCATTCCCAATCCTCGAGCAAGTTGGGAATTTGGCATATAAAGTTGAATTACCAGAGAAGATGGCAGGAGTTCATAACATATTTCATGTTTCCCAGTTAAGGAAATTCGTGCACGACCCCGATATGACTATTTCACCTGATCAGTTGGATGATATCGAAGTAGAACCTGAGGCGGTTTGGGAATCGCAAGCCGATTCGTATTGTCGAGCAAGATACGAAGCAACTTCGAAGGAAAGTGGTGGATCTAGTCAAAGTTCAGTGGGGGCGAGAATGAGAATGACTGTACTTGGGAGACAGAGGAGAGCATTAGGAAGACATATCCAGAACTCTTTGCCTGGTAAGATTTTAATTGCGACTTAGTTTTCCGCATGCTAGGATAGACTTGTTTGTTTGTTTTTGTGCGTTTGATTGTTGTGAATGGTTGGTAGGCATGTGGGATCCTTTGCTTGTTTCTTAGTTAAGGAATTTCAAGGGTGGAATTTCTTAAGGGAGGAAGAATGTAACGACCCGCATTCTACGCATCGAAGGATCGTAGAATATTTATTTCTTTCACATACAAAGTCGTATGGTCATGTAACTTTGAGAGACGACTATCGGGTCATTTCCCATGTTCATGATTTTTGCTGATTTTAAATGACCGTTTTGCCCCTAGCTGATCTTGTTTTGGCCATAACTTTTGATTGGTTAGGATTTTTGACCTGAAACCATTTCTATTAGATCTGGATGATGGTTTACTTTCCGTAGAGTGGTCATATGTGAAAAAAGGACTTACCGTTTGGGAGATAAGGCTGAAATAATGTTTGGAAGGCCAAAAGCAGCTTAACTGGGCTTAACCGGGTGATTAGCAGCTAGGCCCATTGGGGGATTTCGGGATTGGAGCTATATGAGGGCCGATTAGGGTTAGAGAAACCTTTTCTTATTCATTTTTCAGCCGCCACTTACCTCTCTTCAACCCTAACAATGGCCTCCACTTTCTAAATTCGTCCCAAATCACCGTTTAATCGCATATTAGCTTAATCTACACCAAATCAAGAAAGTCTAATGGCAAATCAGAGTTGGGACTGCTGCTAAGCATTGGAATTTGACCTATAACAGTAGTAAAGTTCAGATCTAAGATTAATTTGTGGCCAAAGTAAGTGATTTGCATTGTTTTTCACTAATTACGGCTAATTAGGGGTGATTAGTGATAATTAGCGAAATTATGGCTCAGAAAATTTTGGAAAATTTTGTAAAATTCTAAAGTATTATTTTAGGCCTTTGTTAGAAATTTGGGTTAATCTGGTTAAGTTTTACTAATCCTATCATTAATTATGCTTAAACATGATTAAGGGAAAACATGGGTTCTTGGGTATGTTTGATCTATATTATCATGATTATTTATTGTTTTGGTGTTTGTGGATGACTATACATGTTGCTATGACTGTTTGGAATGTTTTTCCAATTGTTTAGAACAGTTAGAATAGTCGAAAACGCCGTCGTGTGGCGTAAAAAAGTCGTTGGAAGTTGCAGGAAAAATATGCAGGAGCCCGACCGGATCGGATCGCCCCTACCCGAACCGACCCGTTCGTGAAGCACATGCCACGACCTGACCTGATCGTAGAGCACACCCCCATCATGAATCGGACCACCCATCACGAACCGCCTATTCCATGAGCTGGGGCAACCCCCATGAGCTGACCTAGGAGCATCATCACGAGTCGATAGCCTGGAGGTTTGAGCACGAACCAGAGTTTGGTGCACCACCGACGAGCCACCAGGGAAGTGTTTTCACGACCCGAGCCCACCATCACGACTAGGAACCACGAGTGGAGCTCACGAGGCACGATCCAGTCGAGGAAGGGAGGTCACGAACTGGAATAGGACCTAAGAGTCGGAGATGAAGACTAAGAACTGTGCCAATAGGAGAACCCATGAGCCGACCAGGAAGCGGGTCCATGAGCAGGATCCACGATCCGATATTCGAGCTTGGACAGCGAACAAACTGAGAGGAAAATGAAGTGCAAATGGGATGGTGACCAAAATCCGAGATGCAAAGGTAGTAGAAATAGGAAGTAGAACACAGGATCCAATTGGGAACTGACGAGTTAACTTCATGATTGGACTTTGCTGCGAAGACATGTGCTAAGGGGTTATCGATGCCTATAGCTTTGACTCACCACTGAGAGACGAATTAGTGGCTAGGGATCAGTGCAGTGGAGCGGTTATGACTCCATAGGGCAGAGTGATCATGGCAAAGAATTGGGTGATCCAAGTGGTGGATATCGTTTTCTTTATGCACTAAGTGAGAGATGTGAGGATGATTGCTATGTTTGGTGTTTGCTATCATCATTACCCCAACCTCCATTACTTTTACACTTTATGTTAGTGTTACCTTATAGTACTATACATCTTGTTGTGCTAACTCTTTGGTTGTAGGTCCAGGTTTAAGTATGATTGGATTATACCTGTTATTGTTTTGTTTTGTTGCTTATCGCTCATACCAGACTTTTGTCAGACCCAGAGTTTTATGTCACTTCTTTTTTACTCTGGTGCTCCTAAACGAGTAGACTAGAGACAAGTCAGGTGGATATGCACGAGTAGATGTCCGGAGACAAGCAGGTGGCTTACACGTACCATTTATACATATATTCTCCCTGTGTCGCTGCTGGTCACTACTTTGGGCATTAGTAGTGTACCTTTCTTAGTTTGCTTTAGAGAGTTTTTTTTAAAAAAAGTTGTAATAATGATGATGTGGAATATAAGCTGTATTTTGGATTTTCCGCTGCTATGATGGTTTAGTTTTCAGCTTATGCACAGTTTCACCTGTTTTATGTCAAAGTTATGTTATTATTATATTTTATCCCATGCGCTATGAGACATTCTACAGGTTCCTTGTTAGTTCAAATTTCTTTCTTTTCCTTTCTTTGGCGACCGTCCTGTGATAGTTGAGCATTGGCACATCGCACTTTCACTGGAAATGTCGTCTGGTGCGGGGAGGGCCGTCACAATTTCTGTGCTCTTTGAGTCGACTAATAACACCACACGTCCAACCTAAATTGCACAGAAATACGAATCATTATTAGAAAGAAGTTAGAGGATTAGATATAGAAGGAAAGAAATATTAGAATAGAAGAAAATGAAGATCACTAACTCACAACGGAACGGATAAAATATACTTGATAGCATAAACTTTGAAATACAATTCAGTAACTTTATATACATACCATCATCAGAGTTCAAAAGTTATTCTTGGAACAGTTATAAACACCTGTTTATGGATACAACACAGCAGAAAATATGATAGTCTATAGCTAATTGATGAATATTGCTGCTTCGAGCTCCTCTAAGTGAATCTGTAAAATCCCGATTACTTGACTTCCCGTACAAATTTGGGCACCCAAGAGTTTAGGGAAAACAAAAAAAAACTTTGGGTCAGTCATGGGACTAGTGTGAGTAAACTCCAACCATTTATTTAACTTTTAAAATCCTTACAAAAGAAATGATAATCGTAAGACCGATCCACACATAAACACGGATGGTTTTTACCTTACGATAACCAAAATATTTTTGATATCAAATCCAGTTATATTACAATAGTGCCTACATCAAATGAATAGAAATCTAGCGGAATGCTTGCATCTCACGCTCCATATATAATATAAAATCAAAAACCGCAGGGCGCTTATTGGAGATTGGATTCCGACTATGACAAGGTATGGAATCACCTTCCGATAGTGTATAATTAGAGGGTAATATACTGGGTTCAACAAGAACGTCTTGCAACCCGGCCCACACATGGTTGACCACTCATTTAACTTGAGTGTATCGAGCATATTTTCACCAACGGTTGTGATCGGCAACCGTTACCGAAAGCATACAACAGCGAATAAGATAAGAAGCAAATGAAATTTCTCTAGATCAGGTGATAATTCCCCTATTGGGAATGACCTACATAGCCTTGCTGCCTGCACGATTTTTGTCATTCACCGGGTAATGAGGCTTGAGGTCACGATTTTTCTTTCAGCACTTCTTGCCATCATTTACTTCGAATGTTATATCGTCAGACATTTGTCCATATACGTTGTCCTGGATTTTGACAAACCGAAGGTACCATTCGATTAATCCCTCTCAGTCAATTTCTACCTAGGATTAACAAACAGCCCTTGCCCTTTACTCCTTCTTCAATTATTCTCAGCATGACTTGATTCGTAATGCTTATGCCAATACGGAGTGGTTTTCAGATATTAAATCTGATCTCGGTCTCTCCATATTGACAACGGAGGTATAAAATAAATCAAAACTTTGATAGTCGGTGATTTAACTATTAAAGTAACATCTATACAATCAACGATCCTATTTCCAATTGGAAATTCTACCGATCAACCATCAACAACACTGGCCCCTTCTTATATTAATTCCTTATGATATTATCGATTCTAAAATCCATTTTCAATCTTCCATATCCTTTCAAATCTTAATCTCGATTCTTGGAAGACATTTCCAACGTCATCATTTCTTTATTCGAGAAGATATCATTTATTCCAATTTGAAAACATTTCTATATATTCATATATTCTTATTTCTATATTTTAGAAAATATACTTGATTAACATTGGAAAAAAATTCCAATTATCATTCATTACTTCTCATTTTCCCAAATCATTTCATTTTCTGTACTTAGAAACCACCACTGATTTACTTTGGAAAATGTTTCCAAGACCCTTTCATTTTGTTTAAACCCATGTTACATAATAAACATCGTTGTTATAACTCACTTCATTAATTATTCATTTACTAATCAGATCCATAACCAATCTTCACTACCGAACCTTAACCATTCCTTAGTTAATTATGAAGTCAATCAAGTTGGGGTATAATTACCTCTCAGACCTTAACCGAACAACATTCTCAACTTTGAAACAGTCAAAGATTACAACTTCAAACAAAACATCGCTTACGCGACTCTCGGATTCAATCTGAGAATCCACTTCCTTTATGGAAAAACATTGATTATAACGGTAGCGTTATTATCGCTGTTTCAAAATATTTGATTCTTAAGCATTTATTATAATGACAGCTTTAAAATCGCTGTTTAGATTCATAAAACATTTATTATAATAAGAGCGCTAAAATCGCTATTTAGATTTACAGAACATTTATTATAATAACAGCGCTAAAATCGTTGTTTAGATTTACAAAACATTTATTATAATGACAGCGCTAAAATTGCTGTTTAGATTTACAAAACATTTATTATAATGACAGCGCTAAAATCGCTGTTTAGATTTACAAAACATTTATTATAACAACAACGTTATAATCGCTGTTTCCAAATATTTGATTTATAACAAATATAAATTAAACTTATTAATTTCAGTAAAATAAGTAAGTAAATAAATAAATATGATTCAAACGGAAAGTAAAAATAACTACTTCCCTAAATTCGATATAATCGAATTCCAACAGATAACTTTCTCTCGAATAATCTATATTCGATTTATTTCGAACTTCGAAATTTATCCGCCTTTACAGGTTAACCCAATCTCCCTTATGATTATTTCCATTTCCCTTATTATTCAAATTCCTATTTGAATTCACCTTTTTAACCCAGATTTCTTTTATAAAGGCTTGCATTGGCAAAATATCTACTTTAAAGATTATTCACTATAATTGTAAATAATATTCCTTTATACATAATCAAATCCATTTGATGGTACCATATCAAATCTAAATTCCATTTATAACTTCTATTTACAATTGTTTATAGAAAATCTCAATATTAATTTCAAACATTTATAATCTTGTTTATAATTTTCTTTATAATTTGCTAAGTTCAAATCTCATTTCAAATATTGGTTTAAAAACCGTTTTCTACTTTTCATATAAATTCAATTTTGAATTTATATTTCAATTTATCCAACGATAAATAATTCACTTAATTTATACTTTCGTTTGTAAACAAATTTTTGTTTCTCCATTTACATATTTTTAATTTCAACCCTATTCGAAGTTACATTTCTGTTTTTGGAAATAAATTTCCCTTTTAAAAACTCAAATTTCATTTTCTAAATAAATTCATTTTTAGGTTTTTAAATACTAACATTCTAGGGCCAGGGTAGTTCAAACACAACATAACATAATCAATCACAAATTATATAACACATCATATAACACAACAAATAAAACAGTAACATAAATATTGAGGAATCCAGTTGGATCCCTCCAAACTTTTTCCCTGTATCTACAGATGTTAATCAACATCAATAATATTATTTCACATCAATATGAAATATCAGAACTAATAATCGATTAACAGGGTAATCATATCAACCATTTCAACCAATTTTATCAACTATTCAACCAATCAACCATTGCATAGTATAAAATTACTATAAACGAATTTAAAACTCGTTTATATATAAACGAGGTAGAGTCAGCGAGTGTACTCACATAGTTTTGTAGTTGACGGTTCTGCCATGGTTCCATTTAAAATCAAACAGGCATTTGATTTCACCACGAAATACCGGTAACTCTGTTCTTAGCCATGTTAGGTTCTGCAATGTAGATCTTGTCACTACGATCCCAATGTGACCAGTATCGTTCAATTCTGTTCACAAGACGATGAGGTATAATGGTTACAAATTTTAAAGAAATTAAAAAGGCCATTAGTTTTAAATAATAAATTCTTAATTACGTCATTAACTAATAAACACGTATTAGCCAATTTTAATCCTCCTTCCCCAGTTCTTGTACTGGCCATAACCTGTTATTCACCACACAACTTCCAGTGCTTCATTCCTCCTTTACCATCAACGTTTTTCACTGCTAACCTCACCATTCCAACACTCCTTCAGCACGTCACTGATAACTTAACATCAGACCCATCCGATAACCGGACCACTCCTTCTTGCTACCTCAGCACACCACTCCCGAGCTTCTCCAACGCCGACCAACAGGTCCCCCTAATGCCACCCTTACTCCCTACAATACCCAACGAACTTAGTTCAGTTCAACTGGACGGAATCACCTCCCCAATCCATCATTAACAACTACGCTCGCCTCATACGTGTAGCCAACTCCACTCCCTCCTAATACTTCTTATCTGACATCAGTACACACCCTATTTAAGAAACCTCTTGGAACCTACTTCAACTATACCATACCCAAAAGCTATAGCAGACAGCAACCTCAACCACCCAACCGTAACCACCAGGACAACTCACGAACACTCCTTTTCCAATTTGATTTTCCCATTTCCAGTAACTCATGCCATGTCCAATTTTCTCAGTAATATCCCCTCTCCTCATTGGACGCAACACCTTCCATTCTAGAAAAAGAAAACCATCTTTCTCTATTTGTTGATTTTGTTAAAAATTTCGGACTTTGTCCTCGACCAAAATATTTCAACGTTGCTCCTTATTCCTAACGCAGCATCATTCTTGTTCCACCATTTCACAAAACTTAAATAAATTCCACCCTTAACTCTCCACTCAAACTCCACGTGTTATGCTTCGTTGAAACCAACAACGAGACCACAACGTTCATCTCTTCGCAAAATACCTCCATTGTATACCCCTGTGCCTCATTCTACCATTCCATTCACGGTTCCTCTTCATGAATTAATATGAAAACATCGATCCCTTTTGGAATGAATTGCCCAAATAACTGTTCATAGTTGCGAATTTTCCTCACGAATTGAAAGATGTTATTGATTTCATAAATAAAAACTTAGGTATTCTCGAATCATTAAACCCTAGGTTGCTGCTATAAACTCGCGTTCCAAATACATCGTGTGCACCCATCGATCTGAGGATGAGCATGAAGCTCTGGCCTTCGAAATCTCAACAGATCTGGAACCGAAACATTCTTTTGAGTGTTTGATTTTTAATTTGAATTAAAGTGGTGAATTTACTTTGTTTTATTTACTTGAGGATGGAAGAAGGAGTAAGAATGGGAAACACAAAAATGAATCGGGAAAATGAGGGATTTGGGATGTTGATTTTATAATGGTAACTTACGTGGCCCGCACAGAAATGAGTCTTGGTACGCACGACTATTAATACTTGGTACACACGGTTTAGAAAATGAGGGGAGTTTCTGGGTAAGGTAAGCCTGAAATATTTATTTACCTTTGTCGGTACGGTTTCACACACTCAAATAAATTTTGATAAGGACTTGCCTACCCCCTTTTAGAGCATGTGTGCTTGAACTATATCCATCCCATACACCTATTTCTGAACATTCTTTATTTAACTTGATGTTCTACATTGCTGTTTTTGTTTCCTATGCATGCCTTTTATCTACAATAAAATTTGTCTACTGTAGTCACCTATCTAAAGAAGGTAGAAAATAAAAGTAACACAAGTCATCAATATTTTATGCAACTACATTCCTAATCATCTTCTATGTGCAAAGCGCGTGTCATTTATTAGTGTATATTTAAGTTAGAAAAATATGGTTACTCTATTAAATACTACTTCGTTTGTAGATGAGTCACAATGACAAAAGTAAAAGTACTGTTATATCAAGCAGTGTGCTATGATTTTAGAAATATAATGAAGTAGACAAATTAACTTATCTTGTGATATCCCAAAACACTGACATAGGGTGTAAAATACTTCAAATAAAAAGTTGCTATTTTTTTCAAATTAAAAATTACAGTAAAATTCTAGAATTTAAATTATAACTACGCCTTGAAAATCTTGCCAGAATAATCTAATTTGGATTTTTTTTAAAAATAAAAATTAATAAATAAATAATTTCTCTAAAATCCTATACGTTTGGAAATTAAATCAAACCAATCTCCAATTAACAAATAAATTACATATCCAGTCTGAATATATACATATAGCTTCAAACTAATCTAAATTTGAATTTTAATCTCGATATCTATATTTAATTTAAAATGATATTTAATATATTTTAAAATCCAGTTATTTTATTAAATAAATTCCATAAAATTTCTATATATAATTCAAATAAAATATTTAAAAAATTAAATATTCAGAATTCAATGGATAAAAATCTAGGTCGTTACAAAGTCACTTACTTAAACTATATAATTCTGTATTATTATTCTAAGGAATTCTGTTCTATTAATATTTATATTACCCAGTAAATATGGCATAATAGAATTTATATACATTTTATTCAAAATAAAACATAACATTAACAATATTATTAATCCCATCAAATGGATTGCCTATAGGGCATAAACTCTAACAATCTCCCACTTGCTAGAGTGAATCAATCATGTATCATGTACTTATGAAACTAGTGTGAATTTTAAACTTCTGTTGCGATGGAGTTTAAGTCGGTCTGCAACATTATAACCTTTTGTAACGTTGTAGATATGTTTATCTTCTCTGTGAACAAGTTCACCTAAGAAATTATACTTCTTTAATATATGTTTAGATCAATGATGAGATCATGGTTTTAGGCCTGATCAATAGCTTCATTGTTATCACAATGTAACTCATTGGATTAAGTTCAATAATGAACTTCTTAACCCAAACATTTTTATTTCTCAGAATCAGTATCCATTTCTTGTTTTAAACTTACATCATTTACAATAACTAATATTTTATTAATATATAACACTAGAATTATTGTGTCACTACCACTCGATTTCTTGTCTATATAAGGTTCAATGGTATTTTGTGGTTTTCGAGACAATTCGAGTTCTACTATATTCCCATCGGTATCTTAGAGACTGGCTCTCCCTTTTATAGGATACCAATTTGAGAAATAAACGTTTTATTCTCAAAGGATTTATAAAATTATCCTTTTGCTCCTGTTAACCCCGTTGTGAAAACGCGGTTCAAAATTGTGAAGTATTCACGAGCATGGACATGCAGCTTTGTTTAGCTCGTGACTTCATTTAGCTCGCGGATTTGTGTAGCTCGCGCAACAGCTTAGACTGCTGGCACTCTTTTAACCCGTTCCTGCAAGCAGCTCCAAATTCGTTGCTTCAGTTAGCCCGCCTCTTCATTTAGCTCGCCCAGACGTGAATGCATACATAAAAATAATTGCTTACTGACATGGTCATTCCTGAATTCAATGACAGACCATATACAAATGCCAGGTCAATGCATATTAACAGTTCGTAGGTCATTAAGACCACGCAAGCCATCAGGGCATTCATTTTTTGTTTATATCGTGAAGTACGAAAGGAAATGCGGGACCATTTTCCATAGACTTGATATGCATTGGGTCGTTCACCCCTTCTAGGCCACAAAGCTTAGGCCGTTACACAGCTGGTTTAGATCGTTGAATACCATTTTAGTCATTAGCTTTGAACCGTGAATATCCATGCAGCAGGCCATTATGATATATATTGTTAGATCGTTTTCCGGTCACAAAAGGATGCAGTAGGTCATTTAGACTGCTTTCCAACAGTTGGCTCGTGAGATGGTTCCTTAGGTCTTTAGACCTGCTTTAGATAATCAGACAGTTAAGGCCATTTCCTTTAGGTCATCCGCTCCATTTTAGCTCGTTGGCCCACTTTCAGTAATTAAATTGATAGTGCCAGTTGGATGCAGCTCATACAGCATGCCCCTATGACATTCGTACAACATGGATCTTATGACTTGAATAATAACGTGAGCACATAGTATAAATGGCTGAAGGGACAGATCCACGCGGCAATGCCTTGAAGATATAAACCGCAACATGTACATATTAACTGAGCATGGTCTGTAAACGACATGGACAGTAGGTCGTTGGAACCATTTGCATAGCGGTTGGGTCGTACTCCCCATTTTAGGTCGTCGGACCTTTTGAAGCATTCTGCATGCTTTAATATATATGCTAGTTTGGTGGACTAAAATGAGGGCCAGCTATAAAGTAAGAACAGTGGGTTGGCAACACGTGATATTAGACCGCTGGGCGAAGTATGGCTTTAGGTTGTTGAGACCAAGTTCTTAGCCCGTGGGGAGAAATTACGTGAAAGTTTAGGTCGTAGGAAGGTTCTTTGGACCGTGCAAGAGCTTTTAGCTTGTTCCATTTTAGACACCCAACCATGTGAACCGCACCACTTATTTACAAAGGTGCCACTCCAACTATAAATACCCCGCTTCTCCATCGTTTTGGGGGGACCTAATTCCATTCCTACATGAAGTGCTACAAAATTTGAAGCTCTCCTACAACTTCATTAATGGCTTCCAAGGACCAAATAACTTCTCTCCACCTTTATGTGGATCAAATCTACTCCATTCAACATTAAAGTGCTCTGCAATTCAAATCAGAGCTTCTCTAATCTCTTTCATGCACCATGGAAAATCTCTCTAACACATTTCAAATGATCTCCAACCTCTTCTAATCCTCTCTAAAGCCTAGAGCTACCACAAAATTTTCATGAAAACCATCCGATTACTAAAGTGATTAGGGAATCACATATCCACCATCACAAAGCACGAGATTTCTCCAATTCCATCACCAATTCAAGCACAATTTAGATCATAAAGAGAGTGAAAAGAGAGGAAAGGGAAAAATGAATGTATAGAGAGAGTCCATGCATGTTGTAAATGAAAAATCACAATGAAAAATGATTGAAAAGTGGGCGTATCCTTCGTGTTCTTACTTTTATGCCTTTTATTTTGTGATAATGCGATTCCATATTCTAATCTTACCGAATTGGTGAAGTGAAACTTTTGCACCTTTGGTGTTGAAGTCAATTTTCGGTTTTAACAGCTCCTTTTCGATAATCTACAAAATAATTATCAGATGTGGGTCCGAACTTATCAGAGGAAAGACATTTAACAAACGCTTCATATCCCAAATCTTCATTGTGGACATACTAGGACATTTCCTAGTTCATATCATATATGGCATCTTAAGAATCATTTTAGTAGGATTAATATTAAATACGAGTGTAATTTTTCAAGGGATAATCCCAAAATTTATTGGAGATCTACATGACTCATTATTGATTGTACCATATCTTGTAAGGTGCGACTTCTCCTTTCAGACACACCATTCCAATATGGTGCTCTTGGTGGAGAGAGCTGTGAGACAATTTCACATTCTATTAGATAGTCATCAATTATTGGCTTAATTATTCTCTCGATCTGTTCGAAGAGTCTTTATATTCTTTTAATATTGGTCTTGAACTTCACTCTTACATTCTTTGAACTTTTCAAAGGATTTTAATTTGTGTTTCATAGGATACACACATCTATATTTACGGACATCAGCGGTAAATGCAACAGTGTAACAAAGCCTACCTCTAGCCAATGTATTCGTTGCTCCATTTACATCATTATATATGATCCCCAATACATGCTAACCCAATCACTGTGTCAAGTGAAAGGTGATTCAATTATTTTGCCTAATAGACAAAATTTGCATTCTTCATATGAATCGAAGTTAAATGATCCCAAAATTCCATCGTTATGGAGTTTTGATGTGTTTTTCTTGTTTATATGGCTTAAATGTCAATGTCGGAGGTAAATAGGATTTAGTTTAATAGATTTAATCGGTTCTGTATTTATGTTATAAACAAGCACATTAAAGTTAAGAATTTATATATAAAATCATTAACTAATCATGCAATTCCATAAGATATTTCATTTGAATAAAATGAACAACAATTGTCTTTTTATTTCAAATCAAATTCAAACTTGTCTGAACAAGATACATAATATCCAAAAATTCCATCGTTATGGATTTTGATGTGCGTTTCTTGTTTATATGGCTTAAATGTCAATGTCAGAGGTAAATAGGATTTAGATTAATAGATTTAATCGGTTTCGTATTTATGTTATAAACAAGCACATTAAAGTTAATCATTTATATATAAAATCATTAACTAATCGCGCAATTCCATAAGATATTTCATTTTAATAAAATGAACAACAATTGTCTTTTTATTTCAAATGAAATTTAAACTTGTCTGAACAAGATACATAATAGCATTTATTTTAAACGAAATTTTATAACAACAATTTTTTTGATCCTTTAACTAAGCCAGTACATATAATAAGAAGAAGCTTCCTATGGATAATGCAACAACATTTGCTTCATTTCCAACTGTAAGTCCACTTGTCATTTTGTGATGGCCCGCCCCGCACCAGCCGGCATTTCCTCTGAAAGTGCACTGTACACATGCCCGACTAGCATGGAACGATCGCCAAAGAAAAGAAAGAAGAGAATGAACTAATCAAAAACCTGTAGAATGTCTCACAGCGCATGGAACAAAATATAATAATAATGTACTTGACATAAAACAGGGGAAACAGTGCATAAGCTGATAATTAAAACCAACATCAACATCAACATCAGAGTAGCGGAAATCCAAATACAACTTATTACAACTTTCCAAATTACTGTCTCTAAACAAAAGAAAGAAAAGGTGCACTACTAATGCCCAAAGTAGTGACCAGCATCAACACAGGGAGAATATCTATATATCATACGCGGAAGCCTCCTGCTCGTCTCCGGTACAGCTACTCGTGCATCACTAGCTAACCTGTCTCTAGTCTGCTCGTGAGAGCACCCAGAGTAATAAGAAGAGACATAAAACTCTGGGTCAGAAAAAAAGTCTGGTGTGAGCGATAAGCAGCTAAACAGAATAATAACAGGTATACTAAACCATACCTGAACCTGGACCTGCAACCAAAGAGTTAGCACTACATACCGTACAATACTCTAAGGTGCCACTAACATAGGTGTAAAGAAATAGGGGGTGGGGGTTTACATGTCATGGTGATGGCAAATAATCAAGCATAGCAACCATCCTCACATCTCTCGCTCAGTGCGTAAAGCATACGACATCCACTACCTTGGTATCCTAATCCTTTGGGCCATGACGGAATCCAATCCCGTACAACTATCACTACAAGACCACTATTCGTCTCTCAGTGGTGAACCAAAGTTATGAATACCGACAACCCCATTGCACACGTCCCGCAGCAAAGTCCAATCGTGAAGTTAACTCGTTAGTTCCCAACTGGATCGTGAGTACAAACTTCACATTTGGACTACCTCCGCATCTCGGGTTTTGGCCAGCATCTCCGGATCGGTTCGGTTCTTCCCTACTCGTACTCAACATCTCGATTCGTGACAAGCCCCTTCGGATCGGATCGGAGAATACCCATTGGGTTCGAGTTATGTTCCACCTTCTCTAGGTTGGACCGGTTCGTGGAGGGTCCTCCGGTTCGGATCGTGAGTCGCTACGGATCGGGTCGAGTCCCTCAAACCCATTCGTGGTACATCGGTTCGGTCTCCCTCTTCAACTTTGGATCGTGACTTCATGGCGCACTCTAGGAGAACGGGTCGGATCGGATGTAGTAGTTTGTGAGTGGCATCGGCTCGGATTGGAGTCCCTTCTCTACAGCAGGTCGGGTCGTGAGCTTCAAGTGCAAGCGGTTCGGATCGGGGTTCAGGGGATCCGATCCGATCCGATCTCTGCACATTTCCTGCACTTTATCCCGCGACCTGTTTTACGCCACACGGCGGCGTTTTCGACCCTTCTAACTATTCTAAACAATCAAAAAGCATACCATATAGCCATAGCAACATGTATAATCATCCACAAACAGCAAAACAACAATCATAGCATATAAAATGGATCAAACATACCCAAAACACCATATTTTCCCCTAAGCATGCTTAAGCAAAACAAGTGATATGATTAGCAAAACTTAAGCAAATCAACCCAAATTTCTAACAGAGGTATAAAACATTATTTCCGAATTTATAAATATTTTTCCAGATTTTTACATGTCTAATTTCGTTAATCTTCACTAATTACCCTTAATCAACCGTAATTAGTGCAAAACTATGCAAATCACTCACCTTGGGCACAAATAAAACTCAGATATGAAATAAATCTCTGTTTGGCATGAATATTGATGTCTAACAGCAGCTCTAACCTTGCTTTGGTGCTATCTCTTCTTAATTTGATGTTGCTAAGCTTAATCCTTGATTAGAAAGTGATTTGGAGATGTTTTAGAGGTTGGAGGCCATTATTAGAGTTCTTAGGAGGTAGGTGGCGGCTAGAAAACTGAAATGAAATGAAACCTAACTCATTTTAGCCTCCTCATAACCCTAATCCAGAAATGGGTTATGGGTCCATTTGCTAATCACCTCATTTGGTCCGGTTAAGCAGTTTTTCACTATCTGAAACTTGTTTCAGCCATATCTCCCAAACGGTGAGTCCGTTTGGCTAATATGACCACTCTACGGAATTGTAAACCATCATCCGAATCCAATGGAAGTGGTTTCAGGTCAAAACTCCTTTCCAATCAAAAGTTATGGCCAAAACAGTATTGGCTAGGGGCAAAACGGTCACTTAAAAATCGGCAAAAATCGTGAACATGGGAAAAGACCCCAATAGTCGTCTCCCAAAGTTATATAACCATACGACTTAATATGTGAAAGAAATAAATATCCTGCGATGCGTAGAATGTCGGTCGTTACACTCTCCCCCCCTTAAGAAATTTCGTCCCCGAAATTCTTTAACCCAAAACATACAAAGGATCCCACATGCCTATCAGCCACAAACAACAATCAAACATGCAAAAAAAAAAACAGAACCAATCTGTCCTAGTATGCGGTTTACTAACAAGGGAAGAATCATCGCCGCTAAAATCTTATCAGGCAAAGAGCTTTGGATATGACTTTCTTATGTCATCCTCTACTTCCCAAGTACAGTCGTTCTCTCGCCATCGATTCCCATCTCTACCCTAGAGGTGATTTCCAATAGGGTAGGATCGTCCGTCTAACTGGAACCGATCCACTCAATCCAGATCGATCTAACCGTCAAGCTTACTAGCGTTTCTGAATCCAATTCGCACTTAGGTCTGAAGTCATCTCCCGTGATATACTCTAGTTGCTTCCATTCCAGAAACATAGCCTCTAAACTGGCATGTTTCCTACCCACTGCATCAGCTATCGTACCCAGTCCGGTACTATGGCATCCGTCTATACTGTCATCTTCATTGGTAATCCAACCCTATATGCCAAATTTCCAACTACATTCCAAATGTCCTTTCAAGTCCAACTTGAGTCCTTCCTACATTCGTACTGCACGTCCAACGTACATTCACCTTCTAGAAGCAAACTAGACCCATCCAATGAATCTAGGTACTCCACTTATACTCGTACTGCACGTCCAACGTACATTCACCTTCTAAAGGTGAACTAGACTCATCCAATGAATCTAGGTACTCTACCTTCGAGTCCATGTCCAACTTGAAGCTCCTATATCCGCTGAATCTCCAAGGTCAACGGACGCTCCACAATGCCCAACATACTTCAAGTCTAACGTAAAGTATCTTTCACCCATCATATCACCATGATCAACGAACTTATACTATTTCCATTTAACAGGATCCTATAGGTGGTACTCAAGAGAAGAAAGGTAGGAACAACACAACAACCATAGAATCCATCAAACAAACCCTATCTATCACCTGCTAAAGCCATGAATACGTCGATACCTGTATGTCTGGTCCAACCAATACCAATAACTAATGGAAGCTCTGCCTCCAAACGGACTACCATACGTCCAACGTACGTTTATCCTCCAAGGATAACTAGATCACGTCCAACGGATCCAAGGTAAGTGGGCGTCCCCAAATACCACTGTTTTTAGTCCGCTTGAAACACTCGAGTCTCACCCGAGTCTATCCATTATCTTGCGGCCCTCTCGAGTCCAACTCGAGCCAATCCAATTCCTTGCAGCCTT
The DNA here is from genome assembly GCA_030737875.1 of Allium sativum. Taxonomy (NCBI): domain Eukaryota; kingdom Viridiplantae; phylum Streptophyta; class Magnoliopsida; order Asparagales; family Amaryllidaceae; genus Allium; species Allium sativum. The sequence continues at coordinate 636,482,954 of CM060919.1, forward strand.
CTCGAGTCCAACTCGAGTCAATCTATTACCCATAAACTCAGACCCAGTCTTGAGTATTCATTACCTACAAACCCTAGTCCAACGTGAGTCGTCTCCCTATTCGTTGCATCTCCAAGATTAACGAACACCCATTTTCTTTTACGATTTCAAGTCCAACTTGAATCGTCCTAATCTTCGTTGCATCTTCCATGATCGACGAACACATCCTATTTCTTCAAAGTTCTACTATCCATAGAGAACATCAGTATAAGGTCCTAAACAATCCATTACTATGTATCTTTCTCGAGTCCCACTCGAGTCATCTCATAACCCTATCGAGTCTAACTCGGGGAAGTCCATACCATCGAATAGTCCTGTCCTGTCACTGCTGCCCATTACTCCTCGAGTAAACCAAGATATCATCCAATGAAAATCACAACAACTACTTATCTCTCACGCAAACCATCCTAGTCGACTTTGACATTCCCCGAGTACAAGCCCCAAAGGCCTAAACCAATATCAGACAAGCACCCAAAGAAATATCTCTCTCGAATTCAGACAATCTACGTGAGTTGATATGAGCAAAACATCCAAACAATCAAGCATCCATAACTAACTCTGGCTATCCTTGCCAATCTTGCTCGATACTATCATCGATCGCATGGCCAAGTCCTGACCAAACTAATGTACATCCAATGTACATTTGCTTCTCTAACTCCCATTATCATCTTCATCATAAGGTAGGCGATCTAATACCGACTTTCGTCCATCATCCATTATAGTGGTCATCAAAGACTCTTCACAATCTACTATCACTCTATACCTTTGGAGTCAATCAGCTCCCAAAATCAAGCTAGACCTAGTAAAGCTCAAAATAAAGCAATCACAACAAACATACATCCATGACTCTATAAGACCAAATTACGACAAATCCTACAAAGGCTAGTCAAACCACCTATCGGGTTTGTCACTACTAAAGGTCTATCGACTACCTCGGGTTCCAATTCCAACCTACCTACCAGGTCACTAGGTACGAAGGAATGGGAAGTCCCGGCATCAAACAAACTCGAACAGAAACATCTTAAATAGAAAGCATACCTCGAATAACGACACCTTTTTCCTTCTACGCTGCAGTTGGGGCATTCGATGAAGAAGGAACAGCGTTGATAGCATATGCTTTCACGATCTGGTTCTCCCTAGGAGGTTGTGGACATTCATTCTTGTGATGTCCCACTTGGCCACAATTAAAGCACTTCCTTTCCCCAGGCTTTTCCCAACAATCTCTGGCATAGTGGCCCTTCTTGCCACAGCTAAAGGACTCGCCATCTTTCTTATTTTTCTTATTCTGACCATCCATGGTTTGGTCTTGTTTCCTCTTATTCTGGGAATTATTCTTGCCTCCACCACTTGCTGGCAGCTTTGGCTCCTCCGCAGATGCAATAGCAACCTCAGTCTTTGGCTTAGGGTAAAGACTCTCTGACCTTAATGCCTTTCCTACAATCGACTCAAACGTCTCATCGATGTGGTTTATAAGTCTTTCCCCCAAGTACCCATCTAAACTAGTTATGAACTTCTCGTTCTTCGTCTTGGCAGTATCTATAAGGGATAATCCATATTTTGATAAAGTATCGAACTCAGCAATATACTCCGAGACTTCCTACGATTCTGCTTAAGCTCCAAGAACTTCCTAAACAATTCTGACTTCTGAGCAGCTGGAATAAACTTATCACTGAAACGAGTTCTAAACTGATCCCAAGTGACTTGATCCTCTGGAGTAGCTGCCTTAATAGCATTCCACCAGTTCATTGCCCGTCCTTGCAGCTGACGGAATGCTAGCCCTCTCTTCATCACATCCTCGATACCCAAGTCTTCGAAGATACGCTCATAGCTATCTAACCAATCTTGAACATCTGTAGCCGATTCCGTTCCATGGAACGGCTTCCCACCAAGACTAGTATAATCCTTATTCAGCTTGGCGAAATCGGCCCTAGGTGCCTGCACTACTGGACCACCACCATTACCAGCATTGGGAGCTGCACTGTGCACATCCCTAAGCATCTCTCTCATGAAGTTGGTGAACGTCGCCCTCATATCAGGGTCATTCCTATTGTTAGCCCTTGGACCCGAGTTCCTCAAGTTTTGGCTCATCATTCAATCTATAAGGAGAAAACAATTAACCATCTCTTCAGTGCTGCCAGTGCAGTGCGACTCAACCATTAACTATACTAATAGTATATATATAGCTAGCTTTTGAAAACCAAAATATAACAAATACGCGCTCTCATATATGTATACTATCTCTCGCTGATGTCTTCCCCTAGGTTAACTACGCAACCTAGGCTCTGATACCAAGTGTGACGGCCCGCCCGCACCAGCCGGCATTTCCTCCGAAAGTGCGTTGTACACAAGCCCGACTAGCATGGAACGATCGCCAAAGAAAAGGAAGAAGAGAATGAACTAATTGAAAACCTGTAGAATGTCTCACAGCGCATGGAACAAATAATAATAATAATGTACTTGACATAAAAAAGGCGAGACAGTGCATAAGCTGATAACTAAAACCAACATCAACATCATCATCAGAGTAGCGGAAATCCAAATACGGCTTATTACAACTTTCCAAATTACTGTCTCTAAATAAAAGAAAGAAAAGGTGCACTACTAATGCCCAAAGTTGTGACCAACATCGACACAAGGAGAATATCTATATATCATACGTGGAAGCCTCCTGCTCGTCTCCGGTACAGCTACTTGTGCATCACCAGCTAACCTGTCTCTAGTCTGCTCGTGAGAACACCTAGTGTAATAAGAAGAGACATAAAACTCTGGGTCATACAAAAAGTCTGGTATGAGCGATAAGCAGCTAAATAGAACAATAACAGGTATACTAAACCATACCTGAACCTGGACCTGCAACCAGAGAGTTAGCACTACATACCGTACAATACTCTAAGGTGCCACTAACATAGGTGTAAAGAAACACGGGGTGAGGGTGTGCATGTCATGGTGATGGCAAATAATCAAGCATAGCAACCATCCTCACATCTCTCGCTCAGTGCGTAAAGCATACGACATCCACTACCTTGGTCACCTAATCCTTTGGGCCATGACGGAATCCAATCCCATACAACTATCACCACAAGCCCACTATCTGTCTCTTAGTGGTGAACCAAAGTTATGAATACTGACAACCCCTTTGCACACATCTCGCAGCAAAGTCCAATCGTGAAGTTAAATCGTTGGTTCCCAACTGGATCGTGAGTACAAACTTCCCATTTGGACTACCTCTGCATCTCGGGTTTTGGCCAGCATCTCCAGATCGGTTCGGTTCTTCCCTACTCGTACTCAACATCTTGACTCATGACAAGCCACTTCGGATCGGATCGGAGAATACCCATTGGGTTCGGGTCGTGCTCCACCTTCTCTAGGCTGGATCGGTTCGTGGAGGGTCCTCTGGTTCGGATCGTGAGTCTCTTCGGATCGGGTCGAGTCCCTCAAATCCATTCGTGGTACATCGGTTCGGTCTCCCTCTTCAACTTTGGATCGTGACTTCATGGCGCATTCCAGGAGAACGGGTCGGATCGGATGAAGCAATTTATGAGTGGCATCGGCTCAGATCGGAGTCCCTTCTCTCCAGCAGGTCGGGTCGTGAGCTTCAAGTGCAAGCGGTTCGGATCGGGGTTCAGGGGATCCGATCCGATCTCTGCACATTTCCTGCACTTTATCCAGCGACCTGTTTTACGCCACACGACGGCGTTTTCGACCCTTCTAACTATTCTAAATAATCAAAAAGCATACCATATAGCAATAGCAACATGTATAATCATCCACAAACAGCAAAACAACAATCATAGCATGTAAAATGGATCAAACATACCCAAAACACCATATTTTCCCCTAAGCATGCTTAAGCAAAACTAATGATATGATTAGCAAAATTTAAGCAAATCAACCCAAATTTCTAACAGAGGTATAAAACATTATTTCCGAATTTATTAATATTTTTCCAAATTTTTAACATGTCTAGTTTCGGTAATCTTCACTAATTACCCTTAATCAACCATAATTAGTGCAAAACGATGCAAATCAGTCACCTTGGCCACAAATAAAACTCAGATCTGAAATAAATCTCTGTTTGGCACGAATACTAATGTCTAATAGCAGCTCTAACCTTGCTTTGGTGCTATCACTTCTTAATTTGATGTTGCTAAGCTTAATCCTTGATTAGAAAGTGATTTGGAGATGTTTTAGAGGTTAGAGGCCATTACTAGGGTTCTTAGGAGGTAGATGGCAACTTGAAAACTGAAATGAAATGAAACCTAACTCATTTCAACCTCCCCATAACCCTAATCCCGAAATGGGTTATGGGCCCATTTGCTAATCACCTCATTTGGCCCGGTTAAGCAGTTTTTCACTATCTGAAACTTGTTTCAGCCATATCTCCCAAACGGTGAGTCCTTTTGGCTAATATGACCACTCTATGGAATTGTGAATTGTCGTCCGGATCCAATGGAAGTGGTTTTAGGTCAAAACTCCTTTCCAATCAAAAGTTATGGCCAAAACAATATCGGCTAGGGTCAAAACGGTCATTTGAAAATCGGAAAAAATCATGAACATGGGAAATGACCCCAATAGTCGTCTCCCAAGTTACATGACCATACGACTTCGTATGTGAAAGGAATAAATATCCTACGATTTTGCGATGCGTAGAATGCGGGTCGTTACACTCTCACCCCTTAAAAAATTTCGTCCCCGAAATTCCTTTACCCAAAAAATACAAAGGATCCCGCATGCCTACCAACCACAAACAACAATCAAACATGCAAAAAAAAAAAAGAACCAGTCTGTCCTAGTAAGCGGTTTAACAAGGGAAGAATCATCGCCGCTAAAATCTTACCAGGCAAAGAGCTTTATGACTTTCTTATGTCGTCCTCTGCTTCCCAAGTACAATCGTTGTAACAACCCGTATTTTGAATAACATGTTATAACATAAATCAAGGCAGAATTAAATGATAAAATATGAATCAAGGGAAACGGGTTGTTCCATTACGTTCGTCTCGGAAAAATACGCGAAATAGAGTCCGAGTTTTCGAAAATCGGAGTCCGTATGACCAAGTTATGGCCCGTCAAAGTTTTCAGAAAATTTCAAGTTCAAAAACAGTTCAAATTTCAAATCTGGAGCCAAGCAGACTGGGCGGGAAAGTTTCCCTCCAAGCCTCCAAGTCGACTTGGGAGTCGACACACCTCAGCTGGTGTCAACTGCCCAGTCGACACCCCTATCGACCTGGGTGGTCGGGCCAGTTTAGCCTGGTGCACCTGTTTTGGCTCCTGGGTCTTGTTTTGTTGGCTTATGACGTGATTTGATGGCTCAGATCTGAATTAGGGTTAATCCTATGGCCTAAACTAGTCTCTACACCTATAAAAACACCATAATACCTAGCCTAAATCATCACAAATCAACCTAACAACTAAATTCTGCCAAAATGCTCTCTAATCATGGCCTCCATCTTCATCTTGAGAGCTTCTAAGGCAAAAAGGAGCCATCTTTCTTCATCAAATCAAAGGAGCTACTTATTCTCAAGGCTAATTGTGTTGCCACATCATTCCTAGAGCCTCTACAACGTCTCTATCTTGTTCTATTTGGTTTCTAGTTCTCATAGCCACGCTTTGTAAGCCCCACTCTACTCTTAGATTTAAACTATGAAGTTAATGTGATCATGTAGCAAGTTGAAATGGGACTTTTGGGTATAATACTTGATTTAGGGCTATATTTGTATGCATAGATCCATTTATGACTCTTTTGATCTATGATTGTGGCACTATCATGAACCTAGTATCATTTACCTTGATTTTTGGGTAGAAAGCTATGAGCTTTATTTGGTGGTTATGCATAATGCAACATAGAACTTGGTAGTTATGCATAATGCAACATAGATCCTCTCATAACCTTGATGTTAACTCGCATATGATCTGGAACTATATGCTAATCACAAGTTATCACCCTATGTTAACTATGACCATGTTATCACCTATTTGCTAAGTTGATGTCATACATGTTTTGAGGCCAATAATGCCATATGCTAGTTGTGATGAACACCTTTGCCTCAAATATCACCATGTTTAACTTGTGATAGACTTTGCCATCTTATGCCCACCTTGTCATATTCTTATGTTCCCCCTTTTGATCTATTTGTGTTGATGCGAACTTACGTGCGATGGGGTTACGTTATGGGTAAACTTAAATGACATGAAACATGACTTGAAAATATGACATGTGATTATGCTTGAAAACATGAACGTGGACATGACATGTAGAAAACATAAAAGTGGCCAACTCGAGGTTGGGTTGAGTTTGTAGCATAAATCTACCCGGAACCGACCGGCTTAACTAGTGGCTACAAACAATAAGACCCAATGTGAGTAGCTGGTCATATCGCACTTAAAACCCGAGGTTAGACTAGGTTGTGGTGTAAAGCTACCCGGACCCGCCCGGCTTAACTAGTAACCACCACAAAGTCTAATGTGAGAGGTTGGGGTGCATTAAGTTAATTAATGCCACATGGTAGGGTTAAGTCATGGACCACTTGAATACTTAACCAATTAAACACGATGGATTGTTGGGGTTAAGTCATGAACCACTTGGGTATACTTAACAAACTTGATACATGGTTTGGATAGGGTTAACCACACTTAACCCATTAGAAACCCTAGTTTGCGGGGCCCTTTTCAGCAGTAACCCACCAGGGAGTATCGGGATACCCTAGGGACTAGGCTAGGTGTGGGGCACGATTACTGGGCTGATTGTAAGTGACCAAAAGGGACGGCTAGGTAGGTGCGCCATTGTAGATTCCGGCGGACTATGGTCGTGCACATAGTCCGGGGATGAAAGACAGACATGGCCACCAGTAGGCTTGGACTGTGCGTGCTTGTTTTGTGTCAGTGGTTGGCACCCTAGGGCCCGAATACACCCTAGGGTGGACCTTGCACAGTCGACTACATCTCGCGGTTGGGCCGTATTGACACCGACACTTGACGAGTTAGGCTTTTAGGGAGCCGATCGACTAGACCGTGTAGTTGGACCTTGATTTAGGTCATCTCATGATGTTGGGCCAACTTTGGGCCAAGGGATCATTTCTTGTTTATACTTGACATGGATTAGAATACTAGTACACTTGGTGCAACTTAACCTTGTATATGCGACACCACTCTTGTTAACTTTTCACCATGCCAGTTATCATCCTATGTTTCATCGCTGTTTTACATGTCCAGTTAACTTTATTAGTTTTTATACTAATAGTAGGTAGACTTACCAGTCTTTTTGACTGACCTGTTTTCCTTTCTCCTCTTTTCTTCCGTTTCCCCCCTCCCCCCTAGGTTCTCAGGGTGGGAACATTAGCACCTAGCTTGGATCTTTAGCTTGCTCTCTGGATAGCTCATGTACGGTTTGGACTTGAGCTCGCTATGGCTTTACCACGTCTACTTTGGGGATAGTTTACTTTATGTTATTTTCAGTTTATGTTTCTAGACTTGTTTGTTGGAAAGAAAATGATGACTAGTATTTTCATGTAAGTTGACTTTGGTTTTGAAATAGTAATTTTATTCGCTACTTTATTTACTCTGTTTTACTCATATGTTCGGTCTTGTGATATCTTCATGCATGTTTACCTTGTCCAACACCCCTCCAAAGCCAGTGTACTTGCAAGAGTGTCCCTGGCGGAGGTGGGGTGTTACATTTGGTATCAGAGCATAAGGTTTACAAGATTTGAGCATAAGGTTTTTAAAACTTACCTTTTGAAAAACTATTTTCAAAAACCAATTAAGTATTTTTCCAAGGAAAGTCTAGTTTATTTTAAAAGGCTATTCCCCAAAAGCCATTAGCACTATCCTTTGTTTCCTCGTTCTAAATCTATCTTTTCCTTTTTCAGCATGGCCGATCTTAACCTTCCCGAGGGAGTACCCATACCCGGATGGTTCCGAAGGTACTTGGAAGCTAGGGCCAACGATGTGGGCCCAGCAAACACTCCCACTCCTCCTCCCGTACCTGAGGTTCCTCCTCCTCAGCGTCCACAAGCGGATTTCGCAAAGATTTGCAAAGACTTTAATGCGATGGGTGGCAAGAATTTTGTTGGGACAGAGACTTATGTGGAGGCCAGAAATTGGTTAAAAGAAACTGAAGACCTCTTTGCCATCTTTGATGTGGAAGACCGTAGAAAAGTTATGTTGGCAGTATGGCTATTGAAAGAGGAAGCTGCTTATTGGTGGGAGGTCACCAACGCTACTAGGCCTATAGAGACTTGGGCCGACTTTAGGATGAGGTTTGGGCTTAGGTTTCTATCATCTGCCGAGGAGAATCCGCAAATGGAGAAGTTTATATCTTTGAAGCAAGGGGACATGACAGTGAGGGAGTATGTGAATAAGTTTAACCAGCTTGCTCGATTCGGCTTAGACATGGTTAACACACCTCAGAAGAAGGCTCTACGCTTTGCACGAGGATTGAATGAGCCATTACAAGGTTTAGCCATGTCTCATATACCCATGGGGGCCACTTTTGAGAGCTTAGTGGATATGGCCTTGCTTCAGGGAGATGATAAGAATGGCAAGAAAGAAGTCAAGCCTAATGAGACTCAAACCAAGAAGGCAGACTCCAAGTGGGGAGGAAATCAGAGCAACCAGAGTAATCAGAACAACAAGAGCAACAAGAACAACAAGGGTAACAAGGCCAACAACAAAAAGGCAAAGGAGACAAGGAAATGCAACTTCTGTGGGATTGTTGGACACATAGACAAAGATTGTAGGAAGAAGAAGAGGAAGTTGGGAGAATGCTTTCATTGCGGAGAGTCTGGACACTTCAGCAAGGATTGCCCAAAGAAGCAAGGGCAGGGGCAAGGACAGACTCAGAGAGTAGGACCTTCTGGAGGGTAGATGCATGCTCTCAACACTACTCCAGCTCCGGACCGAGGTAGTATTTCTGTAGAAAGCCTTGTTTATATTTCCGGTTTTCCTGTTCGAACTTTATTTGATTCTGGTGCATCGCATACCTTTATTTCTTCCGACATTGTTGAAAGTTTGCACCTAAGTACTAGTCTAGTTGAGGATCCCGTTAGCGTTTCAAATCCAATTGGGGGTTCCGCCCATCTATCTATGATTTGTATGGATTTGAGGATTTCTATCTTGACCATAGAATTCACATGTAATGCTTATGTCCTAGGGTTCATGGGATATGGGTTGATTTTGGGCATGGATTTGTTGTCCAGTTATGGAGCCATTCTCGATTGTGAGCATAGGGTAGTGAGGCTTATGACTCGCCTTGGCAATACCCTAGAGATTTCTTGTAACCCTCTGGATCCCGTCATGTTTTGTTATCTTGAATCCCTCGACTCGTCTATATACAATCTTCAATCCATGAGGGTGGTCCGAGAATATCCTGATGTTTTTGGTGAGGTGAAGGGGTTACCCCCTAAATGCGAGATAGACTTCCGTATTTATCTGGTTGATAATGCCAAGCCAGTTTCATTGCCTGTTAGGCACATGGCCCCGTGAGAAAGAAGAGAGCTTAGCAAGCAAATCAAGGAGTTGCTTGAGAAAAATTTCATTAGGCGAAGCATTTCAGAATGGGGTGCTCCGGTGGTATTCGCTACTAAGGCGGATGGTTCGCTTCGTCTATGTGTTGATTATCGTGAGTTGAACAAGCTGACAAAGAAGAATAGACACCCGTTACCGAGGATTGATGATCTCTTTGACCAGCTTGTTGGTGCTTCTGTTTTCTCTCAGCTCGATCTAGCCACCGGATTCCATCAGCTTAGAGTGGCTGAGGATAGTATTGATAAGACTGCATTTAGGACTCCAGATGGATTCTTTGAATGGCTAGTCATGCCGTTCGGTTTGACTAATGCACCCGCATACTTTATTGATTTGATGAGTAGGGTGTTCAGGGAGTTCCTTAACAAGTTTGTGGTTGTCTTCGTGGATGATATTCTGGTCTTCTCTAGGGACGAGGAAGAGCATGCTACACACCTCAAGGAGGTTATGGATACGCTTAGAGCTCATCAGTTGAAATCCAAGTTCTCTAAATGCCATTTCTGGAGAAAGGAAGTTCGGTTCCTTGGGCATATAGTTTCTAAGCAAGGCATAGCTGTGGATCCCGCTAAAGTGGTGGCGGTACAAGACTGGAAAGTTCCGAAGAATGCAACGGAAGTGAGAAGCTTTCTCGGTCTGGCAGGATTTTATAGGAAGTTCATTAAGGACTTAGCTAGGATTTCAGCCCCTCTTACTAAGTTAACGAAGAAGAACTTATTCTTTGCATGGGACTTAGAGTGTGAGCTTGCTTTTCAAAGGCTCAAGAAAGCCCTCACCTCAGCTCCAGTTCTAGCATTACCCGATGGAGGGAAGTTGTTTACCGTGTACACCGATGCATGTTGCACGGGATTAGGCGCTGTCCTGATGCAAGAAGGGAGAGTGATATGCTTTGGGGGTAGGCAACTCAAAGTTCATGAGAAGAACTATCCCACTCATGATTTGGAGTTGGCGGCGATCGTCTTTGCACTCAAATCCCGGCGCCACTATCTTCTAGGTGAAAGGTTTGAGTTATATACTGATCACAAGTCGCTCAAGTACCTCTTCTCGCAGAAAGATTTGAATCTAAGGCAGCAAAGGTGGATGTAATTCTTGGCATAATATGACTTCGAGATAGCTTATACCCCTGGCAAGGGTAATGTTGTGGCGGATGCGCTAAGCAGAAGAAGGTTGACTTTGAGTCCCTTGTTTGTTGAGATGAAGAGCCTAGAGTTCTTGGCAACCTTTGATTTTGCACCTGCTGTTGGGTCGATGACTGGTTCGTTAGCATCCCTCGAGCTTAGACCTACACTTCTTGATCAAGTTGGGGCTTCACAGAGGGAAGACCCGCAGATAGTCGAGATCTTGGAAAAGTTGATTCGGGGTGAGACGTCAAGTCACCTCGCTAGATATACTATTGATGACAAGGGATGGCTAAGGCGTGATGGAAGACTATGTGTCCCACGAGTGGGAGACTTAGTAAATAAAGTTCTTGAGGAGGCGCATCACTCGAGGATGACCATACATCCCGGAGGGGATAAGATGTACCGGGATATGAAGCGCTTTTTCTTTTGGGATGGGATGAAAAAGGATGTGGCAGAGTTTGTTTCTAGATGCATTGTTTGCCAGCAAGTAAAGGCCGAGTCGAAGAAGCCCGGTGGGCTACTGCATCCATTGGAGGTCCCGCTATGGAAGTGGGAAAGTATCTCTATGGATTTTGTGGATGGATTGCCGAGATCAAGGAAGGGGAATACTAGCATATGGGTCATAGTGGATAGACTCACGAAGAGTGCCCATTTTATTCCGGTGAAGAGCAAGAGGACCGCATCATGGCTAGCATCTGTTTATCTTCGAGAGATAGTGCGATTGCATGGAGTTCCTTCTAGCATAGTTAGCGATCGTGACCCAATCTTCACTAGCCAGTTCTGGAATAGTTTGCAAGAAGCGATGGGTACGCGATTGAATCTAAGTACGGCCTATCACCCACAGACGGATGGCCAGACCGAAAGGGTGAATAGGGTACTAGAAGATCTGTTGAGGCTATGCATTCTTGACTTTGGTGGCACTTGGGAAGACCACCTTCCTCTTGTAGAGTTTGCTTATAATAACAATTACCAAGCAAGCATAGGGATGGCACCATTCGAAGCTTTATATGGGAGGCCATGCAAGTCACCAACATGTTGGTGGGAGACGACGGATAAGCTTATACTTGGGCCCGACATGATAAGGGACACATCCGAGAAGGTTGAGTTGATTCGAAGGCGGATGAAAACGGCCCAAGACATACAGAAGTCCTATGCAGACAAGCGAAGGACAGACTTAGAGTTTGAAGTTGGAGATATGGTCTTTGTGAAGGTTTCTCCTTTGCGAAATGTGGTTCGTTTTGGAGAAGTGGGGAAGCTGGCACCAAGGTTCGTAGGACCCTTCCCTATCATAGAGAGGATTGGGAAGATGGATTATAAGGTGGAATTGCCCGAGAAGCTGGCCGGAGTGCACAATGTTTTTCATGTCTCGCATCTCCGAAAGTGCCTACATGAGTCAGCCGAGGTAGTTGAGCCTAGCATTCTTGAAGACATGGAGGTAGAAAAAGAGGCAACTTTGAGGCGAGCTCCGATTCGTATCTTGGGAACAGAGATCAAGAAGCTGAGGAATCGAGAAGTCAAGTTAGTAAAGGTTCAGTGGAGTGAAGCCGATGAAGATGCAACTTGGGAAACCGAGGAGAAGATGCGTGGGCTTTATCCATTCCTTTTTGAGGGTACATTCTCAATCTCTTTTCCTAGTTAGCATATCTTTCTTTTGCTATCCATGTTTATCTTGTTATCTCGTTAACCTTGTCATGAGAACCTTAGGTAGAAACCCTTTGGATGAAACATGTATTTGAAACATGTTATGCTTGATGTTTGCAAGTGGTTGCAAGTGGATACTCGTGGATGCATGATACACATTAGGCACTAAGATCGGCTCACACACTTTCATATTACATATGCATGAGTGCTTATACTTATTCATGGCTGAAACTTGTTATGCTATCACGTCGATGTTGCATATGGATGAATGTTATGTGCACTCATGTAGAGATTATGGGTTATGTTAGGAATTTGCATACATATGGACTCATTTCACTAACATACTTTGCATTAAGGAGGTTTACTGAATCAGTAACCGCCTGATTTTCGCATTAGATAAGTACATATACACACACCTTTCGCATATGATCATACAGTATTTAGAATCTTTTAAGGACAATGACTGCTCGTGGATGATGTTTTGAGTAGATGGATGATGGATGGTAGGATACGTTCTTCCTAACTTGAAGATTTCGGGGACGAAATCCTTTAAGGTAGGGAGAATGTAACAACCCGTATTTTGAATAACATGTTATAACATAAATCAAGGCAGAATTAAATGATAAAATATGAATCAAGGGAAACGGGCTGTACCGTTACGTTCGTCTCGGAAAAATACGCGAAATAGAGTCCGAGTTTTCGAAAATCGGAGTCCGTATGACCAAGTTATGGTCCGTCAAAGTTTTCAGAAAATTTCAAGCTCAAAAACAATTCAAATTTCTAATCTGGAGCCAAACAGACTGGGCGGGAAAGTTTCCCGCCCAGCCCCCAAGTCGACTGGGGAGTCGACTTGGGAGTCGACACACCCCAGCTGGTGTCGACTGCCCAGTCGACACCCCTGTCGACCTGGGTGGTCGGGCCAGTTTGGCCTGGTGCACCTGTTTTGGCTCCTGGGTCTTGTTTTGTTGGCTTGTGACGTGATTTGATGGCTCAGATCTGAATTAGGGTTAATCCTATGGCCTAAACTAGTCTCTACACCTATAAAACACCCTAATACCTAGCCTAAATCATCACAAATCAACCTAACAACTAATTTCTGCCAAAATGCTCCCTAATCATGGCCTCCATCTTCATCTTGAGAGCTTCTAAGGCAAAAAGGAGCCATCTTTCTTCATCAAATCAAAGGAGCTACTTATTCTCAAGGCTAATTGTGTTGCTACATCATTCCTAGAGCCTCTGCAACGTCTCTATCTTGTTCTATTTGGTTTCTAGTTCTCATAGCCATGCTTTGTAAGCCCCACTCTACTCTTAGATTTAAACTATGAAGTTAATGTGATCATGTAGCAAGTTGAAATGGGACTTTTGGGTATAATACTTGTTTTGGGGCTATATTTGTATGCATAGATCCATTTATGACTCTTTTGATCTATGATTGTGGCACTATCATGAACCTAGTATCATTTACCTTGATTTTTGGGTAGAAAGCTATGAGCTTTATTTGGTGGTTATGCATAATGCAACATAGAACTTGGTAGTTATGCATAATGCAACATAGATTCTCTCATAACCTTCATGTTAACTCGCATATGATCTTGAACTATATGCTAATCACAAGTTATCACCCTATGTTAACTATGACCATGTTATCACCTATTTGCTAAGTTGATGTCATACATGTTTTGAGGCCAATAATGCCATATGCTAGTTGTGATGAACACCTTTGCCTCAAATATCACCATGTTTAACTTGTGATAGACTTTGCCATCTTATGCCCACCTTGTCATATTCTTATGTTCCCCCTTTTGATCTATTTGTGTTGATGCGAACATACGTGCGATGGGGTTACGTTATGGGTAAACTTAAATGACATGAAACCTGACTTGAAAATATGACATGTGATTATGCTTGAAAACATGAATGCGGACATGACATATAGAAAACATGAAAGTGGCCAACTCGAGGTTGGGTTGAGTTTGTAGCATAAATCTACCCGGAACCGACCGGCTTAACTAGTGGCTACAAACAATAGGACCCAATGTGAGTAGCTGGTCATATCACACTTAAAACCCGAGGTTAGACTAGGTTGTGGTGTAAAGCTACCCGGACCCGCCCGGCTTAACTAGTAACCACAACAAAGTCTAATGTGAGAGGTTGAGGTGCATTAAGTTAATTAATGCCACATGGTAGGGTTAAGTCATGGACCACTTGAATACTTAACCAATTAAACACGATGGATTGTTGGGGTTAAGTCATGAACCACTTGGGTATACTTAACCAACTTGATACATGGTTTGGATAGAGTTAACCACACTTAACCCATTAGAAACCCTAGTTTGCGGGGCCCCTTTCAGCAGTAACCCACCAGGGAGTATCGGGATACCCTAGGGACTAGGCTAGGGGTGGGGCACGATTACTGGGCTGATTGTAAGTGACCAAAAGGGACGGCTAGGTAGGTGCGCCATTGTAGATTCCGGCGGACTATGGTCGTGCACATAGTCCGGGGATGAAAGACAGACATGGCCACCAGTAGGCTTGGACTGTGCGTGCTTGTTTTGTGTCAGTGGTTGGCACCCTAGGGCCCCGATACACCCTAGGGTGGACCTTGCACAGTCGACTACATCTCGCGGTTGGGCCGTATTGACACTGACACTTGACGAGTTAGGCTTTTAGGGAGCCGATCGACTAGACCGTGTAGTTGGACCTTGATTTAGGTCATCTCATGATGTTGGGCCAACTTTGGGCCAAGGGATCATTTCTTGTTTATACTTGACATGGATTAGAATACTAGTACACTTGGTGCAACATAACCTTGTATATGCGACGCCACTCTTGTTAACTTTTCACCATGCCAGTCATCATCCTATATTTCATCTCTGTTTTACATGTCCAGTTAACTTTATTAGTTTTTATACTAATAGTAGGTAGGACTTACCAGTCTTTTTGATTGACCTGTTTTCCTTTCTCCTCTTTTCTTCCGTTCCCCCCCCAGGTTCTCAGGGTGGGAACACTAGCACCTAGCTTGGATCTTTAGCTTGCTCTCTGGATAGCTCATGTACGGTTTAGACTTGAGCTCACTATGGCTTTACCACGTCTACTTTGGGGATAGTTTACTTTATGTTATTTTCAGTTTTCAGTTTATGTTTCTAGACTTGTTTGTTGGAAAGAAAATGATGACTAGTATTTTCATGTAAGTTGACTTTGGTTTTGAAATAGTAATTTTATCCGCTGCTTTATTTACTCTGTTTTACTCATATGTTCTGTCTTGTGATATCTTCATGCATGTTTACCTTGTCCCACACCCCTCCAAAGCTAGTGTACTTGCAAGAGTGTCCCAGGCGGAGGTTGGGTGTTACAATCGTTCTCTCGCCATCGATTCCCATCTCTACCCTAGAGGTGATTTCCAATAGGGTAGGATCGTCCCTCTGACTGAAACCGATCCACTCAATCCAGATCGATCTAATCTTCAAGCTTACTAGCGTTTCTGAATCCAATTCGCACATAGGTCCGAAGTCATCTTCCGTGATATACTCTAGTTGCTTCCATTCCAGAAACGTAGCCTCTAAACTGGCATGTCTCCTACCCAATGCATCAGCTATCGTACCCAGTCCGGTACTATGGCATCTGTCTATACTGTCATCTTCTTAGGTAATCCAACCCTATATGCCAAATTTACAACTACATTCCAAATGTCCTTTCAAGTCCAACTTGAGTCCTTCCTACATTCGTACTGCACGTCCAATGTACATTCACCTCCTAGAGGCAAACTAGACCCATCCAATGAATCTAGGTACTCCACTTATACTCGTACTGCACGTCCAACGTACATTCACCTTCTAAAGGTGAACTAGACTCATCCAATGAATCTAGGTACTCTACCTTCGAGTCCAAGTCCAACTTGAAACTCATATATCCGCTGAATCTCCAAGGTTAACGGACGCTCCACAATGCCCAACATACTTCAAGTCTAACGTAAAGTATCTTTCACCCGTCATATCACCATGATCAACGAACTTATACTATTTCCATTCAACAGGATCCTACAGGTGGTACTCAAGAGAACAAAGTTAGGAACAAACAAAACAACCATAGCATCCATCAAACAAACCCTATCTATCACCTGCTAAAGCCATGAATACGTCGATACCTGTATGTCTGGTCCAACCAAAACCAATAACTAATGGAAGCTCTACCTCCAAACGGACTACCATACGTCCAACGTACGTTTATCCTCCAAGAATAACTAGATCACGTCCAACGGATCCAAAGTAAGTGGGCGTCCCCAAATACCACTGTTTTTAGTCTGCTTGAAACACTCGAGTCCAACCCAAGTCTATCCAATATCTTGCTGCCCGCTCGAGTCCAAATCGAGCCAATCCAATTCCTTGTAGCCTTCTCAAGTCCAACTCTAGTCAATCTATTACCCATAAACTCAGACCCAGTCTTGAGTATCCATTACCTACAAACCCTAGTCCAACGTGAGTCGTCTCCCTATTCGTTGCATCTCCAAGATCAACGAACACCCATTTTCTTTTACGAGTTCAAGTCCAACTTGAATCATCCTAATCTTCGTTGCATCTTCCATGATCGACGAAAACATCCTATTTCTTCAAAGTTCTACTATCCAAAGAGAACATCAGTATAGGGTCCTAAACAATCCATTACTTTGTATCTTTCTCGAGTCCCACTCGAGTCATTTCATAAGCCTATCGAGTCTAACTCGGGGCAGCCCATACCATCGAATAGTCTTATCCTGTCACTGCTGCCCATTACTCCTCGAGTAAACCAAGATATCATCCAATGAAAATCACAACAACTACTTATCTCTCATGCAAACCATCATAGTCGAATTCGACATTCCCTGAGTACAAGCCCCAAAGGCCTAAACCAATATCAGACAAGCACCCAAGGAAATATCTCTCTCGAGTTCAGACAATCTACGTGAGTTGATATGAGCAAAACATCCAAACACTCAAGCATCCATAACTAACTCTAGCTATCCTTGCCAATCTTGCTTGATACTATCGTCGATCGCATGGCCAAGTCCTGACCAAACTAATGTACATCCAATGTACATTTTCTTCTCTAACTCCCATTATCATCTTCATCATAAGGTAGGCGATCCAATACCCCCTTTCGTCCATCATCCATTATAGTGGTCATCAAAGACTCTTCACAATCTACTATCACTCTATACCTTTGGAGACAATCAGCTCCCAAAATCAAGCTAGACCTAGTAAAGCTCAAAATAAAGCAATCACAACAAACATACATCCATGACTCGATAAGGCCAAATTACGACAAATCCTACAAAGGCTAGTTAAACCACCTATCGGGTTTGTCACTACTAAAGGTCTATCGACTACCTCGGGTTCCAATTCCAACCTACCTACCAGGTCACTAGGTACGAAGGAATGGGAAGTCCCGATATCAAACAAACTCGAACAAAAACATCTTAAATAGGAAGCATACCTCGAATAATGACTTTTTCCTTCTGCGGCGCAGTTGGGGCATTCGATGAAGAAGGAACAGCGTTGATAGCATATGCTTTCGCGATCTACTTCTCCCTAGGAGGTTTTGGACATTCATTCTTGTGATGTCCCGCTTGGCCACAATTAAAGCACTTCCTTTCCCCAGGCTTTTCCCGACAATCTCTAGCATAGTGGCCCTTCTTTCCACAGCCAAAGCACTCGCCATCTTTCTTATTTTTCTTATTCTGACCATCCATGTTTTGGTCTTGTTTCCTCTTATTCTGGGAATTATTCTTGCCTCCACCGCCTGCTGGCGGCTTTGGCTCCTCTGCAGATGCAATAGCAACCTCAGTCTTTGGCTTAGGGTAAAGACTCTCTGAACTTAATGCCTTTCCTATAATCGACTCAAACGTCTCATCGATGTGGTTTATAAGTCTTTCCCCCAAGTACCCATATAAACCAGTTATGTACTTCTCGTTCTTCTTCTCGGCAGTATCTATAAGGGATAATCCATATTTCGATAAAGTATCGAACTCAGCAATATACTCCGAGACTTCCCTACCATTCTGCTTAAGCTCCAAGAACTTCGTAAACAATTTTGACTTCTGAGCAGCTGGAATAAACTTATCACTGAAACGAGTTCTAAACTGATCCCAAGTGACTTGATCCGCTAGAGTAGCTGCCTTAATAGCATTCCACCTGTTCATTGCCCGTCCTTGCAGTTGACGGATGCTAGCCTTCTCTTCATCGCATCCTCGAAACCCAAGTCTTCGAAGATACGCTCACAACTATCTAACCAATCTTGAACATCTGCAGTCGATTCCGTTCCATGGAACGACTTCCTACCAAGACTAGTATAATCCTTATTCAGCTTGGTGAAATCGGCCCTAGGTGCCTGCACTACTGGACCACCACCATTACCAGCATTGGGAGCTGCCCTCTGCACATCCCTAAGCATCTCTCTCATGAAGTTGGTGAACATCGCCCTCATATCAGGGTCATTCCTATTGTTAGCCCTTGGACCCGTGTTCCTCAAGTTTGGGCTCATCGTTCAATCTGTAAGGAGAAAACGATTAACCATCTCTTTAGTGGTGCCAGTGCAGTGCGAATCCACCATTAACTATACTAATAGTATATATATATATATAGTTAGCTTTTGAAAACCAAAATATAACAAATACGCATTCTCATATATGTATACTATCTCTCCCTGATGTCTTCCACTAGGTTAACTACGCAGCCTAGGCTCTGATACCAGGTGTGATGGCCCGCCCCGCACCAGCCGACATTTCCTCCGAAAGAGCGCTGTACACATGCCCGACTAGCACGGAATGGTCGCCAAAGAAAAGGAAGAAGAGAATGAACTAATCGAAAACCTGTAGAATGTCTCACAGCGCATGAAACAAAATATAATAATAATGTACTTGACATAAAACAGGCGAGACAGTGCATAAGCTGATAACTAAAACCAACATTATCATCAGAGTAGCGGAAATCCAAATACAGCTTATTACAACTTCCCAAATTACTGTCTCTAAACAAAAGAAAGAAAAGGTGCACTACTAATGCCCAAAGTTGTGACCAGCATCGACATAAGGAGAATATCTATATATCATACGTGGAAGCCTCCTGCTCGTCTCTGGTACAGCTACTCGTGCATCACCAGCTAACCTGTCTCTAGTCTGCTCGTGAGAGCACCCAGAGTAATAAGAAGAGAAATAAAACTCTGGGTCAGACAAAAAGTCTGGTATGAGCGATAAGCAGCTAAACAGAACAATAACAGGTATACTAAACCATACCTGAACCTGGACCTGCAACCAAAGAGTTAGCACTACATACCGTACAATACTTTAAGGTGCCACTAACATGGGTGTAAAGAAATACGGGGCGGGGGTGTGCATGTCATGGTGATGGCAAACAATCAAGCATAGCAACCATCCTCGCATCTCTCGCTCAGTGCGTAAAGCATACGACATCCACTACCTTGGTCACCTAATCCTTAGGGCCATGACGGAATCCAATCCCGTACAACTATCACTACAAGCCCACTATCCATCTCTCAGTGGTGAACCAAAGTTATGAATACCGACAACCCCTTTCACACGTCCCGTAACAAAGTCCAATCGTGAAGTTAACTCATTGGTTCCTAACTGGATCGTGAGTACAAACTTCCCATTTGGACTACCTCTGCATCTCGGGTTTTGGCCAGCATCTCCAGATCGGTTCGGTTCTTTCCTACTCGTACTCAACATCTTGATTCGTGACAAGCCCCTTCGGATCGGATCGGAGAATACCCATTGGGTTCGGGTTATGCTCCACCTTCTCTAGGTCGGATCGGTTCGTGGAGGGTCCTCCGGTTCGGATCGTGAGTCTCTTCGGATCGGGTCGAGTCCCTCAAACCCATTCGTGGTACATCGGTTCGGTCTCCCTCTTCAACTTTGGATCGTGACTTCATGGCGCACTCCAGGAGAACGGGTCGGATCGGATGAAGCAGTTTGTGAGTGGCATCGGCTCGGATCGGAGTCCCTTCTCTCCAGCAGGTCGGGTCGTGAGCTTCAAGTGCAAGCGGTTCGGATCGGGGTTCAGGGGATCCGATCTGATCTCTACACATTTCCTGCACTTTATCCAACGACATGTTTTACGCCACATGACGGCGTTTTTGACCCTTATAACTATTCTAAACAATCCAAAAGCATACTATATAGCCATAGCAACATGTATAATCATCCACAAACAGCAAACCCACAATAATAACATGTAAAATGGATCAAACATACCCAAAACACCATATTTTCCTCTAAGCATGCTTAAGCAAAACTAATGATATGATTAGCAAAACTAATGATATGATTAGCAAAACTTAAGAAAATCAACCCAAATTTCTAACAGAGGTATAAAACATTATTTCCGAATTTATAAATATTTTTCCAGATTTTTAACATGTCTAATTTTGTTAATCTTCACTAATTACCCTTAATCAACCGTAATTAGTGTAAAACTATGCAAATCACTCACCTTGGCCACAAAAAAAACTCAGATCTGAAATAAATCTCTGTTTGGTACGAATGCTGATGTCTAACAGCAGCTCTAACCTTGCTTTGTTGCTATCTCTTCTTAATTTGATGTTGCTAAGCTTAATCCTTGATTAGAAAGTGATTTGGAGATGTTTTAGAGGTTAGAGGCCATTATTAGGGTTCTAGGAGGTAGATGGCAGCTAGAAAGCTGAAATGAAATGAAACCTAACTCATTTCAGCCTCCCCATAACCCTGATCCCGAAATGGGTTATGGGCCCATTTGCTAATCACCTCATTTGGCCCGGTTAAGCAGTTTTTCACTATCTGAAACTTGTTTTAGCCATATCTCCAAAACGGTGAGTCTGTTTGGCTAATATGACCACTCTACGGAATTCTAAACCATCATTCGGATCCAATGGAAGTGGTTTCAAGTCAAAACTCCTTTCCAATCAAACGTTACGGCCAAAATAGTATCGGCTAGGGGAAAAACGGTCATTTAAAAATCGGCAAAAATCATGAACATGGGAAATGACCCCAATAGTCGTCTCCCAAAGTTACATGACCATACAACTTCGTATGTGAAAGAAATAAATATTCTACGATCCTTCGATGCGTAGAATGCGGGTCGTTACACATTTTGTCAGATTTCTACTTCTTTGAAATTCCTGCAAATTCACATACATATATGTGATCCATATCTAGTATCTAATACCAGAGATGGTTAAGTAGATAGTTATAACATTTATATCTAATTTGGTTTGAAGCCATACTTCAACCCTTATTTCAGATCTTCTATATTTGTAAAACAATTACATTTCAATTTTGTTTGAAGACAATCCTCGAATTTTAATGTTAGTCAAGAAATTTGACTTAATTCAATTTATCCTTTTTAAGGATCAATTTTAGTAATATATTATTGGAGTTGTTTTCATTTAATATCTACAGTAGATAATAAATAATAAAAACAAAGATATATGTTTTGAAATATATTTATACAAATGTTGATAATCAAAATTACATAGAATATTGCAAAATAATATAAATGTATAATTTAAACTAATATATGCTCTCACTCAAATTAACATCCCTCTACTAATATATATATATATATATATAGATATATATATATATCCATATCTAATCATGCCTTGCGTTAGCTTTGGCTAATCGCCAAAAACACAATCTTTTAGGTAGACATCTTATGTCAATTATATATCTTATATAAATCTTGGATATGATCAACAATTTTTTTCATTTGAATATTAAATATTTCATGCCCATTGTCTCTAAGCCCATAATCTTATTATGTAGCCTAGTTAAGTCAGACCGAATAATACAGTAGAGCATCACATTTACTTATTCACATATAACCAAAATAAAAGGTGCACAATGCTTTGACATAACCTATATTCAGTGATTATGGCATTTATAGGTGTATTATTTGGAAGACGCCACCATGAATTAATATATAAATAATTGGTTTAAAGGGATTTTATAATTTGAAGTGGCAAATTATATCGACCATTTTCAATTAATTCTAAATTTTTTGATAACTTCAATTATATATATATTCATTAGAATATACATATAATTAGCACACATGTGTATATATAGACTGTTATACAAAGAAAACGTGCCTTGGTTTTTGAACATACCAAATCATAATATATGTTTATATATATATATATATATATCAAATTCAAACTGAGGCCCAATTTAACATATATATATATATACACACAAAACAAATATCCCCCTATTACCAGTTTCGCACTTGAGTTTAAATTTAATATACACATGAGAATAACTTCCACACATCTGTATGTATTAAATATAACATCAGAATTGTCAGTTAAACTTTTTGATCAATCCATCTTTACATAAATCAGATAAGATTAATAATCACACCGCATCTTACTTTCATGCTACCTTATACAGATATATGCATCAAAATACTAACATTATAGTTATTTATACATTCATACATACATACATACATATATATTGAAAATTGGTACGCTTTTATTACTTACGAAATAACAATACAAAAGAGACTACATAAAACCCTACGTACGTAAAGCAAATATACAAGCAAAAACATAAAAATAATTCTAACTAAGACCCATGATAAGGTCATCTCCTAGGTTTGGAGATCATCCCGCTCGCTGCACGACTAGTGCACTTCACCATTTTCCATGAAATAACACTTCTCATGATCAACGCTTCTATTATATAGAGGAATCCAATGTCAGATTGCTGCTGAAAGTTATATTAAAAACCGATATGACATTATATTTTTCCTATGGCTCCATCTCTCTGAGCTGTTACCTCACGCTTCCATCATCTACAAAACTGTTTGGCATCTTCATTTCAGTAACGACCGTTCAATTCAACAACCTACTACAACATCGTAGTGTTGTACTTCATTTGGGAACCCTATCAACCATTTCAAAACACCCGAGGTCTCGCTTCTCAATTTCATAAAATTAGTATCGTGACTTTGATCTGCAACTGTAGAGTTAGCATTAGACAGTAATTCTGATACTGCCTCATTCCATGAATACGTTAGTTGGTGAACAAACCGCAAGCACCAAGATCTGAAAATTGTTGCCCCACTCTTCTTCTAGCCATATGATGCCTTAAATTAATGCAGGAATTTATGAATCAAATGTCAGAATGAATACCCCATGTAGTCGTTGGCACAGTAAAACTGAATTCCCAAATTTGACTAGTTTTATTCTAATGTAATGCCATTACTATTCATCCGTGAATTCAAAATGAATTTGCAATTACAGTTTCGCTATCCAAAGCATCTTGTCCTAAATGAGGATTGCTTTTGTCTAATTTTAATCGTACTTAACCTGGCATATAATTTACAATGAAAAGCTTTCGCCATTAAAATCTAACACGAGAAAAATATAGCTATTTGGAACTCTATAGGATATCAGAATGTAATTTGCAGGCATAAAGACGTACAGATCGATGAACTGTGATATCCTTGTGCATAAGAAATAATTGACCTACAAAAATAGTGATACTTTGGAATTCTATAGGTAATAGTCTAAATATCCCAAATGCTAAAGACGAAAATAAGGAAACCTATTGAATAATGTATCAGAATATGATTTCGATCAATAACCTCAATTTTAAGCATACACTTGGTAATTTCCAGATTCTCCATGCCAAATCTCCAAATCGAAGTTGCTCATACATAAAAGGCCAAATTAAGCACCAAAATCCAGTATCTTGTTTTATAAAAATGATGAAAATCGGAGTCTATATATCCAGTAGCATGAATGGAAAACCATAACAGAATAAAAGCATACTCTCCTTTTCATCATTGATTCCATACCAGTAGTAAACGGCTTTGGCAAGAAAACTGTTTACCATGATATTGAAATCCATAACCACGAATAAATCAAATTACACGACTCTGCTCCACCCTGCTCCAACAACTTTTAACAGTTCATATATACTAATTGAGCAGTGATTATACACCCAAACTTTCCAAACTTGTGAATGAAACAATATCCATTAAATTAAACTAACACAGTGCGTACCATTGATAAACTGCATATCTCCAATAATCCATATTAAATTTCCACAATGTCAAGAAGAACCAAAAATGTATACCATATCATAGGAGAAAACTGTATGACATTTAAATCCAAATATAGCATACTGACATCAGCAGTTATCAGATCTTGTAAACTTCCTCATTTATTATGGATCTGAATCCAACTTACAAAACCCAAGGAAATAAAAATTAAAGTTCCTTTCAAGAAAAGGATGAACATAAAAGAGCTGGATATCGTGAACAATTTGATGATAGACATGAGCATCACCAACTTACAGAATATAATTAAAAGAAGCAAATCAGATCTCGTATACTCCAATAATGGCATACTAAAACAGCAGATAGCGGATCTAATCAAATAATAGAACCGCATTCAAAATACCATTTAACGATTGACCAAAAACCAAACAGATTAATCTTACCCAAATCAATACTGATATCGATCTAGATCAGCCAAAGGAAGAAACAAGTTGGAGAACTTGGAACTGAAGCTATTTCAGTCGCGCCGGCAATGCCGTATCCCAAATCTACAGTGTCTTGACCTTCCATAAACAAAACTAATTCGAACCAGCCAAGATAGGGAAGATTGATTGTTAATTCTGGAGATGCAAATCGAATCGGCAAAGTAGATCGAAGCGGTTGTTAGATCTGGCATTTAATTTGTGGAAGAAATTGAAACAGAAAAAGCTTATCAACGAAATTGAATTCATTGAAGGTTACCCATAAAACACAAATGATTTAATATCACTGAACGAAAACGAATTGAAATATCGGATGAAATTAGGGATCTGGTGTAGCTGACGCATGACAAAAACAGACGACGAGAAAGCCGCCTGTCGCCATTAACAAGCATTCACACTATGTGCAGCTACGTGCTAACATAGCTTACACACCCGTGTGTGTATATATATATATATATATATATATATATATATATATATATATATATATATATATATATATATATATATATATATATATATATATATATATATTCAAACATTTTAAACACAAAACAGGTCACACTTGTTTAATTTTCAAAATCATAATGCAGTATAAGCTATTGCTGACCCATCCTTTTGTATTTCCCCTTTATCCTGAAACAATTTCAAGTTTTAGCCAGGCATTATTGCTCCCCCTGTTTAAAATAATTTTAATCACTGGGTCAGCGTGATTTAAATACATCAAATGCATCTAATATTTATGCATTAGCTTAAACTCATCAAATGTGTATATTCAGCTAAGCATATTCTCAAGCAATGATAATCAAACACTCATTAATCTAGAAGCTTGCAAATTGACTCCAATGTCAAGTCAGCATCAAAATACAGTCAGCATTGAATCAAACATCAAGTTATTATTGTTGTAGTAAGTGAATCATTTTGTAGGATAATATGTATGTACATACATATATATATATATACATATATATATACATATATATATATACATATATATATATATATCAATATAAACATCGTACGACATATCAATATATGCATATTGTAATGTACTTATCAATATAAGCATTTATATTTATCAATGTAAATATTAAACAGCATATTAATATATGCATACTGTACTGTATTTATTCATACATGAAATCATATTGTGTCAAGAAATAGCAGAGTCAAACTCTAGTTTTACCTGCAAAAGGTGATCATTACCATATCTACAGGTAAAATTAAGCATGTGCTTGTGACTGAATTTAAAAATACATGTAAAATGATCTTAGCAAAAATACATTTGTTATTGCATATAAACTTTGAAACATGTATTACACTTGTATAAGTTTTTGCAAACTATTTGCATTCAACGGCTTGTCTAGCTATCAATACAAGATACAAGAACATCATATGTGTTCTTATAATGTAACGACCTGAACTTCCCCGGTCTCCGAAGAGAAGAGAGAGAACAGATTGTCTGAGAACACGACAAATCAGAACACAAACAGAAGAACATTTCATTGCTTATTACAACAATTTACATTAGAGTACAAGTGTAACACCCCACGTCCGTTAATGTCACTCACAAAGGGAATGCATTAAGTTTTGTAGAGCGTTATAAGTAAACAGAACGGAATATTGCAAGACGGATAAAGTAGTACTTGAAAATTTTATAACTTTATTGCAGCGGAAACAGAAATAGGTTTGGTTACACCTTCAAAACAACAAAACCAACTACATAATATTAGTCTTGTACAAAAGCCTTTAGAGTACGTAATTTTAAAGCCATAACCCCCAACAGAAAATGCCATAAGCAGAATCAAAGCCAAGCAATACATCTTTCAACTTCAAGCTGGAAGAAAGAGACATCTGAACTAAGCTTGAGTATTTCCTCCCTGAGAACCTAGGGGGGACAGAAGGAAAGAGGCGAAACAAACTAAGTCAGATATTAGTATGGTGAGTCAAGTAGCTTTAACAATATAATCATTAAAGTAACAGGATAAAAACATAAACTGGAAAGTAAGAAATGACTATACATAAGCATGCATGACAAGTAGGCAAGATGAATAAGATAAACATTGATTGCGCTTCTAATCACTATAGGGTAACTACTACACTGCACCAATGCTAAATACATCGCACCATTACTAGTTCCATACTGAAAGTTGATCCCAATCCTGCAATTGGTAGCCCTCAGGCGTAACATCTAGTAAGAGGTATCCACCCCCCATACATTCCTTGACAGCCCACTAAATACTAGATGTCACCACACTGCTCCCTTATCGCTTAATCGATCAGCTCCTTAACTCATATGTATTCATTACTTGTGTCATTCGGCCCCGCTTGTTTGTAGATACCTGTGTTGGTCTCACCATGGGGTGTATCAATCCCTATGATGGCAAGCCAACACAATTCAAGATGCACAGTGTATGACTACTGATGCCCAGTGCCTGCTTTTTCCACTTTGGAGCACGTGCACGTCCGTACTCCGTCAGAACCTACGCTGACGTACCACCCGCCACTATTTTGACCGCTTATAATCGTAATCGTGCCCCACCCTGCCTAGTTCAGGGTACCATGATACATCTATGTGGGTTACTGCTGAAATGGGTCCCCGTTACTAGGGTTTCCTAATCAACATGTTATAACGGTTAAGTGTTCTCAATATAACCTAACCCCATCCATCTGTTTAACTAACATGTTATATTGGTTAAGTGTTGCATATCCATATGTCACTTAACCTTCCCACTGATTCACGCATGTTTATTTAACGGTTAAGTTTGTGGGCCTATATATACTAATATTACCCACCTACCTAAGATTTACTTAACCCTTTCACTTATCAAGTCCATATGTATTATTGGTTAAGCTTGCCTTAACCCTATCCACTTTGTTCATGTAATATTGGTTAAGTTGTCTTCTTACCCATGTTAACTTAACCTCATTCTTAGCATGTCCGTTCATTAGCATTAATTCATTCATTAATGCCTCAACCTCTCACATTAGAACTGTTGTTTGCGGTTGCTGGATGTGTCGGGCGGTTCCGGGCAGATTTCTACCGCAATCTCATTCTAACCTCGGGTTTTAGGCTTAATGCGCTGAACTCTCACATTAGATCCGTTGTTGCGGTCGCTGGATGTGCTGGGCGGTTCTGGGCAGTCTTACACCGCAACTCAATCTAACCTCGTGTTACGCATATTCATCTTTTAGCCAAATTACATATTTACCATACATGCCCAAATCTAAATTTATATGTAAATTATCCATAAGTGTGGTCAGTTCAAAGCTATGCCACATTTACTTGTTATGCCCAAAATTACTTAATTAAGTTATTCCCAATTCCCTGCGTTTCAATCGCACGTACAACAAGGTCCAAAAATAAAACGGAGAGGGATATAGAAGAAACACAAGAATTGACATAAGGAACAAAATAGGCATGTAAAGGTGTACCCAACTCAAGAATCATGTTTCCAATAGGCATGTTGTACATTAACAATGGGTATGGCTAACCGGAGCAACTTACATCATAGGCATAAATATTCGATAGAATAAAAGAATCACCAATTTGGTGTACAACATGATAGGTACCATTGTATCAATCACAACAGTCTCATAGGCATAGGTAATTCAGATTTGACAAAAGAATAAGCATGAATCAGAATTGATTATCTTACAATTAGGCATAGTTCTAGATTTGATTCATTTCAAGTCATGATTCCTATTACATGTTCCAAATCTGAGAAATAATTGAACTTACCAAATTATCACAAGTTTACACCCAAACCCATTTACGTCAAGTCTCATGTTGGCTTATTATATACAATTTTTCCCAAACCATAACCATCATCTATTTATGCCTTTTTACAAATCACATGTTATTCAACATTTCCAAAACTTTTTCCCCATTATTCAAGTGTTATATGTGTGCCAATTTCGCATAATATGTTAGGCTCGAAGTAGCCTAACTCATAAAAAGAAAAAGGAAAAAGGAAGAGGGAAGAGAATCATGGTATCAAAATAGGCATGAAAAAAAAAGACAACTTGCAAATTTGATAAGATAGGCATAATCATATGATCACAATTTACAACTTATCATAATAAGTTTAGTTTAATTATCTTGTGAAAGCTACATGAACTCACAGAGATTAAGAAGGACGAGAAGATCTGGAATCTGATTTATGAAGTTGATAAGCTAATCCGTTGATGTAGGCTTTGATCTTTCTCTTTAACCTTGAATTTGATTTCTAGTTTGGAGAAAATGAAGGCTAGGCTAGCTTAGAGATGGAAAGCATGAGGCTTCATAGAATAGGATTACGAGGTTTAGGGTTAAGGTTTGAAACAAGAATATACAGAGTATGAGTAAATAATATACATTTGATAAATATCAGAGATTTACAAATTATAATGCAACGGAAAATAATACAAAACATAACTGAAAGAGATACATGGATACAGAGCTTTTCGAATATCATTCCAGTTGTAAACCAGGATCCTGTGAATATAAATCTGTAAAATCAAAACTACTAGCTGCCCATGTGGAAAATAGGGGCACCCAGAGTTTAGGTTAAAACAATAAACTCTAGGTCAGTCATGTGACTGGTGTGAGAACTAAAACAGTTATTATTTTGTTTTTAAAGTTAGGTATATCAAGGGACCACGCCGTATAACACGGAATGGGTTTCCTCCCAAGAATACCAATGCATAAAACGAAAAGGCAATGCTAAATAAAGAACAGTGAAGCTATTATAAGACTCAGGTCTCATCACACAATGCAACATAAGCCGGAGGATAGAGTTTTACCTTATAATAGCCAAATATTGCTTGATATGTGAAATTTCATCTTTTATTATGACTATAAGTGAAGAAATCAACTTCAAATATAAATGTATCAATCATAGACGACATAGTGCCCCATCCCACTATGTCGCCATACTAGGCGCTATAATTAAAACAGAAATGGCATGTATTGGAAGTTGGATTTCCGTCTATGAACCAAGGCAAGGGATCGTTCTTACCGCATTGAGACAATCTAGCCCATGTCTCAGGGCACAGACACAGGTGGTCCCTTGGACCGTCAGGGCCGGTCCACACGGAGTGGACTAAAATGCCTGAATAATACATTTCCCCGTACTATGGGGCATAAATGAGCTAGATGAATCAATATCCATTGGCTCCGTAGTAACCGATATATCTGAGGCGCCTCGCTATCCATCATCCACATAAGTAAAACGTCTGGGCTTGCAAAACCCTGACACCACTCCTAGCTTGAAGGAAACGCATGCCCTCCCTGAGGTCCTCTCCCGTTTATGGTTCACACTGGGGTGCGAGGCTTGCAAATTAACGCTATACACAAAGCTATGCTATATTAAAGCCGTGCTTTGATCATCAACCACAAGACTCTGCTTTTCTACAGAAGCCTTGATCATTTGCATCTCAGCATACCACACAGGAAATTCACGCCATGCGACTGATGTCTATCAATCACACTGAATGAAATCCGATGTCAGACACACATCGATTTACAAGTTCGTTCTGGGTCTAAACAAAACCGGAGGCACCTTGTTCCTCGTCCCATATGTCCAATGCAGGAGAGAGGTCCTCGCATATTCGGTCGATCTCCAAGTACATCTGGATGATCACCACTTATTACCTTGTCTTGGGTGTACAACCCAATCAAGACATCAGTAATCATCTAAACGATGTGAAGACCCTCGGTCTACAACCACCGTCTTCATCGTCGATATATTGTCGAATCGGTTATTCAAAATGGGATAAACTCGGTCTTTCTGAATAACTCACGTATTTTATAAACAAGTGCTATAAAAACACAATATACGCCCCATTCCAATCCAGAATATTCTTTTATTCAAATATTCTTTTCACAATTTAAACCATATTAAGGTTTTCCCAAACTAGTCGGGATTAGCGAACCTTACCGAAGTATTTGTTCTATTTCCCAATTCCAACCTATTCATCCCATGAAGCAAAACTAGTAATGCTTCATATCTAACACCCATGGTGTTATCGGTAAATCAATTACCATTTCACGTTCAAATCTAATTAAAGATTTAACTATCGCTTGGAGCAAAACTGGTGATACTCCATTCTCGATCATTTCATGAATTTGATAAATTTAATTATCCCATTCACATTCCGATCTAATTAAAGATTCAATAAAACTCTAATTCAGTTTTAATCCCAAAAATCATTACTTAATGATTATTCAAAGTTAAGAAATTAATCTTATCTTTAACTGGGTTAAAGAACTAATGTCATTTAAAACACAGTTCACGGTAAACCCAAAATCACATTCCATTAATAATAGCCAGAAAACAGATTGATATATATAATCGATATAAACTTCTGTATCCAACCGATAATATAAAGGGAATAATGGAAAAGCCTTTTAAATTCCATATATGGTAACGGTCTTCTTCCACAGAAGTTCACATTGATTATTACCAAATCGAATTCCATTCCATTCCAATTTATTTTATTAAATTAGAAAACTCTTCTTTGGAAAATTCCCCTAAATCGTAATCAAAGGACTTATAAATTCCAAATCATATTTCACTGTAAATCGGGTTAAAGAAAGAATGTCGTTAAAACATAGTTCACAATAAACCCAATTCACATCCATTTCATTCCAATTATTAAATATAACTAGAAATCTAATAAACTTAATTAAAAGATTCATTCTTTTCACATGGGGTTTAAGAACAGTGTTACTGAAGACACCGTTCACGACAACCCAAAATCCAATTCTTTTATTCTATTCCAATTAAATATTAATTAATTGGTAAAATCTTCTAAATCTTATTTAAAAGATTTAATCTTTTCTCAACTGGGTTTAAGAACAATGTCATTTAAAACACAGTTCATGACAAACCCAAAATCCAATTCAATATCAAATGTAAGGCTCTGAATAGAAATTATATCGGCTTGTATCCAACATCAAATTCTGAAATCAACAAATATCCTATTGGGAATAACGATATATATATATATATATCTTCCAAATTCCTCCACAATATCTATATAATCATGGAATCCAATATCGAAATATTCCGAAGATAATTCCGATTCAAATCCATTCTAATTCATATATTGGAAATTCTGGTTATTTTTAAAACCAATTCAAATTCAATTTATTTATTTAAAAAAATATTGGATTATAATTCTAGTTTATAACTAGTTCATTTTGATAAAAATATATTTTTATCTTTACAAACGTGGAATTTCTCACTCAAATTCTTTCCAAATCATTTATTATGATTTTACACAAATTATTGATATTTTTAATAATTTTATCAAGGCTCGTACAGTCGATTTCCATAAACGGTCATCGGACTGCACTTACAACTACCTTTTCCAAATTTGATTTGGACATAATTCCAAATCCAACCGTTAGATTTCAAATTCCTTATATTCATTGGAAAGCTCTTTTCAATATGAACCCAAGGTTTTGGTTTTAGGAGAATCCGATGGTCGGATCTCCCGTAATGTCAATTCGAAGTCAATGGTCGAAATTTGCGAACTGCCGCGGCGCGGCGCGTTCTGTTCAGGCCATTAAAAATATATATAATATATATTATATATATTTCATCAATTTCCATTTAAAACTTATTTTATAAATCGTTTTAAATTCGTTTTCAAAATGACTTCAACTTCATATTCAATTTCAAATCAAAATTGAATATTCCATATCATTAATATATAAATGATAATATTTTCAAAACATTAGATTTTGCAATTACTTCTTTTTTGATATTCATTATAAAAATGAATAAAATCGATATAAATATCGTTCGCGTCAAAATGGCACATCTCTAATCAACATGGCTTCATAAATTTTAATATTTCCGTGTCCATCCCAAATCGGACATCAAAATCATATTTTGATCCATTACTAGATATTATTTTAAAATATTAGTTATTTTAAAATATTCATTATTCGCCAGTTTAAAATATTCATTCTTTCCGAATTGGAATCAGACACAGTCAATTACCATATAATTTTATTTATATGGATTTCACACACACATATACACAACAATAATCAAACGCAGTCAAACATCATCCAGAGTGCATTACACAACTGCATAAGCGTTAAATATAAATAATTAATGCTTACAACAGTCTGTCAACCCATCGATTGACATATAACTAAATATTGGGATTAGTGTATGTCAAATTTCATACCAATACCCGTTGGGTTTCAAACAACAAACATTGATTATTATTTTGTGCAGTTGGGCGATGTGTAAAATATATCATCCCAATCAATATCAGTTAAATATGTGTGCATAAACAAATCGTCTGATTTGTAAATGAATATTCATTTTATTCATATACACGTTAAAAATTATATTTTTAACTATAAAATATTTATTTCGTCTCATGAATATTTTATACAGTTCATCTATACAATAAAAATGATATTTTTATTGTTTTAATATTTTTAGAAAATTTCAGTAGCATAATGGCGCGATACTAAAATCGAGATAAGGTCTAGCCTTATCCCTCACCTAATAATGGCTCGCGCCATATACAAACCAAATTCTAATCAATTAATTTCATTTCTCAAACCAAATTCAATCAAATAACCCAATCAACCAAACAAACATGGTTTCAAATAAAGGTGTCGGGTGCTACTAAGCGCCATTTGAATCCTAGTATATATTTTTAACTAGAAAATAAAGTTAGAGTGAGAAGTTCTACCTTTGGGATCCACTCCTCCAGTTTTATATTTCTGAATGGTTTGGATTTGGATTCATTTCCAGTCGGTTCCATCGCAATCTGTTTCACACGATTTTTCTATTTAAAATCACATTTTTATTTCAACGCTGTAAAAATCACATTTCTATATCGCTACTACATATATAAAATCATATTTTTATAACACTACTTCTAAAATAAAAATCAAATTTTTATATCGTTGTTATATATATATATATATATATATATGAAAATCACAACTTTATATGTTATTCATATAAATAAAAATCAAATCTTTATATCGTTACATGCATATAAAAGATCATATTTTTATAATGCTCTTCATACGATAAAAATCCAACTTTTAACGCTATTTCATATTGATAAAAATTATATTTTTATACAACTAAAAATATATTCTTTTATTTGATTAAAAATCATATTTTTCCCTATGTTATAATATATAAAAATCGTATTTTTATGTAACTAAAAATTGTGTCTTCATATGATTAAAAATCATACTTTTCTATACCTAAAAATCCTATCCTTTCATATCTAAAAATATAATCTTTTCATATTTGAAAATATAATCTTTTCATATTTAAAAATATAATCTTTCCTTATTTAAAAATCATAACTTTGCTTATTTAAAAATTAGATCTTTATCTAATTCTTTTAATTTATATAAATAAAACTGAATAATAAAAAAAACAATGTTATTTAAAACATAAAAGAAAAAAGAACTCACTGTATATTCATCTTCCTCACTGTAAAACCGAACTCATCTTCACCCTCAAGGGTTCGTCGTCGCCACCATTCTCCGTAGATCGAAGGAGGATCCCATGCCGCCACAGGAAGAGCCACAGTGGCGCCCATCCCCATGCCGAACAACTCAAGGTTCGATGGTCCATGGAGCTTGGAATAAAGCTTGATGCTAGCAGTTTTGGTGCTCACGCTGTTCGGCTGAAGCGTGGTGGTGAGGAGAGGGAGGGGAGGTCGCAGAAGGCGCCTAAGGCGGCGGCCAAGGGGGCGCGATCGCCTTTGTGGCGGCGGTGGAGAGGATTGAAGGTGGCAGGATTTTAATTGAAAATGGGGCTCGATTTTTGACTGAAGGAAAATATAGGGTTTAGGAGAAATATATATATTATATTTTATAATTTGATAATATTTTAATTCTTCACTTAATTGTTTACCACCACGAACTCCAAACGAATCCCAAAGACTGTCGCCCCTAGCTAATTACCTCTATTTCGAACACAATGGGATATATTTTGTAACTCGGTTCGGCTGTTAAGATCAGTTACTGCTAAATTTAAAATATGAATCATTATATTTTAAATTCAAACGCACATTTTAATTTACTGGGGCCACATACTGATCCCAAAAATTCCCGAAAAATAAATCTGGCTATGTTTAGACGATACAGTCCTAGCAAAACAAATTTCGTTGAATTTGGAGATTGTTTGAAAAATGGTCATTTTTCAGTCGCTTAAATTCAAATTGAATTAACCAAAAACATTTAAATCCGCCACGCTCACATATTAATTACAAAAATTATGAAAATTGGAGTCTAACAATAATTTGACATTCCGGATCCAAAAAAAGTGGTCTTGTTGAAAACGGAGGTCGTTTGCAAAATATTTATTTTTAAGGGCTATATATTTATAAAATTCCATAGTGACTATTCTGAATTTTCAATTGGACATAACTTTTTATTCCTGCTATGAAATCTGGATTTTTCACATCTGTTGGAAAGATATTTTCAAACAGATTCAAATATTTCTGGTTTTACCAAAATCCGGTTTATTTTGATTCCTGTACATTGATTTGAAATTTGAAATCGAATTTTCAAACTACCGCGCCATTACCAATTCCTTTTATAATTAAAACAAATATTTATATTCTAACTTCGATTTAAATAAATGTATATGTTCTAATTCTATTCAAAATAAATTTCTAGTCGTTATTATTCAAAATAAATCATTTTAAATATTCAAAATTCATTAAAATTGCCTAAATAAAATTTTTAAATTGGTTTCGATTTTTCGGGTTGTTACATATAAGTTAAATCTGAAACAACTATTTATGTACTACATTGTGTTACAAATTTCAATATATATATATATATAATGTCATATCATAGCAGTCTATCTGTTAGATAAAAAATGCATGTCTATATATCCATATTTGCAGGTCAGTCAGATGTTTAAGGGTTCACAGATTTCATGTATATTATCATATCCAAACTAGAATTTTAAACACGCATATGTTTAACAAATTAAACCATACGTTAATTGTTTAGCAGTGCAGGATGATGTAATATATATACATACAGATCAAAAAAACAACTAAAACTATCATTAATTCATTTTACTATGAAACAATTTTCACTGCATAATTAAGTCTGTGTAACAACCCAATCAAAAAATTTAATAGTGTTCAAAACACCATTTTACCATAATAAAATAAACACAGCCATCCCAAAATATAAGATATGTTTGCATACCAGTGATCATATATATATATATATGTGTGTGTGTGTGTGTGTATGTGTGTGTGTGTATATATATATTAGTATATGTGGATCATTGGAAACCATATTCAAATGTGTACTACTAGGGGTTTCAAATAGCAAATCATATCTTCCATTTGATGTGCCTACAGCAAATCCATATAGAATTTGTAGTATATATGTATATGTATCTATATGAATATAGATCACATATCATCAGTTTTATTGTTGCATGTTTATAACATATTATACACAGGTTCAAATCTACCCATGGTTACTCTATTAACTTTAGGTTGTTTGTAGATTAAGTATCATGAACCGGTGCATATATAGATCATAATCCATATTAAAACAGCTGCATAAGCTTTAGCATAATTTTGATAATGGACACACATACATATATTTTTATTAAAACTGGACTTTATTCTACTTCAACCCATCAGTAAAATACATCAATATGTATATATTACTGCAAGTTCATTTCATCATATGAAATATAGGGGATTATAGCTAGAATTGTATATTTTGGTATTTAGAGGATGGTGTAAAATAAAGCCCATTGCATGCATACACAAGTAAATCTATTATTTACTCAGACCTTAATTTAAGACCATTGTTTTAACATTATTTATTTGTATGCATATTTTAAAATCAAAAGCAAGTTAATACTTGCAGCAGATTTCAAGCAGTGTGATTATCAACCAGTTTGATAATTACATTGTATCTTAATACTAATACATATACAAATGGTGTTAAAACAAAAGGCAAGTCATACTTGCTATGTATTTCGAATATATATATATATATATTTATTTATTGAAAACACCTATGCTTGCAAATACTATTTCTTATGATAGTTTATCATCTAGGAAAAAAATTCAAGGTCATGTAGTATATAACATATACTATACTTTTATAGTCCATTATAACGACTTATATGTATTACCAGTTTAAAAAAATTATATATAATGCCCATATTCAAGTACCACCAGTTTTTCATAAAAGCAAGTCCAATGTTTAAATCATCAAGTTATATTGATAATCATTATTAAGATAAGATATATGCATCATCTTAAACTACTGTGGACACACACACACATATATATATACACATACATACACACATACATACATATATCTCAAATTGAACCTCAACACAGCAAAATAGGCATATACATTCAGTATCTTTAAATTTTGATCAAATTTATCAATCATTCAGTTCAATTTACTATCTAACAGAGAATTTGTTTCATCCATAACTTACATATGAGTTAAAGACACATATATTCAATATATATTTTTGAAAATCGGTACACTTATATTAATAATCAGAAAAGTACATAACAAGGTTAGCATACTAACCTGAATACAAATAGTACGAATAATATGCAAGAAAATACATAAAACAAGCAAATAACTATACTAAAAGTGAGGTTGGACCCATGATGCGGCCAACAACACCAAATCCTGCAAGTGCGATCTCGCTGCACTCCTAACCCATAACCGTTATCTTTGGCTTGTGCATGGAAATAACAACCATGCAACGCTGCATAATGAAAGAATTTACTTTGTCTTCTTTCTAGCAATAACAATCTAGTCAAGTATTCGCCATGTCAAGTGCAAAGCCAATAAAACTTCCAAATATTACATAAACAGGTACACATGCAATACAAGAAGCTCTCTGAGTAATACACAGATGCAGTGGCATTATCCAGTGAACCCCGAATTGATATGCTCCAGGGAGAGAAAACATGTATCATAGAAAAACAGTGGCTTACCAAGCAGTAACATACAATACAGGTGCACAAATTGGCTTGGAGATTAATTGTGTTGAACTACTTTGAATAAGCAAGAAGACCAATATAAACATAATAATGATCTGAAAAATTCTTTGTTTGGCAGGCTCATGCGGTTTAATCCATTAAAAAAACCAAACCGTCATCCAAAAACTTGCCAAGATCCACAAACAATCCATACCGTATTGTTCAACACCGACTCGGAGAATAGGACCAGATTAAAGAAGACCGATTAGGAAATTAAGGCTTGATCTTCAGTGGAATAATAGCAGCGAACAACAAGAATTGTAAGTAATCTCGATAGATTATAACCAAATCCCTAGATGGTAATTTTTGGAAACCGTAAAAAAAACCCAAGAATGCCAGTAACTACTGGATCGTATTAGCAAACCAAAATTTATATCCATTGTCTATAACAGGCACGATGCCAATAAGACAATTGAAAAACTTATCCTGAATAATTTCCTTTCTAAAAAACCACGCCATGATCATCGTATGGATGTATTTGGAATCGAATAACATATCTGAAAAAACTCGATGTATGTGGAATCAAATAACAGATCCGACAAAACCTACTACTGGATCGGTTATGCCCAAATAGAATCTAAAACTCCAGTAAGAACCAGATCATAAACCATAATACTAAATACATCTAATTTACCTTTCATAGATCGGTTCGAAGTTGAAAAAGTTTGTCCGAATTAAAGAAGATCGGTTCAAGAATTGTGGCTTGATCTTTAGTGAGATTCCTCTGAAAACCGATCTGAAATGTAAATTCACTGACGACCATGGATGTTTTTGCGAAATCTAAACTTCAGAAAGAAGCAAAGTATCAGATCCGAAGTGTAGGTAACTCAATTTTTGGGATAATTCGATTTCGGAAGAAGTGGAGTATCAGATCCGAAGGGTTGTTCTCGATTTTGGGATAATTCGAAGATCACGGTCTGAGTTTTCTTTAAAGAGGACTGTAAATGTACCAAACAAGTTTTTCATTGAATATAATAAAGGAGAAGTCTTGAAACCAGTAAGGCGGTTTCAGTTTTTGTTGGATCGCCGTTCCTTTCTCCATTGGAGAGAGGAAGGAGCGGTCATATGTATATATATTATATTATATATATATATAACAGACCTTACTAGCATTTAACACTTGATCAAAATGGTATATGATCCAGAAATTAATTATAACAGTGTAATCAAACAATTTTAAAATTAATCAAATTTAAAGATCCATACATATACCAAAACACATAGAGTTCACTATTAAATCATGTCACATGTTTTTACAAAATTTCTGGAATTAAATAACAGAGCTAATATCAAATATCAATTCAGATTCGATCACTAGAAACAATGTTTAGAATTATGCATGAATTCCTTTTGAAACTTTATATTAAATATCAATTTTATTTTCTGTAAGCACTTTTGCATCATATATCAAATACAAATTATAGTAAAACAATTTTACTACCACAAACGAATTTACTTTAAATCTAGAATCAACATTTACAATAGATTGATTATGTAGGAATCCAAGCACGCATGTATCAAAATCGTAATTCAAAATATTGATTTAAGAAAGACTACAACTCTGATACCACTGAAATTTTTTATTGATCTAATCGTTTAACCAATTATAGCCTTTTAAGCAATTAAAAGTAAACATTTACGCAGAAATCAATAAATCAAAATTTCATACCTCTTAGAGTTTCCTAGATCATCGAATTGGGATTGAATCTGAACCGCAAGCATGACAAATCGCCATGCGTCCATTTAGTCTGAGCGCTCGCCTCACCATTGTCAAACGATTTTGAGGTAGAAGAGGGTTGGTACTAGCCAAATTGACATGCAACCCCATTTTTTATTTGATTCAATTTTCTGGAGATCTGAATCTCTATATTACAGCGAAAAGGATTTGCCCCTTTATAAAACCAAATGAATAAAATTAGGGGTCAGTTCAAACGTGTCATACCATTTAAAAAAAATCAACACGTTTGATTTATATATATTATTTATTTGAAATGGTCCTCCTTTTTCAAATGCCCTGATGTGTGACCTTATAGGTTATTATAACATTGGCAATGATTCTAAATCGTATTTAAAATCATAAACATTGATTGGCATCTAGTAATACGTCACTGCTACCTAAGTTATAACAATATCAATGATTCGATAAAACCTTTCCTGTGACCAGTGTATCAATAGCATATAATCCTTTTATCCAATATATCCAAGATTAAACTCGAGGCATGAAATGTATCATCCTCTTTACAATTTAATCTGTTTATCTTGATCGATGAATAGACTATTTAAAAACAAATCAATATTTGAGCACTACCATGCATTTCATAGTCTTCACGAATCTAGAGGCCCATGGATTTCTCTACTTATATCGTAGGGTCAAATTCCATCTAGATCATTCATAATTTTCAATTGATTCGTGATGTATCCAATAATCACCTTTATCATTTGCTCGGTTTAAAGTAACTTTTGATGATATTAAATCACAAATATACTCGAAAAAAATCTATAATGATTTTCAGGTATGAGGACCATTGCATCACTGTTACTGTGAGAATAACTTATGATACTATTAACTATATTCCATGTAGTTTTCTCATGATGAGTCAAACCAATACGCTATTCTCCAATACGTATTTATGTATTGACATTGATATAAGTATATTAATGATCAATGAGATATGATCATCAATCAACCAACATACTAGTCTTAATGCTTTTATTGTTGTCCTATGTAAACAATGAAACTTGACCAGGGACATTTAAGAATTATAATACTTAATATATTATATAATCTCATGTTTAAGTCACTTACTTGAACTGCCCGTATTTTTAATGGATAATAAATAATTTATTTAATTATTTAAATAATGATTTATAGATTTAGTGGTTGTTTATTAAGTTATATTGAATATTTAATTAATATAATTGATAGAATAATATATTTATTTTCGAAATAGTCGGAAATAATAGAATTGGAATGTTGCGTGAATCAGATGATTTATCTAATTTAATTCAGTTTAGAATTGAATTATATTGACGATTCTATTTAATAAACAGAGTTAGAACGTATAAATTATATTATAATTATAATTGAGCTCGAAATGGCGCGACAGTTCGTAATTTGGCGATGCGAACTTTATATGAATATACAAAATCCATTTTAAGCTGGATTTCTGTGAAATAAGAAATGTTCGGAGCTGGTGAAGTATATTTTTCTACTGGAAGAGAAAAACCAGGATTTCGTCGGGTAAATTTTGATTTATGTCCAAATCAAATTTTCGAAAAGTCGCTATGGAATTCTTTTATAATTTATAACGATTTATTTATATTATAAAAGGATTTTCAATATAAATTGAATATTGATTTAATCTGGATTTAAAATGTCGAGTTATAAATTCATATATGTTTATTTCGGAGCTTCGTAATATTCTATGTAAATATATACGATAATATTTATTTATAAATATTTAATTTAATTATTTTTAAATATATTAATATTTAAATGGGTTTATTTAGAGCTTTAAAAATAGCCAGTTTTGCAAATGCTCCGTTTTCGATGAAATTAATTTTGTTGGATTTGGAATATTAAAATTATTGTTAGATTTCAATTTTCGTGATTTTTGGAGTCAGTATGTGGTCGTACGGA
Organism: Allium sativum; assembly: GCA_030737875.1. Lineage (NCBI taxonomy): Eukaryota > Viridiplantae > Streptophyta > Magnoliopsida > Asparagales > Amaryllidaceae > Allium > Allium sativum. The sequence goes on from CM060919.1 coordinate 636,524,469, forward strand.
ATTTTAATGTGAAAAACAGTCAATAATTTGACTTTAAAAATACGCTGTGTGAGCAAACGGATTCGGAATTTGACGAAACAAGTTTCGTTGGGTCCGTATTGTCGAACTACAGCTGTATGTCCATTTTCATCGAGTTTGGATATGTTATGTAGTCATACAAATTTTTAAAGGATAAAAACAAACAACTACTAATTAAAAGTAAATATAAAATTGAATATAAAAATATTATAATTATCCTATAAATAACCCTTATTCCTCCTAAACCTAATTCACTTTCCTCCTGGTCAAAATGAGTAGCCGCTACTCCTTTGTTTCCAGAAAAAAATTCCTTGAGGTTGAAAAAAAGAAATCAATCCAAATAAAATTCAATAAATCCAAAAACCCATTTAGTTCGCCTCCATCTGGTAATAGCTTCTCACTTGTGTGATTTTGCTGATTTCGATGTTGTTCCCCTTCGCTGAAAACTTGCACAACGATTCTAAGGTTCGGGATTGTGGACTGTTTGAGTTTCGATCCAAGTTTGTGATGTCGTTCTGGGATTGAGGAGGGAAATGGGGTTTGTGTGCAAAGTTTTGGAGTTAACAGTGATGTTGTGGTTCGGTGCTGAGTTGGTGTCATGGGCAGGCACTGTCGCGATTCATTTTTTATTGATAAGCTCGAGTTGGCCATGTAGGGCATGAGGAGCAAGAGGATGTAAGGAGGAGTTGAATGGAATTCTTGGTTTGAAATATTATGAAGTAGAAGTAAGGGTAATGGTGGAAGAAGCAACTGGAATGGAGGATTAAAACAGGAGGAGGTCGCGGTTTTCATTTGGTGGAAGATGGGCCGATATAATTTGGTAAAGCCCAACGCAAATAAAAATTAGTTAATCTCCTTTAAATAACTGTATAAACTTGTAAATTCAATATCTTATCCATATATGGTCCAAATCCAACAAAACAAGATCCATTGGATCGTATGGACGGTGGCTACACAATGGAACTGATTGGGAGTGGATTGGAGCTCGTTACAATTTATAGCGAAATAAACCGTCTGTCTGAATCAACCGATAATTATCGTTATTTAACGATAACCATCCAATGTGAGTAAATCTCACTAACTCTGTACAGTTTATACTTTTATAAATATAATCTAGTGTTGATAAATGATGTTTGATTGTTGTGTGTTGATTGTTTAGTTGAACTCCTGATTTATCGGTTGGAATTATAAATAACAATACATATATAAATCGTTAATCGAATGTTGATTCTGTTTATCAAAATATTTCATATTGAAATGAAATCGATGTTATTTATATTGTTTAACGTCTGTGATTCAGGGAAATAGGTTGGAGTGATCCAACTGGATTCCTCAATATTTATAATACTGTTCGTTTTCGTATATTGTGATATATGATGTGATATAAAACCTGTGATTGATTATGATGACACTGGCCTGGTTAATTGGTATTTTAAGTACCATAAGAAATACTAGAATGTAAAAAGGGAATTTTCAAAGTGTATTTTAAAAATGAAATATTTGTAGGAAATAAATATGATATTGAAAATGAAATATTTATTTGGAAAATAAATAGAATTATAAAAGGAATATTTATTTGGAAAATAAATAGAATTATAAAAGGAAATATTTTTAAAATGGAAAGAATTTTATAAAAGGAAATATTTGGAAAATGAGTAGAATTTTATAAAAGGAGAATTTTACATTAGGAAGATTTACACCTATGCTTCGCACACGAGTATAACATGATATGGATTTAAAGTAGTTATTAAATAAAAATCTGTTTTAACATATATAAATTGGAAAGATAAATTTATAAACGATGTTTATAAATTAAATAAAATATTTATCATTGGATAAATTGGATATAAAAATTTGAATTTATATAGAGGTGTGAAAATCGGTTTTAACACCGATATTTTTAATGGAAATTGAACTTAGCATTTTTAAAGGGAATTAAATGAGATTTTAGTGTTAGAAGTATAAAATAAGTTTTTATATGAAAATTCTATAAATAGAAGTATGAAAAGAAATTGGATTTGGGATATTGTTTTTAAAATACGAAATCAAACTATTTGGTTATATATAGGCATATTATTCACATTCTATGTGAAACATTAGATTAAAGTAAATATTTTACAAATAAAATATTATAAAGGAATTTGAGGTTCAAATTAGGAATTTAAATGGAACTACTAAAATTAGAAACTGACTAGAAATTAGTTGATTTGAATGGCTTTCTGGGTATCGATCTGATGTTGGTTTCGGCCTTCGGGGTTTATACTTGGGAGGTTGTTCTATTAATAGTTTACAGTTAGAGACTGATAGAGGTGGGAAGATATAGATGCGTGAATCAGAAATGGAAACGTTTTCCAAAGTTAATAACGTATATTTTCTAATTTTAGAAAATAAGGAATTTATGAATATATAAAAACGATAAATGGGAAATTGGGAAATGAAATGATGATTGATTGGTAAGATTTCCATTTGGGAATATGACCGTTGTTTGTACACATGTTTTCCTTTGATAGTTAAATAACTGACTACCAAAGTTATGATCATTTCCGTTGTCAATACAGAGAGACCGGGATCAGATATATTATCTGAAAACCACTCTGTATGGCATTGGCGTTGCAAATCAAATAGGATGAAGATAATTGAAGACGGAGTTGTGTAAGGGTTGTCCAATAAATCCTAGGTAGAAATTGCCTAAGATGGATTTATAGAATAGTGCCTTCGGGTTGTCCAGTCCCAGGACAATTTGAATGGACTAATGTATGACAGAGTATATCTAGTAGATCACATAAGTTGATCGTTTCAAACGTATTTACATTGGTGGCGGAGGAATTCGTTTGTCTTAGCTTATCCCCGAGGTATTTTTGGGGAAATCAATTTGTGATTTGTCGAGTATGACGATGTGGCATTCAAAATAAATAAGGAGGGATCTGCTAAAAGATACATTATGATCTTAAGCCTCATCAACTGAGAAATGACAGAAATCGGGAAGGCAGCATGGCTAAGTGGGTCGCATCCAAGTAGGATATATTGTCACCATCTAGAGAATATTCATATTTGTTACTTCTTTCAATTCTATATCTCTCGAGAATGGTTATGCTGGTTTACCAACCGTAAGGTGACAATATATTCGTAAATTCAAGCGAAATGAATAGTCGGTCATGTGTGGCCGAGTTACAAGATGTTCTTGTTGAACTCCAGTGTATCGCTTTTAGAGTACACTGATCGGAAGGTAGTTCTATACCTTGTCATAGTTGGGAATTCATTATCAAAAAAGAGCCCGTGATTTTTGGTTGTATATGTAGGGCGTGAGATGAAAGCGTTTTACTAGATTGTTATTTATTTGATTTAGACTTTATTATAATACCAGAAGTGTATGGATTGTAAAAGAATGTTTTGGGTTATCGTAAGGTAAAAACCATCCGTATTTATGTGTGGGTCGGTCTTACGATTATTATTTCTTTTAAAGGGATTTGAAAAGTTAAACAAATGGTTGGAGTTTACTCACACCAGTCACATGACTTGTAACGACCCGGAAAATCTGAACCAATTTAAAAATTTTAAATTAGCTAAAATAGTGGATTTTAAATATTTAAAATAAATATTTTAAATAATAAAGATGAAAACTGAGTTTGAATCGACGTTTGAAAACGAATATAATTAATTATAATTATAAACAAGGCCTGAAATGGGGCGGCAGTTTTAAAATTTGAATTCAAACTTTGACTGACTATACCGGGTGCAAAACAAAATGGATTTGAGTGAAACCAAAAATATTTAAATCTGTTAGTGGACACCTTTCTACCGAATCTGAAAAATCGAAGTTTCATAGCGGAAAGCAAAAGTTAAGGCCAAATGAATTTTCAGAAAGGTCGCTATGGAATTTATATAGCCCGTGAAAATGGCCATTTTGCAAACGACCTCAGAATTCGGCGAAACCACTTTTGTTGGATCCGGGATGTTAAACTATTGCTAGGTTTCAAATTTCATAATTTTTGAAGTTAATACGTGAGCGTGGCAAAGGAAAATGTGTTTGGTCGATTTCTATTAAATTGAATCGACCAGAAAAGGGCCATTTTTCAAACGGTCTCAGAATTCGACGAAATAAGTTTTGTCGAGACCGTATCGTCAAAATATAGCTAGATTTATTTTTCTGGAATTTTTCGAATTAGTTTGTGGCCCTGGCAAATTGAAATGTACGTTCAAATCAAATATTGAATGTTTTATATTTTAATCTGAATGAAAACTGACTGAAACAGTCGAATGGGCCTACAAAACATATCCGATTGTGTTCGGAATGGGGGTAAAACGCTAGGGACGACAGTCGTTGGGTTTGGATTGGAGTTCGTTTGTGGTAAGGGGTATTTTTGGATTTATATAAATTAAAAATTAAAATAAAATCAAGGGGCCAATCAAAAATCAACGTTGCTTTTCTCTCTCCCCGTAACCCTCAGATGCGCACGGCGAAAAGAGCTCAAATCTTTCCGGATTGATTCCTCCTCCAATTCTCAATGAAATCGTGTAATTCTTGATCCATTCCAAAGCTCTCGATCTTCAGGACATCAGTAATTCAAACGCAGCACCCCCTCAATGTTTCGACCTTCAGGCCGCCGCCCCGACCACCAGGGACCGTCGAACTGGGCCCCACCACGTCGCGCCAGCGCGCCACTCCCCTTCTTCGACGCTGCATAGCCCGATTCCCTTCAAGCCTCACGGATTTCGCGATAATTCAAAACTTAGTTTTGAACGAGGAATAGAGGTAACGGCTTTGGTAAATTTTGAACTGTTTTTACACTTTTAAGTGTTGCAAACTTTGAAAAATCATATCTTTTTCATTTCTTGACGAAATTCAGTGAAACAAGAGACAGTGGACTCGTGTGGACGTCTACTACATTCTAGAAGAGACCGCATATTTTTCTGAGCCTTCTGCTATTTTTGGTGGAGTGGAACCCAATGTGAGATTTCTAATTTATAAACGATATGGAAAACGACGATGTATAAATTATATAGTCGATGTATGGGTTATATAAGCGTTGTACACCTCATGTATAAGCGTTGAATAAGTTGTACGTTCGATGTATAAGTTATATATGCGTTGTAAAAATAATATATGTTTTGAAATAGAAGTGAAATGCTATATATATATGCCCCTCGTCCACAAACCATGGACGATATTTATTGGTTGTGATTGGTGTGAAAATTGATTGATAGCGAATGGTTGATTGAAATTGTTAGTGGTTGGAATTGATTGATTGTGGTTGAAAAATACCCGTTTGTGGTTGAGAAATATATGGTTGAAACCACATAGGATTAGTTTGTGGAAATGAAAAAAATATACATGCCGCCTGCGTGCGAACTAGATGCATGATTCCCCATTGTCAAAAGCTGCGAGGCTTTAAGGTAGAGCGAGGAGCCGTACTAGGGACGGTCGCGATTTTAACTACCCTGCCGTTATGCTGTCGAAATTTTGAATAATATTCATGCGTTAGAATTATTTTCCTGTGTTGAAATTATATTCGTCTGTTGAATAGAAAACCTTCATGTGTTGAATCGAAATTCATTCGTTGAATTGAAATTCATGTGTTGAATGGTATTCGTGTTTTGAATATAAAAATCACCTTTTTATCTATATATATATAAACTATAGAAAACCTTCATGTGTTGAATAGAAATTCATTCGTTGAATTGAAATTCATATGTTAAATGGTATTCGTGTTTTGAATATAAAAATCACCTTTTTATCTATATATAAATTATAGAAAACCTTCATGTGTTGAATAGAAATTCATTCGTTGAATTGAAATTCATGTGTTGAATGGTATTCGTGTTTTGAATATAAAAATCACCTTTTTATCTATATATATAAACTATAGAAAACCTTCATGTGTTGAATAGAAATTCATTCATTGAATTGAAATTCATGTGTTGAATGGTATTCGTGTTTTGAATATAAAAATCACCTTTTTATCTATATATATAAACTATAGAAAACCTTCATGTGTTGAATCGAAATTCATTTGTTGAATTGAAATTCATGTGTTGAATGGTATTCGTATTTTGAAAGAAATTGTTTTATAATAAAAATCATATTTTTATCATCAATATGAGCTATATAAAATAGTCGTGTTTCGAAATAAATTGTTTTATAATAAAAATCATATTTTTATCATCTATATGAACTATATAAAATAGTCGTGTTTTGAAATAAATTGTTTTATAATAAAAATCATATTTTTATCATCTATATGAACTATATAAAATAGTCGTGTTTTGAAATAAATTGTTTTATAATAAAAATCATATTTTTATCATCTATATGAACTATATAAAATAGTCATGTTTTGAAATAAATTGTTTTATAATAAAAATCATATTTTTATCATCTATATGAACTATATAAAATAGTCGTGGTTTGAAATAAATTGTTTTACATTAAAAATCACATTTTTATTATATACATGAATTGTTAAAAATAGTGAAGTGTTGAAATAGAAGACAGTACATAAAAAAATATCATTTTTATCAAAAGTATGAATATCATATAGTTTGGAAATCGAAGAATCGATATACATATATATAAATAGAATTGAAATATATCGAATAACAAAGCTGCAGTTCGTATTTTGAAACCGTGATTTCAAACGATTAGTGCAGGAGATCCGACCATCGGATTTTCCCAAAACCGCAACCGTTGGGTTCGCTTTGGAAATATCTTTCCAACGGCACCAACTTTGTAAAAATCCAACGGTTGGATTGTCTGGAATGTTTAATTCAAATATGAAGAAAAACAGCGCCAAAATCGATTATATATATATAATTATATTTAATCGAATAACGACGCTGCAGTTCGTATTTTAAAATCGAAACTTCAAACGATTATACCGGGAGATCCGACCGTCGGATTTTCCTGAAACTGGAACCGTTGGATTCGTTTTGAAAAGATCTTTCTAATGAAGTAAATTTTGTGAAGATCCAACAGTTAGATTTTCAGATATGTGTAAATCAAATCTGAAGAAAAACAGCACTACAGCCGCGTTATGGCCCGAAGCGTCGTTTTGAATAAATTGGCTATTTTAAAATAAATAAAAATAGCGATAAATCATTATAAAATATTATAAACGATATGGATATGAAACTTAGAAACTAACTGAAGGTTGGCTAAGTCGAATGGTTTCTTGGGTGTTGATCTGATGTTGGTTTCGGCCTTCGGGGTTAATATTTGGGAAATCGTTCTCTTACTGATTTACGGTTAGCGACTAATGAATTAAAATGATGCGTGTGTGTGTTTGTGTTGCACTTGTTTATTATATATGCGAGTTGCTCAGAAAGACCGGGTTTATCCCATTTTGAATAACTAAATCGCGATAAGAAATCAAAGATGAAGACGGTGGTCGAAGACCGATCTTCACCTCGTTTGGATGGTAACTGATGTCCTGATTGGGAGGCATCCCGAAATATGGATAATGAGTGGTGATCGTCCAGACGTACGTGGAAATCGATGGATATGCGAGGTATATAGTGCCTCCGGTTTCGTTCCGACCCAGAACGGACTTGTAAATGAATTGTGTGTCCGACATTGGAATTTATTCTATGTGATTGATAGTCATCAGTTGCATGGTGTGAACTGCCTGTGTGGCATACTAAGATGCAGTGATCAGGGCTTCTGTTGAAAAGAAAAGTCTTGTGATTGATGATCAAAGCACCGCCTGTGTGGCGTAGCTTTGTGTATAACGTGAAATCGCGAGCCTCACACCCCGGTATGAACCAGAAACGGGAGAGGACATCAGGGAGGGCCTGCATTTCTTTCTAGCTAGGAGTTGTGTCAGTGTTTTTAAATGGCCTAACATTTTACTTATGTGGATGATGGATAGTGAGGCGCCTCGGTTTTATCGGTCGATCATGGACCGATGGAGTCATTCGTTGGCTCATTTACGCCCCATAGGGCGGAGAAACGTAATGTTCAGGCATAATAATCCACATCGGTGGACCGGCCCTAACGATCCAAGGCTTGCCTGCGCGCTTGCCTAAGACATGGGCTAGATTGTCTCGAATTCGGTAAGGACTATCTTTTGCCTTGGTTCATGACGGAAATCCAATTTCCAAATACGTGACTGTGCGGTTTTGATTGTATACCTATATTTGGCGACATAGTGGCATGGGACGTTCATGTCGTCTATGATTGATAGTTATGATTTGAAATTGTTTTTGAAACATATAAACACTAGTAGTAATATCAAATGCTTTTGTTTTATTCGTATCAAGCATATTTTGGCCATTATAAGGTAAAACTCTATCCTCCGGTTTGCGTTGCATTGTGTGATGGGAACTGAGTCTTATAATGGCTTCATTTTATAAAAAGCATTGCGATGTTTAAAAGATCTATTCGTTTTTGAAGCACTGGCAATCCGATGGAGTAAACTCGTTCCACGGAAGTGGCGTGGTCCTGTGATTAGCCATATTTTAAATGTGCTGAGTAGATTTCTCATACCAGTCCCATGACTGACTCGTAGTTTATTTCACTTTCAAACTCGGGTTCCCCTTTTTCTACACGGGCAACCTTGTATTCAGGTTTTAGCTGGCTTTCTCTGGATAGCTGGAGCTGAAGATGGATTCTATCATTTATCTCTTTTTAAGCTGTTCAGCTCCTATTGTACATTATGTTTGTTTTCCACTGTTGACATATATGTATAGCTGAGCTGTATTTGTACTAAGTATGATCCTGTATACTATGTAACTCTGATGATTACGTTTATCCAGTATATTCTATTGTGCATTATCTGATGTATGTATTTATTTATTTCTGTTCTGCTATTATCTGTTTATGTGTTATATTCCAAGGATTACCCTTGTCGCCGTCAGTACGGGGTTTGGGGACGTCTCATGACTGACCCATAGTTTATTTTGTTTTGTTTTCCCTAAACTCTTGGGTGCCCAATTCTGTATGGGCAGTCAAGTAGTTGGGATTTTACAGATATAATTGCAAAGCTAGAGCAGGAGGCTTCAGGATTATATAGCTATTGTTTATTTCCGCTGTGTTGTAAGTGTTGTACTCTGATAAATGTTATTGTATACATATACTGGTTTTATTTCAAAGTTATGTTTTATTTTATTCGTTCCGCTGTGAGATTCGTGTTACTCTGATTTTTTTGTTATGATCTTCTTATATTCTAATTTTTTATCTTATCTATTCTCACCCTCTAACTTCTTTCTATTAATTATCCGGTATTTCCAATGCTTGGATAATCGAGGTTGAGTTTATATCGATTACCGAGGTCGCAAATCCCCCAGGCCGTTACAGTGGTATCAGAGCTGAAAGTTAAGTAATTACCTTGGTTCTGTGGCTTGACTCAGTAGAGATGAGGTTGGCAATACCCTATATTAATCTGAGTGTATATATGAGCGCGTATTTGTTATTTAATATAAAATGATTTTATATTGTGGAAATTTATTGGTTGAGTGGCTTATGAATTCTGGTCGATCAGTTTGATCCACTGTATCGGTAGGGATTTCTAAACACTCGAGTATGTTGAACCGACATATTATGTTTTGATAAAAGGGTAAATGAAATTATTTTACCCAAATTATATTTTGATATAAAAGGATGATTAATATTTGAAGCATTATTGTTTATTGGATGTGTTTGTTGTGATTATAATCAGATAAGATTTTTAATAGAAACGGTTATGTAAATAACCAATCAAAATTCATATAAGTGTTACGAAATGAATTAAATCTTAATTTAAATCAGAATTGAAATTAAAACCCTAGAAATTTGGAAAGGTGTTTGTAGATGGATTTGGGATTAATATATGAGAATTTTAAAATCCTGGGAGATTTTAAATTGTTTACAAGCATTGTGAAAAATATTTTGAATGTATTTCAAAACGGAAATGGTTAGAAATGGTTTTGAAAGTGATATAGTATTGAACTCACTTTGGTCGCTGGGAAATAATTCCAATGATGATCAGGACATCATCGGTATTCATTTTCGAGTTTCTAAGTGACGGATTACTACCAAAGTTATTGATTTCGAATTGTTTTGGAAAAACAAGTTATTTTGAATCCTGAAAGGGAAGTTTGATTTTTGATATGGTAAACTATTTAAAACCCCTAGGATTGTTTGATTTGAAAACAAATTAAATTAGAATTTGTGAAAGCTAATCGAAAAATAAGATATAGAATAAAAATTGGATAGTGAGATAGGAATCTGGAATTTTTTTGAATTGGTATGTTAAGAGTTTGGAATCGAGGATGGAACTCGAGTTTGAAATGATATTATGGTTTGGATATAAGCGAATAATTGGTTGAGAATAAATTGATTGGTGATCAATTGGAATGGATACATTGGTATATGTAGAATTGGTAACAGGTGGGAATGATATAACGATATGTCCGACAAAAAATTACAAGTTTATATTTCATATGGATATGAGATTTTTATGAGCCGATGTGGCAAGCTGCTTGGCTATTTGATTTTCTTTTGGGTTGGAGGAAGCCTAGAGAGGCGAGTTGTAGTTATACCGATTGACCAGTACAAAGGAGGTGCTGGCAAAATTTTCCAAAAATTTCGGGTGTTAGAAAATTTTCAGGATTTTGAAATTTTTTGTTAATAGAAATGAATTAATATTTAATTGAAATTAATGGTACAGTGAAACAGAGGTTAAAGAAGTAAACAAATAATTTTTAACTCAGATAATAGGGTCTGTTTTCAAGCTTAGCAATTCCGAGGACGAAATTATTTTAAGGGGGAAAGAATGTAACGACCCGAATTTTAAATGGATAATAAATAATTTATTTAATTATTTGAATAATGATTTACATATTTAATGATTGTTTAATTAAATTATATTGAATATTTAATTAATATAATTAATAGAATAATAAATTTATTTTTGAAATAGTCGGAAATAGTAGAACTGGCAATGTTGGGTGAATCAGATGATCTAACTAATTTAATTCAGTTTAGAATTGAATTATATTGACGATTCTATTTAATCAACAACATTAGAACGTGTAAATTATATTAATTATAATCGAGCTCGAATGGCGTGGCAGTTTGTAATTTGGCGATTCGAACTTTAAACGAATATACAGAATCTGTTTTAAGCCGGATTTCTGTGAAACAAGAAAGTTCGGAGCTGGTGAAGTATATTTTTCTAACAGAAGAGAAAAATCGGGATTTCATTGGGTAGATTTTGATTTATGTCCAAATCAAATTTTCGAAAAGTCACTATGGAATTCCTTTATAATTTATAACGATTTATTTATATTATACAAGGAATTTCAATATAAATTGAATACTGATTTAATCTGGATTTGAAATGTCGAGTTATAAATTTAGACATGTTTATTTTGGAGCTGCGTAATATTCTATGTGAATATATACGATAATATTTATTTATAAATTTTTAATTTGATTATTTTTAAATATATTAATATTTAAATGGGTTTATTTAGAGCTTTAAAATTAGCCAGTTTTGCAAACGACCTCCATTTTCGATGAAATTAATTTTGTTGGATCCGAAATATTAAATTATTGTTAGATTCCAATTTTCGTGATTTTTGGAGTCAGTATGTGGCCGTACGGGATTTTAATGTGAAAAACAGTCGATAATTTGACTTTAAAAATACGCTGTGTGAGCAAGCGGACTCGGAATTCGATGAAACAAGTTTCGTTGGGTCCGTATTTTCGTACTGTTGCTGTATGTCCATTTTCATCGAATTTGGATATGTTATGTGGTCATACAAATTTTTAAAAGATAAAAACAAACAACATCTGACTAAAAATAAATATGAAATTGAATATAAAAATATTATAATCATCCTATAAATAACCCTTATTCCACCTAACCTAATTCACTTTCCTCCTGGTCAAAATGAGTTGCCGCTGCTCCTTTGTTTACAGAAAACAATTTCGTGAGGTTGAAAAAAAAGAAATCAATCCAAATAAAATTCAATAAATCCAAAAACCCATTTAGTTCGCCTCCATTTGGTAATAGCTTCTCACTTGTGTGATTTTTGCTGAGTTCGATGTTGTTCCCATTCAGTGGAAACTTGCAGAGCGATTCTAGGGTTCGGGATTGTGGACTGTTTGAGTTTCGATCCATGTTTGTGATGTCGTTTTGGGATTGAGGAGGAAAAATGGGGTTAGTGCGCAAAGTTTTGGAGTTAATGGCGATGATGTGGTTCAGTGCTGAGTTGATATCGAGGGCAGGCACTGTCGCGACACATTTTTTATTGATGTGCTCGAGTTTGCCATGTAGGGCATGAGGAGCAAGAGGATGTAAGGAGGAGTTGAATGGAATTCTTGGTTTGAAATAGCATGAAGTAGAAGTGTAGATAATGGTGGAAGAAGCAACCGGAATGGAGGAGTAAAGCAGGAGGAGGTCGCGGTTTTCATCTGGTGGAAGATGAACGCGCACGGGTTGGGTTTGTAAGGTTGAGAAGATGGGCCGACATAATTTGGTAAAGCCCAACGCAAATAAAAATTAGTTAAATCTCTTTTAAATAACCGTACAAACTTGTAAATTCAATATCTTATCCATACGTGGTTCAAATCCAACTAAACAGGATCCGTTGCATAATGGAACTGACTGGGAGTAGATTGGAGCTCATTACAATTTATAGTGAAATAAATTGTCTATCTGAATCAACCGACAGTTATCGTTATTTAAAGATAACCGTCCAATGTGAGTAAATCTCGCTAACTCTGTACAATTTATATTTTTATAAATATAACCTTATGTTGATAAATGATGATTGATTGTTGTGTGTTGATTGTTTGGTTGAATTGGTGATTTATTGGTTGAAATTATAAATAACGATATATATATATATATAAATCGTTAATCAAATATTTATTTTGTTTATTAGAATATTTCATATTGAAATGGAATCAATGTTATTTATATTGTTTAACGTCTGTGATGCAGGGAAACAGGTTAGAGGGATCCAACTGGATTCCTCAATATTTATAATACTGTTTATTTTCATATATTGTGATATATGGTGTGATATAAAACCTGTGATTGATTATGATGACACTGGTCTGGTTAATTGATATTTTAAATACTATAAGAAAACTGGAATGTAAAAAGGGAATTTTCAAAGTGTATTTTGAAAATGAAATATTTATGGGAAATAAATATGATACTGAAAATGAAATATTTGTTTGGAAAATAAATAGAATTATAAAAGGAATATTTATTTGGAAAATAAATAGAATTATAAAAGGAAATATTTGTAAAATGGAAAGAATTTTATAAAAGGAAATATTTGGAAGATGAATATAATTTTATAAAAGGAGAATTTTACATTAGGAAGATTTACACTTATGCTTCGCACACGGGTGCAACATGATATGGATTTAAAGTAGATATTAAATAAAAATCTATTTTAACCTATATAAATTGGAAAGATAAATTTATAAACGATGTTTATAAATTAAATAAAATATTTATCATTGGATATAAAAATTTGAATTTATATAGAGGTGTGAAAATCGGTTGAACTTAGCATTTTTAAAGGGAATTAAATGAGATTTTAGTGTTAGATGTATAAAATAAGCTTTTATATGAAAATTCTATATATAGAAGTATGAAAAGAAATTGGATTTGGGATATTGTTTTTAAAATACGAAATCAAACTGTTTGATTATATAGGGACATGTTATTCACATTCTATGTGAAAAATTAGATTAAAGTAAATATTTTACAAATAAAATATTATAAAGGAATTTGGTGTTCGAATTTGGAATTTAAATGGAATTACTGAAATTAGAAACTGATTGGAACTTAGTTGAGTTGAATGGCTTTCTGGGTATCGATCTGATGTTGGTTTCGGCCTTCGGGGTTTATACTTGGGAAGTTGTTCTCTTACTAGTTTATAGTTAGAGACTGATGGAGGTGGGAAGATTTAGATGCATGAATCAGAAATGGAAACGTTTTCCAAAGTTAATAATGTATATTTTCTAATTTTAGAAAGTAAAGAATTTATGAATATATGAAAACGATAAATGGGAAATTGGGAAATGAAATGATGATTGATCGGTAAGATTTCCATTTGGGAATACGACCATTGTTTGTACACATGTTTTCCTTTGATAGTTAAATAACCGACTATCAAAGTTTTGACCATTTTCGTTGTCAATACGGAGAGACTGGGATCAAATATATTATCTGAAAACCACTCCGTATGGCATTAGCGTTGTGAATCAATTATGATGAAGATAATTGAAACAGAGTTATGCAAGGGTTGTCCAGTAAATCCTAGGTAGAAATTGCCTAAGATGGATTTACAGAATAGTGCCTTCGGGTTGTCCAGTCCTAGGAAAATTTGAATGGACGAATGTCTGACAGAGTATATCTATTAGAACACGTAAGTTGATTGTTTCAAACGTATTTACATTGGTGGAGGAGGAATTTGTTTCTCTTAGCTTATACCTATGGTATTTTTGGAGAAATCAATTTGTGATTTGGCAGGTATGACGATGTGGCGTTCAAAGCAAATAAGGAGGGATATGTTAAAAGATACATTATGACCTCAAGCCTCATCAACTGGGAAATGACAGAAATCGGGCAGGCAGCATGGCTAAGTGTGTTGCACCTAAGTAGGGTATATTGTCATCATCTAGAGAATATTCATATTTGTTACTTCTTTCAATTCTGTATCTCCCGGGAATGGTTATGTTGGTATACCAACCGTAACGTGACAATATATTCAGAACATTCAAGCGAAATGAATGGTCGGTCATGTGTGGCTGAGTTACAAGATGTTCTTGTTGAACTCCAGTGTATCAGTTCTAAAGTACACTGATCGGAAGGTGGTTCCATACCTTGTCATAGTTGGGAGTTCATTATCCAATAAGAGCCCACGATTTTTGATTGTATATGTAGAGCGTGAGATGAAAGTGTTCCACTAGATTGTTATTTATTTGATTTAGATTATAATACCAGAAGAGTGTGGATTATAAAAGAATGTTTTGGGTTATCGTAAGGTAAAAACCATCCGTGTTTATGTGTAGGTCGGTCTTACGATTATTCTTTCTTTTAAAGGGATTTTAAAAATTAAACAAATGGTTGGAGTTTACTCACACTAGTCACATGACTGACCCAGAGTTTATTTTTTTTTTTTTTTCCCTAACTCTTGGGTGCCCAATTCTGTACGGGCATTCAAGTAGTCGGGATTTTACAGATATAATTGGAAAGCTAGAGCAAGAGGCTTCAGGATTGTATAGCTATTATTTATTTCCACTGTGTTGTAAGTGTTGTGCTCTGATAAATGTTATTGTATACATATATTGGTTTTATTTCGAAGTTATGTTATATTTTATTCATTGCGCTGTGAGATTCGTGTTACTCTGATTCTGTTGTTATGATCTACTTCTACTTCTATTCTAATTTTCTATCTTATATATTTTCACGCTCTAACTTCTTTCTATTAACTATCCGGTATTTCCGATGCTTGGATAATCGACGTTGAGTTTATCTCGGTTACCATGGTCGCAAATCCCCCGGGGCCATTACATGAACTGTATAATGCTGTACTATTATTCTAAGGACTTCTATTATGTTAATATTTGTATTATGCCATAAATATAACATAATATAATATATATGTACACACACATATTTTATTCAAAATAAAATATATCATTAACAATGTTATTAACCTCATCAAATGGATTGCCTCTACGGCATAAATTCTAACATTATGGGCTCTAGTCGAGCTACTACTGCCGTCAAATGCAAATGCTTTTAGGTTTTCTTAGAAGACACAACTCTGCTATGGTTTGCTTGACTCCCGGCTCGATTTATCTCCACCTTTGACCAACTAGCTTCCAAAATGGTAAAGCAATTCAGAACGCATGTACCCAGGACGAAGGATACTCTCACTCTTTCCAACCTCAACCAAGGCCCGACAAAAACCCTCAAAAGCTACCTCAAGCATTTCAACATTGCCTTTGTCGAGGTTGACGATCCAGATACATGCACAGTTCTTATCCAGCCTTCTAACGACACCCTGCCTAGATACGAGTTCGGAGTATAGATCGACAGAAAGCAATCCAAGACCTTGAAAGCTTTCTGCGAGAAGGTCGACCAGTTTCTGCGTTAATAAGAAGCACGACGCAAAAGGGCTGCTCAAAGTGGCCACCTCCAATAACCTACACTCAGGTACCATCGTGGACAGTGTCAAAGGAAAACAGGTCAGTGAATCTTCCGACAAGGGTAAAGGGATTATCCCATTCAAGCCCAAGCCGAACAATGGCAAACCTGGCGGTTGCAACAATAATAACCAAACACCAGGAGATCCGAATAAGCATGACTACTGCCCCACTTACAAGAACTACACTTCACTTAACCGAGAGTTGGAGGCAATATATATTGAGATCTGTAATACCATCCAGTGCAAGAAGCCGAACATGAGAGAATTACTGACCGCGAGAAGAACTTCGGTAAATACTGCAGATTCCATGATATGTTCGAGAACAACGCTAATGACTGCCGCCACCTCAAGGATGTCATAAATAATCTCATCCAAAAGAAACACTTGGTGCAGTACATTTAAAATCTTGCACCTGCAGAAGCAACCACATACCCTTTAATGCCCGCTGTTCCTCTAGCCAATGCGGCCCTGGGGACGTCCAATCAAAGACCACATGGCATTGTGATCAACACCATTTATGGTGGGCCTTAACTACTAATGAGAGCTTCCAATGTGAATACACCAATTCCATCAAGCATGCCAGCTACGAAGCATGCTCCACTTTGGCGAGTTTGTCCTAGCCAAGCTTCAAAAGACGATGCGGGTTGATATATTTTTTCCCGCGAGAGAGAGCCTATGGTAAATGAAATCCCAACCATAGACTCTCTCGTTATTTCTGCACACATAGGTTCAGCCTATGTTCGAAGAATCATCATCGATTCCGAAAGCTCTATCAACATAATCTATGACCAGATGAAACTTGAGGCCAAGGACTTGAAGCTTTTCCATACCACTATTCATGTATTCAACGACTTTTCTAACCAACTGGTCGGAATGGTAGACCAAACGGTTGAGATTAGTGATGGGTAAAAAAGACTATGCAGCAGTAGGATCATATAATATGGACTATAAGCAGAGTAATGTGTAGATAGCAGAATATCAGCAATAAATAAAAGTGACACCAAGATTTTTATGCTAGTTCAAACCTTACATCCATTCCCAGACTCCCTTCTGGTATTTCACTAGTAACAACCCTTATTTAATCTAAAGGAATAGGTCTACGAATACCCGAACAACCGAACGGGATTTCGTGCCTCAACTGCTGAAGAGGACTTTGACAATACAAAAATTTTGTTGACTATTTGTGTTCCTAATAACACTGATATGTCGAGTTAATGTACACCCTTCCTACAATCTTTCCTTGATGATAATAGTGTAGTTCGTGAAAGAATATGGAAGAATGAAAAGATTTGTAATCTCAAAAGTATGAAAATAGGGTGCTCTTGTAAATCTGATTGCATTAGATTAGATAGAAAGAATTAGAATAAAATTCGGTGAGGAAATTGATTGTTTGTAACTCTATTTATAATATATAAATATCTGCAATCATTCATGAAGGGTTTCAATGATTAATATGAATTAAGAGTTGTACTCCTTCGTTGAAAGATTGCATCTATTCGTTTCAGAAGTCTAAATTAAAATTTTTAGAAGTCTAATTTAAAACAAATTTTTATTCAACAAGGAAATAGGCTATTTCGAGCCATATTCAGACTTTTGAAATATTCAAAACAGACGATTGAATATTGTGTTGAATATATACTTTTGTTTCAACATACAGACATCTAAATTGAAAATTTCAGATGTCTATTTGATGATATGTGCCTATATCCAGTGCATGTTTTATAAGAAAAACATATAAATTAAAATGTGCAAGTGTGTGTATCACCAAGGAAGATTTTAACAATATCTATACCAATACGTACAGATTCTAAACAAAAATAATCTTCAATTAAGCTCTTGGAATCTGTTGTAGAGTTTGTTCCTGCAAAACAAATTTAGTCTATACTAATATTTCTACATGTATAGTTGTCATAATCAAAACGTATAAAGCGAGATCCAACATTCTCCCCCTTTTTGATAATGACAACTATATATGTGACTCCACCATGTCAATATGCATGCATTTCATATGTTTCTCCCTTTTTGTCATTGACAAAAAAGGAGATATAAATACAAAGCAATACACATGAATATGCACAAAAAAAAACACGACATAGATAACAAGCACAAATATTCACATACAAACATTCAGACGATAACCACATTTGTAAGCACATGTTAATGTTTTGTTCCTGCATAATTAAAGTACCAAAATATTATTATAACCCGTAAGAATAGAAAGTTTGTCGCTATGTAAAAGCACCATAAAAGATCATACCAATTTTACTGTGACAACCCGCCCCGCACCAACCGACATTTACTCCAAGGGTGCGTTGTACACATGTCCAGTTAGCACGGGACGGATCGTCAGAAGGAAAGGAAGAAAGAAGACGAAGAATCAACAAGGAACCTGTAGAATGTATCACAGCGCATAGAACAAAATATAATAACAACATACTTGACTTAAAACAGGTGAGACAGTGCATAAGCTGAAAACAAACTATTATAGCAGCGGAAAATCCAAAGTACAGCTAATGATCCAAAGCCAACATTATTACAACTTTTAAAAACTGTCTCAAAAGCTAAACAAGAAAGGTACACTACTAATGCCCAAAGTAGTGACCAGCAACGACACATGGAGAATATCTATATATATCATACGTGGAAGCCTCCTGCTCGCCTCCGAATCCTCTACTCACGCATCATCAGCTAACCTGTCTCTAGTCTGCTCGTGTGAGCACCCAGAGTAATAAGAAGAGACATAAAACTCTGGGTCAGACAAAAAGTCTGGTATGAGCGATAAGCAGCTAAACAGAACAATAACAGGTATACTAAACCATACCTGAACCTGGACCTGCAACCAAAGAGTTAGCACTATATACTGTACAACACTCTGAGGTGCCACTAATATATGGTGTACAAGTATACGGGGGTGGGGGTGTGCATGTCATGGTGATGGCAAACAATCAAACATAGCAACCATCCTC
Organism: Allium sativum; assembly: GCA_030737875.1. Taxonomy (NCBI): domain Eukaryota; kingdom Viridiplantae; phylum Streptophyta; class Magnoliopsida; order Asparagales; family Amaryllidaceae; genus Allium; species Allium sativum. Next base: position 636,543,611 of record CM060919.1, read on the forward strand.
ACATCTCTCACTCAGTGCGTAAAGCATACGATATCCACCACTTCGATCACCCAGTACTTTGCTATGATCACTTTGCCCCATGAAGTCACAATGGCTTCACTGCACTGGTCCATAGCAACTAATCCTTCGTTATGTCCACTTTGCTCCATGGAGTCGTACACACCCCACTGCACTGGCTCATAGCCTTACTAATCCTTTACTATGTCCACTCTGCCCCATGGAGTCACAATGGCCCCAATACACTAGCTCATAGTCTTACTACGATCACTTTGCTCCTCGAGTCGTGATGACTCTACTGCACTGATACGTAGTCCTGCTACGATCACTTTGCCCCTCGAGTCGTGATTACTCTACTGCACTAATACGTAGCCCATCATCCCTTCTCAGTGGTGAATCGAAGTTATGAACGTCGACAACTCATTAGCATATGTCCCGCAGCAAAGCCCAACCATGAAGTGAACTCATTGGTTCCCAACTGGATCCTGATCTCTAACTTCCGTTTGGACTACCTTTGCATCTCGGGTTATTGGTCATCACCAGATCGGTTCGGATCTCCTCCTAACCATCAGTTCGGTTCGGATCGGAATGCTCCTCCCTTAAGCAATCGGGTCGGTTTGGGATCTCCAGCACAAACCTTCCTCTCTGCTCCGGATCGGATCGAGGTCTACACTCCCTGGCAAGCTTCTTCGGATCGGATCAGCAGGTAGCATCGGTTCGGGTCGGAGCACATGCTTCCTCCTTTTCTCCCAACGTCGGATCAGAGGTCTTCTTAGGATGATGGATCGGATCGGCCTCCTTCAGAGCACACTGGGTCGGATCGGAGTTTCCAAGTCGCGTTGCCATACAATGTTAACGGAGAGGATTGGAGCTTCTGAACTCGCGTGGGAGGTGGTTCGGATCGGGTCCTTTTCTCCGTTCCGATCCGGATCGGCCAATTTCCTGCACTTTTTCCAACAAGCAGTTTACGCCACATGACGGCGTTTTCGACCATTCCAACTATTCTAATCAATCATAAAGCATACCAGACAGTCATAGTAACAAGTAAAAGTGACCTCAAACACCAAAACATAAATATGATAAGTTAAAATGGATTAAACATAGCCGAAACCCCATATTTTTCCCTTAAGCATGTCCAAGTATAATTAATGATAGGATTAGCCAAACTTAAGCAAATTAACCCAAATTCATATCAGAGGTCTAAAACATTATTTAGGAATTTATAAATATTTTTCCAGAATTTTATCATGTTTAAATTCGCTAATTAACACTAATTACCCTTAATTAGCCATAATTAGTGAGGAACTATGCAAATCACTCACCTTAGCCACAAATAAACCTTAGATCTGAAATAAATCTCTGTTTAGCCGCGAATAACAATGCAATTCAGTAGCTCTAATCTTGATTTGGTGAAGATCTCCCTTGATTTGATGTTGCTAAGCTTAATCCTTGATTAGAAAGTGATTTGGAGGTAATTTAGAGGTTGGAGGCCATTTTAAGGTTTCTAAGAGGTAAGTGGAGGCTAGAAAACTAAAATGGAATGAAACCCAATCTCTTTTCAGCCTCCCCATAACCCTAATCCCGAAATGGGTTATGGGCCCATTCACTAATCACCCTTTTTGGTCCGGTTAAGCAGTTTTTCACCTTCCAAACCTTATTTCAGCCATATCTCCTAAACGGTGAGTCCGTTTGGCTATTATGACCACTATACGGAAAGGAAAACCATCAAACAAATCTAATGGAAGTGGTTTCAGGTCAAAATTCCTTTCTAGCAAAAAGTTATGGCTAAAACAAGATCAGCTAGGGGCAAAACGATCATTTAAAAATCAGCAAAAATCATGAACATGGGAAATGACCCCAATGGTCGTTTCCCAAAGTTACATGACCATACGCCTTCATATAAGAAAGAAATAAATATTCTACGATCCTCCGATGTGTAGAATGCGGGTTGTTACATTCACCCCCCTCCCCCCTCTTAAGAAATTTCGCCCCCGAAATTCCCTAACCAAAACACACAAAGGGTTCTGCATGCCTATCAACCATAAAACAACAATCAAACATGCAAAACAAGTTTATCCTAGCATGCGGAATAATTAAATTGCAAAGAAAATCTTACCAGGCAAAGAGTTCTAGATACGTTTACCTAATGCTCTCCTCTGTCTCCCAAGTACTGTCATTCTCATTCTCGCCCCCACTGAACCTTGACTAGCTTCACCGCTTTCCTTCGAAGTTGCTTCGTATCGTGCTTGATAATACGAATCGGCTTGCGGTTCCCAACCGCCTCAGGTTTCACTTCGAAGTCCTCTAACTGATTAGGTGAAATAGTCATATCTGGGTCATGCACGAACTTCCTTAACTGGGAAACTTGAAATACGTTGTGAACTCCCGCCATATACTCTGGTAAGTCAACTCTATATGCCAAATTCCCAACTTGCTCGAGAACTGGAAATGGGCCAACAAATCTTGGTGCCAACTTGCCTCTCCTGCCAAATCGTATCACGCTCTTCAATGGAGAAACCTTGACAAACACCAAGTCACCAACGGAGAATTTTAAGTCTTTTCTCCTCTTGTCAGCATAACTTTTCTGCCTATCCTGGGCAGCCTTCATCCGTTGTTGAATGATCTTAATCTTATCTGAAGTTTCCCTCACCACATCTGGTCCAAGCACAAACTTCTCGCCAGTCTCTATCCAACATGATGGTGAGTTGCACGGTCTTCCGTACAAAGCTTCATATGGAGCCATACCGATACTGATTGGTAGCTATTATTATATGCAAACTCTACTAGATGTAAACAGTCATCCCATGATCCACCAAAATCCAGTATACAAGCCCTCAAGAGATCTTCCAATATACGATTCACCCTCTCTGTTTGACCATCAGTTTGAGGATGGTACACGGTACTGAGATATAATTCCAACCCTAGAGCCTCTTGTAAGCTCTTCCAAAACCCACTAGTGAACAACGGGTCTCGGTCACTCACAATGCTTTTAGGTACTCCATGAAATCTCACTACCCACTTCATATACAATTCTGCTAACTTAGCTGCCGTTCTGGTCGATTTGACTGGTATAAATCTTGCACTCTTAGTCAATCGATCCACAATTATTCAAATGCTATCATGTCCCGATCTATTCCTTTGTAAACTATCAATGAAATCCATCGAGACTTGCTCCCATTTCCATTTCGGAATTTCTAATGGTTGCAACAAACCACTAGGCTTCTTTTGCTCGGCTTTAACTAGCTGGCAATTCATGCACTTGGATATAAACTTCCCAACGTCTCTTTTCATTCCTTCCCAGTAGTAAGTCTGCTTCATGTCTTGATACATCTTATCACCACCGGGGTGTACAGTCAGTTTTGAGTGATGGCATTCCCTAAGCACTTCATCTCTCAAACCATTCACGTTGGGTACAACTAGTCTTCCATTCTTTCTAAGCCATCCTTCTCGATCAAGCCCATACAAATTCATCTCCTCACCGTCGATATTCATCTCTAACTTGGAGATGATTCCCAATAGATTAGGATCGTCCCTATGACTAGAACCAATCCGCTCGATCAAGGTGGGTCTGATCGTCAAACTAGCTAATATCTCTGGATCCAATTCGCACTTTGGTTTGAAATCATACCCTGCGATATACTCCAGTTGCTTCCATTCAAGAAACATAGCCCCTAAACTGGCATGTCTCCTACTCAAGGCATCGGCTACCGCATTGCCTTTCCCAGGTGTATATGCGATATCAAAATCATACGAAGCCAAGTACTCTAACCATCTCTGCTGACGAAGATTCAGATCCTTTTGAGTAAAGAGATACTTTAACGATTTATGATCGGTAAACAACTCAAATCTCTCTCCCAAGAGATAATGTCTCCACATCTTCAACGCGAACACGATCGCTGCCAGTTCCAAATCATGGGTAGGATACTTTTTCTCATGTGGCTTTAGTTGCCGACTAGCATAAGTTACAACCCTACCTCTTTGCATCAATACAGCACCTAGTCCAGTACCACAAGCATCCGTGTATACCGTCATCTCTTCATTCCCTTTAGGAATGACTAACACTGGCACATGCGTCAACTTTTCTTTTAGAATCTTGAATGCATTCTCATACACTCCATCCCAAACGAAGGCTTGATTCTTCTTAGTCAACTGAGTCAACGGTGCTGCTATCTTGGAGAAGTCCTGGATAAACTTACGATAATTTCCAGCGAACCCCAAGAAGCTTCTTACGTCTATTGCATTCTTGGGCGTAGACCAATCCTGTACCGTAGCCACCTTTGCAGGGTCCATGGCAATACCATTCTCTGAAACAACATGGCCCAAGAATCTCACTTCCCTCCTCCAGAAGTGACACTTAGAGAATTTCGCTTTCAATTGGTGTTTTCTCAACACCTCCATCACTATCCTCAAATGTCCCTTGTGTTCTTCCTATGTCCTCGAGTAAACAAGGATGTCGTCTACAAACACAAGGACGAACTTATTCAGCTGATCTCTGAATACTCGATTCATAAGATCCACGAAGTACGCTGGTGCATTGGTCAACCCAAATGGCATGACCAACCACTCATAGAATCCAGACGGTGTCCTAAATGTCGTTTTCGGAACACTATCAGCCACTACTCGAAGCTGATGAAATCCGATCGCGAGGTCTAACTGGGAGAACACTCTTGCTCCTTCCAGTTGATTAAACAAATCATTTATCCATGGTAGAGGATACTTATTCTTCCTCGTCACCTTATTCAACTCGCGATAGTCCACACACAAACGAAGGGAACCATCTGCCTTAGTGGCAAACACAACTGGTGCTCCCCACTCGGAGTCACTTCTTCTAATAAATCCCTTCTTCAAAAGATCGCTTACTTGCACCCCGAGCTCTCGCTGCTCCCTTGGTGCCATACGACGAAGTGGCATCACAATAGGTCTGGCATCTTTCACTAAATCAATACGGAACTCAATCTCTCGGTGTGGTGGAAGCCCGGTCATCTCCTCGAAGACGTCCGGATACTGGCCAACCACGGGCACATCTGACAACTCATCATGCGGGATGTCGAGGGAATTTATAAAACTAGCCATTACCCCATCACTTGGTAGACTACCAAACATTAACCTCCGCCCATCATCCGCCCTAACTGTCACCAAAAAGCCCTCATAGTCTACCACCACCCCGTATCTTTGGAGCCAATCGACCCCCAATATAATGCCATACCCAGTAAAGCCCAAAACAAAGCAATCACAAACATACATCCATGACTCAATAAGACCAAATTTCTGCAAATCATACTAAGGTTAGTCGAACCACCAATCGGGTTCGTCACAACCAACGGTATATCGACTGTCTCGGGTTCCAGTCCCAACCTACCTACCAGGTCACTAGATATGAAGGAACGGGAAGCCCCAGTATCAAACAAAACTCGAACAGGTACATCAAGAATAGAAAGCATACCTTGAATGATGACATTCTTTCCTTTCTCCGCCGCAGTTGTGGCATTCGACGAAGAAGGAATAGCACCGATAGCATATGCTTTCACAATCTGCTTCTCCTTAAGAGGTTGTGGACATTTATCCTTATGATGTCCCACTTGACCACAGTTGTAGCACTTCCTATCCGCTGGCTTGGCCCGACATTCTTTGGCATAATGGCCCTTCTTACCACAGCTGAAGCACTCAACATCTTTCTTGCTATTTTTCTGGCCATCTTTAGCTTGGTTATGCTTCCTCTTGTTCTGAGTGTTATTCGTGCCTCCACCGCCTGCTTGCGGCTTCAGCCCTTCTGCAGATGCAACCTCAGTCTTTGACTTATGGTAAAGACTCTCTGATCTCAAAGCTTTCCCCATAATCGATTCAAAAGTCTCATCGATGTGGTTGATAAGCCTTTCCCCCAAGTATCCATCCAAACCATTAATGAACTTCTCATTCTTCTTCTCAGGAGTATCGATAAGGGATAATCCATATTTCGACAAAGTGTCGAACTCAGCAATATAGTCCGAGACTGCCCTACCATTCTTCTTAAGCTCCAAGAACTTCCTAAACAATTCCGACTTCTAAGCAGCTGGGATAAACTTGTCGCTAAAGTGAGCCTTAAACTGATCCCAAGTAAACTGATCCTTTGGAGTGGCTGTCTTAATAGCATTCCACCAATTCATCGCTCGCCCTTGCAGCTGACGAAACGCTAACCTTCTCTTCATCGCATCCTCGATACCCAAGTCGTCGAAGATACGATCACAGCTATCCAACCAATCCTGAACATCCGTGGCCGACTCCGTTCCGTGGAACGGCTTCCCACCAAGGTTAGTGTAATCCTTGCACAACTTGGCGAAATCGGCCCTAGGCGCCTGCACTACTGGACCACCACAATTACTGGGATAGGGAGCTGCCCCTTGCTCATACCTAAGCATTTCTCTCATGAGGTCAGTAAACATCGCCCTCATGTCAGCAGCATTCCCGTTATTGGCTCCTCTACCAGCACCTCTTGCGTATCGGCTCATCGTTCAATCTGTAAAGAGAAAATGATTAACCATCTCCATAGCGGTGTTAGTGCAGTACGACTTCATCCTTACTTATACTAATAGTATATATATATATAGCTTTTTAAAACCAAAGTAATCACAAATACGCACTCTCACATACGTACTATCTCTCCCTACTGTCTTTCCCTAGGTTAACTACGCAACCTGGAGCTCTGATACCAAATGTGACAACCCGCCCCGCACCAACTGACATTACTCCAAGGGTGCGCTGTACACATGTCCAGTTAGCACGGGACGGATCGTCAAAAGGAAAGGAAGAAAGAAGACGAAGAATCAACAAGGAACCTGTAGAATGTCTCACAGCGCATAGAAAAAAATATAATAACAACATACTTGACATAAAACAGGTAAGACAGTGCATAAGCTGAAAACAAACTATCATAGCAGCGGAAAATCAGAAGTACAGCTTATGATCCAAAGCCAACATTATTTCAACTTTTAAAAACTGTCTCAAAAGCTAAACAAGAAAGGTACACTACTAATGCCCAAAGTAGTGACCAGCAACGACACAGGGAGAATATATATATATATATCATACGTGGAAGCCTCATGCTCGCCTCCGAATCCGCTACTCGCGCATCACCAGCTAACCTGTCTCTAGTCTGCTCGTGTGAGCACCCAGAGTAATAAGAAGAGACATAAAACTCTGGGTCAGATAAAAAGTCTGGTATGAGCGATAAGCAGCTAAACAGAACAATAACAGGTATACTAAACCATACCTGAACCTGGACCTGCAACAAAAGAGTTAGCACTAAATACCGTACAACACTCTGAGGTGCCACTAATATATGGTGTACAAGTATACGGGGTGGGGGTGTGCATGTCATAGTGATGGCAAACAATCAAACATAGCAACCATCCTCACATCTCTCACTCAGTGCGTAAAGCATATGATATCCACCACTTCGATCACCTAATACTTTGCTATGATCACTTTGCCCCATGAAGTCACAATGGTTTCACTACACCGATCCATAGCCAGTAATCCTTTGCTATGTCCACTTTGCCCCATGGAGTCGTACACACCCCACTGCACTGGCTCATAGCCTTACTAATCCTTTATTATGTCCACTCTGCCCCATGGAGTCACAATGGCCCCACTACACTGGCTCATAGTCTTACTACGATCACTTTGCCCCTTGAGTCGTGATGACTCTACTGCACTGATACGTAGTCCTGCTACGATCACTTTGCCCCTCGAGTCGTGATGACTCTACTGCACTGATAAGTAACCCATCATCCCTTTTCAGTGGTAAATCGAAGTTATGAACGTCGACAACTCCTTAGCGCACGTCCCGCAGCAAAGCCCAACCATGAAGTGAACTCATTGGTTCCCAACTGGATCCTAAGCTCTAACTTCCATTTGGACTACCTTTGCATCTCGGGTTATTGGTCATCACCAGATCGGTTCGGATCTCCTCCTAACCATCAGTTCGGTTCGGATCGGAATGCTCCTCTCTTAAGCAATCGTGTCGGTTCGGGATCTCCAGCACAAACCTTCCTCTCTGCTCCAGATCGGATCGAGGTCTACACTCCCTGGCAAGCTTCTTCGGATCGGTTCAGAAGGTACCATCGGTTCGGGTCGGAGCACAGGCTTCCTCCTTTTCTCCCAACGTCGGATCGGAGGTCTTCTTAGGATGATGGATCGAATCGGCCTCCTTCAGAGCACACCGGGTCGGATAGGAGTCTCCAAGTCGCGTTGCCATACAATGTTAACGGAGAGGATTGGAGCTTCTGAACTCGCGTGGGAGGTAGTTCGGATTGGGTCCTTTTCTCCGTTCCGATCCGGATCGGCCAATTTCCTGCACTTTTTCAAGCAAGCAGTTTACGCCACTCAGCGGCGTTTTCGACCATTCCAACTATTCTAATCAATCACAAAGCATACCATACAGTCATAGTAATAAGTAAAAGTGACCTCAAACACCAAAACATAAATATGATAAGTTAAAATGGATTAAACATAGCCGAAACCCCATATTTTCCCTTAAGCATGTCCAAGTATAATTAATGATAGGATTAGCAAAACTTAACCAAATTAACCCAAATTCATATCAGAGGTCTAAAACATTATTTAGGAATTTATAAATATTTTTCCAGAATTTTATCATGTTTAAATTCGCTAATTAACACTAATTACCCTTAATTAGCCATAATTAGTGAGGAACTATGCAAATCACTCACCTTAGCCACAAATAAACCTTAGATCTGAAATAAATCTCTGTTTAGGCACAAATAACAATGCAAATCAGTAGCTCTAATCTTGATTTGGTGAAGATCTCCCTTGATTTGATGTTGTTAAGCTTAATCCTTGATTAGAAAGTGATTTGGAGGTAATTTAGAGGTTGGAGGCCATTTTTAAGGTTTCTAAGAGGTAAGTGGAGGCTAGAAAACTGAAATGGAATGAAACCCTATCTCTTTTCAGCCTCCCCATAGCCCTAATTCCGAAATGGGTTATGGGCCCATTCACTAATCACCCTATTTGGCCCGGTTAAGCAGTTTTCCGCCTTCCAAACCTTATTTCAGCCATATCTCCCAAATGGTGAGTCCGTTTGGCTATTATGACCACTCAACAGAGAGGTAAACAATCAAACAAATCTAATGGAAGTGGTTTCAGGTCAAAATTCCTTTCCAGTCAAAAGTTATGGCCAAAACAAGATCAGCTAGGGGCAAAACGGTCATTTAAAAATCGGCAAAAATCATGAACATGGGAAATGACCCCAATAGTCGTTTCCCAAAGTTACATAACCATACGCCTTCATATAAGAAATAAATAAATATTCTACGATCCTCCGATGCGTAGAATGCGGGTTGTTACATTTACCAACTTTCAGTAGCGCACATGCTAGGAGCAACACTCGTACCACCACATTAAGGATCATCATTACTGGAGCTTGAATTGGGTGCTTCTTATCACTGGAACTTGAATACCACTGAAATGGAGTTGGATTATGGGCTTGAGAAGATTGAGGTCTGGTGCAAGAAATTTTATCCTAAATTTTGTTGAGGAAGCCTTTCAGAGAGTTGAATTTCTTATTGGTCGTATGCTCAAACTTTTTAAGATCTTTGTGAAGTTTTGTTTGATTCTGGGAGAGCATGACCAAAGCTTGTTTAGGCGGAAGATCGGGAGTAACAATTTGAATGCCTTCTTCCTCTTGTTCAAGTCGATGATGACGACGGGATGTTTCGTAGTTGCACACATCTCCTTTACCATTGATATAGCCCTTTGAGTTATCTATGAAAGTAACAGATCCACCATCAAAGTATGTAATGTTTGTAAGAGTATCTTTGTCTCCAGTCATGTGTTTTGAGCAATCACTGTCCAATATCCATTTTCTCTTTTTGAGTAGGACCACAGTGTCTTGAGCCATGAAGCATACATTTGCTAGTTCATTGTTGTTGTCACTATCACTATCTGATAAGGATGAATCTAAATCATCCCATGTTACAGAAAAAGATTTCTTTTTGAATTTATCTTTCTTGTCCTTGTTGTTGAAAGTTTTCTGATTTTATTTCTTTTGTTTTGGACAGTCTTTGTGCATGTGCTCTTTCTTGTGACAATCGACACATTCTATATTTGAGGATGAAGGTTTATTTGATTCCTTTTCTGTATTTTAAGAATTTCTTATTTTTTTTTGTGATAAATGCTAGATCCTCATCTTCTAATTCCGATTCTTCCTTTGTAGCATGAAAATCTACATTTTTTTCTTTCTTGCGCTTGATCCTTTTTAGGCTGCATGTTAACTTTATAGGACATAAGATTTCCAATTAATTCTTCTGGCTTCATTATAGAAAGATCATTCGCTTCCTCGATTGCTAAGGCTTTTCTTTCCCATTCATCAGTTAGTGAATTTAGGACCTTTGATGTTATATCAAACTCCGCGTATTTTTCTCCTAGCCCTATTAATGCATGAAGAATGTCTTGAAATCTTGAGCACATGTTGTTGATGGTTTTATTCTGTCTCATTCTAAATTTTTGGAATCGATTCTTTAGCATTGAGATCTTTGTTTGTTTGACCCTGTTTGTACCCTCGTGTATGGTTTTAAGTGTTTCCCATATCTAGTGTGCAGTAGTGCAGATGCTAACCCGATTGAATTCATTTCTATCCAAAGCACAGAATAGCATATTCATAGCTTTGGCATTTGCACTTGCTTCATTTTTCTAATTTATTGTCCATGAAGAATAATCACTTGTGGATGCTATGAATTCAGTTTGAGTTGCATTCCAAGCGTCAAAGCTAGTTGGTTGCATATAGATCCTCATTCTTGTAGCCCAATAATTGTAGTGCAAGCCATTGAATAGTGGAGGTCTTTTGAATAGATTGTCCTTCAGTAAAATTAGAGACAGTGGTGGTGTTGGTACTTGTGTTATTTTCCATATTATCAATATATCTAATAACAGTGTTATGGTTATAGGACGACCAAGATCTGATACTAACTGAAAAATACTATGTAGCACTAGGATCGTATAATATGGAATATAAGCAGAGTAATGTGTAGATAGCAGGAAACCGACAATAAATAAAAGTGACACCAAGATTTTTATACTGGTTCAAACCTTCTTCTACGTCTAGTCCTAGAATCTCTTTTGGTATTTCACTACTAACAACCCTCACTTAACCTAGAGTAATAGATCTACAAATACCCGAACAACCGAACGAGATTTCGTGCCTCAGCTGCTGAAGAGGACTCTGACAACACAAAAGTATTGTTTACTATTTGTATTCTTAATAACACTGATACGTCAAATTATGTACACTCTTCTTATAATCTTTCCTTGATGATAATAGTGTAGTTCGTGAAAGAATATGGAAGACTGAAAATAGAGTGCACTTGTAAATCTGATTGGAATTGATTAGATATAAAGAATTAGAATAAAATTCGGTGAGGAAAAAGATTGTTTGTAACTCTATTTATGTAACAACCTGGAAAATCAGAACTAATTTAAATTTTTTTATTTGGCTATTTTAATGAATTTGGAATATTTAAAATAATTTATTTTAAATAATAACGGCTATAAATTTATTTAAATCGAAGTTAGAACGAATAAATTTATTTTAATTATATAACGAGCCTGAAATAGCGTGATAGTTTAAAAATTCAACTTTGAACTTTGATTGAATGTACATGATTCAAAATAAATCGGATTTCAGTAAAACCAAAAATATTTAAATCTGTTTAATTATATCTTTCTAACGAATCTGAAAAATTGAAATTTCATAGCAGAATAAAAAGTTATGCCTAGTTGAATATTCAGAATAGTCGCTATGAAATTTAATATAAATATAGCCCTTGAAAATAGACAGACCTGCATTTTCGATGAAACGACTTTGGTTGGATCCAGCATGTCAATTTATTGCTAGATTCCAATTTCGATAATATTTAGAATTAATATGTGAGCGTGGAAAAGGAAAACGCGTTTGGTAATTTCCGTTTGAATTGGATCAACCAGACAAAAGGCCATTTTTCAAACAGTCTCCAAATTCGATGAAATTAATTTTGCTGGGACCGTATCGTCCCAGCATAGCTAGATTTATTTTTCGGGAATTTTTGTAATCAGTATGTGGCCCTGGAAAATTAAAATGTACGTTCAAATTGAAAATTGAATGTTTTATACTTTAATTTGAAAGAATAACTGGCTGAAATAGTCGAATGGGCCTATGAAACATATTCCATTATGTTCGGAATGGGGGTATTTAGCCAGGGCGTCAGTCATTGGGTTTGATTTGGAGCCAGGAGGGTAAAACACTATTTTTTGGAATTAAAGAACTAAAAATAATTTGTATATATTTCAGCCAATCAAAATCTATCATCATTATCGCGCAACCCCGACCCTCTCTGAAACGAACAACGACTCCCTTTCTTACCTTCTCTCTTCGATTCCTTCAAATCCACTCAATAAAATTCAGTGCTTCTTTAGAGGATTTGGTGGAGATTCCTCCCAGCTTCAGATCCATACTAGTTTCATCCTTAACCATTGAGTATTCATGGAGATCCATCACCGTGAAATCCTCCTGTTTGATCCGCCGCCGTACCCTCCTCGCGACGTCGATCTGGACAAGGTGCACAACGCGAGGAAGCACTCTCTAAGGCCGAGGACGTCATATTACCCGATCGTCACTTAGCGCAATGGATTTCACGAAAAATCTAAACCTAGTTTTGAATCGAAGTGAAAGGTAACGACTTTAGTTAATTCAAACTGTTTTAAACACTTTAAAGTGTTGCAAAATATGTTTAACGAATAAAAATCATATCTTTAACATATTTTGTCGAAATCCAGTGAAACCGGAGACATTGGACTCGTGACAACGTACTCTACATTCTAGAAGAGACCGGAGAATTTTTGGAGCTTCCTAGAATTTTAGAAGGAGTGGAACCCAATGTGAGCAATCTAAATTCAAAAATAAATAAATAAAAATATATAGGTTGCAGAGGAGGCTTAGTAGCTCCTGACACCATCGTGCACAGACCATGGACGATTTGTTTGATAGTATTGTGTTTGTAGAAATTGGTTGTGGTTGTGAATGATTGAATGGTTGCAACAAAATTGGTTATGTTTGTGGTGAATTCATTATATTATGAAAATGAAATGTATTAAGGAAAATCAATGTATTGTAATGCTGCAAGGCCTAGGATAGCAAAGGAGCCGTGCTGGACACGGTGCTGGTGCTACCTACCATGCCGTTGTAATGCTGAAATTTTCTGAAATGATTATATAAAATAATTGTTGTGTTGAAATAAATTGTTTGAACAATAAAAATCATATTTTTATTGTATATACGAAGTGTTAAAAACATTCGTATGTTGAATAAATTGTTTGAACAATAAAAATCACATTTTTATTGTATATATGAAGTGTTAAAAATATTTGTATGTTCAATAAATTGTTTGAATAATAAAAATCACATTTTTATTGTATATACGAAGTGTTAAAAATATTCGTATATTGAATAAATTGTTTGAACAATAAAAATCACATTTTTATTGTATATATGAATCACTAAAAATATTCATGTTTGAAATAAAATGCCTTAACAATAAAAATCACATTTTTATTTTATGTAAGAACCTTTAAAAATAGTCGAAGGTTGAAATAAATATTTGTTGATTGAAAATATTATTTTTAACAAGTATATGAAGTATTAAAAATAACCATGAGTTAAAAATAAATATTTGTTGATTGAAAATAATATTTTTAACATGTATATGAACTGTTAAAAATAGCCAAAGGTTGAAATAAATATTTGTTGATTGAAAATAAAAATTTTAACATGTATATGAACTGTTAAAAATAGTCAAAGGTTGAAATAAATAATTGTTGATTGAAAATAATATTTTTAACATGTATATGAACTGTTAAAAATAGTCAAAGGTTGAAATAAACATTTGTTGATTAAATAATATTTTTAAGATGTATATGAACTGTTAAAAATAGTCATTAGTTGAAATATATATTTTTTCGCCAAAAATATTATTTTTGTCATGTATACGGAGTGTTTAAAAATAACCATGTATGGAAATAATCATTTGTTTGTTAAAAATATTATTTTTAGCGTAGATATGCATGTATATATATATGCTGAACAGGAAAATGGATTAGCTATTGAGTAAAGAATTTATTTGCATACCCAACAAATAGGTAAGCCTTAATGAGTTGGCTACGCAATTTTATTCATTATATAAACTCTAATGAATGCCATTGGATGCAGTGTGCTGGTTGTTCTGTCTGAGATTATAAAAAACACCACAGAATTGTAACAATTAATTTTGAACTACACTGCATGTTATACTTCGTGAAGATAGCATACTCTATCATATACCACATAAGCATTTGGAGCTTATGTGACGAGGTTGGAATTACCATACAAGCGAGACACTTGTATGGAGATGACTATATTTCAGGTTGAACCTAAGACGAACTATTGATTACAAAGCATATCATATTCCATATAAGCATTTGGAGCTTGTATGACGAGGTGGAGATTAGCATACGGGCTATATGTTCGTATGGCGGTGATTGAATTACAGGTTGAACTGAGGACTGATATGGACAAATAAATATAGCAGTAAATTGCCAGATTAAATAAAAACCCCACATGGGTGTAGAGTTGACAATAATCACGTCTCTCTAGTTATTAGATACAGCACATGGATTATTTATTTTCCAACACTGGACGAGGTGACGAGATTTTTATCTCTGGAGTAATTTTGCACACTCCCTCGGGCATAGAATAGGACACTAAAAATTGTGTATGCTTATACTAGATTTATTGGGTGCCCAACATGGCCTAATAAATTTCCAAACCCCTCTCCGTACAAAGGAGGTTATGGCGAAATTTTTCAAAATTTAAAAGGCGTTAACCAAAATTTTGAAGTGAAAACGATTTGGAAATCGTCGAATGAATTATATTTATATATATAAATATAAATTAAAATAAAACGAATCGCGCCACTGCAGTTCACATTTTGAAATCGTAATTTTAAATGATTATACTGAGAAATCCGACCATCGGATTTCCCCGGAACTAAAACTCTTGTGTTCGCTTTGGAAAGTTCTTTCCAACAATATAAAATTTGTTGAGATCCAACGGTTAGATTTGGAGAAATGTTTGATTCAAATCTAAATAAAAACAGCGCTAGAATGAATTATATTTACATATATATATATATATATATATATATTAAAATAAAACGAATCACGTCGCTGCAGTTCGTGTTTGGAAATTGTAACTTTAAATGATTATATCGAGAGATCCGACTGTCGGATTTTCCCAAAACCAGAACCGTTGGGTTCGCTTTGGAAAGATCTTCCCAACGATATAAAATTCGTTAAGATCCAACAGTTAGATTTTTGTGAAATGGTAAATTCAAATTTGGACGAGAGCAGCGCCAGTGCCATTGAATGACCGGAAATGTCATTCGATGAAAATGGACTACTTATATATATATATAAATAGCGAAAAATCGTTATAAAATATTATAAGCGATATGGAATGGAAATAAACAAATTTTACTTGGTTTATTGGATATTCTGATGGTTAGATGTATTTGAGATGAAATAAATATATTGAATTGAAACGTGAATGTCGAATATTTAACCATGGAAAAGAATTGATTTGAGTTCTATGTATACGTGAATTATTTGAAAAGGCCGAGTTAATTCTCATTTTAAATAATTGATCGATGGTTAGAAGTCGAAGATATGAAGATGGTGCAAGACTAGTGATCTTCACATCGAATGGATTACTACTGATGCCATGGATCGGTTAGCTCCCATAAGGGGTTATAGTGGTAGTTGTCCGGATGTATTTGTTGATTGTCCGGATGTGCGAGGGCCTCTCTCCTGTATTGGACATATAGGACGAGGAATAAGGTGCCTCCGGTTTCATTCAGATCCAGAACGAACTAGAAAATGGATGTGTGTCTGACGTTTTATTTTATTCTATGCTGATTTATTTCAATTAAATATATATATATATATGTTTGGTGGCGGAGAATTTATTATATTGCTTAACACCCTTCTCTGAGACGTACGAGCTCAGAGGTTATATATTAATAGACATCAATCGCATGGCATGGAATGTCAATGTGGCATGCTAAGATGCAAATGATCAATACTTTTGTTGAAAAGCAAAGCCTTGTGGTTGATGATCAAAGCACGGCTTTAATATAGCATAGCTTTGTGTATGGCGTTATTTCGCGAGCTTCACACCCCCGGTATGAACCAGAAACGGGATGAAGGACTGCAGGGAGGACATGCAGTTTCTTTCTAGTTAGAAGTGGTGTCATGGTATGGAGCCCAGACATTTTTACTTATGTGGATGATGGAAAGCGAGGTACCTCAGATATATCGGTTACTACGGAGCCGATGGATATTGAGCCATCTGGCTCATTTACGCCCCATAGGGTGGGGAAACATATTGTTCAGGAATAACCAATCCTCAAACGTAAGAGAGGACCAACCATGAAGATTCTAGGTGCAGTTGCGACTGTAGCCTGAGACATGGTAGGCTAGATTGTCTTGAATTCGGTAAGGACTATCCCTTACCTTGGTTCATGATGGAAATCCAACTTCCAATATGACATTTGCAGTTTTGATTATAAACCTATGTATGGCGGCATAATGGCATGAGATGCTCATGTCATCTATGATTGATACATTATGATTGAAATTGTTTTTGAAACATATATGCACTAGTAATAATATCAAATGATTTTGATTTATACGTATCAAGCATATTTTGGCCATTATAAGGTAAAACTCTATCCTCCAGCTTGCGTTGCATTGTGTGATGAGACCTAAGTCTTATAATGGCTTCATTTTTGTAAAAAGCATTGCGATGTTTAAATGATTTACTTGTTTTATGCACTGGCAATCCAATGGAGTAAACTTGTTTCGCGTTAGCGACGTGGTCCTGTGATTGGCCTTATTATCATATAAGTTAAGTAGATTTCTCATACCAGTCCCACGACTGACTCGCAGTTTGTTTCACTTTGCAAACTCAGGTGCCCCTTATTTCTACACGGGCAGCCTTGTATTCAGGTTTTAGCTGGTTAATTCTGGATTGCTATGGAGCTGAAGATGGATTCTATCATTTTTATTATGATGTTCAGACTTCATTATGTATATTATGTTTGATTCCACTGCAGACATTTTATATAAAGCTAAAACTGTATTTTATACTAAGTATGATCCTGTTATGCTGTGTAACTCTGATGTTTATATTTGTTTCAGTGTAATTTGATGTACATTATCTGGTGTAATGGTATATTTCTGTTCTGCTGTTATTGTTTATGTGTTATATTCTAATGATCATCCTTGCTTCCGTGGCATGGGAATTTGGTGTCATCACAGCTGGTATTAGAGCTTTGGTTAATCTTAATTCCAAAATATAACATATTAACGAACTCGTCAGAAATAGAATCAATAGTATTCTAGGGCGAGTAACTCATTACAGATTGGATCAGCAATATCATAGAGTGAGTATAGCAGATTAAAATACACCCCAGTAGATGCATATACGTTTAAATATATGTCTCTATGCTTTACAATATCTTTTCTGTTGGCCTGACTCTTTGTCTGCTATTTGCAGACATAGTAGAAAATGAGTGGCAGAAGAAAAAGAAGTAATTTATGGTTCAACAATCTAATGAGCCAATCGTGCTCCCGCAGCCAGAACCAGATATAGAAGTTCTAGTAAAGAAATATCGAAATCTGCCATTCTTGGGCAAAGAATCCATTATTGGAACACAAGCATGGATGCGTTCTACTAAGATAATTTTTGAAGGTTTAAAGCTGAGCGATGATCAAAAAAGATTATTGACATCTTGGGCACTCAAAGACGAAGCTTTAATCTGGTGGCAAATGGTTACTAAGAATAATCCAGAAGGTAATATTACCTGTGATACATTTAAAGAAATTTTCAAAGAAAGATTTATTCATCCATAAGCAACTGAGCGGCTATACGATGAGTTCTACTATTTGAAATAAGGAGATATGACCATCTAGGAGTATCAGGATAAATTCAACAAATTTTCTTGTTTTTCCCTGAGGCTAATTGTAGATCCTTTGAGGAAGAATCTGAGGTTTATTAGTGGACTTCAAAGAAAATACAAAAGTAGTGTAACTGCACATGTGAATCTTCCTTTTTTCTGAAATGATATACATGGCTTATAACTATGAAGATCTTAATAAGAAAGGTCTTTTGGAGGACGAAGAGGAAGTCAGTTCTAGCAACAAAAGGAAGTTTGAAATTGATAGCCCAGAGATAAGTATGCAGCCAGAGGCAAGTACGAAGTCTGAGGTCAGTAAGAGGCCTAAAGCCAATCGGAAAAAGGAAAAAGCAGTCGTTTGTCTCAAGTGTAATAAGGAAGGGCATTCGATAAGGAACCACAAATCCACGAAAAAACAAAGGAAGAAAGGATTTAAAACCGATAAGAGGCTTCAGGAGAGGCAGGGGATGCTATAATTTCCATCAGGTCGGTCTTCTATTAAAGAAGGCTGAAGTAGCTCATGTATATAAAGAAGCAGAAACTCCAGCGCCCTCAGCTAGTCAGCAAAGGCCAAGTGTTTTAGAAGGCACGCTAACTATCAGCAATATACCAGTTAAAGTATTGTTTGACACGGGTGCGTCGCAAAGTTTCATTTCAAATAATACAGTCAAAAAGTTAAAGTTAAAACCAAGGAACCTTAAGGAATCGATTAGAGTTCATAATCCGATAAGAGGTTCTCTTGTTCTCGATATGTATTGTAGAGTGCCTATTTCTTATTCTTTTTACCGGTTTCCCTTTGATTTAATTGTTATGAATCTTTCTGAATTTGATATCATTCTTGGGCTGGATTGGTTAACCAAATTTGAAGTCGAGGTTAAATATGCAGAAAGAGTGGTTAAAGTTAAAACGAAGCTTGGATATATTATTATACCATGCGTAGGCTCAGATTCAGATAGAAAATAATTTTTGGCTTCTCTGGAAGTTACTCCCACTTTAATCGAGGATATTCTTGTGGTTAAAAATTATGCGGATGTGTTTGAAGAAGTGGATAGCTTACCTCCGCATAGAGAAATTGATTTCAGAATCGATCTAGTTCCGAATGCAAGGCCAGTTGTGCATCCTATTCAAAGAATGACTTTAAAGGAGAAAGAAGAATTGGGGGACCGGACTCGATAATTACTATGGAAACGTCTGATCAGGCCTAGTTTCTCGAATTGGGGAGCAGCAGTGGTGTTTGTCCCAAAGTCAGACAGTACTCTCAGACTATGTGTGGATTATCGTGACTTGAATAAGCATACATTGAAGAGAAAATATCCATTGCCGCGAATTGATGATTTGTTGGATCGTTTGAATGGAGCGCAAGTATTTTTAAGAATGGACCTGGCTACAGGTTTCCATCAACTCTGAATTGTCAAAGAATGTGTTCCTTTGACAGCATTCAGAGGTCCAGATTTATTCTATGAGTGGTTAGTAATGTCGTTCGGCTTATGTAACGCTCCAACTTATTTTGTCGATCTAACGAAGAGGGTATTGAGAGAAGTCTTGAATAAATTCGTATTGGTTTTCACTGATGACATATTAATCTTCTCTAAGTCAGATAGCGAACACACTAAACATTTGGAACAAGTTTTGGAAATTCTTAGAAGGAATGTTTTAAAAGCCAAATTTTCTAAGTGTATATTCTGGCAAGAAGAATTGAAGTTCCTTGGTCACGTCGTATCAAAAGAAGGAATTTCAGTGGATCCAAGAAAAATTACCGCTATTCAGGATTGGAAACAGCCTAGTACACCCACAGAAGTCTGAAGTTTTCTGGGATTGGCTAGTTATTATCGGAAATTCGTTAAAATTTTTTCGAAGCTATCTAGTCCATTAACGCAGCTTACTACGAAGCACACAAGATTTAATTGGACTCTAGAATGTGAGGCGGCTTTCCAAGAGCTGAAATTAAGGTTGACTACAGCTCCAGTGTTGACTATTATTGATGGCAATCAAGATTTGACATTCTATATGGATGCTTCTGTTGAAGGTGTTGGTACGGTATTAATGCAAAGAGGCCAAGTCATTGCTTATGCTAGCCATGAGTTAAAACCACATGAGAAGAGATATGCTACTCATGATCTTGAGTTGCTAGCCACCGTGTTTGCTTTGAAAATATGGGGGCATTATCTATTGGGTGAGAAGTTCGAACTATATACTGATCACAAGTCGTTACAGTATTTGTTCACCCAGAAGGATTTAAATCTAAGGCAGCAGCGTTGGCTAGAATTTCTTACAGCGTACGATCTAGGTATATTGTATACTCCAGGGAAAGCCAATGTTGTAGCTGATGTGCTTAGCAGAAAGAACTTGATCATCGCCAGTCTTATTATTACGCCTTCATTAACAGAGAAAATCTCTGTTCTCCAAAAAGATGATGAATTCATTCAAAGAATTAGCCAGCTAATTCGTGAAGGTAAAGCTTCAGATTTTCAGCTGGATAGTAAAGGGATTTTGAGATTGCAAGGGCGAATTTGTGTCCAAAACTCAAAAGAGAGGTACTGGATGAATGTCACAAATCTAAGCTCAGTATCCATCCTGGTGTGAGTAAGATGTATAATGACCTCAAACGCACATTATGGTGGAAGTCATTGAAAAGAGACATTTCAATATATATTAGTCGGTGTGCTACTTGTCAACAAGTAAAAAAGCGATCAACAGAAACTCGCTGGATTTTTGCAACCGTTGGAGATTCCAAATTGGAAGTGGAAGCAAATTTCCATGGACTTCATAGATGAGTTTCCCAGAACTAAGAAAGGAAATTACAGTATATGGGTGATCGTAGATCGTTTCACGAAGACTGCCCATTTTATACCTGTCAAATCAAATAGAACGGCTCGGAACCTGGCACAGATTTATTTCAAGGAGATCGTTAGACTACATGGAGTTCACAGTAGTATTGCAAGTGATCGTAATCCGATATTCGCTAGTAAATTCTGGGAAGCATTCCAGGCAGAGCTGGGAACAAAGTTAAAACTTAGCACCGCATATCATCCTCAAACAGATGGCCAAACTAAGAGGGTGAATCGTATACTAGAAGATTTATTGCGGGAATGTATTATTGATTTTGGTGGATCGTGGGAAGATCATTTGCAATTGGCTGAGTTCTCATACAATAACAGCTACCAAGCGAGCTTGGGAATGTCACCATTCGAAGCATTGTATGGTCGACCATGTAGATCTCCCGCATGTTGGGTAGAATCAGGCAATCGACTAGTATTGGGTCCCGACATGATTCGTGAAGCTTCGGACAAAGTCGATTTCATTAAGAAGCGACTGCAAATAGCTCAAAGCCGATAGAAGAGTTATGCAGATTCTAGAAGAAGAGATTTAGCATTCGCTGTTGGTGACTATGTATATCTGAGAGTTTCTCCGATGAGAGGAGTAGTCAGATTCGGGAAGACAGGGAAGTTGGCGCCTAGATTTATAGGTCCATTTCCTATACAAGAAAGGATTGGAACTCTTGCTTATAGAGTTCAGTTACCTGACTGGTTGCCTGGAGTGCATGATGTATTTCATGTGTCTCAACTTCGTAAACATGTGTGTGACCAGACTTGGTCATTGAAGAAGCAGCGCAACAAGATTTGGATATTACTCCGAAATTAGCTGTGAGAAGGGAGCCGATAAAGATTATTGGCAAAGAAACTAAAGTGCTAAGGAACAAGAAGGTTCATTTAGTCAAAGTGTAGTGGAGTGGTGATCCTACAGACTGTACATGGGAGACAGAAGATAACATTAAATAGGCTTATCCCAAGTGCAGAATGGACATCTCTGATTAGCTCTGGTGCAAGGTACATTTACAGTATATTCTATTTTCCCTTTTGTTTCCTACTTTACTGTTGTTTCCTTTTCGAGGATGAAAAGTTTTAAGTGGGGGAGATTGTAACAACCAGGAAACTCAGAACTAATTTAAATTTTTTTATTTGGCTATTTTAATGAATTTGGAATATTTAAAATAATTTAGTTTAAATAATAACGACTATAAATTTATTTAAATCGAAGTTAGAACAATAAATTTATTCTAATTATATAACGAGCCTAAAATAGCGCGATAGTTTGAAAATTCAACTTTGAACTTTGACTGAATGTACAGGATTCAAAATATATTGGGTTTCAATAAAACCAAAAATATTTAAATCTACTTAATTATATCTTCCTAAGAATCTGAAAAATTGAAATTTCATAGCGGGAATAAAAATTTATGGCCAGTTGAATATTCAGAATAGTCGCTATGAAATTTAAAATAAATATAGCCCTTGAAAATAGACATTTTGCAAACGACCTCCGTTTTCGACGAAACCACTTTGGTTGGATCCGCAATGTCAATTTATTGCTAGATTCCAATTTCCATAATTTTTGGAATTAATATATGAGCGTGGCAAAGGAAAACGCGTTTGTAATTTTCGCCTTAATTCGATCGACCAGAAAAATGCCATTTTCAAACGATCTCCAAATTCGACGAAATTAATTTTGTTAGGATCGTATCATCCCAACGTAGCTAGATTTATTTTTCGGGAATTTTTGGAATTAGTATGTGGCCCTGGCAAATTAAAATGTACGTTCAAATCGAATATTAAATGTTTTATATTTTAATTTGAAGAATAACGGACTGAAATAGTCGAATGGGCCTATGAGACATATTCCATTGTGTCCGTAATGGTGGTATTCAGCTAGGGCATCAGTTGTTGGGTTTGATTTGGAGTTAGGAGGGTAAAACAATTTTTTTTTGGAATTAAAGAATTAAAAATAAATTATATATATTTCAGCCAATCAAAATCCATCTTCATTATCGCGCAAGCCCGACCCTCTCTGAAACGAACGGCGACTCCTTTTCTTACCTTCTCTCTTCGATTCCTTCAAATCCACTCAATAAAATTCAGTGCTTCTTTGGAGGATTTGGTGGAGATTCCACCCAGCTTCAGATCCATACCAGTTTCACCCTAAACCATTGAGTATTCATGGAGATCCGTCGCCATGAAGTCCGCCTGGTTGAGTCTCCGTCGTATCCTCGTCGCGCCGTCGATCTGGACAAGGTGCACAGTGCTGGGAAGCTCTCTCCAAGGCCGAGGACGTCATACCACCTGATCGTCATCAAGTGCAACGGATTTCACGAAAAGTCTAAACCTAGTTTTGAATTGAAGTGAATGGTAATGGCTTTATTTAATTTGAACTGTTTTAAACAATTTAAAGCATTGCAAAATGTTTTTAACGAATAAAAATCATATCTTTAACATATTTTGTCGAAATCCAGTGAAACCGGAGACATTGGACTCATGACGATGTACTCTATAGAAGAGACCGGAGAATCTTTGGAGCTTCCTACAACTTTAAAAAGAGTGGAACCCAAGTGAGTAATCTAAATCATAAATAAATAAATAAAAATATATAGGTTGCAGACGAGGCTTAGTAGCACCTGACACCATCGTCCACAGACCATGGACGATTTGTTTGATAGTACTGTGTTGTAGAAATTGGTTGTGGTTGTGAATGATTGAATGGTTGCAACAAAATTGATTGTGTTTTATATTATGAAAATGAATTGTATTATGGAAAATGAAAGTATTGTAATGCTGCAAGGCCTAGGATAACAGAGGAGCCATGATGGACACGGTGCCGGTGCTACCTACCCTGCCGTTGTAATGCTGAAATTTTCTGAAATGACTATATAAAATAGTTATTGTGTTGAAATAAATTGTTTGAACAATAAAAATCACATTTTTATTGTATATACAAAGTGTTAAAAATATTCGTATGTTGAATAAATTATTTGAATAATAAAAATCACGTTTTTATTGTATATACGAAGTGTTAAAAATATTCGTATGTTGAATAAATTGTTTGAACAATAAAAATCACATTTTTATTGTTTATACGAAGTGTTAAAAATATTCGTATGTTGAATAAATTGTTTAAACGATAAAAATCACATTTTTATTGTATATACGAATCACTAAAAATATTCATGTTTGAAATAAAATGCCTTAACAATAAAAATCACATTTTTATTGTATGTAGGAACCTTTAAAAAAGTCGAAGGTTGAAATAAATATTTGTTGATTGAAAATATTATTTTTAACAAGTAGATGAAGTGTTAAAAGTAACCATGAGTTAAAAATAAATATTATTTTTAACAAGTAAATGAAGTGTTAAAAATAACCATGAGTTAAAAATAAATATTTCTTGATTGAAAATAATATTTTTAACATGTATATGAACTGTTAAAAATAGCCAAAGGTTGAAACAAAAATTTGTTGATTGAAAATAATATTTTTAACATGTATATGAACTGTTTAAAATAGTCAAAGGTTGAAATAAATATTTGTTGATTGAAAATAATATTTTTAACATGTGTATGAACTGTTAAAAATAGTCAAAGTTGGAAATAAACATTTGTTGATTGAAAATAATATTTTTAACATGTACATGAACCGTTAAAAATAGTCATGAGTTGAAATATATTTTTGTTCGCCAAAAAGATTATTTTTATCACGTATATGGAGTGTTTAAAAATAACCCTGTATGGAAATATTCATTTGTTCGCTAAAAATATTATTTTTAGCGTAGATATGCATGTATATACATATGCTGAACAGGAAAATGGATTAGCAGTTGAGTAAAGAATTTATTTGCGTGTCTGACAAAAAGGTAAGCCTTGATGAGTTGGCTACGCAATTGTATTTATTATATAAACTCCTGTGAATGCCATTGGATGCGGTGTGCTGGTTGTTCTGTGTGAGATTATAAACAACACCATAGAATTGTAACAGTTTATTTTGAACTACACTGCATGACATACTTCGTGAAGATAACATACTCTATCATATACCACATAAGCATTTGGAGCTTATGTGACGAGGTTGGAATTACCATACAAGCGAGACGCTTGTATGGAGATGACTGTATTTCAGGTTGAACCGAAGACAAACTATTGATTACATCGCATATCATATTCCATATAAGCATTTGGAGCTGGTATGACGAGGTTGAGATTACCATATGGGCGAGATGTTCATATGGTGATGATTGAATTGCAGGTTGAACTGAGGCCTGATACGATAAATTTCTAGATTAAATAAAAGCCCCACACGGGTGTAGAATTGACAATAATCACGTCTCTCTAGTTATTAGATACAGCACATGGATTATTTATTTTCCAACACTGGACGAGGTGACGAGATTTATCTCTGGAGTAATTTTGCGCACTCCCTCAGGCATAGAATAAGACACTAAAAATTGTGTATGCTTATACTGGATTTATTGGGTGCCTAATACGGCCTAATAAATTTCCAAACCCCTCTCCGTACAAAGGAGGTTATGGCGAAAATTTTCAAAATTTAAAAGGCATTAGCCAAAATTTTGAACTGAAAACGATTTGGAAATCATCAAATGAATTATATATATATATATAAATTAAAATAAAACAAACCACGCCGCTGCAGTTCATGTTTTGAAATCGTAACTTTAAACAATTATATCGGGAGATACGACTGTCGGATTTTCCCGAAACCGGAACCGTTGGGTTCGCTTTGGAAAGTTCTTTCTAATGATATAAAATTCGTTAAGATCCAACGGTTAGATTTTGTGAAATGTTAAATTCAGATTTAAACGAGAGCAGCACCAGTGCCGTTGAATGACCCAAAACGTCGTTCGATGAAAATGGACTATATTTATATACATAAAAATTGCGAAAAACGTTATAAAATATTATAAGCGATATGGAATGGAAATAAACCTATTTTACTTAGTTTACTGGATATTCTGATGGTTAGATGTATTTGACATGAAATACATATATTGAATTGAAACGTGAATGACGAATGATTTAACCATGGAAAAGGATTGATTTGAATTCTATGTATACGTGAATTATTTGAAAAGGCTGAGTTAATTCTCATTTCAAATAATTGATCGACGGTTAGAAGTCGAAGATATGAAGACGGTGCAAGACTGATGATCATCACATCGAATGGATTACTATTGATGCCCTGGATCGGTTAGCTCCCAGGAGGGTTTACAGTGGTAGTAGTCAGGACGTATTTGTTGATTGTCTGGATGTGCGAGGGCCTCTCTCCTGTATTGGACATACAGGACGACGAATAAGGTGCCTTCAGTTTCGTTCAGACCCAAAACAAACTAGTAAATGGATGTGTATTTGATGTTGTATTTTATTTTGTGTTGATTGATTTCTATTAAATACATATCTGTTTGGTGGCGGAGAATTTATTCTCTTGCTTTACACCTTTCTTTGAGACATACGAGCTCAGAGGTTATATTGATAGACATCAGTCGCATGGCGTGGAATGTCAATGTGGCATGCTAAGATGCAAATGATCATGGCTTTTATTAAAAAGCAGAGCCTTGTGGTTGATGATCAAAGCAGGGCTTTAATATAGCATAACTTTGTGTATGACATTAATTCGCGAGCTTTACTCCCCGGTTCGAACCAGAAACGGGATGAAGGACTGCAGGGAGGACATGCGTTTCTTTCTAGCTAGAAGTGGTGTCATGGTATGGAGCCCAGACATTTTTATTTATGTGGATGAATGAAAGCGAGGTACCTCGGATATATCGATTACTACGGAGCCGATGGATATTGAGTCATCTGGCTCATTTACACCCCATAGGGCGGGGAAACATATTGTTCAGGAATAACCAATCCTCAAACGTAAGAGAGGACCGACCCTGAAGATCCTAGGTGCATTTGCGACTGTAGCCTGAGACATGGTAGGCTAGATTGTCTTGAATTCGGTAAGGACGATCCCTTGCCTTGGTTCATGATGGAAATCCAACTTCCAATATGACATGTGCGGTTTTGATTGTAAACCTATATATGGCAGCATAGTGGCGTGGGACACTCATGTCGTCTATGATTGATACATTATGATTGAAATTGTTTTTGAAAAATATATGCACTAGTAATAATATCAAATGATTTTGATTTATACGTGTCAAGCATATTTTGGCCGTTATAAGGTAAAAATCTATCCTCTGGCTTGCGTTGCATTGTGTGGTGGGACCTAAGTCTTGTAATGGCTTCATTTTTGTAAAAAAGCATTGTCATGTTTAAATGATTTACTTGTTTTATGCACTAGCAATCCGGTGGGGTAAATCCGTTCTGCATTAGCAGCGTGGTCCTACGATTGGACTTATTATCAAGTATGTTAAGTAGATTTATCATACCAGTCCCACGACTGACTCGTAGTTTGTTTCGCTTTGCAAACTCGGGTGCCCCTTATTTCTACATAGGCAGTCTTGTATTCAGGTTTTAGTTGGTTCATTCTGGATAGCTATGGAGCTGAAGATGGATTCTATCATTTCTATTACGCTGTTCAGACTTCATTATGTATATTATGTTTGATTCCGCTGTAGACATTTTATATAAAGTTGAAACTGTATTTTGTACTAAGTATGATCCTGTTATACTGTGTAACTCTGATGTTTATATTTGATCCAGTGTATTTTGATGTACATTATCTGGTGTAATGATATATTTATGTTCTGTTGTTATTGTTTATGTGTTATATTCCAACGATTATCCTTGCTTCCGTGGCATGGGAGTTTGGGGTCATCACAATTTATAATATATAAATATTTTCATTCATTTATGAAGGGTTTTGATGCTTAAATATGAACTAATAGTTGTGTCCCTTCGCTAAAAGTTTGCATCTATTCGTTTTCAGAAGTTTGAATTAAAATTTCAGAAGTCTGTTTTAAAACAAATTTTCATACAACAAGGAAATAGGCTATTTCGGGACATATTCAGACATCTGAGATATTCAAAACGGATGTCTGAATATTATGCTGAATATATATATTTTTGTTTCAAAAGACAGAGTCTGAGTTGGAAATTTCAAATGTCTATTTGCTGCTATGTGCCTATATCCAGTGCATGTTTTATAAGAAAAACATATAAATTAAAACGTGCATGTGTGTGTGTATCACCTAGAAAGAATTTAACAATATATATACCAATACAAACACACTCTAAACAAAAATAATCTTCAATTGAGCTCTTGAAATCTGTTGTAGAGTTTCTTCCTGCAAAACAAAATTAGTCGACACTAATTTTTGTACATGTATAGATGTTATAATCAAAATGCTATAAAGTGAGATCAAACAATGGGGATCCAAGTAGAGTCTGTATCCTCACTTTTGTTGTCATTGATGTCGCCTCTCCTTACAACGTCTTTCTAGGACGCCCTTTCCTTGTGGAGTTCAGAGTCTACGTGACACCTTAGTCCCTTCTTATGAAGTTTCCAACCAAGAACGGGATCAGAACTGTCAAGGGTTACCAAGCCACAACTAGAGATTGTTACCTCATCGAGTGGAAAGATGCTATCAACAAGGAGCATGGAGCCTCCCCTCTACGTCAAAACCGTCAGTGTATAGCAACCACTTGAGTCTGGGTCCTGGCTCAGAAGTCACTGCGGAAGACGAGCAACCTAATTTCGAGAGGGCTACCCCGATGGAACCGACTATCGATATTCCAGTCAACCCCACCAATCCCACAAAGGTCTTGAAGATTGGATCATAACTCCACCCTGTAATAAAGAAAGAGATCATGGACTTCTCAAGGGTCAACCTCGACGTATTTGCTTGGACCCATTTAGAGATTTGTGGCATCGACCTAGGAACCGCTCGTCACATGCTTAGTATCAACCCGAAGCATCTGCCAATTAAACAGAAGCATCGAATATTTGGAATTGAAAGATCGACTGCACTTAAAGAGGAATTGGATAAGCTACTTGATAATGGCTTTGTTCGCGATACCCACTACTCCGAATGGGTCTCCAACCCGGTCTTGGTTAAGAAAGCAAACGACAAGTGGAGAACGTGTGTCAATTACTCTGACTTGAACAAAGGCTGCCCAAAGGACAGTTTCCCACTTCCGAAGATTGACCAACTAGTAGATCCAACTACCAGCTACCAACTTCTCTCCTCCATGGATGCTTACTCATGCTACAATCATATTCTAATGTACCTTCTAGATCAGGAGAACACTACATTCATAGCCGAAATTAGGCTCTACTGTTACATTGTCATGCCTTTCGGTCTTAAAATGCTAGAGCACCTATCAGTGACTGGTCAACTGCATGTTTAAGGACCAGATCGGGGGATCCGTGGGGATTTACGTGGATGATATGCTCGTGAAAACAAGGGTATCAAATGACCACTCAACAACCTTGTAGAAATGTTCGATGCCCTCCGTAAATATAGCATGAAACTCAATCCCTTGAAATGCTCTTTTAGCGTTACGTTCGGAAAATTCCTAGGTTTCATTGTCAATTCACGGGGAATCGAAGCCAATCCAGAAAAAATCCAGGCTATCTAGGATATTCAAGCCATTAAAGCATCAAGGATGTTCAAATCTTAAGTGTGAAAGTAGCCGCCCTAAGTCGATTTATCTCAAAAGCTACTGACCAATGCATTCCCTTTTTCGACTTGCTTATAAAAGGGAAGTGCAACTTCACATGGACACCGAAGAGCATTACTGCATTCCAGGACCTCTTGAATCACTTATAGCAACCGCATATCTTGTCAAAACCCATGGATCACAAAGAATTACACATCTATTTGGTTGTTTCTATGCAGATAATTATCTCAGTGCTGTACGCGAAGAAGATCGTGTCCAGCGGCCCGTTTACTACATCAGCATGAGGTTGACAAAAATAGAAAAGAATTACTCGAATCTTATAAAGCTTGATTACTGCCTGTTGATCTCTTCCCAGAAGATTTGGCCCTACTTTTATTCTCATCCAATCAAAGTCTACATTGACCAGCCTTTACGACAGGTCCTACAATGACCTGAGGCGTTTGGGCGATTTTTGAAATGGAATATAGAACTGAGCCGGTTTGGGATTACTTTTATCCCTCATCGAGCCATCCTCGAACAAGACCTTGCAAATTTCATAGCGGAGTTTACTATTTTCTAAGAGCCCCCTTTGGAAGACAGTGAGCCTTTAGACATTCAATGGAAATTTTTCGTGGATGGATCATCTAACAAGCAGTGTTCTGGAGCTGGAGTCGTATTCATTACTCCTGAGAACCGCTCGACCTATTACGCTTTGAAGCTCGACTTCCCAACAATGATGCATAATTCGAAGCCTTGATTATTGCACTTAGAATTGAAATTGAACTCAACATCAAGGCTATCCATATTTACTCTAACTCATAGCTCATCGTACATCAGGTGTAGGGTGAATATCAAGCCAATGGGGAATGACTTGCTCCCTACCTCACTCAGATCCGTGAATGGCTTACCAACTTCACCCACTACATCATTACACACATCCTTTGAGGAAAAATGAGAAAGATGATTCATTAGCAGAAATATTTCTCTTATGAATATTCCACTTATGTTTCATCCATATGAAACATATGCGGAAAAACGAGCTAGAATTGAACAAAAAGAAGATATGGATATCGATAAGAAGAGGAAGAAGATACCTCTCTAGAAAGCATTGAATTTCCTACCAATCCCTCCAACAAAACCATTCTCAAAAATCAAAAGATTTTATCCAATAACAAAAAGTTACTTAAGAGATCGTTTAGTAAGAAATTTGAAAAGATTTCTACTAAAATGAGTAAATTCTTTGGCAATGTTGGAGGAAAATTTGGCTTGTCATCCTCCTCCTCTGATGAGTTCTAAGTTTAATTTTCTAGAATGTTTGATTGTATTTCTATTTCCGCATTTCTATCTTAAGTTATGTATTTATTTCTTGTATTGTTATCATTAGAATGTAATGAAGTTATTTATTTATGTCAATTCTTGTTTAAACATCTTTGGGATAATTATTAAATCAAGAAAAATAAGTTTATATAAGTCAAAAAAGTCACAAAATTACAAATTTATTCAAAAATTAAAAATACACATACATATGCCGACATATGTATTTGTGCATGTCGACATATAACTGTATAAATTTCAGAAATGTTTGAATTTTGAAATAGCTCTACCCGACTTGTATCTATCCAACTCTAACGAATTTTAGAGCCTATTAAAACCCATTTCTTCTAGAAAAATCTCTATTCCTTTCTCATTCATTTCCTTTCAATATTTCTTAATATAATTAAAACTATGGCTACTCCGTTCCATAATCTAAGTGAAGATCTTGAAGAAATTCTTAATTCCTTCAAGAATATCCTTTCAATTATTCTTGTTAATCAACATCATCTTGAATTGAGTCAAATATAAATGATCAAAGAAAAACATTTTGATGTTATTCAATGGATGATTGTCTCTCTTTCAAAAGATGAAGAAAACAACATCACTGGAACTCTCACCAAAGACAACGAATACTGCGATGCTATAAAGGCTGGTCCAATCTTCGTTGGAGATGGTTGGGTTGAAGTTCCTCAAAATGTATGAATATGTTTTAATTTGTGGGGTTTGGTTGATCTATTTCAAGATAAATTTTAAATAAAATACTATGGTGTGGCCTGATTTGATTTGTTTGGATTGATGTATTAACAAATATTGATATATATTGGATTGGTTAATTATATATACTTAGTTTAAGATTTTTAGATTATAGGAATAATATTAAAAATTAAATTAAATTTTAGATTATATTATATTACTCTCACTTTTAGAATTATGTCTTAGTATAATATATTTAGGATTATATAGTTTATGTTGATGACAAAAGAGGAGAATTGTAAAATAGGGCTTAAATTAAGGGTAAATTAGTAGTTTCAAGGGGAGTTAATGATGTAAGGGGGAGTAATAGAGGAATCGTGACATCAAGTATAAGTATTTTAAAACCAAGGTTCTCATCATCAAAAAAGGGGAGATTGTTAAGGATTGGGATGTTGATGATGAAGGTTTTGGTGACAACAACCTTGTTTTTACTTTGATTCTATTATTGTTATAAATATATACTAACACAATTCTCTAGAATATATATATATATATGTATGTATATACAGGAAATCTATGCAGATATTTTATAATTGAAGACTTTACAGTTCAAATAGAAAAGTTCAAGTTTCAAGACTCATGAGTATAAAGAAATCAAGAATTCAAGAGTTTAAGAATTAAAGAGTTAGTATGTCTAGAAATTCTGTTAAAACTCTAATAGCACTTGATTCTATTTTCAAATCTAAAATTTTGATTTTAAAATTCAAATATTGATTTTAAACCTGATTTCAAAACAATTTCAAATTTATTTACTTTATTTTAAAACTTGTGTTCAAATGATTTCAAAATTACTTCCTTATTCAAAATATATACTTCCTTGTTTCAATAATATTTTAAACTCCTAATGGTTATTTTATAACCTCCTGAAATCAAAGTTTATATTCAAATTTATGTTTCAAACTTATGTTTTATTTGTTTTACAAATACTTATGATGTCTTACCTTTTTGCTTATGTAAGTTTTTAAAATATATATACACATAGTTTTACGTATTTATACTTCTATACATTTCTTAATTATTTTTAGTATATCTTTATATAAAATTTAAAATATATTTTTACTTTGAAAAGAATGTTTAAATATAAAGGAATTTAATTTGTTTTAACTCTGGATTCATAATAGCTTATTTAAATGTTGTTTGAATCGATTTAAAATTTTATTTTTGAATTGATTTAAAGCTTATTTAAGTGTTGTGTAGGACTGGATGTAGGGGAGTCCCAAACCAATATAAAATCCAAGTGTATAATTTCCTTTTATTTCTTTCACATTTACTTTCTGCATTCCGTGATTGATTCTATGCTTGTTTGTTTTTGTGATTTTATAATTGTGTGTTTGATTCAAAAAAATTTCAAGAAAATTTATAAAAATATTATTTACCCCTTATAGTGTTTAACTTGCCTTAAGATCCTTGATCCACATCTCCAACACTTTTGTTTGCGAGGTAAGGACTTCCGCAGATAGTGTTGATAACAATACCCCTCTGAAGGGGTCTTGGATTGGACGACCTAGGTGATATTTAGATTTGAGGAGGTGCGGGCATTAAAGGGTTGACGACTACTTCCTTTGAAGCAAGGTTTTGAATGTATTATTTGAGATGCTTTTTAAGGATAATCTTTTCGATTGCATCCCAAAATTTCTGACATCATTATTATTATAGCAAAAAAATATCGTGGAGTCTTCAATATTTTCTAGAGTTCTTCTCTCTTTCGGTAGATTCCATTGATGTTGGATTCTTATACTGCATTGCATTATCAAGATAGATTATCTCCAGCTGAGCGTTCAATGGAGTGTAAACCTTGTAAGAAGGAAACCAAACACGCTTTTTAAATAGCTTCTCTTGATTGCGACCCATTGGCTTGCCTTTGTTTTGTTTGGGTTTAATAAGGGAAATCCCTTACCCTCTCCTGATTTTTCCATGGTTTTCTCGTCCATGACACTCTCTTGCGCGGCGTCCTGATGTGGGTTAATGGGATGGCCGCTTCGATTAGCCCTATTTCTAGCATAAAAATTGGTTATCTTTTTCAAAGAAAACCTCCAAACTTTTCGGCTATTTTATATCTATCTAGGCCTCAAATTCCGAGTCAGGGAGTAAGCCCTCATCGAGCTGAACGAAGACTGTTTGAGGCTCAGGATCTTCAGCTTCTGTTAGAGCGTTGTTTAATCTTTCGAGGTAGCTCTGAAGAGTTTCCCCAGTGCCTTGGTAGATATTTGAGATGGTCAAGATGTCTCTGGGTCTTGTAACGTGCATTCTGAACTGCTTTACCAACTCTCGGGCAAGCTGATCAAAGGTCGCTATAGTTCTTGGTGGAAGTCGAGAGAACCAAAGAAGAGCTACACCATCAAGGAAGTCAGGGAAGCATTTGCACTTCACTACATCCATGGCGCATGCAAAATCCATACGTTATTTTTGTGGCATAGGAAGTTACGTTCCCCTTAGTAAACTGTAATCTATGGCATATTAAAGCTTCTTGGCCATTTGGCATTAAGGACAACTTCAATGAAGGGGATATGCCTCGTACTAGCTTTCTAGCTGTCAGTTACATTTCCTTGACATTCCCTTATGATCCTACGGGTCATGTCGGTGAGAACTGATGGTTGAATCTCCGTTGGATTCCAACGGTCGTGACCCAACTCTTGAGCGGGCTGCCCAGGATGCCTCATATGATGGACATCTTGAAAATCATCAACCTCAACCCTTTGGTTTCGTGGAGGTTGGATGGAAATAACTTGGGCCTGGATAATTGTTCCAAATGTAGGGACCAAGTCCTGCACAGTGAAAGGTGGAGGTTATCTAATAGGGGGTTGAGCACTAGTTCATGCAGCATTACTAGGGCCCATCTGGGAGCAGTCAGAATAACGGGCTCCCTCTCTGATGGTGATTGTAGTACCATCATTTTTAATCCTTCTTCTTTGGCTATGGTTACTGGTGTTGGTAGAAGTTCTTTCTGAGATGTAGGGAGGAGACTAAGCACTCCTATTGGCTTGAAGGCGGGTAGTATCCCTATGGTATTCACTTGGAGCCTTTGCATCAAGTCAACATTTTTCTTAATTCGGTCATTAAGCATTCTTTTAGTTTTCTCTAATTTCTTGGTCACTTCAATGAACTAAGCTTGAGTGAACGGAGCTTCAGGATTAGAGGAGGTAGCCATATCCATGCCGACTGGAGCTTTAGAAGGTTGGAGAGAGGTTTCCTGGTCAACAGTAGAAGGTCCGGCCATGAAAGCATTTCCTTTCTTCACCATTTTTGGTAAACTTGGTGGTAAACCTAGGAAGATCCGAGTAGCACTCCAAAATTTGATGGAAGAACGGTTGGAAAAGATGGCCTTTTCTTGAACCTCTTAATTAAAGCACTGTAATGTTAATGTCCAAAAGTTGGCACAACATCCAAAGAGTTCCAAGATAATGAAACTAAATGTAAAATGATTAATTTTAGTCGAAAAAACGTGATAAAATGGAAACACGACTTTTTTAGTGGCTTGGTCGATGAGAACCTACATCCCCTAGAAGTTTTAGCACTTTATTCACGTAAATCTCGAGTTTAAAAAATGAGATTGTAATTTTTCCATAGCTTAAAGCGAAATAGTGTGTAACGGCCGGAATTTTCGACCCAGAAAATCAACATAAATACACTGTCAATTTTTCGAGCATCGAAAATACCAGGACATTAGTAGAAGAATTTAGAGGATGAGAAAGATAAGATAGAACTAATAGAATAGACGAAGAAGAACACACTGAACAGAATCAGAGAAAACACAAATCTCACAGCGGAATAATAATCTTTATTATATAACAAGTTTGAAATACAAATCGGAGTTTGTATATATACATACCATATCAGAGTATAATACATGGTATACATCACAGCGGAAATAATCTCTCAATAACTAATAGTGGAGCATCCTGCTTTTAGCTCCTCCAAGTGAATCTGCAAAATCCTGAAACACTTGACTGCCCGTACAAATTTGGGCACCCAAGAGTTTAGGGAAAACACAAACAAATAAACTCTGGGTCAGTCATGGGACTGGTGTGAGTAAATTCCAACTATATCGTTTAACTTTGAAAATCCTTTTTGCAACAAAAGGATAATAGTAAGACCAGCCCACACATAAACATGGACGGTTTTTACCTTACTATAACCCGAAATATTCTTGATATCAAAACCCAGTGATATTATGATAATGTCTAACCAAATAATTATACAAGTAGTAGAACGCTTGCATCTCACGCTCCACATATATATAGTATAAAATCATAAACCGCAGGGCGCTTATCGGAGAATGGATTCCAACAGACAAGGTATGGGAGCACCTTCTTAATAGTGTACTCTAGAGGGGATACACTCAGGGTTCAACAAGAACGTCTTGCAACCCGGCCACACATGACCGCTCACTCATTTAGCTTGAGTGTCGCGAATATATTGCCACCGCGGTTGCAGGCCATCCAACCGTCATCCGAAGATACAGAATCGAAAAGAAGTATAAATATGAATTTTCTCTAGATCGGTGACAATACACCCTGCTTGGGGATGACCCAACTAGCCATGCTGCCTAGCCCAACTTCTGTCATTCCTGGTTGTGAGGCTAGAGGCTACGTCTATCTTCAGAACATCTGATCACCATTCACTTTGAATGCCACATCGTCAAATCCGTAATCACACATTGATTACACAAATGCACACTGGGTGTAGAATAAAGAGAAGATATCTTCTCCCCACCAACTTGGTATATTCGTAAAATCAACGGCGTGACCGTTTGAAATACTCTGTCAGACACTCGTCCATACAAGTTGTCCTGGGACTGGACAAACAAAAACACCATTTCTGGAACTGGACGACCCTTGCATTTAACTCCGTCTTCAAGTGTCTTCAGCATAATATAATTCACAGCGCTGATGCCTATACGGAGTGGTTTTCGGATAACATATCCAACCGGTCTCTCCGTATTGACAACGATGGTCAAACACTTCGATAGTCGGTTATTTAACTATCGAAGTAAAAATAACATCCATTTAAATGATCAACTAAACACACACAACCACAGGCACTATTATTTAACATTCGTTTTATTTATTCGCATTCCAATATCTTACTAGATATTTCTCAAATACCGTTTAGTCTTTCTTCTTGGAAAACATTCCAGTTATTATACACTCTTATTATTTCATGTTTCAGAAAACATGCGTTATTAACATTCGAAACATTTCCATTCTTTTCACGTTATTCATTTTCTACACTTGGATAATATATCCTAGCTCCATTGGAAAAATAATTCCAATTTCATTTTAATCATTTAAATCTGCCAAGAGTTTACTTTAAAGCATTATTCACTTTAAAATGTGAATATCATTTCTATTATAGAAATCTGAGCATCTTTATCTTATAACTCTTTATTCATGAAATAAATTCCTTCATCTTGTTTTACCGAAATCTCTTTCATACTTTTTACATTCCTATTCCACTTTATAAACTCTGTTTCTAAGTCAACTTCTTATCAAATCGATATCAAATTTATAACTAAATACTGACTCCTATCCAATTAACATTTATTTGTTTAAACTAAATGTTAATTATTCTATCAGATTATAATCCCTAAAAATAGTTTACCTTTAATACATTCGACGTCGTCGAATTCTAGTTCCAAATCCTAACGCTTTAATTCTAATCACATTTCTAACATCATAATGCAGTCATCGTTTTCAAGCACGATTCTCCAATTTTCTCTTTCTAAAACTGATTCTTATATTTTCTTACATCATCGTTATTCATTACTTTCGAATAAGTGGATTTCAACTAAACTGTTTCATTTCCTAGGAAGTGCTGCCATATATAAAAATCACGCTTAAGTTTGGTTAACAGCGTTAATTTATCGCTATAGTAAAAACTTGCAATACGCTGTAATATTCTCTTTATAACAAATCTCAACATTACAGTCACACTTACCTTATCAACAGCGTTATTTTTATTGCTATAGTTCAAACTTGTCATACGCTGTAATATTCTATGTTATAACTAGTCTCGACAGAACAGTTACGCTTAAGCCTAGTCAACAGCGTTTATTTTATCGCTATAGTTCTAAACTTGCATATGCTGCCATATTCCTTTTCTACAAATCTTAACATCTATCTCCGTCACAAACTGATATCGTTCCTCGATAATAGTGAAGCCATTCAAGTTGGGGTATTCTATTTACCTCTCAAACCTTGATCGACAACGTTCTTACCTTAGAACAAATATAAGTCTATATTCTAATCCCTTATACCACAAATCGTATTTTCTTGTTTAATTTTAACTATGGTTTTATAACATCATATTCTTACTTTGAAATGATTATTTATATTAAACATAAGCTCTTCGCTTTCTCTATCCCACAGTCCTATTTATAACTTCTTAACCAAAAGGTAATTAAATCTCATTACTTTGGATTAATTTATTTCTAAACTGTTTCATTAGATTAATTAAAGACCAATTAATCTAAAAATCATTTTTCCCAAATAACAGTTGATTTGATCAACTCCATTCCATCAGTAAATTCGCTAACTGATTTTATTTACTTCTCAACATTAGATTAATATAATTAATCTAATAATATTTCTAAATATACTTATCTTAAATATAATTATCCAAATATTAATCATAGGATAATTTCTGCTTAATAGACTGATTTAAATGTCAACAAATCGTTTTTATTTTATTTTATAAAAACGAACTCTAAAATACTGGTTTATAATAGAACTTCTATTATAGATTTAAATCTTCTTTTTAATTATAAAAAAATATTTTTTATAATTATCTTAGTTGATTTGCCTGACGACCAATCAACTCCTTAACAAAACGATGGGTTTACGGTCGACTGTCGCCACTTTCTAAATCGATATCGTTTATTGATTTATCGAAACAGATGTTGAATTTCCGTTCAACATCAATATTCACATGGGGTTTTAAATATAATTCGGGTTCAAACAAAACAAACAGTACATATAATTATCAAGGAATCCGGTCGGACTCCTCCAACCGGTTTCTGCATCCACAGATGTCAGTCAACACAATTTACACTAACTCTATACTAGGGTGTATTCTAATCGGTGGAATCAATGTCCAACTGATGATGTGTACATATATATAACGGTATATAATATTCAACCGAATTAATTGTAATCAACCTAATCAACCATCACACAGCATTCAAACAACATTAAAATATAACTGCAATATTTTAAAATAGATCAGAGTTAGTGATTTTACTCACCTTGGCGCGTTAACCGTTAAATACGATTTGCGTCGGTAGAAAGGATCAAGCGTTTTATTTTGCGATAATTTCTAATGAGCTTCCCACGGTTCCAACTTCGTCTGATTCCATGATATATTTCTTGTTCCGGTCAGTAGAAAATCCGACTTCCTTTTCTGATGTAAATTGAACTCAGCTCTTTTCCAAAACGGTCATCGCTTCTTCCCCATAATGTAAATACTCTATTCCTTCCCATTTCCATGACTTCACAGTAACGTGCTACATCACCATCTAGCGTTGAACAGCCTTCTTCCCCATTATCCATCCATTTCCATGCTCTGTATACCAAAGACAGTACGCACCCCCTCATCCAGTGGCAATTCCCACTGTTCACAACTTTCATGCCACCAAGCCCGTACCGGATCATGCTGTACTCAAACCGAATACCGACCTGTACAGCTCACACTAACGGTGTATTTTCCTCATCACGTAAACATCCCGCACCCACTTTTGTTTTCTCTCCATTTATCTCCATCTTCAAAAACATGCACAACTCCACAAACACCCCTCTGCACCATTTGATCATACGTCCATCATACCCAGACAGTGCTCACGCTTCCCATCTTCTACACCCAATAAAACTTCCACTACCTTCTCATATTCATGCATACACCTCACGTTCGTCTCGGCCACACACTAACCCAATACTTAACGCAATAAACCTCCTTTCTACATTTATTTAGTTCGCTCCCCCATGTACTTTCAGTTCTTACGCACATAATCTCCTCACTTCACATTGGCTTCATCCTCTCTTGTGCACGTTACTCCCCTAGTACGCCTCTTCATGCCATCAAGCTCCGAAAACAGCAGCTCTCATATCCCTCCCCATGCACGCCTTGTTCATGCAACCAATACCCTTCCACCACGCCTATTTACAAAACTGCTCCTTAACATAACTCTCACCGAAGTCCCTCCAAAATAAAACACGCCTCAGCCTTTTGCCCATGACAGAACAACGGCTTCATATAACTCCACGCTGCAACTTTGAATGCCTGCACCCCCATCCATACATAGAAACGCGCACACAAACCCCTTCATCCAATACTTTGCCCGTCTTCATGCATGCCTCCACGTCAACTTTCCCTCATGCACTCACGTCCTACTCCCTCATTTGTTCACACCCGTACACCCTTTTGTCCTTACAACCCATGCATATTCTTCCTCCCAATGGATCTGCAACCACCCCAAGTCCTCCCACGTACACCCAGTAAAACTGGGGACATTATGTTGTAAGAGAACCCACCAATACATGCTGCGCCATCCACATAAAAACTATAGCTCGACTTCATCACAATGCTACCGTTTCATGAGCGTTCCCGACACCGTCATCTCATCACACAACACTCGCCTTGGCCAAAACTTCATAAAAGCGTTGAGTAACCGAAACTCTAAGCTTGCTTATTATTATTATTATTATTTTAGCTGAGGATGTGATTAAAAAGAAGAAGAGAAAGAAGTGATAAGATGGAGCTTTGCAATCTTTCTGCAGAAGAAGAACGATGGGAGCAGTGTATTTATAAGGTGGGGAAGTCTTAATGGTTAAGGAATAGAGGTGATAGGGGTAGGCACTAGAGACATGGGTCTGGTTTGCTTAAATATAAAGCAATAGGGTAGGTGCAGCATGTGCTAATTCCTTAGGAATGAAGGAAGCCACGTATGTAGGTCCTTTTTAGATAACCACATGGGTTTGTTTAGGTGTCTACAGGGATGGTTTGTAAACTTAGGCATGTAAAATCATGTAGGGTTATGGTTTAGGACTTATGTATAATATAGAGTAGGTTCTGTAGTTGTTTGTTTAATTAACTAGTCATGTTAGGCCTACGTTTTCTAGCCTTATGGTATAGGATGGTAGGATTTTAGGGTCATGGCTTTGTTTTATAATGTTTAAACAATGTCGGTACTATGTTACCCAAAACTCCGTTCATATATAGATTGATACGGACAGAAATAAAACTACCGTTGTGTTCAGCGAGGTGTCAGGGTCCCAAAAATATAATAATACCGGTAGATTGACTCATATTTTGAAACCCCGAAATACTGATATAGGGTACAAAATACTCCAAATAAAAAGTTGTCTATTTAATTAATTAAAAATAACAGAAAAATTCTAAAAATTAAATTATCACTATGTCTCAAAAGAACCTTGTCCAGATTCGAATCCGATATCAAGTTATATCGAATAAACTGTTTTCGGTCGATATACGATTTCATAGCGACTTTCTGAATATTTAATTTGGACATATCTTGTAGTTTGTATGGAGAAATCTCCATTTTCCACTTCCGTTGGAAAGATACCGTTCAACAGATTCCAACGTTTCTCGTTTCGAAGAAAATCTGATTTAAAATGAGTCTGGTACACTCAGTTGAAGTTCAGAACGTTAATTTACGAACTGCAGCGTCGTTATGGGCTCGATTATAATTAATATATATCTTTATACGTTCAACTTCGTTTTAATTAATATATAAATCCACTTATATTACAAATTCAATATTTAAACTGATTTAAATATTCAAATGCAAACCGACGAAAATGTGGGACGTTACAGACCTTCCCCCTTAAAATAATTTCGTCCTCGAAATTGCTAAGATATGGAAAATGCTACAATCTCTGTTATAACATGGTTAAAAATCGTTTTGGTTTACTTCATAATTCCAGTTTCCACTGAACTGATTATTTCCAATTATAATATTAATTCCTTATTATTTCGAATATTTTCAAAATTTCTGAAAATTTCCTAATAGCTTAAATTTTCAGAGAATCTCGCCAGCATCTCCTCTGCACGGCTCACTCGGTACTACAAAAACTTGCCACTCCGGGCCTTCTCCAATCCAAAAGAAAATCAAACAGCCAAACAGCTTGCCCAAACTGACTCATAAAAATCTCATACTCGTATATAAACGTGTACCTTCTCTGTTGGGCATTCAACTCTATCTCTGCCATCTGCTATCAAACCAGCATATCCAAGCATCCTTGGTTGATCTCCCATCAATCCGTTCTCAAACCAGTCTTTCGCTTTTACTAAGCCAAATTTCTATTTCAACTCCGATTCCATTCTCAGTTCTTAACCTTGTTAAGTTTTATTACGACATTCCATTTACTGATTTATTTCTCAAATCAGTTATCTCCATCTCTAATTCAAAATTCGATTCTTATTCTCCAAGAATCAATTCATTTTTAATAACTCGAATCTCCAATATTTTTCTTTTATAATTTTCATTCTGGATCTTTCCAAATTCAGTCCAGTTTTGTTATCTTTGTTTAAATTCCATTTTTACCATTTTAACTCCATAAGTTAAATTTTTATTTCAGAATTCAAATTCCTGGGATTTATTTCAAATCAGTTTGAAATCATATATAATTCAAAACATTTGAATTTCTGACAACTTGTTTCTCAAACAATACAAAACAAAATCTTTGGTAGTAATCCGTCACTTACCAGCTCGAAAATGAACACCGACAATGTCGCGATCATCATCGGAATTTATTTTCCAACCATCGAAGTGAGTTCAATACTATATTGCTTTAAAAACTCATTTATAATCACTCTATTTTTGAAATTACTTCAAAATATCTTTCATAGCACTTGGAAAACAAATTTTCAAATCTCCCAGGATTTTAAAATTCCCTTATATTTAATTCAAATTCAATTTCAATTCTTTTCCAAGTTTCTAGAGTTTTATTTCAATTCTGGTTTTTAATTCAGATTCAGCTCATCTGATTTTGCATATCATACTTATATAATATTTTGATTGGTAATTTATATAACCAACTCAATTATAATCTTGTTCGATCATAATAATGATCACATATCCAATATATTATATTAATATCAAGATATACACTTCTTTTTATATCAAAATATACTTTGGGTAAAATTATTTCATTTACCCTCTTTTCAAAACATACTGTGTCGAATTACTCTGTTCAAGAGTTTAGAAACACCTATCGACTCAGTTTGCATTACCGTTTCGACCAGAATTCATAAACCACTCGACTGACCAATCAACACAATATAAAATAGTTTTATATTAATCACAAATGCGCGCTCATATATATACACTCAACTCAATCTAGAGTATTACTAACTCCATCTCTATTGAGTTACGCCACAGAGCCAAGGTAATCACTTAACCTTATGCTCTGATACCAACTGTAACGGCCGGAATTTTCGACCCAGAAAATCAACATAAATACACTGTCAATTTTTCGAGCATCGAAAATACCAGGACATTAGTAGAAGAATTTAGAGGATGAGAAAGATAAGATAGAACTAATAGAATAGAAGAAGAAGAACACACTGAACAGAATCAGAGAAAACACAAATCTCACAGCGGAATAATAATCTTTATTATATAACAAGTTTGAAATACAAATCGGAGTTTGTATATATACATACCATATCAGAGTATAATACATGGTATACATCACAGCGGAAATAATCTCTCAATAACTAATAGTGGAGCATCCTGCTTTTAGCTCCTCCAAGTGAATCTGCAAAATCCTGAAACACTTGACTGCCCGTACAAATTTGGGCACCCAAGAGTTTAGGGAAAACACAAACAAATAAACTCTGGGTCAGTCATGGGACTGGTGTGAGTAAATTCCAACTATATCGTTTAACTTTGAAAATCCTTTT
The DNA here is from genome assembly GCA_030737875.1 of Allium sativum. Classification (NCBI taxonomy): domain Eukaryota; kingdom Viridiplantae; phylum Streptophyta; class Magnoliopsida; order Asparagales; family Amaryllidaceae; genus Allium; species Allium sativum. The sequence continues at coordinate 636,587,000 of CM060919.1, forward strand.
TGCAACAAAAGGATAATAGTAAGACCAGCCCACACATAAACATGGACGGTTTTTACCTTACTATAACCCGAAATATTCTTGATATCAAAACCCAGTGATATTATGATAATGTCTAACCAAATAATTATACAAGTAGTAGAACGCTTGCATCTCACGCTCCACATATATATAGTATAAAATCATAAACCGCAGGGCGCTTATCGGAGAATGGATTCCAACAGACAAGGTATGGGAGCACCTTCTTAATAGTGTACTCTAGAGGGGATACACTCAGGGTTCAACAAGAACGTCTTGCAACCCGGCCACACATGACCGCTCACTCATTTAGCTTGAGTGTCGCGAATATATTGCCACCGCGGTTGCAGGCCATCCAACCGTCATCCGAAGATACAGAATCGAAAAGAAGTATAAATATGAATTTTCTCTAGATCGGTGACAATACACCCTGCTTGGGGATGATCCAACTAGCCATGCTGCCTAGCCCAACTTCTGTCATTCCTGGTTGTGAGGCTAGAGGCTACGTCTATCTTCAGAACATCTGATCACCATTCACTTTGAATGCCACATCGTCAAATCCGTAATCACACATTGATTACACAAATGCACACTGGGTGTAGAATAAAGAGAAGATATCTTCTCCCCACCAACTTGGTATATTCGTAAAATCAACGGCGTGACCGTTTGAAATACTCTGTCAGACACTCGTCCATACAAGTTGTCCTGGGACTGGACAAACAAAAACACCATTTCTGGAACTGGACGACCCTTGCATTTAACTCCGTCTTCAAGTGTCTTCAGCATAATATAATTCACAGCGCTGATGCCTATACGGAGTGGTTTTCGGATAACATATCCAACCGGTCTCTCCGTATTGACAACGATGGTCAAACACTTCGATAGTCGGTTATTTAACTATCGAAGTAAAAATAACATCCATTTAAATGATCAACTAAACACACACAACCACAGGCACTATTATTTAACATTCGTTTTATTTATTCGCATTCCAATATCTTACTAGATATTTCTCAAATACCGTTTAGTCTTTCTTCTTGGAAAACATTCCAGTTATTATACACTCTTATTATTTCATGTTTCAGAAAACATGCGTTATTAACATTCGAAACATTTCCATTCTTTTCACGTTATTCATTTTCTACACTTGGATAATATATCCTAGCTCCATTGGAAAAATAATTCCAATTTCATTTTAATCATTTAAATCTGCCAAGAGTTTACTTTAAAGCATTATTCACTTTAAAATGTGAATATCATTTCTATTATAGAAATCTGAGCATCTTTATCTTATAACTCTTTATTCATGAAATAAATTCCTTCATCTTGTTTTACCGAAATCTCTTTCATACTTTTTACATTCCTATTCCACTTTATAAACTCTGTTTCTAAGTCAACTTCTTATCAAATCGATATCAAATTTATAACTAAATACTGACTCCTATCCAATTAACATTTATTTGTTTAAACTAAATGTTAATTATTCTATCAGATTATAATCCCTAAAAATAGTTTACCTTTAATACATTCGACGTCGTCGAATTCTAGTTCCAAATCCTAACGATTTAATTCTAATCACATTTCTAACATCATAATGCAGTCATCGTTTTCAAGCACGATTCTCCAATTTTCTCTTTCTAAAACTGATTCTTATATTTTCTTACATCATCGTTATTCATTACTTTCGAATAAGTGGATTTCAACTAAACTGTTTCATTTCCTAGGAAGTGCTGCCATATATAAAAATCACGCTTAAGTTTGGTTAACAGCGTTAATTTATCGCTATAGTAAAAACTTGCAATACGCTGTAATATTCTCTTTATAACAAATCTCAACATTACAGTCACACTTACCTTATCAACAGCGTTATTTTTATTGCTATAGTTCAAACTTGTCATACGCTGTAATATTCTATGTTATAACTAGTCTCGACAGAACAGTTACGCTTAAGCCTAGTCAACAGCGTTTATTTTATCGCTATAGTTCTAAACTTGCATATGCTGCCATATTCCTTTTCTACAAATCTTAACATCTATCTCCGTCACAAACTGATATCGTTCCTCGATAATAGTGAAGCCATTCAAGTTGGGGTATTCTATTTACCTCTCAAACCTTGATCGACAACGTTCTTACCTTAGAACAAATATAAGTCTATATTCTAATCCCTTATACCACAAATCGTATTTTCTTGTTTAATTTTAACTATGGTTTTATAACATCATATTCTTACTTTGAAATGATTATTTATATTAAACATAAGCTCTTCGCTTTCTCTATCCCACAGTCCTATTTATAACTTCTTAACCAAAAGGTAATTAAATCTCATTACTTTGGATTAATTTATTTCTAAACTGTTTCATTAGATTAATTAAAGACCAATTAATCTAAAAATCATTTTTCCCAAATAACAGTTGATTTGATCAACTCCATTCCATCAGTAAATTCGCTAACTGATTTTATTTACTTCTCAACATTAGATTAATATAATTAATCTAATAATATTTCTAAATATACTTATCTTAAATATAATTATCCAAATATTAATCATAGGATAATTTCTGCTTAATAGACTGATTTAAATGTCAACAAATCGTTTTTATTTTATTTTATAAAAACGAACTCTAAAATACTGGTTTATAATAGAACTTCTATTATAGATTTAAATCTTCTTTTTAATTATAAAAAAATATTTTTTATAATTATCTTAGTTGATTTGCCTGACGACCAATCAACTCCTTAACAAAACGATGGGTTTACGGTCGACTGTCGCCACTTTCTAAATCGATATCGTTTATTGATTTATCGAAACAGATGTTGAATTTCCGTTCAACATCAATATTCACATGGGGTTTTAAATATAATTCGGGTTCAAACAAAACAAACAGTACATATAATTATCAAGGAATCCGGTCGGACTCCTCCAACCGGTTTCTGCATCCACAGATGTCAGTCAACACAATTTACACTAACTCTATACTAGGGTGTATTCTAATCGGTGGAATCAATGTCCAACTGATGATGTGTACATATATATAACGGTATATAATATTCAACCGAATTAATTGTAATCAACCTAATCAACCATCACACAGCATTCAAACAACATTAAAATATAACTGCAATATTTTAAAATAGATCAGAGTTAGTGATTTTACTCACCTTGGCGCGTTAACCGTTAAATACGATTTGCGTCGGTAGAAAGGATCAAGCGTTTTATTTTGCGATAATTTCTAATGAGCTTCCCACGGTTCCAACTTCGTCTGATTCCATGATATATTTCTTGTTCCGGTCAGTAGAAAATCCGACTTCCTTTTCTGATGTAAATTGAACTCAGCTCTTTTCCAAAACGGTCATCGCTTCTTCCCCATAATGTAAATACTCTATTCCTTCCCATTTCCATGACTTCACAGTAACGTGCTACATCACCATCTAGCGTTGAACAGCCTTCTTCCCCATTATCCATCCATTTCCATGCTCTGTATACCAAAGACAGTACGCACCCCCTCATCCAGTGGCAATTCCCACTGTTCACAACTTTCATGCCACCAAGCCCGTACCGGATCATGCTGTACTCAAACCGAATACCGACCTGTACAGCTCACACTAACGGTGTATTTTCCTCATCACGTAAACATCCCGCACCCACTTTTGTTTTCTCTCCATTTATCTCCATCTTCAAAAACATGCACAACTCCACAAACACCCCTCTGCACCATTTGATCATACGTCCATCATACCCAGACAGTGCTCACGCTTCCCATCTTCTACACCCAATAAAACTTCCACTACCTTCTCATATTCATGCATACACCTCACGTTCGTCTCGGCCACACACTAACCCAATACTTAACGCAATAAACCTCCTTTCTACATTTATTTAGTTCGCTCCCCCATGTACTTTCAGTTCTTACGCACATAATCTCCTCACTTCACATTGGCTTCATCCTCTCTTGTGCACGTTACTCCCCTAGTACGCCTCTTCATGCCATCAAGCTCCGAAAACAGCAGCTCTCATATCCCTCCCCATGCACGCCTTGTTCATGCAACCAATACCCTTCCACCACGCCTATTTACAAAACTGCTCCTTAACATAACTCTCACCGAAGTCCCTCCAAAATAAAACACGCCTCAGCCTTTTGCCCATGACAGAACAACGGCTTCATATAACTCCACGCTGCAACTTTGAATGCCTGCACCCCCATCCATACATAGAAACGCGCACACAAACCCCTTCATCCAATACTTTGCCCGTCTTCATGCATGCCTCCACGTCAACTTTCCCTCATGCACTCACGTCCTACTCCCTCATTTGTTCACACCCGTACACCCTTTTGTCCTTACAACCCATGCATATTCTTCCTCCCAATGGATCTGCAACCACCCCAAGTCCTCCCACGTACACCCAGTAAAACTGGGGACATTATGTTGTAAGAGAACCCACCAATACATGCTGCGCCATCCACATAAAAACTATAGCTCGACTTCATCACAATGCTACCGTTTCATGAGCGTTCCCGACACCGTCATCTCATCACACAACACTCGCCTTGGCCAGAACTTCATAAAAGCGTTGAGTAACCGAAACTCTAAGCTTGCTTATTATTATTATTATTATTATTATTTTAGCTGAGGATGTGATTAAAAAGAAGAAGAGAAAGAAGTGATAAGATGGAGCTTTGCAATCTTTCTGCAGAAGAAGAACGATGGGAGCAGTGTATTTATAAGGTGGGGAAGTCTTAATGGTTAAGGAATAGAGGTGATAGGGGTAGGCACTAGAGACATGGGTCTGGTTTGCTTAAATATAAAGCAATAGGGTAGGTGCAGCATGTGCTAATTCCTTAGGAATGAAGGAAGCCACGTATGTAGGTCCTTTTTAGATAACCACATGGGTTTGTTTAGGTGTCTACAGGGATGGTTTGTAAACTTAGGCATGTAAAATCATGTAGGGTTATGGTTTAGGACTTATGTATAATATAGAGTAGGTTCTGTAGTTGTTTGTTTAATTAACTAGTCATGTTAGGCCTACGTTTTCTAGCCTTATGGTATAGGATGGTAGGAGTTTAGGGTCATGGCTTTGTTTTATAATGTTTAAACAGTGTCGGTACTATGTTACCCAAAACTCCGTTCATATATAGATTGATACGGACAGAAATAAAACTACCGTTGTGTTCAGCGAGGTGTCAGGGTCCCAAAAATATAATAATACCGGTAGATTGACTCATATTTTGAAACCCCGAAATACTGATATAGGGTACAAAATACTCCAAATAAAAAGTTGTCTATTTAATTAATTAAAAATAACAGAAAAATTCTAAAAATTAAATTATCACTATGTCTCAAAAGAACCTTGTCCAGATTCGAATCCGATATCAAGTTATATCGAATAAACTGTTTTCGGTCGATATACGATTTCATAGCGACTTTCTGAATATTTGATTTGGACATATCTTATAGTCTGTATGGAGAAATCTCCATTTTCCACTTCCGTTGGAAAGATACCGTTCAACAGATTCCAACGTTTCTCGTTTCGAAGAAAATCTGATTTAAAATGAGTCTGGTACACTCAGTTGAAGTTCAGAACGTTAATTTACGAACTGCAGCGTCGTTATGGGCTCGATTATAATTAATATATATCTTTATACGTTCAACTTCGTTTTAATTAATATATAAATCCACTTATATTACAAATTCAATATTTAAACTGATTTAAATATTCAAATGCAAACCGACGAAAATGTGGGACGTTACATAGTGGAACGAGTTCCAAAAAGCTAATAAAGGTCTCTAAAGAAATATTCAAACGTTCAAAGCCAGAAGTTTACCAAAAGAGCCAACAGATCTCTTCTCAATGTTGGCTAAGGGCTATTTACAGGTAGAGGAATGAAGGGAAGGTGAGAAGGTACATTGGAAACACGGCCCAAGAGGGCCTAAGTCCCTAAAACCAAAGTATCGAGGTCAGTGCCGATCCCAGGATTGTAACTGACCCCAAAGTACTTAGTGGAAATTATGGGTATTGGGAATAACAAGCTTATTTGATCATCTCTATCTAAATAACATTGGCAATGCGTCTCCACAAATATCTATTAACATGGATAAACATGTAGGCTACCTATCTTATTTGTCTTTGAATCTGGAAAATGAGAAAAGAACAAAATAATAATTCAGTTTAATATTTAATATACTAATGGACCAGAAGCTGCACGTTTATCAGTTAAACAAGCACCTAAAGTTGCATGCTTGTTGTTTTTAACATGTTTATTAATATGCAGCCTAATAGATTGTTTGCAGCATAAGAGGATGAAGAAAATGCACTTGGTATCTGATCCAAACTTCTAGCCTCTTCTTCTCGACATACTCCAATACCTTGTACAAAACAACACCAAGACAAACCAGTATGCTAGGAGGAACTTAATCAAAGAGAATCCAACTGTCCCTACTGGCACCGTGTAAGTTCTAAAAACTTTCGGATACTTCATTCTTAGCCTTATAAACATAGTATTTGATTATGCAACAGCTCTATGTGACTTGTAATTTTTCTATACTTCAATTATGAGTGTAGCTACAGCTGAAAATACCCATCTTTCCATCAATCTCTAGCAGGCATCGAGCTAGTCCCACTTGATAGAGATTGATGAGAATACGATTACTTTTTTAGATGTAGCTACACTTACAGGTGGAGTCTAGTCGAGTTATTGGTTACAAGGAGCTAAAATGAATACCTATTCATTTCATCTTTTAGCATGGCTGGAAAAGGAATGCTTTTTAAAATATTTTGAGTTAGGTCCAGTTATAATACCTTGATCATTTGTGTACTGCACATTTTATTTAGTTTAGCCTAGTAACAAATTTATTATATGTGTTTTAGAAAATATATTCATTAAACCCACATGGCCTTGTAGTATCAAAATTTCCACTTTATATAAAACAGTTATTAGCATCATTCTTACCAAAAAAGTAGAAGAAGAAAAAAGAATCAAAGGATAAAATCAAGATTTTGAATGACATACTAATACTCCATATGTTACTACTAATATCATCAAGGGGACTAGTAGTGAAAGGCCAAACAATTGCAACTCAAGCATATGGATCTACCTTTTTCATGGCCTTAGTGCAGCTGAAGCCATGTAGGCTTATAGTTATGCCTTCAAGTCCTCCAATCCCTAGAGAGCTAAGTCATAATGTAGTTTGTATCTAGGATAGTTCTGTTTATGTGATATTCAAGTATCTGCTCTGTTCATATAGATGGAAGTACACTAGTGGATATCATTAACACAATAACAAAACATATATGATCAATAATAATTATTGCAAAAATGTGCCATTGTAACATTTGACTTTGCAGTGCACAAACAAAACAAATAAAATGACATGGATAAGAATCCGGATATTGTGTTCAAATATTAAATAACTTTTTTATAACTATATATAACTTCACAATTTTCATTTTTGTTAGAAAATTTCAGTTAACTTAAATATGCTAAAGTTCTACTTGGTGAAGTGTTAGTATTTAACTCAACCCTAATTAATTCAAAAGAAATCAAGCAATAAGTAAATAGAGATTTGTGGAAGCGTACCGGAGTCCACTGAATTGATCAAACAAAAGTTGCAATTTTCCAAGAAGCAGTGTCTCTTCTGTGTTATTTCTCTCTGACGAGGAAGAAGAGAAATGAAAAGAGCGTACTGATTCTCGGTGACCACAACCATTTTTATTAACTAATAATAATCATTTATTTAACATTTATAATTTGGCTCCTCATCAAACTGTAAATAATACTTATTGTTTTCTGCCTTATATTAATAATAATAACAAATACAATTGTACATATGTACCCATAATAGTTTTTTTTAATCTAACAATCTCCCATTTGGGCAATGTATGTTTCTTTATAAATGTACAACCTTATGAGCTTAAAATTTTCTATTAAATCAAGGAATTTTTAACATTCTTATCCATCCAAAATATTTATATAGGATTATATAAACTTGGCCATATTTATCATGATTAAACTCATCAATAGTCACATACGTATATATAGTCAAATGACATTGATCAATCATGGATACGTAGCATGAAAAATACATGTAACGTGAACTAAGCATGTCTATTTTCAACTGGTCCTGTTTAAGCTTAAGTGAGGTCAGAACCAAAATAACAAAATAGAGTGAATAAACGGAATACTTTACTTATGATCAGAAAACCAAATACATAAATGTCTTAAAACAAACATAAAACATATAAAATACAAACTCCCATTAAACCATAATATCCTATGGTAATACATCATATGAGCAGTGAGCTCATGAAAAACCTTGGATAGTAAATCTTTTTTGAGCGGATCCGCTATCATGAAGTTTGTCCAGTATGCTCTATAGATATCCACCCACTCTCTCTCCCTCTTTCACAACTAGAAATTTTATGTCAATATGCATTGACTTAGTTGAGCTTCTATTATTATTGGAGTATAACACTACTGACTTATTATCACAATTTAACTTCAGTGGTCTTTCTACATTTTTCAAAATGTGCAGCCTAGTGACAAAGTTGCATTGCCATATTTCATGGTCTATTGCCTTGCAACATGCTACAAATTCTGCTTTCATAGTGGAGGAAATTACAAGTGTCTGTTTAACACTTTTCCAAGATATAGCTCCTCGAGCCAACAGATAAATATAGCCTGATTTAAACTTTGTGCTATCTTGGTTTCTAGCAAAATTAGAATCAGAATACCCTACAACCTCCAAATGATCTGATCTTCTTAAGTTAGCATGCAATCTTTTGTTCTCTAAAGATACGTCATAACCCTCTTGGCTATTTTCCAATAGTCTATACTAGGGTTGCTTAAGTATCTGCCTAACATCCTAATAATGAACACAATACCTGGTCGTGTACATACTTCGGCGTACACTAAACTCACAACAGCTAAAGCATAGGGAATCTTTTGCATTCCCTTGAATTTCAAGGTTACTTTTAGGACACTGACTAAGACTAGATTTATCTCCTTTAGCAACTTGGGTATCTCGTAGTCTACAATCTTACATGCCTAACCTTTAAGTACTTTATCAATATAGTACTTTTAAACCCAAGAATACCCTGAGAACGATCTTGAAGTATCTGAATACCTAACACAAAAGAGGCATCGCTAAGGTCTTTCATCTCAAAATGTTTAGAAAGAAATTTCTTGGTTTTGTGTAATAAACATATATCGTTAGTGGTAAGCAAAATGTCATCAACATAGAGAACCAAGAACATATGTTTATTCCCACTGAACTTGTGATACACACAATCATCAATAATATTCATCTCAAACTCGAACGAGATAATTACTTTGTGAAATTTGTAGTACCATTGACATGAAGCTTTCTTAAGTCCATAAATGTATTTCATTGAATTTTCATACCATATTCTTTGGCTCTCCAACACAAGGTTTTTGTTTGTACCATATAAATTGTCTTATCGATGTTTCCATTGAGAACCACTGTCTTAACATCCATCCGATATAACTCAAGATCAAGATGAACAAAAAATGTCATGATTGTCCTAAAAGAGTCTTTCATTGAAACTGGAGAAAAAGTCTTTAGAAAATCGGTGCCTTTTATCTGGATATAGCCTTTTGCTACAAGACGTGCCTTATACCTCTCCACATTACCCTTTTCATCCCTCTTGGTTTTAAATATCCATTTACAACCAATTGGATTTGCACTTTATGGTTATGGAATAAGTTCCCAAACTTTATTGTCTTGCATGAACATATATTCCTCATTCATGGCACCTATTAACTTTTAAGAGTTAGAACTTTTCACAGCATGATAAAAGCTAATTGGGTCATCTTCCATCCTTACGTTGTCACCTTATACTCTTGAATAAGTACAATATAATCATCTGAAATAGCACATATCTTTTCTCTCATGGACCTCCTTAATGACACTGCATCTTGAGGTTGTTGAGTTTGTTCTTCTAGAATATTGTCTCACTTTGAATAAGGCATTGTATAACATTGTCGTGTTGAGGTTCTGGATTTACTTTCCTGGTCAACGATAGGTGAAGGCAACTGAACATTGTCAAAAGTGATAACAGGAACTGGCGGGTTTGAATCTAATTCCTCTTCAAAAGCAATGTCTTTAACTTTATTTCTCCCTCTAAACTCAATATCCTTAAAGAATATCGAAGTTCGCATCTCAAAAATATTCCGAGCTTTGGAATCATAAAATTTATAGCCCATAGAATGCTCGGGATAATCAACAAAGTAGTTGCTCATTGTCTTGAAATCCAGTTTCTTTTCATGTAGCCTATAAGGCCTTGCCTCAGTTGGACATCCCCAAATGTGAAAGTGCTTTAGACTAGGCTTTCGACTAGTCTAAAGCTCATAAGCTATTTTTGTATCTGCTTTAGTTGGTACTCTAGAATATAAGCTGCTGTTTTTTCACGCTTCTCCCCCGAGAGATTCAGGTAAGGTGGAATGAGCAATCATACTCCTTACCATATTCCTAGGAATCTGATTTCATCTTTCAACAACATCATTCATGCTCGGTGATCATGGCATGGTGTACTATGGGATGATACTGCATTCCTCTAGGAATCTAGTAGACGATTCTGGACGTTGTTCATCTGAGCCATCATATCGACCGTAGTACTCTCCACCACGATCAGATCTGACACTTTTAATCCTTTTGTTGATTCGATTTTCAACTTTATAAGCTTAGAACACGTCCAGTTATTGTATGTGAACTTTCATGAATAAGATATAGGTACCCATACGTGAGTAATAGTCTGTGAATGTTATGAAATATTGTTGACTATTCCAAGATGTCATAGGGAATGACCCACAATATCATTATGAATTAATTCTAAGATGTTTGAAGATCTATTGGCACCAAATCTTTTAGTTTTGGTCTGTTTTCCCTTGATGCAATATACACAAACATTGAACTTTGTGAAGTCAGGAGATTCTAAAATGTCATCAGATATTAAGCACTCAACTCTAACTTTTGAGATATGACCTAAGCGCTTATGCCATAAGGATGCTAAATTTTCTTTATTCAATTTATGTTTAGTACCACATGATTCTGTATGCAATGTTTCATTATAGGATGCAACTGTTTCATCACATAAAGATTGTCATACAATTTAAATAATCAGCCCCAACAACATTTGAATTCAAAGACAAAGTAAAGTGATTGTTTCCAATTGAACTGCAATATCTAAATTTGTAATATAGAAATAGAAACCAAATTACGTCTAAATGACATTATAACAAAAGTGTCTTTTAAATCCAAATAAAAATAGTTCCTAATAATAATCTAAAATGTCCATTGCTCCCACTTCTATTGATTGCCCATCACCCACAAAGATGTGTATTTCACCCTTATTCGGTTTTCGATAGCTCAAGCAACCCTACATAGAAACACTTATGCGAGTAGTACTACCAGAATCTATCCACCAAGTGTTTCATGGTACCAAAGATAAATTAATCTCAGAGCAGAGCAAAGTAAGCAACATAGCTTTCTTTGCACGCCATGCATGATATTTGGTACATTCCTTCTTCAAATACCCAGGTTTGTGACAAAAGAAACAACCATTTTTTCCTTTTGTTGTTTCTTTTGAGCTGGATCCTTAGCAGCTTCATTTTTAAATTTCCTTTTATTTCCCTTAACTTTAGAGGTGTTTGCCAAATGAGCACCCTCAGTCTTGTCTTTCTTCATATTTGTTTCTCTTGTACATAATATGAAATATTCTCATTAATAGTTCACATCTCCTTTTGGCAAATGTAACTGACCTTCAATTGACTGAATTGTGGAGGAAGAGAGGTAAGCACTAAATGCACAAGTAAGACATTTGAAAGTTCAACACTACACAATAGTGGCCATTCGGTAACCCTTTTTTTTTTCAATTGACAACCCTTATTTATGTTACAGGTTAGTGACAATAATATGTGTTGCTATATTAAAATTATGTTGCGAAAAATACATAATTATAATTTTTTTATTGCCAACGCTTATTTGCATTGGTATGGCTGATTCTCGAGGGGAAAAAGGTAAACACGCTCTTGCTTTCTGCAGTAACCTAATATTCCCTTTCTCTATTCCGTTCTCAATGCTTTTAATCCATCTTGGCCAGTTTAAAAAGAATTAAAAATCGTCTCTTTAGTTGAATCGATCCTCTATGAATTGAATCCTCCTTTTACTTTAGACTTTAAAGATTTTGCTAGGAGAATCGCGTTCAAGTTCCACTTCATAATATAAGTCCTCAGTTCGACGTTAGATTCAAGAATACCCATTTTGAGTTAATCGATTTTGGCTTTAGGTATGATGTAGCATCTAATAATCGATTTCAAGTTAATCGATTTTGGCTTCAAGTATGATGTAGGATATGGTACTCTGATTATCCTCCTTTTACTGCAGATGAAACGATTTCGAGTTAATCGATTTTGTTTCAATTATCAAGTGCTTAACATAAGAACATGTGTTCACACTACTTCACAATTCGTTATTTCATTTTATCAGTACGATCTGATAACATTTTCTTCTATTAGTATGCTTATATTTTTTAAGGTTTTGTTTGGATTGAATGACAGTTTTGAATTCAAAATTGAATGCATTTTGCTTTCATAAAGCAAAAAAACTTACAATTGTGTTCATTTAATAGATGGAGCATCTAAATTTTTTTGTTATAGAAGTCCTGGATGTGCTGTTTTTAGCATTGAAATTGGAAATCATGTGATAATCTCTGCATTTATGGTGGTATCCTAAGAAGAGCTATTCTAAGGACTGCCAAACATATTTAACATTCTCAGCCACCATTTTTTAAGTGTGTAAAATTAATTTTAAATTTTCAGTTGCAAATAGACATTTTATGGCTAGTCAATTACTTCAGCAATGCAAAAGCAAGTATTTTAATAGACACACAACGAATGGGGTATCCATAGTACATTGTTTCAGGAATATGAAAGGTACAAGCCCATGACTGTAATCAATATTACATCTACTACTGGTTATCAAAACCTAAACCATTGGGCAAGGGATGTGCAAGGAGGTAAACAAACTGAAATCGTTTCAGTTTGTTTCATAAACCGAAAAAATTAACCTCCTTATCATTGTTTGTTTCAGTTAAACTGAAAGAAAATAATCTCCTTGACCTACATTGTCACGGAGTTCATTTCAGAGTGATTATGGTGTAGTTGTGTCAAATATATGAGAAGTTTTTATAAGCCGGGCAATATATAGATAAAAAAACCTTGTTACTTCTCACGCGTGATGAATTAAATTTGAGCAAGACCATTATAGTGAAACTTCTATTGCACTAGCACATATTTTGTTTTTTCTTCAAATTATAATTAACTCCTTGTTCTTTGATCTAAATTTTTAGTCTGGCCCAAAAGATGGAATTTTGTTGGATTTCACATCGTGTTTGTCTTCAGTTGATGCAATGCGACCAGTATTAAAAGGAGTGAATTTGACTAGTAAACTTATCTTGGTGACTAAGGTTTATGTTGTTACGGGTATTGCATCCTTAGTATGTCGTATATGTTACTTATAATTGATTGAATTTACTCATGATTATATATCTTTACAATCATATATATTTTTTATATGATGATTTACAAGGTTTAATGGTTCACTAGGAGAGTGGGATAACCAGAGTTACTACATCCTTGATGGTCGTGCTGGGAGTCAACTCTACGTAAGTAAATTAATTTATCTTCATCGGTGTGCTTTAAATTGAATCCAGTTCAATGCCAATGTAGTGATATGATTCGCTCTGGAAAGTATTTGTGTTCTATTTTGTTCTCCATTTGCATGTTGATTTGTCATGGTTAAGTTTCCAGTGAAGGAATCAATTTTTATTTGTACTAGTCTTATACCACTATTGATAAAGCATTTGGTAACTATTAATGTGGCTTTCATGTATACCCCATGCACTACTTATTCGATTAACTTGTACTCCACGTTCCCTTTTTTGCATTTGACAGTGGAAAAGTGTCAAAACTATAAACTGGGATAATCTGACTTGTTTTGTATAAAATTTACCTAACCTTACAGATAAAACTTACTCTCATCCGTTAACTTATTTCCTATAAATTATTAGTCTTGCCAATTTCACCTCTTTCTAAACAACTGTGTTTACAATGGTTTCCATTTTTAGAATCAGGATTCAATTTTAACTAGACTGTTAAGCAACAATATTTATTTGCATTGACGTTGATAGTAGTGTTAAAAACAGTAATACAACTCAACTATGATTAGCTAAATCAAATGCTGATACATAACCACAGGACAAATTGTAAGTGTAAAGCCGTAACAAATCAATATGAGAAACAGATATAGAGCGAGTCATTAAACATGAAGTTATGAACGGTAGAAGACCCAAAGAGAAACAAGTTTCAAATTTCATTTAGAGCAGTATGTTATCCACAAAGAGAAACATATTTAGTGCATTCTGTTGAAGTCACGCTGATCTTCAATACTGGCTGTGTTACATTCAACAACTATAAAATTTGGTCTAAACCAGGAAATAATTTTTTTTGACAAGGACTGGTTTAGAACTGAGTTTATGTGTAAAACTGCATTAAAACTCAGTTTGCAACCTTTTACATTACTAGTTACGTTTATGTGTAAAACTGAACTCAGTTCTAAACTAGTCATGATCATACCATTTAGTTATTTGCTACGTTTTTTTAACAATTCTCGTATATAGTGTTTTGTTTATTGTATTATGCCCAGATCGTTAGTAGTACTTAGTTAATTGTTTTATCTCCTTATATAGGTCCATTGTTTAGAAAGGCAGTTGCGGATTCTAATGCCCCAGTGCAAGAAAAGACGCTTGATATGTTTATTGCGTTTTTGAAAGCAGCAGATGTTGGAAGGTAATCATATGCATTGCAATGTATAGTATGATATTAAGCAACAACAATATTTTATTCTTTTTATGTTCAGTTATGCAAAGAAAATATGTGATTCTATTGTTGCCAAATGTCTCACTAGTCGTCCAAAGACATTTAAGAAAGCACAAGCATTTTTTTTCTTTGGATGGAGTAGGAAGCAACAAATGTTTTTCTGATAAGGAACATTTAGTTCATTCCCCCTTCTTTCACATAATCTGGTTTAGAACTGAGTTCAGTTTTACACATTAACTGACCAGGAAATAACAAAAACTGACTGGTTTAGAACTGAGTTCAATTTTACACATAAATGTTGCCAACTGAGTTTAGTTTTAAAACCGAGTTGTGTAAGTCAGTTGGCAACTGAGTTGCGGCAATTCAGTTTCCGCAACTGAGTTTGCAACCCAGTTTTGCAAAGTGAGTTTGCAACCCAGCTTTTTAGCTGAGTTACAAACTCACTCAGTCTTGCAACCGAGTTGCACAACTCAGAGTCGCACAAAGCAACTCAATCGCCGACTGAGTCATGCAAATCAGCCGCCGAATTGAGTTTGCCACAATTCAGTTTTCCAACTGAGTTAGTTGCAACTTAGTTTTCCAACTGAGTCTGACGAACTAAGTTTGCAACTTAGTTTGAATTTGAATGTTGAAGTAGTGCATTGTTTCTTTGAGCTTTGATGCCTCGGATTTAACTGATAATTTCAATGATATTGAATGCATGTAGGTACTTCTAGAAGAAGTGGAAGAAAATGGTAGTTGTGGTAATGATGTAGTAGAAGATCCTGAATTTTCAGATGGAGGCTTCGTTGTAAGGCCCGAGTTTCATATTAGGTATTTATAGAATATCATTTATGTATTGAATTTAGCAACTTAGTTATGTACTAATTTTAGCAACTTAATTATGTGTTGTATTTGTCTTTTGTTAACTAATATACTATGTCATTACTTGATTATGAATGTTGTTTATTGATATTCATTGAGTTATATCTTTTAAATTGAGAATAATATTAGTTTTGGATTCATAACCGTTGCGATAGAAAATCTACCAACATTTATAACCGTTGCGAAAGAAGATATACCAACGTTTACAAGCATTGGAAGAGAAAAATCTACCAACGCTTATATGTGTTGGAAATAAATTGCCATGCCCCATAGCAACACTAGTAAGTGTTGCTAAAATTGTTTGCGACAGTTATACTTTTCGGTAATCACCTGTTTTTGTGTGGTGCAAGCTTTAATGCCTTCAGCTTTAAAGCAAGGTGAGACATTTTCATAATTTACTCTAGTATGTTTTCCTTACCCTTAAACCTCATGAAAATAAGTTTTTGTAAAAGAGTACCTTTTCCGCCTTATCGCTTTTTGCAAAGCGTTTCTCAATTTCAGCAAGGAAAGTTGTAGCATCACTGATCCCTTCAGATGCCGCACCCCTAAAATCCTTAGGTATGCCATGTTTGATGATTATAAAACTCACAGATTTGAACGATTTCACTTCTCAAAAATCCTCCTTTCTTTGAAGGAGCTGGCATACATAAGAGAAGAAGATCGATTCATCCTTAATGCAAGGTCAAGACTATGCAGCCAAGAACAATTAAAATGTTCTCCTTCTAGTCCTTAAAGGTATTAGCATTAAGGATCTGTACTGAACTAAGATTAGAAGATATAGTAGCAACAACCGTAAAATAACAACATAATCATATAAATAACATGTTCATATAAGAATCCATATAAAACAACAAACTTAAATAATGGTTAATCCCATCTCAAGATACCAAATTAATATCAAGTATTTGGACAGTAATATTAATTGTAAGCAATACTCTTGTTGTAGTGATCAAACATCGAAAATAAATCATGTCAAACAATATGCAACCTTTGAACTAACATATTACTTACACAAAATACTTCGTAATTGTCACATTATTATCACCACATGTATGCATGGAATTCGTCCTAATACTAGCTCTTCCTTGGGTCTATTAATAAATACATGAATTACATGTACATGGTCATTTTGATATTTTAAATAAATTAATCTACACAATAGTGATCACGTTAATGATATTTGGTTTAATTTAACTTATTAAAAATATTATACATTGTTAAGAAATCTGAAACAAAATTTGAAATTAAATTGTTTATCTGGATAATTCCATGAAATTGCACAAAATTTGTTCATTGTTTGATTAATATGCGAGGATTTGTATTTGAAGTGAATACAGAGAAGTAAAAAATATCTAGTCAACATGCCCTAAATCCATATGTGAATTTAACTAGCATGTGATAGTTTTAGGTATTGGCCTTTTTTTCTTTAGTCATCACGGCATATAAATAGTGCATTTTCAAAGAAAAATTACAAATGTTTGTTTTACAGCTATCAACGATTTAAAGATAATAAACTGTAGATTCAAACCAAATGGTACTATACATAAAATTCACTACATTAATAATCATGATTACATGCATGAATCCATGCATGAACTAGTTCAATAATGAATAAATTCAAAGTTCTAAACGAAAGCACGCACATGTAAAATCCATTCCATGCATTGAAAGATAATATCACTATTGATGAAGACAATGGAAACGCACAGGGATCAAGGTAGTATAAAGAAAGTAGCCACAGTGAAAATCATATCAACCCATAGTGAAACAATTCAAAAAACAAGTTCAACATAGAGATAGTCAACATTCTCAATGTAAAGGCAGAAGCATTTTTTTAGCCGAAACACCTAGTCAAAATCGAACAAGTATTCAAGATTGTACCCAAAAATGTGTACGCAAGTCATCAAAATCAGAAATATACAAGTTTAAAATCAGTATTACAGTAAATCCTCAAGAATTAATGTAGGTATGCTCTGATACCGATTGTTAGTATTTAATTCAACCCCAATCAATTCTAGAGAAATCAAGCATTAAGTAAGCAGAGATTTGCAGAAGCGTACCGAAGTCCACTATAAGAGTTACGATTCTCAAGAAAATAGTTTCTCCCCTACGTTATTTCTCTCTGAGGTGAAGAAGAGAAATGAAAAGAGCATACCATTTCTCAGGACTACAATCGTTTTTATTAACTTATAAAAATCAGTTATTTAATATTTACTATTTGGCTCCTCATTAAATTGTAAATAACACTCATGGTTTTCTTCCTTATATTAATTATAATAGCACAAACAATTATGCATATGTTTCCATAATAGTATTTTTAATATAGCATGAAGTATTTCTGCTAAGGTTCTACTCGAAAATTTAATATCGCCTTAAACAGTGACCATTGAAAGAAAATGTTTTCGGGACGAACAACTATTTTGTTTCAACACCAAAAGGTACTAACTTCTTAGGAACTGAATGAAGTTGTACAAAACTGAACTGCACTAAATGACTTACGCTATTAGGATCATACAAGGGAATTATTAAATGCTATATGAAACCAACTTTTACTTATAAACCTCACAGGAATGCATGTATACTCTCAACGGTAAAGCCATTTGACACTAAGCATTAGCTAACCTCCTAAATGTTGTCTATGTTAATTTTGTCAGATTTATTAAGGAAAAGTGAAAACATATAAATATTTGTTACTGAAAATTTCAAAAGTATAATAAATATGTGTATAGCAAAAAGGGAAGATAATTCTTTTTTTTCATCTGTACTTCGTAAAAATAAAAGGGTTGCAAAGGTACATTTGTCCTTACATAACTGATATAGCTCTCAAAAGATTTGTCCTTTATATAAACATTTTATCCAGTTATTGCAAATGTTTTGAATTGTGAATATAGTTAACCTTTGAATATTTAGTAAATATAGGTAGAAAAAATATTTTTAGCCAACTTCCCCTCCATTTCATATAGAGAAAATCTTTAATTTGGGGCGGTTTTGAAGAATTATAACAAAAATAGACCAGTTTTCGAACTAATTACAAAAACAGACTAGTTTTCGAACTAATTACAAAAAAAGATCACATTTTCCTCATGTATAATATTGACAATATCTCCGATGCCACTAGTTTTTTTTCTCTGACTCCAACTGAGATGGAACTAATGTAAAAAAAAAACATGTTCTTGGCAACATTTCGAATGATTCCAGCTTTTTTTTCATTTGATGTAGAAAAAATGATATTCTTGGCGGCATTTCGTATCACGATCTAGACTTCCCCGATCCCCGAAGGGACGGAGGAGCCCGGATTGTGTTGAGAACATGACGCATCAGGACACAAACATGAGAATATTTCATTGCTATTACAACAATTTGCATCAGAGTACAAGAATATATCAGAGTATGAATAAATATTACACAGCGGAAATACAATATCAAAGATTAATAATTTACATAGCAACGAAAATAAAATGTATAAATACAATGCGTAGCGGAAATACATCAACTAACACAACTGAAAGAAATACGCGGATACAAAGCTTTCCGAATATAGCTCCAGCTATGAACCAGGATCCTGTGAAAAGAAATATGTGCAAAATCAAAACTACTAGCTACCTGTGTCGAAAATAGGGAACCGAGAGTTTAGGTAGAAACAATAAACTCCAGGTCAGTCATGGGACTGGTGTGAGAACTCAAAACAGTTATTAAACTTTTAGTTTAAAATAAGGTACATCACAGGACTATGCTGTATGCCACAGAACGGGTTCGCTCCCATGAATACTCTGAAATATATTTTTTTATAAACAATGCAATGCTTCTTTTTCGAAAAATGAAGCTATTATAAGACTCAAGTTCCATCACACAATGCAACGCAAGCTGGAGGATAGAGTTTACCTTATAATAGCCAAACATGCTTGGTACGCTTTAAAACAAATCATTTTGATATTACTATAAGTGCATAGTGTCAAAACAACTTCAAATGTAAATGTATCAATCATAGACAGCATAGGTTCCATAATTATATCGTCATATAGGTTTACAAATAAAATCGCACAATGTTGTATTTGAAATTGGATTTCCGTCATGAGTCAAGGCAAGGGATGTCTCCTTACCGATTCAGATCACCTCTAGCAAGATGACCCAGGATCACACACTTGGGCAACCCCTGGATCTTCAGGACCGGTCCTCTCTTACGTTTGAAAACTAGTTATTCCTGAACAATACGTTTCCCTATCCTATCGGACCTCTCTCTGAGCCTTTTATTCGGCTCGATATCCGAGGCGCCTCGCAATCCAACAACCACATAAGTAAAAATGTCAAGGCCCCATACGATGACACAACTTCTAACTAGAAAGAAACACATGCACTTCCTACAGTCACTATCCCGTTTTTGACTCAAACCGGGGTGTGAGGCTCGCGAATTAACGGTACAAAAAGCTGTGCTACTTAAATCTATGCTTTGATCATCAACCACAAAGCCCTGCTTTTCAACAAAAGCCTTGGTCATTTGCATCTTAACATGCCACATTGTCAATTCATGCCATACAACCGATATCTATCAATATATAACCTCTAAGATCATATGTCTCAGAAAAGGGTGTTAAGCAAGAGAATAAATTCTCCACCACCAAACAAATACATATTTAATAGAAATCAATCAGTACAGAACGAAATACAATGTGAGACATAATCCATTTACAAGTTCGTTCTGGGTCTGAACGAAACCGGAGGCACCTTATTCCTCATCCCATATGTCCAATATAGGAGAGAGGCCCTCGCATATCCGGTCAATCTCCAAGTACGTCTCGAAGATCACCACTTATTACGTTGTCTTGGGTGTAAAACCCAATCAAGACATCAGTAGTCATCCGAACGATGTGAAGATCTCCGGTCTTCAACCACCGTCTTCATATCTTCGATTTTTTTGTCGCCGTATCAGTTATTTAGAATGGGTTAAATTCGGTCTTTCCGAATAACTCGCGTATTTTATTATCATATGCTATAAAAACACATAACACACCTTATTCCAATCCAAAGTATTCTTTTATTCAAATATTCATTACATTGGGAATCATTCCCATAAATCATATCAAAGAATTAATTCATTTAAACCACTTGTTTAAATCTTTCTTTGAAAACCATTGCAAAAGATTATGAATTATCTTTTAACAATCTGAAACCAAATTAAGGTTTATCAAACTAGTCGGGATTAACAAGCCATATTGAGGTAATCATCCATTTTATTATCCCTATCCCAACTTATTAATCCCATGGAGCAAAACTGGTAGCACTCCATATTTAGCACCCATTGTGTTACCGGTAAATTCAGTTACCACTTAACGTTCAAATCTAATTAATGATTTAATTATCGCACGGAGTAAAACTTGTGATACTCCGTTCTCGAATATTTCTTGAATTCGGTAAATTTAATTACCTTATTCAAATTTCAGTCTAATTAAAGATTCGTTAAAACTCCACTTAATTTTAATCTAAAAAATATTACTTAATGATTTTTCAAATTTACGAAATAAATCCTGTCTTTACTTAGGTTACAGAACCAATGTCATTTAAAACACAGTTCACGATAAGCCCAAAATCATCTTCCATTAAACTGGATCCTTCACGGAAATCATAATAGCATATAATCGATATAAATTTCCGTATCAGACTAATACTATAAGTGGAATAACGGCAAGGCCCTTTTAAATTCCATAAATAGTAAACGCCTTCCTTCACAGAAGCTCATTTTGATTATCACTAAATCAGATTCCACTCAATTCCAATTTAATATATTAAATTGGAAAAAAATTTACTTTGGGAAATTCCATTACTCTTAGTTAAAAGATTATAAATTCCAAATCATAACTTCACACTTAACTGGGTTTAAGAACTAATGTCATTTAAAACACAGTTCACAATGAACCCAAAATCAACTACCATTTTATTCTAATTATATTTATTAATTGGAAAACTTCATTAAATCTTAATGAAAAGATTTACTCTGTTCTCAACTGAGTTCAAGAATAGTGCTATTAAAGACACCATTCACGGCAACCCAAAATCCAATTTGATATCAAATACAAGGATCTAAATAGAAATCATATCGACTTATATTCAATATCAAATTCTGAAACTAACAGATATCATATTGGGAATAATGATATATATATATATCTTCCAAATTCCTCAACAATATCTGTATAATCACGGAATCCAATATCGAAATATTCCAATGATTATTTCCGTTCAAATCCTTTCCAATTCATATGCTGAAGAAAAAAAATCCTGGTTATATTAAAACCGTATCAATTCTTTATTCTAGTTGTTAACCATTTCATTCAGATAAAAATATCTTTTATCTTTTCAAACCTGGAGTTTTTCAATATTTTCATGTCCATCCAAAATCGGACATCAGAATCATATTTTGATTCTTCACAGAGTATTATTCTAAAATATTCGTTATTTCTGAATTGGAATCAGACTTAATCAATTAACATATAATTCTATTTATATGGATTCCATACATCGCATGTATTCAAAATAGTGATAAACAACTATTAAATGTTTAGTTCACATCCAGAGTGCAATTTATAGCTGCATAAGCATTAAACAATCAAATAACGCTTATAACAGTCTGTCAATCAATCGGTTGACATACAACTAAACACAAGGGAGATGTGCGAAGTTATTATCATCCCTAGACCCGTATGGGGTTTTCAATCAACATCCAATGATTATTATTTGCATACTTGGGCGATGTGTAAAATTATCGTTCCAATACCCATATGGGGTTTACATCACAATCCATGTGAACTTATCTAATATTTTCACAGTTTAATATAATGATAATAATACAACTGTAAACATCCATCAATCGCCAAACAAATATTGCAATTATTGGCAATCAATATATATATATATATATATATATATATATATTCAATTTTAAAATTACATAATTGCATAAAATACTTGAGTGAGAGAGTTCTCACCATTGGTTTCCACTTTTCTTTTCTTTAACTGATGATTTTCGTAAGAATCGGGCTGTTGAAATCTATGGATTAGAGAAACTGAAAAGTCACAAACAAAGGCGAAATAGGCCGATACTCGGCTGGGAAAGAGCCGGGATGGACCTATATTTTTGACCGTGGTCTCCATCGGTCAACAGCAGGAAATATCCAATAGACGTCTGAGCCCCCCTGGATAGACATCTGGCCCCCCCTGGACAGACGTCTGACCTAATATTAAGTGTTTTTTTTATTTTTTCCGAGAGGTTGAACAGACGTCTGAATCATATGGTCAGACGTCCGAGTTGAAGCAATTAAACGTTTTGATTGCCAATGAGTGTGCAATTAACCTCGGACGAGCCCAGATCATTGGTGATGGTTTATGATGATTCATAAGCGCCAATGAGGCCCATAAGGCTCGTCAGAACAGCTTATAACACCACATTAAACCCAGAAGAAGTTAGATCAACAAATCTCACAATATACGATGCATACGATAAATTGTGCATTTCTACATAGGTTAGACGTCTGACATAAATTCGCAGACGTCTAGTCTTACAGGGTAAGATTTCCCAAGAGCTTTGACAGACGTCTGACCTCCCCCAGTCAGACGTCTGAGCTGAAGCCTGGGCAAATGTTCGCTTAGGCAATGAATGTGCATACTGTTCTCGAACGATCTTAGATCAATGGTGATGGCTTATAACATTTCATTAGCCAAAAATGAAGCCTCTTTAGCTCACCGAAACTGCTCAAGAACACATTCACAACCATATATACATAAGATTGCATTTCGATTATAAACTCCAAAACGACTAGATTCTCTAAACAAAGAAATCAAATGCGATATAAGCAAATTGTGAAGTCTTAGAACTTGCCGATGCAACAACGGAGCTTCACAATATCGCCAAATCAACTAGTAACATATGAATTAGATTGTGTAGACAATTCTAATCATAATTTTCAATTCAATGGAACATAAACTAATGAACCGGAAAGTGTATATTATCTAACCAATTCATATGCATATGTAAACCCAAATGAACACTAAATTACACTTTTACAAGACAATAGCTTGTGGCACAAACGTGGTTTCATGAATAACTCACAAAGCTCTCACCTATGATCTTAATATGGAAGAAGAAGGGGCATAATCAAGCTAGAACGCTCTGTCTTCCAATATAACACACAAATCTTCAATCTATATATGAATATACAATATTTCCTAAGGATTAGATCTAGGAAATCTCACAAATTGAAGAGGAAACAAGATGGAGAAGATGGAGAAGCTTACCCTAGTTTCTATGTTTGACTCCTCAAGAATTAAGCTCTAAATTGAAAGCCTTAGCTTAGGAATTTTGATTTCCCTTTCCTAATCCCCATTTTCCATTTCTTTGAAGTGGGGAAGTGAATGAAGGAGAGGAGGCTGATTTTGGGGGTTATATGGTGGGCTAGGTTTAGCCAACCAAGACCCAACCAAGGTGCTAAAACTCCGAAGCTCGGAACATATCGAAATTTATAGTTTTCGAGTGGGTAAAAGACATTTTGAACTCGATGGAAGTGGTTTCGAGTCCAAATTCTTCCATATGCAAAAAGTGATATTTTGGTCATGCATCCAATGAAAGAGACCAAACTTCTCCAACGCCAAAGCTATCGATGTTTATAGTTTTAAAAGTTACAAACGACATTTTGAACCCAATGGAAGTGGTTTCATTGAAAACGGAGATCGTTTGCAAAATGACTATTTTAAGGGCATATATATATATACATATACATATATATATATATATATATATTCCATAGCGATTATTCTAAATTTTAATTTAGGCACAACTTACAATTTATAAAGTGAAATATCAATTTCTTACCGTTAGAAAATTACAATTCAAAATATTCCAACGTTTCTTGTTTTATCAAATTCTGATTTATATTGAATTTTATACATTCATTCAAAGTTTAAAATGAAAATTTCAAACTACCGCGCTATTTCGAGTTCGTTTTCATTAGATTTTAAATTTATATGTTATAACTTCAATTACAAGTAAATCTTAAGTCATTTATTCTCAAAATAATTCATCTAAAATATTTAATTTCTATGAAATTCAATTAAAAATAAATTTTAAATTGGTTCCTAAAATACGGGTTGTTACATTATGGATGCCGGCAATAAGATTTTTTTTTTTTTTACATTGGCTCCCTCTTAGATAGAGCCAATGAAGAAAAAAAATTGGTGGTGTCTGAGATGCCGCCGGTATTATAATTGGCGGCATTTCATATGCCGCCAATTGATTTTTTTTAATTGACTCTATCTCAGATGGAACCAATGAAAAAAAAAACTGCCGGAATCCGAGATGCCGACAATGTTATACGTAATAACAAGTGATCTGTTTTTTAATTAGTTTGAAAACTGATCTGCTTTAGTTATAAGTCTTCAAAACCGGTCAAAATTCAAAAATTTCCCTTTTATGTAATGTATTCAAATTGCTTCAATTTTCTAGATCAGAAAAATAGTTACTACAAGATATAGTATATAGCAATGGAACTTGCCAACGACTGCCAATGGCCATGGGCAACGACATCCAACAGAAACTTATTTCTGGAATTTTCTTCACGTTATAAAAAAAATAAACGTGAAAGCCATTGGTTATAAAGTCGTTGGCGTCCGTTGGTAGTCATTGCTTAGTCAAGCAAAAATTAACCAACCTGCTTTCTTCCTCCCTCATTACGTTTTCTCCCCAATTTTCTTTATTTTTCCCCCCACTTCCTTCCAACCCTTTGCTGAAATCGGCCACCGCCACTTCCATAGCTGTTGCTACTCTCTCTAACGCGTTCAAGGCTCTCTCCTCCCCTCTAGGCTCCAATTCATCCCCAATTTTCAAGATACAAAGCCATAATTTTATTTAATACTCTAGATTTGCTAATTTAAGCTTAATTTGTTTGTTAAATTATATGTTTATATGTGTAGTGTTGTTAATATGTACATATATATGTTGAATTAATTATGTTGCTAATCTAGGGCTATATAGCCCGTAGTTTTTGCTCTAATGGTCAAAAGGAGTGTTGACATTTTCGCACAAATAAAGCTTGAGTTATTCTGAATGAGAACATTTAAAACGTAGTAACTTCTTATTGTATCTCTTTGCTTCACTCATCTCCCTCCTTGTCTAGTAATTACTCCTCTTCATTCTGAAGGGAATAACCTATTGGAAGCATTTGTAAATATCTATTAAAGCTCTCAAACTCTCTAAGCCAAAATTAACTTTTACGTAGGTCTTGATTTTAGGTATGTTGCCTTCTATTACGTACAAGTACATTCGATTAAATATTTCATTTCTTGTTTCTTCTTTGACCAACAACCATTCAACTCCACATTCTCATATTTAGGTCGAATAAATCTTGACCCTCTACTTGATAACTTTTGTCATTTGTGTGAGTTATAGGAGTTTTGCACTACAATTTGAACATATCACTATAACGACACATGGTGAACTCAAATCAAATATTTTCTACTTTTTGTTGAGGAACAGTAAGTCAACTCTTGTGTAGTCATATTCAATACCTAATGCAATTATTTTGAAGTCCAATACAGTTTTTCTGATAATTTTAGAAGCCTATTCTTCTAGCTGAAGCTAGGTTGTGTTAACCAAGTTTCAAAAAGCAATTCTAGTGTAGGATGTAGGAAGAGAGAGTTCGAATGAAAGCAAAATTAGTTGTGTGATCTATTTTATATAACCTAAACTTCAACTTATTAGGCTTAGATTTTAGACCATCCCATTCTCGTCCCCTCCCCTTGACCTCGACCCCCCCCCCCTTCGACACACACAAATTTGAAGCATTATTGATAACTTAAAATCATAAATTTTAAAACAAACTAATAACATACTTATTGGGTTTTCAATGTAACTTTGAAATAATTAACTATTGAACTGTAGATTTAAACAAGAACCAGTTTTGCTCTGTTTGAGAAAAAAATATATATAAGGGTCATATCGGAATTTGTTATTATTGATCTAAAGCAATGAACTTATTCAATCTTCCTAACTGATATGAAATATGGATATGATATTGGGTCCATCTATTAACACCCCAGTTATTACTCTTCACCCCCCGGTAAAAAAATTAAATTTTTATTTTCAAATATACCCTTTAACAATTAATTAGATAACTTGCTTAATTTATCCATTCATCTTCCATCATCATCTCAAATCTTTACCTGTTGAAATTGCGTGGAAATTTCAATACACTTGAACATAAATTCAGAAAAGTGTATTAAAGTATCTTCTGCTCATATTTTATTTTTGTATGATAGAATGAAATGCATTGAAATTTAACTACACTTGATAAAATATTGGTTTATGCAAAACCCTTCATTAAAAAAAAAATGAAAGAGAAAGTTTAAAGGACGATGATTAATACGAACAACGAAAAAAAAAGGGCACTAGTCCAAACAATTCAACGCTCGATTTTGAGCGTTGATAATATTAATTAATGCCAAGCTTCGGAATTCAGTCTCCGTCTGCCAAAACTGAAAGAATTTAGATCAGAGAGAAGAGAGAGATGAAACAGTAAACAATCAAAAGGTTACATTTTTATTAATATGAATTGATTCGCTATTACAATGCTAATCCCTATATTTATAGGGTCAATTATTCTCTAGAATATTCCTAACACATTCTTTATTCTGGAGCATATTCCATGACATATCTCTTGGCATATTCTCTAACTTCAAATATAAGATAATGGATTTATTTGTCCTTATCTCAACATTAACTCATTCTTAATATTTTTCCTTAATATCTCAACATAATATCTTTCCTTAATATCTCAACACCCCCCTCAAGATGGAGCATGCGGATCACAAATGCCCATCTTGGATTGCATCTTGGATTGCATCACGAACAAAATGACAGTCAGCTTCAAACTTCCATACGCCATCAGCAACTCTTCACTTTTAACAAATGGTTTTTAAAGTGGACCAACCACTCAATAATGGTTTTAAAGTGGACCAACCACTCAATAATGGTTTTTAAAGTGGGTCACACTCAATAATGGTTTTTAAAGTGGACCACACTCAATAATGGTTTTTAAAGTGGACCAACCACTCAATGGTTTTTAAAGTGGACCACACTCAATATACAGTCAATAATTGTTTTTAAAGTGGATCACACTCAATAATGGTTTTTAAAGTGGACCAACCACTAGAAATAATGGTTTTTAAAGTGGACCAACCACTAGAATATATTGGTTTTTAAAGTAGACCAACCACTAGAAATAATGGTTTTTAAAGTGGACCAACCACTAGAATATATTGGTTTTTAAAGTGGACCAACCACTAGAGGTAATGGTTTTATGGAAGATGACTGGCAGTTATTACAGTAGATCCATTAGTAGGGCAAAAGAATATATCAGTTGAGGGGGATGAATAGCCATAACAAATGCCAAACGAAAATCACAAGATCAATGTGCCAAGGAGCAGCAAACAGAATCAAATTAACCAAGTTCATAGCCTTTAGGGATGAGCAAATACGAAAAAAAATGTAGCACAGCAAAACTCATCATAGATAGCCACAACAGTGAACCCTCTTTTTTTTTTTAATAATTATATACATATCTCTTTCCTCCCTTTAACCTGCTCTGATACCATGAAAGAATTTAGATCAAAGAGAAGAGAGAGATGAAACAGTAAACAATCAAAAGGCTACATTTTTATTAATATGAATTGATTCGCTATTACAATGCTAATCCCTATATTTATAGGTTCAATTATTCTCTAGAATATTCCTAACACATTCTTTATTCTGGAGCATATTCCATGACATATCTCCTGGCATATTCTCTAACACCAAATATAAGATAATGGATTTATTTGTCCTTATCTCAACATTAACTCATTCTTAATATCTTTCCTTAATATCTCAACATAATATCTTTCCTTAATATCTCAACAAAAACTCTAATTCTTTTTTCCTTCAAAACCTAGAAAGAACGTGAAATCAAAGAAGAGATTTACAGTTGCGTTGTTTTGACCGTCTTTGGGAACGTCGAGTCTCCATCACTTATTTTCCAAGGATTTGAAAGCAAGCGGGAATGAAGTTTTTAGAAAGAAGCAGATAAAGCAAAAGAAAGGAAAGTACCATGAAACAAAAGGAAAGGGCTTCTTCGGAATAAACGGGGTGCAAAGAGAAATAAATGGGGTGCGTGTTTTATTTTATAAACAGCGGGGGTAAAGAGCAAAACATGTGGTGGTAATAAACGAACCCTAGCTATGATATTATGTTCATAGATGTGCTTAAGATAATCAGTAAACTATATAGATTGGGGACCATAAATTATTATTTATATTTGTAGTATTTGACATCTCTGCCTCCACCCTTCAACAAGTTAGAATACTTTGGTACTTAGGTAGTCTTAAATGTTCATCTTTGAATCGACCTCTTCAGGTAAACTTTTTCAACTCATGTCAGATATAATCTTTGAAAACCGTCTTTTGCGAAGAGTGTGTACACTGTAACAATGCGAAGCTCGAACCTAGATTCGTTTGACACATTTCTGTTGCCTTACTCTTACTGACAGTAACTATAAGTTTACATATAAGACTTTTGTTTTCATCTTCAATATCATGAAAAAAGACAGCAGCAACAACAATAATCTGATGTTCGACTTTCACAGCGATTTTAAAATCCCACCAGAAATGATCAAGCGACCGAGCTAAGCGTACGTTGTCTTCACATCAACTCATCAATTCAATAATTTGACGTATGACTAAGATTTTGTCAGATACATAGCAACAGGAGAAAACACCAGAACAATTCAAAGTGTTTTTCTTCATACAAATATTAATCCTGACAAAAAAGACTGCGACTCATCTGCATTAAGACAATTTTCATCAATAAACCTGCTAACACCATTCAATTACTAATGAACATACAATCAAAGTAATGCTCTGTTAAACCCATAACATACAATAACATACATGGAGAACTTATCAGTATTGATTATTAACAAGAGCACAATTCTTCCTAATCTCTCCTTGCAATCCAGACTTGACCATTATCCCACCCATCTTTTCCATAGCCAAAGCAAAGTTCATCAAAAAGTTAGACGCCGGAGCTTGAAGTATACCATCCACAATTGCCTTTGCATAATGGTCGCTTAAAAGCGCCGCATCAGACTGAAACAACGCTCTCCGGTTGACTACATTTTTATAGTAGCCAGTGTCAAAAGTTTTAGCGCTGCCGGGATCCATTTCAACTATAGTCTTGTAGTCATATGCACTAGTGCATTTCCTCTCTTTCAGCTTTTCTGCATAGCATGGATCTATTTTCGGGTCCTGGTCCTCGTAGCCTGTGTAATTGTACAGCCTGTTGTTGAAGGAGGAGCAATGTGCATATCCAATTGTGTGGGCACCTATTTGAAAAACAAATTCAGCATGAAATACAATTTACTATAAAAACAGACTTGAAGAAGATCACTGGTAAAGCATTGTTTAATGTTTACCACTTAGATAAACTAAGTCTGAAATGTTAAGTCCTTTGCTGTAAAAGGAGGCTTTCAGAGATTCAAAGTCAAAATCTGGATCTGGAATTTCATACTCTGCTTCTTCTGCTACAGAAACAAATCCATCCTTGCGTCCAGTGGGAACTCTCCAGTGAGGTCCTCCCTACAATTTAGAATCAAAATTCATTTTGAATTTAATATGATTGAAAAAAGAATAAAAAAAAGAGTGTGCATGTACAGATGAATATGCAAGAGTTCTTACTATGACTCCTACAGCATCCCTTGCTACTAAGGCTACTATATCTGCACAAGAAACTGTTTTCGGACATTCAGCTTCTAAAAGAGCTTTGATGCGGTCGATGAATGAGTATCCACGTACGCTTTTGTTCGGTGGTGCATCTTTTTCTGCCAAGTTTTTAGCAGTTGAGTTTAGTAAGATAGATGCATCACAACCCTGCATCAAGAAAATAATATATACTTTTATGCCATTTTGAAGTACTTTTATGCCTTCCTTTTAGTCCTGAATCATTGTTACTAATGTCACTGACTTGCAACATGATTTGATTTGGAGGACCCTGGTTTCTTATATACAAAATCATATCTAGAGCAATTTTCATTGTAATGTACAAAAAAGAGGAAGGAAACGATAGTAACATACCCTAACAAAACAATCATGGAAATGCAATCTAAGCAAAGCAGGTGCTAAAGAAGGCACATGGCGAATGTGTTTAGTCACATAATCATACACAATTGTCTCTGCATTTGGACAGCTATTTGCATAGTATCCTAGTATCAATTCTGCTCTAGAAAACCTTTGAATACTGAAAAACAATAGAACCATATAACTCAGTAATGCACTCATTTGTCTTTTTTATTTCTATTTGCAAGAAAAGATACGGTTTAGTTTGTATCTGACTACAAAGAAATTCACTCTTATATGCTGTTGGAAGAGGCCAAGCAATATGGTTGAATATATAATCTTGGTTGGAAGTATGTTAGAATTATATTTCCATTGATGCATGGTTTAAAGAGGCTAACTGAACTTTCCGTTACTAATATGTCGCTTAATTTAGTAGATGAAAATGTCAGGTTAATATTGATATTGTAAGTTGAAAGGGTAACCTTGAATGAATGTACAGACTGTGTGTGATACAGACGACTTTCCTACCAAATGATTCCAAGTTTGTTAAAAATGACAAGATGTCTGTTGCTCCTCCTTATTTACTCACTTTGTGGTCATCTGCTTCTCTCGTGCTTCACTGTGTTGATGGGCTTCGACTTTACCTTTTATTTTATTTTCAGCCCATCTATGGTTTGGGCACTGTGTGTATTGTTTTACCGCTGTCTTTGTGAGCATTGTACGGCTAACATCAATTCTGAAACAAATTCATTCAGTATCAATAAAAGATTAGCATCACTTCATTTATAATTTTCAGCATTTTCAGTTCATACACATTTGCTACTCAAATCAGAAATTCAACATGGTATCGGAGACACAGTATTGCCTAACGGCCTTTTCATTCTTACCTGAAATTGGTGATTGTAATACTCATCAGAAAAGTGTCATCACTTTAGTATTGACTTCTCATCAAATGTTGGCCCGTCATCTGAGATTTGAAGGTGATTAAATAGTGAACGTTCCTTGCTAAAACAGTAACTGTTTTAGGCTGCATAAGTCGTAATTCAACCACCTTCTGCTACAATTCAGCAATCCAGAAAGAAAGAAATCGAAAATTTCATCAAGATACACAGTCAAGAGCCATATAAAGAAGCCACCTCAATTCACAGAATTGCTGATCATCATCTGTGACTTGACTGATTGCTACTTACCTGATTTCTTGGATCCCTTTCTCATTGATTTCAGTCTTTGGTTCACTGCTGTAACTCAGCATTCCTTCGGTTCTCGAGCATTTATCCTCTTGAAATCATCATGAGTGATGCCTTAGCATCTTGAACTTCTGATTCAGGCACCGAAAACAATTCTCAAGCACTTTCCTTTATCCATCAGCTTATGAAAACCATGATAAACCCCCAAAGCCAACTCATAACCATTCATCTAAGGGAACATAACTATCTCCTCTTAAAGTTTCAAGTTGAAACCGCAATTTATGGATATAGCTTAGAAGGTTTTGTTCTTGGCATCCTTCCCATACCTCCAAGATTCATCACTGACAAAGAAAACAACACTGTCAATAATGAGGAATATATATCAAATACAGCAGGCAAGACAGATTGATCTACTCCTGGTTACTATCTTTTATTAGTGATAATTTGTTGGCACAAGTATTGGGGTGCAAGATTGCAAATGAGATATGGTTAACAGTTGAAAAGAATTTTAACAATCAGTCCTCTGCAAAAGTTTTATACCTCAAGAAACAACTACAGAATATTAATGGACAACATGTCTGTCAGAGGGTACATAGCCAAGGTTAAAAGCATATACGACTCACTTACTGCCACTGGCAAAGGCATCCCAGAATCTGAGGAAGTATTAATCCTTGTTGAAAATATAAGTCCCATATCGGGAAATATTCAACTAAGATCCTGGATAAATAGTAAGAGGCTATAGTTCACATCAACCAATTGGTTTTGTGAACAAACAATGTAGCTAACTAAACTATAAATGCCAACAGTGGTATCGAAGCCACTACACTAACAAGTGGTATCAGAGCTACAACTACCAACAGTGGTATTAGAGCTAGGATTTGAACTAATTCAATCAGTACATATGCGCTTAACCGCCATATGTCCGTCGCTCCATCCAAAAAAAAAAAAAAAAAAAAAAAATTATGATGATCACGTAGATGACTCAAATACGCCACACGTGAAGGGGGAGTGTTGAAAATATAAGTCCCATATCGGAAATATTCAACTATGATCCTGGATAAATACTAAGAGGCTATAGTTCACATCAGTCAATTGGTTTTGTGAACAAACAATGTAGCTAACTAAACTATAAATGCCAACAATCCTTATAAATGGTTCAGTAATTCTTTCTACCAGTAACATGAATAAAAGCCAAAACAGCAACAAAAATGATCAACAATATATCAAGGGGGGGGGGGGGGTTTAACAGAGGCAGAGGAAGAGGCATATGGGGAAGTAGTAAGCCAAAATGTCATATTTGTGAAAGAATTGGTCATACTTCACTTAAGTGCTACTTCAGATTTAATTCTAACTATGTACCCAATCAAAGTCAAAGAAACAATAACAACCCTACCGCTAACCTTGCTAATATTCATGTTGAAGGCAGCTCTTAATTAGAAATGAGTAAATGCAGTGAAACAGCTAGGACCGATCACATAAAAATGAAGGGTGATATCCTGATACAGGTGCAACAAATCACCTAACCAGCAGCCTTAATAATCTAAACTTGGACAGCAAGGAATACAAAGGTAATCGAACCATAACTATAGGTAACGGTAAGTGCATTAATATTACTCATATTGGTAATGCATGCATTAATGATAAGAAGTAGTTAATCTTATATAATATGCTTAAAGACCCAAAAATTAGAAAAAATCTAGTCAGTATCTCAGTTTGCTAGGAAGAATGATGTATATTTTGAAATCTACCCCAACTACTAGCTTGTAAGAGACATTCTAACTAAAAGTATCATTTTACAGGGTAACGTCGCCAAAGGATTATACAAGTTAAATAATTGGCACCAAGGTGTTAAAGATGAGAAAAGTTGTAATTTGACCCAGAAGAATAATGCTGATTCCTGCAAAAATGTATTTGATCTATGACATTGTAAGATTGGACATCCTAATGTAAAAAAGTGAAGCAAGTTTTATCTTAAATCAACATTGATTGTTGTTGGCCTACTTTCTGACTAGGCCACCCTAAGTCCAAACAATCATGATCAAATGTGTTAGAGAACAAGATTGTGCCCATTCAATGGCTAGAAATTGGGCCTAACAGAAGCAAGAGTTCCAGATCGAACGGGACATAGGGGCTTTGGTCTAAGTGAGATCAAGGAGCCAGGTCGATGTTGATAGGGTCAAATGAATCCGACCCGACCTGGGTACGAATGTGAGTCGCGTATAGTAACCACCAACTATTCCCTAAGGGCAAGGGGGAATGACACGTGGCCACGACCCATGATCCATCTGAACTGCCTCCACTAACCTATTTTAAAACCGAGCTCGTTGTCACGTATTCTGTAACCGTTCTTGCCATTGAAACTCAACCCGACCCTATAAATAGCCAATTCGAAGATAAAGAAAGGACGTTTACCACCTGAATATCTGAACAATCTATATCGCTCTGCCATTGTTGTTCGACCCGCAAGCAGTCTTGTCTTATTCGAGTGAATTTCAGTACTTTAGAGAGGCAATTGATTGTAATTCGAGTGTTAAGAGTTTCTAAGCATTATACTTGTAATTCTTTGCCGAATATAAGGATTATAAAGTGGACGTAGACTCGTTAACGTCGGCCTACTATAAATCTCGTGTGTTTACTTATTTTTGGTTTATATTTCTTCATTATTCTCTTCAAAATCTATTCTATTAGGTATTAGTGCCATTTTTTGGTCTAACATTTTGGTGCTTTCACTTAGAATCTGAACTCTCAGCTTTCTGGATTATTTGTCTACTGTCTGGATCACCAAGTCCGAAGAAATAGTCTGCATTTTCATCACTATCGAAGTTTTCAATGTTTTTGACAAGTTTGATCGGTATGCTCTAAGAAGAGATAGGAACCAACAAGTTTCTCAAAGAAATGAAGCCAATGAAGAGCAACAAAATGGTTTGCAAATCGAAGCAGCACCACAGGCCCCCGGGTTGAACCAACCCGGGTCGAGTGTGCCCTGGTCGAATTCGACCCGAACCATTCAGGAGACTTCTAGAGCTATTGATCCCATTGTCAACCAGCCTTCTCCTTCAGCGCCTATCCCTCAATATGACTTTGCTCGCCTGTTCTCTAGATTGGAAGAGAATAATGCAGCCTTAGAAGCTCAAAGGCGGATAGTGCTGCAATTCGAAATGATATGAATGAAATAGCCAGACATTGGGAATAATTCCAAAGACAGAGAACGCCATCCCCCACTGCCAAGCTACAGAAGGTTCATCTTCGTCTGAGGAGGACGAACAATGCCCACGTCAGAGGAGATCCTATGAAAGACCTGAGAACCTTAGACAACTCTGATTCGGTTCATTGGGTTCTCAAGATGATGCAGTGGTTCGTCTGATTCCTAATGATCCTAGCCTAGCCGAGCCTATGCTATTGCCAATGCGTGGATCGCACGTCCTTCCTAAAGACCAAGGAACTTCCCATACCACTCAAGCTCACGTTCTTTAACCTACTCATCCTGTGACTGACTGGGATCGTAGGGGACAGAGAAACTCTACTCGGACGACAAATTAGGTGACATTGCCTAAGACGAGGGCATGAGGATCTCAAAGAGCTGAAAGCGCTAAACCAAAGCATACATTGACCAATGCAGAGGTAGTGGTGATGGTGCATCAAATAATAAATGATAGTAGAGGCAATACTAATGAAGACTAGGGTATAGATCGTTGTCATACGCCTTTCACAGACGACATCTTGGATGTGCAATTTTCAAGGCGGTTCAATTTGCCTACAATGAACCGTTATTCAGGCAGAACTGATCCATGATAGCATTTGATGTGTTACTCACGGTATATGAATGCTGTCACGGCTCTCGGATGCCATAATGTGTAAAGCTTTCCCAATGTATCTTGAAGACGTCGCTATGATGTGGTTTACTAGACTTCAGCCTTGATCGGTTCCCAATTTTAAGGATCTGAGTGAAAAGTTTCTGAACCAATTCTGATTTTATGCCCGAAAGTCCAAGAATGTCATAGAACTCTCGATAATTTAACATGATCTTAGAGAAACCTTAAGGGGGTACTTGGACTATTTCCATCTGTGTGTCATAGAAGTGAGCAACCCCAATCTCGAGACTATTCTGATGGCGATGATAGACGGGGTAGACAAGGATACCGAATTCAGAAGATATTTGGTCGAAAAATCCCCTATAACCATTGAGTTGTTTCATGAGAAGACAAATAAATGTTTGTGACGGGTAGAAGTATTAAACAGAAAAAGGAGATCCAACGAGGTTGTAAGAAAGGAAATCTAGAGCAATGTCGCTATAAAGGAGTCCAGTGATAGTTTCGGTAAGGTTGAAGTTAATGTTGGAAATCAGAACGATGGTGATGGCCTCCAAGGAAAGAGCGGTAATAAAAGGAACATAAATCGGAAGGGTAACCCCAAGCAGCGACCCCTATTCTTTCCTTTGAAAGCTACAAACCTTTGAATGACACCTTGGAGAACATTTATCTGGATACATAAAATGTGATGTAGTACAAAAAATCTCTGCCAAGGGACTCCATAAAGAAAGAACATGAAACTGAATTTTTTTTCTTATTTCATGAAACCTACGGGCATTCAACAAATGACTGCTAACATTTAAGAGATGTGATAGAGAGGTTGTTACGCGAAGGGAAACTTGATGAGTACAAAGTAGCCCCAAAGGACAAGAGGCAAGGATTCTCAGTTCCGAATCAAGGCCAAGCAGCTCCTAGAGCTACTGCCCAGCAGAAAGGGAAAGAGATTGTGATTAATACAGTTGTCGGAGGACCACATCCGATGGGATTTAGTATGAGAACAATGGAACAATATGTCAATGCTGCCAAGCATTTGGATGTAGGGGAATCTAGTGTCCTCGAAGATGCCACACTAGTTAAGGAGTAGAAAACAATGAAGGATGACATTGTTTTCCATGACAGAGAAGGCGGTGGTGTAGAAACTTCAAGTATTGACCCCCTAGTGATTTCAGCCATAATTTTCCCAACAATAGTACGAGAGGTCCTTGTTGACTGTGGGAGTTCCATTAACATTTTAATGAAGAAATCTTTCAGCCAAACAAAGATGGAAGTAAGAGATTTGACACCGTGCATAGGATGGATTCGTGGTTTTAATGGATCAACAACTTTGCCAGTGGGAGTGGTCGACCGACCAGTGTAACTTGGTGAAGGGGATTGTAAGAGAGTCTGTCTCCTCTCATTCCTCATCTTGGATATTGAATCCCCATATAACGCCTTTTTAGGCCGAGCGACCCTGACAGAGTTTAGAGCATGCATCGCACCTTGGGTTTTGCTGTTGAAATTCCCTACAAAAACTGGAGTGGGCATGGTACATGGAGACCAAGTAACTGGAAGAGCATGTTACCTTGCTAAGTGGAAAGAAATCCGCAATGGAGTAGGTGGTCAGCCCAAGGAAGGAGAATGTAACACCCCATATTTTAACAACATTAAAAGAGGACAAATTAAAGAATAATTAATTTAATATTCATAATTAAGGAAAATGAACAACGCCATTGCATCTGTCTCGAAATTCTGGTCAAGACAGACATTTGGTTTGCGTAAAACGGACACCGTATGAAGAAGTTATGAAGGTTTGAAGTTTGTACACGCGCAAGATAATTATATATATATATAATTAATCCAAAAATCAAATTTTCAATTCAAAATTATAAATCCCGTAGGTGGCAAATCCCCCACCCCAGGGGAGTCGACCCCATAGAGGGGGTGTCGACCCCGGAGTCGACCCCTCAAAGGGGGTGTCGACCCTTGGGTCGACCCTCTAAGGGGGGGTCGACCCCCTAGGGCTGAGGTGGCAGTCAAATTCTGGGGGCTGGCAGCTATATATACGGCTTCATTTCTCTTGTTTTCTTCATTGAAAATTAATGGAGGCCTAAATGTTGTTGATGTCTGGACTGAATCAAATCCCTTTCTTCTTCTGCAAATCAAAGTTAGAGATTGAAGTGCAGATCTGTTCTTCTTCTACCTTTCTAGATCCGAACACTATGAGTTTCAAGTTGCTTTTAGATTTAAATAAATAAAAAGTAAACATGATAGGACTACTAATTTAGATCTATGCATGTTAATCCTTGAATCACTTCAAATCTGTAATAACTTGTGAATCTTTGATATTTTGGTATACTATGACTTGGATCTTAACCTTTATTATGTCAGATCTACTTTTGATTATAAATCCAGTTTAATATTTAGATCATCTTGTACCTATTATGTTGTGGTTAATTTGGATTTGTCAAGTGTTGGACAACTAAATCCTAGTTTAGATCTAATCATGCTTATTATGACATCACTACTATGTTAGAACCCATTTATTATCACAAGTTCACCAATCTATTCTTATGTGTTCATCTTAACATTATGCCATGAAAAGTTTATGTTAATTCTGTTAAAATAATCATCCCTGTCATCTTCCCTTTACCCTTTCCCTTTTATTTTATATATATAGCTAGGCTACTTTCGAGCCTAGGTATGTCGCTAAAACGAGCAAATGCATTAAACAGGGAATGAGGGTTAAAATATTGAAATTGGCATAAATTGGTAATTGAAAATTTAGGCTTGACTTGACTGAAATGTATGAATATTAATATGGTATAACTTGAGTAATATTTATGAACATGAAATTGGGAATATAATTCATAATGGGGAAAAAGGGGCATGAAACCCATAACCTATAACGACATAGGTAAAATTGGCTAATAATGAAAAGCTTAGGATTACAGTAATTAGAACTGTAACTGCGCCTAGACACGGGGTTAGATTACAATTGTGGTGGAAGTCTGCCCGGACCCGCCCAGCATATCCAGGGACCACAAGTGGTGAATCTAATGTGAGAGGTCTAGGTGCAGAAATACGAGACGTGCTAAGACACGAGGTTAAGCCCGATTTGTGGAATAAGTTTGCCCGGACCCGCCCGGCATGCCCAACATCCACAAATGGTAGGCTTAATTTGGGAGGTCTAGCATACTGTAACCATAAAGGAAAATATGAAAGTAAACCTTGAATACTTAACCTAGTGGAATCCATAGGGATTATATGAATATAGATTTAAATTTGGGTTAAGTAAAGTTGGTTGAACAGTGGATGGGTTAAGTAAATCTGAGGGGGTATGTAATATTTATATATAGGCCCACAAACGTAACCTAATAGGGTTATGTAAGTAAAGACACTCAGTGGTAAGCATAACATGTAAAAATGTTGGAGTTATGTAATTAGACACCGTTTTAGGTAAGCATAACTTGTGCAAACAGTAGGATTATGTAATTAAATACACTTAGTGGTAAGCACAAATGGTGGAAATCCTAGAGGGGATACAAGACAAAGGGGAGAGCTTGTATCATACTGTGTGTGACCCGTTTAAGTCAGTAACCTGTATAACGGTATCAAAAGAGGACAACGTCCTATATCAGAGTCGAGGCACGCTTACTAGACTGATTGTAAGAGATCCAAACGAGAAGGACGGTGTGGGCGGCGCAAACCGACAGGGGACATGTGCATGCATGGGCCGGGCAGAGGGGGCTAAGACGACTGTGACACCAGTAGATATGGCTGTGCACATCAACGAAGGGTTGCCACTTTAGGAAAGTGATAACTCCTACTGTGGGGCTAGCACAAGGTATCTACGGAGTAGGGAGTCGATCGATTAGGGT
This sequence comes from Allium sativum, assembly GCA_030737875.1. Lineage (NCBI taxonomy): Eukaryota > Viridiplantae > Streptophyta > Magnoliopsida > Asparagales > Amaryllidaceae > Allium > Allium sativum. The sequence continues at coordinate 636,626,752 of CM060919.1, forward strand.
AGTAGTTAGGGTACGTCTGGATGTATGCCTAAGCCTACCATCTGATAGTTGTTGGGATAACCTCATTCTGGTTATACTAGTATCAGTGCAGAGAATCAGAGTAATCTTTAGAAGCGCAAAATACCCTATCGTGTTTAACCAGTTTACCTTGTCATACATGCCTTTTGTGATGTTATCTCTCTCTTATCCATTTTATTTGCTTGTCATGATACTTTTACTTATTTACTTGCTAAAAGTAACTGGACTCGCCAGACTTTATGTCTGACTCTTCTTGTTTCCTCTTCTTTCTTCCGTTTTCCCCCAGGTTCTTAGGGTGGAAATGTTGGAAACTATATTGTTGGATTTTGATGGAAACAACTATACAATTATATCAAAGAACTTCTGAGCGAACTTGCAGGTACATGGGTATCAAAAAGAGAAAAGAAAATAAGTTCAACATGAAGATACACAGTACAAAAGAGGAAAAAAGTGTATACATGAAGGATGCTAATCAATTATGTAGTGTTCAAGCATTTGAATATCTATTATGGTGATTGAAAATCTTTTTGGACTCTAATGATGGAAGAAGACAAGAAGAAACAGACTTAAGAGCTTCAGAAGAATGCATATCATAAGTTGAGTGTACATAAAGTCATTATAGTCTAGAATTGTTAAAGCCCCACAAATTAACTTCAAATCATCTAAAATTTCTACATAACATCTAATATATCATAAAGCATTTTTAATAATTTTTTGGAATTTTTTATTGCAAGAAAAACGATAAAAATAGTCAAAAAATGATGAATATAGAAGGCTGTTTTTGCATAATTTTTCGCAGCAGAAAACCGTAGCATTTTGTCCATAAACGCTATTAAAGGTTATAACGGCTATATTCCGAAACGCTATGAAAGGGTATAATGGCTGTATTTTGAATAGACATATGATAGCGTTTTTGGGCCAAACACTACTGTTCAGTGCTGTCTTAAGTGCTGTAAATAACGGCTATATTTTATGAAAGACACTTCGTTTTTCACCAAATCTTTTCAGTTTTTTGATCTTTCAGAAGGGTTGTGACTATTCTAATAACATCCCTTCATCATTATATAAGCCCCAAACATCTCCATTGATTTTACAACAACTACTTTGATCAAATCTATTGATTTTGCTCTAGAATTGCTCTACAACTATCATTCTCTCAAATTCTATCAAAATGGTCGATTATTTTCATTCCCATCCTTTATAATCGATCTACTATTAATCCTACCCTTTGCACATCCACTAAAATACCACTTATGAGAGCTATAGGAGTGTTGTACTATATTGTGACTACTCAATGTTGTCTGGAACACATTCAAATGTCAAAAACCTTTGTAATTGTGAAGTCCTCTTCAGTGTTTGAGGCAAGAAATCCCGTTCAGTGGTTCGGGTAATTGTAAACCTATTCCTCTGGGTAAATTGAGGGTTTTAGTGTTAGTGAAATACCAGAAGTGAGTCTGGGACTGGACGTAGGACAGTGGTCCGAACCAGTATAAATCGACTGTGTGATTTACTGCTTCCTACTCTGCTATATTGATATTATATCCTATTCTCCATACTACACGATCATGTACTGCTGCATAGCCTCTTTCAATTGGTATCAGAGCTTGGTATTCTAGAGATCGTAACAACATCCTAGAATAAATGGCAATAAATAAATCTTGTAAAGGCATTAGAAAGTGGAAGAACAACAAAGCAGAAGCGACGGAGCAAGAGAGCAAATGTTTAATGGCTAAAGTGAGATTACAATCGGTATGTGAGGATTCATTATATAAAGATCTTTTATTAGACCACGAAAAATTATTAAAAGATTTTAAAAGTTTGGTAAACTTAATACAATTATTTTAGCCAAGTCTAAAAATTGTGAGCAAGAAAATTCCAGATTAAAAGAAGAAAACAATTTTTTAGTCAAACAAGCCAAATGTTTTGAAAATACCTTAGAAGAGCTTGTTTTTCAAAAAGATTTCCTTCAAAAAGAAAATGAGCAACTAGAAGATAAAAACAATGTTCTTTTAAAGGAAATTGATCTCTTGAAAAATAGAAATGAATAATTAGAAGATTCTTTAAATAATTCTAATTCTTTAGTTTCATCTCTTAAAATAGAGAATGGAGCTTTAACTGAAAAGAATTTAGAATTATCTAAAGAATATGAGTTTTTAAAGGTTAATAATAATACTTTGCAAAATGAAATGTCTGATTCAAAAGAAAATTTGAAAAATTACACTCTTCTTTAGTTAATTCAGGATCTCAAATTTGTCGTCTCGAAAATGAGAATAGTACTTTTAAAAGGGAGAATTCTGAATTAAATAAAAAATTAGTTTAAAAGATTGCAAGACTTCTTTTGAAAATTTCAATCGCGACTTTGGAATCAAATTTGAAAAATGTACAAATAAGTTCGCAAAATTTAATAAAGGTCAAAATGATTTAAATGATATTTTATCTTGCTCTAGACCTTTACACGATAAAAGTGGCTCAGGGTATAATAAAACTAATCATAGAACTAGTACTGGACATGCTTTCATGTATTACAAAAATTTAACTGCTAGTACTAAAGCACGTGTAACTCGAAGATCAAATTTCTATAGAAATTCAAATGCTTCTATGACTAGAAACATTTATAATAGAACTACAACAGGAAATACTATTAGAAACTATCTAAGTATTTAGGTTCCTGTAAATTGGAAAAACAGAGAAAAATATATGGATGATTATTTTGATTCAGTAGTTAAAAATAAAAAAGTTATTTTCAAAGGTACCATTAAACCCTCATGGGTATGGTTACCTTCTATCTAACCCCTGGACCCTAACGGAAGAAGTGGGTACCAAAGTATTTATATAATATTTGTTGCAGGTACACCACAAAAAAAAGAGGGTATTTCAGTATCTCTAATATCTTTAAAAACTGAGCTTAAAGTTAAATCTGGGAATCTGGAAATATAATAATCACATACTCAGGGGGAGAAATTTTCATATATCACACGTTCAGGGGGAGAAGATAAAGACAAGACGATGATAATGCAAGATTCTATCATCAATCAAAATGGAGGAAAAAATATTTATTTCCTCATTCTTTTTTATAACGACAAAGGGGGAGAAATTCATGTATATATTGATAGAGGGAGATGTTATACTTAAAGGGAGCTTTGGTAATAATGATATTTTGTAGAATGAATATATATTTGTAAATTGTATAGTTGTCATCATCAAAAAGGGGGAGAATGTTGGAAACTATATTGTTGGATTTTGATGGCAACAACTATACAATTATATCAAAGAACTTCTGAGCTAACTTGCAGGTACATGGGTATCAAAAAGAGAAAAGAAAATAAGTTCAACATGAAGATACACAGTGCAAAAGAGGATAAAAGTGTATACATGAAGGATGCTAATCAATTATGTAGTGTTCAAGCATTTGAATATCTATTATGGTGATTGAAAATCTATTTGGACTCTAATGATGGAAGAAGACAAGAAGAAACCGACTTAAGAGCTACAGAAGAATGCATATCATAAGTTGAGTGTACATAAAGTCATTATAGTCTAGAATTGTTAAAGCCCCACAAATTAACTTCAAATCATCTAAAATTTCTACATAACATCTAATATATCATAAAGCATTTTTTGGAATTTTTTATTATAAGAAAAACGATAAAAATAGTCAAAAAATGATGAATATAGAAGGCTGTTTTGGCAGAATTTTTCGCAGCAAAAAACCGTAGCATTTTGTCCATAAACGCTATTAAAGGTTATAACGGCTATATTCCGAAACGCTATGAAAGGGTATAATGGCTGTATTTTGAATAGACATATGGTAGCGTTTTTGGGCCAAACACTACTGTTCAGTGCTATCTTAAGTGCTGTAAATAACGACTATATTTTATGAAAAGACACTTCGTTTTTCACCATATCTTTTCAGTTTTTTGATCTTTCAGAAGGGTTGTGACTATTCTAATAACATCCCTTCATCATTATATAAGCCCCAAACATCTCCATTGATTTTACAACAACTACTTTGATCAAATCTATTGATTTTGCTCTAGAATTGCTCTACAACTATCATTCTCTCAAATTCTATCAAAGCGATCGATTATTTTCATTCCCATCCTTTATAATCGATCTACTATTAATCCTACCCTTTGCACATCCACTAAAATACCACTTGTGAGGGCAATAGGAGTGTTGTACTATATTGTTACTACTCAGTGTTGTCTGGAACACATTCAAAAGTCAAAAACCTTTGTAATTGTGAAGTCCTCTTCAGTGTTTGAGGCAAGAAATCCCGTTCAGTGGTTCGGGTAATTGTAAACCTATTCCTCCAGATGAAGTGAGGGTTTTACTGTTAGTGAAATACCAGAAGTGAGTCTGGGTTTGGACGTAGGACAGTGGTCCGAACCAGTATAAATCGACTGTGTGATTTACTGCTTCCTACTCTGCTATATAGATATTATATCCTATTCTCCATGCTACACGATCCTGTACTGCTGTATAGCCTCTTTCAGGAAATACTCAGGCTTGACCGTGATTTTGCTTTCAGTTTGCTGGAGCTGCTTAGATGTATGGATCAAGCTGCTATCCTTGCTACTATGGCTATATTTTATTTGGGGAATTTTGCTTCTTTTGTGTACTCTGATGTTTTAAAGTACAAGATAGTAGTTTTTATGATGTAATGGTTTTTGTGTATTTCAGACATGTGATGTTTTTGAACCACGATGCTTTATGATTAATAAAGTTTTTAATTCCGCCGTCATTTTATATCTGTTTTGTGATATTTCTGTTTCTATTTACCTATAACGTTCAACAAAACTTAATGCATTTCCTTTGTGAGTGACATTAATGGATGTGAGGTGTCACACTTGGTATCAGAGCTTAAGGTTATCAGATTAGATGAAAGTTTTTTAAAATTATTTTCAAAAAGGTTTTAAAAGAAAGCATTTTCCAAAAAGAAAAGTCTGTTTTGAAAAACATATTCCCCAAAGCCCTATGTAATATCCTTTGATCCTTTGTCTAAATCTCTTTCCTTTCCGTTTTAGCATGTCTGGGGAATCTAACATTCCAGAGGGCGTTATGATACCAGGTTGGTTCCACAGGTATCTAGAGGCCACGACGCATGCCGAAGGTCAAAGAAACTTTCCTCCCCCAGCTGCACCTGTCATTCCTCCTCCTCCTCCTCCAAGACCAGATATCGCTAAGATCTGCAAAGATTTCTATGCCATGGGAGGGAAGACATTCCGTGGAACCAAAACATTTGTAGAGGCAAGGGATTGGCTCAAGGAGATCGAGGACTTTTTTGTAATCTTTGAAGTGGAAAATCGAAGGAAGATTTAGTTAGCTACCCGGCTACTAAAAGATGAAGCTTCGTTTTTGTGGGAAGTAACCCAAGCTGGACGTTCGATGGAGAAATGGGATGATTTTAGGATGAGGTTTGAAATGAAGTTTCTCTCTCAAGCTGAGAAAAGCATCCAAATGGATAGATTCTTGGCGCTTAAACAAGGAAAATGACTATTAAAGAATGTGAACAAATTCAACCAGCTAGCAAGGTTTGGATTAGAGTTGGTAGATACTCCGCATAAGAAAGCTTTGTGGTTTACTAAAGGGCTGAATGAACCCCTTCATGCGTTAGCTATGACCCATATTCCAATGGGAGCAACTTTTGAAAGGCTTGTCAATATGGCCCTGATGCATGAGGAATACAAGGGAGAAAAGTAGGAAGTAAAAGCTGAGGAAACAACGCAAAACAAGAAGGTATGGCCCAAGAAAGGGCAGCAGCAAAAACAGCAACAAAAGAAAGCTGGAAAGAATGACAAGGCTAAGGATAAGAGGAAATGTCACAGTTGTGGATGAGAAGATCACTTGGTCAAGGACTACAAAAGAAGGAAGAATACTTGCTTCAATTGTGGAGAGGTCGAACACTTTGCTAGGGAGTTCCCGAAGAAACAGGGACCATAGGGACAAGGTCAAAGGGCAGGAGCTTCTTGAGGGCAGGTGCATGCTCTCGCAATCAGTACTCCAGATAGAGGTAGGAAAATTTCCATGGAAGGTTTGATTTCTCTTTCCAATCATCCTATTAGAACTCTTTTTGATTATGGCGCTTCTAATTTATTTATATCTAGTTCTGTGGTTGAATCTCTGCACTTAAATACTAGTATGGTAGTGGATTACGTCGTACATTGGTGGTTCGGCTCATTTGTCTATGATTTGTTGGGCCTTGAGAATATCTGTCCTAGGCATCGATTTTGAGTGTGACGCGTATGTGCTCGGTTTTGTGGCCTACGATTTGATTCTACAGATGGATTGGCTAGCCATGTATGGTGCCATTCTCGATTGTTAGAGGAGGGTCGTTAAACTTTTGACTTTCCATGTGAGGACCCTCGAGATTTCTTGTGACCCAAAGGGATCTATTATGCTTAGTTTCCTAGAGTCTCTTGATGCATCTATTGATGATTTGCGATCTGTACCAGTAGTTCGAGAATATTCTGATGTTTTTAGGAGGTTTGGGCTTACCTCTGGGGCATGAAATCGATTTTCGTAAATATTTGGTGGACAATGCAAAGCCAGTTTCATTACATGTGCGCGATATGGATCCAAGGGAAAAGAGGGATATCAGCAAGCAAGTGAGGAGCTACTTGAGAAAGGGTTTTCTTTTGGGTTAGAATGAAGAAAGATAGTAGAGTTTGTTTCTCAATATTTGATTTGCCAGCAAGTCAAAACTGATCAAAAGAAACCCGGTAGTTTACTTCATCCTTTGGAGGTTCCGTAATGGAAGTGGGAGAGCGTCTCTATGGATTTCATTGATGGTTTGCCTCGATCGAAGAAAGGCAACACCAGTATTTTGGTGGTAGTAGACAGACATACTAAGGGCGCTCATTTCATTCCAGTTAAGAGTAAGAGGACGGTAGCTTGGTTGGCAGCAGTTTACGTTCGTGAGATAGTCCGTCTTCAGGAAGTACCTTCCAATATCGTAAGTGATCATGACCCCATTTTTACCAGTGAATTTTTGAGGAGCTTGCAAGAAGCACTAGGTACAAAATTATGTTTAAGCACCTCTTATCACCCTCAGACGGATGGACACACTGAAAGGGTGAACAGAGTTCTTGAGAATCTTTTAGGGTTGTGTATCCTAGACTTTGGAGGGACTTGGGAAGTGCATCTTCCTTTAGTAGAGTTTGCCTATAACAACAGTTATCAAGCTCGAATTGGCATGGCACCCTTCGAAGCGTTGTACGGATGACCCTGTAGATCACCAACTTGTTGGTGGAAATCTACAGAAATGCTATTGCTTGGACCAGATATGGTTAGAGAAACGTCCGAGAAGATTGATTTTATTAGATTACGAATGAATACCGATCAAGATAGGAAAAAATCCTATGCAGACAAGAGAAGAACTTACATTGAATTCGAAGTTGGATATATGGTTTTCATTAAAGTGTCACCTTTGAGGAATGTGGTTCGCTTCGGATTTGTAGGGAAGTTGGCACCAAGATTCGTAGGGCCATTTCCTATAACAGAAAGGATTGGCCAAATGGCCTATAGAGTAAAGCTGCCAGCGAGACTATCCTGCGTTCATGATGTTTTCCACGTTTATCATTTGCGGAAGTGCTTGCATGATACAGCAGAAGTAGCTGAGCCAAGTATATTGGAAGAATGGGAGGCGACAGTCAGACGAGTTCCTTCCCGTATTCTTGAATCAGAAGTTAAGAAGCTACGCAATAAAGAAATCAAGTTGGTGAAGGTTCAGTGGGGAAATAACCCAGTGGATGCAAATTGGGAGACCGAAGACAAAATTCGTGCTTCATATCCTTTTCTTTTAGAGGGTATGATCTAAACTTCCTTTTTCCAAAGCTTTTGTTTATGCTTGTTTCTATTATTTAAATTTATCCTATCGATCGAATCTTCAACCTTTAGGTAGAAATCCCATGGATGTAAACATGTGTTTGAGATATGTTATGTTTGGTGGATGCAAGTGTTTGCTAGTGGTTGCTCGTGGATGCATATACACACATTAGGCACTAGATCGACTCAATCACTCTCATATTGCATATAGATGTGTGTGCATTTTCTTTTCTTTTTATGGATGAAATTGAATGTATCATCATATGGATGTTGCATTTGGACGGATGTTTGTGCACCCATGCAGAACTTATGTGTTATAATAGGATTGTTGCATACATGTTGGATTCATGGCACTAACATACATTACATTAAGGAGGTCGATTGAATCAGTAGACCGCTTGATCTTCGCATTAGTATTGGGACATATACGCACACCTTTGCATATGTTTATATAAGCATTAGAAGACTTTGAGGACAATGGATGCCTGTGATTGGTGGATAAGTAGATGGGTGATGGATGGTAGGATATACATTCTTCTTAAATTGGAGATTTCGGGGACGAAATCCTTTGAGTAGAGGAGAATGTAAAATCCCGTATTTTTAACAACATTAAAAGAGGACAAATTAAAGAATAATTAATTTAATATTCAGAATTAAGGAAAACAGACTGCGCCATTGCATCCGTCTCGAAATTCTGGTCAAGATAAACATTTGGTTTGCGTAAAACAGACACCGTATGAAGAAGTTATGAAGGTTTAAAGTTTGTATATGCGCAAGGTAATTATAGATATAATTAATCAGAAAATCAAATTTTCAGTTCAAAATTAGAAATTATGTACGCGACAAATCTCCCGCTCCAGGGGAGTCGACCCCATAGAGGGGTTGTCGACCCTAGGGTCGACCCCTCAAGGCGGGTGTCGACCCATGGGTCGACACCCCTAGAGCTGAGGTGGCAGTCGAATTCTGAGGGCTGGCAGCTATATATACGGCTTCGTTTCTCTTGTTTTCTTCACCGGAAATCAATGGAGGCCCAAATGCTGTCAGTGTCTGAATTAAATCAAATCCCTTTCTTCTTCTGCAAATCAGAGTTAGAGATTCAAGTGTAGATCCGTTCTTCTTCTACCTTTCTAGATTCGAACACTATGAGTTTCAAGTTGCTTTTAGATTTAAATAACTAAAAAATAAACAAGATAGGACTGTTAATTTGGATCTATGCATGTTAATCATTAAATCATTTTCGTTCTGTAATAACTTGTGAATCTATGATATTTTGGTATACTATGACTTGGATCTTAACCTTTATTATGTCAAATTTACTTTTGATTATAGATCAAATTTAATATTTAGATCATCTTGTACCTATTATGTTGTGATTAATTTGGATCTGTCAAGTGTTGGACATCTAAATCCTAGTTTAGATATAATCATGCCTATTATGATATCCTTACTATGTTAGAACCTTTATTATCACAAGTTCACCGATCTGTTCTTAAGTGTTCATCTTAACATTATTCCATGAAAAGTTTATGTCAATTCTGTTAGAACAATCACCTCTTTCACCTTCCCTTCACCCTTTCCCTTTTATTTTATATATATATATAGCTAGGCTACTTTCGAGCCTAGGCATGTAGCTAAAACGAACAAATGCGTTAAACGGGGAACGAGGGTTAAAATATTGAAATTGGCATAAATTGGTAATTAGAAGTTTAGGCATGACTTGAATGAAATGTGTGAATATTAATTTGGCATAACTTGAGTAATGTTTATGGACATGAAATTAGGCATATAATTCATAATGGGGAAAAAGGGGCATGAAACCTATAACCTATAAGGACATAGGTAAAATTGGCTAATAATGAAATGCCTAGGATTACAGTAATTAGAACTGTAACTGCGCCTAGACACGGGTTAGATTACACTTGTGGTAGAAGTCTGCCCGGAACCGCCCGGCATATCCAGCGACCACAAGTGGTGAATCTAATATGAGAGGTCTAGGTGGACAAATATGAGACATGTTAAGACATGAGGTTAAGCCCGATTTGTGGAATAAGTCTGCCTGGACCTGCCCGGCATGTCCAACATCCACAAATGGTAGGCTTAATGTGGGAGGTCTAGCATACTGTAACCATAAAGGAAAATATGGAAGTAAACCTTGAATACTTTACCTAGTGGAATCCATAGGGATTGTATGAATATAGATTTAAATTGGGGTTAAGTAAAGTTGATTGAACAATGGATGGGTTAAGTAAATCTAAGGGGGTCGGTAATATTTACATACAGGCCCACAAATTTAACCTAATAGGATTATGTAATTAAAGAAACCTAGTGGTAAGCATAACGTGTGAAAATGTTGGAGTTGTGTAATTAAAGACACCTTTTTAGGTAAGCATAACTTGTGGAAATAATAGGGTTATATAATTAAAGATAACTAGAGGTAAGCATAACCGGTGGAAATCCTAGAGGGAATACAAGACGAAGGAGAGAGCTTGTATCATATTGTATGGGACCCATTTCAGTCAGTAACCCATATAATGGTATCAAACGAGGACTCCGTCCTAGGTCGGAGTCGGGGCACGCTTACCGGACTAATTGTAAGAGATCAAAACGAGAAGGACGGTGTGGGCGGCGCAAACCGACCGGGGACATGTGCGTGCGTGCACCAGGTAGAGGGGACTAAGACGATGTTGACACCAGTAGATATGGATGTGCACATCAACGAAGGGTTTCCACTTTAGGAAAGTGATACCTCCTACTATGGGGTCGGCAAACGGTATCTACGGAATAGGGAGCCGATCGATTAGGGTAGTAATTAGGGTACATCTGGACGTATGCCTAAGCCTACCATCTGATAGTTGTTGGGATCATCTCATTCTGGTTATACTAGCATCAGTGCAGAGAATCAGCATAATCTTTAGAAGCGCAATATACCCTATCATGTTTAACCAGTTTACCTTGTCATACCTACCTTTTGTGATGCTATCTCTCTCTTATCCACTTTATTTGCCTTTCATGATACTTTTACTTATTTACTTGCTAAAAGTAACTGGACTCGCCAGACTTTATGTCTGACCCGTTTTGTTTCCTCTTCTTTCTTCTGTTTCCCCCCAGGTTCTCAAGGTGGGAATACTCGGGCTTGACCGTGATTCTGCTATCATTTTGCTGGAGCTTCTTAGATGTATGACTCAAGCTCCTATCCTTGCTACTTTGGCTATATTTTATTTGGGGAATTTTTTTTATTTTATGTACTCTGATGTTTTAAAGTACAAGACAGTAGTTTTTATGATGTAATGGTTTTTGTGTATTTCAGACGTGTGATGTTTTTGAACCGCGATGCTTTATGATTAATAAAGTTTTTAATTCCGCTGTCATTTTATATCTTTCTTGTAATATTTCTGTTTCTATTTACCTATAATGCTTCACGAAACTTAATGCATTCCCTTTGTGAGCGACATTAACGGACGTGGGTGTCACACCTACCCTCCTGCCAAGGAGGCGTCTGCATAGCAAATAAAGGAAACATCTCAACTGGAATCACCCAATTATTGGTCTGGGGATATTGGTCCCAAAGAGGACGAGGAATCGGGATGTAGAAGTGTCACACCCAATGAGATAACTGTGGATATTTCGATAGATAACGACAACTTGACCAAGGTCTTGAAAATCAGAACCCATCTAGACCACCTCGGGACGTGGGAATTGACGTACTTCTTACGAGCCAATCTAGACTCCATGCTGACATGTATGGGATTTCTCCATCTATTATAAGTCACTCGCTAAACATAAACCCGAAGAGTGTTGCAGTCAAATAGAAAAGATATATGTTCGACCCAGGGAGGTCTGCAGCTTTAAAGGAAGAAGCTAGAAAGCAATGACTTTATTCGAGATTCAACATATCTTGACTGGATATCAAACCCAGTTCTTGTCAAGAAGGCCAATGGAAAATGGCGAGTGTGCATCGACTTTTTAGACTTAAACTTGGCTTGCCCGAAAGACAACTTTCCGCTTCCAAGGATTGACCAGTTGGTAGATTCGACTGCCGGACATGAACTTCTTTCATTTATGGATGCATACTCGGGATACAACCATATTCCAATGCATGTGTCAGACAAGGAACATAATAGTTCTATTACAGATCTTGGGTTAAACTATTATGCAGTGATTCCTTTCGGATAGAATAACGCCTGGGTGACATATGAACATTTGGTAAATCACATGTTTTATAATCATATTGGGAAGTCCATGAGGTATATGTGGACGATATGTTTGTGAAGTCCAAGCAGTCGACTGACCATGTCTCAGACTTGACAGAGATGTTCAATATCCTCCAGTATTATGGGATGAAACTCAACCCTTTGAAATGCTCTTTTAGCATTACATTAGGGAAATTTTTGGGTTTCATTGTTAGTTCTCGTGGAATTGAGATCAATCTGGACCAGATTGCAGTAATTAGGAGTATTACAGAACCTCGAAGAATCAAGGATGTACATAGCTTGGCTGGAAAAGTTGCAGCTTTAAGAAGATTCATATCCAGGGCCACTGACAAATGCATTCCTTTCTTTGAATTGATAAAGCGAGGGAAGTGCCACTTTGAATGGACCTCGGATTGTATCGAAGCCTTCCAGAACTTGCTTGACCATTTGGAAAAACACCCAATATTATTTAAATTGGTAGATCATGAAGATTTATTCGTATACTTAGCGGTATCGTCGTGTGCAATTAGTTCAGCATTCTTGTTCGTGAGGAGGATAAAGTCCAAAGACTAGTATATTATGTGAGTAAGTAGTTGGCAGCAGTTGAACAAAATTACCCGAAGATCGAGAGGCTTGCTTATAACCTGTTAATCTCTTCGAGGAAGCTTCATCACTATTTCCGGGCTCATCCAATCATAATATATACTGACCAACCGCTACGAAACGTCCTCCAATGACCTGAGACATCTAGAAGACTGCTTAAGTGGAACATTAAACTAAGTTAGTTCGACCTCACTTTCCTTCTAGGAAATCCATTCGAGGGAAAGCATTGGCAGACTTCATAGCCAAGTTCACAATCCCTGAAGAAGATGTTTTGGACGACAAAGCCGACCCTCCTGAATTTAAAGCGAAGTCGGGCATTTGGAAACTATTTACAGATGGTGCTCGCAATGATCGATGTTCCGACGTCGGGTTATTTGGTAACTCCTGAAGGACGATCGATCTATAATGCCTTTAGACTTAACTTTCCCGCTACCAACAATGATTCCGAGTATGAGGCCCTGATTGTCGGGTTGAAATTCGCAAAGAAATTGGAAGTAGTTGCATTGGACATTTTCTGTGACTCTCAAATTGTCATATTTCAGGTTCGGAAGGAGTTTTTGACAAAGGGACCACGATTCGTAGCTTTCTTGGAACAGGTCGAGGAGCTATTGGACAATATGGAATATTACAACATTTCTCACATTCCACGAGTAAAGAATCAAAATGCTAACAAGCTAGCCAAACTAGCAAGCTCCCAGAAGAAACGAAAATGGTCCCGATTAAGACACTTGACATCTCGAGCATTGATCAGATAGAAGTTGACCAAGATATGGAGGTAGAACCTAAAAGAGGGTCTTCGATGACCTCCATAAAGAATTTATTGTAACATGAAATTCTTCTAGAGAGGAAAAACCCAAGACGTTCTATCGTCCACAAAACATGCAGATATGTTATGCAGTGCGACATGATCCATAGAAGAGGGTTTTCAGTTCCTTTGCTCCAGTGCATATTCCATAGAGACATCATATGTGTGTGCTAAGAGCACTGTTTCAAATCTCGCAAATATTGCCCGAGATCTCCTCCGAGATCTCGTTTTGGGCTCCTTCCGAAATGAAACAGCAAATATCACTCTAAATCTCCTTTCGAATATATCTCCCGAGATATTGCAATATCGAAAGATATATCGACCGAGACGAAATACTAGAATATCGTCCGAGATCTTAGTTTTTTTGGTTAAAATTTAAATTTGTGCCTGAACTAGAATTATAATTAAAAAACACAAATCTAGCCATATCAATCTTTTGTTATTTTACATTTTGCATGTTAAATGACTATATTATGTTCGTATATGTTTTACAATGCGTATGATTTTTCACACTCGTCTTATTACATACATGTTACTTATGAAATTATGTATTTTATGGTCTATTTATGCTGAATTTTTTATTGTTTTGGATCCTTTTAATGTTTCCTGTCTAACAATATTCCTGTTTTAAGAATATTACGATTTAGAGTATGAATGATCTTTCACGAAATAAAGAATAATAAAGTTATTTTGCATTTTAAGTTTAAGTTACTATGTTTTTGATAGCATTCATAAAAATAATTTTGTTAAAATATCATTTTTAACATATAATGTACCCCAGGATTGTTCCGATATGAACTTTTAGACCCAAGATGAAAATCCGAGACAAACTCCCGAGTTAGACTCATCTCGTCCGAGATGTCCCCCAATACAAGACCGAGTCTATAAAATCCCCGAGACAAAATGCGATCGATATCCGAGATTTAAAACCTTGGCTAAGAGAAGTGCATGAAGGAGATTGTAGTGACAACGCCGGAGGGTAAACTTTGACGAAGAAGATATTACGATACTGTTACTTCTGGCCTACCATAAACCGAGACACGGCTGATTATTCGCGACACTGCAATAAATGTCAAAAATTCACAATAATTCTGAGAGCTCCACCCAACCAACTTACCTCGATGGTGATCCCATAGTTGTTTGCCATGTGGGGTATTAACATCATTGGAAGTCTTCCGATTGTTAAAGGCGGAGCGAAGTATGCAATCATGGTTATGGGTTACTTTACAAAAAGGGAAGAAGCTGAGCAGCTAACAACAATTACCACAAAGCGGATGATCAACTTCATTTTCAGGATGTCGGTTTAGGATCCCTAGAACTATTATAACCGACAACATGACTCAATTTGACGACATGGTATTCAAAAAAAATTGTCAGTGATATCATATAGAGAAGAGATATATCGTTGTGGCGCATCTATAGTCGAATGGAAAGGTAGAAGCCATAAATAAGATCATCAAGTCCATTCTGAAAAATCTATTGGAGCAAGCAAAGGCCAGGTAGGTTGATGAATTACCTTTGGCCCTATGGGCTTACCGAACAACCTACAAAATAGCAACTGAACGTACTCCATTCTCAATATCTTATAACTTAGAAGAGGTCAACCCAGTCAAGTTGGAAGCTTCCTATCACAGGACAACCTATTACGACCCTTTGACTAATAAAGCTCTTCACATAGAGCCATTGGATATGATCGACGAGAAGAGAGATGAGGCGGACTTACGAGCTTTGGAGCACAGACATCAAGTTGCCCGATATTACAACCGAAGAGTTCGGTCGAGGACTTTTAAACCTAACAACCTAGTGCTGAAGCGCGTCTTCCCAACCCCAGTTTTCATAGGTCCGAAGTAGGAAAGACCCTACGTCATTCATTGGAGGCTTGATAATGGAGCTTTCAGGCTAACGACCGTTAGTGGCAATCATCTTCCGAGAGCATGGAATGCCGAGCACCTACGGCACAACTTGACTTAAGCTTGTATTTTTATTTTGTTTTTTAGACTGTGTAATAAGGCATGACTTGCCCAAAACTATTTGGTCAGTATAAATAAGAGATTATAAAGTCGACAAAGGCTTGGATTTAGCCAAACCACTATAAAAATATTGCGTGTCCTTTGTTATTTACCGCATTTATTTCTCTATGATGTATATCTGTTGTTGTATTTGGTTAAGTGTTCTGATATGACTGGCTTATGCTAAACTAGACTGAAAGGGACAATGCACCCTTAACGATGTTCACTTGCTCATGTCTCGACGAGCAAACTCAAGTATGTGACTGAACGGACTTAGATTGACTAAAACCGAGCTTGACACTAACGTTCTCCATGGTGATTCTCGCTTTATAAACCAAAGTGAGAATGTGACGCCTAGACATCGCATTAGCTCTTCCCCATGATTCGACGGGGTGAGTATAAATGATAGGGATGCGGTTCGACCATCCCTGACAACAACCTCTACCCATGACATGGAGGAAAAAGGGGCAATGCCTAGGCTAGTGCGAATTGACCACTTGCTAGCCCTACTCCGTTCCCTAGAGGTTGGAATGGAGTGCGAACCAAATTCGAGTTCGATATCGACACTCGAATCAGCAAATTACCACTTTAAGACTCAAAGTTTAGATGGAATGCCAAAGCAAATGACGTGATTATTCGCGCAACTAACTCAAACTCTCTTGATTTGAGAGTGAGTATAAAAACAGGGTAGGCGTGAAATGGTGCACCACGATTTGAGATCGCCTTAACTCATGACTCTAACCTGGACTTACGACGAGAGAGTATAAAGACATTTAGACCGAAAGTATCTAGGAAACTTGGCTCTTATCCCACGGAAGGATTAGGGATATGAATACGAGTCGAGCCTGAAGTCCCTACTGATGATAGCGACAATGACATGACATAGCTAATCAACCATGAACATGTCGTTGACAAGACACCTTATTCAAGATTGATTGGGGGAATATACATACACATCACCAACCTTAATTGATTATAATATGATTTACTGTTTATTACTTAGTTTAGTAATAATTTGATTGCAAGTATGCTGAGTTGAAACCCTTAGCTAATTGCGATGTGATTCACTTTTTATTCCTTAGTTTAGTAATGTCTTGAATGCAAATACATTTGATTGAAATATGTGATAAACTTGCAAATATGTGATCTTACGAGAATACTGCTTCATTAACAGAATGCAGGTTTGTATAAGACAACAAGATAAAAGCGTGAGGGCCGAACCCGCAACAACCACAGCAGGCCGGTGGAAAGTACATCATCAAGTAAAAGAAAAAATTCACTAAGGCTTGGAAGCACCCTTGGATTTCTTGATCTCTCAAAGCTTCCACTGCCCCTCTTTTTCGGTCTCCATAAGGATCTGTTTCTTCTACTAAGATTTCCCAAACAAGGGATCTTCTGGATTAGCGGTGGACTGATAGGTCGTATCCGTCGAGATCGATCCAGAAGTCTCGGTAGGGACCTTTGTGCCAAGAGGAGGAATAATTTGAAGGTGTTCAACCGAAATAGGCACTTCTGAAGCTTCAACCTTAACTTTCATGAGTTTTTCATTCCTTTCTATAACAACCCGCATTTTACATATCGGAGGATTGTAAATTATTTTTATTAAATTCCCCGAGGGTTGGAACATTCTCATATTTTGATATGTTGGTTATGGGGATGTGAGACATGTCAATAATTTTTACCAATTTTATTTGTGACCAGTTTTCCCCTTCTATCTTGTATAGGGCATAACTTTTGACTAGGATCGAATCAGGTGCTGAGATCGATTTCATTGGAAAGGAAATGGTGTTGTTGTGGTCACATTAAAGATTTGGTTCAGTGGTTTGAGAGAAATCGCAGTTTTAGTGCTTCACAATTTCTGTTCAGGGTTTAGAGCCATTGATTGGCTGATTTGTGGCGGCCCATTAGTGGACTGGTGGGAGGCTATAAATAGGGGGTTAGAGGCATGGAGAGAGGGTTACTTTTCTTCACTCACTACACCAAAACAGGTGATTGCCAACGAGTATAACCATCGCAAACAATTTCAGCAACACTAATAAGCGTTGCTACGGGGAGTGGCAATGTAGTACCAACGCTTATAAGCGTTTGTAGATTTTCTCTCCCAACGCTTATAAGCGTTGGTATATTTTCATTCGCAATGCTTAAAAGCGTTGGTAGTTTTTTGTTTGCAATGCTTATACATGTTGCAATATTTTTGTTTGCAACGCTTATACATGTTGCATTCACAGTAACTAACATGATTATAATATAGACGATATTTAATATGAATCCAAAATAGATAATATTCTCAATTTAAAAAGTATAATTCAATGAATACCAATAGAACACATTCATAATAAAGTAACGACATAGAATTAATATCAGCTAACAATATACAAGTATAATACATAACTAAGTTGCTGAATTCGATACATTATTAAGTCACAAAATTCAGTAGATAAATGAAATTCTACGTATACCGAATACAAAACATGGTAGTACTTCTCTCGAATTTCTTTTATGTCCAGCCTTCCAAATCGTTGTTCATGAAATATTTTCTTTTGGATTTGCTAAGGCCTACAAGAAAGATCAAAGTTGACAACAATAATTAATATAACATTCTATAAACAATTTACAAAAGATAATTTTAATACCAATTATTTGGCTTGGCATTTATTTGTGTTTTTGTTGGGTAAGTTAACTAAATTCTTTTAAGGCATTAAACTATAATGCATCTATCAATGTGACCACTTTTTTTATTTTTTTATTTAGCACCTACATCTCCTCATCTACTACTTACATAATCAAAAGGTTCTTTAAATTAACAATTGACAAAGATAAACAACAAACCACCAGAACATAAAACCCATAGACAAATAGCTGCAGTTCAAATAACAAAAGCTTCCAATAAGAAATCACATACCACTATCTCCTACAGCATACTATCAGTTCTTGCAGGCAGCCTTCTAAAGAAATTGAGCGGCACAGAAGGAAGCTTATGCCTGAACCTCGGATGCCTCAACAAATAAATCCCTTATGATGTTACCATTTTTATGAATGGGTGTAAAATTAGAAGTGGGTATGAATGGGTGTACACTCGATCAGTTTCTAAGGTTGGAAGTCGAATTCGTACCTTCCCTATTCTTGCATCCCTTGTGCTGTTACCATTTTTATCACCTCCCTGCAAATGGAAATTGTCAAATATACCAATTGTCAAATACAACAGTTGTTCCTATTCTAAGCTTTTTCAGTTTAAGGTCTTGATTCAAAAAATTCTGAAGTTATTCTGCAAAAAACATTCAAATTTCAAGATAATTTAATGAATTTTGCTAGGATATATGAAAAACTAAAGAAGGAAAAAAAGAAGCTGAGAATCATATTTGAAGGTAGAATATGTGGAATTCGATAGAGTTCAGAGAAAAATCCTTTGTTACTAATATTGTATCTTAAAAAAATAAGGGTATCATATCATTATCATAATTTAATGTAACTATCTTTCCGTCCAACTTTGTTATATTACATGCAAGGAATAAATATCACCTATAAAAGGGGACACTTGTATGTTAAAGCGTATTAACTATCCCTACATACCAAACTACAAACTAAACAACTATGTTAGTATTCGATGAATTGTATAATATCTTGAAACCTTCTGTGTTAATAGCTATAATTTTCATAACCTGATTGACATTTGTATACAGCAAAAGAAATGGAAGCCAGAAATTGCCTCCTGGATCACTTGGGCTTCCAGTGATAGGTGAAACTTTGAGCTTCATGAAAGCTCTTAAAGAAGACAAGCTTAGCGAATGGATCAAAAGTAAAGCTTCGGTCAATGAAGTTATATTCAAAACTTCAATTATTGGGAGTAATACTGTTGTTATTACCGGAAGAGTCGGGAATAAGTTTGTACTTAGTGCTACTGATGAAATTCTAAGTGTCAAACAGCCTCAATCAATTGTCAGGATTTCGGGAAAGAACAACATATTTGAACTCACCGGAGAAAGGTAATTAAATCTTGCATAATCCAACTGTAAATGTATCATTTATTTACTTGTAAGATTGGTGTCCATGGTGTGTCTAAATTTTGTATCACCCACGACGACGATCAGGCTTGGCCCAGGTCCAAGGTGAACAAGATCGTCGAATTGGGCCTCGAGATTTTGATGGTTTCGAGAGCCTATCCAGATATAATTTGCATGGTAATCTCAAATAAAAGTAAAGTTTGGTTGGTAAAAATATTTTACATTGACCATAAACGAGATAATATTAGAACTCATGTCCAACAATTAAATTTTTTTTATAGTTCTTTTGATATCTATAGCTTATAGCTAATAATGTTTTTTAGTTCTCTAATATCAACTAACCTTTACAGCTTATAATTAATGGCAGCTCTAGGCTTTTTCTGATCTATATACCATAATCTTTCTAATATATTTACCAGGTATAAAATAGTAAAAGGTGCAGTAATGGCATTTCTCAAACCTGAAAGCCTTCAAGAATATGTTGGTAAAATGGACGCACTAGTCAAAACACAACTACTCAAAGATACAAAAAAGGACATTATAATGGCAGTGCCATTAATCAAAAAGGTCACCTTCAACTTAACATGTACTCTACTATTTACGCTATATGATATCGAAATAAAGGAAACTCTGTTTGAGGATTTCAATCAACTCTTAAAAGGATTGTGGCCTTTTCCTGTTAATATATATGGAACAACTTATTATAAAGCACTTCAAGCAAGAGCTAAAATTGATAAGAGGGTACAAGCTATTATGAAAAGTAGAAAAATGGAGTTGCTTGATGAAAAAATCAGTGGTAAGGATGATCTGTTAATTAGTTTGATAACATTAAAAGATGAGAACAAAGAATTGCAAAGAGATGAAGAAATTGTCGATAATTTTTTTACCTTAATGATTGCTAGTCATGATACAACTGCGATTTTGTTGAGCTTGGAAGTTGGCCAAGGATACCCATACCTACGACAAAGTTCTCGAAGGTAATACGAGCATATATTTCATCTTATGTTATAAATTTATTGATAATGCTTACACAGAAAGAAGAAGAAAACATTTAAACACCATATGTTTATTAATGAAACAGCGAGTTCAAAAACTGAGTTTGCAAACTCAGTTCGGAAACCGAGTTTGAAAACTCGGTTCGGAAACCAAGTTTGCAAACTCAGTTCGGAAACTGAGTTTGCAAACTCGGTTTCCGAACTGAGTTTGCAAACTCGGTTTCCGAACTGAGTTTGCAAACTCGGTTTCCGAACTGAGTTTGCAAACTCGGTTTCCGAACTGAGTTTGCAAACTCAGTTTCCGAACTGAGTTTGCAAACTCAGTTAAACTGAGCCTGGCTCGGTTTCGATTCGAAACCAAGCCAGAAAGGCTCCATTCAAAACTGAGCCTAGCTTGGTTTCTAAACCGAGCCTTTCCAGCTCGGTTTCGGCTATTTGAAGCTCCCATAAAATAAAGACCAAATACACTGATTATAACTCATAATCGGCTATTTGAATTTAAATAAAGTAGATGTGTAGTAATATAAATTAGGTTGGAATACTGATAAGCAATAGAAGCAGTAACTTATATGCAAAAAATTTATGATTGGGTTTCTTCTCAAAAACAAATTGCACCAAACTGCTAATAATCATATCCCATGCTAATCCTTTACCATTGAATTATATTATTTCTACTTAAAAACAAATTGATTCAAAACAAAAAATCTAAGAATTAACTTCAAACTGGAATACATAAAGAAACCTTCAAGCATGTTTCATTTTTTATCACTTTCTTGTTACATCTCTATAGGAGCCGGGTTATAAACATCATGTAGTTACACAACATATCGCAATACCTTTCTTGCAGCATCAGTTCCAAAAACGCAAGTACCAACCACTGTTTTGCTTCTGATATAAGCTTGGCTGCCTCACTTTCTCCTTTTGTCCGTACAACTGTTGTTCCCCTCTCTTGCTTTATTTTACCAATTTTGACCTGCAATTTATTACATGAAATGTCATGTAAGAGATATACAACTAAACACTAAGATGCCTTTAGTCTCGATATTGTTCCGTAAATGCCTTAAATATCAATTTTTACAATTGCAATATAATACCCAACTCATGTATTTTTGCATGCTGTAGCATGTAACCATCTAAGTTATATTGGTAAAGTTTTCAATACAATGATAGTGATGAGTTATATCTGTTAAGATTTATCATTATATACTGGCATTGAAATGTGAAGAAATGGAAAAAATGAATTACTTAACTCGGTTTTCATGTCGTTTTCCTACAATACTTCAGGACTTCCAATATTCTTCATAAATGCAAAATGGAAAAGTAGGTACCAGTAACCTAGCATGTCTAAAGAATCAAGAGCTTTAAGTAAAATATAAATTCATGTACCCAGCATGTCTACAAGACATAGCACGCGCCTGCCACAAATTAAATTCATGTAAAGTATGAAATACTTAAACAACCATGTTAAACCTGAGTACCCAAATAAAACACGTGAAAAAATAGGACACTTAAGACTTAATTTCTTTGACCATCAATTTCCTATTAGTCTATAATTATTAAAACATCAGGACTGTTAACATGAAGTTGTCCTTATATTGATATCATAATCATCTATTTTACAATATCTTAGGCCTAAGAAATTTAATGACAAAGCGAAGATAATGTAAAGCAATTTTGTCGTTGTGTAATGAATACTGTTGGAATTTTGACATCAAAGTCTATTTTGATTAGGAAGAAAACCCAAAAATGACAGTAATTTTCTCATATAGCTATAGAAAATGCAAAACTCAAACTTAACTGATGAGGATGATCCAAGAACAGGAAATTAACCTAAGATTCATACATTCAAAGTCTAAGTAGGCAACAGACCGACAGGAATGACACTAAGCATTGAATCGTTGGGCAAACATTATTGGAAGGTAGAAATCAAAACCTTTTTTTTGCAAGGGAAAACCCTCAAATATATGTATATGTTTACATAAACACACACATGTATCCATACATAAAAAATGAACTTGGAACTTAATATAAAATTGCACACCTGGATTAGAGCTTTGAAAACCACCCAAAATCCATGAAAATGAAGTATTAGGCATCAACTTTGTGGAACCTCTGGATTCTTTTTGGCGCTCTACAGATTCTTCAATTGTACTGCACCACCCTCCTCTCTGTTAAAATTACTTTTATGTTTATTATCAACCGAATACATTTACAATTACATGCATGCTTATAAATTTTGAAAATGTCGACACTACTTATTTTGATAAAACAAATTAAAGGATCTTTAAATTGCACACACCTCCACAAGAACCAACCTGTTACTTGCACCAGAGCCCAATCCAGGTGTAAAATGGTAAACAGGTGGACTTCCATCCAAACAAACTGTAAGATCATCAAAATAAGTAGATTTTAAATTGCATAAAGTAACATTGATGTAAATTTGATGATGTGTATATATCCAAAAATATACGTGCTCCTGGAGCTGAACCATTTGACTGAAATGCCATAGGTATAATACGTCCTCAACTAACTTTAAACAACAATCATAAACCCTCAACTAACTTTAAACAACAATCTTTACAGAAACTATATTCACATATTTAAAATGAAGATGAAACTACATATAATAATACAATAAAATAATTAACAAAGCAAAATATCAACATAAAAGCATAAGAACGCCTACCCACTGATCCTGATAATGAACACGAGCTTGGCTTCAGAGGGAACATAAAACCCTCCCTTAAGTCTTGCATCCCTCTTCAATTTAACCAACTCTTTCTCCTGCAAATCGAAATACCAACAAAGGTAGGCAATTAAAATCTTACACCTAAACCACAAAATGAGAGTATTGAAGATTTAGTTACCCAATAATTAGAGCAACAACGCCATATCTCCATACTTGACGAAGTATCTTCTAGATCTGTTAGCATTCAAAAAAAGGGTTTTTGGATAAATTTTTTTATTTTATCAGCAAACGTTTTCATGGATTCAAAACTATAATACCAGAAATCTTACACGATGTTGTTCGCGAGCACAAATCGAACAAAAATGCCAAAATCGAACGCGAGCTGTCACGCTGAAGAGATACCAACATCCGATTAGAGAGTTACGAATTCGATTTCGCCATGCTGGGATTCGTAGATTTGGATTCGAATTGTATTTTATTTCTCTTTCTGAAATTCGTGGGATTTGGAATTGTGATTTAGGCGGCCGTATTTGGTGAAAGCGTTGGGCAAAGGAAGGAGACATGGAAAATAGGGTTAATGACGTTAGTTTACCTTTTTACCCTTAGAAAACACCCTTAACAACCCAAATAAGCGTTGGGACTAAAAAAATTATTATTATGTATTTTTGGCAACACTTTTTTAATATAGCAACGCATATTACGGTGACTACCATACAACACAAATAATTGTTGGCAATTGGAAAAAAAAGGGTTGCCAAATGACCATTTTGGTGTAGTGACTCTCTCATTTGGTTGAGCTCATGATCCGCCTTATTCAATCAAATACACCTTTCCACCATTAAACTTCTAGATCTACATAAGAGAATCGAAGATCTACATCGTTTGAAGCTGGATCTATGTCAAGTGAAGAGAGATCACATCAAATCAAGAGATTTGAAGCATGTTTTCTGATGTTTAGATTAAAAATTTATCGATTTCGATTTAATTCGAAGAATTGGTGAGTGATAAACATCTCTCACACAGATTCAGTTAAGTATATGGGTAATTTGATCTCATTTTCATCATTTTAAGTTAGTTTCACATAGATTTATGTCATGGTAAGTATATTTTCGTATGAATCACCATAGGATCTAATCTAGAAACTTAAAAATGATAATTTCTAAGTTAATTCATATGTTTATGCAAGTTTAGATCTGTTATTTTGTTGATTCATTATTTTATCACAATTTGGTGAATTTCACATAATTGACTGATGGGTATTGGAATGTGGATGATTGTTGATCGTTGCTTAAATTGGTTGTTGGTTGGGTGAATAGCGATTGGTTGGTTTTGGATTAGAGTTGTTGCATTCGAGTATTCATGGATTGGCTCAGATCTGTGATGGATCTGTTACGGATGGATCAGTGGCGGACCAAGGATAGATTGGCTAAGATCTGTGATGGATTTGTGAAAAATGGATAAGTGACGGATCAAGGATGGATGGATCAGTGATGGATGGATCGGCTCAGATCTGTGATGGACAGATCAACTCAAATTTTTGATGGATCGATGACGGATCAGTGATGGATCGGTGACGGATGGATCAATGATGGATCAGTGATGGATCGATGACGAATCAGTGATGGATCAGTGATAGGGGATATGAAGCATTTCATTAATGCCGTAAATGGCTGGATAAAGGCTGTGAAAGCCAGTTTTGTTCAGTTTTTCACACCAGATTGATGCAAAATTGGACAGGAGATATAATAGCATTTCAGAAATGCTGTAAAGGCTGTTTTGACATTGTGACTAGTTTTCGAAGCGAAAAAGCTGGAAATGCTATGAAACATAGTATCGACCAAACGAAGTTTGTTTTTGAGTCAACGATGGTTTTAGCTTCGACGCGTATTCAAGGAGGAATGTCTGAAGTATCGTGAAGTGTTCATTAATCGTCGAAACACAACGAATGTGAAGATGAATCGAGTGTGTTTTGAGCTCGTGGATAATGGCTGCTCGAGTACGTTTGGGCTTATGAATGGTCGCTGGTGATGACGACTAGAGATACCAAAGGCCGAGGAAATATCGTTATCGTAGGTTCTAGCAGGCTCAAAGCGAGAGTATAGTAGGGACGCCAGAAAGACCGGTCGTATGGTCGAGTACCCTAGGTATCATTGAAAGGCTTAGATACACATCGTAGAAAGGCATATGGAGTTTCGCTAAAACCGGTGTTACCATTAGCCCTTGATGGATGGCATGATGCTAAGCCGGTCATACGATTAACGATGGTTTCAAAGTAGGATAGGCGGTGATAGCCAGAGTCATGGATGAATGATTGTTTACTTGTATCTTCTTGTGTAGATTATTCAATGTCAAAGGGGATATCTGGGTGCTTGTCTGATATTGGTTTAGGCCTTCGGATCTTATGCTTGGAAGATATCGATATCGATTAGGATGGTCTACGCTTAATAATTGATTGTTATGAATGTACTGTTTGTTTCTCCTGATTGTTGTAAAGGCTATCATGGTCTGATATGGGGAAGACGAAATTGGTTTCTTCTTTGTTGATGTTGGTAGATTAGTTGGTTGATATATCTATTCTCATATACTTTATTGTCGATGTTTGATAGTTGTTTTATCGCTCACTAAGACTGTTGTCTGACTCAAGGTTTTATGTTTCCTCTTATTACCTTGGGTTGTTCATCTGGATTTGGATGGGCAGATTGAGTAGCAGGTTATAGGTAGTGGAGCTTAGTGAGGCAAGGATGCAGAGCGATGATGAGTAAGAGGCTTGCGTATTAGTTTTCTAGTATACATATTGGATGTTCCGATGTTGCTTATGTTGTACGACTCTCTTATTGACTATGTAGTGAGGTAGTTTGTATAAATATTTATGTTGCAATCCAAGGACTTATGGATATTCTTTCTAGTTGCTATGTAAGTTCAAGTTTCTGCTCAAATATGCTTCACTATTATAACATGTTGTATATGTTCTATTATATTTTATCCTTGCACTGTGAGTTATACGACAGGTTATGCATGTGTTTACCTACCTTGATGATCGTCCATAGCTGCCTGACATACCTTTCAGCGCACTTTTCCTCTTGTTTAGTGCAAGAGTTATGGGCGGTCATCACACTTGGTATCAGAAATCTGGTTATCGATTTTAACCAAAGTTCTAAGACATAATTACATAAGAGAGACCTTTTTGTAGATTTATGATGGATGTATACTATATATTAGTGTATAGTATAATAGCGTTTGAACTCCATTGCAGTTTTCTTGTATATGGACTAATCATTCTAATTTTCAGACTTAGAATGAGCCATCAAACTTTGGGAAATACTATTAAGGATGAGACTGTTCCTGGATGGGGATCGAGAAGGGAACAAACCGATTACTTAGCTATGTTCGAGGCCCTAGTGGCAGCGATCATGAGATGGGTACCCGCTCCAGAGGCAGTTGTGGAAGATGTTGGTATTCATGTCCAGGCACCTAAGGATGATTTGGCTTCGCGATCAATGGATTATGCTCCTACGGATGAAGAAGAGGAGATGAGGAGAAGTATAGCTTTAGAGCAACTTCGGCGTCGAGTTAGGAAGCGAGAAGAAAGGATCAGTGCTGCTTGGGACGAAACTGGTAAAAGCAGGAATGAGCCTCTTAATGAAACTTTTACTGGCACTAATTCTACAAAGAAGCTGAATCAGAAAAAGAAAAGGAAGCAGAAAGGAAACGATGGCCAAAAGAAGAAACATAAGAAGGATGACACTTGCTTCAACTCTCAGCAGAAGGGCCATTTCTCTCAAAATTGCAAGAATCCGGAAGCTGAAAAGAAGTGTTTCAAGTGTAGGAAACTTGGGCATGAGAAGAAGGATTGCCCTGATTTTCTGAAGAATAAGCAGCTAGTGGAAGCATATGTCTTGGAAGCTATTCTGATTTCCTTTTGTATTCCTAATGAGAATTAGGAGAAGCTATTGTCACTTTAGATGTGCTTTCTGCCAGTGGGGTTCGTTTGAGTTCTGTTTGGTACTAGAGAATCTCCTTCTTTTACCAGTAATAAGATTGTAGGCTGAATGGGTTTAGGACCAGTTATTGTAATAGATCTTTGACTGTAACTAATCCAGTGTGGGTTCATCTACTCTTTGTATGCTTTGTTGTGGTCTTGTGTTATCGAGTCATGGTTGCACTTTTGTGTGGGATCACTGGGTTTGGGATTATCTTGGGTAAGGATTGGCTTAAGAGGTTTGCGGAAAGAGTGAATTGTGAGAAGCTTGAGGTGAGAGTCAGGGATGTGGAAGGGAGAAAGGTTTGGATTCGATGTAAGCCCAAAGAAGGTGTCTTCTGAGCTTCTTATATTCGCTTGTGATTCCATATGAAGACTTGTCATCTGTGTTGATCGCTAATGATTTTGAGGATGTCTTTGGAGAAGTCAAATGCTTACCGCCGCATCATGAGATTGAGTTCAGAATCGATTTGGTCGAGGGTGATAGACCTATCGTTATGCCTCTTAGGCAGATGGCGCCTAAGGAACATTGAGAGTTAGAAGTGCAAGTTCATGATCTTTTGGGAAAAGGTTTCATTGGGAGAAGCATGTCCGAATGGGGTGCACCAGTTGTGTTTGCAAACAAGGCTGATGGATCGTTGAGATTGTGTGTGGATTGTTGTGAGCTGAACAAGGTGACCAAGAAGAACAAGTATTCGTTGTCGAGAATAAATGACTTATTCGATCAGCTTCACGAGGCCAAAATGTTTTCTCCGATGGATTTGGCAATGGGATTTCACCAGTTTAGAGTGGCGAAGGATAGTGTGCCGAAAACTGCTTTTAGGACACCATCCGGTTTCTACTAAAGGTTGGTGATGCCATTTAGGTTGACTAACGCGCCAACGTATTTTGTGGATCTTATGAATAGGGTTTTCAAAGATCAGTTGAACAAGTTCGTGCTTGTGTTCATGGATGATATTCTGGTTTATTCTCAGAATGTGGAAGAGCATAAGACACATTTGAGAGTTGTTTTGGAAAACTTGAGAAGCATCAGCTGAAGGCTTAGTTTTCGAAGTGTCACTTCTGGAAGAGCGAAGTGAGGTTCTTAGGCTATGTAGTTTCTAGAAATGGAATAGCGGTTGACCCCGCTAAGGTGGCAGCAATCCATGACTAGGATAGACCTAAGAATGCAACGGACGTGAGAAGTTTTCTTTGGTTGGCATGATATTACCGACGGTTTATCAAGGATTTTTCCAAGATAATTGCACTTTAGTAGGATTGACGAGGAAGAATTAGGTGTTCATATAGGACAAAGTGTGAGCAAGCTTTCAGAATCCTAAAAGAGAGACTGACGAGTGCTCCTGTTTTGATGATTCCAAGTGGTAATGAAGAAATGGTGGTATACACCGATGCATGCAGTACTGGACTTGGAGCAGTACTAATGCAGAAGGATAAGGTTATAGCATACGCAATTCGACAGCTGAAGCCTCACGAAAGGAATTATCCAATTCACGATTTGGAGTTAGCGGTGATCGTGTTTGTTATGAAGATGTGGGGACATTACCTGTTGGGAGTTCGATTCGAGTTGTTTACATATCATAAGTCATTGAAATATCTTTTTTTCGAAAGGAATTGAATCTTCGGCAGCAAATGTGGTTAGAGTTTCTGGCATCATATGATTTTGGTATACACTCCTGGTAAAGGTAACGTAGTTGCGGATACGTTGAGTCGAAGACATGAAGGATTGGGATCGATGTTTTCAGAATGGAAAAGCCTCAAGTACTTGGCAGGATTTGATTTCAGACCACAATGTGAGTTGGAACATGAAATGTTGGCAAGCTTATCGATAAGACCTACTCTCATTGAATGGATTGGCGAGAGCCAAAAGCGAGATGCAAAGCTTGTCGAGTGTATCCAGGAGTAGGAACCAGAGGATAAAGAATTTGAGGTCGATAGAGAAGGTTAGCTTCGATAGCAAGGGCGAATTGTTGTTTCTGATGTCGACGAATTAAGAGATGATGGTCTGACTGAATGTCATCACTCGAAGTTAACAATTCATCCTGGTCTCAATAAGATGTATCAGGACATGAAGCGATCTTACTACTGGGAAGGGATGAAAAGGGACATTGGAAAGTTTATTTCTAAGTGCATGAACTATCAGTTAGTGAAAGCAAAACAGAAGAAGCCATGTGGATTTCTTAAACCATTGAAAGATCCTATGTGGAAGTGGGGGTAGATATCGATGCACTACCTTGAACCAGGGCAGGAAACGAAGGAATTTGGGTCATTGTGGATCACTTGACCAAAAGTGTAAGGTTTATTCCTGTCAAACCAACTAGGATAGCATCGAAGTTGGTTGAGCTTTAAATAAAATGGATAGTTCGATTCTATGGTATCCCAAATAGCATAGTAAGTGATCGAGATCCATTATTCACGAGTGGATTTTGGAAGGGTTTGCAAGAGACTTTGGGAACCTAATTGTGTTTGAGTACGACTTATCATCCCCAAACTGATGGTCAACTGAGAGGGTTAACCAAATTTTGGAAGATCTCCTAAGAACTTGTGTATTAGACTTCAGAGGATCGTGGGAGGACCATCTATATCTAGTTGAGTTCGCATATAATAATAGCTACCAGTAGAGCATTGGGATGACAACGTACGATGCATTGTATGGTAGACCATGTAATTCTCCGGCATGTTTTTTAGAAACTGGAGATAAGCTGACACTTGGACCAGAGATGATAAGAGAAACATCAGATTGTATTGAGTTTGTTCAGCAATGAATGAAGGCAGTCCAAGATCGTCAGAAGAGTTACGTCGATAAGCGTCATATGGATTTGGAATTTAATGTTGGCGATATGGTTTTCGTGAGGATTTCTTCTTTGAAGCATGTTGTTCGGTTCGAAAGCAAGGGAAAGTTGTCTACTAGGCTCGTTGGATCATTTATGATAGTCGGGCAAATAGGAAAGCTCGCATATAGACTGGAGTTACCCGAGAAGACGTCGAGTGCGAATAATGTTTTCCATATGTCGTTTCTACAGAAATGTGTGCACGATTTGAATGGAGTGGTATCTCCGGAACAGTACGAAGACCTAGAAGCCGAGATCGTACGAAACAGCTTAGAAGGAAGACAGTTAAGCTAGTCAAGGTACAATGAAGTGAGGATGATGACGTTTGTACGTGGGAGACGGAAGAGAGTCTGAAGATGACCCCTCCAGAACTCTTCGTCAGCATGACTCATAAGTATCATGTCGTCATTGCATCGTTGTAACTTGCATTATTGTGGTTGTGATTGTTGATCGAGTTCCGCGTGCTAGAATAAAACTGTGGATGTATTATTTGATGGCTACTAGTTTGGTGATAGAATTGGCTTCTCATGGATGATAGGCACGAAGAATTTTTTTGGTTGCTTGTGTTGTTGGGATTTCGGGGGGCGTAATTACTGAAGGAGGGGAGAATGTAACAACTCACATTTTATGTATCGAAGGATCATAAAATATTTTTATTAAATTCCCTAAGAGTTGGATCATTCTCATATTTTGATATATTGGTTATGAGAATGTGAGACATGTCCATAATTTTTACCAATTTTGTTTATGACCATTTTTCCCTAGTCAGTCTTGTACAAGGAATAATTTTTGACTGTGATCAAATCAAGTGCTGAGATCGGTCTCATTAAAAAGGAAATGATGTTGCCAATTCCGTAGAGTAGTCACATTAAAGATTTGGTTCAGTGGTTTGAGATAAATCGCTGTTTTAGTGCTTCACAATTTCTGTTCAGGTTTTCAGAGTCATTGATGGGCTGATTTGTGAAGGCCCGTTAGTGAACTGGTGGGAGGCTATAAATAGGTGTTAGAGGCATGGAAAGAGGGTTACTTTTCTTCATTCTCTCATTTGGTTGAGCTCGTGATCCTCCTTGCTCAATCAAATATACCTTTCCACCATTAAATTTTTAGATCTACATGAGAGAATTAAAAATCTACATTGTTTGAAGCTAGATCTATGTAAAGTGAAGAGAGATCACATCAAATAAAGAGGTTTGAAGCATATTCTTCACTGTTAGGATTGCGAATTTAGCAATTTCGAGTTAATTCGAAGAATTGGTGAGTGATAAGCATCTCTCACACGGATTCAATCAAGTATATGGGTTGTTTGATCTCATTTTCATCATTTCAAGTTAGTTTCACGTAGATCTATGTCAAGGTATTTTCATATGAATCACTATCGGATCTAATCTAGAAACTTAGTACCAGTAATAATTCATATTTTTATGCATGTTCAGATCTATTATTTTTTTGATTCATTATTTATCATGATTTGGTGAATTTCACATTATTGGGTGATGAGTATTGGTGTGTGGATGATTGTTGATCGTTTCTTGAACTAATTGTTGGTTGGGTGAATCGAGATTGGTTGATTTTGGATTAGAGTTGTGTGCATTCGAGTATTTATGGATCATCTCAGATCTATGATGGATGGATCAGTACTGATTAGGGATGGATCGGGTCAGATCTGTGATGGATGGATCAGTGACGGATTAGGGATGGATTGGCTCAGATCTGGGATGGATGGATCAAAGACGAACCAGGGATGGATCAGCTCAGATCTGTGATGGATCTGTGTGGGATGGGTCGGCTCAGATATGTGATGGATCAGCGATGGATCAGGGATGGTTAAGCATGGATTAGGGATGGTTCTGCTCAAATCTGTGATGGATCTATGAGCGATAGATCGACTCAGACCCGTGATGGAACAGTGACGAATGGGAGATGGATCGGCTCAGATCTGTGATGGATAGATCGGTGGCAGATCAGTGATGGATGGATCGGTGACAGATTGGTGACGGATCTGTGACGGATGGATCATTGACAAATCAGTGATGGATCGATGATAAGGGATATGATGGCATTTCAAAAATATTGTAAATGATTGGATGAACACAATGAAAGCCGGTTTTGGTTAGTTTTTCACACCAGATTGATGTAGAATTGGACCAGGAGATATAATAGCATTACAGAAACGTTGTAAAAGGCTATTTTGACATTATGACCAGTTTTTCATAGCGAAAAAGCTGGAAATGCTATGAAATGCTGTATCGACTAAACGAAGCTTGTTTTTGAGTCAACGATTGTTCTAGCTTCGATGCGTATTCAAGGAGGAATGTCTAAAGCATCATGAAGTGTTCGTTAATCGTCAAAATGCAACGAATGTGAAAACGACTCAGGTGCGTTTTGAGCTAGTGGATAATGGCTGCTCTTGTATGTTTGAGCTTATGGATGTTTGCCAGTGATGACAACTAGAGATACTGAAGGCCGAGGAATTATCATTCTCGTAGGTTCTAGCGGGCTCAAAGCAACGGTATATAGGGATGACTAAAAGACCTGTTGTATGGTCGAGTACCCTGGGTATCGTTGAAAGGCCTAGATACATATCATAGAAAAGCATATGGAGTTTTTCTAGAACTGGAGTTACCATTATCCCCAGATGGACGACGTTATGTTGAGTCATTTGTACGATTAACAATGGTTTCAAAGCAGGAATGGCGGTGATAGCCAGAGTCATGGATGAATGATTGTTTACTTGTATCGTCTTGCGTATATTATTCGACAACGAAGGAGATATCTCTTGGGTGCTTGTCTGATGTTGGTTTAGGCCTTCGGAGCTTGTGCTCGGGAGATGTCGATATCAATTAGGATGGTCTACGCTTGACAATTAATTATTATGAATGTACTGTTTGTTTCTACCTGATTGTTGTAAAGGCTACCTCGATCCGATGTGGGGAAGACGGAATTGGTTTCTTCTCTATTGATGTTGGTAGGTTAGTTGGTTGATCTACCTATTCTCATATACTTTATTATTGATGTCAGATAGTTGTTTTATCGCTCACTAAGACTGTTGTCTTACTCAAGGTTTAATGTTTCCTCTTATTACCTTGGATAGTTCATCTGGATTTGGATGGGCAGACTGAATACCAGGTTAAAGGTAGTGGAGCTTAGCGAGGCGAGGATGCAGAGTGATGACGAGCAGGAGGCTTGCGTATGAGTTTTCTATTATACATATTGGATGTTTTGTATGAGTTTTCTATTATACATATTGGATGTTTTGATGTTGCTTATGTTGTATGATTCTCGAAGAGACTATGTAGATTTATGTTGTAATCCAAGGATGTATGGATATTCTTTCTAGTTGTTATGAAAGTTCAAGTTTCTGCTCAAATATGCTTCACTATTATAGCCTATTGTATATGTTGTAATATATTTTATCCTTGTGCTGTGAGTTATACGACAGGTTCCACATGAGTTTACCTACCTTGGTGATCATCCATAGCTGTTGGACACACCCTTCAGTGCACTTTTCCTCTTGTTTAGTGCAGTAGTTATGAGCGGTCGTCACACTTTCTTTCAGCTCAGCAAGGGTTAGCTTCTCAGTTTCACCAAACACTCTGGTGCATACAACGTCATCCCCTTTGCCCTCTTTAACATCCAGATTCTTCATAGTTGCAACCATATCGCATTCCTTTGGAATGTCGTTGCCTGTAGGAGGTACATGCTTGTCAATAGCTTTAGCCTTTAGATATGCAGTGACGTCAGCGGGTTTTGTACCTCAAGAAGGTAAATCAGTGATTATTAGCTCTGTAGAAACAACAAGCCTTTCAATAGATAGCTTTGGGGCATGATGACACACCATGATAGTTTCGAAAATTAAGGAGAAAATTTGGAAATAACTTACGTCGATCGGTCTCTAGGAGTAGCAGGGTGGTAGCTTCAACTATGGGGAGAGGAATGAACATGATGTGAGTCCTGGACGTTCAGGTAATATTTCTCTGTCTCCCTAGCCTCAGGCACTACAAAGGAGGAGATAGACCCACCTTCGATGGCATCCTTTGTTAGGGTTGGGGATCAAGGATCTTTAAGGAAAAACAAGCCCTAGAGGGGGTGAATAGTGTTTTAAAGAATTTCTAGAAATCTTAACCAATTATCAATTACTTAAGCTACAATATGAATCACAGAATGAAATATCATAATAGAAACAATCACAGATGCAGATATAAACAAAAGTAAAATGCAAAAAAGGAAAGAACACACCAGATTTTTATACTGGTTTGGATTGCTTCTATGTTCAGTCCCGCACAACGCTGGATTGCGGAGAGTTTTATTAATATCAGATTCCAATCACAACAACCTTGATTTCATGGCTACAAGGTTAATACCACTTACAAAACCCTTGATTTCACGGCTACAAGGTTAACACCGCTCCTTTTACTTGATTTACGAGCTACAAGGAACACATCCTTCTCTTTCTTTGATTTCAAGGCTACAAGGAACACACCCAATCTCTTTCTGATTACAATTATCCTAGAACTCTTGAGTAACACTTCCAAACAGCAAGTATTTGATAGAGAACAAAAATAGAAGAAGAATGATATAATTTGTATTAAAATCGGCAGAGTATAAGTGTATAATCTTAGAAATTGAGAAGAATAATGGTGGTATGTTAGGGGAGGAAGTAGGAGAAGATAAGTTATGAAAAAATTTGAAGCCTTTATATAGTGTCCCTAAGGACACAACTATTTCTGACACGTTTTAAAATGAAAAGGCACAACTATTTAAAATTTAAAAATATTCGAGTTATATGTTGACATGTCAATATGTGTATGTCAACATATATATTGAATTTTAAATTTAAATCATCTTCCAAGTATTTAAACCAATATATATTCTGGAAATTCCTGAAATAAAACTAGTTGTTTAATATATAATTTTTCAAGTATAAAAATATAATAAAGTATTATTTAAACATATGATTTAAAAACTATATATATAAGTGATATAAAACTATATAATATAATTATAGAACTTTATAATATATATATAAACATAAGAAACTTAGGAGGTATACTTGAAATCATAAGTTTAAAATCCTTGAATGATTAAAAGTCATTTTGAGAGAAATTTGAAATCAATCTGAAAATAGTTTTAAAATCAAAAAGGAAATAATTTGAAAATAGATTTGGAGTGCTATTCAAAGTTTTACATAACAACTAGACTCTATTACTCTGATAATGTTGATCTTGATATCTTGATATCCTGATACTCGTGAGTCTTGATTCTCCTTTGAAATCTTGAATCTCTTAACTGTACAGTCTTCAATATTTTTAACCTACATATAAATCCTACATATACTAAATATATTCTCGATACAAGTGTTAATATATATTTCATAATCAATAATTATAATGATTGAAACATGGTTGTTGTCATCAAAACATCATTATTCCATTCTCCAACAATCTCCCCCTTTTTGATGATGATAACCATGGTTTATGAAATATTCATACCTGATATTATCTGTTAATCTGATTCTTTGATTACTCCCCCTTTCACCATGAATTCCTTCTAACTCCCTCTTAAAATATACTTATTTTATAATTTCTCCCCCTTTGTCATCAACAAAAAGTATATCTATCTATACTTAGAAAAATCCTAGTGACTAACAGTATATATAACTCCCCCTGAATCTATAATTCTCCCTAAATCTATAATCTTCTTATAACTCCCCCTAAATTTATGGCTACACTATTGTAATTTAATAAGTAAATTATACAATAATACAACCATTGTATATTTCAAACAATCTAAATAATATTTACAAAACAATCTTAGTTGAACAATGTATTCATGAATACACCTATTTACACGAATATATGTATTTACAAAAAATATACGAATGTACAAATAAACGTATTCTTAATTGATTAGTGTTTATTAACAATCGGGGATGTGTGAATTAGGTAATGAGGATAATGAAGACAGAATTCCCCATTTTTTCTCGATCAAATTCCCATCTTTATCAAAACACGCCTCTCCTATGCATATAACTTGATCATCTTCTTCTATCTCTTTGTTTAGTGCCTATTCTTCCCCTTCTTTTCCTCTTCTTCTTCCTCCTCCTCTTCTTCTATTTGACTTGCTTGATTATCATCTACAATGATAATAGGATTGGTTTGATTATCCATCACATACCTTTGTAAATTTCTTATAATCCTTCCTTTTTTTCTTGTTCTCTATTCATCCTTAATTAAAGAAATTGAATCTTAGTCATTATTTGCAGCAAATCCTTCATTGATTCTTCTAATTTCATTACTCTCGCTAACGTAATACGTTGGAATGGACCATTGGAGGGTCTGGAAAATGAAGTGGGGTTGTTTTGGTTTTATTATGAGAGAAGGCCATTATTTTATTTATTTCATAGTTTAGTTAGAGATAAAATGAAGAGAAGAATAAGAAATTTCGTAATTAAGAGTTTAAATATAGGTTATAACTACTTTTGGTGGGAATTAATTTTTTTTTTTTTAAAAATAGTTGTTATACGTCGACATATGATTTTATGTATGTCGACATACATATAAGATTTTGATTTTTCAGAATTTTTACTTATATTTTGTACTATATTTATATTAATATATTTGATTACTCTATTTTGGTTAAAGAGCAAATGCCTAATTCTCTTCTAAATTTAGTATATGTTGCTTCGTTTAAAGGTTTGGTTAATATATCTGCCATTTGTTTTTATGTTTCAATGAATTCTAGTTAAATTTTTCCTTTACTTATGTTATCGTTAAGAAAATGATGTATTATATCAGTGTGTGTTTAGTTCTCGAATGATACGTTGGGTTTTTAAATACATTTATGGCGCTTGTATTATCATAGTAGATTAGTGATTTATTTATATTTAATCTGAAATCACTTAGAGTTTGTTGCATATATATTACTTGAGAATATGCTAAAGCAGCAGATATATATTCAGCTTCAGTTCTTGATAAAGATACTGTATTTTTCCTTTTACTGAACCAGGAGACTAGAGAATGACCTATGAAGTGACACGTTCCACAAGTTCTTTTACGATCTGATTTACATCCCGCATAGTCAGCGTCACAATAGGAGATTAAATCAAACGAATTATTTTTAGAATAAAATAATCCAAAATCTAATGTATATTTTACATATCTTAGAATGCGTTTTACGGCTTTTAAGTGAGTTTCTTTAGGTTATGATTGATATCTTGCACAGAGACACACTATGCATTATATCTGGTCTACTAGCGGTTATATACAATTACGATCCTATCATTCCTCTGTATAATTTTTGATCGACATCTTTTGACGTATCATCTTTACTTAGGACTATATTAGATGCTATATGTGTTGGTCTTTCATTAGTTATAGTTAAATTATATTTGTTAATTAAATCCCTATTGTATTTTTTTTATTAATAAATATTCCATTCTTTAGTTGTCTTATTTTTGAGCCTAAGAAGAATGTAAGTTCACCCATGTGACTCATCTCAAATTCTCGTGTCATAATATCTGAGAATTCGTTATTCGTTTTATTATTTGTTGATTCGAAAATTATGTCGTCAACTTAATTTTGTACTAATTGAATATCGTTTTTATTTCTTTTTATGAAAAGTGTATTATCTACTTTACCAATTTCGAAGTTAGATTGTAATAAATAGGTTTTTAACCTATCATGCCAGGATCTAGGAGAATGTTTCAATCCGTATAAAGTTTTCTTTAATGTATATACGTAATTTGGAAATTTTTCATTTTCAAAAAGAGGAGCTTATTCTATATATACATCTTCTTTAGCATATCCATTTAAAAAGGCACTTTTAACATCCTTTTGAAAAAGTTTGAAATTATTATGATTAGCAAAGGCTTGTAAAATGTAATTGCTTCTAATCTTGCTATGGGTGCAAATATTTCATCATAATCTATTACTTCTTCTTGACTGTGCAACTAATCGAGCTTTATTTCTTACGACCTCACCGAGTTCATTCATTTTATTTTTATAAACCCATTTAGTTCTAATTACAGTCTTATCCTCTGGTCTAGGAACAAGTTCCCATACATAATTTCTGATAAATTGATTCAATTCCTCTTGCTTAGCAAGGATCCATGAATCATCGAATGATGCTTCGTTTGGATTCTTATGTTTAATATTTGAAATAAAAACTGAATTACTTATATAATTTAATTGACTTCTAGTCCTAATGACAGATTCAACATCCCCTAAGATATTTTTTATAGGATGGTCTCTTAGAAGTCTAATCCTTTTTATTTGGTTGATTAATTTCTTTATTTATTTTATCGATTTCATTTTCACATTCATCCTTGTTATATTGTGTTATATTCTTATAATTTTCGTCAAAAGATACAATTAATGTTTCTTCTATCATATTAGTTCTTAAACTAAAAACTCTATATGCTTTACTTCTTTTTAAATATCCAATGAATATTCCTTTATCAGATTTTGAGTTGAATTTGTCTTAATTTTCTTTAGTGTTAAGAATAAAACATTTACTTCCAAATGTTTTAAAATACGATACTTTTGGTTTCTTATTAAATAAAAGTCTGTATGGTGTTTTATGAGTTAAGGGTCTTATTAAAATTCTATTCAATATATAACAAGTTGTTGCAACTGCCTCAACCCAAATATTTCTTTATAAGTTACTATCTGATAACATGGTTCTCGCACATTCATTAATTGGCTTATCTTTACCTTCAACTACTCCATTTTGTTAAGGGGTTCTAGGTAAAGAAAAATTATGAATTATCCCCTTTTTACTATAAAATTTTCATTTTAGAACTCTCCACCATGATCACTACATATCGTTTTAAATTTTAAAGACAATAAATTTTGAATTGTTTTAGGAAAGATTTTAAATTAATCAAAAGCATCACTTAGAAAAAGTGTCCAAGTGAATCTAGTGAAATAATAACGATAAGGCGGGCATAAATGTAGGATCGGTCTTGGAGGTCTTCCTGTTATAGATGTATAGTGGATCCACTGATGGTCCACTATAGGGGTTTTCAGGCAGATTGCCGACCGTTTAAGCCTTCACTATATTACACTATTCCAAGTTTGGGAGCAGGAACTTTACCTACTACGCAGGGCTGTCAATCTAATGACAGCTCAGCTTTGGTTAAGTTCACATAGAAACTAATGGTGCGCTTCTTGATGTACCCTACATTTATGCTCGTCTTATCGTTACTGATTTTCCCTTCATGTACTTTACTTTCCGCTGATGTGTTTCCCACTTCTGTGTCTTCTTCTTTGCTTAGTAAGGACGAGATATCCTCTCCCCTTCTTAGTAAGGCAGAGATAGCGATCATTAGTGATCGCCTATCTCGTCTTACTAAGAATTCTTATCCTTTTAGGTCTAGCATTTCAGTTTCTGCTCCAGACTGTGATGCTAGTCTGGAGCTGAGGTCTACTGTTTCGTACAAGTCACTAGTTAGGTCGACTTCTCGAGCCATACATCGTAGTCTACGATCAGTTCCTCGCACCCCCCTGTGCCATGCACCATTCGCACACGCTCTATAGCGGCGTCCGAGCAGATCGGTATGTCTACTTAAGACACTTTATATCTTATCTGAGTTGTGTGGTGTGCTTGCCTTCCTCGTGTGTGAATTCATGTTTTGTTTTTCTCATGATGGAGAATTTTCTTTTCTGCAACGTTTGAGGTATAGATAATGATGCGACGATAGCTAGGCTCAAGTGCATTGTTAAGGAGCACTCTATCTACTTGCTAGCGCTTCTGGAACCATTGGTGGGACTGGAGGCGATCACCAAATCTGATTTATCTCTTGGCTTTGGTGGTGCCTTAGCCAACGTGTCCGATAAGATTTGGATCATTTGGTCCAAAATCGTTGTCGTCCACCCAATCTTCGACTCGGAGCAGCTGCTCATGGTGGCTTGTTCGGTTCCCTCATTCTCCTCATCTTTTTTGTTCTCCGTGAAAGACTGAGAGATTGGCGCTTTGGTTCGATATTCTCTCTCTATCCGACTTAGGCTTTCCTATTTAAGTTTTGGGTGGCGACTTTATTGTTGTCACTAGCTAATTAGAAAAACGTGGAGGCAATGTCGTTAATCATTTGGCAGTTATGGATTTCAATGCCTTCATCATCAGCTCGGGCCTTGCTGAAGTTTTTTTTGTAGGTTCGACCTTTACTTGGTATAACAACCAAGACAGGCCAAAGCGTATTCTCTTTAGGCTTAACAGGATATGCGCTTCCGAAGGGTGGTTCGGCCTACCATTCACGTTCTGTATCTCCCATCTGCATCATACCTTCTCCGACCATGCTCCTATGATTCTTAGTTGTTCTCCGCTCTCCCTCTCTGGCCAACTTCCTTTAGGTTTCAGAGATGTAGAGATCTCACCATACATTCCATAGTGTTGTGGAAAATTCCTAGAACTCCTCAGTGAGTGGCCCCCCACGTATGGTATTTCCCTGTAAGTTGAAGTGCCTTAAGGCTTACCTTAAGGCGTGGAATATTTTTGTTTTCAAGAATATGTTTGACCGCGTTCGGGGGGCCGAAGAAACTTTTGTTTTAGCAGAGGCGTCTTTTGATGAGGATCCCTCTACTGCCAACAAGGAGACATGGTCGATGGCCCAGCTTGTCTTCTTGTCGGAGCTTCATATTGAACATGACCACCTTCGCTAAAAGGCGAGGATCAAATGGATTGTTGAAGGTGATACGAACTCCAAGTTTTTCACTCGTCTATTCGTAAGAAGAATAGTCTTCTCACGATTCTCCGGATCCAGCACCCCTATCTCTCTTTGGCTTCTACTGTAACAACCCGAAAATCTGGGCCAGTTTAAAAATTTTTAGTTTGGCAATTTTAGCGAATTTTGAACATTTAAAATAGATTATTTTAAATAATATCAACGAGAAATTTATTTTGAATAGAATTCGAACGAATATATTTGTATACGTCGTCGTTAGAATATAAATAATTATATATAATTATAAATAGAATTGAAAATGGCGCGGTAGTTCGATAATTAGATTTCAAACTTCAATTGAATGTACCGGGCGCAAAACAAAACGGATTTTAGTGAAACCAAAAACATTAGGATCTACTCGTGAATATCTTTCCAAGAATCCGAAAAATTGAAATTTCATAGCGAGAATCAAAAGATATGTCCAGTTGAAAATTCTGAATAGTCGCTATGGAATTCAGGCCCTTAAAAATGGGAATTTTGCAAACGACCTCGAATTTCGACGAAACCACTTTTGTTGGGTCCGTGATGTCAAATTATTGCTAGATTCCAAATTTCATAATTTTTCGAATCAATATGTGAGCGTGGCGAAAGAAAACGCGTTTGACCAGTTTTAGTTGATTTTAATTGACTGGAAAATGGCCATTTTTCCAACGGTCTCAGAATTCGACGAAACTAGTTTTGTTAAGACCGTATCGTCAATATGAAGCTAGAAAATATTATTCGGGAATTTTAAGAGTTAGTATGTGACCCCGGCAAAATGAAATGCGCGTTCAAATTCAATATATAGAGTTATATGTTGATTTTGACGAAAACTGATCGAAATGATCGAATCAGCTTGCGATACATATCCCACTGTGTTCGGAATGGGGGTAATTAGCTATGGACGACAGGCGGTGGGCCTCGTTTAGAGGTCGTATGTAAAAGTCAACTTTTTGAAATTAAATAATTAAAAATAAAATATCTCCCCTCTCTCTATACCTTCCCCCCCCCCGTTCATTTCAAAACAAAAATAAAAAAAAGAAAAAGAAAAAAAGAGGAAGAGCAGCGGCTGCTGCCGCGCTGCCCACCGCCGCCGTCGAGGCGCGGTTCCCCCACCACACCTCCTCCTCTTCACTGATCTGCCTCCACCCTTGCTTCTCGCTCCGCATCTCCTCCCCCGATGCCGCTAAACCCAGTCGCCCCCCCCTCGCTCTGTCGATCGCCCAAGACCCCACCGCCCTCCACCAGGCCTCGCGCGAAGGAACCCTCGCCCAGTCCCAGTCCACCGTGGCCTACAACTCCGCCTTCGCCCGCTGATTCCGACGCAACCGACCCCTCCCCTTCGTAGAAAACCCAAATCGAGGTGAGCTTTATAATCCTCTTTATTTGTTGTTATTTATGTATTATAGAAAAACTGATTTTATTTGATTTTAAAAACTGATTTTATTTGATTTTAAAAACTGATTTTACATGATTTTAATACTGAAATTAATGTGATTTTAAAATTGAGATTAGTATTGTTTTAAAATATATATACATAGTATAGAAAGGCGGGATTTTTATTTTTAAAAGTGAAAAGACGATATTTTGATATAAGTAGTGAAGTAAAAATATGATTTTTACTTAGATAAAAATATAATTTTTATAATGTAGAAGGGTTAAAAATATAATTTTCAAACTAGTGGAAGGATAAAAATATGATTTTTACATAGTAGGAATTATAAAAATATAATCTTTATCGATACGAACACTGTTACCAAAATATGATTTTTACCATATAGTTAGCAATAAAAAGTAATGATTTTTAAAAATACAAAAAGTTATGATTTTTAAAATAGCGAAGTAAAAATTCGATTTTTATATATTGAATAGCGAAGTAAAAATTCGATTTTTATATATTGAATAGCGAAGTAAAAATTCGATTTTTATATATTGAATAACGAAGTAAAAATTCGATTTTTACATATGTAGTGGCTACGGGCAGCGAAAGTGACGAAAGGCGAAAACGACGAAGATTTCTACATTAGAAGAGTCATGGCGTTTGGCTTAGCTAGTCGGTGAGAACTTCTCACTCAAATTTCCTTTTCTAGTTATATATATGCTAGGATGCAGACGGTGTTTAGTAGCACCCGACACCCGTCATCCACAGACCGTGGATGGCTTGTTTGTTTAATTGATGTGTTGTGAAATTTGTTTGTGATGTTGATGTGAAATAGATAATGAAATATATTCATGTGTTGAAATAAATTAATTATCGTTAAAAATATAATTTTTAACGTGAAAGTGAATAAATAAATATTTATAAACAAATTGGCCGATTTGTTTATATACACTGATTTGACTGATATGGATTGGGATGATAAATTTTACACATCGCCCAACTGCACGAATAAAAATATGTGTTTGTTGATTTGAAACCCCAAATGGGTGTTGGGATGATATTTGGGTACACTAATCCCAATTTTTTAATTGTATGTCGATCGATTGATTGACAGGCTGTTATAAGCGTTAGATATATATATTTGATGCTTATACAGTGTAGTGCACTTTGGATGATCGTTGATTATTTATCGTTGCTATTATATACATTTTTTGTATGGAATCCATATAATTAACTTTATATGGTAATTGATTGGGCCTCATTCCAATTTAGAAAATAAAGAATATTATAAAATAAAGGTTCATGTGTTGACCGTACACATCCGTTGAGATTAGTCATGTGTTGAACGAAATATTTTTAACAATAAAATTTACATCTTTATCATTATAAAATAAAGGTTCATGTATTGACAGTACTCATCCGTTGAGATTAGTCATGTGT
Source organism: Allium sativum (assembly GCA_030737875.1). Taxonomy (NCBI): domain Eukaryota; kingdom Viridiplantae; phylum Streptophyta; class Magnoliopsida; order Asparagales; family Amaryllidaceae; genus Allium; species Allium sativum. Next base: position 636,670,216 of record CM060919.1, read on the forward strand.
TGAACGAAATATTTTAACAATAAAATTTACACCTTTATCATATATAAAATTAGAAATTAACTGGAAAATAGATGAGATGAGTGGTCTCCTGGAAATCGAATAGAAAACCAATTTGAATTGAATCGAATAGAAAACCAATTTGAATTGAATCAAATAGAAAACCAATTTGAATTGAATCGAATAGAAAACCAATTTGAATTGAATCGAACAGAAAACCAATTTGAATTGAATCGAATAGAAAACCAATTTGAATTGAATCGAATAGAAAACCAATTTGAATTGAATCGAATAGAAAACCAATTTGAATTGAATCGAATAGAAAACCAATTTGAATTGAATCAATAGAAAACCAATTTGAATTGAATCGAATAGAAAACCAATTTGAATTGAATCGAATAGAAAACCAATTCGAATTGAATTGAATAGAAAACCAATTCGAATTGAATTGAATAGAAAACGAATTCGAATTGAATTGAATAGAAAACGAATTCGAATTGAATTGAATAGAAAACAAATTCGAATTGAATTGAATATAAAGTAAATTCGAATTGAATTGAATATAAACCAAATTCGAATTGAATTAAATATATAATGAATTGAAATTTGATTTGAATTTGAAATGAAAGTTGAAATGTTTTTGAACAAATTCAAAACTATTTATAAAATTCATTTTAAATAGAAATCGACGAAATATATATTTTATATTATATATATATATATAATGGCCTGAATAGAACGCGCCGCGCCGCGGCAGTTCGTAAATTTCGACCACTAACTTCGAACGGACATTATGGGAGATCCGACCGTCGGATTCTCCTAAAACCGGAACCATTGAGTTCGTATCGAAAAGAGCTTTCTAACGAATATTAGAAATTTGAAATCTAACGGTTGGAATTGGAGATACGTCCAAATCAAATTTGGAAAAGGTCGCCGTAAGTGCAGTTTGATGGCCGTTGATGGAAATCGACTGTACGGACCTTGATAAAATTATTAAAAATAGTAATAATTTGTGTAAAATCATAAGAAATGATTTGGGAAAAATTAGGATGAAAAACTCCATATTTGAAAAGATAAAAATTGATTTTTATCGAAATGAACTAGCTTTGAACTAAAATTAAAACTCATTTATTTTTAAATAAATAAATTGGATTTAAAAAGGGGTTTTGAATAATCGGAATTTCTAATATATTTGATTGAAATTAAATTAGAAGTGATTTGTGGGTTTATCGTGAACAGTGTTTTAAATAACACTTGTTCTTTAACCCGATAATAAATAGAATGTGATTTGGGTTTATCGTGAACTGTGTTTTAAATGTCATTAGTCCTTTAACCCAGTAAAGGGAGTTTTGATGAATCTGCAATTAGATTGAAATGGGGATTGATAATCTAAATTATCAAATTTGGAAAAATGAGCGAGAATGGAGTATCACCAGTTTTGCTCCAAAGCGATAGTTAAATCTTTAATTAGATTTGAACGTGGAATGGTAATTAATTTTACCGATAACACCGTGGGGTTAGATATGGAGTATTACCAGTTTTGCTTCATGGGATAAATAGGTTGGGATTGGGAAATAAAATAAATAATTACTTCGGTGTGGTTCGCTAATCTCGACTAGTTTGGAAAACCATAATTTGGTTTAATACGACATCCAAAGGAAGATTAAAGGATAAATTTTAAAGAATTTATCTTGGATAAAATTAATGGGAACCTTTCCCTAAGAATGTGGAATTTAGAAACTAGCTGTAGATTAGTTAAGAAGAATGGTTTCCTAGGTATTGATCTGATGTTGGTTTCGGCCTTCAGGGTTAATATTTGGGAAATTGTTATCTTGCTAATTTACGGTTAGTGACTAATGAATTGGAATGAGGCGTATGTTGTGTTTGTGTAACATTTGTTTTTAATATACGCGGGTTGTTCGGAAAGGCCGGGTTTACACCCATTCTAAATAACCGATTCGACGATATGTCGAAGATGAAGATGGTGGTTGAAGACTGGAAGTCTTCACATCGTTTGGATAATTACTGATGATCCTGATTGGGCTGTACACCCAAGAGGATGGAAATAGTTGGTGGTCCTCCAAACGTACTTGGAGATCGATGGATATGCGAGGAAAGTGCCTCCGGTTTCGTTCAGACCCAGAACGAACTTGTAAATGGATTGTGTGTCTAACATTGGATTTTATTCTGTGTTGATTGATTTCTGTTAAATATATATCTGTTTGGCGGCGGAGAATTTATTCTCTTGCTTAACGCCCTTCTCTGAGACGTACGAGCTTGGAGGTTATATATCGATAGATATCAATCGCATGGAATGAATTGCCTGTGTGGCACGCTGAGTTGCATGGATCAAGGCTTCTGTTGAAAAGCAAAGTCTTGTGGTTGATGATCAAAGCACGGCCTACGTGGCAGCTTTGTGTATAACGTGAATTCGCGAGCCTCACACCTCGGTATGAGTCAAAAACGGGATAAGGACTGCAGGGAGAGCACGACGTTTCTTTCTAGCTTTGGTGGTGTCAGTGACTTACTAGCCCTGACATTTATATACTTTTCACCTATGTGGTTGTTGGATGAGGCGCCTCGATTTTAGGTATGTAAGGACCGGGAAACGTGTGTTCAGGAATACAAATCCTCAAACGTAAGAGAGGACCGGCCCTGAAGATCCAGGGGTTACCCAGTGTGCGTAGCCCTGGGACATTTGCTAGAGTGTCTCGAAGCGGAGAGGAGCTTACCCCTTGCCTCGACTCATGACGGAAATCCAATTTCCAATACGTGTATTTCGGTTTTATTTGTAGAGCCTAGTATGGCGACATAGTGGTATGGGGCACTTATGCCGTCTATGATTAATATTTATGATTGAAATTGTTTTGACACTATACACTTATTATAGTATCAAATGATTTGTTTTAAACGTACCAAGCATGTTTGGATATTATAAGGGAAAACCCTATCCTCCGGCTTGCGTTGCATTGTGTGATGGGACCTGGGTCTTATAATAGCTTCATTTTTCAAAAAGCATTGCGTTGTCTTTTCTATGCACTGGTATTCTTGGGAGGAAACCCGTTCCGTGTTATACGCGTGGTCCCTTGAATTGCTCTCTTTTAAAATAAAGTTTTAAATAACTGTTTTAGTTCTCACACCAGTCACATGACTGACCTGGAGTTTATTGTTTTAACCTAAACTCTGGGTGCCCCTATTTTCGACACGGGCAGCTAGTAGTTTTGGTTTTGCAGATTTATATTCACAGGATCCTGGTTACAGCTGGAATGATATCCGGAAAGCTCTGTATCCGTATATCACCTTCAGTTGTGCTTTGTATTATTTTCCGCTGCTATGTAATTTATTGTAATCTCTAATATTTATCGAATGTAATTTATTCATGTATACTCTGTATATTCTTGTATCTGATGGAATTGTTGTAATAGCAATGAAATGTTCTTCCGTCTGCGTTCTGATTTGTCCTGTTCTCAAAACGATCAGGGGTTTCGAACGGTCTAGATCGGTTTAACGACTGATTCGGATCGAGCGAAATTCCCGGCCGTCACATTTGGTATCAGAGCTTTGGTTTACAGAGCTCGAGAACAAGACACATTAGAACCATACGAAAGAATTCATCAGATATTGGATTAGTAATATCCAATTAGAATGACTCGTTAGAGATAGGATCAGTAGTATCCTAGAACGAGTGTGAAGAGTATATTTTTCAAATGAAAGCAATATTGTTTTGAAAATTTAAACCATTTTATACGTATTTGAATATTTATTTATTTTGAATTTGGACAATCTAGTATATAAAGGTTTTGCATATACGCGTCATGAACGTATATTCGAAGTTTTAATATACTAGCTAGATATAGATTCACACTCTAGTCGCTCGGAGATGATTTTAATAATGGAGCTCCATCACCAATATTTATGTTCGTGTTTCGAAGGTGTGACTTCTATATATTTCCATTAGACTGGTGTGAGAACCAAAACTAATATAGCAAGAATACATTGTTGTGATTTGGCATCAAAACATGATTTTTGTATATGTATCAAAATTATGAATTTGAAACGTTAAATTCACTAATTGATTGATGTTTGTATTGTTTGTTTATTTGTTTGATAATTTTGAACCATTATGCCTAATTAAACCAAATATTGAATATTATTGAAAATTGGTCGCATTTGCTTGCATATACATGTACTTACATTGAACAGGTCATAGCAAGGAGGCTAGAGCAGAGGATAAAATTTGTTTGCCCGACAAATAGGTACATGTTTACTATAATTTACTGTTTTGTTTGGGTGATGATGATTTTATGAGCCTATTGGCTAGCCGCTTGGCTTTTTCTTTTTGAGATCAGAAGGCCTTTATGGCAATTTCTGGATTTTCCCGTGGCTCCCGGTGCAGGGGAGGTTATGGCGAAATTTTTCAAAAATTCAGGGTGTTAGCCAAATTTTTGAAGAATTTGAAAATTCTCATAAACTGAAAAGTTGGAGAATGGAAGCCAGATCGAACGTAGAGCTGATTAATCAAACCACTTTCGACTTTGTTCCTTTTCGGGGACGAAAAGTTTTAAGTAGGGGAGATTGTAACAACCCGAAAATCTGGGCCAGTTTAAAATTTTTATTTTGGCAAATTTAGCGAAATTTGAACATTTAAAATACATTATTTTAAATAATATCGACGAGAAATTTATTTTGAATAGAATTCGAATGAATATATTTGTATGCGTCGTCATTAGAATATAAATAATTATATATAATTATAAATAGAATTGAAAATGGCGCGGTAGTTCGATAATTCGATTTCAAACTTCAATTGAATGTACAGGGCGCAAAACAAAACGAATTTTAGTGAAACCAAAAACATTAGGATCTATTCGTGAATATCTTTCCAACGAATCCGAAAATCGAAATTTCATAGCGGGAATCAAAAGATATGTCCAGTTGAAAATTCTGAATAGTCGCTATGGAATTCAGGCCCTTAAAAATGGGAATTTTGCAAACGACCTCGGATTTCGACGAAACCACTTTTGTTGGGTCCGCGATGTCAAATTATTGCTAGATTCCAAATTTCATAATTTTTCGAATCAATATGTGAGCATGGCAAAAGAAAACGCGTTTGACCAGTTTTAGTTGATTTTAATCGACTGGAAAATGGCCATTTTTCCAACGGTCTCAGAATTCGACGAAACTAGTTTTGTTAAGACCGTATCGTCTATACGAAGCTAGAAAATATTATTTGGGAATTTTTAGAGTAGTATGTGACCCCGACAAAATGAAATGCGCGTTCAAATTCAATATATAGAGTTATATGTTGATTTTGACGAAAACTGATCGAAATGATCGAATCAGCTTGCGATACATATCCCATTGTGTTCGGAATGGGGGTAATTAGCTATGGACGACAAGCGGGGGGCCTCGTTTAGAGGTCGTATGTAAAATTCAACTTTTTGAAATTAAATAATTAAAAATAAATTATCTCCCCTCTCTCTATACCTTGCACCCCCCCCCATTCATTTCGAAACAGAAAAAAAGAAGAAGAGGAAGAGCAGCGGCTGCTACCGCGCTGCCCACCGCCGCCGTCAAGGCGCGGTTCCCCCACCGCACCCCCTCCTCTTCACTGATCTGCCTCCACCCTCGCTTCTCGCTCCGCATCTCCTCCCCCGATGCCGCTAAACCCAGTCGCCCCCCCCCCCCCCTTGCTCTGTCGATCGCCCAAGACCCCACCGCCCTCCACCCAGACCTCGCGCGAAGGAACCCTCGCCCAGTCCCAGTCCATCGTGGCCCACAGCTTCGCCTTCCCCCGCTGATTCCGACGCAACCGACCCCCCCCCTTCGCAGAAAACCCAAATCGAGGTGAGCTTTACAATCCTCTTTATTTGTTGTTATTTATGTATTTTAGAAAAACTAATTTTATTTGATTTTAAAAACTGATTTTATTTGATTTTAAAAACTGATTTTACATGATTTTAATACTGAAATTAATGTGATTTTAAAACTGAGATTAGTATTGTTTTAAAATATATATACATAGTATAGAAAGGCGGGATTTTTAATTTTAAAAGTGAAAAGACGATATTTTGATATAAGTAGTGAAGTAAAAATATGATTTTTACTTCGATAAAAATATAATTTTTATAATGTAGAAGGGTTAAAAATATAATTTTCAAACTAGTGGAAGGATAAAAATATGATTTTTACATAGTAGGAATTATAAAAATATAATCTTTATCGATACGAACACTGTTACCAAAATATGATTTTTACCATATAGTTAGCAATAAAAAGTAATGATTTTTAAAAATACAAAAAGTTATGATTTTTAAAATAGCGAAGTAAAAATTCGATTTTTATATATTGAATAGCGAAGTAAAAATTCGATTTTTATATATTGAATAGCGAAGTAAAAATTCGATTTTTACATATGTAGTGGCTACGGGCAGCGAAAGTGACGAAAGGCGAAAACGACGAAGATTTCTACATTAGAAGAGTCATGGCGTTTGGCTTAGCTAGTCGGTGAGAACTTCTCACTCAAATTTCCTTTTCTAGTTATATATATACTAGGATGCAGACGGTGTTTAGTAGCACTCGACACCCGTCATCCACAGACCATGGATGGCTTGTTTGTTTAATTGATGTATTGTGAAATTTGTTTGCGATGTTGATGTGAAATAGATAATGAAATATATTCATGTGTTGAAATAAATTAATTATCGTTAAAAATATAATTTTTAACGTGAAAGTGAATAAATAAATATTTATAAACAAATCGGCCGATTTGTTTATATACACTGATTTGACTGATATGGATTGGGATGATAAATTTTACATATCGCCCAACTGCACGAATAAAAATATGTGTTTGTTGATTTGAAACCCCACACGGGTGTTGGGATGATATTTGGGTACACTAATCCCAATTTTTTAATTGTATGTTGATCGATTGATTGACAGGCTGATATAAGCGTTAGATATCTATATTTGATGCTTATACAGTGTAGTGCACTTTGGATGATCGTTGATTATTTATCGTTGCTATTATATACATTTGTTGTATGGAATCCATATAACTAACTTTATATGGTAACTGATTGGGCCTCATTCCAATTTAGAAAATAAAGAATATTATAAAATAAAGGTTCATGTGTTGACCATACTCATCCGTTGAGATTAGTTATGTGTTGAACGAAATATTTTTAACAATAAAATTTATATCTTTATCATTATAAAATAAAGGTTCATGTGTTGACAGTACTCATCCGTTGAGATTAGTCATGTGTTGAACGAAATATTTTAACAATAAAATTTACACCTTTATCATATATAAAATTAGAAATTAACTGGAAAATAGATGAGATGAGTGGTCTCCTGGAAATCGAATAGAAAACCAATTTGAATTGAATCGAATAGAAAACCAATTCGAATTGAATCGAATAGAAAACCGATTCGAATTGAATCGAATAGAAAACCAATTCGAATTGAATCGAATAGAAAACCAATTCGAATTGAATCGAATAGAAAACCAATTCGAATTGAATTGAATAGAAAATGAATTCGAATTGAATTGAATAGAAAACAAATTCGAATTGAATTGAATATAAAGCAAATTAAAATTGAATTGAATATAAACCAAATTCGAATTTAATTGAATATAGAATGAATTGAAATTTGATTTGAATTTGAAATGGAAGTTGAAATGTTTTTGAACGAATTTAAAACTATTTATAAAATTCGTTTTAAATAGAAATCGACGAAATATATATTTTATATATATTATATATATAATATAATGGCCTGAATAGAACGCGCCGCGCCGCGGCAGTTCGTAAATTTCGACCATTAACTTCGAATGGACATTACGGGAGATCCGACCGTCGGATTCTCCTAAAACCGGAACCGTTGGGTTCGTATCGAAAAGAGTTTTCTAACGAATATTAGAAATTTGAAATCTAATGGTTGGATTTGGAGATACGTCCAAATCAAATTTGGAAAAGGTCGCCGTAAGTGCAGTTCGATGGCCGTTGATGGAAATCGACTGTACGGACCTTGATAAAATTATTAAAAATAGTAATATTTTGTGTAAAATCATAAGAAATTATTTGGGAAAAATTGGGATGAAAAACTCCATATTTGAAAAGATAAAAATAGATTTTTATCGAAATGAACTAGTTTTGACCTAAAATTAAAACTCATTTATTTTTAAATAAATAAATTGGATTTAAAAAGGGGTTTTGAATAATCGGAATTTCTAATAAATTTGATTGAAATTAAATTAGACTTGATTTGTGGGTTTATCGTGAACTGTGTTTTAAATAACACTTGTTCTTTAACCCGATAATAAATAGAATGTGATTTGGGTTTATCGTGAACTGTGTTTTAAATGACATTAGTCCTTTAACCCAGTAAAGGGAGTTTTGATGAATCTGCAATTAGATTGAAATGGGGATTGATAATCTAAATTATCAAATTTGGAAAAATGAGCGAGAATGGAGTATCACCAGTTTTGCTCCAAAGCTATAATTAAATCTTTAATTAGATTTGAGCGTGGAATGGTAATTAGTTTTACCGATAACACCGTGGTGTTAGATATGGAGTATTACCAGTTTTGCTTCATGGGATAAATAGGTTGGGATTGGGAAATAAAATAAATAATTACTTCGGTGTGGTTCGCTAATCTCGACTAGTTTGGAAAACCATAATTTGGTTTAATACGACATCCAAAGGAAGATTAAAGGATAAATTTTAAAGAATTTATCTTGGATAAAATTAATGGGAACCTTTCCCTAAGAATGTGGAATTTAGAAACTAGCTGTAGATTAGTTAAGAAGAATGGTTTCCTGGGTATTGATCTGATGTTGGTTTCGGCCTTCGGGGTTAATATTTGGGAAATTGTTCTCTTGTTAATTTACGGTTAGTGACTAATGAATTGGAATGAGGCGTATGTTGTGTTTGTGTAACATTTGTTTTTAATATACGCGGGTTGTTCGGAAAGGCCGGGTTTACACCCATTCTGAATAACCGATTCGACGATATGTCGAAGATGAAGACGGTGGTTGAAGACCGGAAGTCTTCACGTCGTTTGGATAATTACTGATGATCCTGATTGGGTTGTACACCCAAGAGGATGGAAATAGTTGGTGGTTGTCCAGACGTACTTGGAGATCGATGGATATGCGAGGAAAGTGCCTCCGGTTTCGTTCAGACCCAGAACGAACTTGTAAATGGATTGTGTGTCTGACATTGGATTTTATTCTGTGTTGATTGATTTCTGTTAAATATATATCTGTTTGGCGGCGGAGAATTTATTCTCTTGCTTAACGCCCTTCTCTGAGACGTACGAGCTTAGAGGTTATATATCGATAGATATCAATCGCATGGCATGAATTGCCTGTGTGGCACGCTGAGTTGCATGGATCAAGGCTTCTGTTGAAAAGCAAAGTCTTGTGGTTGATGATCAAAGCACGACCGACGTGGCAGCTTTGTGTATAACATGAATTCGTGAGCCTCACACCTCGGTATGAGTCAAAAACGGGATAAGGACTGCAGGGAGAGCACGCCGTTTCTTTCTAGCTTTGGTGGTGTCAGTGACTTACCAGCCCTGACATTTATATACTTTTCACCTATGTGGTTGTTGGATGAGGCGCCTCGATTTTAGGTCTGTAAGGACCGGGAAACGTGTATTCAGGAATACTAATCCTCAAACATAAGAGAGGACCGGCCCTGAAGATCCAGGGGTTACCCAGAGTGCGTAGCCCTGGGACATTTGCTAGAGTGTCTCGAAGCGGAGAGGAGCTTGCCCCTTGCCTCAACTCATGACGGAAATCCAATTTCCAATACGTGTATTTCGGTTTTATTTGTAGAGCCTAGTATGGCGACATAGTGGTATGGGGCACTTATGCCGTCTATGATTAATATTTATGATTGAAAATGTTTTGACACTATACACTTATTATAGTATCAAATGATTTGTTTTAAACGTACCAAGCATGTTTGGCTATTATAAGGGAAAACCCTCTCCTCCGGGTTGCGTTGCATTGTGTGATGGGACCTGGGTCTTATAATAGCTTCATTTTTCGAAAAAGCATTGCGTTGTCTTTTCTATGCACTGGTATTCTTGGGAGGAAACCCGTTTTGTGTTATACGGCGTGCTCCCTTGAATTACTCTCTTTTAAAATAAAGTTTTAAATAACTGTTTTAGTTCTCACACCAGTTACATGACTGACCTGGAGTTTAATGTTTTAACCTAAACTCTGGGTGCCCCTATTTTCGACACGGGCAGCTAGTAGTTTTGGTTTTGCAGATTTATAATCATAGGATCCTGGTTTACAGCTGGAATGATATCCGGAAAGCTCTGTATCCGTATATCACCTTCAGTTGTGCATTGTATTATTTTCCGCTGCTATGTAATTTATTTTAATCTCTGATATTTATCGAATGTAATTTATTCATGTATACTCTGTATATTCTTGTATCTGATGGAATTGTTGTAATAGCAATGAAATGTTCTTTCGTCTGCGTTCTGATTTGTCCTGTTCTCAAAACGATCAGGGGTTTCGAACGGTCTAGATCGGTTTAACGACTGATTCGGATCGAGCGAAATTCCCGGCCGTCACATCTACCTTAGATGAAGTCAAAGATACTATTCTGTCCCATTTCCAATCCATCCTTAGTTCTCCTTCTGTATCGGTTTCTGACCCATCCATGCTCGCTTTCATTCCTAGACTGGTCTTCCCTTCGGATAGCTTTGATCTTGTCGCTCCTCCTTCGTTGGAAGAAATACATGCTTCTGTGTTTTCTCTAAGTAAGGACAGTGCGAGTGGACCTGATGGATTCAACGGGTTTTTTATAGGAGTGTATGGCTGGTTATTAAGGCGGACTTTTGTCCCGTTGTTCAGCCCTTCTTCTCTGGTGGAGATCTCCCTGCGGGTTAGACCTCCACCAACTTGGTCCTCATCTCCAAATGTGACCATCCTTGCACTTGTGTGGATTTCTGTCTGATCAACTTGTGTAATTTCCCTAACAAGGTCATCTCTAAGGTTCTAATCTCTAGGCTAGCACTGTTTCTCGATCATATTATATCTTCTTTGAAGGCTGGGTTTGTAAAAGGACGTTTGATCACTAATAACGTCCTTTTAGCCCAGGAGCTGGTTTCTCAGATCGATAAGAAGGTCCGAGGCTCTAATGTGGTTGGTAAGCTGGATATGTCTAAGGCTTATGATCACATGTCTTGGTTATTCATCATCAAGGTTCAAAGGGCTTTCGGTTTTCCAGAACCCCTTATCGATGTTGTTTGGAGGCTTATCTTTTGCTGCTAGTTTTCCGTTCTCATCAACAGATCAGCCACCGGTTATTTCAGATTCGGGAGGGGTCTTCGACAAGGGGACCTCTTATGTTCGTCATTGCTGCCAAGGCTTTCGTTCATGGATTGCACTCTCAATGATAGCTGTGCAGATTCATAGGTTTGGCGTCCCTAGGGGATGTCATCTTACCTCTTTGTGGTCTTTTACTGTCAACATCATCATTTTTACCAATGGTAGTCGTCGATCTATTCGTAGCCTCATGTATCTTAGTCGGCAGTATGACAGATACTCGAGGAAACCCGTTAACTCATCTAGAAGTTGCTTCATACCCGCGTAAGACCTGTCCTCGGTTAGAGCGACCTGGATCGAGACATCTACCGGTTTCAAGGTGGCCTCACTTCCACTTCCTTACCTCAATATTGTATTATATAGAGGTAGGAAGCTCAATGCCATCTTCGATCCCCTAACTGATAAAGTCAAGGGAAAGATCATTCATTGGAATGCTACCCTCCTCTCTTAAGATGGCAAAATGGTTCTCATCAAATCTGTCCTTAACTCTATGGGATCTTATATCTTTGCTACTATGACTCCCACTGCTTCCTTCTTTCGCTCTTTCCGATCCTTGGCTTCGTCCTTTTTTTGAGAAACTAAGAACAACACTTCTCGCCACCACTGGATTTCTTAGAACTCCATTTGTCATTCAAAACTGAGGGAGGCCTGGGCCTCCATAACACTACGAAAGCTGTTCGGCTTTTGCTTGCAAGCTATGGGCGAGGTTTGGAGAGAACGACTCGCTTTGGGCAACATTCCTTCATGCTAAGTACCACATGCTATTTGGAACGAATTACACCGGTATCCCATCCTTTGCTAGTGAGACGTGGAAACGAATGTAATCTGTGAAGGCCTTAACGGATGCTCATGGTAGTGTGACCATTTAGGATGGTAGTCCCTTCTCGCTAAAAGCGACATGGAACTCGATGAGGAAACCAGGTCCACATCTCCATCTTTCTCTTTTGTTTGGAATGTCCGAATTCCCCAGAAGGTCTCTCTATTTTTGTGGAAAACCTTGCATGACAGGTTACCAATAGATGAGAATCTCTAGAGAATCGGCATCCCTTTTGTGTCCCATTGCAGGTGCTGCAGTACTGGATGCTTGGAATCCTCTTTTCATTTGTTGTTCTATGGGTCTTGTGCCAGGCCTGTCTGCAAATTCTTTGGGGATCTGATGGGTTTCCAAGTTAATGCCCCCTCGCTTGAAGGTTTTCTGAGATTCTGGTGGATCAGCATCTCAGGTAAATCTTTTCGCTCGATCCTGCTTCGTCTAATTCCTTGTCTTGTGTGCTGGCACATATGGTGCTCGCGGAATAGGGCAGTATTTGACGAAGTGGCTATGGATCCCCCTACCATTATTCAGAGAGTAAGGAACGATGTATTTCTTGCTTTTTGAGTTAGGCCTTTCATGAGCGTCTTTGGCTCCCGGTCTAGGAATTTGGCTGTAGTTTCCTCGGTATCGGCTACTCCCAGGGTAGGTATTGGTTGATTTTGCTTATTTGTTTACCACTACTGTTGTCACTTTCTCACACTTCCCCCCCCCAATCGATCTTATGTTGTTTTCTAATTATACAGGACCTGGTTTATAGGTTGTTGGATTTGGTCTATCTAGAGCTGGTTGGTGTTGTTAATGCTTTGTCCTAGAGTGGTTTGTCGAAGCAGGACCAGGATTATTAGTTGTACGGGATCGACTTAGCTGTTGGAGCAGGAGCTTTTGCTTGGTCCAGGATGGCTTGGACTGTCATCTTCTTAGGATGAGGTGATACTCAGTTCTCTGGGTCCCTATGGCTTGGGGTTACTTGTCATCTTCTGATGTACTTCAATGCAACGTATGGTGTCCTACCGATTTTATCATAGTTCATTTTGAGTCAGAGGCTACGCTCACTCACCAGCTCCCTTCAGAGGTTGTTTCTAAGAGCTTGTTTTCCACTTCTTTTAATTTCAGCTATGTATTTTTTGTTTTATGGCTCAGATTTAGTAGTTATCTATAAACTACAAATCTGTTTTTTTTTATGCTATTAGAGAAAGGCTATTTTTCTCCCTTTTGTTATATAGATTTCTTTTGAAAAAAAAAAGAATCTAGAGAAATTGTCAATTATTACATAAACATATCTATTATGATTTATTGATTGTGTTTGGGATGAACCGAATATATCCATGTGAATTAAATCTAACCGTTTTGAGGTTGTAATTTCTACTTTTGATTTAAATGGATTTATTTTCAATTTTCCAAATTGACAAGCATCTTATTCACTTTAAATTTCATTTTAGGTAAACCTCTAATTGATTCTAATTTTGAAATTCTAGAAATATGTTTAAAATTTATATGACCGGATCTCTTATACCAAATCCAAGGGTCGCTTGTATTGACCATAAGACATAAATTATCGTTAGAAATCTTTATACTTACTATATAGATATTTTCCTTCTATCTCCTTTAAATATTATTTTTGAATTTTTATCTTGTATAAAACATTTATTTGTTTCAAATTTGACTTTATAGCCTTTATCACATAGTTGACTTATACTTAGTAAGTTATGATTTAAGTTCCTAACTAATAAAATATCATAAACAGTAGGAGTTTCATAATTACTAAAATTGTCGATGCCAACCATATATCCATTAGAACTATCACCGAAATTGACCATTCCTCCGTCTTCATATACTAGATTGTTTATTAGTTCCAGATTTCCCGTCTTATGTCTTGAACGACCACTATCCAATATCCATTTATCCTTTTTTATTTCCACCATTTGACCATCAAGATTTTAATTTTCAACAGCTATATAACACACCTTTCCCTGGTAGAACAACAATTCAGTAGATAACTTGATTTTTCAATAGAATATAATGCAGACTCATTTAATACCAATGCAATGCATGAATTTAAACTAGTTTTATAAATCATTTCAAAATTTTCCATTTAATATTTTCAAAATTCAGATGATGAAATTTTGAAAACGTATGCTCCGATACCAATTGTTACGGGTCACCATATCCTAGTGGCCTAGGTTGCCACCGTGGCATAACAATGGTACCTCAAAATTGATTTTATGGCTAGCCTCGTGACTCAACCAACCCAATCATTCCTACTGGGACATGTAGGAGTAAGAGTCTCATGCTCGCCACCAAACATCCAAGTGAGTACCCCCTATCACATTGCCTAACCAGCTCTGATACCAATTGTTAGAGTTAAGGATCAAGGATCTTTAAGGTAAAACAAACACTAGAGGGGGTGAATAGTATTTTAAAGAATTTCTAGAAAACTTAACCAATTATCAATTACTTGAACTACAATATAATTCAAAGAATGAATATCACAACAGAAACAATCACAGATGCATATATAAACGAAAGTAAAATGCAAAAAAGGAAAGAACATGCCAGATTTTCATACTAGTTCGGATTCCTCCTATGTCTAGTACCACACAACGTTGAATTGTGTAGATTTTTGTTAATATCAGTATTCGATTACAACACCCTTGATTTCATAGCTACAAGGTTAACATCGCTTACAACACCCTTGATTTCATGGCAACAAGGTTAACACCGCTTCTTTTTCTTTATTTATGGTATATTAGGAACACACCCTTCCTTTTCTCGATCTCAGGGCTATAAGGGACACACCCAACCTATTTCTTATTACAATTGCCCTAGAACTCTTGAGTAGCACTTCTAAACAGAGAGTATTTGGTAGAGAATGAAAATAGAAGAAGAAAGATATAATTTTTATTGAAATCAGTAGAGTACAAGTGTATAATCTTAGAAATTTGAGAAGAATAATGGTGGTACGTTAAGGGAGGAAGAAAGAGAAGACAAGTTATGAAAAAATTCGAAATTAGGGCCTCTATATATTCCAAAGGACACAACTATTTCTGAAACGTTTAAAATGAAAAGACACAACTATTTAAAATTTAAAAATATTTCAGTTATTTATCTACATGTCAATATGTATATGCAGACATATATATTTAATTTTAATTTTATATCATTTTTTAAGTATTTAAACCAATATATATTCTGGAAATTCCTGAAATAAAACTAGTTATTTAAAATATATTTTTCATGTATATAAACATAATAAAATATTATTTAAACATATGATTTTAAAACTATATATATATTAGTGATATAAAACTATATAATATAATTACAAAATTTTATAATATATATAAACATAAGAAACTTAGGAAGTATATTTGAAATCATAAGTGTAAAATCCTTGAATGACTAAATGTCATTTTAAGAGAAGTTTGAAATCAATTTGAAAATAGTTCTAAAATCAAAAAATAATAATTTGGAAATAGAGTTGGAGTTCTATTTAAAGTTTTACATAATAACTAGACTCTAATACTCTGATAGTCTTGATCTTGATATCTTGATACTCATGAGCCTTGATTCTCCTTTGAAATTTCGAATCTCTTAACTGTACAGTCTTCGATATTTTTAGCCTACATATAAATCTTGCATATATATATATATATATATTCTAGATAAAAGTGTTAGTATATATTTTATAATCAATAATGATAATGATTGAAACAAGGTTGTTGTCATCAAAACATCATCATTCCATTCTCTGGCATCCTTGTTGAATAACAAGATTTTGATCGATGTCAACGAATGAAGCTACTATGGGAATCGAATCATAAAGATAAGGTTATATATATATCACATTGAGTCATGTTGGAATTATGTTAAAATCTATCATCAAGTATACATGAATGAGCTAATCAAAGTTATATATATTTATAAACCTTTATAAAAGCCAGATATATGCAAAAACTGGCCTACCAGTCGACTGGTCAAGCTATTTTTGCATATAATGGCTAGTTTTGATAAAAAATTATTTATACGATTTAATTCTACTAGTCAACTGATGATTTTTAACCAGTCGACTGATTCGACCCAGAAAGTATTTTGTGAAGAGTCACCATCCTTCATGAAGAGATTCCTCTTCATTAATCAAAGGAAATGGACATAACTTTTCATAGAAACTATTCATTAAGGATTGCTACTCTTATACCATTATATAAACAAGTTTAATCATGTTTTACAATCGCTTAATTTAACCGAATTTTACTGATTTTTATGATCATCATTTTATTCTCTCCATTTACATTCTTTGCAATTAAAAGCTCTCCGATTCAAATACTTGTTGAATAAGAAATCTTCTTCCTTTAATCTTCGCATTAAACTCATATACTCGAGGATCTGATTATAGGAAGGTTGTGCTTAAACTATTGGTTATCCGTGTTGATTCAAAAACACAAATCAGAAGTCAAATACTTGTAATTGTTGAAGACCTGTGTAGTTGCTCAGGCGAGAGGCATCCTTGTTGGGGCTTGGGTGTACTGACCTATTCCTCCAGGTTAAGAGAGGGCGTTGTTAGTGAATTCCGAAGAGGAGCTTCAGGACTGGACGTAGGGCGGGAACCCCGAACCAGTATAAAATTTCCTTGTGTCACTTTACGTTATTTATTCATTTACTTTGATTGTGATATATCTTTATAACTTAGGTTTTACCTACGTAACTATTGCATTAGTTAGCATATCACATATATTTCTGCTATATCCATATAAGATCCTTTTAAGTCATACACATCGACTTTTCGTTTGGTATCAGAGCAAGGCCATCATATAACCGTAAAATCGTTATTTGATATTTATATAATACGGATAATAATACTAGTACTAGCATTAACAATGGATATTCTGAAGGCCAACCAACTGCTAGACCACCCTTCTTTAATGGCATGAATTATAATTAATGGGCCACTCGTATGAGAATGTACATGCAAGCAAATAGTTATGATGCATGGAATATTACTCAAAAAGAGTATACATCATCTACTACTGCATACACTGAATGGTCAAATATTGAGAAAAATGAAGCTACTGCAAATGATAAGGCCATGAACATGCTACAGTGTGCTCTAAATAGAAATGAGTTCAATTGGATTTGTATGTGCAACATTGCATATGAAATCTGAAGAACACTTAAGATAATCCATGAAGGCGCTAACAAAGTTAAACAAAGTAAAATATCTATGCTCAAGAATCAGTTTCAAAATTCTACGATGAATGAAAACGAATCCATAAATGAAATGTATTCACGTTTTCAAAATATTTATCACTCTTTATTAGGACTAGGTGAAAAGTATTCTGAATTTGACATAGTTTCAATAATTTTGAATTCTTTAACGGATGAATAGGAGAGAATCGAAGAAGCTGATGATCTCTCTGCCATAAATCAGGAGAATTGATCGGTAATCAAATGTCTTATCAAGTGAATTTACAACCACTTGAGTTACTTCACATGGATTTATTCAAATCAACTCAAGTTCAGTCCATAAATCATAGTAGATATGTGTTTGTAATTGTTGATATTTTTATACTTGGACTTTGATTTTAAAGAATAAAAGCGATACTTTTGATAGTTTCAAGAATTTCGTCAAACAAATTCAAAATTTAACTGATTTAAAAAGAAAGAATATACAGAGTGATCATGGAGGATAATTTAAAAATGAAAATTTTGATTTGTTTTGTCAAAAGAAAGGAATCTTTCATAATTTTTCATTTTCTAGAACTCCACAACAAAATGGATTTGTAGAACGTAAGAATATAACTTTACAAGAATGAACGAGAACACTATTAAATGGAAGTACACTACCAAAACATTTTTGGGCTGAAGCAGTCGCAACAGCTTGTTATGTTTTGAATCGTGTTTCCATTCGACCTCTTACTAAAAATACTCCATATGAGCATTTTACAGGTAGAAAACCAAATATATCTTATTTTAAAGTTTTTGGATTAAAACGATTCATTTTAAATATGAAAGATCAGCTTGGAAAATTTGATTCAAAATCTGACGAAGGAATATTCTTGGGATATTCTAAGCGTAGCAAAGCTTATCGTATTTTCAATAAAATAGTAAAATAGAAGAATCACTTCATGTTTCGTTTGATGAAAATTTTATTCATAATTCCTTAAAAACAGAAATTATAACAAATAACTCTTCTCACGATGATGATCTAATAATATATAGAGAAGATGAAAACAATATTCATAACAACATAGAGAATAATACTACAGAAACACAAGATAATATCAATAATCAAAATATTCCAGTTAATGAAGTTATATCTCCACCGCGAATATTACGAGATCATCCAACGCAAAATATTATTGGAGAAATAACTTCAAATGTTAGAACAAGAAGTCAACTTAATTTGGTAAGTAATGTAGCCTTCTTGTCAAAAATCGAACCCAAAAATCCTAAAGAAGCATCTACAGATGAAAATTGGATAATTACCATGCAAGAAAAATTAAAACAATTTGAACGCAATGAAGTCTGGGAATTAGTTCCAAGACCAAGTGATCAAACCGTTATTGGAACAAAACGGGTTTACAAAAATAAAGCAGATGAATTAGGAAATATCATTAGAAATAAAGCTAGACTTGTTGCACAAGGTTACAATCAAGAAGAAGGCATAGATTATGAAGAAACCTTTTCTCCAGTTGCACGACTATCGAATATTATTAGCATATGTTTGTCATCATAACTTCAAATTATATCAGATGGACGTTAAAAGCGCTTTCTTAAATGTTTTTTTTGAAACAAAAATGTGTGATCTTCTGAAGAGAAGAGAGCACACATATATATATAATAAAATCAAAGATACAGAGTCCGACTATAGTACATAAGAATACAAGATAAAACCTAACACGTCTCTAGGGATGTAAGGATCTAGCGCTTTCTTAAATGGTTACATTGAAGAACGAGTATATGTTGAACAATCTCCACTATTCGCTCATGAAAAATATCCTGATCATGTTTATAAACTGAAAAAGGCATTATATGGTTTGAAACAAGCACCTAGTGCTTGGTATGAACATCTCAAAACTTACCTGTTAGATTCAGGATTTCAAATTGGAAAGGTTGATAAAACACTATTTATCAAAAAAGACCATAAAGATATTATAATATTCAAATATATGTAGATGAAATTTTCTTTGGACCATCAAATGATCAATTATGTCAAGAATTTTCAAAAATAATGACCAATGAATTTG
Source organism: Allium sativum (assembly GCA_030737875.1). NCBI lineage: Eukaryota > Viridiplantae > Streptophyta > Magnoliopsida > Asparagales > Amaryllidaceae > Allium > Allium sativum. The sequence continues at coordinate 636,689,631 of CM060919.1, forward strand.
AAATTTCACATATGGGAGAACTTTCTTACATTTTGGGATTACAAATTAAGCAATTGCCAGATGGAATTTTCATTAATCAAGAAAAATATTGTACTAATTTAATAAAATGTTTTGGAATGGAAAACACGTCAAGTAAACCTACACCAATGAGTACATCAACACATTTAGATAAAGAGGAAAATGGTAAAAATGTCGATCAAAAGTTATATCGAAGCAGGATAGGTTCACTTCTGTATCTAACTGTAAGTAGACCAGATATTATGATGAGTATTTGCTTATATACTCAATTTTAAGCTAATTCAAAAGAGTCACATATATGAGCGGTTAAACGAATATTACAGTATCTAAGTAGTGCCAAAAAATTTGGGCTCTTCACAAACGAATCGTAAGAGTACATGTGGAACATGTCATTTTATTGGTAAATCACTTATATCTTGGTTTAGCAAGAAACAAAATTGTGTTTCATTATCAACATGTGAAGCTAAATACATATTTGCTGCACTAGCTTATGCTCAAATACTATATATGCAGCAAACACTAAAAGATTTCAATGTAAATTTGTCAAATTCCATAATCTATTGTAACAATATAAGCACAATAAGTTTATCTAAAAATCTAGTAAACCATTCCAGAACTAAACACATTAATATCAGACATCACTTCTTGAGAGATAATATTGAAAAACAAATAATTAATTTAGAATTTGTTAACTCAGAAGATTAAATTGCTGATATCTTTACAAAACCCCTTTTAGAGAATTCATTCATTAAACTCCGACGAGAGATAGGAATTGTATCATTCAAAGATCTCTAAAAAGTTATACGGTTATCATGTACTTATAATGTCCTAATCTCTTTTTAATAGATGACAAAGGGGGGAGGGAATATCTCTCATGCTATCTATGTTATATATCATTTTTATGTTGCCATGCTTTTATACTCTTATATTTTCCATACTATTGGAAAATTTAACTAACTTTTGTGAATGTAGGAATCAAATGGTAAGATTGTAAACTAACAAATTTGTACAAAAATTCAGGGGGAGCTATACATTCAGGGGGAGAAAATCAAAAGTGTTGTCATCAATCAAAAAGGGGGAGAATGTTGAATAACAAGATTTTGACTTATGTCAACGAATGAAGCTACTATGGGAATCGAATCATAAAGATAAGGTTATATATATATATATACATTCATACATTGAGTCATGTTAGAATTATGTTAAAATCTATCCTCAAGTATACACAAGTTGCTAATCAAAGTTATATATATGTATGTATATTTATAAACCTTTATAAAAGCCAGATATATGCAAAAACTGGCCTAGCAGTCGACTGGTAGGAAATGGACCGGTCGACTGGTCAAGCTGTTTTTGCATAACAGCTAGTTTTGATAAAAAATTATTTATACGATTTAATTCTACCAATCAACTGATGATTTTTAACCAGTCAACTGTTTCGACCCAGAAACTATTTTGTGAAGAGTCACCATCCTTCATGAAGAGATTTCTCTTCATTAATAAAAGGAAATGGACATAACTTTTTATTGAAACTATTCATGAAGGACTGGACATAACTTTTTATTGAAACTATTCAGGAAGGACTGCTACTCTTATACCATTATATAAACAAGTTGAATCACGTTTTACGATCACCTAATTTAACTAAATTTTACTGATTTTTCTGATCATCGTTCTATTCTCTTCATTTACATTCTTTGCAATTAAAAGCTCTGCAATTCAAATACTTGTTGAATCCTTGAATCAATTTAATATCATTTGATTCAACAGGCAATCTTCTTCCTCAAATCTTCGCATTCAAATCATATACTCGAGGATCAGATTATAGGAAGGTTGTACTTAAACTATTGGCTATCCATGTTGATTCAAGAACACATATCAGAAGTCAAATACTTGTAATTATTGAAGACCTGTGTAGTTTCTCAGGCGAGAGGCATCCTTGTTGGGGCTCGGGCGTACTGACCTATTCCTCCGAGTTAAGAGAGGGCGTTGTTAGTGAATTCCGAAGAGAAGCTTCGGGACTGGACGTAGGGTGGGAAGTCTGAACCAATGTAAAAATTCCTGGTGTCACTTTACTTAGTTTATCACATTTACTTTGGTTGTGATATATCTCTATAACTTATATTTTACCTGCGTAACTATTGCATTAGTTAGCATATCACATGTATTTCCGCTATATCCATATAGGATCATTTTAGGGCATACACATCGACTTTTCAATCCTTACCCTTGACTTGGCATTTGGTAGCTTCCATAGCCTCCTTTAACAGCCTCCTCCCCTCTGCTAGACGCTTCGGCTCTTCGCCGCTCAGAATGTCCTCGTTAAATTCTCTTCATCCAAGGTCTCAACCCTGAGCCTGTGTTTCTCTTCATCAACAAGAACATCCCATACATCGACTAAATTTGTGGGATAGTCTTATATCCAGAATGTGTCACGGGTCTAAAGAACTTGAGCAAAGAAAGATATTAAGAGATGTTCCAAATTGTCCAACTCCCCGTGGACCTCGATAAGTTGTGCCTTAGAAGTAGAAGTAATATCGAGGGAAATATTGGAATTCCCCTCAGCTGTTACATCCCTATGCTCAGCCTTTGCCAACTTGGCTTTTAGATCCGCAACTTCCTTGTTAAGCTTGGTCTTCTCTTTCTCAAGGCAAGTGCATGATAGATTCAATTCGGCATTCTTAGTTGTGATGCCCTCAACTTGCTTCTTAAGAGCAGTACGTTCTTTGTTGTTGGTGTCAAGCTCGTTATGAAAGCACTGTTGAAGTTTGCCATGCAATTTTTGTGCTTCTTAACCTCATGCTCTGCGAGTGCTAGCTTGGCCTGAGCATCATCACATTCTTTCTCCAAGAATATAACACGAGAAGTGTCGCACTCCACATTTGTCTCTGATTATCTAGGTCCAGCTGAAGTTCCCTAATAATTTTAGATAGCATGCGGGCGTACTTGCACGTTTCTTAGTATTACCAATCCACAAAGTCTATTTGAGCTTTGATGTTATTAGACCAGTTGGAGGGGGGAGCCAGTTCAAGATTGGGCACAAAATGCATATTCTTGAAGTGATAATTAGGGAATTGCTCCTTTAAGATGGTTTGTTCTTTCGGCGGTGGAAGGATCAAGCATCACAGATTTTGATGTGCATATGTCGATGGTTTTCTGTTTGGTAGGAATGATAGTCATGCCACGCTTATCCTTATTCTTGTCCCTGGACTTATCTTTGGGGTCAGAGTGCTTCTTTGGTGGTTTAACTTGAGAATACAACTCTTTTGGAAGAACCGAAGCTCTGGGAACCTGCTTATCCCCCTCACGATGGCTTTGGTGACTTTTATGTTTATCAGAATCTGAGCGAGCCGCGGAGCGGGAGCGTGAGGATTGATGATTTTATGATGGATAACATCTCTTATTGTCCCTCCCGTGGTTATCTCAATAATCACGCTCGACATTAGACGTGGGGAGACTGTGGCGGAGTTTCCTGATGTCATAGATTCAGTGAGACATCATCCCTGCAAAGTAACACAAACCATTGTTAGAGCCAGGAGTAGTATAACACATGGGTGCTGTGACGTGCCAGTGTTGTGTATGTCCTAAGTGTTTCCCCATGATGGACCAGAGTCTGGAGTCTGGATAGTAGGCATTGTTTTCCCGGTCTTGAAAGGTGTGACTTCTTCCATGGAGACAGGAAAGAAAGAACCTGAGCCGATGTCCTGGGAAGAATATATAGTATCTAGTAGAGGGAGATCACCCAATTCCTTAAGTATAGAATCTCGAGTCGGCGACTTGTCAGGAGATGGGGTCCTAGGAGAAGGTTGCCTCTCGATAGCAGATGTGTCTTTCGGAGAAGAACCCATAGGCTCCTCCTCCATAGGCTTTTCCGAGAGTTCCTCGATGAATACTTTTATAGGAGAAGGGATCTAGAGTATTTCACCAACATCTTTCTCAGGAGTTTTCTCCTTCTCCCTCGGTTGAGCTCTTGATTTGAGCCTGTGGGATCTTTAATCTTCGAGCCCTCTCCAATATCAGACGTCACTATCGTTTGCCCCTCAGCTAGGTGTATGTCCCTAGTTCCCACTGGTATAAGAGGAACTTGAAATGAGGGCACATATACATAAGTACGACCCCCACCAAGTCCTATACTTCGCTGCTGACTAAGAAGACGATGCCGATGAAGAAACTTGTCCACTAAGCACTTTTTGACCCTCAAGAAATCTGGATTAGCATTCAATAAAGTGTTTAGACGGTCTTGGTAGACTTGGTCTTGCGGTTTCTTCGGATTTGGAACTAAAAATAAGAAAGAAAGGTCAGTGAATCCATAAATGAAGTTGATAAGAAAGCCAGATTTTGAAACTCACTGGATTGAAGCCACTTCCTAGCACACTCGGGCTCGTGTCGAATGTAGAACCAGTTAGGCCTTACGCTGCCCACATTGCTGAATCCGTCAATAATGATCTTTCTCTTGGACATAGATTCAAAATAAAGAAAGGAAGGAGTCTCACACTGGCGATGCTTAAATGATAGAAGAAAATTACATCCTCAAAAGTGGGATCCACACCTAGAACCTCCATATATGTTATGTACAATTTATACAAATATGAGTAGGCTGTTGGGTGGAGTTGCATAGGAGCTATTCTTAATTGTCTTAGAAAGTCGACGATGAAAGGAGGGAACGAAGGAATAGCCCCAACTGAGCACATTACCCGACTTATTGCCATGTAACCTTCTAGAGGATTGTGGGATCTACCCAATATATTCTTGGCTACCCGAACTTCATCCCAGCATATCCCATGCCTTAGACATAATTGTCGGAGTCTTAGCTCATCGGTAGTGGACACCCAGGAATCACCGGGTTCCTATAGAAAGATTGCATCATTGAACATATTAGAAGCTCGATTGTCGCCTACTCCTCCTACTTCCTCACCCATAAATATTCCTTCATCGGACGATTCCACATTCTCATGAATGTCAACTTCGAATTCTAAATCCGTACTGCTTTCTTGAGTTAGAATCCAATGGAAGAATGTCGGGATTAGTTGAAGACTCTGGAGGTTTTCCTTTTTCAGATTCTGAATATATTGTCAGGTATCTCTTGGACATGTTTGTTGTACTATCCCAAAAATGTGGAAGATTAGAGTATAATAACCTGTGCACCCCCTTATATATGCGGTGAAAATACGATAAGCAAGATAAAGGAAAGAAACAGTAAAGGCATGTATTTGTTTGATGTGCATCACAATGTTGAAGAAGTTCATGTTCTTAAGTCCAGAATTTCTCAAGTAGATATGTTGTGCCAATTAAGTTCAAATTCTAAAAGGCTTTATTCTAACTGTCCACGAGAATGTGTGATGTGTTAACTTTGGTCGAGTTGTATATATACATAATGGAGTGCTACTTGTTATGATCCACTTGTTTGTCGATTTGGACGTATGCATATATTTATGTGTGTTAGCCATTTCGGTGGCATGTGCTCAACTCAAGCTCTTCAGGTCGAGTAGCTCCGGGTCGAACTCGACCTGGGTCGAGAATTTTTGAACTGAGTCTTTGTTTTGATTTTTAATCCCCTTCTCTCATTTCTTCTGGGATTTCACCAAAATACAAGCGGTCCTCAGGTCGGGCAACCTATTCGACCCGTTAACGCCAAAGCCAATCCATACCTCTCTCTCCCCATTCCATCTTCCTCTACAGACAGTTCCGCCTAGATTCCCACTGTCCGTACCCATAACCTCTCACACCATCAGCATCCACCAATCGAATCACTACTTCGATAGGGACACAACCACCTATGGTGGCAATTCCAGCACTAAGCATGGCAATTTCAACCAAGCATGCATAATTCAAAGGAAAATCTAAGCAAATCCCATAAAGTCGAATCTAAATCTATGCATAGTCTCGAATTAAAGTGTGAATCGAAGGAATCAATGGACCATCTATGAATCGGTGTCAAAATTGAAATAGAGAAAGTTAGGGTTTGGAACGTGGAAGGGCTTAGTAACAAGCAAAATAAAGGAAGAAGAAGATGGAATGCTTTAATTTATATGCCATACAAAGTGACCATTCGCATCCCTTGAAAAGACTAATTGATGTATTCGTTCGAGAGCAAACAGGAAAACCTGGAGCTCTTTAAGTCGAAAAGCCATAGTGTTGAATATTTTCGATCTGAAGTTATTCCTTATTTTTCGACCCGATGAACTACAACAAGGAAGAAAAGAAATGCTTTTGGCAATTACTAAGTGTTCATAATGACGTACCATGGACATGTACAATAAATGATTTCGGTCTTTTTACTTGACGAAGATTAGTGGATTTAACTGAAAAATGGCTGATGCTCCCATTGAGAATCCGGAATTGCCCGATGCAACAAAGAAAAATGTGGAAATGGTCCCTTATTTATATACGATGCACAAAAATTAAGAGTTACACTTCACGAATGGACATGACTGCTGATTGCTGTTTATTTGAGAATGGACGGATTTATGGGTTCAAAGCATGCCTCATCTACGATAAGATGTACTTTTGGGGGTAAAATATTGGCCTACTTTGTGACTAAGCCACCAAAGTTCAAAAAATCATGATTATGTGTGTTAGAGAACAAGATCCGTGCCCATTCAACAACTAGAAGTTGGGTCAAACAAAACAAGAGTTGTGGGTCGAACGGGACATAGGGCTTTGGTGTTAGTGAGATCAAGGAACCAGGTCGATGTTGATTAGATCGAATGAATTCAACCCGACCGATGTACGGATGTGAATCGCGTATAGTAACCACCCACTATCCCCAAAGGACAAGAGGGGAATGAAACATGGCCACAACCCATGATCCATCCGAACTGCCTCCACTAACTTGTTGTAAAACTGAGCTCATTGCCATGTATTCAGTAACTATTCCCACCAATGAAACTTGACCCGTCCCTATAAATAGCCAATTCGAAGATGGAGGAAGGACTTTTGCCTCCTGAATATTTGAACACACTATATCGCTCTGCCATTGTTGTTCGTCCTGCAAGCAGTTTTATCTTGTTTGAGTGAATTCCAATACTTTAGAGAGGAAATTGATTGTAATATGAGTGTTGAGAGTTTCTAAGCATTGTACGTGTACTTCCTTGCCGAATATAAGGATTATAAAGTAGAAGTAGGCTCGTTAACTTCGAACCACTATAAATCTTGTGTATTTGCTTTTTTGTTGTTTTTTGTTTATATTTTTTCATTATTCTCTTCATAATCTTGTCTATTGGGTGTTAATGCCATTTTTGGTCTAACGATTGTAATTTTGTTACTCTACCTTATATATGTGAATATTGTCAATTAGGAAAAAGTTAAAACTACCCTTTAGTAACTCTACCACTATTTACATGAACCACTAAAGCTAATTACAGTTGATATGTGGGGTTTTGCCCCTGTCTACTCAGATTTTGGTTACAATACTATGTATCCCTTACTGTCCTATACCATATTTACATGGATTCATTTTTTAAATGCAAATTTGGTACTTAACATGTCATCATAAACTTTATACCTATGGTTGAAAAACAAACCAATCTATTTGTTAAAGTCATTCAAATAAATGGGGGTGATGAATTCAAATCCCTAGGTGCCTATTTTAAAGACAAAGGCATTGTACACAGAGTTACATATTCCTATACATTTTCAACAAAATGGGTTAGTTGAAAGGAAACATAGACACATAACTGAGTCCGGTCTAACTCTTTTTGATCATGCATATCTACCATCTAAATTATGGTCCGAAGCATTTAGTATTGTTGTTTATTTAATTAATAGATTGCACACTAAAATACTTAATAATATGTGTCGACTTAAAAATTTACAAGGTATTAAACCAGACTACAAAAGCACGAGAATTTTTTGGTGATATTATCCTTGCTTAAGACACTACAATAGTAATAAACTAAATTTCATGTATAAACCATGCACCTTTATTTGCTATGCTACTAATCAAAAGGGGTTTAAGTGTTTTGATGATACAGGTAAGATTTATATCAGCATGCATGTAGTGTTCAATGAAAAAGTATTTCCACTTAGTTCAAAAGACATTAATAGAACAAAAAATTGTACATTGTCAACAATTCCATACCAGCTATCCCACAGTGGCATAATGTGTGGAACCATTTAGAGAACAGTGAGGCTGCTGATGCTCAAGATTCACTACCTTTTAACTTAGATGGCAATGAACCCTTGGGGTCTCCAAGTCCTGCCTTCACAGATTCTGATCAATCAAAAAATCAAACACATATTAGTTAGGACTCAACAACCGACACTCAATCTACTAAAAGAGAAGGCAGTTCAAGTAATTCTAATTAATGTAACATACCTACTAATGTTCCACCAGCAATAACTGGGCATCCCATGATAACAAAATCCAGAAAGTAGAATATTCAAGCCAAAAGCCTATACTACTACATCCAATGTACCGAGCCAGAATCACTCGAGCAAGTAGTGTAAAGCAAAGAACGGAAAAAAGCCATGGACAATGAATTTAGCGCCCTTATTAAAAATAAAACATGGGATTTGGTTTGTGTCCCAACCAACAAAAATATTGTGGTTGATCAAGAGAGGATAGAGAGAGATATTAAATGGTAAAACATAAAAGACTACATTGTTATTGCTTTTATTGATTGATTATTACAAAAGATACTTTTTACATTGACAATCCTTTCCTTTATTTATACGTAGTTTGTCCTCATCTAAAAAGAAAATTCTAGAAAAGAATATTTTAGAGTATATTTGGGTCTATTATATTAAATAATTCTATATCAAATATAAACCCTACTCAATACAATTAAATAAAGGCAACATATCTTCTAGCATATTCTCTAACATTAAATAAAGACAACATATCTTTTAGCATATTCTCTAAAAATATTAATATATAAGTATGGTTGGGAAGACACTTAGAAATATACATATATATATATATATATATATATATATATATATATAAGTACGCATGTGTCTGCCATGTCCTTGTAAAAGAAATAGAAGCCGAGTTAGAGGGTACAAGCTAAGTTTAATAATGCTTAAGTATAGGTACTAGAGGAGGGCATGTAAGCATATATAATTGAGTCCTAGTTAAATAAATATATGAAATATGATGAGTAATAGTTTGGATGAAATTGTGAACTAATGTGTATATAAAATGCATAGTTGTATTGAACATAAACACATAAAACTATTGCAGTAAGCCACATTTTCAAATGGCAAGAGACATGAAACTAACATATGTGTACGTAAAGCCTAAATGACTAGTTGTTGTTGTGTGTGTGTGTTTGTGTGTATATATATCTTTAATGCAATAGATTTTAAGATTAAATGAAAAGTATATTTGTAACACCCCACACCCGCTAAGGTCACTCACTAAGGGAATGCCTTAGTTTCGGTGGAGTATTTTTAGTGAGTATAGAACAGAAAAATTACAACAAGACAGATATAAGTAATACTTGAAAATTAAAACATCATTTCATTGCAGCGGAAAGTAAAACATGTTTGGTTACATCACAAAACCATAACAAGGGTCAAGTACATAATATCCATCCTGATAAAATAGAAGTACATAATCCCACTACATAGATAATAGCCATAATAGAAAAGATAAACCGAGCTTTACTTCTACGGTCCAAGCCCCAAAAGATATATATAGCGGTCTGATCCAAGCCCACTAGTGCTAGGCCCACTCTGAAAACCTGAGGGTTGGGAAAAAGATTAAAAAAAAAACAATGGGGTCAGACATAAGTCTGAGCGAGTCCTATAACCTTAACAATACAATCATTAAAGTAATTAGGGTATGATATAAACAAGGTACGGTACCTCTGGGGATAATGACTACACTAAGTAGCCAACTAGACTTAGGATGAACTAAGATAACCGTAAAGACGTATTTACCCACCCAAGGATAATTACTACACTGCACCACCCCAGATCTACCCACCCAAGGGTAATTCCTACACTGCACCACACCAGTTCTACCCACCCAAGGGTAATTCCTACTTAAAGGTTGATCCCACTAAGTGTACTTAGTAATTTTTAATAGTAGTTTCGTGTACCCCTAGCTGACTACATAGGTGTCGTCTGCCCCTATCTCCACTAGGTGTACCCACTACTCCCCAAGCGATCGGCTCCCTAACGTAGATACCCGTGCTGGCCCCACAGTGGGGTGTATCATTCCCCAAAGTGGCAACCTGATAATGTCAACGGTGCACGGCTTATACCTACACGATGCAACAACGTCTTACTTACCAGCCCGGGTCCACACACGCATATGAAACCCGTTGGACTTGCGTTGCCACCGCTAACCCGTTTTGGCCTCTTACAGTCAAGCCCAATATGCGTGTCCCGTCCTCGACTTGGGTCGAGCCCACAAAGATACGTTTGGGATATTGGTTGAAATGGGCCCCCACAAGCTACCCACCTAAGCTTGTCATTTCTAGTGAATCCCACTTAACCCTTTAACCATGTCCACTTACATGTTATAAATTTTGGCTAAGTCTTTTAATCATATTTTAATTGCCACTCAAGGCACCCACTAGATTTCCACATGCCACCCAAGGCACTTACTTGATTCCCACATGCCACCCAAGGCACTTACTTAACCCTTTAATCATGTTTAATTACATGTTCCACTTTGGTTAAGTATTCTAATCGTATTTTCTATTGCCACCCAAGGCAACCCACTAGTTTCCTCATGCCACCCAAGGCACCCCCACTAGTTACTACATGCCACCCAAGGCACCCACTTAACCCCTCATGCCCCACTACATGCTAATTTGGTTAAGTGTTTCTTAATTAATTAAGATCGTAACCTTTGTAAAGACCTCTCACATTAGACTGTCTTTTATGGCAGTTGGATATGCCGGTTGGTTCCGGGCAGCCTTACACCATAACAGAGTCTAACCTCGTGTCTTTACACTTGTCACGTATTTAGTTTATGACTAAGACCTCTAACATTGGGCCAATCATTTGTAGCCGCTGGATTTGCCGGTCGGTTCCGGGCAGTCTTATGCTACAAAAGGGTCCAACCTCGTGTCTTAGTCGATTAATTACACCTAATTAATCACCCCCATAATTTGTATTAATTATCCCTAATTAATTACAAATATTTAAAAATATGGGTAGACCTAACTCAATAGGTAAATTCCCAATTCCATAATATGGGTACACCTAACTTAATAGGTAAATTCCCAATTATGTCCATCCACTTTATGGTATGTTTAATCATACCAACTTCACACAATTTTAAGTGTTCATTAATTTTTTACCCCATCGTCCCCATGTAAATACGTTAACATGACATATTTTAAAAGAGGAGATTCATCATACACACAATGGGTTCAACTTAGCATATCATTAGCATTATCATGGGTTTAAAAGGTGTCAACTTGCATATATGACCATAAACCCAACTTGCATAAATAACCAACCCAAACTTGCATGAATCACATATGTCATAAAGATGGTAACTTGCATAAATGTTCATGTCATAGACCTATCATAAAGGTGTCAACTTGCATACATGTCATAGGTCTAAAAGGGATGAACTTGCACATGTACTTATGTCATACAAAGGGGTAAACTTGCATAGCATGTCACATGTTAACTTGCATATAACCAAACACATAACTTGCATAACATGTTACATATGAACTTGCATATAATCATGCACATAACTTGCATATAACCAAACACATAACTTGCATAACATGTTACATATGAACTTGCATATAATCATGCACATAACTTGCATATAACCAAACACATAACTTGCATAACATGTTACATATGAACTTGCATATAATCATGCACATAACTTGCATATAACCAAACACATAACTTGCATAACATGTTACATATGAACTTGCATATAATCATGCACATAACTTGCATTACATGTTACATATGAACTTGCATATAATCTCACATATAGCTTGCATAACATGTTACATATGAACTTGCATATGATCTCACATATAGCTTGCATAACATGTTACATATGAATCAATGTTCAACATAGTGTTTTGCATAATGAGCATCATAAAACCTAGCATTAAACTTGCATAACATATAGCATAAAACTTGCAAAACACACAACATACACTAGACTAAACTTGCATAAACACATTGATCCACAAACATAGCCATATCTTATCATATCCTATCATAATCAATTTAACAATTGATTATTAAGGCTATAGAAACTCACCACTAAACTCCAATAAGCAAACCCTTGCCAAAAATCACCCAAAAACTCTAGCCTTGAAAATAAAACTTGCAACTTGATGATGAATGCAAGCTAATGATCACTCATACAACTTAAAAATGCTTGTATGAACATGAAAGCCTTCATAGAAATAGTTTAGAAAGAGGATGGAGGCTAGGGTTTTGAGTGGAGGCCATGATCATAGAAAATTTTGGCATAGTTTAGTTAGAGGATAGGATTATGATCATTTAGGGCTAGCTTAGGGTCTTATTTATAGGATTAGGATGTGTTTTAGACCCTTAGATTAACCCTAGGTTAGTTTTGGTCCGTCAGATTTCGTCCCAAGCCCTCCAACCCAGCCCAAAACTCAACCAGGTGCACCCAGGCCAGAATCAGCCGACAGGGCAAGTCGACAGCCCTGTCGACTGCCAAGTCGACAGGCATGTCGACAGGCAAGTCGACAGCACTGTCGACAGCCAAGTCGACTTGGCTGGGCGGGAGTTTTCCCGCCTAGCCCCCATTTCTGCATGTTTCGAAATTCAAATTTCCCGAAAACTTCTTTGGGCCTTAACCGGGTCATACGGACTCCGATTTACAAAATTTCGGACTCTATTTCGCGTATTTTTCCGAGACGAACACAATAACGTAACCCGTTTCCCCTAATTCTCACATCTGAGATTATTAATTCTGTAATTAGTGAATATTAGTGTTAACTGAAATTCGGGGTGTTACAATACTCATTCCAGAATGAAATACTTCAGGATATAAAAGGAACACATTATCTCCTAGTTATATGATAAGTATGGCCGATAGTTAACCTGATAATTTAAGATGCATAAAATGTGTTTAATATATATAATTACAAGTGACATTTATGTGAGAAAAACATGTGCTTAAAACTTTGTTTGGCTGTGTAATGGTTAGTGACTATAAATTAATCAATTTTCTTTTACTTTTAAAATATATTCTGATTAATCAAGTAAAAGAGACTTATGTATGTTTATATACATAAGTTAAGTTTTTATTTTATATACTGATATTCTTATATTGGTGAAAAATGGATCCTGGATATGAATGATTGAAGTGTGATGACCCTGGTTTGTGTAAATTATAAATTAATAAATTTACAAAGAGAAACTTTTTTTGGGCTCGTCTCAGTTGGTATTAGAGCTATGTTAACAAAATACACGGCTGAAGTGATTAAAATTGTAATGTCTGTTCGTAGAACATATCAATCTAAATGTGTACAAACATATAGTAATTAGTTGAGTCTACTTATCTTTTTAAGTAGCATAGAAAATTTAAGGGATTGAATTAATTTAATCATAACTATCATAAGAGGGTTATAGTAGGCCAAGAAATGGACTGAATTATGAAATGAGCAGTTGGATAAATGACATAGGGGTTTGCATGGGATGGTTGAATGATTGTTGCTTATTATGTTGTTTAGCATTGTGATTGTTGAAATGCATGAGTATGAAATGGTGCGCTTGTATATTAACTGTGAAATATGGCCTTACAAAGTTTTAGTGTATTTCTTATATAACATGTAAGTTTGGTTTAGTGTACAGAAGTGTTATCAAGTGATATGGTATAACTTATCTTACCTTTTTACATAAAATTGAAATGCTTGTGTATAGAGTTAATTATTGGTGGGCATGAATTTGTTTCTAATTTATATACTAAACAACCTTAGTTATCTAATAAAACAAGCATGATATGTATATTTGTTTAAAGGAAATGTAGTGATTAACTGATGGATGGAATATGTATGCTGTTATATGTATTGATTAAGATCATGCGTTGTTATAATTTTAATCATATTGTTAGATGAAGATAAATAAGCTTAGATGAAAGTAACCTTTAACCCATTTTCCATAGAGCATTATTGATATTTTTTTTAAGAAAAATATATGGAAATATTTTCTTTATCTTTACATTGAATATTTGAAGTATCATGATGTGTATGTTCGAGTGTTTGCTATTAAGAGGTGAGGAAGAGAGTTATTAGTGAGGAACAATTGTAATTTTATTGATATAAAAAACATGATACAAAGAGTACATATATATAGTGCTATGAGCCCAACGACTTGTACAAAATATACTAAATATGTATGAGCCTAACGGCTAGTATTAAATATACCAAGTACGCATGAGCCTAATGGCTAGTATTAAATATACCAAGTACACATGAGCCTAACGGCTAGTATTAAATATACCAAGTATGCATGAGCCTAACGGCTAGTAGATAATTACAAAACATGCTAAATATGATAAAATGTGTTCACATGCTAAGGCTCTATTGTAACAGCTCTATTGTCTTTCATTATGCCCCTCAGTTCGAACTAGGTTTTCCTTTTTCATTCTGGCTTCCGCCTCCACTTATAACGTGAAGTTCCTCTCTTATTTTGAAAAATTCTTGGTCGAAAGGACCTTTGTGAGAGCATCTGCTCTCTAATAGTATGCGGGCACATGACATATTGCAAGTCTTCCTAATTGCGTTCTTTCTCTCACAAAGTGGAGATCAATTTCAAGATGTTTCATCCTTGAATGTTGAATAAGGTTTAGAGATAAAGATACTATGCTCTTATTATCGAACCAAATGACCGGCTTTCATCTTGGAGTGAAACCAAGCTCCTCCATCAGTGATTCTATCCACATGATTTCAGGTGTAGTGCTTGTCAATGCACGGTACTCCGCCTCTGTGCTAGATCTAGATGTGGTCTGTTGTTTCTTCGTACACCTGGAAATGATATTGGAACCAAGGTAAATGCAGTATCCTGAGACAAACTTTTGATCGTCAATATCGTTTGCCCAATCGGCATCGCTAAAGCACTGTAAGTTAAGTTCCTTTTCTGAATTTAGGCGTATATCGTAATGTCTTGTGCCTTGTAAGTATTGTAACACTATCTTTAATGCCATCCAATGTTCTGATAAAGGGTTCTGCATGTATTGACTGAGTTTATTAACGTTGCAGCATATGTCTGGTCGAGTAATAGTTGCATACTGTAACGCTCCTATTATGCTTCTATATTGTTTGGCATTGTCGATAGCTTCTCCTTTGTGCTTAGATAGTCTTAGGTTACTAATCATAGGCGTAGGTAATGGGTTTGCCTTATGCATATTTTCCCTTTGCGGTATTTCAATGATATAATTTTGTTGGGATAATATTAATTCCCATTGTTTTTCCTAATCACCTGTATTCCAAGTAAAAAAATTTAGTTCCCCCAAGTCTTTAATGATGAAATTTTGATCCAGCTTGTGTACGGTTCTATTTATTTCGTTGCTGTTGTCTCCTGTTATTAGCATGTCGTCAACATATACTAGAATGAAGATAGTTCCATGTATAAGATAGTTCCATGTATGCCCTTCTTCATATATAGAGAATTATCCGATTTAACTTGTGAGAAACGCATGTTAGACAAAGTTGGCTTTAGCTTTTCATACCAAGCTCTCGAAGCTTTTTTTAAGCCATATATTGCTTTGTGTAGTTTGCATACTTTATCACCAGTACCACATCCTTTAGGTTGTTGCATGTATACCTCTTCAATCAATTCCCCATTCAAAAAAGCATTGTTGTCGTCCAGTTGCCTCACATTCCATCCTTTGTTAGAGTAATGGTCAGTACAATTCTAATGGTTGTGGGTTTTATGACTGGAGAAAAAGTTTCGTTGAAATCAAAACCAAATTGTTGTGCGTAACCTTTTGCAACCAGTCTGGCCTTGTATTTGTCAATAGACCCATCTTCTTTTCTTTTTATTTTGTATGTCCACCTACAACCAATCACATTTTTGTGTTTTGGTTGAGTCACTTAGCTCCAAGTGTTGTTTCTTATGAGAGCTTTATATTCAGTGTCCATTGCCTCCTTCCATCTATTTGATCTTATGGCCTGAGTGAAATTCAATGGTTCGATCTCACTGGCAGAAATATTATATGTAACAACCCGTATTTTCAATAACGGGTAATAATGTAAATCGAGGCAGAATTTAATTTAAAAATCTGAATCAAGGGAAACGGGCTATGCCATTGCGTTCGTCTCGGAAAAATACGCGAAATAGAGTCCGAGTTTTCGAAAATCGGAGTCCGTATGACCCAGTTAAGGCCCATGGAAGTTTTCAGAAAATTTCCATAATTAAAAACAGATTTAAAATTTAAATTAAAAAGAAGGGTTGGGCACAGCTGGCGTCAGCGGGAAAAACTCCCGCCAAGACCCCCAAGTCGACAGGCCTGTCGACAGGGGTCTAGGGGAGTCGACTGCCCTGTCGACAGCCCTGTCGACAGGGGGTGACCAGGCAGACACGCCTGGTGCACCATTTCCGATTTGGGCTTGGTCTTGTGGCCTGGTTCTAGAGCATTCCGAAATCTGACGGGCCAAAATTCACCTAGGGTTAATCCTAGGGCTTAAAACACTCTAATTCTCTATAAATATACCCCTAATCCTACCCTAAAGCCTCATTAATCAATCTAGCAACTAAACTATGTCAAATTGAATCCTCAAATGGCCTCCACCTAGAAAACCCTAGCCTCCACTTCCTCAAAGTTTAATCCTATGAAGATATGATGATCATACAACCTTTTCTATGTTGTATGAATGCTTAATAACTTGCATACTTCATTAAGTTGCAAGTTTGATTTGCTAAGTTTGTGTTTTTGGGATTTTTGCAAAAGGGTTTTCTTATTTGGAGCTTGGTTTTGAGTTTTCAAAGGGCTTCTTCATCTTATTTTGTAGATTTGTGACTTCATTTTGGTTGTAAGCCCTCTTACCTTCACTTTACAAACTCTAAAGTTAATATGTGGTGAAAGTTGAGATTTATGTGAGTTTATTTGATTATGCATGCTTATGCGAACTCACTATGCCATGTTTTACATGTTTCATAAGTTATGCATACTTATGCGAACTGACTATGCCATGTTTTACATGTTTCATAAGTTATGCAAGTTCACCTTACCATGTTGTACATGTTTTATGGGTTATGCATGTTTATGCAAGTTCATCCTACCATGTTATGCAAGTTTTATGGGTTATGCATGTTTATGCAAGTTCACCTTACCATGTTATGCAAGTTTTATGGGTTATGCATGTTTATGCAAGTTCACCTTACCATGTTATGCAAGTTTTATGGGTTATGCATGTTTATGCGAGTTCACTATGACATGATTTGCAAATCTAACATGTTATGCATCATTATTATGATATGTGAAGTTCATCATGTATGTTATGCCAAGTTACCTTTTATACCCTTATGCGTTATGACGAATATGTAAGCGATATAATGACGTTGGGGGGTTTTGGGTAAAACTTAAAATACATGAAAATATAAGATTGGGAATTTACCTATTAAGTTAGGTCTACCCCTTGGGAATTTACCTATTAAGTTAGGTCTACCCAAGTATTTGTTAAACTTGTAATTGTGTTTTAAAAGTGGACATGACACTTAGAAAACATAAGTGTGGCCAACTCGAGGTTGGGTTGAGTTTGTAGCGTAATTCTACCCGGAACCGACCGGCTTAACTAGTGGCTACAAACAATAGGACCCAATGTGAGAAGTTGGTCATGTGGTGCCAAAACCCGAGGTTAGACTAAGTTGTGGTGTAAACCTACCCAGACCCGCCCGGCCTAACTAGTAACCACAACAAGGTCTAATGTGAGAGGTTAAGGTGCATTAGATTAATTAATGCCTCATGATTAGGGTTAAGTCATGGCCCACAAATACTTAACCAATAATGGGGATGCGAGGATTAGATGGGGTTAAGTGGTTACACTTGACTAATTTAATCCAGGATTAGTGAGGGGTTAAAACCACACTTAACCCTCTTAGAAACCCTAGCAACGTGGTCTGTTCCAGCAGTAATCCCAGTTTGGTATCACTACAACCCTACAGCTAGGATAGGGCGGGGCACGATTACTGGACGGATGTAAGCGACCAAAGCGACGGCTGAGTGGTACAGCGGTGCGGGTCCGGCGGGCTACGGACGTGCACGTAGTCCGATGTTGGACAAACTCGAGGCACGGGTACCAGTAGGTTTAGACTGTGCATTATTGCTTAGGTGTCTGGGGTTGCCACCCGAGGGCTTGATACACCCAAAGGTGGACCCAGCGCAGTCTGACTACATCCATGTGGGCCGTATGGACACCAACACTGGACGTGTTAGGTTTATAGGGAGTCGATCGACTAGACCGTTGGGCTGGACCTTATACTAAGGTCACTTCATGTTATTGGGCCAAAGTTTGGGCTAAGGGATCAAGATCTGTTTTGTGAGTTTGCTAGTACACTGTGGTGCAAAGTTTAATCTCATCTATGTGATGTCACCTTTATCTATTGCCAGTATGTTCATCTCAGTTTCCATCATGCTGTTAGCTTTATTAGTTTATAGATTGATCGTAGTAGGGCTTACCAGTCTTTTTGACTGACCTGTTTTCTTTCGCTTCTTTTCTTCCGTTTCCCCCCCCCCCCCACAGGTTCTCAGGGAGGGGCTACATCTGCTTAGTGGATCTTTGGCTTGCTTGTTGGATAGCTCATGTATGGATCTGAGCTAGCTGTGGCTTATCTTTTATTTCTGGGGATTAGTACTGATGTTTTACCATGTATTTGGTTCCTACGTATCTAGACTTATGTTGTATTTTGGATCATGACATTTTGGCACTATGTACTTGACTATGTTGGTTTTGTGAGATGATATTGATGGGTTTTTTTTATCTTCTACCGCTGCTTTACTTATATTTATTTTTATATATTCTGTCTTGCGATATCTCTGTGCATGTTTACCTTCACAATAACGCCCCTCCAAAGCTAGTACATTCTAAGGAGTGATCCTAGTGGAGGTGGGGTGTTACATTTGGTATCAGAGCACGAGGTTAACAAGATTGAACAAAATTTTTGAAAAAAAAAAAAAAAAACCTTTTTGAAAAACTATTTTCAAAAACCTACTAAGTATTTTCCAAAATAAAGTCTAGATTATTTTAAGGCTAATCCCCAAAAAGCCACTAGCGTTATCCTTCGTTCCCTTGACCTAATCTTATCTTATCTTTCGTTTCAGTATGGCTGAGAATCTTGCCATCCCAGATGGAGTAAACTACCACTCTGGTATAGGAGACTTCTAGACGCTAGGGCGGCAGCTGGTCCCGCCAACCCTACTCCCACTCCTCCTCCTGTAGTTGAGAATCCTCTCCCTAATATCCCTCCTCCAGCAGTTAATATTCCTCCCCCAGTTGCTGAGGCTCCTCTTCCTCCTCCTCCCCCTCAGCATCCTCAGGTTGAGTTCACGAAGGTTTGTAAAGACTTCAAGGCAATGGGAGGCAAAAATTTCCTAGGCACGGAATCTTTTGTTGAAGCTAGGAATTGGCTGAAAGACACGGAGGACTTGTTTGCTATCTTTAGAATTGATGACGAGAGGAAGATCTTATTGACAGTATGGCTTTTGAAGGACGAAGCGGCCTATTGGTGGGAGGTCACCAATGGGACGAGGCCCGTAGAGACTTGGGCCGATTTGAGGGCTAGATTTATGGCCAAGTTTCTATCCTCCGCTGAGGCGAATTTACAGATGGAGAAGTTCATTGCATTAAAGCAAGATGATATGTCGGTCAAGGAGTATGTTAACAAGTTTAATCAACTGGCCCGTTTTGGTTTGGACTTAGTAAACACTCCTGAGAAGAAAGCTCTCCGATTTGCTAGGGGGTTAAATGAGCCGCTGCAGGGTTTAGCAATGTCGCATATTCCGCATGGAGCTACTTTTGAAAGTTTGGTCGACATGGCTCTGCTTCAAGGTGATGGAAAGAAAGAGGTCAAGTCGGGTGATAACCAAGCAAAGAAGACTGATTCTCAGAACAAAGGCAATCAAGGTGGTCAAAGCAGTCAGGGGAATCAGAGCAAGAACAAGAAGGGGAACAATAACAAAGGCAAGGGAAAGTGCAATTACTGTGGCATAGCTGGACACTTTGCTAAGGATTGCAAGAAGAAGAAAAGGAAGCTTAGTGGTGGATGCTTTTCTTATGGAGAGACTGGGCACTTTAGCAAGGAATGCCCGAAGAAGAAAGGGCAGGGTCAGACTCAGCGTGCTGGACCTTCAGGAGGGCAAGTTCATGCTCTCAATGCCGCTTCAGTTCCCGAGCGAGGTAGTGTTTCTGTTGAGAACCTTGTTTATGTTTCCGATCTTCCAGTTCGTACCTTGTTTGATTCTGGTGCATCACATAGCTTTGTTTCCTCTGATCTTGTTGATAGTTTGCACCTTAGTACTAGCTTAGTGGATGATCCCGTCTGTGTTTCGAATCCCATTGGGGGTTCAGCTCATCTATCTATGATATGTGAGGATTTGAGGATCTCTATACTTAGTGTAGAGTTCTTGTGTAGTGCGTATGTTCTTGGTTTCAAGGGATACGGATTGATACTGGGCATGGATTGGCTGTCCCGATATGGAGCCATTCTGGATTGTGAGCATAGGGTTGTAAGGCTTGTGACTCGCCTGGGCAACACCTTAGAGATTTCATGCAATCCGAAGAATCCCGTTATGTTGTGCTATCTCGAATCTCTCGACTCGTCAGAGGAAGCCCTTCAGTCTGTAAGGGTGGTCCGAGATTATCCAGATGTTTTTGAAGAAGTTAAGGGGTTGCCCCCTAAACGAGAGATTGATTTTTGCATCTATCTGGTGGATAATGCTAAGCCTGTTTCTTTGCCCGTTCGGCATATGGCTCCGCGTGAGAGACGGGAGCTGAGCAAGCAAGTGAAAGAATTGCTTGAGAAGAACTTCATCAGAAGGAGTATATCCGAATGGGGGGCGCCTGTGGTGTTTGCAACTAAGGCAGATGGTTCTCTTCGGCTCTGTGTGGATTATAGAGAATTGAATAAGCTGACTAAGAAGAATAGACACCCGTTACCGAGGATCGATGATCTTTTTGATCAGCTTGTTGGTGCTTCTGTTTTCTCCCAGCTTGATCTTGCTACGGGTTTTCATCAGCTCAGAGTGGCTGAAGACAGTATAGACAAGACTGCATTCAGAACTCCAGACGGATTCTTTGAATGGCTTGTTATGCCGTTCGGTTTGACGAATGCACCCGCGTATTTTGTGGACTTAATGAGTAGGGTGTTTCGGGAGTTCTTGAACAAGTTTGTCGTGGTCTTTGTGGATGATATTCTGGTTTTCTCCAAGGATGAAGAAGAGCACGCGAAGCATCTTGTGGAGGTGATGGATACGCTCAGAGCGCATCAGTTAAAGGCCAAGTTCTCCAAGTGCCATTTTTGGAGAAGGGAAGTCAGATTCCTTGGGCATATCGTATCCAAGCAAGGCTTAGCGGTGGATCCCGCTAAGGTGGTTGCAGTTCAGGATTGGAAGACTCCAAGGAATGCAACCGAGGTGAGAAGCTTTCTGGGTCTTGCGGGTTTTTATCGGAAGTTCATCAAGGACTTCGCGAAGATATCCGCTCCTCTTACTAGGTTGACGAAGAAGAACTTAGTTTTTGCTTGGGATATGGATTGTGAGCTTGCTTTTCAGAGGCTCAAGAGAGCCCTTACCTCCGCACCCGTTCTAGCTTTACCCGATGGTGGTAAGATATTTACCGTGTACACTGATGCTTGTGGCACGGGATTGGGCGCCGTTCTGATGCAAGAGGGCAGAGTTATATGCTTTGGTGGGAGGCAACTTAAGGTGCATGAGAGGAATTATCCCACTCATGATCTAGAGCTGGCAGCGATTGTATATGCACTCAAGGCTTGGCGTCATTATCTTCTGGGAGAGAGATTTGAGCTGTATACTGATCATAAGTCTTTAAAGTATCTCTTTTCGCAGAAGGATCTGAACTTGAGGCAGCAGAGATGGATGGAGTTTCTGGCGTCTTATGATTTTGAGATATCCTATACCCCTGGCAAGGGGAATGTTGTGGCGGATGCGTTGAGTAGGAAAAGGTTGACACTAAGTCCTCTATTCGTTGAGATGAAGAATTTAGAGTTCTTGGCAACCTTTGATTCTTCCTTGACAGTTGACTCGATAACCGGTTCTTTGGCATATCTAGAGCTCAGGCCTACCCTTCTGGATCAAGTTGGGGCTTCGCAGAAGGAAGACCCTCAGATAATTGAGATCATGGATAAGCTGATTCGAGGGGAGACATCTAGTCACCTTGCTCGATATTCTATAGACGATAAGGGTTGGCTGAGGAGAGACGGAAGGCTTTGTGTTCCGATGGTAGAAGACTTGGTGAGGAAAGTTCTTGAGGAAGCACATCGCTCCAAGATGACTATACATCCGGGTGGAGATAAGATGTATAGAGATATGAAGCGCATTTTCTTCTGGCCTGGAATGAAGAAGGATGTGGCCGAGTTTGTCTCGAGATGTGTTATTTGTCAGAGAGTAAAAGCTGAGTCGAAGAAGCCCGGTGGGTTATTGCATCCTCTAGAGGTCCCGCTATGGAAGTGGGAGAGTATTTCTATGGACTTTATTGATGGGCTTCCAAGGTCCAGGAAGGGGAATACGAGCATATGGGTCATTGTGGATAGGCTCACGAAGAGTGCTCATTTCATTCCAGTGAAGAGCAAAAGGACCGCATCTGGACTAGCATCAGTATATCTTCGTGAGATAGTGCGACTACATGGAGTCCCTTCTAGCATAGTCAATGACCGAGACCCCATCTTTACTAGTCAGTTCTGGAACAGTTTGCAGGAAGCTATGGGCACAAGGTTGAATCTGAGTACAGCTTATCACCCACAGACGGATGGCCAGACCGAAAGGGTGAATCGAGTGTTTGAGGACTTGTTGAGACTTTGCATTTTGGATTTTGGTGGTACTTGGGAAGACCACCTTCCTCTTGTAGAATTTGCTTATAATAACAGTTATCAGGCGAGCATTGGGATGGCACCATTTGAGGCTTTATATGGGAGGCCGTGCAAGTCACCTACATGTTGGTGGGAGACTACAGACAAGCTTATACTTGGACCGGACATGATTAGAGATACATCCGAGAAGGTCGAGTTGATCAGAAGACGAATGAAGGCAGCCCAAGACAGACAGAAATCTTATGCTGATAAGCGGAGGTCTGATTTGGAGTTTGAGGTTGGGGATATGGTTTTCGTGAAGGTTTCTCCTTTGCGAAATGTGGTTCGGTTTGGAGCCGTGGGGAAGTTAGCACCGAGGTTTGTTGGACCGTTTCCAGTCATAGAGAGGATCGGGCAGATGGCTTATAGAGTAGAGTTACCCGAGAAGCTTGCTGGAGTGCATAATGTCTTTCATGTTTCGCATCTCCGGAAGTGCTTGCATGAGTCAGCAGAGGTGGTTGAGCCAAGTGTTCTAGAAGATGTGGAAGTAGAGAAAGAGGCTACCTTGAGGAAAGCTCCGATTCGTATCTTAGGGACAGAGATCAAGAAGCTAAGGAACCGTGAGGTCCAGTTGGTGAAGGTTCAGTGGGGTGAAGCCGAGGAAGACGCGACTTGGGAGACTGAAGAGAAGATGCGTAGGCTTTATCCATTTCTTTTTGAGGGTACACTCTCAATCTCTTTCTTTTCCCATCCATGTCTATCTAGTTTATCTAGTTCATCGTGTCTATCTTATCATGAGAACCTTAGGTAGAACCCTTTGGATGAAACATGTGTTTGAGACATGTTATGGTTGATGGATGCAAGTGGTTGCAAGTGGTTGCAAGTGGTTACTCGTGGATGCATGATACACATTAGGCACTAGATCGGCTCACACACTCCTCATATTGCATGTGTATGAGTGTTTATGCTTATTCATGGATGAAAATTGTGTGTTATCACATGGATGTTGCATATGGGTGTATGTTATGTGCACACATATAGATGATATACATTATGTTAGGATTTGCATACATATGGATACATTTCACTAACATATTTTGCATTGATCTTTGCATTAGATAAGTACATATACACACACTCTTGCATATGTGCATACAGCATTTAGAACCTTTTAAGGACAATGGTTGCTCGTGGATGATGTTTTGAGTAGATGGATGATTGGATGGTAGGATACATTCTTCCTAACTTGAAGATTTCGGGGACGAAATCCTTTAAGGAGGGGAGAATGTAACAACCCGTATTTTCAATAACGGGTAATAATGTAAATCGAGGCAGAATTTAATTTAAAAATCTGAATCAAGGGAAACGGGCTATGCCATTGCGTTCGTCTCGGAAAAATACGCGAAATAGAGTCCGAGTTTTCGAAAATCGGAGTCCGTATGACCCAGTTAAGGCCCATGGAAGTTTTCAGAAAATTTCCATAATTAAAAACAGATTTAAAATTTAAATTAAAAAGAAGGGTTGGGCACAGCTGGCGTCAGCGGGAAAAACTCCCGCCAAGACCCCCAAGTCGACAGGCCTGTCGACAGGGGTCTAGGGGAGTCGACTGCCCTGTCGACAGCCCTGTCGACAGGGGGTGACCAGGCAGACACGCCTGGTGCACCATTTCCGATTTGGGCTTGGTCTTGTGGCCTGGTTCTAGAGCATTCCGAAATCTGACGGGCCAAAATTCACCTAGGGTTAATCCTAGGGCTTAAAACACTCTAATTCTCTATAAATATACCCCTAATCCTACCCTAAAGCCTCATTAATCAATCTAGCAACTAAACTATGTCAAATTGAATCCTCAAATGGCCTCCACCTAGAAAACCCTAGCCTCCACTTCCTCAAAGTTTAATCCTATGAAGATATGATGATCATACAACCTTTTCTATGTTGTATGAATGCTTAATAACTTGCATACTTCATTAAGTTGCAAGTTTGATTTGCTAAGTTTGTGTTTTTGGGATTTTTGCAAAAGGGTTTTCTTATTTGGAGCTTGGTTTTGAGTTTTCAAAGGGCTTCTTCATCTTATTTTGTAGATTTGTGACTTCATTTTGGTTGTAAGCCCTCTTACCTTCACTTTACAAACTCTAAAGTTAATATGTGGTGAAAGTTGAGATTTATGTGAGTTTATTTGATTATGCATGCTTATGCGAACTCACTATGCCATGTTTTACATGTTTCATAAGTTATGCATATTTATGCGAACTCACTATGCCATATTTTACATGTTTCATAAGTTATGCAAGTTCACCTTACCATGTTGTACATGTTTTATGGGTTATGCATGTTTATGCAAGTTCATCCTACCATGTTATGCAAGTTTTATGGGTTATGCATGTTTATGCAAGTTCACCTTACCATGTTATGCAAGTTTTATGGGTTATGCATGTTTATGCAAGTTCACCTTACCATGTTATGCAAGTTTTATGGGTTATGCATGTTTATGCGAGTTCACTATGACATGATTTGCAAATCTAACATGTTATGCATCATTATTATGATATGTGAAGTTCATCATGTATGTTATGCCAAGTTACCTTTTATACCCTTATGCGTTATGACGAATATGTAAGCGATATAATGACGTTGGGGGGTTTTGGGTAAAACTTAAAATACATGAAAATATAAGATTGGGAATTTACCTATTAAGTTAGGTCTACCCCTTGGGAATTTACCTATTAAGTTAGGTCTACCCAAGTATTTGTTAAACTTGTAATTGTGTTTTAAAAGTGGACATGACACTTAGAAAACATAAGTGTGGCCAACTCGAGGTTGGGTTGAGTTTGTAGCGTAATTCTACCCGGAACCGACCGGCTTAACTAGTGGCTACAAACAATAGGACCCAATGTGAGAAGTTGGTCATGTGGTGCCAAAACCCGAGGTTAGACTAAGTTGTGGTGTAAACCTACCCGGACCCGCCCGGCCTAACTAGTAACCACAACAAGGTCTAATGTGAGAGGTTAAGGTGCATTAGATTAATTAATGCCTCATGATTAGGGTTAAGTCATGGCCCACAAATACTTAACCAATAATGGGGATGCGAGGATTAGATGGGGTTAAGTGGTTACACTTGACTAATTTAATCCAGGATTAGTGAGGGGTTAAAACCACACTTAACCCTCTTAGAAACCCTAGCAACGTGGTCTGTTCCAGCAGTAATCCTAGTTTGGTATCACTACAACCCTACAGCTAGGATAGGGCGGGGCACGATTACTGGACGGATGTAAGCGACCAAAGCGACGGCTGAGTGGTACAGCGGTGCGGGTCCGGCGGGCTACGGACGTGCACGTAGTCCGATGTTGGACAAACTCGAGGCACGGGTACCAGTAGGTTTAGACTGTGCATTATTGCTTAGGTGTCTGGGGTTGCCACCCGAGGGCTTGATACACCCAAAGGTGGACCCAGCGCAGTCTGACTACATCCATGTGGGCCGTATGGACACCAACACTGGACGTGTTAGGTTTATAGGGAGCCGATCGACTAGACCGTTGGGCTGGACCTTATACTAAGGTCACTTCATGTTATTGGGCCAAAGTTTGGGCTAAGGGATCAAGATCTGTTTTGTGGGTTTGCTAGTACACTGTGGTGCAAAGTTTAATCTCATCTATGTGATGTCACCTTTATCTATTGCCAGTATGTTCATCTCAGTTTCCATCATGTTGTTAGCTTTATTAGTTTATAGATTGATCGTAGTAGGACTTACCAGTCTTTTTGACTGACCTGTTTTCTTTCGCTTCTTTTCTTCCGTTCCCCCCCCCCCCCCCCAGGTTCTCAGGGAGGGGCTACATCTGCTTAGTGGATCTTTGGCTTGCTTGTTGGATAGCTCATGTATGGATCTGAGCTAGCTGTGGCTTATCTTTTATTTCTGGGGATTAGTACTGATGTTTTACCATGTATTTGGTTCCTACGTATCTAGACTTATGTTGTATTTTGGATCATGACATTTTGATACTATGTACTTGACTATGTTGGTTTTGTGAGATGATATTGATGGGTTTTTTTATCTGCTACCGCTGCTTTACTTATATTTATTTTTATATATTCTGTCTTGCGATATCTCTGTGCATGTTTACCTTCACAATAACGCCCCTCCAAAGCTAGTACATTCTAAGGAGTGATCCTAGTGGAGGTGGGGTGTTACATTATATACTTTGGATTTGAAGATGCCTCTCTTTGGCCTAGTGATCATGCGATGTCTAGTTGATTGTGGTGGTGTCTGTTGTTGTGTATCATTATTGCTGGTAGTGTCACTATACTGCATATTTTGATTTAATTGATGTATGTTTGTATCTTTTGAGTCATTTTGTGTGTCTTTGATTTGCTCATTTGTTCGGTTCATAGTTTCTTCCTATGTGTTTAAATTGCATATGTGTTGTTGCTCTTCATTTCTATCAATTGAAGGTGGTTCAGTAATGAATGGCTCGAACCGTATATTATTGTTTATGCTTTGTTCCCCATCCTTTTTGCCAATTTGCTTTTCTGCATAAGTAAACTTGTTTTCATCAAATATCACATGTCTTTTTTCATTTTTGTCCATGCACTTATAGCCTTTTTGGTTTTGTGCGTACCCAATGAATGTGCATGGGCATGATCTCATACTTAGTTTATGATTGTTATAGTCTCTCAAACATGGAAAACATAGACACCCATAAGCTTTCAGAAAACCATATTTTGGTCTAATA
Source organism: Allium sativum (assembly GCA_030737875.1). Taxonomy (NCBI): domain Eukaryota; kingdom Viridiplantae; phylum Streptophyta; class Magnoliopsida; order Asparagales; family Amaryllidaceae; genus Allium; species Allium sativum. The sequence continues at coordinate 636,717,311 of CM060919.1, forward strand.
CTGTATATCATTTCATAAGGGCTTTTATTGTTTAAGACTTTGGTTGGCAACTTGTTAATGAGAAATACAGATGTGTAGAAAGCTTCATTCCAATATTTCATGGGTAATGAGCTTTGTGATAACAAAGTTAGACCAGTCTCTACTACATGTCGATGTTTTCTTTCGAGTAAACCATTTTGTTCGGACATATGGGGGCAAGTTAATCTATGTTTGATCCCTCTTTTGAGAAAGTAATTAGTTAGAGGTTTAAACTCAGCTCCCTCATCTGTCTGAACAACCTTAACAGTACTGTTCATTTGTTTTTCGACATGAGTTATAAATTGCATAACTGTATTGCAAGCTTTTGATTTAGTTTTCAGCATGTACATCCAAATATATATAGAATAAGCATCCACAAAAGAAAGATAATACCTATGTCCCTGATATGAATTTAGAGCCGCGGATCCCCATAAGTCAGCGGCTATAAGCTCCAGTGGCTCATTATAGCTGGTTTCAGAATCACTAAAAGGGAGATTGTGGCTCTTACTGAGTTGGCAATGTGTGCATGTGTGTTTGATAGGTACATTTTTATAATGAATGTTATTATTACGCAGAACAGTCTTAACAGTTTCCAGATTAGGATGTCCTAATTTTACATGCCAAGAATTAATCACGTTACATTTACCGCTATTATTGTCATAATCAACGTTATTGCAGCTGTTCCTAATACAGTCTTGTCACTACTAGCATCTACATTATTGCACCAGAATTCTCCACTTGATTTTGCAGTCTTCAAGTTGTTGAATTTGTATAAACCATCGTATATGTTACCTTGAAGTAATATTTCATGATTTATGGAATCTTTAACTAAGCAAAACTAAGGATGAAATTCAAAGTAAACATTATTGTCATTGGCAAATTTTGATACACTTAACAAATTTTTATTAATCATGGGTAACCTAAGAAGATTGTTTAATTTGAGTTGTCTTTTCCCAAAAATTGTCCCTTTGCAAATGTGTGTGATACTAGCAGTACAACCATTACCCATATGCAAATTCTTCATACCTGTGTAATTTATGCTCCCAATGTTTAAATTTTGAAGATTGCTAGTTATGTGTTGAGTTGCTCCTGAGTCAGGGTACCATTCTTCGAAGCCATTGTCTTCATTTTTTACTTCATCATCATTTACAGCATTATGTCTTTGGTTTGCATCATTATTATTTTGAGCGAAATTCCCTGTTGTTGCCATATTTGCTTGTGCTCTTCTTTATGAAGAGTAATTTTGGCTTACCTGTTGTCCACCTGTGTCTGAATTATACCTGAAGTAACATTTGTTTGCCATGTGACCAAACTTTTGGCATATTTGACATTTCACACGATAGTTGTTATCTCCTTGTATCTGCTTATTTCTAACTGTGGCAAAATTGGTAGAGAACTTATTTTGTGTTGTTTTTCTTTCGTTTATTCTGCCTTCATGAGCGAGGAGTGCTGATCGAACAAATTGTAAATCAGGTAAGGTTTGTTATGTGGCTAACACAGTTACTAGAGATTCGTATTCTTTATCTAATCCACCAATAATAAACAGTATTTTCTCACTGTCGCTGATCTTATGGCCAATAGCATTTAGTTTGTCATATAGGTTTTTAATTTTTCCTAAGTACTCTTTCATGCTTGCCTCCTTGTTTTTAGAATTTTGTAATTCCCTTCTATATTGCATGATTGTAGCATCTGATTGTGAACTGAAAATCTATTGCACAGTGGTCCATATTTCATGAGATGTGTTGCAGCCTACTATCTGTGATAACAAACTCGGGCTTATCGATGATAGCAGCCATGATGATAACAGGCTATCCTGTTTCTGAAATTTTACGTGGTCAGGGTTCGGTGAGAGATTGCTATCTTGGTCCGCTATCATCACTGGTGGTGTAGTTATGGTTCCATTGACATACTCTTGTACTCCATAGCCCTTTAATGCAATTTCAATTTGATATTTCCATAGTATAAAGTTATCGTCGTCCAATGATGTAGTAATGACTTGACTTTTTGGTTTGATCATGTGATGATGGTTTGGTGGGATGCTGTTGATAGTGCTTGCTGATACAGCTGATGAGGCACCGGAATCATTGGCCATTAGATATGAGAATATGACGAGGCAGTTTACTTATAGTTGCAGCCTTTTTGTCTCACTAGTATCCATAACGTTATAAAGATCACGGCAGCATGTAGAGATCCAGAAAGGAATGAAGGTTGAAAGAGGTCTGACACTACAGAGTTGGTGTTGTAGCTGTGATCAACACTTTTGATAAAGAATAAGCCTTTCGCCATTAAGGCTCCAATACCATATTAAGAGATGAGGAAGAGGGTTATTAGTGAGGAACAATTGTAATTTTATTGATACAAAAAACATGATACAAAGAGCACATATATATAGTTGTATGAGCCCAACGGCAAGTACAAAATATACCAAATATGTATAAGCCTAACGGCTAGTATTAAATATACCAAGTAGGCATGAGCCTAACGGCTAGTATTAAATATACCAAGTATGCATGAGCCTAACGACTAGTATTAAATATACCAAGTATGCATGAGGCTAATGGCTAGTAGATAATTACAAAACATACTAAATATCACATGCTAACGGCTCTATTGTCTTCATTAGTGAATTATTGAATTATTAACCCATTTTCCATAGAGCATTATTGAATTTTTTTAAGAAAGATATACATAAATATTTGTTTTATATTTACATTGAATATTTGAAGTATCATGATGTGCATGTTCAAGTGTTTGCTACTTATTATCCATGAATGAGTAGTTATCGTATGCAATTGTATTGTATAGATCTAGCCAGTAATATACCTATATTTGCTTAGATTAAAATTAATGAACCGAATATTATGCATTCCCTGGTAAGTTGTTAAATTGTTGAAGGAAGAGGGAGTAACATATAATTAATATATGCATTTAATTTCTTCCTAACACAACAAGGTATTCTAGAGCTAACCTAAATGCGTAATTGAATGAAATAAATTGCAGCAAATAGCTCACTTAGGTGCTTAAATAAATGCAACTAGGGCTATGTCTGGGTAATGAGAGAATTTGTAAACACAAAAATTAGATAGGGTGCTTTATCTTTTAGATATTGATTACCATAGTTTGAAAAGTGGTTCAAATGCCGAAGTATCTAAGTCATTAAATTGTTGAAGCATCACCTAGTTTACTCATGATTGAAGCATATGTTTGCCTAAGTTATGCACTGAAAACTTTGATCAGCTGTTGTGATACTAGCATCGAAATGTAATATTTTATTTTTTGTATGCATTTCTGAAATAAACTGGCACAAATAGGCTTAGATGGAGTAAAATGATAGTTTGAGACTTATATGTTTTGAATGTGATACATGAGTATACGTGTACCCAACAATGATCTGAATGTATGCGTATTAGTATTAAACGTTTTGAGGCATTTAACAAGGCTTGACATGGCTATGTATGTGTATGTATAGATAGGGTCATGAGGTATATTGACATGCGACCTATATGTATAGGGGGAAAAAATCAAACAAGCTTAAATCAAAAGTTCCTAAATGTAAAGTTACCAAATTGATGAAAAATAGCCTGAGTTAAATATGATTGATGTAATCACTATTGTTAAAAATTGGAAAAAAACTCGTGAATAAACTAAGTTATCACCATAATAAATTCATGGTTGAAAATACTAAACATTTTACCATCAATCCTGAATTGATTTTGAATGGTATGAGTTAGAAGTAGTAAAATCACATACAAGTTGAATGAAAAGCTAGCATGCTACATGCTAAAATGAACATGATAAAAGTTGATAATTTTATTTATATTCTGTGTTGCCAATGAAAGGGAGAATGGAATATAAGTGATATTTGCATATGATCTCTTCCTTACACACCAAGTATAAAATGGATAGGTTTATGTATATGACTAGATGATGAGAATGCAGAAAGAAGAATTTCCTTGAATGTCTAAAATGATAAACAGGGCATGAAGATAAAAATGTCTTGCTGACTTCAAAATGCTAAGTCGGGAATCAAATTTCACTTAGAATGGTCATGTAAAATGTAAAGTTTGGGTTATGCCATGTAAAATGTAAATTTCACTTAGATTGCTGACTTGAAATGCTAAGGTGTTATACATACATACATATATATATATATATATATATATATATATATATTTGAAAACGATATATATATATATATCTTGAGTGTGATGTGTAGATGCATACCGACTATATTAATTTGATTATATTTGTGAAAATAATAGATGGAATAAGTGACAAGATTTCATGGCTTAAGTATTACTAACAATTGAAATGAAGCATTGCATTCTAAAGCGAAGAGGTAGAAGTAGTTATATGAAATAAAGTATGTTCAAAAAATAAAAAGTACAAGCAATATTATGAATGCTTAAAATTCTAAGGATTGGCACAACCCTAGCTTATCTTCCAAAGGCAATACTTTGAATAAAAGGGACTCTGTTTTGATGTGTATAGCTTAAATATGTATTTACTGATTTTGTATGACAATCCAACTTAGATTGAAGCTCTTTCATTTTGAAATTTTTGGAGTGGGATGTTGGATGATATGCATGCCAAATAGTAATTTGAATATACTTTCATTGGATATTTCTAAAGAAATGACCAGGTTCAACATGACCCAGAAGTGCAAATGAAATGAGTTAAAAATATTGGCATAAGTATGAAGAGTTATATGTTCTTATTTTCACATATAAATGGTATTAGCGTTTCAGACATATCCATATAATTAGATTATTTGCTGAAACAAATAAGACTTGGAATTGCAAAATTAGAAGATGTGGAACTATGATGTTCAAAGTAATGTTTAAAAAAATCTAATTAAGAAGCAGGAATTTAAATTTAAGGTAGCTTAGATCCAAATAAAAAAGTTTTGTTAGTAGTGTTCCATTACAAATACAATATTTACTTTGAATGGATATGTTTAGTGATAATTGAATATATAATATGAACTTGTTTTGAAAATAGGCATATAAGAACAAGTCATGTTATTGGCTTGGGATAATATGAATTAGTTTTGTGTACTGATTGATTTTGTTTGAATACCTGATGTAAGTTTGATAAAACTATAGGATACAATTTCTAGAAGGAGGGGGTATATGTGATGACCCTGAGTTTGCGTAACGTTTAATTATTTAGCAATAAAAGGAAAATCATCTTAGAAATATATACACATAAGTTGTATTTTAATGTACATAATATATAGTGCACACCGTGCATGTTTTTTTGAGTATGATGATTTTTAGAAATAAAAAACTATGTGAATATTGGTGATAAAAATATAATAATTCATATTTATGAGAATAAATAAAGTAATAGGTTAATGCAAATGAAATGGTATGTAATTATCATACTATATGGATTCCTAGACATGTGTATATACATTGCGAATGTTTAAAGTTGGACTAATTTCAATGGCAACTGATGATTAACTCGCCTCTGGCGATTTCATCTGTTCATCGCGTTTTTGCGTCTTACTCTCCATAAGTTCCCTATTTTGCCTTGCTTGTGCCTCCGAAAACTCAATTCCAACTGCGATGGCACTAAAGAAAAAGAAATCGCCTTCTAGTTCTGTACTTTCTTCAACTTCTGCTACTCGTTTTGGTCGTTGCTTCGCTGCGCCACCTCTTAAGTCCGCCACTGGTGAGATTGTAACCAATTCAGGAGCTCCTACCATTGTTGATCCGCCACAACCTACATCATTAGTTTTAGGTCTACATGAAGCTACAAACTCTCTGTCATCATTAGTGGAAGAGAGTGAAACCACTCAACCCCTGGCTGCCGTATGCACTCCTCTTGTTGAGGATGTTAATGTCGGCACGCATATTTCTGGTGCCTCGCTATCCAAACTTTTCGACATAGCTCAACCTACCTCATGTTGGGTAAGCAACTCTATTCCTCCCTTACATACTGATGTGATTATTGTTGAAGCATCAACCCTCAGCAAATCGATTTGAATAGATAAATATGCTTGCAATGGGATATACAATGTTGTTAGCATTAGGAATGAAGTGAATAATGCTTTGTTTCCTGGTAAGGTGGTCATGCCTAAAATCACTTTAGTCTAAGCTAAAATGGGTATCCCTCTTTGACACCTACCCCAAGAACAAAGGCATTTATGAACCCTGTAACTTTGAAAAGGATGACGTGGATGATATCCCGTCAGAAGTAACTGAAGTTGGAAAAGATTTTTGGTCTGGCTGCCTAGTGGGTTTCTTCCTTGGCCCCCCACCTTCCTATTTGGTTGTTAAGGAATTATGTGGTTAAAAGTGGCAAATTAGAGGTGGTTGTAACAATCCGGAATTTTGACAATAGATTAGTTAATTAATTAGATTTCAAAAATAGGAATTTCTGCAAATGATGGAATTTGACAATGAAAATTTAATCGTTGCGTTCATGTTGGATTTCTGGTTAATTTCATGTTTGGAGTTTCACGAACGGAGTCCGTATGAAAAAATTACAAACGAAATACGAAAAATGGATGGAAATAATAAAATAGGATAAATAAAATATTTTATACCATTTATAATCTGCCTTCATTGGGCGGCCCTTAGGGAGCGCTCGACCGCTTCGAGCAATTACAACCCAGTGACGGCTAGGGTTATACAGGTTTTTAATATATAAATATTATACGAATGGACAGATGTTTGTTTAATCAAATCTAACGGTTCATGTCCAATTCCACTCCAATAAATAAAGGGGTAAGTCCTCATTCTTTTCCACACAAATATTTAGGCAGCAGCGAAGCTCTGTGTTAGACCCAAAAATGGCTCTAACACCCAAACTAAGGATGATTGTAAATGAAATAAAAAAGAAAATGAAGAAAATACGCAATTTATAGTGGTTCGGCATTAAAGAGCCTATGTCCACTTTGAATTTCTCTAATTGATGATACGAATGCAAGTACAATGATTGTTTTCACTCAATTCCACTCATATAACGAATAATTTCACTCAATCTTCTCCAAAATGTGCTTAAAAAAGGTGATTGTGATCTGAATAAAGTGATGAAAATCGGTTATGGAAGAAGTTTTTGTTGATGATTTTCTCAAAAGATCCCTTCAAATGATGCTTTATGGCCTATTTATAAGCAGAAATTTCCCCTGGAAGGCCTTCAGTTCGGATACACGTGGCAGCCATCTCGTTCGGTTCGAGATAAGAAGCCCTGAGATGTTGCCAGCACACATCTCTATTTGGGTGAATTTGGGAGAAACCGCTCCGCTTTTTCAGGAGGTCGTGCATTGTTGGTATAGAGTCGTGGTTCGGTTCGGATGACTAGTAAGGGTTCGGATCGGAAGGAGCCGATTCGATCCGAGTGAGCCTTATATTCTTCATCTTCTGAGCTGTCTGCCTTAGTGTGGGAGGGACCGGTTCGGAAGCCTCTGAACCGAACCGACTTCCTGGTGCTCATTACCTTTTCTGAATCTATTTATCAAGTAATTTCTCAGCTTTGTGTAGCCTAATCACAAAACAGGCTAACATTTTGCCCCCTCGAAGCACACATTTATTGAAAATAAAGTGTGCTTCGAAACAGTCTGTGCTTTGTTTTTTGAATTGGAGTCGTTGAATAGGGTCTTCCATTCACTTGTTGCTTCATCAAGTCACATCTTTTGTTGTCTATAAATACGTGATGAAATGCATAAATTGCTCCCGTTATTCGAAATAACTTCAAGAACTTCCTTCAATGTTCAAGTAGCTCCTCCAAGTAAACTTTGATAATGCATATTTATTAACTTGTTGCTTCTTCTTTCGGGTTGGTCTCGCGCATTGAGTTGACTCAGGTGGTTACGGTTCGGATGAAGCTTGTCCGATCCGATTTGGGTTTGATCGGCATCACATCACAGGGCTCGAAGGCTGTGGACTTCTTTCCTAAACGAGTCGATCTGAGCATTGGGGGCCCACAAGAAGATGAAAAGCCCCTTATCTTTATAAATTTACAGAAATTCCTTTATCCCCTTCTCATTTTAATCTGATTTCACTCTTAACCAATCTAGAACCCTAATTCTCCAAACCTCCAAAATTCCTTTTAGATTCTAAAATTGAAACCCAAGGTGGGTTTAGGTCTCGTTTTTCCTTTGATTTAATCATGGATTTTGCAATATTTATAATTGAACTCCTCTTTAACTCGCGCAAGTCCGAGATAATTAACGTTGATATTGATTTTGGGGATCTTTAGCTCGCCGTCGTCATTGTTGGTGGAGCTTTTCACCAACTCGGGGTATCAGAGCTGGTAAACCTAGTCGTGGAATTGCATGTAACTGTTCGTGGATGAGGCGTGGGTCTTAATGATTTGTGGATGGAGATAGTGAGTATTTGAGTGGGTATAGGAGGAAGAGAGATAACGAGTTTGGAGGAGAAGAAGCGGGTCGGTTCGGTGCAAAGGAGGTCGTGGTATAGACATTCAGGGGGAGAGGATTGGGTTAAGGATGAATGGACGAGGATTAAGTTATCGAGAAAAATCTGTGACCTCGATTCGGATCGGAAGAGCCTAGATGGGGTGAAGTTCCAGAGACACATGAATGAAGGAGAATAAGCTTAAAGTCATCAGGGCGGTTCGGTTCGATGCTAACTAACTCAAATGGGCTTCCTCTCTGAAGGTCCATCCGACCCGAACACAGTTGTGCTTAAATCCGGATCCGATCCACTTACAACATAGATACCCGAAGTAATTCATTGATGACGAAATCATCCGACCGTCCTGTTAATTACAGATGCACCCGAACCGGTCTGAAGCTACGCTAGTGTGATTCGACCAAATTAATCAAAATTAGATATAAATTTTGATTTCATAGATAGTTAGGATAGAGCCTTTTCAACAGAAAATTTGGATTATTGATGAATACATTATTGTCTTGCACATCTTTGCATTACATTCCTTTATACAACTATCTTGTATTATTGCGTACACACTTGCACACTCTAGCTCACACACATGCACGTGGGCAATCTTACTCTGACTCTTGCTATTGTTTCTTCAATAGTTTAGCAGAAATGGCTGAGAGACGCTCATCAAGATTAGCTGAAAGAAAAATGCTACCAGATCATTCGAGAATCCACGCATTGAAGACATATCTTCCACTTCATATTCGTGTTGGAATAGTTAAGGTCCAGACTACGAAACGGGAACTCATGAAAGTGATGTGTCATCTGGGGGCAATGTCTCTTTGGGTGAGGAAGAAGAAAGAGGAGTTGGAGATAATCGAGCTCCGGATGAGCTCGGGAATGTTACTATTTTGGAACTTCCAAAGGATTCGGTCGAATCAACGATCGACAATGACAGACTCACGCGGATATGTCTAAAACATGGGATTCTTCGAAAAGACACAGAGTTGCCCTCGAAAACGTATCGTCCCCATAACCCGTCGGAAGGGTACATGGCTATCACCAAATTGATGTGCCTAGTTGGGGCAATACCTCCGTTTCCGCCATCCGTCGTCAATTTTCTGAAACAACTGCGGATTGCCCCCATGCAGCTTCATCCCAACTCCTATGCCTATTTGTATACTTTATACATAGCATACCAAGAAATTATACGTGTAGAGCTTAATTTTGAGGATGTTCATTTCTTTTACAATTTCAAGCATCGAACCAACGACAACCCATCTTTTGTATACTTTGAATCAGTGCCAACAAGGAAAATTATGACCATTCCGTTTAGCAGCAAAGCTGGGGACCCGAAACCTGAATGATTTTATGTTAAGCAGCAACCCGGATGTGCCAGAAGATGGCTTAAGTCAAGTAATGACCCTGATCCTTTAAGTTTTAGTCCCAGCCTTTATAATAAATTTATTAATCATTGTTTGTTTTCACTCGTAGTTCCTAAGTCACCACGAGAGAAGCATCCGATGCAGTTTCATCGTTTAAATCGGTTACTTAATTGTGATAAAAAATTCTTGACAATCAAACTGTTTAGTAGACGAACATCTCCATCGGCATCGACTAATTGCTATAACTCGTAGCATAGGCCACAAGGAAGGCCCTTACGTGTACATACCTCCAGTTGAAGGGCCAATCGATACTCCATTTGAGAGGGGAGAAAGCTCCATAAATCCAACAGCACCCCTCAGGGATCCTTCTTCTCCCTCCACGACTCAAGATGATATTTTATCAAACATCGCAGAAAAAGATAGGGACAACCATATTACTCCCGAGGATGCTGCTACTCCTGAAAGACAGATATCTCCATAAGAGTTTTCGTTAAATACTCCTCAAGGAGATGCTGCTACTGGGGATGATTCTACATTTCAAGGTTTAGGGAATATTCCCTTGCCCGAGACTCTTTACACCTCAGAGGATTTCAGAACAAATCCCTTAACCTTTAATTCCTCAGAAGAAACCACTCCTGTGAACGCTAAAGGGACCATGCATACTGGCCTAACTTTAGGCTCTGGTTGGTTGGGGGAATATCACTTAGGGTGCACACAAGACATTGGCACTGCACGTCACAAGACTTATGCTTTGTGTAAACATTAGTTCTAAACTCTACATATTTTGTTTTGCAGGAACCATGGTACGTCCTCGTTACGATATTAGGAAGATCCGTTCCAGCGTGCCCACACACGATTCCGACACTGAGTTTGACTGTCGTGAAAGCCATGGCAGGGACCATAGGAGGCATTATGATTACAACTGTCCTCATTCTTCGTGCTCTCGTTCTCCTCGTCGGTCCGATCCAGACAAGTACAGGAGCCAAAAAAGTCGTCACGAAGGGGAACAAACAACCTTCTAAAGATCCGACTCTTCCCAAAGAGAAGGGTCCTCAAGAGAAGCAATTATCTAAGCATGTTGACTTACTGGATAAATCTAAAATTCCTGAGAAGAGGTCAAGCAATGGAGATAGGTCCATGGTACTTGCCAAGCGAAGGAATATTGAATTATCTATATCCAAGCCCGTGTCGCTCGACGACGAGAACAAGGCAAGATTAGCAAATATGAAAATTCAATTTTCGGATCATTATATTGATCGTATGGCGTTTGTTCCCACGCTTTAACCTATTCCTCGGAATTGTGCAGACAATGCTAAAGCAAAAAATCAACTTAGTGGATAAACAATATATAGAATGTATAAATATTCGCGCAAGCTTTCTAATCTTATCAAGGATCTCATCATTGATTTTGGCCACATGAAAGAAATGGCCGATTATGATGCAAGCATTTTGAAGAATTTGGAGAAAGATTTGGAAGACGCACTAGCTCAGCTTGCTCTCGCCCAACCAGATGAAAGAAAAGCCAACATGAAGAACTACAAAAGTGTTATCACACGCTCTTGGACTCCCATAGTCAAGAGCGCCTAGATCTAAAGAATCAAGCTGAGGATGCTAAGTCCGAAAGTGTTAGAGTACAATTTGCTTGGACTGTCCTCGAATAAGAGAAGGTTGAGTTAGAGAAGAAAAACATTGATTTAGCGAAGCGAAATGCCTAACTGGAAGCAAAATTACTGGAGGCTGAATCTAGAGAAGTGTTGGCCGAGGGGAACATAAGCATTGCCCTCAAATCTGCCGAAGATGTTCAAGAAAAACTTTCCGAGGTGCAGAAGGAGTTGGATGGTTATGGTGAGCTGATAATAGAATTCTTTGCTCAAGTGATCCGTCGTCGGGATATTTCTTAGATTGAGGATTACCCTACGACCCTGGTTTATGTATGGGACCAAATCATCGAGTGGGAAAAGAAAGAGCTCAAGGTGGACTCCATCGATGAAAACAAGCTCATGGAGAAATTCCTTAAGGGTGAGGAGCCGGCGCGTCTGGCCGAAGGGCATCGACTTATTACTGTCGCTATGGAGGAAGAAAGGTGTCAGGCCAAAGAAAAGGATATCATCAAAGCCGGTTCTTATTCAGCTACCCTCGGGGCTACCAGAATAGAGGGATACGATCCGAAAAATTCGGGAATTCCTGAGGCATCCCTTTTGTCTTTTATACTAGAATCAGCATCAGTGACTCTAGCCACCCCGATTGAGAAGTCATTTGAAGGTATTTCTACCTTTTCACCTCAGTTTGTCAAGGCCATTTCAACCTTTAGCCATATTATTGGTCAATCAATTGAAGATCCCTCGTTTTCCCCTGAGTTAGCAACTGTCACCTCTCGTTCTGTAGGTACTGAGCCGACCGAAAAGACTGATGGACAACAGAAGTCAAGTACCGATGAGAAGTCTGTCAAGGATACTTAGGAGAAACGGGACGAGGATGCTGCTGTAAAACTGGGGAGGAACTGAAGGCGAGAAGAAGAAGGTTGTCAATAAAGCTCTCGTGCCACCTAATACCGAGACTCCTCACACTGAGGAGATGATAGATGCTCTGAAAGATGACGGCGGCGACGATGGACATGAAGAAGACATTGATGTTGTTATAATTGGGGATTTAGAGCATGCCAGTGATCTAACTTAAGCCGATATGAAGGCCAAACGGGATAAGCGTATGTAGTTGAAAACATATGAAATGGATCCCAAAAGTTTTAAACCTCTTGCGACAATACCTCCTGAGTCAAGGTTAGTTGTTAGACTTTCAAATAGATCAATTACCGAAGAACTTGCTAAAAAAATCTTCTACTGATCCCAACGCTCCAGTTGTAAGTAAGAAGAAACCAAATTGGATTCAAACTGATGCTGAAAAAGAGGAGAAAGAAAAACTTAAAGCTGCCAAGAAAGCGAAGTCCACTCCAAAGTCCAAATGAGAGGCGGTTCTATTTTCATTTTGCATGTTCCTTGGTCTGCCATTGTTGTCGCGAGTGCGGCCCTCGCCTTTGTTTATTAGTTCTTTTGTACAAACCTGCACTTGTGTTAATAAGGTAGTTCGCTTCCCACTATGTCAAATGCCTGTAAGTTCATTATTTAAATAAAATGCAAATAAACAACATGTCATATTTAAAGTCATTACCACTAGACGATAGACAATAAATGTTGGGGATGTGTATGTATATGCCCCCTATCAATCTTGAATATAAGGCCTGGCTAAGGCTTTGTTTGAGATTGATTAGTCTTGACACTTAGTTGCTCCCGACTTTCTGGTGGGGTTAAGTTTCCTTTGTCGTTGATGCTTATTCTTTTAGCATCTTTATACTCTCCTGTCTCATAATCAGGTTAGAGTTTCATCAAGGTGGTCTCTTATCGGGTGCACCATCATGCCTCGGGGGACGTCGTCTTCCCGTCCTTTATACTCTTTCTCAATTCATGAGAGTTAGAGTTGGGAACGTCATCTTTCTATTCCTTTCCTTCTGTTATGCAAACGGTCATTTCGTTCGCCCATGCACGTGCATTGCCCTTAACTTTTTAAGTTTAATTTAATGTTTAATATTCTATAATTAGGGCAGAATAATCGTAAGGAATAATTAAAACAGTGCAGGAAAATAAATGACACACAATATTTTTATAATGGTTCAGGTAAGACGTAGCCTACATCCACTTTAAAATCCTTTGTTCATATAAACAAACTTTTCTATGTAAGTCGTGCCTTTTTACATGGCCTATGAAACAAAAGAAAATAGTACAACTTCAAGTCAAATATCACCGCAAATGTTGAGCGTTCCAAGCTCTAGGAATTTCTTCTAAATCCACGATCGTTAACTTGAAAGCTGTCGTTTCAAGTTTCTATTGGATGGTGAATGGTCCTTTCCACTTCGGGCCTAGACGAGCGGGAGGTGGAAAGACTCGCTTCAGCAACAGATCTCCAGGTTCGAAAGTCCTAAATTGAACCTTTTTGTCATAATAGTGTGCCACTTGACGTCAATGCCTCGAAGCACGCAAATTCGCTTCGTCCCTCTTCTCTTCAACCATGTCCAGGGACTCTAAGAGGGGTGCTTTGTTCGTCATTGGGTCATAATACATCACCCTTGAGAGGGGACTTTAAGCTCCACTGGAATTACCGCTTCTGATCGAAGAAGAGTGAAAAATGGGTATGACAAGAAGCCGTCTTAAAGGTTGTTCGATAGGCCTACAAGGCTAGCGGTAATTCATCAACCCACATGGCTTTCGCTCGCTCAAACCCTTTTCAAGAATAGACTTAATGACTTTGTTTATTGCTTCGACCTGTCCATTTGACTGAGGATGAGCTACATCGGTATATCTTTTATCAATTTTATACTTTTGACAGAAGTTTCTAAATTCCACGTTGTCAAATTGGGTTCCATTGTCAGTTATGATGGTCTTCGGTATCCCAAATCGACAAATAACATTTCTGACCACAAAGATTATCACCTTTCTTGCTGTGATCGTGGTTAAGGGTTCGGCTTCCACCCATTTTGTGAAGTAATTCACAGCCATGATCGCGTGTGTATCTCCTACTTTTGCAATTGGTAAGGTTCCGATGATGTCTAATACCCACATTGTGAACGGCCAAGGACTGACCATCGATTTGAGATGTCTTAGGGGTGCTCTCGGAACTTTGGTGAATCTCTGGCATTTGTCACAGCGTCGTGAATGATTAGCTGCATCTTTATTCGCGGTAGGCCAAAAATAACCATACTGTAGTACTTTCTTTGCCAGAGTTTGACCCCCGGTATGATCCCCACACTCACCTTCATGTACCTCTTTTAGTATACGTTTGATGTTGTCGTGTGCTATGCATCGCAGCATAGGCATAGAAAATCCTTGATGAAAGAGGACGTCGTCCTGTAAAAGGTATCTTGCAGCTTTACGTGTTACAGCTCGTCTCTCGCTCTTCTTTGATGGAAGTATTCCGCTTTTAAGGAAGTTTTTAATTGGTGTCATCCACGACTCCTTTTCTGGCTCAGTTTCGAAGGCTAATTTGACTTCCATTTGGTCAAAGCTTGGTGATTCTAATATCTCTATTGGAACCATTTCAGTTTCCTTAGGGTTGTTAGAACTTGCTAACTTAGCCAGTCGATCTGCCTTCTGATTTTCTGCTCTACGAATGTGTGTTATGCTATAACGCTCCAGGCTGCCCAGTAACTCTTCTACCTTTTCAAGATAAGCAACAAATCAAGGTCCCTTGGTTACAAATTCCTTTTGAACTTCGCAGACAACTATTTTGGAGTCACAAAATATATCCAATGTTTTACCGCTAATTCCTTGGCGAGTTTCAGCCCGGCAATCAGGGCCTCGTACTCGGAATCGTTGTTGGTGGCGGAAAATTCCAACCGTAGGGCGTAGTACATGGATCGTCCTTCAGGAGTGGTTAAAAAAACTCCGGCGCCAGACCTTCGATCGTTGTTGGCCCCGTTCATATATAATTTCCATGGACTAAGCTCTAACTTATGCTCTGAAGTATCAACTTTGTCATCCACTGTTTCTTCTTCGAGAATCATAAATTCTGCTATGAAGTCGGCTAAATCCTGCCCCCTTATTGACCTCCTTGGTTGAAAATTCAAATCAAATTGGCTCAACTCGATATTCCACTTAAGTAATCATCCCGATGCTTTGGGTCTCTATAATACTTGTTGAAGCGACCCGAACTTCCCCGGTCTCTGAAGAGAAGGGAAAGAACGAATTACTTTGAGGACACGACACAAAAGAACGCAGACGGAAGAACATTTCATTGTTAATTACAATAATTCCATCAGAATACAAGAATATACAGAGTATAAATCAATATTACACATTATAAAATATCAGAGATTACAATACATTACATAGCAGCGAAAAATAATACAATACACAACTAGAAGTAATACACAGATATAGAGTTTTTCGTACGAATAAAAATCGAATCTTTTTATGTTTTCCATACGAATAAAAATCGAATCTATTTATGTTTTCCATACGAATAAAAATCGAATCTTTTTATGTTTTCCATATGAATAAAAATCGAATCTTTTTATCATATAAAAATTATCATCTTTTTTTATCTCATTACCGATATAAAAATAATATTTTTATAGTGCTATCACTTATCTAAAAATCCTAACATCATAGCGTTAAAAATCATATATATATATATATACATAAAAATTCAGTTTTTAAACCTATTTGATTTTACAGTAAAATTGAAAATAAATTTAAAGTTATTTACCTCAAATTTCTTCATAGGGGCCCTCACGGTGGTCGGTGGTTGGCTGACGCGTTGACTAGAGGTGGGGGTGCAAGGCGGAGGTCGGCCAGCGGGCAGTAGGTGATGGTGGCGGGACTGTGGAATTGGGGGTCTCGCTTTGGGTGGAAAGGATTTGGGGGAGCGCGGATTAACATAAGGAGAGAGAATCGAAGAGGAGAGGGAAGGGGGGTCGGAGGGGTGGCGCACGATCATCGGAGGGGCGGTGCCTTCCTGGAGCGGTGGCGGAGGACTTAGAGGGGGGCGGCATCGATTAATGGAGCGGGTTTTTTTTTCTGATTTGAAATATCGACGGAGGGTAGGGTTGACTAAGGGGGGAGAGAGGTTTATATATTTTTATAATTTATAATTTATTATTTTTAATCCCAAAAAGGTAGCTTTTTATTTTGAACTCTAAATCAAACCCACCGACTATCGTCCACAACTAATTACTGCCATTCCGAACACAATGGGATATGTATCATAAGCTGATTTGATCGTTTCGATCAGTTTTCGTCAAAATCCAAATATAACTCTATATATTGAATTTGAACGCACATTTCAATTTACTGGGGCCATATACTAACTAGAAAAATTCCCGAAAAATATTTTCTAGCTTCATATTGACGATATGGTGCTAACAAAACTAATTTCGTCGAATTCTGAGACCGTTTGCAAAATGGCCATTTTCCAGTCGATTAAAATCAACTAAAACTGGTCAAACGCGTTTTCCTTTGCCATGCTCACATACTGATTCAGAAAATTATGAATTTTGAAATCTAGCATTAACTTGACATCTCGGATCCAACAAAAGTGGTTTCGTCGAAAACCGAGGTCGTTTGCAAAATTTTCCTTTTTAAGGGCTAGAATTCCATAGCGACTATTCTGAATTTTCAACTGGGCATATCTTTTTATCCCCGCTATGAAATTTCAATTTTTCGGATTCGTTGGAAAGATATTCTCAATTAGATTCAAATATTTTTGGTTTCGCTAAAATCCAGTTTATTTTGAATCCTGTACATCCATTTGAATTTTGAAATCGAATTTTCGAACTACCATGCCATTTTCAATTCCTTTTAAAATTATAAATAATTATTTATATTCCAACGATGATTCAATTAAATATATACGTTCGAATTCTATTTAAAATAAATTTCTCGTCGTTATTATTTAAAATAATGCATTTTAAATGTTCAAAATTCGCTAAAATTGCCAAAATAAAAAATTTAAATTGGCCTAGATTTTCGGGTTATTACACTTGTCTTTGAGGTTGATCAGTATATATGACTATCGGGTGAGCTTGGAAATAATGACGGAGCTTTCGAGTGGCAATCAAGAGGTTATAAGCAAGTTTTTCTATTCTTGGATAATTGCGTTCCGCAACTGCTGACTTCTTACTTATGTAATATACTGGCCTTTGGACCTTGTCTTCTTCACGCGTTAAGGTTGTGCTGACAGCATGAGATGACACTGCCAGATAGACGAACAAATTTTCATGATCCACCGGCTTTGATAATATCGGGGTTTATCCAATAAGTCCAATAAGTTTTGGAAGGCATCCACACGGTCTGAACTCCTTTCGAAGTTATGTTTCTCCCATTTGATTAAATCGAAAAATGGGATACACTTGTCCATGGCTTTGGAAATGAATTTGCTTTATGCGACGACCTTCCCTGCAAAGCTTTGAACGTCCCTAATCATTCACGGCTCTTTTATGTTCCTTATTACCGCTATCTGGCTATGATTAATTTCAATCCCTCAAGAACTCACGATGAAACCGAGAAATTTTCCAGATGCTACCCCCAAATGAGCACTCTAAGGGGTTCAACTTCATCCCGTACCTCCGTAAGATATCAAACATCTCCGCTAGATCTTGTGTATGACTAGAGGATTGCCTGGATTTCACGAGCATTCGTCTACATAAACTTCCATGGTTTTTCCAATCTGGTTATAGAACATTCGATTTACCAGGTGTTGATATGTGGCTTCGGCATTCTTTAGTCTGAACGGCATCACCACATAGCAGTACAATCCCAAGTTTGTTATAAAACTTGTGTGATCATGATCCGGCACATGCATAGGGATCTGATTATATCCTGAGTATGCGTCCATGAAGGAAAGAAGTTTTTGTCCGGCTGTTGAGTCTACTAGATGATCGATCCTATGAAGTGGGAAACTATCTTTTGGACAGGCCTTATTCAAATCTGAAAAGTCAATTCACGTTCGCCATTTCCCATTTGATTTCTTGACCAAAACAGGATTAGATATCCAGTAGGGATACGTCGAATCTCTAATGAACCCATTATCTTTCAACTTCTCCACTTCTTCTTTTAGGGCTGCTGACCTCTCCGGGCCTAACACACGCCTCTTCTGTTTAACGGGTGGACGCTTTGGATTAATGCTCAATGAGTGACTCATAAGGGTCCAGGCAAACTCATCCAAATTTGCCTTTAAGAAGCCAGTCGATTCCTTTGCTCAGAGCGAATCCAACTAGGATCTGATCTTCAATACCTTGTCAGATCAACATCGTCAATAGGGATATCCACAGTCGTTTCATTAGGGGTCGCCTTTCTGTCCCCAGGCTCTTCATCCTCTCTTGGATCTATGTCCTCGGGCAGTTCTCTGGGCGACTCCTTCGGGGATGGTCCCTTTAGTTGCTATGTTGAACCTTCCCATACAGGGGACGTGGTACCATTAGGTTCAATGCTCAATCCCTTCATCAATATCTTTAGTTCAACCATGTAACAGGCTCGTCCAGTGGCTTGATCACCTCTCATTACTCCCACTCCTGCTTCGGTTGGAAATTTCAGCAATAAGCACCAGGGCGCAATGCAAGACCTGAATTCCGCGATGGCTGGTCGGCCTAAAAGGCGTTATAGGGTGATTCAATGTCTAAAACAACAAATGGGAGAATTCTCACTCTCAGACGATCTCCTTGTCCCAATGTCACTGACAATTCTACATACCCCATTGGAGCAGTCGATGCTCCATTGAAGCCACGTATCCAACCCTCGCAAGGCTTCAAGTCTTTTGGTTCAAGTTTCATCTGATCAAATGCTTTTTTAAAGAGAATATTAACCGAACTCCCATTATCTACCAATATTTTGTGAACCAGAGCTGGATCAATAGTGGTAATGATTACCAACGGGTCCTCTGTAGGTGATTCAATTCCAAAATCATCTCTATTACGAAATATGACATCGTCTGACATCGTTTTCTGTTGCTTTACCGGGGAGATGTCCTCTAGGTTACTGCATTCCCCCACTCCAAGGTGCTTAACCATATTAACATAATGGTCCATAGCCCTATAACTATGGGCAGTGGGGTGAGGTCCTCCTACTATAGTATTGATAACGATTAATTTACCTTTTTGTTGAGAGGTGGGCTTAGGAGTAGGTTGATTTTGATTTGGGGCTTGCCCCCTGTCTCTTGGAGCAACCCTGTATTCGTCTAATTTTCCTTCTCGCAGCAGCATTTCGACAACGTCCCTCAAATGACGACATTCATTAGTAGAATGTCTGTGGGTTCCATGAAACAGATAAAACTTTCCAGTAGCCACCTCCTTCTCCGTAGAGTATCGGGGCGGAGGCTTTTTATATTGTAAGACGTTGTAAGTATCCAGGTAGATGTTTTCCAATGTGTCATTTAGCGGTGTGTAGTTTTCAAAGGTTGTAATCGAGGCCTTTTGCCAGAGTTATTTCCTCGATTCTTATTCCTCCTATTGCTGTTTCTATTCCTATCATTGCTTCCTTCGTTTTTGTTGCCAACATTTACCTCGACTTTCCCCGAACTGTCACCGAACTGCTTTACAGCTACGTTACTTTGAATATCTTCTCTTGAGGTTCCATCGGACTTTCTTTTTTGATTGGCATATACCTCCTCTCACCGTAGACGCATATTTGCCTTTTTGTAGAAAGCCTCCCTAGTCAGTGGTGGCTTCCCAGCTAAATAACCTCCAAATTCAATATCTGGATCAACTCCTTCGATCAAGGCCAACAAAATAGTCGGTTCATTGGGATCGCTTATTTCAGTAACTGCTAAGTTGAAGCGGTCCAAGTATGATTTCAGAGATTCTCCAGGGGCCTATTTAATTCTGGACAGTTCGATTACACTTTTAGCTCTGTGGGAATGGAGTCGGAGCTATTTCATAAAAAGCTCGCTTAGTTCTTGAAAACTCAACACCGATCGCGGGGGAAGTCGAGTAAACCACATTAATGCTCCATCCTCTAGACATATTGGGAAGGCTTTACATTTTACAGCGTCAGGTGCAGCTGCAGCGTTCATATACCACGCATATCTCATCAGATGTTGTTTCGGATCTGTTCTTCCAGAATATCGATCCATCTATGGAAAATTGAATCGGTGAGGAAATTGGAAGTTCAGGATGTCATCAGTAAATGGAGTATGACTGCGCTCAATATCCCTATCTCCATTGGTATATCGGTGGCTATCGGTTATGATTTGACGTATCATCGCTTCTACTTCCGCATTAGTTAGAGCCGGCTCAGGTTCCCTGCTCCTTTCCCTTTTCATGCGTCTATCACCTACTTCAGGTTATTCCCCAAGGTTCTGAAAGGCAACCAAATCTCCTCGCCTCCTGCGGTCCCGGTCATTCACAGGACGAACAGGTTGAAGGAGTTGCCCTTGAGTAGGATTGGTAATATTTGGATCCCTCGGGAGACCATGTGATCCGCGCATTGGTAATAGCATTGGTTCCCTCAAACTCGGATCGTCGGGCCCCAGCACATAGGCTGCATCCTCACGGGATCCCAAAGATCCAAATGTCAGCTGGTCCAGATTTTCGGACCTTTCGTACGGCCTCCTTTCACGTGGGCGCTCTTCATCATAAGATGATGAATGGTCCATAGTAGAATGATGAACCGGAGAGGACACCCTTTGTCTGCGAAGTTCACTTATCTCCCTGCTCATATCCTTCATGTTTTCACGCATAAGAACACTATCATGTTTATGAGCTTCAAGAGGGTCCCTGGTACTCTCCAGCATATCAAGAAAACGCGAGAAATCTCGGTGAGTGACAAGTGCATTGGGGGTGGGCTGATCCTCAGCTGGTACGGGCGGTAACGGAGCATTTGTAGGAGCTCGAGTAGAGTTTCCAGCCTTAATTGCGTTCGGTTCGAATCGACCCGAAGTTGTTCCAGTGGTCCGGATCGGTGGAGGGGCTCCAATACCATTCTGGGAACCAGATCGGATAGTGTTTTCTTTGTTGGATCGGATCAGAGCATTTTGGTCGGGTCGGATCGGAGAAGCCCTGTCGGATCGGTTAGCTCCAGAACTCTGTCCTCTTGACCTGGTGACCACCATAGCTTGTTGATCATCGCCTATCTCACTTTCCCGAGCATTCTGCACTTCTTTTCCTTTTCCCTTAGTCATAATGTTCGGTTTGTCTAGAAATTTTTTGAAGAGAATTTTGGAAATATCGATTGCACGGACTATCTTCTTTAGATATACAAACCCAAATGGTAGAATGGTAGCCTAAAATGTAGAGAATTTGAGAAGCTCTCAGTGAAAGAACCAAAATGTTAGATCCAAAAATGGCTCTAACACCCAAACTAAGGATGATTCTAAATGAAATAAAAAAGAAAATGAAGAAAACACAAAATTTATAGTGGTTCGGCGTTAAAGAGCCTACCTCCACTTTGAATTTCTCTAATTGATGATAAGAATGTAAGTACTCACTCAATTCCACTCATACAATGAATAATTTCACTCAATCTTCTCCAAAATGTGCTTAAAAAAGGTGATTGTGATCTGAATAAAGTGATGAAAATTGGTTATGGAAGAAATTTTTGTTGATGATTTGCCCAAAAAATCCCTTCAAATGATGCTTTGTTGCGTATTTATAGGCAGAAAATTCCCCTGGAAGGCCTTAATTTCGGATACACCTGGCAGCCATCCCGTTCGGTTCGGGATAAGGAGCCCTGAGATGTTGCCAACGCACAACTCTAGTGGGTGAATATGGGAGAAACCTCTCCGCTTTTTCAGGAGGTCATGCATTGTTGGTGTAGAGTCATGGTTCGGTTCGGATGGCTGGTAAGGGTTCAGTTCGAAAGGAGCTGATCCGATCTGAGTGAGCCTTCTATTCTTCATCTTCTGAGCTGCCTGCCTTAGTGTGGGAGGGATTGGTTCAAAACCCTTCGCACCGAACCGATTTCCTGTTGCTCATCCCCTCTTCTGAATCTATTTGTCAAGTAATTTCTCAGCTTTGTGTAGCCTAATCACAAAGCAAGCTAACACTCTACCATTTCTTTTTCCCTTCAAATCAATTTCTTAATTAAAAATATATTCATATACAATCAATTAAATATAAATCATTCAGAATTGAAAGGGATTATCCAATTCAAATGGAAAAGGTTGTGAATTGACGTCTAAGCTATTATTCATCAGATTCTCCCCTCTATTCTTATTTTCTTGCAAATCTACAGATCTGAAAGTATTCCCTTTTCAAAATAATTGTAGATCTGTAAGAATTTGGGAATTCTAGGCCTAAAAGATCATTCAGATTTCAAATTTGGATGCTTTCAGGTGAGTGGGAAATTTATATACAAAGTTACAAAAATTTATTATCTTGTTTGTATTAGATCTTAAATCTATATCTAACGTTTATCGAGTCTGTCCATATATTTTAAATCTAAAATGATGCTTATTAAATCTATTTATAAATGTTGTGATCTGAAGTACATGTTTGTGGTTCTGAATAATATTATTTATAGGCATACTTATTTGTTGAAACCATTGCCTGCAATTGTGTTTGAAAATATATTATGGCTATTGTAAAACTTTATAGATCTGGAAATCAGTCCCATAAACATTGTTAAGATGTAATTTTATTCTAAATCTCTAGTTTCAGTGTTAAACGGTGAATTATGCAATTTTGATTAAAAATATACAATGGTGAATTATGTAATTTTGATTAAAAAGAAACAGCGGTGAATTATGAAATTTTGATTAACAAGATATAAACCTGTTTGTACTCAATTTTGTTAGGGGTTAACTTAATTATTGTAAATTGTGCTTTTGTTCTTTTTAAATAAAAAGACATTATCTGAAACCACTAGGGAATATGTCAAATATTAAAAAAGGGAATTTTTTTGTAAATTCACACATAAATATAAATATATGTATTTGTGTGTAGTTTACATCAACTATTCCAAAACATACATAAATATATATATCTTGTGGTTTGAAATATGTTTATTCCAATATTCAGGCTTGATTTACAATAATTCTAGTTGAAGGTCTTTTTGTAAGCTTTAGAACCTTATCGCAAGATTGAATACAAAAATGAATGTTTGATTATTAGTTGAACCGAATTATTAGACTTAACGATAATAATAATAATAATAATAATAATAATAATAATAATAAAAGAAAATAACTACGTTAACTACGCAAAAATATAAATATAAAAATATATACACTATCCGTCTAAATCTACGTAAACAACGGAATATACAATGTAATGAATGTTTGAATGGTATTCATTTTATGGAATTATACATGTATATGTAATCCATATTAAATGAGTATATTTGGGGTGATCATTGTAGAAATCAGTGTAATTGATTGCTACAAATGGCGTCATAAATAAATAAATAACTACTGTAACTGACATTGATTGAGGAAAGAAAATTTAATTAGGCAACTAAGTATAATGGTTACAATTTCTAAATTAGCTAGGATTAATGTTGTAAACTCCAATTAGGGAATTAAATAATAACCGCACTAGGACAGAGGTTAAATTCAACTTGTGGTAGAAGTCATCCCAGAACCACTAGGCAAATCAACATCCACATATGTTCAGCTTAATGTGAAGGGTCTGGGCCATAAATGTAATTGCACTAAGACACGAGGTTAAGTTCAACTTGTGGTAGAAGTCTGCCCGGAACTGCCTGAGAAATCCAGCATCCATAAGTGATCAGCTTAATGTGAGAGGCCTGGTGCATAAATATATATATATATATATATATATATATATATATACACACACACACACACACACGCACACACAACAGACAACAAATAAATAAAAAATAGTAATGTCTGTTGGGGTACAACAAATAGATATTTCGGGACCGATAAAATAAGGATATTTCACTGTAAATTAATGTCTTAGGAAAATTATGGCCATTAGGATCATAAATGACATTAATTGTAATCAATGGAAATAAATATATCCTTAAAAATAGGACTCGAAAGATAATTTTACTTTAAAATTAATTCTTTTCTAATTCATAATAGAAAAAAAAACTTAATGAAAAATATATGTTGCAACTTAAAATTAATCAAGAACCTTCTATGTAGCCTTGGCTAGCGCCGAGAAGATATGGCAAAGCGAAACAGTACTAAACCTAAAAGAAACCAACAACAAATCACATACACCCATCATGACATAGTCAGAGTTGATGCTTCAATGAATACCATGTTGAATATCCAATTACACGAATTCTACCAACAAAACCACCGGCAAGTGGCAGATCATCAGCAGAACATCGCAAGACTCCATAATCCCGATGTAAGGATCACTCAGACGCACACAACAAAAATTCCTACTACCTGAAGCAGAACAAAATACCTGCAAACTCATGCACCTTCAAGTTGAAAACATCAACACTTAGACAATCCAACTCCATAAATTGAACCAACCCGGGCTAACACAACAATCTGATATACCCAACAATCTCACGACATGCTCACTAAGCAAGAGACACAGTGTTGCTTCCCCCAAGTATCTTGATAAATAAGTGAGATTATAACGCAAAAACATATTAGAAAAGAAGGAAGGGGGTCGCGATACAACTCAAGAAGCAGGTCAGATCAGAATGCCAAAGTCACACCATGAAGGGAACAAGACTTCCTCAACCAGGCAAGTCGAACCATCCAAGAACAAAGACAAACCCTACCTCCGAATCCAACATAGGAGCACCAACCCGCCACCGACCCAAACCTCCTGGCACGAATCAAACAACATCAGACACAAATACACGTGGTAATGACTTTGATCGGAATCTCCAAGAAACCTGACATTACACATTATAAGGATGTGATCATGTGAGTCGCGAGACAATGACTGCAGTGGAAATGGAAAACGGGACTTGATAAATTCCAGGAGGGACACCACACACCAGCAAATAAAGGCAGATAGATTTTAGAGTGAGCAAAGGAAGGCGATTGGGGAGAGGATCGAGAAATTAAGGGAAAATGGAGTTGAGGGCTCGGATGTGAGGTTGAAAACTAGTTCGATGTAATAGTCATGTAGGAGAAAGCAGGAAAGAGAAGGAAGGGATAAGAGTAAATCAACCAAAGTAGAATACGAAGGAAGAAGGAGAGAATGCACAGAAGGGATGAGAATTTTTTTTTTCATGTCGCCATTAAGGAGTATACAGCACCGAACCTGAACCCTTTTTTATTACCAAATTAATTCTTAATATAACGTAGAAATAAGATTTAAAAAGTAAACTTCTTTACAAATTCAAAGCATCTCTTTGCATTAAGATAGATCATATCCTTAAATATAGGATTTGAAAACTAAATTTGCTTAACAAATTAATTCTTTTCTAATTAATAATAACAAAACAAAAACTTAATGAAAATAGTATATGTTACAACTTTAAAATATATACCAATTTTCAAAAAAAAAATAAGCTAGAAACTAACTATACACTATCACAATGTAAAAATATCATTAAATACATAATTTATGAAAAAATAATTCACGAGCGCATACGTGCCGTAACACTTGTATATATACATTGGTGGAGCCAACCCATATCTTTAGATATGACTTATATTCAACTCTATAAAATATAAACTTTCAAAGCAGTAAAGAGCGTAAAGAATTGAGCAATATTAGATGGGATATGACAAAGTATTATTTTGAGCTGTGGTCTAAGTTATCAAAGTGGTTTCTTAACATAAAAAAAATAAAAATTGAGGTAGAGCGCTGACAGTATTTGGCCTATGTCTCGCTCCGCTCCTGTATATATAAAGATATTTTTGATTGTTCACGTTTACATAAAAAAGGCGACATCAAAATAGGACGTTGTTATTAACACTTCAATTTTGATTAAGGGATGTCACGTTCTAAAAAGGAAATTTGGCATACTACCACAATTTTTTGATTTTAATCATTTTCGGCGGTTCTTTGACTTTTAGATCTGAACTCGATATACCTCGGCTAAATTTCACTGATAAGTTCGACAAAATTTTGTCGAATTTTAACTGAATCTCGCCTTAATCAAAATTGGCGCGTTAGTAACAATCCTCGAATTATTTGTACTATTACTAAAGGAACACTGTTATAATACCCGAAAGGGATTTTGTCAAATAACGCGATTAGTTTAATTTTAATCTGGAATTTTAGGCTGAAAATTAGGGAGAGAAAATGAAGAGTGCAAATTATGGGAGGTGGAGAGAATGCAGGATCCAGATTTGTTTTGTACAAATTGACAAAAAGTTCTTCGGGTATAATAGCATTTCCGTTATTAAAGATATGGAAGAGATAACTCTTCTTGCACAAATTAAGGTGAACCCAAACGAAACGTTCAAAACAAAATGAATTAACAAAAAAAAAAAAAAAAAAAAAACAAAAAAAATCAAACAAGCACAAGCTCCAATCAAACGAAAACAACAGCACCCTCAAGCACTGTTTACAACAGCGCAATTTCTCCTGATCTCGCCAACGCTTCCAGTCTTGACTCCAACCCTTCCCATTTTCTCCACGGCAGCAACAAACCCTCGTAGGAATTCAACCTCTGAACCGCTAACAAGAGTTTCAACCAAGGACTTCGTAACAGAGTTCTTTGTCAGAGCCGAATCAGACTGAAACAAACCTCTCCTTTTTAGTACATTTTTATAGTAATGAAGGTCGAATGTCCTGAAACTTCCTGGATCCATTTCCGCTATGGAACTGTTATCATTTGCAGATTTGCACTTGTTCTTCTTCAAGTTTGCAGCGTAAAGACTGTCCAGTGATGGATCTTCGTCTCCCTTTCCAGTGAAATTATACAGTCTATTGTTGAAGGACAGGCAATGCGAAGTTCCAATTGTGTGCGCTCCAGATAGAAATACCAAGTCGCTTATGTTGAGCCCTTTGTTTGCAAATGATGTCTGAAGCGAACTGAAGTTGAATGTAGGTGCTGGAATCTGAGAATTCGCCTCTGATCTGTTGGAGATTAAGCCATCTCTACGTCCAGTGGGAACATTCCAAAATGGTCCTCCCTGTTGCAAGTTATAACATATATGTATACGAGTTTCAGAAAAACTGCCATGATATATGTGTGTATGAATATGTCTGTGTATGTATGCACACATACATACATACATATCTGACATTTATATATTTGCTCACAATGACTCCAACTGCGTCTCTGGCGGTTAATGCAATGATATCAGCACAAGAGACGACGCCAGGGCATTCTTTTTCTACTAAAGATTTAACTCTATCGATGAAATCAAATCCTCGGAGAGTTTGATTTGGAACGCCTGCCTTCTCTGTCTGGTTCTTGCTTGTCGAATTTATTAACACCGATCCATCACAACCCTAACGAGATAATTGAAGAGCTTTTAAGGAAGTAGACAGAGAAGGAAATAAAATGTAAAGCTAACATAAGGAGTTGGTCAATTAGTTACCCTGACAAAGCAGTCGTGAAAATGCATCCTAAGCAATGGAGAAGCCAGAGATGGCACACTTGAAATGCGATCTTTGACGAAGTCTGATATGATCTTTTCAGCCTTTGGACAGCTCTTGTTGTAGAAACCAAGCTCTAAGTTTTGAGAATTAGCATAAGTGAATAAGCTAAGCATGACATTGATGGATACGATATAACTCATTGGTTTCATATCGTCACTCTTATCAGTTTGACTCTTTAGGACCTTATGTGTATATAGTGTTGCCTCTTATAGATGAATATTTGTTATTTTATTTTGGAAAATATAAAACAACACCAATTAGACTTTCCTTTCCTTTAATTATACTGTTGATGCTTTGGCCAGTACTTGAACCTAATAGATCCCCACCAAATTAAATTTTAAGTGCATGGCATCAGCGACTTTCTCTATCAAAATATGGAAGGGGTAGAATAGAGGTTTTATACTTGTCGTTATCAGAGGGGTTTGATTCAACTTTATAGTTTATATGACTGTTCATGAATGACTTACGGTATTATGAAGAAGATATCTGATCAAGACCTCAAACTTTTGAAGGTAGATCACAAGATAAAAAACATCATAATTTCTCCTTGATGCAAAGTACACGATTAGCATCATTTGGAAGCTTTTAGTTTATGGTACTCATCAAAAAAAAATCCTTGAGAAAATAGTGAAAGTTCATTTTCATTAAGCCCTGATTTATTAGGTTTGATAGACTCCATCTCATGCATTCTGTGACCATAGACAATTATTGTTGGGATCCTTTTTTCACTGTCTACAATGTTTTAGGTAGAACATGGGGGCATAATGTCCTGTTAAGTTGCTTTATAAAAAGAACCATATTCCTTCTTTTGTGAATACTACGTATAAAAATAAGACTTTATGGTCTAAATGTCTAATACAGTGACATGATTGATGGGACAAATAAATTAATAAAGCCTCGAGAACTAGGGTAACATCCTGTCAATTTGTTTCCATATAATGTTTTGTTAATGCCCAGCAAGCAGCACATGTTAGAGCACAACCAACAATGGCTTTTTCAGTTACTAAACAAACCACGAAGTAACCAGATATAGCTTATTCAGTCACCCGTGGCTAGTTTGGACGTGGTTCGTGCCTGGTTGAGTGAACAAAAGTTAGTGGTTATAACGGCGAAGTCTTTACCGTTATAAATTTATAACGGCAAAGTCTTTGTCTTTATAAATTTATAACGGCAAAGACTTTGTCGTTATAAACTTTTAATAATAAAAAAGCATGCAAACGTTGTTTGTTGCGGTGAAAAGAGGTAATATTGGATGTAAGGGGTGTTTGTTGTTTTGTACTGTTTGTAATATATAATATTTTTTTAAAGTAGTTTGTGGCTAGTTTTGTATTGCTGGGTGCGTTGTGGTTTGTTTGGATGAAAGAGAAGAAGTAAACAGAACGGATTGTTGATTATGGTCTTAGAAATGAAAGTTATTAACCCAAAAAAAGAATTGAATACCAATTGTGTTCTTGTATGACTTTCAAAAAAGATTGAATTCAGGATGTATATATTGGTAATCAGGAGGATAATAATAACATTATTGTCCAACATAATTGTAACCAAAGCAACATTATTTGGATGAATTAGCAGCTTTATATGGAGATGGTAATTCTTCCAAACTTCTTGGGAGAGTGAAGGGTGTAACAACTGTATATCCCAGCGGAAATCAGGACGATCTCTCAAATAGGGTGAGAGAGCCCAAGGCATTGTATAGAAGACTTGATCAACTTTAAGGAAGAGATTTTATTGACCATATTGTCATGTCTGAAAAGGAACCGGTTAAACCTACAAAGAAAATTGTTTCAGAACATGTGGATAAAAATATAAAATAAAAATGATGCAATTAAGAATTAACAAACAAAATAGAATGAAAGGGTCCTCAAAAACAATTTCATATGCTTCTTCTGAAGTGTCGACAAGAAATCGAAGTAAAATTAAATGTATATAATTACTTGAAAAGTTAGGGCATTGAATGCTCCAAACAAACAGTTTGAAGTAGTCAAATTCCTTTAACAAATTCAGATCATTTTTGGTGGATTTGTTAGAAAATAGATTGAATGATGTTACAATTGTATTTTTTTTTAAAAAAAACAAGTTGTAATATGGGGGTGCGTCTATTGCCACCCCTTGTTTTACTCCTCACCCCCCATTTAAAATTTTAAAATTTTAGTTCCAGTTATACCCCTTAACCACTAATTAGAAATTTAGAACCATACATAAACATAAAATTTTATTATCTTCAGCTGCTCAGCTCCTGTGTTATACAAAAATAAATCAACGTTGTGTGGTGAGCTAACATTTTTAACATTAATACAAATATGTTTGTGTTGTGATGTGCAAAGCGTGGAAAATATTTTCAACATGCTAGCATGCCAAAATAGAAACAAACATGCCACGATACTGATGCAAATGTGCTTCAACATGTCAACATTTCATTGTTTACTACTACAAAATTTTAGGGTTTGTAAAGTAAGAGGAAGAAGTAAGAACATCAAAATAACAACTAGAAAAAAGGAAAAGCAGCGCGAGGAAAAGCAGAAGTAGCTAAATAAAATATAGGGCTATTTTGGAAACAAACGAGGTGTGTTGAGGAAAAACGGGGTGTGCGATTTATTTTGTGATTGGAGGGGGGTGAAGAGTAAAACATGCGGTGACAATAGACGCACCCGTAATATGGATAAAAATGACTGGCAGTAAAGGTAAGATTGTATACTGTGGAACTCAAGCATTTGGTCTATCAGTATTGAATTTAAATCCTATTAGGATATTTTTGTTCTTGCTGAAAATGCAGGGAGTCTAACTTGTAGAATTACTTTTAATTATGCTAGTAATATTCTTCTAGATAGAGAAAAGCTTTGGTTGAAATTACAAAGGAAACAAATCAAGTGATATCCCATATGTGTCAATTTTAAGGAGGGAAATATTGTAAGGAAAAATATTTCTTTCAGATATGTTAATTCCTAGTACACTAAAGAAGGGTATATGAATCATATTAATTTTGCATTTGATATATATTGTTTCAGATTTTCAGGGCTCAAAAATATATATATATCAACAATTTCTGAAAGTATGCAGGAACCAGCTGAAAATATGGAATTGTAATAGTTTGAAGGCTGGTGATATTCTGAAGTCGATGGAAAAGAAATACAAAAACATTCTTAATGAAATCGATGAAATTAAATTTGATTGGTCCTGCACTTTATGACAAACTTGATGTTGCTTATAGTAATAAATGTCAATTTTTTCATATATTAGGTACAAAAGAAGACAAACTTACGATTAAATATTTGGGAGTCCCGCTATCTAACATTTATCTTCACTTGTCATATTGTGGTGAACTTTTGACAAAATAAGAAATAGAATGAATAGATGGGACTATATACTTCTTTCAGTGGTAGAGAAAATTGAATTGATTCACTCTGTTATTAACCTTGTGGTAATGTTTTGGATGTTAACATATCAACTACCTTCGGCTACCAGTGGAAAAAATAACATGTTAGGTGCCAATTTTGTTTAGGCCTGGAAAGAACACAAAATTGCTTGGGATACTTTATGCACTCCTAAATTAGGAGGAGGAATTGGAATGCATAATTTCAAAGGTATAAATACTACAGCTGCTCTTAAATAACTTTGGCATTTTATAAACAGGAATTGTCTCTGGAAAAATTG
The DNA here is from genome assembly GCA_030737875.1 of Allium sativum. Taxonomy (NCBI): domain Eukaryota; kingdom Viridiplantae; phylum Streptophyta; class Magnoliopsida; order Asparagales; family Amaryllidaceae; genus Allium; species Allium sativum. The sequence goes on from CM060919.1 coordinate 636,748,699, forward strand.
GATGGTTAATAGATATTGTTCCAAAAATTGTTTTTGGGTTTTATGGATATTGATAATATTTGTTCTTGTACATGAAAACCCAAATAAAAGGTTTTACAATAGGTTATTGTTATAGACACTCCAACTATTGTTAAGAGAGGACCATTTTTTAAAAACACTTCACTCTTTGAAAAATTGTTAAGGGCTACACAAATTTATTATTTCACATTACTCAATATTCTCGGATTGCCCCTTCAAATTAGTTTTAAAAAAATTATAATCGACAAGGTAAACGAATTAAAATAAGCAATTCATCACCACTGCACTGAATGCAGCACATAATCAATTATATATGTATTCGACAGTAATATGTCAAAAATTAATAATCATATTGGTGCATTGCCTCCGTAATTATAAAATTCGGCATATTTATGTCAACCAAATAAAAAAATTTGTTCGATTTTATTTCTCTGAAAATGTTTATCCTTTAGGGCTTTAAAAAATCGATATATGCGAATCGAATAAAAATTACTACGGCCCTTGCAATATTTATTAAGGTAAAATTACCATTATTTGTTAATGGGATAAATGGGTAATAAGGTAAAGGGGAATTATACATTAAGGGTCTCCCTTAGTTAAACAATTAGTTTGTAGGACACAGGTTCAAAATAATTATTTTCCAAGACATACTTCAGAACCCGCGTCCATTTCTACCGTCTTCTTATAATTGCATCTAGCTTCAAATGAAATCCAAAAATGAAATATATTTTTTTTCTAAATCTAAATTGATTACAAACTATTTTTGTCGATCATTTAGTTCTATGGAGAGTTTCAATTGCAAGGTTTTCTGCTTCATTAATTTAAGTATAACCAATTTCAGCTAAAACTGAAATATCTTATGAACAATCTGCGGAATCACCTCAAAAACATTCGACGAACGATTTGTGGAATTAGCAAGAAAGCTCTCTTTCTATTACAAGGTTTTGCATTTATCTTTGATTTGAGGGATTTCGTGCGTTTTAGATTTAACCCAAGTTGATTATGCTCGAATCAGGGATGAGTGGCGATCATCGTCTTCAGTGGAAGAAAAGCAGTAGTTGAAGCAGTTGATTTTAATTTTAATAGCAATAATTTAGGATTTGGATTTCTATTGACATAAGCTTATTGTCATCAATCCATGGTATTATTATCACTTTCCACGATAAAAGTATAAGTTATATGATTTTCTGAGAAAAAGATAAAAACGTTTATCTTTTTTCTGATAAAAATGGCGCCCTAAAGTGTTTATTTGCCATGGAATTTATGAAATGAATGGTCCAGTAGTAACGAGGTTGGTTAGATGGTATGATTACATATGTATTTTCCCATCCTAATGCCTCTGTATTTTTCCGTAAAATTTTCAAAAGTTTTTCTTCTTGGTCCTCGGTAAGATCAGAAACCAAGATTACGGGAATTTTTTTTGTAGAGTCCAAATAAACATACTTAAGGTCTTTAGGTAGGGGTTTGAGGTCCAACTTAGGATGTTCATGTGTGCTAACATTGGTCAACATTCCTTGATTAGATTCAAGTGACGAGGTTTCGAGTCAAGAAGTACATTTAGTTCAGAAATGTATTCGAGTTTATCGAAATCGGAGTTGAAATGATCAAGACACATTTTCAGGGCTTCAAAAGTTTCATTAGAAGTTTCATCAACTGTGGTTTGAATCATGTCAATTTCATCAATCTCAAAATCCCTAGGTCACTTGTTGAGATTAAATATGTTTAGCTCAATGGTTTGGTGTCCGAATGAAAGTCAAAGTTGACCGTTTCTACAATTTGTTATAACATTTGAGGCTGCTAAAAAGGGGTGCCCTAATATCAACGGAATTCAACCATTGGGATTTGAGACAGGCTTGGTTTCTAGAACTATGAAATCGACAGGGAAGTAAAACTGTTCGATATGTATCAAGATGTCTTCGATTATTCCCAATGGCTTTTTGACAGATCGATCAGCTAGCTGAAGAGTGATTTTTGTTGGTTTAGTATCCCCTAATCCAAGTTGACGATAAATAGCGTAAGGAAGAAGGTTGACACTTGCACTAAGATCAGTAGGGCATGACTGATATGAGTATTTCCTATTTTACAAGCAATTGAAGGATAACCGGGATAATTATACTTGATTTGTGAAAGATTCGAGAAAATAGAGCTAGTATTCGAGTCAAGAAGGCAGTTTTAGGAACAATAGTGGCACTTTTTTGGGTACATATCTTTTTGAGACACTTGGAATACTGTGGAATTTGTTCTATGGTGTCTAAGAGAGGAATATTGACACGAACTTGTTTGCAGATTTCAAGAATTTTTTTGAAATTTGCATTGTTCTTCTTATTGTGAAGTCTATGAGGATATGGAGTTATTGGTTTATAGACTCTTTTAGAGTTTTGATTGTTCTAAGAAGAAGCTTTCGACATGGAAAGTGAAGGAGGTAATGGTGTAAAAGATTTGATGTTGGGATTGCAAACATTAGAGGAGGATATATTGTCGGGGTTGCCAACATTAGAAGAAGAGCTGTTTGGATCGCCAACATTTAAGAAAGTAGGAGGTTTAGAAGAACTAACATTCATAGCTATTATGTGATCGTCAAGATTTAGCATTAGGGTCGAGTTTGAAGGTTTGTCAGGGTTTCCCACATTATTATCAATCCTCATTCCAGATCTAAGGGTTGTAACAACATTGAACAGATTATTGTTTTTGTCCTCACAAGAATTTACAGTACGAGAAGTATATTTTGGATTCACCTCGGGTTGTCTAAGAAACTTTCCTTTCTCTTCACTTTTCATTTGTTCCTTCATCATATTCATCTTTTTTTCAAGTTTAGCTTCTTGAGTGTTTATTTGTTTCTCTATACGCACAATTTCTTATGACGTTTGAGAAGATTGAGAGGATTGAGTTGAGGTCTGAAAGTTGTGATGCCTATAAGTTTGTTTGGATTCAGGTGCAGCTTGAGAGGTTTGAGAATTGGGAGATTGAGCTTTGTAATTTGGATTTGGAACAAAGGGTTGCATGTGAAATGGGTTCGTCGAATCATTAGGATTTGACCAAGAAAATTTTGGATGATTCCTCCAACTAGGGTTGTCCGTGGATGAGTAAGGATTATTTTGAGCTATAGTATTGACTTAGTCCTAAGAGTAATAGTGGGGTGGTCCTTCTCCGACTTGAGGGGTTTGATTTTCTAAGGGAAGGTGATTTTGGTCTATGACATGCACTTCTCTAGTAGAACCACAGATGGGAACACGAATGGACTCACATTGCATGTCCTTTATAGAATAATTCTCTAAGAATTCGCAGGCTTCATTGGCTATTTTGGACATAAATTCTCCCCCACGCATTTATTCGAGTTGAGTTCTAGTCTGATAGTTTAGTCCTTCATGTGCAATTTCGCATAAGTGGTGTTTTGGGATTGCATGATGAGGACAAGTATATAGTATTGGGTTGAATCTCTCAAAGTATTTTGAAAAAGTCTCCTCATTTGAGATTTTTTTTAATTTCAGTTTTGACTTTTAAAGTTTTATTAAACGGGAAATACTCTTTCAAGAATACAGTGACAAATTCATCCCAACTTATTATTGAATGTTTGGATAGAGAATTTAGCCATCTTTTTGCGCTTTCAAGTAATGCAAATGGAATTAGCCTTAGCTTGATCGATTCGTTAGATAAGTGTTGCATTTTTGTTGATAAAGCATTCAATTTAAATTCACTTAGAAATTCGTAAGCATTTTCAGAACCAGTAAATTTTGGTACCCCTTGAATAAACAAATGTTTAAGCTTAAAACTTGTTTCCTTCAGCTAATGGGAACACGATGGCAGAGGGTTGAACGGTCCTAGTTGGATAACATCAATCTCAAAGAGATATGGGTCTATCCACTACCATATTACTATGAAAATCTTGATTTATTCGATTTTGATCTATCTCGTTTGGAAAGTTTTTGTTTATATGAGATTCCCAAGGAGAATTATGGTGGCTGAAACATTTTTCACTCATCGTTGTCAAATGCAAACAAAGAAAATCCTAGACTTAAGGTTGACACAATTAGCTCCTAGTAAAAATAAATAATGTACTCAAGGATATTTAATTCATTAATAATATCGATTTAAAGGGGGAAGAGGGTCTTATGATCGTTCACGTATAGTACAAATACTAAGGGATACGACCAATGTTTTACAAGTAGTATGCAACCTCTTTCGCAAGAAGTTCAATAAATTAAACTAATATATGTCCGCGATCAAACCCTTGAGAGAATCAATTTCACAAAATTCGCTCTTGTAGCTAAATATTTTGGAAATCAAATTAAATAGACATATTAGAAAAGTTAAGTTGCTAGAATGTCGAAAGATTCCTGATGTAATACATATCACCGTCCTTTACAAAAGGAATAGACCGATTTCCACATAGCAAAATAAGTTTTTAAATCTAAGATATTTAACCCAATTTATTTGTCCTATTGAGCTTTAGTTTTAATCCTAAGGGCAACATCTAATTAAATTTTATTTAAGTCCAAAGAGTATGCAAATGACATAATTTAATTGTTTTAGAGCCAGAAAAAGGTAATGACATCATCACCTTATGTTTGTTAGGGGCTTTTCTCTTAACTAGAAGTATTTCAGTATGCAGTCAAAACAACAGTTAGACAATAATAATTGTAGAAATTAAAAATTGTACAAGTAAGTCGCTTCCCCTGTGGAATTTTTTTACAAGAAATTTCTATATATTTTTAAGCAACTGCAACACCTAGAGTTTAGAAAAGGTTACAGTGGGGGTATGGCAGTCTATCCAGAGCAATTTAGTAGTAAGTGATTTGAAGTTTTTTGTTTGCAATCGCTCGTTCTTAGATCCTTGGTTGCTTGAACTCCTTATACTTTGTCCTTTGATCAATTGAACACTTTTTTGTGGAAGAGAAAGCAAATAAAACGATTGAAACAAAAACTGCAAGATACCAACTAATTAAGAACTAACAAAAAAAAACTTAAAAACGAAGACTAGGTTTTAAAAAAATTAATCAACTAGAAAAGAAAATTCCTAACAAAAATAAGAAAAATGAAATAAAAATACAAACTCTAAACAACCTAGACTCAATAAGGAAATCAACCGGTATAACATGCTCAAAAATTCAAATTTAGGCTCACAAATTGACAACAAGTTCGACCCCAAAAGAAAATTGTTCGAGCACCACTTGCCTAACCATAGAAATAAATATAGCGCTACAATATAAAACAAAAATGCCCTAGAATAAAATTTATTCTTCTTAATTCCACACAAATCTCAAAATAAAATCACGATCATAAATTCAAATCGGGTGTCCCTTTTTATCCTTGTTTGTTAACGGGTTTCTAATCGAGTTTTTGGTTCAATCGCTGTGGTAGTTCGCGTGTGGGTGATCGATATGTGGAAATATGGGTGTTTAGGGAAACTCGTTCGAAGGGTTGTCGGATTTTATTTTTAGGGTTGTGGAAATTAAGGTTTCGATTGCTGGAAGTTCGGGTCTACAGGTGTGGTGATAATGGGCAACCGTTAATAGTGGTTCAGAGATGTATTGGTTTGATTTTGTGGTGATGACAACGTATGGGTTAACTAGAAGGTTGTTATATTGGTGATGGTGAGTCTGACTTGGTGATGATGAAGTTAGTGTTGTTTGTTATGAACGAGGACGATCGAAAGATGTTGGTTGTGATGGAAGAGGTTAGGTGTGGTGGAGTTTTGAGACTATGAAGGGGGTGCGTGGTATGAGATTGTGGGGTTGGGTTTGTCTATGTTGATAGTGGACTGATCGATGGATGATTTTGTGATGGGGACGGCGATGTTGAGAGGATATTGAAAAAGATGGTGTGTGTGTGTGTGTGCATGTGTGGTATGATAGCCTGATCATTTGGCTCTCTGTGTGATCGGGTTATTATGTGTTGGTGAAGATGATTGTGTATGGTTGAGGATAACAAGGTATGAAGAGGGGATGTTTTGTGAAAATTGGCAATAAAGAAAAAATATACCAGAAGGAAGTTTGTATTTTTTTTTAGACTTGTAGAAGAAGAAATGTAAAGATTGGAAAGGGAAAAAGAAAAAAGAAAGGAAGTAAATCTTTTTCCTCTTGTTTCAAAGATTGTGGTATCAACAACTAATACCAAACCAACTAATCAAGATTTTTTTTTCAATAAGAAAAACTAAAACCAAGGGAAAAAATAAAATAAAAACTAGCACGAATCGAAAATTAAATAAAGAATAAAATCTAATTGTTACATCCTCGGTAATGGTGCCAAAAAATTGTTTGACACTTTCCTACGGAATAGAAAAGCGCAAATTTATTATAAATTATTGCAGCGCATAGGTGTGTAGTACGCAGGTCAAACACAGGGAGGAAAATTAAAATATATTATTTATATAATTTCGTGGGTGAGTTAGAAAAATTTGAAGGATTTGATTGAAATAAAAATTGAAATTGCAATTTGGTTCACAACAAATCTAATTGAACCGACAACCAAATTACAATTAACAATGAAAACAAATTAAAACAACAATTGAATTTACTACAGATTCAAATCTAAGTGGATTTATAGTAAATTTAATGATTAACTAAGAAAAAAAATCAAATAGAATGCTAAAAATAAAATTGTAGAATAGAAATAAAAATTAGATTACCGTTGAATATAATCAGACGGTCAATCACTAATGAGAAATAAAATGCAATAGCAATTTATGTTTCTAGCAAATCTAATTGACTAGACAACACAAATCGCCATGAAAATAAAAAAATGCAGAAATAAAAAAAAAGAATGCTTTATTAATGGATAAGAGAAAAAGGTACAAATTTTCAATGAAAACAATGGGTAGTTATAGGGGAAGTAGTCTCCTATCAATGTGAATATTGGGCCTAAGAAAAATCTATGGAAATATTTTCTTTAGAATGACATAAGATAAGATTGGATTCTGATTTGCTGATGGCCTTATCAAACCTTATCTACATGGAAAATGAATATAAATGATTTCCTTTGATTTCCTTGAGAAAAATATGCCCAGCTCTTCAAACCTTTATTAGTGCATACATTATATACGTAATATATTTTTTTGAAAATCGGTTCACTTTATTTCTACTAAAAAAAGACTTACAAGAAAAAGGTTAGCATACTAACCATTACATATATTAAAAGCACGAAAAACTGAAAAAAGAAGTAAATAAACCTAGCTAACATAAATCGGCCCATGATAAGGCCTTCTTCCCACAAGCATGCAACTCACTACACCTCACACAACCAAATGCTCCTCACACGAGCCAAAAGACTGACCGCTTAGGTTCAAATCTGGATAAACCACCCCATAACATCCCACTACATTATGTTTAATTACGAAAAACTTGCGAGTTCCAGTGAAGATATTAGTAGCACCACTATAATGTAATCGGACGAATATCTCCTTCTATAATATACTGGCAGCGTCTTCAACCAATCAACTCATGAATTCAGAAAAATCCCATTTATCAACTTAACCAATATCCAAACACTATTTAAAACCTCATAAACGGGTTCACATGAGATTGAAAAGGCTAAATATTGATTAAAATTTGATTTAGTAGGATTCGAGTTTGGAATCTTCCCCAGGTACCAGTATACTTTTAAGTTTTACTTATTGAAAATTATGGTGCCACTTTCTTATAAAAGCAGGTAAAGGAATAATAACTATGCCATCTAGTAAACTTGATTGTTCGTGAAACCATCTCGGCAATGCCATCCATGAACAAAATTGGAGCAAACCATTAAACACCTCTTCATGTTTAGAAACTGGTAATCATTAAACGCCCAGCTCCAAATATACTTAAATCTAACACATTGAAAAAATCCAACACTGTATGTGACCAAACTTATCCTCAGAAATTCATTCCATCAGCCCTTAACCAAGTGGAACAGCATCTAAATCCAGAAAAATTCAATTACAGATACTAAATGTGGTTGATGATTCACAAACAACTATGAATCTTTCTTAGTACCACTAGTCCATATATTCTTCAGAGCAAAGGAGGAGGTGTGGATATATCCATGTTTCTTTCTTCAGCTAAAAAAGGCTTGACAGGGATTGAACTCAAGTCACTCTATCCAAATTTCTAGGCCTTTACCAATGTGCAACAGCTTCCTTTATGAGTGAAAACTTGTTGATTTCAGAAGGTAGAATTTTCTATTTAAAAGTTCTTTGATTGAATGAAGGAGACATTTATTGAACAACCTGTGAAAACACACGAAAAATACCCAAAACAATATATTTATTTACACTAAAGATAAAATATAAGAGTAAAAATAAACACTTTTACGTGTTAATCAAATACCCCCACACTTTTCTTTTACTAGTCCTCGCGTAAAGTAAGAATGAAAAACTAAACTAGGTAAGCCATACTTTCGTAGAAAACCCAATTGCAATATGACATGATTCTAATGCAGTAGGACATGGTTCTAATGCAACTATTTGAATGTTACGGACATATGCAAATGAAAACAAAAATTAAAACACAATTTATTTCAGAAAAGTTGCAACATAGAAGTATACAATTCAAAATCAATCTATAGAAATTTTGGGTTCCTCAACTCATCACAAAGTTTCAACATAAATCAACTTTTCATACGTTATGTTGTAATTCGGCCAGTTGGTTCAGTTAATAACCTAGTGCAACCATGAAATAAATTCTTAGTTTGCTTGTCACAGTTTGCAAAGTGGTATTTTATTTCCTTATGTATGGCTAGTCAAATCAATAAGGTCAAGAAGTGTTTGGGAATCATTGCATACTCTCTATCTCTAGAAAAATGAAGATTTATAGTTAATTACACACATTTAACTAAAAAGACAAAGATATAGCACTCATGCACTGCCTCGCAGACTAACGTGAGAGTTTGGGATAGAGGTTGGCAGATTGTGCAGACCGACGTTGACTTTTTCAACAAGATGTCGGTATTACTTAGGTGTCCAACTCATAAAATGAGACCAAGGTATGTCACCCATGCACTGCCTTGTGGACTGACGTAAGAGTTGGAAAAGAGCTTGGTGGGTTTGCACACCAACGCTAGATTTACAAGCAATGTTGGATATCTTTAGATTACTATTATTTTTGAATATAAGAAGAAGAAAGAGTTACGTGATTTCATCTTAACACAACTTAGTTTTAAAGACTCAAAAAGCAATACATGTACTTTAAGTCCTCCACTCAATAAACAAAGACTACAGTTTAGAACAAACTTCATGGCCATTACCTAATAATATGTACATGTTATACTATTATCGTTCGTAATTCAACTTTTCATTATATTTCTTATTCAATCCTAGTTGATAGAAAAAAATTACCATTGGCTGACTAAAAATTGTTAACTTATTTCATTGTACAAATCAAAAATGAGTCATGTTTCCAAAAAAAATGGCATATTACTATGTCTAAAATGCATGATGGTCCAATCGAAATTCATGAAAAGGAAAAAATTAAAGAAAAATAAAAAGGATGCAATGCAGACTTCCCTCAAACCAAATCTAAACAGTTTCCACACTATAAATATATTTCCTAAACGTGAAAGTTAGAGCCCAAAGATGAATTAAATGAAGAATGATTTGTAAAATGAAATGTAATTTAATAACTATATGCGAAAATCATATACAAAATGAAATTTAGAATGATGATGAATGCTCTGTGATGAATGATGCTTCCTTTCCCTAACACTTGCCTCTATCAAAAATGATGCATAATGATTTGTTATTTGATTTATGAGATGCAACAGGCATGTCAATGAATTCTGAAATGAAAATCCTTCCTATGATTTTTTTTCGTGCCAATGGTTTATCCAATTTAGATGAAGATTATCGTAATTCTATAAAGTTGAATGTCGAACAATAATTTCTTTCGATGAAATTGAACTATGATTATCTTCAAGGAATTCTCTAGATTCATTTTCATCATAATCCCATCCTAATGCCTTTGTATTTTCCTGTAAAATTTTCAAAAGTTTTTCTTCTTGGTCCTCAGTAAGATCAGAAGCCCAGATTACTGGAAAATTTCCTGTAGAGTCCAAATAAGCATACTTAAGGTCTTGTGGAAGGGATATGAGGTCCAACTTAGGATGTTATTATGTGCTAACACTGGTCAACATTCCTTGGTTAGATTCAGGTGATGAGGGTTTCGAGTCAAGAAGTACATTTAGTTCAGAAATGTATTCGAGCTTATCGAAATCGGAGTTGAAATGGTCAGGACACATTTTCAGCGCTTAAGAAGGGTCATTAGAGGTTTCATCAACTGTGGTTTGAATCATGTCAATTTCATCAATCTCAAAATCCCTAGGTCGTTTGTTGAGATTAAATATGTTTAGCTCAATGGTTTGGTGTCCGAATGAAAGTCGAAGTTGACCATTTCTACAATTTATTATAGCATTTGAGGCTGCTAAAAAGGGGTGCCCTAATATCAAGGGAATTTGAACATTGGAATTTGAGACAGGCTTGGTTTCTAGAACTATGAAATCGACAGGGAAGTAAAATCGTTCGATGTGTATCAAGATGCCTTCGATTATTCCCAATGGCTTTTTGGCAGATCGACCAGCTAGTTGAAGAGTGATGTTTGTTGGTTCAATATCCCCTAATCCAAGTTAATGATAAACAGTGTAAGGAAGAATGTTGACACTTGCACCAAGATCAAGTAGGGCATAATTGATATGATAATTTCCTATTTTACAATCAATTGTAGGGCAACCGTGGACCTTATACTTGATTTGTGAAAGATTCAAGAAAACAGAGCTAGTATTTGCAGTCAAGAAGGTAGTTTTAGAAACATTAGTGGCACGTTTTCGGGTACATAGCTTTTTGAGACACTTGGAATACTTTGGAATTTGTTCCATGGTGTATAAAAGTGGAATATTGACACGAATTTGTTTGAGGATTTCAAGAATTTTTTTCGAAATTTGCATCGTTCTTCTTATTGTAAAGTCTATGAGGATATGGAGCTATTGGTTTATAGACTCTTTCAGAATTTTGATTGTTCGAAGAAGAAGGTTTCTACATGGAAAGTGAAGGAGGTAAGGGTGTAAAAGATGTGATGTTGGGATTGCCAACATTTGAGGAAGATATATTGTCGGGGTTGCCAACATTAAAAGAAGAGCCGTTAGGGTTGCCAACATTTAAGAAATGTTGGAGGTTTAGAAGAACTGGCATTCGTTGCCATTGGGTGATCGTTAAGATTTAGCATTGAGGTCGAGTTCGAAGGTTTGTCAGGGTTTCCCACATTATTATCAATCCTCTTTCCAGATCTAAGGGTTGTAACAGCATTGAATGAATTATGGTTTTTGTCCTCACAAGAATCAACAGTACGAAAATTATATTTTGGATTCGTCTCGGGTTGACTAGGCAACTTTCCTTTCTCATTACTTTTCATTAGTTCCTTCATCATATTCATCACTTGTTCAAGTTTAGCTTCTTGAGAGTTTATTTGTTTCTCTAAACGCACAATTTATTGTGATGGTTGAGAAGATTAAGAGGATTGAGTTGAGGGCTGAAAGTTGTGATGCCCATAATGTTGTTTGGATTCAGGTGCAGCTTGAGAGGTTTGAGAATTGAGAGATTGAGCTTGGTAATTCGGATTTGGAACAAAGGGTTGCATGTGAGATGGGTTCGCCGAATCATTGGGATTTGACCAAAAGAAATTTGGATGATTCCTCCAATTAGGGTTGTACATGGATGAGTAAGGATTATTTTGAGCTATAGTATTGACTTGGTCCTGAGAGTTATAGCGGGGTGGTCCTTCTCCGACTTGAGGGGAGGGAAGGTGATTTGGGTCCATGACATGCACGTCTCTAGTAAAAGCACAGATGGGAACACAAATGGACACCCATTGCATGTCCTTTACAAAATAATCCTCCAGAATTCCCAAGCTTCATCCACATTTTGGACATAAATTCTCCCCCACACATTGATTCTAGTTGAGTTCTAGTCTGATAGTTTAGTCCTTCAGATACAATTTGGCATAAGTGTTGTTTTGGGATTGCATAATGATGACAACTATATAGTAGTTGGTTGAATCTCGCAAAGTATTTTGAAAAAAAGTTTCCCCCACATTCTGAGAAAACCGATTTATTTCAGTTTTGACTTTTAAAGTTTTATGAAACGGGAAAAACTTTTTCAAGAATAAGTGACAAATTCATCCTAACTTCTTATTGAATGTTTGGGAAGAAAATTTAGCCATCTTTTTGCACTTTCAGGTAATGCGAATGGAATTAGCCTTAGCTTAGTTGATTCGCTAGGTAAGTGTTGCATTTTTGTTGAGGACACATACAATTCAAATTCACTTAGAAATTCGTAAGCAATTTCAGAACCAGTAAATTTTGGTACCTCTTGAATAAACGAATGTTTAAGCTCAAAATTGTTTCCTTCAACTTGTGGTAACACAATGATAGAGGGTTGAACGGTCCTAGTTGGATAACATCAGTCTTGAAGAGATAATGGTCTATCCTTTACCATGTGATTAAGAAAATCTTGATTTTTCAATTTTGATCCATCTCGTTTGGAAAGTATTGGTTTATATGAGATTCCCTAGGAGAATTATGGTGGTTAAAACTTTTTTCACTCATCGTTGCAAAATGCTAATAAAGAAAATCCTAGACTTGTGGTTGACACAATTAGCTCCTACTCAAAATAAGGATATTTTATTCGTCGATAATCTCGATTTTAATGGGAAGAGGGCCTTATGGCCGTTCACGTATAGTGTAAATACTAAGGGATATCACCAACAATGCAACCTGTTTTGCTAAAAGTTAAATAAATTGAACTAATACATATCTGCGATCAAACCCTTGAGAGAATCAATTTCACAAAATACACCCTTATAGTCAAATATTTTGCAAATCAAATTAAATAGATAGATCAGAAAAGATAAGTTGCTAGAATGCTGAAAGATTCCTGATGTAATATGTATCACCGTCCTTTGCAAAAGAAATAAATCGAATTCCACATAGCAAAATAAATTTTTAAATCTAAGATATTTCACCCATTTTGTTTGTCCTATTGAGCTTGAGTTTTGATCCTAAAGCCAACGTCTAATTAAATTTTATTATGTCCAAATAGTATGCAAATAACAGAAGTTAATTTTTTTGGAGCCAAGGAAAGGTAATGACTTCCTCACCTTATGTTTGTTAGGGGTTGTTCTCGTAACTAGATTCATTTCAATATGCATCCAAAACAACAGTCAGATAATAATAATTGCAGAAATTGAAAATTGTACAAGCAAGCCGCTGCCCCTATAGAAAATTTTTACAAGTAATTTCTATATATTTTTAAGCAACTGCAACACCTAGAGTTTAGAAAATTTTATAGCGGGGGTATGGCTGTTCGTCTAGAGCAATTTAGTAGCTAGTGATTCGAAGTTTTTTGTTTGCAATCGCTCGTTCTTAGATCCTTGGTTACTTAAACTCCTTTTACTTTGGCCTTTGATCGATTGAACTATTTTTTTGTTGAAGAGAAAGCAAATAAAATGATTGAAACAAAAATTTCGAGCTACCAACTGACTAGGAACTAACCAAAAAAAACTTTAAAACGAAGACTAGGTTAAAAAAACTCATCTAGAAAAAGAAAAATCCTAACAAAAACAAGAAAAGTGAAATAAAAATTCAAACTCTAAACAACCTAGACTCAATAGGGAAATCAATTGGTATAACACTGCACAAAAATTCAAACCCAGGCTCACTAAATAACAACAAGGTCGACCCCAAAAGAAAATTGTTCGAGCACCATTTGCCTAACCACAGAAATAAATATAGCACTACAATTAATAATAAAAACTCCCTAGAATAAAAAAAATTCTTCTTAATACCACACAAATCTAGGAAAAAAAATCACGATCTTAAATTCAAATCGGGTTTCCTTTTTTATCCTTGTTTCTCAACGGGTTTCTAATCGGGTTTCTGGTTCAATCGTTGTGGTAGTTCGCGTGTGGGTGATCGATATGTGGAAATTTGGGTGTTTAGGGAAACTCTTTCGAAGGGTTGCTGATTCTGTTTTTAGGGTGGTAGAAATTGAGGTTTCGATTACTCGAATTTCGGGTCTGTGGGTATGTTGATAATGGGTAACCGTTGATAGTGGTTCAGAGATATATTGGTTTGATTTTGTTGTAATGATGGTGTGTGGGTTGACTAGAAGGTTGTTGTAATGGTGATGGTGGGTCTAACTTGGTGATGGTGAATCTATTTGTTGTGAACGTTGACGATCAGAAGATGCTGGTTGTGATGGAAGAGGTTGGGTGTGGTGGAGTTTTGAGACTGTGAAGGGGTTGCATGATATGAGATTGTGGCGTTGGGTTTGTTTGTATTGATGGTGGAGTGATCGATGGACGATTTTGTGATGAGGACACTGATGTTGAGAGGATGTTGAAACAGATGGTGCGTGATTAGTTGATGCGTGTGTGGTATGATGGCCTGGTTGTTTGGCTCTCTATGTGATCGGGTTATGAAATGCTGGTAAGGTGATTGTGTATGGTTGAGGATGACAAGGTACGAAGAGGGGATGTTTGGTGAAAATTGGAAATGAAGAAAAAAATATAGCACAAGGAAGTTTGTAATTTCTTTTAGACTTGTAGAATAAGAAATGTACAGATTGGAAAGGGAAAAAGAAAAGAAAAGAAAAGAAATCGGATCTTTAGTAAATTTAATGATTAACTAAGAAAAAATAAAACAGAATACTGAAAATAAAATTGCAAAATAGAAATAAAAAAACAGAAATAAAAATTAGGATTACCGTTGAATCTAATCAAACCGTCAATCACTAATGAGAAAAGAAAATGCAATAGCAATTTGTGTTCTACTAAATCTATTTGACTATATAGCATAAATTGCCATGAAAATAAAAAAATGCAGAAATAAAAGAAAAGAAAGCTTTATAGATGGAGAAGAGAAAAAGGTACAAAGGTTTTCAAAGAATACAATGGGTATTTATAGGGGATATAGTCTCCTATCTATGTGAATATTGGGCTTAAGAAAAATCTATGGGAATATTTTTTTTACAAAGACAAAAGATATGATTGGATTTTGATTTGCGTATGGCCCTATCAAATCTTCTCTACATGGCATGTGAATATAAATGATTTCCTTGAGAAGAATATGCCCATCTCTTCAAATCTTTATTAGTGTATATTATATGTATACATATGAACATATATATATATATATAATATTTCACTAGTCCATATATACTTCAGAGCAAAGGAAGCAGTGTGGATATATTCATGTTCCTTTCTTCAGCAAAAATAAGGCTTGATATGAATTGAACTTATGTTACTCTGACCAAATTTCCAGGCCTTTACCAGTGTGCCACAGCTTCCTTTGTAAGTGAAAACTTGTTGATTTCAATAGAATTTTCTATTCATATGTACTTTAATTGAATGAAGGAGACATTTATTGAACAACCTATGAAAACACAAGACAAATTCCCAAAGTAATATTTACTTATTTACAATAAAGATAAGATATGGATGTAAAACTAAACACTTTTACATGTTGATCATATACACATGTACATACATAATGTAAGTTTGAACGAGATAATTAAAGAGTATTTTAGGGAGTGGAAAGAGTATGAAATAAAATGTAACCTAAGATAGGGGTTAGTAAATTAGTTAACGTGACAAAGCAGTCGTGAAAATGCCACCTAAGCAACGGAGAAGCCAAAGATGGTGCACTTGAAATGCGATCTTTGAAGAAGTCTGATATGATCTTTTCAGCCATTGTAAATGTTAGCCAAAAATATGGTTAACACCTCAAAATGATATTGTCCCTATAAAATCCTTTACTTGTAAAAGGGTTAACTTGGATTATACCGTTTCAATGATAAAATTCATGTTGAGTGCTCCTGCTAATTTCCGAAAGTAAGTTCATGTGAAAAACAATAGACTATGATCAAACATTGGCAGAATGGAGTTCGAAAGACCATTCAGAAAAAACTTTTTCCTCTGACGTTTTAGTTTTTGTTGATAATTTCCTATCGGTTTTAAAGTAGGCCATTTGGTCTAGTCGCTAGACACTTTCGTCGGGCTTTGGAACTTTCAAATTCTCAATGACAGACAACCGCGTAGATCACTGTCACTTAAAGGTGGTTTCAGTTGAGTCGACGAAGGGCCTATCAAATTTTTGAAAAGTACATAGAATTCTAACTAGTTTGGATCATCTTAAGGAATTGTCAATAGATTACAAGCTATGTGATTTCAGATATTCAATTCTCAAAGTTAGTATAATTAATCTATTCCAATATTTAAGGCCATTCGGAACTTCTGGGAGATACTACTATCAAACTATTGCCTTCGGATACTTTCGGTGTTTAAACTGCAAAGTTATAAGATGATAATAATATAATAATTAAGAAATTATCACTTAATTACCACAATTGCGTGAACAATCCTCTTTACTTGTAAGTTATATTGTTATAAACTTTTCTCAAACTCTAACATCTAGACAAAAGAGTGAGAATGAGAAATCTGGTCCCGATATTGGACCCATAAGATTGTATTTATTGGGTTGATTGTCCCTTCCTTTGTCATAAAGGCTTCGTCCTGGTACTTTTGCGGAGGCGCATATGAAGACTTGGTGAAGGTGTCTTCCTTCATCCTTTGTTAGGGTAGCTATAGCACAAATGCTAGATTCTTTAAAGACAATCTTTTAGAACCAAAAGCCTTGGTT
The DNA here is from genome assembly GCA_030737875.1 of Allium sativum. Lineage (NCBI taxonomy): Eukaryota > Viridiplantae > Streptophyta > Magnoliopsida > Asparagales > Amaryllidaceae > Allium > Allium sativum. The sequence continues at coordinate 636,765,373 of CM060919.1, forward strand.
ATTTGTAGCAGGAGCGAAATTATGGGAGCTCTTGGCTTTTTGACATCATCACACTACTTTCTTTTGGATACGATGTCTGCTTGTGACATTAATCTGATAGAGGCTTAAGCTCTCGGCGTACTCCCCTCCGGTAGTCCGAAGGAAAGGTAACTGCCCTGATGATCATACCCTCCAGGTTCCATCGACATGGGCTCCCCTTGTGAGAAAGAATCTTTTGTCTCTTCAATTTCGGCTTCAGAAGCAATTACCGAAGGAATGGTTTTGATCGCACAAAAGGCTTGATGTCTTCAACACCGCTTCACTGTATCTATGGCTATTGGTTTCCCATGGTCATTTTGGTGCTAACAATTTATCTCTACCCTCCGCAAGCAAGGGGGCCTCTTGACTTTTTAAGTCAAGTGGTCCTATTTCGAAGGTATGTGGCATTCTTCCCGCCTAATGATATTCCTATCTGAACAGTCATATCTGGATCAGTGACTATCTTTTTTCTCTCCTTTTTCTTGTTTCTATAAATAATGTATCTTCCTCTTTCTTACCCTTTTCACCTGTAACTATTATTTCAAAGCCCTGGAATTGAAGTCTACCAAAGAACATCCATTTTTCAAAATTATTTCAAATATTGATTTAAGGTAAATATTTTATTTTTCACCTCCATTTCATAATTGACTATAGATTTTTATATTTCTAGGGTTTTACATCCCTAACTTGCATGTGGAAATCATTAATCGATTTGGGTCTTAATTGACCGACAAAGTTGATTATGAAATTTTGTAGGATTCGGGTATTTCAATCATGATTAGACACTTTTCAAGTTTGATTTTCTTAAGTTTAGTCATGTCTTTTGTGTATTTGACATGCCTCTTCGGATTGAAAGTCGTTTGGTCCAACTACGATTTAATTTATAATTTTGATATGTCATGGATGCATGCTGTGGGCCTAATAAACGTAATATGATTAGGCAATTTGTTTTTGAATCCCAAAACATATTTCTTTGGGTTTTCCTAATCTCCCACTCTTTTGTTTGTCTGAGTAAAACCTTATTTTCTAGTTTTAACGCACAAAAGAGAAAAGATTTTAGCATAAACAAGAAGTCGATTTTAGATCAATTACCAATTAGTTAATGATTTATGCCCTGCATTCTCAATTGCCATTTCTTTCAAAAGCACTTATGTTTAATTATTATTTTGAACGATTAATAGTACTCTGGGCAGGAATGATATCCAAGGATTTTTCTCTCAAATTTCAAGTATTGTTATTATTTTTGTAACCATGAAGCGATATTACCTGCAGCGTCATGGATAATAAGAAGACTTCTCGAATGGCAACCCCAAAGACAACCCCTATGGTTGGTGAATCATCTTCAACCCTCAGGAAAAGGTGACAAAGAGAGTCGAAAAGGCTGATGCTATCACCAATAGGTCACTGATAAACACTCAAAAGGAGGTCGATGTCATCCTTGCAGACTTTCTTATCTCTAGTGTCAAAGCAGTTCTACTGCTGGAGGGCTCTTTCATCGACAATCTCCTAGAGGTTTTTTTTTGCTTACATTGTTGCTCATATCTGGCATGGTGGGTTCTTCCATTTCCTTGATTTTCTTTCACGCTTTTTTTAGCATAACGATCTTGCTCCAATGCAATTATTCCCAAATAAGATACTAGTATGCTATGTTTGGAGATAATCTCGCTCGAGTCCAAAGGCCAATCCTTGAGTCCTTTGGTCCATTATAATCTGCTCCATTTACCTAAAATTCGCAAGGCTAACCCCACATTGTATTGGTCTAACCTCGAAAAAGCATTGATCGTTCACCTTGTCGACAACTCCAATGACTGGAAAACTTAATTATTTTTTCATCTGATGCCCTCTCGGAAGTAGTGAAAAATTTATCAAACTTGGCAAAGACTTTTTATTTACATTGCAATTATTATCATCCATCTTACTAAGTTTTTCTTCTCATGCTTATTTTGTAGAGGACATCCCGAAAGCCACTAACGGTGATATTAGTCAAGTTGTAAAAAAACATTAGAGAGGCTTCAGAGAAATTAGGGGTGAGAACTACATTTCTGACCACCGTCAATTTTCAAAAGCACAATCTTCCTCCACAAAACCAGAGAATCTTAGGGGTGCCTCCCATCATGTTTTCTCCCATTACGGGCATCTCTATCTAGCTTGAGGTGATACTTTGAAGTTCACTGCCACCTCACCTATCTTGTTTAGTCACGAAGGTAAGTTCTAACTTTGGTGTCTTGTACTTATAAACATCCCCCTTTTCTCACTGCATTTTTGTCGACTTATTCCAGTAGCTCCCTATGGACCTTTGTATGCTCCTCCCATTATTATAGGTGTCTTCCTACTACTCTATAGTCCAAGGCTTCTTTTATGGCATGCGAGATTTACAATGTTCTTAAGCTTGCCAGGAAAAGATTCTAAAAGGACTCCTCCGATAAACCTACTCAAAAGAAGGTTAAGCTTTCTTTGGAGCCGCTATTTAAAATCTCGAATGAACAGGGCAGTGGGAAAATGGTTTCCCTATCTCCAAAAACTACAACTGATGTAACTAGAAATGTTGCCCTTTCTTCCGAAGGTACGACTCTATGGCAGATTTTCTTTCAAAAGGGATTATCGCTTGAGACTTCGGGTCCTTATTGTCAGGGATTGTTCAAGAGGGGCCCACATCTCTTCCGCTTGTCCCAACTACCAAAATCATCACAATTCCTTCTCCAAGCCACCCGGTTGGCTTTTTCGAGTTGATGAAATCCGTCTTGAAATCCTTCATGCTTTCTATTTTGAAAATATTTTTCCCTCCTCTTTGATAGATAGGTTTGTTATTTTACAAGACCACAAAGTATCCTTTCTTTTCTTATATTTTTGCTTCTTTACCTTTTTCTTCTTTCTTTTAATTATATTTCATTTTCTAATCTTCATTTTTTTTTGGGAAGAGCTCCACCATGCCTCCTCCATATCCGAGACGAAGCTTTACATCCTAGAAAGGAGGTTGAAGCACTGAAAAATCAGAACGCCACCTTGTTGTTGTTATTGTTAATGAAGCCACCCATGAGCTTCTGTGGCCAAGTCCTTCACCCAGGCTATTCTTGATAAAAATATTTCTTTGAAGGCGAAAACTGCAGAAGCTAAAGAGTGAGCATTACGGATGATTGGAAAGAAGAAATCTCCAAAATAGGAGTGCTCATCCTTACTGAAGTCATTGGAAAAGGAGCACTCTACATCAAATAAATCCTTGGAAAAAAGAAGAAAAACTCGAAGAAGGTCATGGATTCCCTCTCAGATGCAAAAAGGAAAGTAGAAGTCTTTCTTGACTATTCTTGCGGTGAGGTTCTGGAGGATTCCTTCATAGCTCTACTACTTATGATCTACTCAGAAAACTTCTGAAAATATCTAGACCTAAGTTTCAATATGCTTTTGAAATCCATGGTTAAAAGGATTCAAGCCTTGATGAAGGAACTTCAACATGATGAAGAGGTCCTTGAGGCGAAGGAGGTTGACGTAAGAGCCTTTCCATCGTTTGAAGTTCCATAAACTTATGAGGATTATAAAGAGGAGCCTACTAGTGACAGAATCCAGGAGGGCTTGGTTATCAGTGGTATCTCTGAGGGCCCCTCTTCTCTTCCATCTTCGGGTAGTCGTAGTAGCGGTTCTCAATTTGGGAAGGAGGGCGAATCCTTAGAGAAAGATAAAGATGATGGCTTTGTTTCCAAAAGTTTGAAGGGGATTCAACTTATGACCAGCTCTTCTCCTCCTATGGTTCATGTACTAATATTTTCCCTTTTGATAGGCTATATTCTCTTTCGATCGCAATATTAGTGGAAAATATGTATTTTTATCCTCTTTGCTAAAAAAATGCAAGAAAGAGGTTAGAGGTCAATTTTTCCAGATCGAAACGAGTAAGATAAGTAGTGAAATGATTTTCTTCAAAAATTATTTCTAGGTTTAATTTTATCAAGATCTCACCACTCTTTTTGCTACAAAGGTGGAGCTTTTTCTTGGGAAGACCTCCGTCGAAGTATCTAGATCCTAAGGAAGTAGGATTAATAGAAATAACAATTTGTTCTCCCTGGTGAAACTAAAAACTTGACAGAAGCCTCCCTCCTTTTAGATAATATCCGAAAACATTTTAGGAATCATGAAAGAGAATTTCTGGATATGTACAAAATTTATATATAGTTTTTGAAAATCATGCTTAACCCTTATAATGTTGACATTTCTTGTTAATAAAATAATCATTTTATTTTATCTTTTATTATCAAGGTTGTTTTATCATATAATTAAGGAAAAAAGTAATTCAAATGGTCCGATTACTGATTAACATAGAAATGTGTTTATTTTATGTTCTTATATTTTATCTTTTGTAAATAAGTAAATGATACTTTGGGTACTTTTATGTGTTTTTACAGGTTGTCAAGAAATGCCTCCTTCATTTCAAATTAAAGGCCAACTACAAATAAAAAGCTACTTCCCCGTATTAAAGCCATCTCAATTACAAAAGACGTTGTAGCTCACTGGTAAATGCATAGAGATTTGTACTGAGAGACTTGAGTTCGATCCCCGTCAAGCTCACTTTTTGCCAAAGAACGGAACTTGCACACTGCCCCTTGCTATGAAGAATATATTAATTAGTGTTATATTATATATATATACATATTCATGTGTATGTATGATATTCACTAATAGACATTTCAGGAGTAGTCATGGAAATTAATTCAGAACATTCATTTTTCAATTTCCAATTAGAAGAATTTCTGATTTATTTATTGCCAAGACAAGATCAATTTTGAAGATTTCATCCTTTGTTGTCTTTGGAGTCTAATGAGTATCCTTGTTTGGAAGAATTAATCACATGGAATATGCTCATCAATCAATCAATCAATTTGCTACATGGAAGATAGGAAAATCTGAAAGATATTCACCATGTTTTGCTTTCCAATCAAGCTTGGGCAAGGAAGGCAAGAGATATAATGGATGACGAGGCCCAGTTATTCATAGACTTAATTAGGGTTTCCAGTTCACCTATAAAAGCACATGTACATCCCATTGTAAAGCTCTCCATTATTCTGTACTCTCGTTTATTAATAAAAAGTTTTATTAGTTGACTGCCTTTTTCTTTCATAACAATTTGTGTATCTATCCAATTAGTTTTGGTAGAACACATTGTTATTTTCTTTTATTACTGCTTGTTAGTTATTGTCCGTTCGATTAGATTCAACGACAATTCTGCTTTTTAATTCTTTGTTGTTGTTCTAGTTGTTATTTTCTTTTTCTAGTAATTGTTTCTTTTCTTTTCAATTGTTGAATTTGATACTGATTAGATTCAGATTCAGATTCAGAGTAATTTCAACAACATTAAAAACAACTCCAAATTCTGCCTAACTCGCCCAAGAATAAATAAAAAACAATTTTTAATTACACCTCCCTGTGTTCGACCTGTATGCTACACACCTGTATGCTTGCAGAATTTAATTTAAATGTCACGCTTTTCTAGTTCATAGAAAAGTAGCGATCAAGTTTTTGGCGCCGTTGCCGGGGAGGTAACAATTAAATTTTATTATTTATTTAATTTCTGATTCGTGTTAGTTTTTTATTTTATTTTATTTTTCCTTTTATTTTCTTGTATATATAGAAGAAAAGATTCTTGATTGGCTAGATTTGGTATTACTCAATGATACTATAATCTTCCCAACAAGAGAAAAAAAAGAATATTTGTCAAATTTCTTTGATTTCCTTTCCCATTTTCTCTACATTTGTTTCCCTTTCTGATTGTTTTCTTCTTTTACACCAATAGAAAAAAAAGAGTCTCTTTTGAAAGCTTTTCTTTTCTGTCTTGTAATTAATTCGCGGCCTTGAAATTTCTTTCCACTTTTTCAATCTCCTTCTCAACATTTACATCATTCCCTCTACAGATTTGAAGAAAAAAAAAAGATTCTTTTTATCTTGTAATTTCTTCTACTCTGTCCATCCCCTGTCCAACGTTCATCCACAAATCCACGCAAATCATCTTCAAATACCCCACCGTCTGAATCATCAATTTACCCGTGCAGTTCCTTCAACAAGCATCAAGTCCACATATTCTACTAAAACCAACACTAGGCCTCATCATTTCCTTTTGTTCACCAATTCTCCTCACTGAACAAGCCCTCCTTTCACAGTTCACACCACCTCATCAACTAGCTAACACACCACAGCCATTCAAATCACGGCACTTCCTTCTACAAATCCCACAGCAAATCACCCTTCCAAAATCCTCCCCAGTCTTACTCACCACGCAAGTTAAAATCTGAACCCTTAAGTCCGGATAAACGATCGAATTACACCAGTAGCCATCAATTCGCAGACAAAACACAACTCAACTCCCCTTCAACGCCCTTTTTCCACTGACTAAACAACCGTACTCCAACCAAAACTTCACCCCCAACCATCGGCCATCGACTAGACCGTACCACGCCTCAATTTTCTGAAGCCACAGATCTAAAACCGATTCTGATTATAAAAAAAAGGGAAGAAAAGACGTCGATTTATTTCCTGAACGAACGGAAATTCTTTGATTTTATTTGTGGGGGGTCGTTTTTATGCTATACGAGGGGGGCGTGATTTTTCCCATTTGACTGTTTCTCTATGGTTTGTGATAAAAACCTGGTAGTCATTTATATAATTGAGTTATACACTCATCAAGGCATTTTGGTTTAGACTGAGATTTATAGCGTGGGTTCAACACTGAGGTTTGCACGGATTTTGTAGAGGCTGCATTTAATTTTAATTTTAATTTTTGTTGTTTTTGAATCTTGTAGTTTTAGCAAGTAATTTTATTTTATATTTTTAGCCTAGTTCTTAATTTTGTTAGGTCTAGCTCTTTGTTCTTCTTTCTTTCCTTTTTCTTTTTGATTATTTAGACTTAATTTTAGTTTAGTTCTTATTTTAGTTTCGTTTGCTTTTCTTTTCCTATATATTAAAAAAAAAGTAAAAGAAAAAAAAATCGAAAACAAAGACCAAAAGCCAAGGCGAAGTGAAGAATTCAAGCAGACGAACAAGGGATTTAGAAATCAGTCAGCTTGCAAACGGAATTTGAATTGTTGGAGCGGTTGCACACCAAGTGGGGTGTGAACACGCTAACGCTACCCAACTGCACTGGATGGACTGCCATACCCCACAGTAATATTTTCTAAACTCTACAGGTGCTTTGCTGCAAAGAAGAAAAAAATATATAGACAATTGTTGTAAAAAAATTCTACAGGGGCAGCGGCTTGCTTGTACATTTTTTTTAATTTCTGCAATTATTTTGTGTGATTATTGTCATTTCTGCACTTTTTATTCATTCTGTTAAGGGCAATACCCCAATTCACATAAGGTGAGGGATTTCATCACACTTTCCTTAGCCCACAAATTGCATTTCATCGTAGAATCTGACTAATAATAACGATTAGACGTTGGACTTAAGGGAGTCACGGGCTCATCTAGGGCTTAATCATATTGTGATAGTTGATTCATTTGGAACGAATTATTTCTTGGTGTCTAGACTACGGCAGAGAAACATTCGTTTATAAATATTACGGTGATTCATAAATATTATATCGGTTATTACTCTGAAGGTACTTAAACCTTCGGCTGCATTGCTAGAGTGATTCCTGGTGCACCGATAACTCCTGTCCGTTAACTGGCTGAGAAATTTTTTGATCTAAGTAATCAAACGCGTCACTTTATAATTTTGGGTTAGGAGCTATTAAGGATAGAAAATTTCATTGTAGCTAATTTCTGTGCGTGCATTTAACAACAATGAGTGAAAAAAGTGTTAGCCGACAAAATTCTCCTAGGGGTTCTCGAATCAACCAAAATTTTCCAACCGAGTTGGATCAAAATCGAGTGAATCAAAAATTTCCAAACTTTGGAGATCAAAATCAAATAAATCAAAATTTTCAAAATCTCAATATCCAAATGGATAGACCCTTGTTTCTTCGTGATCGATGTTATCCAACTTGGACCGTCCAACCCTCTGTCATCGTGTTCCCACCAGCTGAAGGAAACAATTTTGAGCTAAAACATTCTTTTATCCAAGGGGTACCAAAGTTTACTGGGTCTGAAAATGCTTATGAATTTCTAAGTGAATTTGAATTGTATGCGTCCACAACAAAAATGCAACAATTGTCTAACGAATCGATCAGGCTAAGGCTAATTCCATTTGCACTACTTGAAAGCTCTATAAGATGGCTAAATTCTCTTCCAAAACATTCCATAAGAAGTTGGGATGAATTTGTCACTGCATTCTTGAAAAAGTTTTTCCCTTTCCATAAAACTCTCAAAATTCGAACTGAGATAAACCAATTCTGTCAAAATGAGGGGGAAACTTTTTCAAAATACTTTGAAAGATTCAATCGACTATTATATAGTTGTCCTCATCACGGAATTCTAAAAGATCACTTATGTCAAATTGCATATGAAGGGCTAAACTATCAGACTAGAACTCAATTAGAATCAATGTGTGGAGGAGACTTTATGTCTAAGACGGCCGATGAAGCTTGGAAATTCTTAGAAGATTATTCTGAAAAGGACATGCAGTGGGAATCGATTCGTGTTCCCATTCATACTTCTACTAGAGGAGTGCATGTCGTGGACCCAAGTCAAATTCCTTTAGAAAATCAAACTCCTCAAGCCGGAGAAGGGTTACCCCACTATTACTCTCAGGACCAAGCTAATGCCATCGCTCAAAATAATCCTTACTCATCCACATACAATCCTGGTTGGAGGAACCACCCAAATTTTTCTTGGTCAAACCCCAATAATTCGGCTAACCCATCTCACGTGCAACCCTTTATCCCAAATCATCAAGCTCCACCCTCCAATTCTCAAACTTCTCAAACTTCACCTCAATCCAAACAACCTTATAGGCACCCCAGTTTTCAATCATCAAACCAATCCTCTCAATCTTCTCAATCGTCACCAGAAATTGTGCGTTTAGAAAAAAAATGGAACAAATGATGAATATGATAAAGGAACTAGCGAAAAATAACGAGAACGGGAAGTTTCCTAGTCAACCTGAGGTAAATCCAAAATACAATTCTCGTTCTGTAAATTCTTGTGAGGACGAAAACCATAATCCAGTCAATGTTGTCACAACCCTTCGATCTGGAAAGAGGATTGATAATAACATGGGCAACCCTGGCGAACCTTCTAACCCATCCCCTAATCTTGTTGATCACCCATTGGCTTCGAATGCCAATTCCTCTAAACCTCAAGTTCCCTTAAATGTTGGCAATCCCAACAATTCTTCTTCCAGTGTCGGCAAACCCGACCCACCTTCGAAAATTAATGTTGGCAATACCAACATTCCATCTTCTACGACCTTACCACCTTCTATTTCCTTGGATAAACCTTCTCCCTCAAATGATGAAACTGATCAAAGAGTCGAAAAACCAATAGCTCCATTTCCCCATAGACTCAATAATAACAAGAAAGCGGCAAATTTTGATAAAATTTTGGAAATTTTCAAACAAGTCCGTGTGAACATTCCTCTTTTAGACACAATTGAAAAAATTCCCCAATATGCCAAATGTCTTAAGGAATTGTGCACACAAAAACGTGCAACTAATGTCCCAAAAACTGCCTTTCTAACTGCTAATACAAGCTCTGTTCTTTCAAATCTTGCCCTAGTCAAGTACAAAGACCCTAGCTGCCCTACGATTGATTGCAAAATAGGAAACACCCATATCTCTCGTGCCCTACTCGACCTTGGTGCCAGTGTCAATCTTCTTTCTTATACTGTTTATTGTCAACTTGGGTTAGGGGAAATTAAACCAACAAACATCACTCTTCAGTTAGCCGATCGATCTGTCAAAAAGCCATTGGGAATTATCGAAGACGTCTTGATACAATCGAACAGTTTTACTTCCCTGTCGATTTCATAGTTTTAGACACAGAGCCTGTCTCAAATCCCAAAGTTCAAATACCATTGATTTTAGGACGGCCCTTCTTAGCAACCTCAAATGCTTTCATTAATTGTAGGAACGGTCAACTTCGACTTTCCTTCGGGCACCTAACCATTGAGCTAAACATCTTCAATCTCAACAAACAACCTAGGGATTTTGAGACCGATGAAATCAACATGATTCAAACCATAATTGACGAAACCTCTAATGACACTTCTGAAGCCTTGAAAATGTGTCTGGAACATTTCGACTCCGATTTCGACGAACTTGAATACATTTCTGAATCGAATGAATTTCTTGACTTAAATCCTTCGTCTTCTGAATCTAACCAAGGAATGTTAACCAATGTTAACACTCAAGAACATCCTAAGTTAGATCTCAAACCCTTGCCACAAGACCTTAAGTACGCATACTTAGACTCCTCAGAAACTCTTCCCGTAATCTTGGCCTCTGATCTTACCGAGGACCAAGAAGAAAAACTCTTAGAAATTTTGCGGGAAAATAAAGACGCCTTGGGGTGGGAACTGAGCGATATAAAAGGAATTAGCCCGTCAATTTTGGAACATCGCATACATTTAGTTGATGAGGCTAAACCCATCCGTGAGGCTCAAAGGCGATTAAACCCAAACATGAGAGAAGTGGTCAAGGAGGAAATAATCAGATGTCTAGACAATAACATCATATATCCCATCTCTGATAGTACCTGGGTGAGTCCGGTATAAGTTGTACCAAAGAAATCAGGAGTCAAAGTGATCAAAAATGAAAATAATGAGCTCGTCCCAACAAAAATCAAAACAAAATGGCGTTTGTGTATCGACTATCGAAAGCTCAACTCAGCCACACGAAAAGACCATTTTCCCCTACCTTTTATTGACCAAATGCTCGAACACTTAGCGGGTCATGAGTACTATTGTTTTCTCGATGGATACTCTGGCTATAACCAAATCCCTGTTGCTTTAGAGGATCAACATAAGACCACCTTTACTTGTCCCTTTGGAACCTTTGCTTATCGTCGCATGCCTTTTGGTCTTTGTAATGCCCCGCGACTTTCCAAAGGTGTATGATGAGTATTTTCTCTGATATGGTGGAAGAATTCTTAGAAATATTCATGGATGATTTTTCAATCTATGGATCATCTTTTTCCCAATGCCTCACTCATTTAGAACTTGTCCTAAAACGTTGTAAGGAAAAAATCACTCGTGCTTAATTGGGAAAAATGTCATTTCATGGTTAAAAGCGGGATAGTTCTAGGTCATGTCGTCTCCAAAGATGGCCTTGAAGTCGATAAATCCAAAATCGATTTGATTGCTAATCTGCCTCCTCCTAAGTCTGTTAAAGATGTTCGTTCATTTGTCGGCCACGCGGGATTCTATAAAAGATTTATTAAGGATTTCTCGAAAATTTCAAAACCTCTCTCAAATTTACTTGCCAAAGACGTTAAGTTCGAATTCTCCAATGACTGCAAAACATCTTTTGAAACTCTTAAGTCAATCTTGACCACAGCTCCCATCATTCAACCTCCTGATTGGACTCAGCCCTTCGAACTTATGTGCGACGCTTCTGACTTTGCAATTGGAGCCATTTTAGGTCAGCGTATCGATAAACTCCCTCGAGTCATTTATTACGCTAGCAAAAACTTAAATGAGGCCCAATTGAATTACTCAACTACTGAAAAGGAATTTTGGCAGTTGTCTTCGCTCTTGAGAAATTCAGACCATATCTCATAGGATCCAAAGTCATAGTTTACACTGATCATGCTGCCATACGATATTTTCTTTCTAAGAAGGATGCTAAGGCCCGCTTGATTCGTTGGATCCTTCTTCTTCAAGAATTTGACATAGAAATACGAGATAAAAAGGGTTCTGAAAATGTTGTAGCTGATCATCTCTCTCGAATTATGCACAAAAATGTTGATGACACCCAAATCGATGACTATTTTCTTGATGAACAAATCCTTTCGATCTCTAACACCCCTTGGTACGCTGACATTGTGAATTATCTTGTCACACAACAAACACCCGCTGAATGGTCGAAACAAGATAAACAAAAATTTCTCTCGAAAATTCGAAACTTCTATCGGGACGACCCATATCTTTTCAAATACTGTCCAGACCAAATCATTCGAAGGTGTGTGCCCGATCATGAACACCAAAGTATTCTCTCTTTCTCACATGACCATGCTTGTGGCGGTCATTTTGGAGCAAGAAAAACTGCTGCAAAAGTTTTGCAAAGCGGTTTTTATTGGCCCACACTGTTTCGTGACGCTTTCGAATTTTGCTCTAAATGCGATCGATGTCAAAGAACGGGTTGAATCACTAAGCGAAACATGATGCCTCTCAACCCCATTTTAGTGATTGAGTTATTCGATGTTTGGGGCATCGATTTCATGGGACCATTCCCTAATTCATTTGGGAATCTTTACATCTTGCTTGCGGTAGATTATGTCTCAAAATGGGTTGAAGCGATTCCGACCAAAACCAATGACAATAAGGTTGTTGTCAAATTCCTCAAAGAAAACATATTTTCACGCTTTGGCACACCTCGAGCTATCATTAGCGATAATGACACTCACTTCTGTAATCGTGCTTTTGAGTCCTTGCTCAAGAAATACTCAATCACACACAAGCTGTCGACCCCTTACCATCCACAAACGATTGGACAAGTAGAAGTTTCCAATAGACAAATCAAACAAATTCTTGAGAAAACCGTGAATTCCAATAGAAAAGATTGGTCCTTAAAACTGATTGATGCACTTTGGGCTTTTCGCACTGCTTATAAAACCAATCTAGGGATGTCACCATATCGATTAGTCTTTGGAAAGGCCTGTCACTTACCTCTTTAATTAGAGCATCGTGCTCTTTGGGCCATAAAATTTTTGAACTTTGACTTAGAGAAAGTCGGCTCACATAGGAAGTTACAAATTTCTGAATTAGAGGAATTAAGAAATGAGGCATATGAAAATGCGAAAATCTACAAAGAAAGAACCAAAGCCCAACACGACAAAAACATACTTCGTAAGGAATTCAACGTAGGTCAAAAAGTTCTTTTATACGACTCTAGACTTCACTTGTTTCCAGGAAAACTCAGATCTCGATGAACTGGACCTTATGTTGTGAAAACAGCATATCCTCATGGAGCAGTCGAAATTGAAAATCCTAGGGATGGAAAAGTCTTCAAAGTAAATGGACAACGACTGAAACCATTTTTAGAATTCGAGCAATATGACGAAGATGACCTTATCGATCTTCATGAGCCTGATCATCCACCATGAAATCAGGTGTACACGTTCTTTTTCTTTTATTTTTTATTTTTCATTTTTTTATTATTATTTTTTGTTTTTCTGCCATTTTGGTCTGCATACCTCAGACAGTTGGGATACTCTCTTAATCTAGTGTGGGGGAGTCAAGTCTGCATCACATCTTCTCTATTAGTTGACCAAAAAAAAACACACACACACAATCACATCGACACGACTCATTTTAGAGTGATACCACAAAATAAGTTTACAACTTTTAGTCAGTTGATAGTATTTTTTTCTCTCAACTAAGTTCGAATTTGAAATATAATGAAAAGTTTAATTTTGAGGGATAATAGTGTAACCGGTACATAGGGAGATTCTTAGGTGATGGCCATGAAATCTATTCTATATTGTAGACTTTGTTTAAATAAGTGGAGAACTTAAAATACTTATATTGGCTTTTCGAATCTTTAAAACTAAGTTGTGTTAAGTTGAATTCGCGTAACTCTCTTTTGTGCTTATATTTCCAATAATAATAATGGTAATCCAAGGGTATCCAACATTGCTCGTATATCGAGCGTTGGTGTGCAAACCCGCCAAGCTCTATCCGACACGTTGTTGACAAAGTCAGCGTTGGAATATCTTGGTCTCATTTTATGAGATTGGACACTTAAGGATTACTGATACGTTGTTGACAAAGTCAAAGTCGGCCTGCACAATCCGCCAAGCTCTTTACCCACTCTCCGTTAGTCCGCGAGGCAGTGTATGGGTGGTAAACCTTGGTCTTATAAGTTAGGTGTATGTATTTAATCATAAATTTTAAAATTTTATAGAATAAAGAATAAGCGATGATGCCCAAACACTTCTTGACCTTATTGATTTGAATAGCCATACACAAGGAAATTAGAATACCACTTTACAAACTGTGCTAAGCAACTAAGAATTTATTTCATGGCTGCACTATGTTATCGACCGAACTAACTGGCCAAACTGGAATTTAACATTTGAAAACTTGATTTATATTGAAAATTTGTGACAAGTTGAGGTATCTAAAATAAAATCAACTGACTAGAAATTGTAAACTTAATTTGTTGTACCACTTTCCTGAAACAAGTCGTGTTGTCATTCTTGTTGTCTTTGTTTTTTTGTATATAACCATTGCATTCATATAGTTACATTAGATCCACACATTTCGGATTTTGTGGGTAATATCCGCTGAAAACCCTCACGAGACACCACTCGTCCTACTAGGGACATCTAGAGGTTTAACGGCTTGTTGCATACACTCAATGCAATCGTGTTTCCTACGAAAGTGTGACCTATCTAGTTAGTTTTCCATTTTCTTTTTACTCGAGGACGAGTAAAAGATAAGTGTGGGGGTATTTGATTAACATAGAAATGTGTTTATTTTATGCTCTTATATTTTATCTTTTGTAAATAAATAAATGATACTTTGGGTACTTTTATGTGTTTTTACAGGTTGTCAAGAAATGCCTCCTTCATTTCAAATTAAAGGCCAACTACAAATAAAAAGCTACTTCCCCGTATTAAAGCCATCTCAATTACAAAAGACGTTGTAGCTCACTGGTAAATGCATAGAGATTTGTACTGAGAGACCTGAGTTCGATCCCCGTCAAGCTCACTTTTTGCCAAAGAATGGAACTTGCACACTGCCCCTTGCTATGAAGAATATATTAATTAGTGTTATATTATATATATACATATTCATGTGTATGTATGATATTCACTAATAGACATTTCAGGAGTAGTCATGGAAATTAATTCAGAACATTCATTTTTCAATTTCCAATTAGAAGAATTTCTGATTGATTTATTGCCAAGACAAGATCAATTTTGAAGATTTCATCCTTTGTTGCCTTTGGAGTCTAATGAGTATACTTGTTTGGAAGAATTAATCACATGGAATCTGCTCATCAATCAATCAATCAATTTGCTACATGGAAGATAGGAAAATTTGGAAGATATTCACCATGTTTTGCTTTCCAATCAAGCTTGGGCAAGGAAGGTAAGAGATATAATGGATGATGAGGCCCAGTTATTCATAGACTTAATTAGGGTTTCCAGTTCACCTATAAAAGCACATGTACATCCCATTGTAAAGCTCTCCACTATTTTGTACTCTCGTTTATTAATAAAAAGTTTTATTAGTTGACTGTCTTTTTCTTTCATAACAATTTGTGTATCTATCCAATTAGTTTTGGTAGAACACATTGTTATTTTCTTTTATTACTGCTTGTTAGTTATTGTCCGTTCGATTAGATTCAACGGCAATTCTGCTTTTTAATTCTCTGTTGTTGTTCTAGTTGTTATTTTCTTTTTCTAGTAATTGTTTCTTTTCTTTTCAATTGTTGAATTTGATACTGATTAGATTCAGATTCAGATTCAGAGTAATTTCAACAACATTAAAAACAACTCCAAATTCTGCCTAACTCGCCCAAGAATAAATAAATAATAATTTTTAATTACACCTCCTTGTGTTCGACCTGTATGCTACACACCTGTATGCTTGCAGAATTTAATTTAAATGCCGCGCTTTTCTAGTTCATAGAAAAGTAGCGATCAATTACCCAAGAGCTCTTGTCAAAATTTGTAAGGCTAAGAGGATTTTTGTGGGAAAGACCCTTCTTAATTAAGTCATTGGGACCCATCCGACACTTCTTTCTAAAAGAATTATATTGACTCCACATGTTGTGTCCTAGGTTTTGTTTTGACTTCTTGGGCGAAGAGGAGTAGCTTCTTCAGGAAAGTAGAATTCAACACTTCGAATTGATTACGGAACGTGATGCTCCTTTAAAAGAATAGTACTAGCAATTAAAATTATTGTCCCTTAAAAACATTAGTGTACTTTTAAAATCCAATGTATTGGTTTTTATATGAAAAAAAGAACCTATTTCTGCATATTGAATAGCTTATCTATGCTTATTGATTTGGATCCTCCGCTGACTTTGTCACTCTCAACAAATGGGAAATATACCCAACCTTCCGGTCATATTACTAAAAGCGGGCAACAAGGAGTTTTCAATAAGGCTATTCCTTCGAAATTCGAAGGTAACCCCCTTGCCTTACAATTGTTTAAAAAGCATCAAATGCAGAAGGTTTTAGTTCATGGATTAAAAATGCAACTATAGACTCGGAAAAAAAACTTTGTCAAATGGATTTAGCCTTTGGAAGAGGCAAAGTGTCAAGTCAGGGATGACTCGGAAGCAGATTTTGATAAAGAGATGCTAAAACTTCAACATCGAGTTTGTATATTGGAACATCATTTGGAAGATAGTTAATCTTAATACAATCTTTAGAATTTATTATGAGTGGGGAAATCTCAAATTTAGCTTTCCTCCAAATTTATCTCTACTAGAACCCAGGGTCCTCTGAAGATGTTTCAATTTCTAGTAAATCCCCCGAGAGGGTTATAAGAGATTGGACTGACACCCTAAAACTTGAATTGAAAGATTATATTAAAAATAAGAGGAAGGAAAAAAATGACCACCTTTATGATAATACATAAACCAAATCGAAAAGCTTCAAAAGTGGAATATTTTTTTTTAAGAAGCGGGAGGCCGAATATGAAAAGGATGACATGCTTCTTTCGAAAGCAAATAATGTTTACAAGCACGCACTTAAACTTCAAATAAATCTGTTGATAATGCCGAAGCCATCAAATACAAAGAAAATAAGTTCAAGTTGGTGTTATACACCATTCTCAATCGTGTTTCCAACTGCTTCAAAGAACCTAATAGAAAAAATTTGAAATCTTTACTCCTTATGATTGCATCATTTAGAATGTCTTATCATTTGTATAGATAGATCATGATGAATACAGTTTGTATATGAATTTGAATTATTCGCATACTTCCACTGCTTTACTTTTCATAACATCGTATTCTGAAATTGATAAGAAACCAGCATTAATCAATCATTGAACATTCAAAACTATATGCACATACCAATAATGTAAAGGGTAAAGGGTTTATTTTTCCAGGGTAATAAGTTTGAAGGACAACACTTTTGAAAAAATAGTTTTAAGGACATTTTACGGGGAAAAGTTAATTTTTTTATCATTTCTAGTTATATTTAAAAAATGATAAAATAATTTATCATTTTCCTGTATAACTTAGAAAGATAAAAGAATATTTTTTTCTTATAAATTTTGCTTAAAACTAATCATTTAGAAGTGTTATCCTTAAAACTTATTACTCTAAAATAAAATGCCCTTCAACCTAATTTTCACTAATGTGAAAGTATGAACCTACTCTTAAATTTCATAGTAGGCTCATAACCATCTTTAATTCCAAAGTATCTAGGAATTAGGTTTCAATAAATAAATTACTTATGGTACTAGGAGGACTGAAACCCTAGATTGAGGTAGAGAACTAATAATGTCCAAATCCCCCTTTTTCTAGTAGTAATAAAGATTACAAAACTCAAATTCGGGTATTGGGATATTAGACATCTATAACCCCTTTTCTGGGAATAATTATCAACTAAGCCTCCTTCTGCTCATAGTCATGGAAAATCTGGAGCTTAGATTCGAGTATTAAGGTAATTGTAGCTCAGTACCTATCTTTTGGACATAATTAACCCGAACGATTATGCCTATAGGAGACCTAAAACCTATGTTGGGTAATAATAGAATTAATATGAATACAAAAACCTTCTTCTAGAAATAAATAATATGTTAGAAGCTTTCTTCGGCTTATAAAAGACCTGAAACATAAATTCGGGTGATAAAGATAATAGAAGTCAAGAGACCTTCTTCTACGAATAATTAATATGAACGGAGCCTTCTTTGGCATATAGAAGACCCGAAACCCAGATTCGGTATTAAAATAAGAGAAATCCGGAAATCTTCTTCTTGAAATAAAAGATACGAATGAAGCCACCTTCGATTTATAGAAAACCCAAAACTAAGATTTGGGTATTAAAATAAGAAAGATCAAGAAATCTTCTTTTGAAAATAATAGAAGCACTTTCAATTATGGAATATTCTTCTCCCATTTTAGGCTTTTTTAAAAACAATGGCTTTTTTAAGTGCTCCTTTTGATCTTTCATTCCCTTCTACAGGACAAGCATAAGAAGAGTCAGAGCATGCTCATCTTTAAAGCACAGTAAGGGTGTACTTAGGTTGAAACAGAGGAAGGGCTTGCTCTAAAAAGAACAAAGGCAGAGCGTGCTTCATTCGTAATCGAGAGCATGTCCCCGGGTTTACCCATTCATTCTCCAGAAGTCACCTTGACTACGCCAAGGGCTTGTGGTTTGGGCTTACCCTCCTCCCTAGGATGCGCCTAGGATATACCTATGGCTTTGAGCCAGGCGCATCGCCCTGGGCTTACCCCTTCCCTCTTTTGGGAAAAGACCTTCATATACCGAGTAATTTAATAGGTGTTGGACGTATGTCCTTAGGCTGACTCTTCCTCCCTTTCGGGAATCGTCTTGACTGCGTCAAGTACTTTTTAAGTTATCCGTAAATAAAGGGCATTTCAACCCTAACTAAGTAGAATTTTATATTTTGGATTGACTTTTGTCAACAGCTCATGTAGAAGAGATCTTATTTCGATAGGAATCTCAATTTTATTACTTCCATTTTACATTTCCTTACATGTTCATTGAGTTTTCCTTTCTTAATGAAGTAGGCAACTAATCATCCGAGTGCTTTGCATTGGTTAGCTTCATGACTATCGACTATATGATAATGGCAATAAGATTTTCCCTTGTTCTTTTTAGACTTAGGTGGTTTCTTATTGGTAAAACATTAATCTAATTCTTCCTTGGTTAGTAAGTAGATTTTCGTAATATAAGTAGTTAAACTTAACTTCTTTCCCATTTTTGACTTAAATTTTCCTTCGAGAGGTTTAGTTCTTCATTTCTTTGAGTTTAATGATGGCTTATTACTTTCGTACATGGATGCCTTCCTTTTAAGGCTCTTATGGGTTCCATAATTGGATATGAAGCTTTCTTTAAACATTTCATCCCTTTTGGGGGTTCCTTAGGGACTACGGCAAGATTTAAATCTCTTGAGATTTGGTTCCCATTTCAATGCGAAAGAGTCTTAGTCTTTTATTATTATTTTCTTTGGGCTAATTTTGAATAGCATTTCTCATCTTTGAGAACAGGTTGTCACACTATTCTAAAATTATCTCGTAAGCAAAAATAGGATTCGATCCAACATGGAAAGGGTTTATGCCCCACTTATGGATCGTAAGCGTCGAACTTCTTCTAATTGATTATACTTAAAGCTTTCATTTTTTGAATTTGTTCCTCATAGAACCTTAAGTCCGCATAGTCAATTTCTGATACAAATGGATCATAAGACCATTGTTCAGATCCATTCAATTTATCACCTTTGTTGGGTTGTTGTCATGTCGAACAGGGTAGTATATTCTTCTCCTCCATAAACTGATCCAGTGTTATCCATAATCCTTATTTATTACTTCCTTGTTGATTGCACGAAGGAGTTATGATTTCTTTTCTTTTGTTAGACTGTAGAGGTGTTCGATATTTTCTCCCGGATTCATATTCACCCTGTTGGAAATGTCCTTTCGTTTCGTGGGAATTCTTTCCTAAACCGTAGTTACTACCTTTTGGTTAATATAAAACTTTTTCAAGGAATAAGCAGTCCTTGGCGAATCATACTAAGCTTTTTTATACTTAGGATCCATTTATACTTTTGTCAAAAGATTTTTTTTATCGAATAATGAGGTTAAAGGTATCGGAGGTTCAAACCCTCCTTCTTACATGAAAAATGTTAGCCAAAAATATGGTTCACACCCCAAAATTGTATAATCCATGTTAGAATCATTTACTTGCTAAAGGGTTAACTTAGGTTACGCTATTGTTTCCATGATAAAATTCCTCTAGAGTGCTTCTGCTAATTTTCAAAGTAAGTTCCTGTAGAAAACAAGAGACAATGATTAGATGTCAGCAGAATAAAGTTCAAAAGATCATTTGGAAGATGCTTTGTCCTCTGGTGTGTTAGTTACCATTGATAATTTTCTGTAGTTTTCGTAGTAGGTCCTTCGATCAAGTGGTCAGACCCTTCCATAGGGCTTCGGAATTTTTAAATTCTCTATGATGGATTACCATGTAGATCACTATCACTTAAAGGTAGTTCTGGTTGAGTGGACAAAGGACCTATCAAATTTTAAAAAAGGACTTAGAACCCTGACTAGTTTGGATCGTCTTAGGGAACCATAGATATATTACAAGATATGTGGTTTCAAATGTTCCATTCTCAAAGTTGGAATAATTAACCTATTCCAGCACTGAAGGCCATTCGGAACTTTCGGGAGATATTTGTTAGACCAAAATTTGGGCCTAACACCCAAATGTAGGGTGAAATCAAAACAATCACAATTCACAGATCATAGAACGTAGAAAAATAGTAAAAGCAAGGGACACACGATATTTTTATAGTGGTTCGTCTCAATCCAAGCCTACGTCCATTTTATAATCTTTTATTTACACTAACAGATTACAAGAGAGATCAGTACATTTGCAAGAAAGAGGAGGAAGAGAATGAATTTATACACGAAATCCTCGTGTTAAACTGAGTTGAATTGGCCTTATTAAGCATGCAAATTCCTTGCATTCTTAATGGTGGAAGTCGTCAAGAAGAATGGCCAAAAGTCCTGTAAAAATCCTTCAAATGGTGTATTTATAGCTGGGGGTGAGCGTTCGGTCGGTTCGGTTGGTTTGGACGTAAAAATACGCAAACCGAATTGAAACCGAAAATTTTCCAAACCGAACCGAACCGAATTAATTTCGGTTAATTCGGTCGGTAACCGATTTAACCGAACTTGAAGGATGTATTACAATTCAAATGATGCATTCACTCAAAGTAAACCATAAATTCATGTTTGGAGAAAGTTTATATTGTAAATTTTATGTTTATGATAAGATATGATCTATTTGCCACAAATGTCTTTTTATTATATAGCTAAACTAATTATTTAAAGTACTACAATATCATAAAATCGGATAATAAATTACAAGTTCGGTTAATTCGGTTAAACCGATAACCAAAAATATATATTTTCTAAACCGAATTCAAACCGATTAAGTTTTGAAACTGAACCGAACCGACCGAAATGAACCGGTTTGGTCGGTTAATTCGGTTTGAACCGAATATTGCTCACCCCTATTTATAGCCATTTCCTGAAAGCGGTTCATGAGACATGTGGCACGCATCCCAAGAATCTTGAAATGTGGTGGGAAACATCCGGAAATCCTCTCCAAGTCGTGATATGACACGTGTAATAAGATCCATGCAAGCTGGAGTGAAAACAGCCTTTAGAACAGGTCAAAACCGAGTGCAGCGAGCGCAGGCCCAGGCGGTTCGTGACCATGGTGTGCACCACGAATAGGGGTGACGAGCTGGAGTGGAGAGGCTGGAGCTGACTATCACGAGCGGGTCGTGGTCCAGGTGCGCATCACGAGCGGGTCGTGGTCCGGGTGGCCACCACGAGCCTGGTTGGTTCACAAATAGGAAATGAGGCGAGCCCTAGAGGGCGAGCCAAGTTGGTCCCATGGGACGAGGTGGGTCCCACAAGCCGATCCATGATCCAAGCTAATGACACTTCGTCATTTCATCCAAGTGATTGCCAGTCGATGTCAGATTACACCCATTCACAGAAACATGCATAACTTCCAAACCGTAAGTCCGTTTTGGCCAAACGAAAGCTCTACTTGAAGTTAATTCAGAGGACTACAAGAATTACAGAGCAAAGCTCTCCAAAAAAGGTCGTATGATAGGATTCTTGGGCCATTCTTTGTTTGTGATGTGACTTCAACCAAATCACTTCCTGTCTTCTAACGGTGTTTTCAATACTTGAGCGTATTGTTAACCAGGGATTCCATGTGTGACGGCTTTGAGCAAAAAGTGTGTCCATAAGTTTGCCCCCCATAACATATCTTGTTGGTTGAAGGAAGATGCGTTCTGGATAATCCAAGAGAGCCAGGGACACGCCGGATTGGACAACTGCAAGTATAATCCATACCTGCAAAGAAGAGAAGGCAAATAGATGTGTCAAATCCTGACAAAAATGATTACACTTTCGAGCATAAATCATGCTTGGGCATCTAATTGAGCATAAACCATACTCGAGGGACGTTCGAATCATCCTGCCAAAACCTGGCGAAGGATCTAACCTTCCGGGCATAAGCCATACTAGGAAGTTCAAACTGAGCATAAGCCATACTCGAGTTTTATTGAGTTCCTTTGCTAGGTCTTAACGAGACCATCCGTCTTTTATGAGTATAATCCATACTTAGAAGTCTAGTGGAGTACAATCCGTACTCATGCCGAGATAGAGCTATACTTGCCAAAAGCCAGACAAGACAGTCTATCCCCAGGCACAATCTGTACCTAAGGTTTCGAGATAAGTATAAGCCATACTTTAATTGAGATTAAGGATCCTGTCACAACCTGACAAGATACTTAAATTTTCCAAACATAATCCATGCTCGGAAATTCCTTCCTTATTCAATTCAAAATGCAAAACCAAAGCAAATCCTGATTGGTTTGTCATCGAGTCCAGAACACGCTTTGGGGCTAAATCCTAACCCCGTACATGTGTACTTCGATTTAGCCAATCAAAAACCTAAAGAAAGCAAAAAAACATATATTAAATCCTAAGAAATGCAGGAAATGCGAAGTGATCTAATCCAGATCAGTTGATGATGAGCCTACGAGAGCTTGATCCAGGTTCGTTCCCTCTCCGGGGAGCAGGTGGTGGCAGCGCGGGTGCCGGCGCTGTTGATTGTTTCACATAATCGGGTAGCTCTCCATGTCTAACATGTTCCTCAATCAAATCACGCAGATGCCTACAGTCATTTGTATCATGACCGTCCATATCATGGAATATGCAGTGTTATCCAAAATCACGTTCTCTTTGTGATGGCTCCCTCCTGGGAGGCTTTGGGTAGGAGATGACACCGTTTGTATCCATGTA
This sequence comes from Allium sativum, assembly GCA_030737875.1. NCBI lineage: Eukaryota > Viridiplantae > Streptophyta > Magnoliopsida > Asparagales > Amaryllidaceae > Allium > Allium sativum. The sequence continues at coordinate 636,788,505 of CM060919.1, forward strand.
AATGTCGGTTAGTGATGAATTGAGTTCAGCATACTTTTCATATCCGGGTACTCTCCGGGGATGAGTGTTGCGGTCATTCTTGATAGCGGCTTTCTCCTTGTCTTTTCCAGAATCAAACGATCCTCCGTCCCTAAGCATGTTGACATCGAGAATCTTCTTCTTGGAAGTTGTATCCTCTTCCCGCAGAAACATGTCTGCTTCAAGGTAGAATTCGCCTAGATTTCGCGGTGGATCTCGGTATAATTTTTTTTTGAATTCTGAGTTATCCAAGACACTGGATACCTCTGCCATCAATACCATCGATGGTTCAGGGCGATCCATTGACGCTTCTGCAACGTTGAATCTTTCCAGAAATGAGCGCAGGGTTTCTCTAGGCCTCTGCTTGATTGTAGAGAGTGACATGACATTCTTGGGTCGTGCAATGTGGACCCGAAATTGCTCAATGAAGCGTGCGACCAACATATTCCAACTGTTGATCTATTCTGTTTCAAGCTGTCGAATCCACATAGTGGCTATATCAGTCAGAAAGAGGGGACCATGATGTTTTCCGACGCCATTTGAACTTCCATATGATGCTTGTAGCGCATCAGATGCACGGTAGGATCTGTCCTGCTATTGTAGGGCTCCAGTTGTGGAAGTTTTAAATCCGGGGGATTTCAGGAATTCCTGATTTCCTGTGTGAACGGGTTGTGATTGACGTCATCCACATTATTCTGGTAAGTGCAGCCTCTTGAGAGGCGTTCAATCAGATATGCTAGTTGATTTCCTTCAAAAAGTTGTTGCAGATTGCCTAAATAAGAGCCGGTACCTCAACGTTGTGAGTAAGAGAATGAGGAAGTTATTGATGAGCTGCTGAGAACGAGTCGCGAGGACCGGTTCGTGGGCCATGGGGGGCGACCGAGTCTTGGGTCCCCATCACGAGCCAGATCTGGATGTCCATCACGAGCCGAATCTGGATGCCCATCACGAGCTGGTTCCTAGTGTAGAGCGGGAGCTTGCATTCTGATATTCATTTGAACTGGAGTTGACGAGGGCCGATGTGCATTTCCAATAGGGAGGGGGTTGCCTCCGAGCATTGGTGCTAGCGGGTCGCAGGTCGTTGGGCTTGACCCGACCCGATCGTGGTGACTTACGCGAGCAGCTTCGTTGGCTTAGTTTCCTACGAATTGAATGTTGCTCGGCCTTCCATCCATCCGAGCGAAGAATCCATTGATCATCTCCTGTTGTTTACGGATGAGATCATCTTGCTTTGCCATCTGAGCTTTTAGTTCAGTGAGAACTCCATCCATATCTTCTCTGGTTAAGTATGCAGAAGGATCTCCATGAGAGGAAGCCTCCTGGCTTGCCTCGTTCTTTGCGCCTTCAGCGTCAACATCCTCAGCATGAGAGGAAGTTCTAGTTTTCTTCCTTTTGGTTGCCATTAACCCAATAGCCAAGCAATTCGATTCCTTCCGGCTAGAAATTGAAGTAGTATCGTGTGCCGCCCCTACCTGGCATGCCAAAATGTTAGACTAAAATCTGGGCCTAACACCCAAATGCAGGGTGCAATCCTCACAATCACAATTCGTAGATCAAGAATGCAGAAAAATCGTAAAAACAAGGGACATACGATATTTTTATAGTGGTTCGTCTCAATCCAAGCCTACGTCCACTTTATAATCTTTTATTTATACTGACAGATTACAAGAGAAATCAATACATTTGCAAGAAAGAGGAGAAAGAGAATGAATTTATACATGAAATCCTCGTGTTAAACTGAGTTGAATTGGCCTTATTAAGCACGCAAAGTCCTTGCGTTCTTAATGGTGGAAGTCGTCAAGAAGAATGGCCAAAAGTCCTGTAAAAATCCTTCAAATGGTGTATTTATAGCCATTTCCTGAAAGCGGTTCGTGAGACACGTGGCACACATCCCAAGAATCTCAAAATGTGGTGGAAAACATCCAGAAATCCACTTCAAGTCGTGATATGACACGCGTAATAAGATTCATGCAAGGTGGAGTGAAAATAGCCTTTAGAACATGTCAAAACCGAGTGCAGCGAGCGTAGGACCAGGCAGTTCGTGACCATGGTGTGCACCACGAAACGAGGTGATGAGCTAGAGTGGAGAGGCTGGAGCTGACCATCACGAGCGAGTCGTGGTCCAGGTATGCATCACGAGCGGGTCGTGGTCCAGGTGCACATCACGTGCGGGTCTGTCCAGGTGCACATCACGAGCGGGTCGTGGTTCGGGGGGCCACCACGAGCCAGGTTGGTTCACGCACAGAAAGTGAGGGCGAGCCGAGTTGGTCCCACGAGCTGAGGTGGGTCCCACGAGCCGGTCCATGATCCAAGTTAATGACGCTTTGTCACTTCATCCAAGTGATTGCCAGTCGATGCCAGATTACACTCATTCACGGAAACGGGCGTAACATCCAAACCGTAAGTCCGTTTTGGCCAAACGAAAGCTCTACTTGAAGCTAATTCAGAGGCTACAAGAATTACAGAGCAAAGCTCTGTAATTGATGTTTTCAGATCCAAAAAAATGTCGTCTGATAGGAGTTTCGGGTCATTCTTTGTTTGTGATGCGACTTCAACCAAATCGCTTCCTGTCTTTAACGGTGTTTTCAATACTTGAACGTATTGTTAACCAGGGATTCCATGTGTGACGGCTTTGACCAAAAAGTGTGTCAACAATACTACTATCGAACTATTGTATTTCGAATATTTTCGGCATTGAACCTGCAAAGTTATAAAATAATTATAATATAATAATTAAGAAATTATCACTTTATTACCTTAATTGCGTAAATAAACCTCTTTATTTATAAGTTCTGATGTTACAAACTTTTCTCTAAATTGATTTAGAAATTAGGGTTTACAACTCAAATTTTTAGATATAAGAGTGAGAATGAGAATTTTGGTCCTAATTCCGGACCTCTAAAGTCATATTTATAAGTGTGAGTTAGCCTTTTCTTTGTCATATGGGCTTCGTCCCAATATTTTTGCGAAGGCGTGTATGAAGACTTAGTAAGGGTGCCTTCCTTCAACTTCTGGAAGGGTAACTATAGCACAGTTGTCGGATTCTCCGAAGACAACCTTCTGAAATCGAAAGCCTTGGGTATTTGCGGGAGGAGTGAGATTGTGGGAGCTCTCGGCTTTTTGATATCATATAAGGCGTTGTTTTCTTTTGAATACGATGTCCGCTTGCGACAATTATCCGATAGAGACTTGAGCTTTCGGCATTCTCTCCTAGCGTAGTCCGAAAGGTATATCAAGCTTCTTTCTACGTGCTTGAACATAACTGCCACGATGTTTATGTCTTTCGGATTCCACCAATTGGGGCTTTCCCTTTGAACATAACTGCCATGATGTTTATGTCTTTCGGATTCCACTAATTGGGGCTTTCCTTATAGTTCGAAAGCAATTATTGAAGGAATGGTTTTCACTACGCCGAAGACATGCTGTATTCAACACCTCTTCACCTTAGCTTTGGCTTTCGATTTTTCCCTAATCATTTTGATGCTAACCTCTTCATCTTAGCTTTGGCTTTCGATTTTTCCCTAATCATTTTGATGCTAACAGACAGCTCTTGTTGTAGAAACTGAGCTCTTAGTTTTGAGAATTAGCACAAGTGAATAGGCCAAGTATGACATTGATGGATATGATATAAACTCATTAGTCTCATTTTGTCACTCTACCATTTAACTCACTAGGCTTATGGTACTTCTTATATACGAATTTTTGTTATTTTATTCTGGGAAATATAAAACAACACCAATTAGACTTTCCTTTAACCATACGGTCTATGGTTTGGCCAGTGCTTAGACGTAATAGATCTCCACCAAATACATTTTAAGTGCATGGCATCAACGGCTTTTTATAGCAAACTATGAAAGGATGATAGAACAAAGGTTTTATACTTGCCGTTATCAAAGAGTTTTGATTCAACTTTATTCACTTTATATGACTCAAATATCGTAAGACATCAAACTTCTGAAGATTGCAAGATAAAAACATCATATAATCATTCCTTGGTACAAGATAATTGCTTCAGCTTCATTTTGATAATTTTATTTTCATTGAACAGTAATTTATATATGGTAAACCCCATCTTCTACAGTTCGCAATTATAGACAATAGTTGTTGGGGCTCTTTTTCCATGGTCTACAATGTTGTAGGTAGAACATGGGGCATAAAGTCCTGCAACAATGCTGTATAAAAAGAACCAAGGTGTCCCTAATTCTATGGATAAAACAAGATATATGATCTATACAAAGAGATGATTGATGGAACATAAAAATAATTAAAGAATCGAGTCCTAGAGTAACATGCTGTCATTGTATTTCATGTAGGAAAACGAATCCCAACTACTTGAGAATAATCCTTTGCCACCTCGAATCACGAGAAAAAAAAATATGCCATGATTAAAGCATGAATATCAGCATAAACAATATATTAACATTCACATTTCCAGAACAGACCCCAACTTTGAAAACGTAACTCGATAATATTATCATATTTAAGATGAATAGAATAAACTAGCTGGATCTGGTTCGGTTTTTCTACTCAAGATTACAGTGATAACATTAGAACATAGAACATGATGCAGAGATGTGATTGTATGGAATATGATTTTTACCACGTTATATATTATGAACAAACAGAGCAACAAGTGCATCTAATTGCAATGAAATTTTTAACACCTAGTTTACACAAAAGTCACATGAAATTTTATTACACACAAAAAGGGTTAACTAATTTTTCATTTCTAATACAGGTAGCAGCAATCAATGGTTTGGAATGATATCTGAAAATGAGAAATCGTGAAATGGAGGACCTGAAAAATATGCAATATCAACTAAATCAGAAACAACAAAAGGAGGAGTGAAAATAAATATCAACAGCTGAACGTTGCATATAAAAAATTGAGCAGACCTATCGTATATAATCAAAAAAGCAACTTTAATAGAAGGGAGTTGGAAAATTTTCATGATAATAATTTACCTTCAAGTTCATTAAGCAGGTAAAAAGGAACATGTGTGACAATACTGGATCCTCCCTCACTCCAATTAACTACACCAGGGTTCGGAACATTCTTATCTGATGTCCCCAAAACCGATAAACAAATTGCAGGCTCGTTCATTAACCCCAAATAATCGCAGGCTCGTCTCCACACTCTAGGATCCGAGTTACGAGATCTTGCTACCTGTCCGCATATTTCAAAACCTCATCTAGCTTAAGAACATTTCAGTAGCTATAAAACCATTTTAACTAATTTTGTATTTAAATCAATGTACATAAATTAGACTGAATCTCAATGCTTGCTCAAAACTCTACTATTCCAAGTCAAGGACAAGTACTTGTTCGGTTTTGAGGCAAATATTTATTTGACTTGGGCTAAGTAAATAAAAACATTATTTACATAAAGAGATGGTGCATGATGGATGCATAGAAAACCTTGGCCAAAGATACTTGAGCTCTTGGAAGTAACTCGGAATGGCAAGTTGCAAGTTTGGCGATAGCAGTTACCACAAAGCACAACAGGCGAACTTGTGAAGACTTTCTCGAAGCCTTACTTTTGGAACCAAGAGTTGATTCCTGACTCAGTCCCAGACGGCTTTAAAGCAAATAGCAAAATAGTCAATAAACTAATCTTGGTTATATTGCACAATAGCATAACACAGTTTAATAGCTCGATAATTCAATCCAACACAGAGCATCTTTCACATACCTAGATGAAAGATTCTCATATAGAAGTAACTCTAGGCTCTCGAAGAGCTCACGTGCTACATCTTTGTGAGATGTTCCTCCAGCACCATGCTCACCAATAGCCCAACACAGGTTTAAGGCCAGTTCTGTCTGCATATGACTACAAAATCTCAGGATTTACTGTGACCCATAGTATACGGCAGTTAATGGTTGTTGAAGACATACTTGACATACACATGAAGTACAAACATAATCAAGTGATCCCTTGTTTTGTAAATCCCAAAAGACTGAAGGGTGGATTTGCTTAAACAGTGCTTCATTCAGATTTGACCTAAATATGAATTCTTCAAAATAGCGGCAATGATATATAACTAAGTCTTATCAAAACTAAATGCACCTCAAATGCTCAAGCTTAAACAAAGCTTTCCATAGACACCAGACTTGGACATACGAATCAACTTAGTTTTGAGCTTTTTATATTAATCCCAGCAAACTCAAAGGCAACACAACTCAAGGTAAATACGTTCATCATAATGTATTTGGTTTTGTTGAATATTTTTTTTATAGAATAAAACACAGACACATACTATCTGCTGCTAGCAAATATCTTGTGATGGAACTTCTATTTATTTATTCTTCTGGCCCCCGGAGGGAGATGATATCCAGATCATGATATTTGCTGCTCGGTTGGATAAGAGTGTGAAGACGTGGATACAAAAGTAAGAAAGTTACTTGTGAGTGTCATGGTACAACATCATATGATATCCTCAATTAATTACAAATTAAGCTATCGTATATTCGAGCAAGCCATTAAAATATAGATAATAAAAATAATAATAACACAAAATATCTGATGAAAGATCTGTTCTTGCCTTTGCAGGACTGTCATATGCTTCTCCAATTCTGTCAACAATAGGTTTCTGCAAGAAATCATCAATTATCAGTAGTTTATAAATGATGCCTTTCTTATTTTTGCAAAATAGACTACGAGTTTGTCGTTTGCAATGAATTATGAATATTTTACAGCAGTTTCGACAATGAAATGTAGAAGCCTACATTTTGGCATAGGCGTAAAATAATCAACCTTTTTGCAGACATTCTTATTGCTAATTAAAGAGCTAGGTGAAATGAATCCTATGTTATGAGTATATGATACAAAGCTAAAAACATAAATAAATTACTATTAAGGATAACGTTATTTCATTTAATACATATCTGAGTACTACCTTCAAAAGAGCAATGAAGTGAGGATATCGCTGAAACACAGCTAGCATAAAATCTAGAAGCCTTCTCTGGACCTAACGGCAGATAACTATGATTCGGGTTAGACCACAAAAATAAATATGGAAATTTGGTCATCCATGCATAGTCAATCACTTGCCTCAAAAGAGAGAGTCTTGTCAGGAAATATTGTAGCATTTCTAGTCATAAGCATTGGAATCAATGCACATAACAAAGCTGCAATTTACAAGCATTAGAATGTAAGCACACTATCATTAGAATATAAGCATACTTACAATAATAGTCTTGCTAAAAGACCCACCACACTGCAATCTTTTTTGCCCCTCGGTTCATATATATGATATACGCATACAATAACATTCTCATCTACTTTTAAAATTGATATAGAGGATGGTAAAATATGCCAATATTGATACTGAAATTGATATTAGAGTAAGTATATATCAAAATAACTTGACAGTAACATGATTCAGATTAAGAATAAACATACAATCGTTGACATCCTTTAATGCTACTGAAAAGTACAAGGACAGCAACCTAGGTGTCATGCTGAATGCTTGCTTCAGTCTATCTGATTGAGGAGCATTAATGATGGCAGATTGTAATGTTGCAGCAATTTCGGGAGAAGTCCAATGCCGCTCCTGAAACGTCATGAATTAATATAAATAAAATGTTGAAAGCAAATCTGAGTGTATATGAATCACTTTCTACTATCTGAACATTTCTTCCCACAACCATGTGGCGTAATGTCGAAGTTGACTTTAGCGTAGAAGGCAGTATGAAGAAGGCTTACAATTGAGCTAAGGAATACCATGTATGGCATGCAAATCAGAAACAAGTGACTGAATGATTTCAAAACCAGGATCGAGTAATTCATCCCTCTATAAACAGTGCCAAAGTTTTTAAATGTGCATTTTCATAACCAAAACTTGTATGTTAGATTACAATTAATGAATTAGATGAAATTTACTTGAGTAATCAAATATTTTCATAGCAAAAATATTTTGTCCACCTTGAAGATGACATTTAATAGTTGTTCAAACTATGGAATTAAATTTCGAGACAAAATATTTCAATGCAGTAAAGCTGTAATGAAATATGTTCTTAACTACCAATATATTTCAACTGGCATCTACTTTGCGACTGTAAAATTAAAATGAGCTTATGAGCTTGCATGCAATGAACGTGCAAATACGCATACAGAAGGGGTACTGTATTTTGAGCTGTTTGACTTTTTAAACAACCATTATAAACCAACAGGGAACTAAAAATAGTATTTTTCAGTTACCTATTTGTGCCTTACAGTCACTAATCCCAACAATATCATTTTCTTACTGAAAAAATTAAATAAATAGACTCTAAAAGTATGAGGTGACAGTGTTTTAACAAAAAAGTTATAATAAATGAAGATTCAAAGTCAGAATGAAGATTTATTCTCACTATTAAAATGTACGATCACGGCATTTAAAATTAACTCATGCGACATCTGAAAAAAGAATGTTACGAATCATATGCACTGCCATGTGCAGAAAAAGTAACGCCTTTAGAAGCAAATAAATGAAGATCAACAACAAAGTAACATTAACAAGGTACAAGAACTGGAATAAAACAACACTTGGAAGTTTTAGTCTATACACTATTCTAATCAGGCAAAAATTCTGTATAATCAATAAACACGTTCATTTTTTGAATCAGAGCACAACTGGATTATAAGGTGGTGGTGGTTGTGGTTGTTGTGGTGGCGATGATGGTGGTGGTGGTTATTATACACAATCATAAGCTGTCAATATTCCCATGTCCACAAAAGTTTTACCTTTAAACCAATTTGTTAGTGCGATAAATGCCAGATACCATTCTGAAGGGAAATCAGTGCCCAAAAACATAACATATATCTGTGGAAAATAGGGAGGACAAAGTTGGCAAAAAATTTAGCCAAAAGTATGGCAAGTTTTAAAATTGGGGAGAAGGACAAGTTGTAGGGTAAAAGTGAAAATGAGAGTAGTCCCCTCGAATTCCACTTTTGCCTAAGTTTTGTCCTTCTCACCCATTTCAAAACTTTGTATACTTTTGGCTTAAAAAATTGGTACTTGGTACTCTGTCCTTTAAAAGAAATTCCTCTATATATTTTATGAGCCAACTACATTTAAATCACAGGATGACCACTGCATCGACCACAACTTACAATTAGGTAGATTTCATGCTTCATATATAGCTCCATTATTTGGGTGAAATGCTGCCATAAAGTTAGCACCCACTAAAAGTGTTAATTAGACAACAAGCAAGGAGAAACTTAACCAACCACCAAACAGAACCAATTTAAATGGACATAAAAATATCCTGAAGCTAATGCATATCTTACTGATATAGTGCAATGGATGTATTCTCTATACTTTAGCAGTTTTCAGGTAACAACCCTTAACTTCAACTTATTCTCAATTTAATATGTGCAGTTGTTATGAAAATGGATTAAGCATATACAATTTGTAACATTTTTCCATATAGGTTGTTTAAGTTTTACTATTTCACGTCCTTTACTGTTAATGCAACAGGGAATGAGTTTATTCCCGTTTACTCTGTATATCTGGACATTTCAGTTGAAACACGTACTTTCAAGAAACTTTAATGAATTAAAATAAGATGCTCATTGATTAACATACAGCAAGACCATCATTTTCGTCCTTCAAAAGTTCAAGAAACATTGGATCAGCAACATCTATTGCACTATTATCATCAGATCCTGTGTTCCCCCCTCTATCCTCAATCGCTGATCCAGTAAATTCTTCATCCATCAATGCTAGTAGCATCTAAGGGGAGAAATATCAAAAGAAGAGAAAATATAAAATACTCCACTTGGAACATAAAAACTGTGCTACAAGCAACAGATGATTCTAGAATAACCTCAGGAGCCGCACTCTTCTGAATAGAAGCTATACTGCTACCAATGAGAGTTCCTGAGCTTTTTTCCACTTTTTCTAGCGCCACAACCAATACTATTGCATTAAAAATAACATTATAAACAGAACAGGTCAGAGAATTATGGAATAAGATGTTTTTGGTGAAATGAGAATGTTATAAAATTGGGAATTTGTATCATGTCAACTGTCATGTGCAAAAAATACGAACATAAGCACAAAAAATTCATGTGTGACTAACATTATCAGAATTGCATGCGTGCATGCATGCGTCTGTGTGTGTAATTGAGCTATACAAATTGAACTAATTTGATAATTCTAATATTACTAAATTGATACTTCAAATCAGCAGTTAAAATACATGTTTGTACGATTCATGGTGAATTATACCTTTGAAGACGTTAGAGGTTTTGAAATGCTCTCAATTTTGGTAAAAATGATAAATACAGATCAAACACCTTCTAAATTTTGTAGCATATTTAATAGCGTAACTCAAAATATGATACGGTGCAAAAGGAGAGGGATGTCACTAAACTTCCTCATATGTGTGTGCATATTATATTTATTTATATATATATATACACACACACACACACACACACGTGTGTGTGTAGGGAGCAACTATCGACATACAAAATTCGGTGCATAAATTTGGAACCATTGAATATGTTTGTTTTTATATGGAAGGTGAAATTCAGGGGGAAGATCTAATGGTTGAGATTGATTATGTCTAAATTTATGTCTAAATAGACTTCCCCATATATATATATATATATATATCAAGGTTTTAAATCTCGGATATCAGTCGCATTTCGTCTCGGAGATTTTATAAACTCGGTCTCGTATCGGGGGAGATCTCGGATGAGATGAGTCTAACTCGGGAGTTCGTCTCGGATTTTCATCTCGGGTCTGAAAGTTCATATCGGAACATTCTCGGGGTACATGATATGTTAAAAATGATATTTTAACAAAATGATTTTTACAAATGCTATTAAAAACATAGTAACTTAAACTTAAAATGCAAAATAACTTTATTATTCTTTATTTTGCGAAAGATCATTCATACTCTAAACCGTAATATGCTTAAAATAGAAATATTGTTAAACAGGAAACATTAAAAGGATCCAAAACATTAAAAAATTCAGCATAAATAGACCATAAAATACATAATTTCGTAAGTAACATGTATGTAAAAAGACGAATGTGAAAATCATAAGCATTGTAAAACATATAATATAGTCATTTAACATGCAAAATGTAAAATAACAAAAGATTATTATGGCTATATTTGAGTTTTTTAATTATAGTTCTAGTTCAGGCACAAATTTAAATTTTAACCAAAAAACAAAGATCTCGGACGATATTCCAGTATTTCGTCTCGGTCGATATATCGTTCGATATTGCAATATCTCGGGCGATATATTCGAAAGGAGATTTAGAGTGATATTTGTTATTTCGTTTCGGAAGGAGCCCAAAATGAGATCTCGGGCGATATTTGCGAGATTTGAAAGTGTATATATATGTATGTGTGTATGTATGTATATGTATGCGTGTGTGTGTATGTATATATGCGCGTGTGCGCACTTGGAAATTCATGAATATTCACAAAAGTTGTTTTAGCTCAAACGTAGCAATTAAGGTGTGCGCCTAGGCGCGCCTAAGGCACAGGCGCAAGGCCTGCGCCTTTCTGGTGGCCGAGGCACCTCCGCTAACGGAGGCACAAGAAAAGCGCGCTTCTGGCGCTTTTCTTCGAGGCGTCGAGCCTCAAAAGGTGCGCCTCGAAGAAATCAAAGTCGGATTGGTATGGACCCAGCCCACATCAGTTCGATTTTTAGGGTTTCATCTCTCAAGCCATTCGACTTCGACAATTAAAAAAACGTCGCTGACTCGCTACAGCCTCTGCCACCGCCGTTACGGCCTCGCAGCCGTTACAGTCTCTGCCGTCACCTCCTCTCCTCTGTAGAAGCTGAAAGTTCCTTTTTTTTCTTTTTCAAAATATATGCAGTGCGGCACTATGCCAGTATGTTTGTTTGACTTTTTTAATAAAATACATGCAGCATGTTGTGCAGCATGTAAAACTGTTTTGCATCATGTTTTTTATTTTAAAAAAAAACTGTTTTGCAGCATGTTTTATATTTATTGAGTTATGTCTTAAAATTTAAATTAATATTTAGATATGTTTTAAAAATTATTGAGTTATGTTTAAATTATAAAGTTTAAAGAGTTATTTTTTTTAATAATTAAATTTACTACTTATGTTTTAAATTTTAAATTTAGTTAAGCTTTAAATTAAAATTAACTAGTTCAGTTATGTTTTAAAATTTAAAATTTAACGAATTATGTTTTTTATCACTAAATTTATCATTTTTAGTACCATTTGTAGTGCGGTTTTTTTTCTAGCAAAAAAGCTCACAATTGTACAAAAATCGCACCAAAAAGCCCAAGGCTCAAAAAAGCCCTTAGCGCCTTTTAACTACTATGAGCTCAAAGCCTTCAAAAGAGAATCAAATTAAGATTTCAGAAAGATGGAACCATCATACTTTTGCCTTAGCATTGTTAATGTCGCATTCTTGAGTAAAAAGGTAAATTTTCAAGAAAGTCATAACCAAGGTTTCGACCGCAACATCAAAACTTCTGTTGTTCCCTTTCGGTTTCATTGCAGGCTAAAATGAAGCCAAGCCAAATTGCCGATTCAAGAAAGGAAAAAAACTATTAAACTTCAATTCTACACCGTTGAAATTTGAAAACAAAATTGATTTGAGTTTCAAATATGCGAATATCCAAAATTTGAAGTTTTAATATAGAAAACAAATAAAATCACAAAATGTATATGTGATGAAACTAAGAAATGTTAAGAACAAAATACCGAGTAAATATATTTTTAAGCAGTATAAATATTTTTGATTACTCGATATTTTTCATTTATACCTTATTTTCAGAACATTTTGTTTCAATAAATTGAACACATACACGAGTAGTCTCATGAAACTGAAATTCCCAAACTTTACGAATTAAACCGAAATTCTTAAAATTACAAAAGACCAAAAAGCGGAATCTTTGAAGTTTGAACCTTCGACTTTTCCTTATCCAAAGTAGTTTTCAACTAACAGACATTATACTTTAAACATATATGTTTTGCAACATCTGTGTCTTTAGCATCCTAAACAAGAAGTTAAATAAAACATATGAAAAATGAAGATGCTAATGGGACCATTGGAATTAATAGAAAAGATAGAGTTCTAGATATAAGATTGAGCAAGACAATAGACCATCAATAAATGAGAAAATCGGAAGAAAAATAGATCGAAATGGCATGGACATATACAGAGAAGATAGAATGATGCACACATAAAAAGAAGAAGCAATATTTGCATAGAATAAAAAGTACAAAGAGAAATTAACAAGGGATGGAAATATTGAGAACTATCTAAAAAGATATCAAAAACCAAATATATGATTTGAGAAATAAACTTACATAGAAAAAATAAAAATAAAATAATCAGGTGACCGGCCTTAATCAAATAGGAAAAATGCAAAAGGATGATGATGAATAAGCATATAATAGAGTTTATAAATTTTCTTATTTATCTTCTCAATAATGATAAACTTGTTACCCATCTTTATCAAATTATTCCTCACTCAACCAAGGAGTTGCACAAATACTCAAAACAAATTGTAAAATGATGGATCTTTCTAAATTGCACTCGCAAAATGAAAGGAAAGGTTTTACTGCAAATGCGGATGGTGGCATATAGTTACCAATTATGTGATAGTAAAACGGCATAATACAGGTTACAACATCAGATAAAAGAAATTTACTATTTGGTGCTAAACGAATACATAAAACTCACTTGGCAGATCCACAAGTGATGGAAAAAGTGGAAGAAATGATCCACTAGTTATCAATGCTGGCAGAATTTTCGAGAACAGTTCTTCCAGTCTGTGAATAACAAATCAAAATTATATCTGGAATCTATTACACAGCAATAAAGAAAATGAAAGTTAAACAAACTATCGTATTGGGCAAGGGGAGTATCAATATTTCAGTGGACCAAGGGGGGAGGGGGGAACTTGATGGGATGTCAGATTTGTGAATCTATTTCTTCAACACTACTTCATGGTCATGTCAAAGTTGTGAACAACTCGTCACCACACCCCAAAAGTTGAGTTCACTTGAATTACTAACTAAGCACAAGTTTTAATGCTAGTTAGCTATGTAGCAAACAGTGAAAAATAATGATGTAAAATTACAGATTTATTATTGTCTATTCTACAGTAAGCATAATTTCATAGATGCGTTCGTTGACAATTTTTACCCAGTTCACGCCAGCGTCATTTTAGACATGTTAGATGCGTCTGGTGTGGAACGCACTTGTTTGGACCATTTATCTCAACGGTAAGGGTCAAATTTACAGGTTGGTGCCAAATGCGTCCGAAGCTGCCAACCATTAACCAAACAACTAGCCTCAACAACCTTATTTTACCCTTATGTATTACCACCATTCTCTCTTCTTCCTCGTCACCACCACCAACCCGCAAAAGACAATCGCGTGAGACCGATCAAATGAAGGTAAATTCGACATCTTTTTCTTTTTGTTTATGAGTTAGTGTTAAATTTTGTTCCTTGTTTTTGGGGTTCGGATTAGTGTAGTCAATAGCGAATAGCGAAACATAGCGCAAGGCTTGCGCTATGCGCTATTTTGTGCTATGCGCTATAGCGCGCGCTATAACGTTTTTTTGACTCAACTAATCGAATTATCATACATAACTGAAATTTAATGCTTTTGTTGCAGGTTTTGTGCCATATCCAAGACGTTTAAGGCTCCAAATGCAATTCTAGCGTATTTCGTGCATATGTTACCTTTATTTAATGTTAAATGTAATTATGTTAGAGGAAAACTAATAATTTCATATTGTACATTCAAAATTATTGATGGATATAACATATTTATGTCTTACACAATTTGAAATTTATTCTTAAATTAATGACTTATGATGAAATTTATTCTATTTGTGAGTTATGATGAGATTTTACCAAAAAAATGCATGAAAAATACAATTCACATAAAATTTAAAAGATCTCAAAAAAAAAGTTAACACAGGAAAAATGCATGAAAAGTACAATTCACATAAAATATGGAAGCGTGTATGTTCATCTAGGAAGTAGAAAATAGTTTTTTTTTTCTTTAAAAAAAAATCTCAGCAAAAGGTTAACATAGGAAAAAAACACAAAACAAAACCTGTATGCTCAAAATATCTCCAAAAAAAAAAAAAAAAACACTGTATGTTCAAAAAGAAACCTATATGTCCATCTAGAAAGTAGATCAAAGGGGGGGAAATGTCTCAAAAAAAAGAAATGGATAGTTTTAAAATTCGGATTTGGGGAAGGAGAAAACTAAAGTAAATCCAATCACGAAATCAAACGAATAAAGAATAAACATACTGGTTTGAAGAATAAAGTAATTTTTCCCTAGGTTAGAAGTTGATTCACTTGTCACGTTATTGTCTAAATAGAAAACAAAATGGACCTCTTACGTTATTATTCAAATTAAATGGGTCAGACCGGGCTTCTTTACACACTCTCCAAACCTTAGAAAGGGAAAAGAAAAATAGCGCGCTATGTTGCGCTATAATAAAATAGCGTGCTATTTCTACGCTATAAGGGACCCCTGCGCTATAAGAAGTAGAATAGCGCAACCTATGCGCTATGCGCTATTTGGCGCTATAGCGATCGCTATGATAACACAGGTTCGGATCCATTCTAAAGTGTAGGTAACACCTGATGGCCCATATAGAAACAGTAATGGATTTTTCTACATACTACTCAATGGAAGCGGGTGCATTCACACTCGGCGTCACAGAAGATCAAGTACATTCTCCTCATCCGGAAAAAAACCACCAACACAGTGTTTGATGCAACATAGGAAATTGACGGGTTTTATGCTTCATCTGAAGACATCAACATGCAACCGTCATAACAGCCTAGAGCGGCATGTGGCGGAGGTTCATATTCCAAAGCTCATGGTAGGAGAAAGCAAACGGAAAATGAGAAGAAGATAAACGATATTATTGATATGACATATCAAAAAAACTATAAATAAAAATATCATTGTGAAATGGACATCCCCTCCCCATATGCTACTGCATCCCATAATCCTAGCCTCTCCCCGTGTATCCTCCCCTAATCATCGTCCAAGTTTATCATCCGCTTGTCCATCTACGATCTTTAAGAATGTCACTGATTGTGTGATAAAATTTTAAGAAATTCATATTTCCAAAGGTGTATGACTGCCCAAAATTGAAGAGAACAGAGAAGCTTTACCTAATTTGAATGATGATGATGTCCGGAATTGGCTTCGGTTGGACGTAGAACGTTCGTATGGCACAACTAAACACCGGCAACTCATGATGGTAGGGGTGAGCGTTATTCGGTTAAACCAAATAAACCAACCAAACCAATTTATTTTGGTCGGTTTGGTTTGGTTTTGAAATTAAATTGGTTTATAATTGGCCCGGAAAATTATAAAGTTCGGTTATCGGTTTAACCAAATTAACCGAACTTTTACTATATTTTCAAAATTATCGATATTATAATATATATTTTATGTTAGTTCAGTTATATAAGTAAATATTAATCATCATCTATGTGTCAAAATTGATATTAGAAAGCTAAAAAATCATAAATAATAATACTTTAATCATATATTAATAATTTATTTTAAATTATAGTGAACATACCAAACATAAAGTGTAAAATATTTTTAGCTCAGTTTAATCGGATAACCAACCGAACCAACCAAACTTAATTCGTTTGGTTTGGTTTTGTTTTCATTTTTATCGGTTCTAGTTTGGTTTGACAAATTTCATCATCGGATAAACCAAACCAACCAAACACTCACCCTACATGATGGGACGTCCACCTGCCTACCGACCACCTGAGTTCTAATTGCATTTCGCCATATTCATTGTATTTCTAGTATTATTTGTATTTTTGTTTCAATTTACAGCGATTAATAAAAGTTGTCTTGTTTAATTATGTTTTATTTAAGAAATTATTTAAAAAATACAACAGAAACAATTATTTATAATAAGACAATTAAAATGACTCTTTCAAAATGTCCCTTTTAGAATGCAAGAAAGCATTCCCCTTTCATGAACTGTGCCGCTTTCGTGCCCCTTTTAAATATTTCTTTCGTATGCCCCTTTCGTGTTGCAAAAAAACAAATCCCATGTGTATATGCATAAAAATGTTTTATCTATATACATACATACATACAACTAGATCTGTCAATGCACGAGTTTTGATCGGAACCAGATCAGAACTTATCATGTTAACATGGATATGGGTTTAACTTTTACTACTGGACTTGAACATACTCCAACCATTAATAGATACTGTCAATGGTACAAGTTTTGACACAAACCTGGTTTGCACTCACCGTGTTATTATAGGTACAACTTTATCTTTTATTGCCCATACTCGGACATGTTTCGACTATTAGCAGGTAACGTTTCATCACTACCCGACCCAATTATTATTTGTCTATTGTACCAAAAATATGAGTACGTATTGTTTGTTTCATGTAAAAAAATTTGCCGGCTCTTGCTTCTGAACTTGGTTTTATCGTTATCCAGTTTGATTGAACTTCGTTTTTTCATAACAAGAGTGATACTTTATTCAAACAGAACACTCATTATAATGTCTGAGACTCGAATAATGACTTCTAATATGTCTAAATCACCACACCTTTAACTACTTGAGCTAGAGATCCTTGATAATTTGGTTGTATTAAGTTATACCATTTAAAAAAAATACGGGGTAAAGTGATGGTTATAGCATCAATAATTCAGGTTGAGTGTATAATTACTCACTAAAAATGTCTCAAAAGCTCAGCGGGCAAGGCTCAGATGATATATTTGAAATAATCAACAGGTTGCCCAACCACTTGGTCAACTCTTAAGGGCGTGCATTTCATACAAACACATGTTCATTTGACTTCCTTAAAAAGGCACTTCAGCAAAATTTTGTACACTGCAATATTCTTAAATGTGTGATAAAGATAAATAATAATCAAAGGTAGAACGCACTTTTCACCATTCCATGCAACTAACTTCAACAGCAATGGGAAAAACTGCATTTTGCCATAAGTCAAGAAATAAGTACACATCAGATATCCTACAATTTAAAAATTACATATTTTACTAGTTCATTAAAACAAAATAGCGGGTGAATATGATTGGCAGCATCAAAAAAACTAAATACTGTGCATTTGCAGAACTGTACAATGAGTTTGATGATAACAAGTGGAATCAACTTTTGGCAACTTGGTGACACTGTGATGGTACACATACTTCTTCCCCCAAACAAACAATTATGAAATTCAAAAAACCCAAGTCGACAAAGTAGCAAGCACATGCCCTAAAACTGAAAATTTAAGAAATTCATTGGTGATGCGATTTTTATGTTTGCTCAGTAATATGCCAACATACCTGTGGCAACAAGGTAGGAAATGTCTGACTAAGTTTACATTTGTTCAAGTTGATAAAATCAAGGGTCGCTTCTGCTACCACAGGATCTGCAAACTCTCTGGTGGAAACAAAAATCAATATACAAAAATGCATAAATAAACATCAATAAATTTGCAGCTTATGGCCAATAAGATTGATATCTGAAATTAACAAATTAGTGCAAAAAACCAGGATTAGAACTGCAGTTTCATATCAGCGCATGAAAGGAGCAACTTCATGGAATGGTTACCTCGGTCATATCTATTATATTATGTGAAAGATTGATTTACATTCCGACCACTTGTTACCGGGTTTTTTCAAAAAACTCGTATGCTGCCATGTGCCAGCTATTTGATTGTCTGAACTTTTATTTACTATTTCCTGCTACCGTTTTTCTTAAATGAAATACTAGTAGACTTGCAAATGTTTTATAGTTTATCTTCTCATTATACTTCTTCCTATCAATCGATATCATGGTTGTTCTCCAAATTTTTTAACTACAAAATCATAATTTCAATTATTCTCTTCATATGATGATAGTTCCATATCTATTTTTTAGTTTCTGTTCTCTTATCAACCTACTTAAATAATAAGAAATTCCTTTCTTTTTTAGTGTCATTGTTGTAAAACTCATATGATGAAGAGTTTAGTCATGAGATTAGACATCTGGCTAAAACAGTACTTAAGTATGCAATTGTTATTTTTTGTCTAATGTTTCAATATGTGTCTTCAGAGATGCCTAGTAAATTTATTAAGACGTGTAATATGGGTCATAAGATGACACTTCTATATGATGAGGGAATTTCTCATATAATTTTTCCTGTACTAACAATTTTCAAGCACGTCTATTCAGAAAGAGATAAAATGAATATACTTTGAGCCCCAGAATAATGAAAAATATTCCTTCTTGCTAAATTAACTCATTAATTAATATGTAGTAATATTCCTTCCTGTTAAATTAACTCATTAATTAGTATGTAGGATAAAACACAGAGACTGGTATTCATATACTCTCAGTAAAGTTTTCACTAATATCATAAACGATCATTTAATTATTTAAGTTTTAGTATGCAAATTGTTCTTAATTAACTTGTATTATATTGTATTTTAATTAGACATTATCATAAAATTTCATATAGATCAACTTCATAGATTATGTGTTTTTTTTGTATGATTTCCAAGTACGTCTTAATCCTTTCCATTTAATTTGATGAATGATTCATTTGTCGGTGATAAGTTTCAATAATCCAAAAAGATAAAGAATGGAAGTTTATGGATTATAAACGTGACGTTAAGATTAATATCCATGTAATATTTGCCAACTGATTGTGTGGTTTGGATTTCGGGCATTTAACACCAAACTAAACAATTTATTAGTATGTGTTAGTATTATTACGACTAGTATGATTTTATATACGATAATAAGATTAATATCCACATACCGAGATGTTGATTTTCATTTATGTACCGGATATTATTTCGATTGAGTATATAAAATTTTCTTTTAAGGAATCAATGTTTAGGTATTAATGATTCATTTATGTTAATGTAATTCAATACTTAAAATTGTTATCTTAATAGTGGGGAAAAATACAAATTGTTCTTATGCATTACATTAAAAACATAAATGAATTTGAAATTTTAGAAAAAAAAAATTTGTTCTCCTACAAGGAATCTATCACCAAATAGCATTCATTATCAGAAACTGTCTTTTAGGATTTTTTTTTAATATAATTATCATATTTAAGACTATAATTAATTTAAATTAATGGATATAATGTAAAATAATTAAAAACAACCCAGTAAACTAACTAGATAGAAAAATAAGGAAAACATGTATTAAAATGTAAAATGGTTAGAACTGCTAAAATAGTGTGATTAACTATAAATTTTAAAACTGCATAAAAATTATTTTAAAATATGATATCATGTGAGACAATTAACGAGAGAAAGAAGAGATGCTAGAATTAATGAGAGCCTTACATATTCTTCCATTTTGCTATCAGTTAATAAATAGTGTTGAAAATGAGTTGTAGACTTTTGATTTTCAATCCCTCGTTTCCCCATAACATTATATCACCACTCCATACATCATTTTTATGTAGTATCGTTGTTTTTGTACACTACATAACCTTCATCTTTTCATGTATAGATGTTTTTTATTTCAATCACTCAAATAAAGATAGTTGAGCGTAAGTTATCATATGAGACAGTTAATGAGAGTTAAGAGAAGATTTTAGAATTAACAAGTCCTGAATGTTCTTTGTTTTGCTACCAATTAGTAAATATGGTTAAATGTGAGTTGTAACTTCTGGTTTCAACAACTCTAGATCACCCATCCCACACGATTTTTTACCTAGTCATAACCTTCATCCTTTAATGTATAAATTTCTATTTATTTAAGGGAAAGTCTATTTAAACACAAATTTTTAACATAATTGGTGATACAATTGATCTTCACCATTAGATTTCCTCCTGAATTCCACTCCTCCACATAAGGACAAAAAGATCCAACGGTCAAGGCTTTGTGTCTCTATGTTTGTGTCTAATTTTGTGTCCAAATAAACCCCCCCCCCCCCAAAAAAAAAACAATAAATTCAATTCAATTTTTCCATTAGTAAAATATTCTATTTTATTTCAAGTACTTTTACCAGATAAATTAATGAATAATATTTTCATGAATTTAAAGGGAAAGGCTGTACAGACCCAACATTTTGACACAATGGGTGAAACAATTGATTTCAACCATTAGATCGTCCCCTGAATTCCACTTCTCCATGTAAGGACAAAAAGATCCAACGATTGAGGTTTTGTATCTACTAATTTGTGTCTAATTTGTGTTCAAATAGCCGCTCCCTTATTTAAATATTGATTTTTTTTTTGTTCATTTGATTTAATTACTTAAACATAGATGTAAAAATAGCATGATAGCACTGACTTACGGCCTTTGAAGAAATATACATTTAGAAGAAAAAGAAAGAGCAAACCTCTAGAATTAATGATAGACGTGAGTTTCCTTTATATTACTCCCACTTATTTATTAAACAATATATATATTATAACAAAAGAAATATAAATTTGCTTATATGGTTTTAACTGCGACACACACACACACACACACACACACATATATATATATATATATATATGTTCAATTCAAGAATAATCATTTTCCATTTTTATGAGTAAAAATTTGGTACTTACATTAATCAACAAAATAGCAAATATAAGCTAATTGGTATTATTTAAATAGTTTAAATTAAGACAGTTAAATTTTAAATGCATTGACATAATCTAAAATAACTAGAAATAATTAAGTAATGTTTATTAGATATGGAAATCTAACATGGTAAGTAATAAGTATTTAAACGGAACATGCTTAGTAAGAATTAACAGAAAAGTTAGACTAATTTGAAAGTAAAAAATACCAATAGATCGCTAAGTAGAGAGGACAAAATGCTAAAACCAAAGAGAATCTTTAAAATTCTTCTGCTTCACCATTATTTTCTAGATACATTTGATTATATATACATATATATATATATATATATATATATAAAACGAAAAGTAAGCACTTGTTTTCATATCCATTACTTTCTTCTTTTCTCATAACGTTATTTCTTTCTTACCCAATTTAAACAATCATATTTTCATTCATTATTGTTATCTATCTTTTTTATGTAAAGAAAATATTTGTCCTTTACATCTCTACGTATTTAACCCGTTAAATAAATAGGTAATCAACTTAAATTCTATTTTCTTCATCACGGCAATAAACTGTTCTAATACATATAAAATGTTTAATTTTCAAAGTATCAATGTTCTTTTTTTCAACTTTATGTAAAGAATACCAAATTTTGATTAGCAGTAATTAATGTTACATATATCTCTAACCTAAAGTATAAAAATATCAAAAGTCTCCATATGCAACTAAAAAACAAAGTTAATTAAAATAAACCAGTTCGTTGTGTTTTCTTACTAAATTCACTTAACCTTCTTTCGTATGTTTATTTTTATATTTCAATTCATGTTTTACGCTTTAAATAATGTAAATATGTTAACTCTTTCATTCAAAAATTAATATTTATAAAGCATGCCTCATCATGTTATGTTTAGTTCTTTAATTTAGGACTAAAATTTTCATTTTTACAAAACTGTTATAGGTTTGAGATAGAATAATGGAATTATGATTTTGCTACCATGACCGAAATTAAAATTGGACAAATTGACATAATAGCTTATTGAGAGGAATTTTGGGAAAATCGGATAATTTGATGATCATCACATCTCAAAATTTGTTTCTAGTGTATAAAATGTAAAAAAGAATGTCATAGTAGCATATCAATGGAATTGATGATTTGGAGAATTGAAAAATTAATTTTTGGATGATTTTTCATTTTTAAATTTAGTAAGAGTACAACAATTTCAGCTTATTTCTTTGCATCCATGTTTTATTTAGGACTGATAATTTTGTTATTGAATTAATGTTAGGTTTCGGATTGTGCAATATATAGTATCATTTCTATCAAATATTAAATTGTTATCATGTTTTACTCAACTCGAATACTTCATCATCCTGCATTCGTTGATTAAATTTACTTTTACCCTTCAGTAAAATCCAATTCGTCACAGACTCACAAACAATACCAACATTAATTTGGCAGTTAATCTTACTTATATATCTCTTACCAATAATAAAAAAAATCTCTAAAACTTTTTTCTAGAAAAGAAAATTAGCTAGGAATTACTCATTTCTTAATTTTTCATTTCTTATTAAATTCGCTGTATATATTCAGTCCTTATTATGTTTTGAGTTTTGCATTCAAAGTAGTGCATGTGTAATTTTCTTTCTGGTTCTAATTAGAATTTTCCTTTTCAAATATATGTAGTTGTGACTTGTGAGTCTCTTAGGAATAAAGTAGGAGGATATTATAACTTACATGACTCACTAGATAATTTTATCTAGCATAAAGATATGTGTTAAGGTGATGCCTGGCGCAAACGGTAAGATTATCCGGTTGGTAATCTGGAGCGCACAGGTTCGAGCCCCGGCCTCTTCACATAATGTGAGGAAAAGGCTGCGCGCGCTAATCGACCACCCCCAGAGCCTGGAAAGTCATGAGAATAGTACCAGATGGGAGACTGTCTAAGAAGTCCTCACGCTTGAGTACGGAAGCCTTCGGCACTGGGTATCCACCTTATAAAGATATGTGTTCCTTAATTTATGACTTGAATAACCATTAATTTACAAACATTTAAAAATTTTGAAATTATTTTTTTTACTAGAAGTGTTGAAAACGACATACAAAATTTTTCATTCCTCAAACATTTTTTGTAAAAAATATGTCCAAAATGCAAGCATGTATGTCACGTTATATTAAACCAAAGGACATGTTCGCATTGATTACTTATTTGAAGTTAATTGCACTATAACATTAGTATTAGTATTATTGTGAATTTATTTTTCATTTTTGCAAGAGTTGTTAAATTTATTACTACGTCGCTGCCACAAAATCTTCAATTGTTTGGTAAAAAATATTAAATAAACTATTTTTTTAAGTACAGTTTTTTTATCTAATGTTAATTTTATTTTGCTTTCGTCATATCCATATGATTAAAAACTTTGCTTACTTGTTTTTTTAGCATGATTTCTTTGTTAAACGTAGACATTAAATCGTCTTTCAATTTTTGTATACTCTATCATCGGTAAAATTGATTCCATTTCCATCATATAACATAATAAGGAAATCAAGTTATTAGAAAATATGCAAGAAAATAAATTCAAATAATAAATTTGATAGTATACTATAGAAAAGATAATGTAAACGTGTAAGTAGCTCATTTATGATGGCTAAAGAAGACAATTTTAGCTTTTTTTTTAATTTAACTCTATATTTTTGTTTTTTAAAGTTATAATTCTTATTTACATGATTTTCATGTTCTTTATGGACACAAACTTATTTTTAGTCTAATATTTTTCATCTTAATTAATATATAGTTTGGCATATTTTCCGATGTTGTTGCTGAATCAACCATAAAATATTTAAGCAATTCATGATTTCCATTGAATGAATGACTATAACTAATTTTTTGGACACCGCACGAAACTGTAAGGTAATTTATTTTCTATAAAATTATTCAAGCATAACTATCATTTATGGTTTGTTTAACAAAAAAAAAAAACTATAATCCAAAATTTTATGTGTCACCTTCGTATAACTAAAAAAGTTTGAATATTACCCAGTGCGAAAAATGATGAGAACTCCGTGAGCGTAGCATGGGTTCACACTTGTTATGATTGGTATAAACCAAGTTATGCTTTTGCTATAAGCACAATGAAAAATGATAACAAAATATGATGTTAAATTTTAATGTATATGGCGCGTTAGGTTATTCAAAGACGATTGTATAACAATAAAGTTATGATTTCATAATTTATACCACTGTATTTGTCAAATAAACCACTTGATTAGTTGGTTGATCTAATGTTCGACAATATGGATTCCTAGGTGCCAATTCTTAAAGTTACAAAATAATTTGGTTCAGTAAACAACAAAACATATTAATTGGAAAAGGAAATACGCTCTATCCGGGTATTACACTACAAAATCTATTAAGCTTATAGGTACTTCTGACTGTTTGTAGAGCAAAACTACTATAAGGATTATTTCTATAGTGATTCCGTACATAAATAAACATGATAGGTTGGTTTAAGCATCAAAATGTGTGAATTCTAACAACAATGTATTCCACATTACCTCTTAAATTTTTATCAAATAAGGTATAAGTGTATTGTTATTTTTCCACAGTAAGTCGTTTAACCTATCAATTAATAACTGCCTAGCCGCATCAATTTTTATGTTCATCTTGCAACTTAAGATTGCATGTGATTGATAAATGTAATAAGCCTACCAGTTACATAAAAATCAACTTGAACTAATGTGGAAACTGATTGAACACCATGTGTATGATGAAATGAGATACTTTTAACTACGAATTAGAAGCGGTTTATAAAAGATACTGAAATTTGAGACCATGATAAAACATGAAAAGAAAACATTACCTGCTTAAACAAGAGCGGAAAAAGGTCCTTAAGCTAGGATCAGAATCATGAAGGACAACTTCTCCAAAATCAAGGAAAAATTGCAAAATTGTCTGTGTTAGGTGAATTGTGGTTAAAACAGCAGTTCAGAATGTTGACAAAATACGTTTACCAATACTGAAAATTCAAGAAAATGCAAAAAAAAAAAAAAAAAAAAAAAAAAAAAAAAAAACACACGCACATTTGAAGTAGGTGAATACATGTATAACTTTGCAGCTTCAATTAACATATGTATACACTTGTGTTGTCAACATAGGTTCATTTTTACCTTTCAAATCTGTATTCAAGGACAAGCTCGGTAGGTATAGTAAATGACAAAAAAGTACACGAGCATATTCCAGAGATCACCACCATAAAATATAAGGATATACTTTGACAACAACATGTATTTTTATCGACTCGTGATTTTGGCACCAAAGGTCAGGCTAGCATCATATAGTTCTCAAGTATGTAAATAGGGTACACAGACAAGTATAATTTGTGTAATGCATACCACCAATATGCTCATGTGTCACAAAATGATAGGGCTGCTGATTTATGCTGTTGCACCAACAAGTGAGGTATCATTTTCTCTTTGAAAAGTAGAAGTGTGCCAGCATTGGTAGCAATCTCATCGAAATAAGAATTTCATGCAAAGATATGCCACGCATACTATGTTACGGCTCAGTATTTTGCAAAAACTATACACCCATGAGTGCACATAGTGATTAACCGTGTTCTTTAGCCTGACTTTATTTCTTTTCTATAACTGGCTTTGAATTCTAAGATTCTATACCCCTACTAGCAAACCATGTATTCAAAACCTTGACTTGATGCATAAGTACAGCTGACGGCACTGCAGAATACTCGATCACAAAAACTAATGGTACAACATTTCTAAATCCCAAACTTTAGCAATATATAGTTGAAAGGTAATATCTGGTTGTTTGGTACTCATTGGGAGTATGAAGCCAAACTGACAACATTCCTGGTTGACTAGAGGTGCCTGTACCATTTGGAGTATGATTACGTTAATGTTGGGAATCTGGAAAATGAATACCTTCCGATATTGTTTTACATAGACATGCATTGATGCATAACATATTCCACTCTAAATTATAATAGATAAGTAAATAGTCCTTTGACAGAATCAAAGCATGTCCAATAGAATTACAAATACCGTCAACAGAAAATAAAATAAAATAAAAAGTAAAAACGAACCAAGAACAGTAATCCACTGGAACCCTGTGACTGCGCCAACCCTAAAACAACTCTCTGAAACAACTTATTAATCTGAGGATAAGCCCTGGCAACCAAATCCTGTGAACCCTCTTCTTTGCAGACTTCAATTATTTTCCTAACCTTCGTATATTAGAAAAAAGGATTCAAAGTTAAACGATTATAAGTTGCCTTGGGGAAGGGTGGGGTTTGATATTAATAAGACGAAGCAAGAGTTACGGATTCTAAAATGTAAGGATCAGCGGCAGCAGAAGAGTCTCTAGATACGGAGGAGATAGATCGAAGGTGGAAATCTAGGTCACCAGATTTTGACATTTTCTCAGATGCTTTCTTCAAAAATATGTGTGACAACTATTTTGGAGACCTAACTGGTTATGTCATTGTGGCGGGATGAGAAGAGCAATGGACTCGGTCGAACCTTGTGTTTATAGCATCCAAATTTGTATATAAAGAATAATCAATTTCCAAGAAAACAAAAGAAAAACCTATTTTAAAGAGGAGATAAAACACCTAAACATAATGGCTCATTGTTTGAAATTGGAAGGTGGATTTAGAAGTGGAAGATGAGTGATCCAACGAACGAGGACAAGATTTTATTTTAGATCGAACGAGGTTATCTAGATTCCGTTTGTAATGGATGTATTTCAGCATATACTTTTTTGTTCTACGTCGTGATTTAAAGGAGAATCATATGGAAAAAAAATTGAACTCTTAGAATTTTAGATCAATTCAAATACAACCTATCGAATAAAATTAACCACATTAAGGAAGGACGACATCTATCATATTAAAATTTGTGTCACCAACATCCGTATAAAATGTTAGGACTGCTACTGAGATATTTGCACCAAAAGTTGGTACAAACACCAGAAGAGTATAATAGAGAAGTAATGAAGGTAGCAAGCAAAAAAGGTATAGGAAAATCACTCACATTGATTATAGTAGTTCGACAAATACTTCGTCTTGCGTTCTCTTGAATTTTGTTTATCACTTTTCTAGGTTTTACAAAGTTGATCTTATGAATTAGTATCAAGGATTGGGTGATGGTCCATAAAATTATAAAGATGATATGGAAACTGGTTAAATGGGACAAAAGTCCTTGAAACAACGTCCTTCATACTTTATTCATAACTATATGTCATCAGAATTCGCTACACCAAACTTATACACAAGTTCTCCATGTCCACAAGGAGTTATGCTAAGAAGATCATGGTAACATCACCAGTCTCCAGCACTATAAGAAAAGTGGCTTTCAACAATAATGGAACACAGTTGTAACATCCGGCATTTTACGTATCGGAAAATCATAAAATATTTTTATTTTGTTCCCTGAGAGTTGGATCATTATCATATTTTAATATGTTGTTTATGAGAATGTGAGACATGTCCATAATTTTTACCAATTTTATTTATGATCGTTTTACCCCTATCAGTCTTGTACAGGGCATAACTTTTGACTCAGATTGAATCAGGTGTTGAAACCTATGCCATCAGAAAGGAAATGATGTTTCTCATTCCGTAGAGTGATCAAATTAAATATTTGGCTCAGTGGTTTGGGAGGATTCGTTGTTTTAAGGTTTTGCAGTTGGTTATTCATGTTTTTAAACTATTAGTGGGCTGATTTGGAGAGGCCCATTAGTGGGCTGGTGGAAGACAATAAATAGGGGTTTAGAGGCATGAAGAATAGTTTTCTTTCTTCATTCTCTCATTTGGTTGAGCTCGTGATCCTTCTTGCTCAATCAAATACACCTTTCCACCATTAAAATTCTAGATCTGCATGTGAAGAATGAAGATCTACATCGTTTTAAGCTAGATCTACATTAATCGAAGAGAAATTTCATTAAATTGAAGAGTTTAAAGCTAATTCTCCATTGTTCGGATTTAGATCCAAGTGTTTTTGTGTTGTTTTGAAGATTTGGTGAGTGATATACATCTCTCATGCAGATTCAATCAAGTATGTGAGTTCTATGATCTTAACTTCATCATTTTCAAGTCGTTTTCCTTAGATCTACATCATGGCAAGTGTGTTTTCATTTGAATCACCATAGGATCTAATCTAGCAACTTATAAACGGTAATTTCATGTGCTAATTCTATGTTTAGATCCATATATATATATATATATATATATATATATATATATTAGTTTAATCATTTGTTGAATCATTGTTTTGATGTTGATGATTTGTTGATAAAATTGATTGGTTTTGAGTTGAGATGGATTGGAGAGTTTGGGAGTGTTTGGCAACATGTTTGGCAAGTTGAAAAATCATGGTTCGTCAAGAAAAATCAAGCGGTTTAGGTGAATTTTCAACAATCAGGCCAAAAATCAAGTTCTGAAAATTTACAGCATTTGACAGCGTTGGAAAAACGTTGTGGAAAGTAAAAACGCTATGGAAAGTTCTGGAACAAGAATGTTGCATGTCGCATGCCATATGTCGTGTGAGATTTGACTACGTTGGAAAAACTCTGTGGAAGGTAAAAACACTATGGAAATCCCTGGAACAAGAATAAGCTAACGTCGCATGTCGTATGCCGCACCTGAGCATTGACAGCACTTCTGAAATGTTGTAAAAAGGCAGAAATGCGGTTAAAGCCAATTTTGATGTTTTGTTCAGTTTTTCACACCAAATTGATGCTGAATTGAACCAGGGGATGTAATAGCATTTCAGAAACACTATAAAAGGCTGTTTTGACATTGTGGCATGTTTTTCATAGCAAAAGAGCTGGAAATGCTATAAAATGCATTTTCGACCAAATGAAGCTTGTTTTTGAGTCGACAATGGTTCTAGCTTTGACACGGGTTTAAGGGGGAATCTTCGAAGTGGTGTGAGACGTTCATTGGTCATTGAAAAGCAACGAATGTGAAAATAACTCAAGGGTGTTTTGAGTTGGTGGATAATGGTTGCTCAAGCGTGTTTTGAGCTTGAGAATAGTCGTAGATGTTGACAACTAGAGGTGTTGAAGGCCAAGAGATTGTCGTTATAGTAGGTTCTAGCAGGCTCAAAGCAAGGGTATAATAGAGATATCTAAAAGACAGGAAGGTTGTTGGTCGAGTAACATGGGTATCGTTGAAAGGCCTAGAGATACGTATCGTTGAAAGGCATATGGAGTTTTTGCTAGAACCGGGGTTACTATTAGCCCTTGATGGATGGCAGGATGATATGGCCAGCCATACGATTAGTAATGTTTTCAAAGCAGGATTGGCGGTGATAGCCATATTCTGTCATGTATGATTGGTTGTTTTGCTTGTACCATCTCACGTGGATTGTCTGACGTCGAGGGAGATGTTTCTTGGGTGCTTATCTGATATTGATTTAGGCCTCTAGGGATTGTGCTTGAGGGACGTTGAGCTCGATTAGGATGGTTTACGTGAGATATATAATTGATTGTTATGATCGATATTGTTGGTTACTTCTGATTGCCATGAGTGAATGGTTGTCTGATTGTCATGGATGTATGGTTGAAATGCTTGTTTTGTAAAGGCTATCACTGTCCGATGTGAGGAAGACGAGGTTGAGTTTCTTCTCTGGTGAAGTAGGTAGAATAGTTTGTTTATCTGCCAATTCTCATATACTTTATTGATGATGTTAGTTAATTGTTTTATCGTTCACTAAGATTATTGTCTGATTCAAGGTTTTATGTTTCCCTTTTATTACCTTGGGGTGTTCATCTGATTTTTGGATGGGTAGCCTAGGAAGCAGGTAACAGGTGATAGCTTGGCGAGGACGATGTTGTAGTACGGAGGGGTAGAAGGCTAGCGTATTATCTTTTATACTATATAGTATGTTTTTATGTTATTTGATGATTTACTCTGAGTGTTGTAGTGAGGTTTTATGTATAGATTTTGATGTTGGATCCATTTGGTATATGGAAAATCTTTCAGGATGTTATGAAAGTTTAAAAGTTTGATATATGATGGTCACCATTATTGCATGTTGTATATGTTCTATTATATCTTATCTTTGCGTTGTGAGTTACGACAGGTTCCATATGTGTTTTCAAATCTCGATGATCATCCATAACTGCCTGGCACGTCTTTTAGCACATTACTCCTTTTGTTTATTGCGGAAGTTATCATCGGTCATCACATTTGGTATCTAACTCTAGTTAATTGATTTTAGCCAAAGTTCAAAGACGTAATTGCGTATGGAAGACGTATTTGTAGATTTTGATGGATGTATATTATATTCTGTTATATAGTATAGTAGCGTTTGTACATCTTTAGCAGCTTTTCTTGCAAGTGACTAAGCATTCTAATTTTTAGATTTAGAATGAGTCGACAAACTTCAAGACACATTGCTAGGGAGGAGGTTGAGCCTGGAGGGGGAAATGGCGGTATACCTGATTACTCAGCCATGTTTTGAAGCCATGATTGAGGCATTCACGAGAAGGTACCCGCTCCAATGGCAGCCACGGTAGATGTAGGGGTGTAGGTTCCTAGGGTTGTGGATTTTGCGAAGCTTTGTAAGGACTACACATCTCTAGGGTGAAAACCATTCAAAGGAACGAAGCCGACCAAAGAAGTTCAAAGGTGGTTAGATGCTTGTATTCGCATTTTTGGAGATTTGGGTATAGAAGATGCAACTAAGAGAAAGCTTGCCTCAAGGCAGGGCCATGAAGTGGTGGAATTCTATTACGCATAAGACTCCGGAAGAAGAGATAACTTGGGAGCAGTTCCAAGTTAAATTCGAGATGAAATTTATCTCTACTGCTCAGAAATCCATTTTGTTTAAGAAATTTGTGGAGCTAAAACAGAATGGTAGAGCTGTGCTTGAATATGTTTCTGATTTTTGAGGCATTTTCCAAATATGCTCGTTTATACATTGATTCTCCTTATCAGAAGAACGAGAATTTTGTGATGGGTTTGGATACCTATATCGGAAGGCCGTTGGTGGATCGTATTGACGATTCGTATGAGAAGATTGTGGAAAAAGCTATTCAACATGAGAGCTTGCTTCCTAGAGAAGCAAATGTTGTCGCTGGAAGTAAGGAAGCTTCGAAACCAAAGCAGGGTGGTAATAACAATAAGAAGAGGAAGCAACAACAACAGAAGGGAAAGGATGGCAAGAAGAAGCCTAAGAGTGAGCTGGTTTGCTATACCCGCCAACAGAAGGGTCCTTTCTCTAATGAATGCAAGAATCCCAAAGCTGAGAAGAAGTACTTTAAGTGTGGAAAGCCTGGGCATGAAAAGAAGGATTGTCCAGAATCCGCTAAGGGTAAGCAGGTTGTGAAGGCTTTATGCTTTGGAAGTTGTGTCATCTTCTTCAAGAGCTTCTATTGCAGAGGAGAAAGGAAAGGGTTTCATCATTCAAGGTACTCTTTCAGTTAAAGTTGTTTCAGTTTGTGTGTTATTTGATACTGGCGCATCACAATTCTTTCATCTGTAATGAGCTTGTGTGCCATTCGGGTTTGGAACCCAAGATATTTGACAGACCTTTGGTTGTGACTAATCCAGTTGGGGGTTTGTCCAGCCTTTGTATGCTTTGTTGTAGTCTAGTCTTATCGAGCCATGGTTGCTCTTTTGTGTGTGATTGCTTTGTTCTAAACTTTGCTAGGTTTGGGATCATCTTGGGCATGGAATGGCTCAAGAGGTATGCTACGAGAGTGAATTGCGAGAAGCTTGAGATGAGAGTCGGGGATGTGGAAGGGCGAAAGGTTTTGATTCGGTGTAAGCCCGAAGATGGTATCTTTGTACACTTTTTGTATTCGCTTGTGATTCCACAGGAAGACTTGTCATCTGTGTCGATCCTCAATGAGATTGAGGATGTCTTTGAAGAAGTCAAAGGTTTGCCGCTGCATCGTGAGATCGAGTTTAGGATCAATTTGGTCGAGGGTGCTAAACCTATCGTTGTGCCTCTTAGGCGGATGGCGCCTAAGGAACAGCGAGACTTAGAGGTGCAAGTTCATGACCTTCTTGGAAAAGGATTCATTCGGAAAAGTGTATCCGAATAGGGTGCACCAGTTGTGTCTGCAACCAAGGTTGATGGCTCGTTAAGATTGTGTGTGGACTACTGTAAGCTGAACAAGGTGACCAAGAAGAACAAGTATCCGTTGCCAAGGTTAGATGACTTGTTCGATCAGCTTCACGAGGCCAAAGTGTTTTCTCAGATGGATTTGGCAATGGGATTTCACCAGTTGAGAGTGGCAAAGGATAGTGTGCTGAAGATTGCTTTTAGGACACCGTCCGGTTTCTTCGAATGGTTGATAATGCCATTCAGGTTGACTAATGCGTGAGGGTATTTTGTGGATCTTATTAATAGAGTTTCAGAGATCAGTTGAACAAGTCTGTACTTGTGATCGTGGATGATATTCTAGTTTACTCTCGGAATGAGGAAGAGCACAAGATGCACTTGCGAGTTGTTTTAGAAATCTTGCGAAAGCATCACCTGAATGCTAAATTTTCGAGGTGTCACTTCAGAAAGAGCGAAGTGAGATTTTTAGGCCATGTAGTTTCTAGAAATGGAATTGCGGTTGACCCCACTAAGGTGGCAGCAATCCAGGATTGGGATTGACCTAAGAATGCAACGGACGTGAGAAGATTCCTTGGATTGGCAGGTTATTACCGACGGTTTATCAAAGATTTCTCCAGGATAGCTTCTCCATTAACAGGATTGACGAAGAAGAACCAAGTGTTTCCATGGGATGCATAGTGTGATCAAGCTTTCGGAATCATGAAAGAGAGACTGACGAGTGCTCCTGTTTTGAGGATTTCAAGTGGGAATGAAGAAATGGTGGTATACACATGTGGTACTAGACTTGGAGCAGTGCTGATGTAGAAGAATAAGGTTGTGGCATACGTGAGTCGACAGCTGAAGTTGCATGAAAGGAATTATCCAACTCATGGTTTGGAGCTGGTAGCGATCGTGTTTACTCTGAAGATGTGGAGACATTACCTGTTGAGAGTTTGATTCGAGTTGTTTACGGACCACAAGTCGTTAAAGTATCTTTTCTCCCAAAAGGATTTAAATCTTTGGCGACAACGATGGTTAGAGTTTCTGGCATCATATGATTTTGGTATAGCCTATATTCCAGGAAAAGATAACGCAATTGCAGATGCGTTGAGTCAAAGACATGTAGGATTGGGAGCAATGTTTTCGAAATGAAAGAACCTCGAGTTTTTGGCTGGGTTTGATTTCAGGCCAAGGTGTGAGTTGGAACCTGAAATGTTGGCAAACTTGTCAATAAGACCTACTCTTATTGAAAGGATTAGATAAAGCCAAAAGTGAAATGCAAAGCATGTCGAGTTTATCCAGAAGTTGAAACAAGAGATTAAAGAGTTCGAGGTCAATCGAGAGGGATGGCTTCGAAAGTAAGGGCGACTGGTTGTTCCCGATATCGATGGGTTGAGAGAAGAAGTTCTGAGGGAATGTCATCAGTTGAAGTTAACGATTCATCCCGATGGTAATAAAATGTATCAGGACATGAAATGAGCTTATTACTAGGAAGGGATGAAGAGGGATGTTGGAAAATTTATTTCCAAGTGCACGAACTGTCAGTTAGTGAAAGCTGAACAGAAAAAGTCGAGTGGATTGCTTTAGCCATTGGAAGTTCCTATGTGGAAGTGGGAGCAGATATCGATGGATTTTATCGATGGACCACCTAGAATCAGGGTAGGAAATGAAAGAATTTGGGTCATCGTGGATCACTTGACCAAAAGTGCAAGGTTCATTCCTGTCAAATCGATTAGGACAACTTCAAGTTGGCTGAGCTTTATATAAAATGGATAGTTCGATTCCATGGTATTCCAAAGAGCATAGTCAGTAATCGAGATCCATTGTTCACAAGTGGATTTTGGAAGAGTTTGAAAGTGACTTTGGGAACCGAATTGTGTTTAAGTATGGCTTATCATCCCCAAACCGATGGTCAAACCGAGAGGGCAAACCGAGTTTTGGAAGATCTCCTAAGAGCTTGTGTATTGGACTTCGGGGGATCATGGGAAAACTATCTACATCTTTTTGAGTTTGCATATAATAATAGCTACCAGTCGAGCATTGGGATGGCACCATATGAGACGCTGTATAGCAGACCATGAAATTCTCCGGTATGTTGGTTAGAAACTGGAGATAAGTTGATACTTGGGCCAGAGATGATCGGAGAAACAACGGATTGTATCGAGATCGTTCGACAACGAATGAAGGCACCCCAAGATTGTCAGAAGAGTTATGCCGATAAGTGTCAAAAATATTCTGAATTCGAGTTGGCGATATGGTATTCATGAAGTTTTCACCGTTGAAGCATGTTGTTCGGTTCGGAAGTAAAGGAGAGTTGGCTCGTTGGACCGTTTTCGATAATCAAGCGAATTGGAAAGCTCGCATATAGATTGTATTTACCCAAGAAGATGTCAAGTGTGCATAATGTTTTCCATGTGTTGTTTCTATGGAAGTGCGTGCATGATTCGAATGTAGTAGTATCTTTAGAGCAGTACGTGGATCCAGAAATAGAGACAGTAGTTACGAGACCTCATAAGCTGCTTCGTGTTGTGGGGAATGACACGAAATAGCTTAGGAGGAAGACGATTAAGCTAGTCAAGGTACAATGGAGTGAGGATGGCGACGATTGTACGTGGGAAACAGAAGAGAACATGTAGGCGACCCATCCATAACTCTTCGTTGGTACGACCCATTAGTATCGTGTCACCTTGCATCATTGTAACTTGTACTATTGTGTTTGTTTTTAGAATTCCTTATGCTAGGATAAGGCTATGGATGCATGGCTTGATGGCTGCTAGTTTGGAGTAATAGAATTGGCTGCTTATGGATGATAGACATGCGAAATTGTTTTGGTTGCTTGTGTCTGTTGGGATTTTGAGGGCGAAATTCCTAAAAGAGGGGAGAATGTAACAACCCGCGTTTTACGTATCTGAAGATTATAAAATATATTTAATTTATTACCTGAGGTTGGATCATTCTCATATTTTAATATGTTGTTTATGGGGATGTGAGACATGTCCATAATTTTTATCAATTTTATTTATAACGGTTTTGCCCCTATCAGTCTTGTACAGAGGATAACTTTTGACTCGGATGAAATCAGGTGTTAAATACTATGTTATTGGAAAGAAAAATGATGTTTCACATTCCGTAGAGTGGTCACATTAAATTTTTGGCTCAGCGGTTTGGGAGGAATTGCTATTTAAAGGTTTTATAGTTGGTTGTTCATGTTTTTGAACCATTAGTGGGTTGATTTGGAGAGGCCTATTATAAGCTGGTGGGAGACTATAAATAGGGGTTAGAGGCATGGAGAATAGTTTACTTTCTTCATTCTCTCATTTTGTTGAGCTCGTGATCCTCCTTGCTCAATCAAATACAACTTTCACCATCAAAATTCGAGATCTACATGTGAAGATTGAAGATCTACATCGTTTGAAGCTAGATATACATTAATCAAAGAGAGATTTCATCAAATTGAAGAGTTTGAAGCTAATTCTCCACTGTTCGGATTTAGATCCAAGTGTTTTAGTGTTTTTTCCAAGATTTGGTGAGTGATATGCATCTCTCACGCGGATTAAAATCAAGTTTATGAGTTCTATGATCTTAATTTCATCATTTTCAAGTCGTTTTCCTTGGATCTACATCATCATAAGTGTATTTTCATTTGAATCACCATATGACATATTCTAACAACTTATAAACGATAATTTCATGTGTAAACTCTACGTTTAGATCCATGTATATTGGTTTAATCATTTGTTGAATCGTTGTTTTGATGTTGATGAAGTTGACTGATTTTGAGTTGAGATGGATAGGAGAGTTTGGGAGTGTTTGACAACATGTTTGGTAAGTTAAAAAATCATAGTTCATCGAGAAAAATCAAGCGGATCAGGTGAATTTTCAAGAATCGAAACAAAAATTAAGTTTTGGAAATTTACAGCGTTGGAAAAATGCTGTAGAAAGTAAAAATGCCATGGAAAGTTATGGAACAAGAATGTCGCATTCGCATGTCATGTGAGATTTGACAGTGCTGGAAAAACGTTGTGGAAAGTAAAAACGCCATAAAAGTCTTGAAACAGGAATGACGCATGTCGTATGTCGTGTGAGATTTAACAGTGTTGGAGAAACGTTGTGGAAAGTAAAAACCATGGAAAGTCTTGGAACAGGAATGTCGCATGCCATATGTCGTGTAAGATTTGACTGCGTTGGAAACATGCTGTGGAATGTAAAAACGCTGTGGAATGTCCTGAAACAAGAATTAGCTAATGTCGCATGACGCACCTGAGCATTGGCAGCACTTCTGAAACGATGTAAAAAGGAAGAAACGCTATGAAAGCCAATTTTGATGTTTTGTTTAGTTTTTTACACCAGAATGGTGCTGAATTGAACCAGGGGATGGAATAGCATTTTAGAAACGCTGTAAAAGGCTGTTTTGACATTATGGCCTGTTTTTCATAGCAAAAGAGCTGGAAATGTTATAAAATGCATTTTCGACCAAACGAAACTTGTTTTTGAGTCGACGATGGCCTAGCTTCGACACGAGTTCAAGGGGGGTCTTCGAAGTGGTGTGAGATGTTCGTTGATCGTTGAAAAGCAACGAATGTGAAAATAACTCAAGGGTGCTTTGAGTTGGTGGATAACGGTTACTCAAGCGTGTTTTGAACTTGAGAATAGTCGTAGGTGTTAACGACTATAAGTGTTGAAGGCCAAGAGATTGTTGTTATCGTAGGTTATAGCAGGCTCAAAGCAAGGGTATAATACAGACGTCTAAAAGACTGGAAGGTTGCTGGTCGAGTACCATGGGTATCGTTGAAAGGCCTAGAGATGCGTATCGTTGGAAGCCGCATGGAGTTTTTGCTAGAACCGGGGTTACCATTAGCCCTTGATGGATGGAAGGATGATATGGCCGGTCATACAATTAGCAATGGTTTCAAATCAGGATTGGCGGTGGTAGCCAGAGTCTATCATGTATGATTGGTTGTTTTGCTTGTACCGTCTCGCGTGGATTGTCTGACGTCGAGGGAGATGTTTCTTGGTGCTTGTCTGATATTGGTTTAGGCATCTGGGGCTTGTGCTTGAGGGATGTTGAGCTCGATTAGGATGGTTTACATGAGATATATAATTGGTTGTTATGATCGATATTGTTGGTTACTTCTGATTGCCATGAATTAATGGTTGTCTGATTGCGATGGATGTATGGTTGAAATGCTTGTTTTGTAAAGGCTATCACTGTCCAATGTGGGTAAGATGAGGTTAAGTTTCTTCTTTGGTGAAGGTTGATTAGTTTGTTTATCTGCCTATTCTCATATACTTTATTGATGATGTTAGTTAGTTGTTTTATTACTCACTGAGACTGTTGTCTGACTTAAGGTTTTATGTTTCTCTCTTATTACCTTGGGTTGCTCATCCGATTTTTGGATGGGCAGACTAGGTAGCAGGTATTAGGTGATAGCTTGGTGAGGACGATGTTGCAGTACAGAGACAAGTAGGAGGCTGGCGTATTATTTTTTCTACTATATAGTATATGTTTTTTTGCTGTTTGATGATTTACTCTAAGTGTTGTAGTGAGGCTTTGTGTACAGACTTTGATGTTGGATTCAATTGGTATATGGAAAATCTTTCAGGATGTTATGAAAGTTTAAAAGTTTGATATATGATGCTTCACTATTTTTTCCTATTGTATATGTTCTATTATATCTTATCTTTGCGTTGTGAGTTGCGACAGGTTCCGTATGTGTTTTCATATCTCGATCACTACAAGAAAAGTTGATATTCTTAGAATGTCAGAACAACATTTTTAAATGCCTTGCCGTCAGAAACGATAATTTCGTGGTAAATCAGTTCAACCCTGCCATTACGTATTGTCAAAAATTAAAGGTTCTAAATTTATTTCCTTTCCCTCCAATTCATGAATTCCCATTAAGCAAAAATTCCCCTTGAATTCAATTGCCAGGTCCAAAATTAATTAAAAAAATATTCCTCCTCCGGGGAAAAATTCGTCGTCAGTTGTCCTAATTCCTTTTGCAGTCGATTGTCCTCATTGTGGTCACCCCAATCCAGTTTATTTCCAGTTTGTATCTGTTCCTATCCCCGTCCTTGCTGCAGTTGTTCCTACTGTAGGCTCATCTCAATTTTCCCTCGTCCCCATCCTCATTGCAGTCTCATCAATGGAAGATACTGTTAGCCTTAGTTCTCGTTGTTGTGGGTTGCCTTGTTAGTTCACTTGAGTCAACAGCCGTCATCGCCAGCAGCCATTTGTTTGCAAAATTTTACAGTAAGTGGCAGTCAATTGACTTCTTCCTTTATTTTTCGTTTTCCGAATAAGAAATGAGCGAAATCTGAAATTAAGTAATTGTTAATGTTGAAAATTATAAAGGAATTCAGAACTTCATTTATATAGCCAAATGTTAACAACCTTAACAAATAAGAGGAATTTATGTTTACTTATTTTTGGATAATATAGCCAGCTACAAATAAAATGACCCAGTATCAAAATCAGTAATCCAGCAAATTCCAAAACTTTATAGCAAGTTATCCAAGAATATTTTGTTAAATTTGGTGATAAAAAAATCACAAATTGATTGGAATAAATGTGCAAAAAAAAGGAAAGTAAATATTTTTATAATGGGAATGCATTGATTGCATTTGATGAAATGGTAGAGAAATAAATGAAAGGATTAATTTCTTCCATCAATGCAAAAGAAACAGATTGATTTACTTTCTATCTTTGCACATTTGTTGCTATGATAATTTTCCTCCATTATATTATTACCATATGTTGGTTGGTAGTGTAATTGATGACTCACATGGATTTGCACTGGCTATATATTGAGGGGTAGACTTTAGTGTAAACTCATCCTAGCATGGAGCCAGTGATCCCCAATGGTGTTTCTTCTTGTTAAGCCTATTTGAGGTTTGGATATGTAAACTCTTATTTTGTAATCTCTTGTATTCTCTCATGTGGAATAAAATCTCCCTTTTTTGGACTGGATGTATACTATCTTATGGATGATAGCGGAACCAGTATAAATATTGTGTCTCTTTTCTTCATTATAGTTATTTACTATTTGTTGATGTAATAGAATAATTGCTATCATATTAGGTTGATGTTCAATTGGCAAATCTAGATCTTGCTTATTGCGCTTCCGCATTCGCGCAATTTTTGCACAACAGATTGGAATTTGAGCGAGGCGATTTGTTTTAAATTGTGCATCAATTATTTCTACAAAGATTGGTAGATTCAGTGGTAATTATGCTATTACTTTTTTGGAGAAACAAAGACTTTGGTGGAAGAGATTATGTTGAGAGTGAAGAGCGTTCCAATCTGGGAACTTTGACGTGATATGGAGTTTACGGTGTTAAAGGGACCATTGGATTTGGGAACTTTTGATCATGTTTTAGACAGGGGTTTTCATGTTGATGATGCTTGAGGGATCCAAGATGATCAGGAAAGGAGCTCAGGTCAAGTGATAGACGGGTGTCGAGACAAAGATCATTGTGGTATAAATAGGGGTCTTCACGTTGATGATGCTCGAGGGATCCAGGGTGATCGAGGAAAGAGCTCAGGTCAAGTGTTAGACGGGTGTCGATGTTATTGCAAACTTTTTGGCCGTTGGTTTATGCGCGGTGCATTTCATGGGGAAGATGCATCTTTTGCAGACGGTGGGTGAAGTTTGTAATGGTTTTGATTAAGTGGCAGAAGAGAGATTTTTTTTGGTGCGTACAGGGATTTGGAGTTTGGCTTTGTATTTGAATTGGTGATTAAGAGAATTATTTTTGGCTTTGGCGATGTTGAGTTTACTTTGGTGTCTGCCTTCTTTTTTATTTTGGATATTTGCAACATTTGTTGGCGGGCAGGGACGTAGTCTGAGCTCGTTAACATGGTGTGATGGGGGGTAGCTTAGTTGGAACCCATTAGGCAAATATACATTTTTGGTTTCTATCTCATTGTGAGATTTTGATTGAAGGTGGAGTTTTGTTGAAGAGTTTTATGATGTGAAGAGAATTTGATTCGAGATGGGGTATTGCAGATATGTGATTTTGCATCAAAGTGGAGTGTTAAATTTGGTGATATAAAATCACAAAATGATTAGAACAAATTTGCAAAAAAAATGGAAAGTAAATATTTTTATAATGGGAATGCATTGATTGCATTTGATGAGATGGTAGAGAAATAAATGAAGGGATTAATTTCTTCCATCTATGCAAAAGATACGGATTGATTTACTTTCTATCTTTGCACATTTGTTGCTATGGTAATTTTCCTCCATTATATTATTACCATATGTCGGTTGGTAATGTAATTGATGACTCACATGGATCTACACTGGTTATATATTGAGGGGTAGACTTTAGTGTAAACCCATCCTGGCATGGAGCCAGTGATCCCCAATGGTGTCTCTTCTTGTTAAGCCTATTTGAGGTTTCGATATGTAAACTCTTATTTTGTAATCTCTTGTATTCTCTCATGTGGAATAAAATCTCTCTCTTTTGGACTGGACGTACACTATCTTATGGATGATAGTGGAACCAGTATAAATATTGTGTCTCTTTTCTTCATTATAGTTATTTACTATTTGTTGATGTAATAGAATAATTGCTATCAGATTAGGTTGATGTTCAATTGGCAAATCTAGATCCTGCTTATTGCGCTTCCGCATTCGCGTAATTTTTGCATAACATATTCTATTAAGTAATGTCTTTATTGTGTATCTGATGCCTTTGTGTTATTTTTGGGAAAAAGTTTCATGTTGCATAGTACAACTAATATATTTTGGCAAGGGAATATGTTAGAGGAGTTTCAGGTCTTGACCGCTCCCTTTTGCATGCTTCGCAGATCTCAAATCTATCCATGTCTTTGTGTAGTAAGAAAAGTAGATAGTCTACTATTGGGTGATTGGATAATGACATCAAGAACTGGTAATGTTCCATGCATTGTGCAACGTTGAAATGAGAAAAATTAGAAACATGAATATTTATATTGACATGAATCTTCCCTACATATCCTTAAAAAAAACCAAGGATGTATCAAAAAAAAAAAAGACATATAACAGTAAACGAAAAATAATACATTCTTGAAGTATTATTGAAAATGAAATAAATATTTTCATGTTATATCAAGCATTCGGTACTTTAATGTTGCAATCATATTCATGTTTTGTAAAAATAAAGTAAGAGCGTAAATCTTTTGCATTTATAAATAGTGAATGGTTATTAAGTGCTAGCACTTTTATGGAATGAAAAATGTGCCTGTTAGTAAATTATATCTGTCTAGACTAGTCAATATGCAAATTTGACTCTAAAGTTTAAGACATTACATTTCACTTTTT
This sequence comes from Allium sativum, assembly GCA_030737875.1. Lineage (NCBI taxonomy): Eukaryota > Viridiplantae > Streptophyta > Magnoliopsida > Asparagales > Amaryllidaceae > Allium > Allium sativum. The sequence goes on from CM060919.1 coordinate 636,830,436, forward strand.
GACATTAAATAATAGCATTCGTATCTAGCTATATAAGTCATCTTTGGTGAGTTCAGAAGAAAATGTTATGTGAAATAAAAAAAAATTAGATCTGCAAAAACATAGAATATTTGGGTACAATAACTCAAGATCTACTACTGTGCATGCCCATGGTATCCTATTGCATTATAGAAAATCACACATCTATTTATATGAAGACCTCGTATATACTTTCTAGTTCACATTGCCTCCTCCTACCAAGTTTTTTATAACAATATAACTGTATTTTTTACTACATTTTTTTTCTTATTCTGAGAAACTGAATATCGTAATGTTGTTTTAATAATATAATTGCATTTGAATTATTTAATAAAATGGGAAAAAAGTGGGTGGGTTTTCATTTATGCTTTATTTTTTTAACATCCTTAGTAACTTAATGAGTAATATGTAAATTTATGTTTAAGCATGTTCTATAAGTTTTGTTTTTGTTATAGTATAGAGCTAAATACACCTTTCTTACATCAAAATTTTACAAAAATATGCAGCTGTAAATATATTTAATGAGGGAGAAGAGGATTGATATGCACTTTTAAAAGTGAGTCACTATTCGTTAGAAGTGAGTCACTGTTCGCATTTAGTTTCATTTAGCTTCATAATATTGTCCATTTCATATCAGAGTTTTTGGGTATATGTAGTTAGCTACTAACATATATGGTTCTTGATATTCAAGTGAGAGTATTAAATGATTTTTTTATCAAACTTATAGATGGCAGGTGTTAGAGCTGGTTTATCTAGCTTGAAAGTAAGTGCACAAAAGAGCTAGAAGCTGGGTTGGAGAACTATATCCTACATCCATGAAGATTATGCTTCAGTCGCATATTACAAGTGGTTTTGGTTGGTAAGTTACAATAATGAGTAAAATAACAACCACTTCATTTTGATGTTGTGAAACACTCTGTTGATGTAAAAATTTATATTCGACTAAGCCCTTGAACCTTTACTCCTTTTGGACTTTCACATGGTATGATTCTTTTTTATTTTTAGTTGTCTTCAATACAATTTTGTTTCTAAATGTTCATCCAAAGGTTTTCAATGGCAAAAAATAACTACTACGTTCACTTAATCTCCTAGATTCTATAAACTAACTATTCTTACATATCTTGTCGCTTCTCCTCAAATATCCAAGCCTGATATGAGATAAGCTGGTGGAACAATAGGGTATGGAAGTATTCACCAATTGATTGTATGGTAAATTGCAACGTTAGTTTAGGTTCTTGGAATAGAATTCAAATGCAATTGGTTGACAAGTCTATTTTTCAATGCTAAATAATCATGAACATTTAGTGCATTAGTCCAATATGGGAGAACAGCTGTAATGCAATGCTAATACATGCTTTTTAAATCTTAACAGAGGATGAAGAGAGACAACAATTTCTTAAAGAAATGGCAAAGGATTGGAGTGCAGGTATTGTAGTGTGGTTTTTTGCTATAGATCTGTATTTAATATGGTCCACCAAGTTGCTTTATTTCAGTATAAAATGCATGAATACGTGTATTTTTTCTGTCCGCGTTTTTTGAAGGAAATACAACACGGTTATTCTGACTGAAATGGTTTGAAGTTCAATGCAAACTCTGAAGTACTACTTTGAGAGGGGAACATGCACTTTGTATATACTCAACAGGAGAGGCGTAATGCAATGCTGCAAGTTCTGTGAAGCGATATGTTTAGCCCATTTATAATTTTTTATTAAATACGAGTGATGACCATATGTAATTATGGTGTTCCTAAGACCCACCGATGCATGTGAAACACCCAACCTCCGTTAAGGTCACTCACAAAGGGAATGCCTTAACTTTGGTGGAGGTTTATAAGTAAAAGTCACAGATAAGCACAAGACAGATATAAATACACATATTTTAAACAGCGGAAAACAAACAGGCTTTTATTTCATCAATACGTGTTCATACAAAACATTTCCATAATTGTCTCAAAATACTTCCAACATTACAACCTCATTACTGTCTTGATTACTAAAGAAGCATAAAACATAAATAAAGTAACAAAAATCCCCACAGTGATATCCAAAGCCATAATCCAAGCAAAAGAGATCCAAACCATACGTCTACGGTCTCGAAGCTTGCAAAAGAGTCTGACTAAGCTGGGTTGTTTCCTCCCTGTGGACCTGGGGGGGAAACGAAAGAAAAGAAGACGAAAAGAAAATAGAGTCAGACATAAAGCCTGAGTAAATCTAGTGACTCTTCAGTATGTGAATAAGAAAAAGGGCATGATAGATATAAACTGAAAACAGGAAAGTATCACAAGCTAAGGAAGTGTCGTTTAGAATCGAATGTACTATCGCACCCACACTATATCTCTACACCTACTTGAGCTTATTCTAACTGGTACCCCATGCTGAGGGTGAAGTGATCCCCATTTTCTAAAGATCGGCTCCTACTCGTATAAACATGTGTCATACGACCCCCAAGAATTGTAGATACCTATGCTGGTCCCACCATGGGGTGTATCAAGACCCATGGTGGCGGCGCCGACACAATTCAAGAATACATAGGTTATATTACTGGTGCCCCCAGTGCCCTGTTTGTCTGCTCCGAAGTGTGTGCACGCCCGCACTCCGTTAGAACCCACACTGTTGCACCCACCGCCGTCGCTTTGACTGCTTACAATCAGCCCAGTAATCGTGCCCCACCCTGCCTAGTTTCAGGGTACCATGATACCTAACTTGGTTACTACTGAAACGGGTCCCTCGTTACTAGGGTTTTCTAGTCAAACATGTTAAGTGGTTAAGTGTTTGTATTTACCTAACCTCACCCATCAATTCTTGTTAACATGTTGAATTTGGTTAAGTGTTTTTTTTAGTTGACTTAACCCTACCATTTGTCCTTAGCCTCTTAAAGCACCGACCACTCACATTAGACAGATATTGCTACGGTTACTGGATGTGCCGGTCGGTTCCTGGTAGGTTTACACCGTAGCTCAGTCTAACCTCGGGTTCTTATTGGGCTCAATGCTTAACCACCTACATTGGATAGGTATTGTTGTGACTACTGGACAGCCGGGCGGGTCCGGGCAGGTTTACGTCACAACTCAATCCAACCTCGGGTTAAGCATACCGTGTTTTCTAAATTTACATATTTTATCACTTCTCAATTTTATATGTAAATGTCATGTCCTTTATTCTTGGGTATAACAATTCATAGCGCTTAAATGTCATTGTCGTTGGCATGTGCCAAACATGCCAACATATATTTTTGATGTTTTACACCCAACGTTATTACCCCCGTTTGTGCGTTCGCAACATTATAACAAATGTTGGGCTCGACACAATTCAGCCCAACTTTATAAACGTGAGAAAAGGGGAAATCAAGAACATGTAATATTTTACAATACATAAAGGTGTGTGGCACGTGAACTTACGATTAGCGATTCAACTAACATAAATTATGGGTCATGTGAACTTGCATTCAAATCAGAGTATAACTAAGTAGGTGTCATATGAAATGGCATAGTTTAGGCTTATACAAACTTGGGTTTAAACATGTTTAACTTGGCATTATGTCAACAACAAAACTAACATGTTGTATATTCACCAAAATATCCAATTTTAACATCTAATCATATAGCCTATTTCAACATGAACTTGCATAGTTTATGTAACCCAAACGGTACTTAACATAGATCCAATTATACTTGCAAATAAACATAAGAATGTGTTCATAGGTTTTGAGTCATGTAGGCATAAAAGGTCTCAAATCTAGAACATGTTTACATAAGCTTTAACTTAGACTTAGGCAATGTATATAGTCCATGCCATCGACATAAACATAAAGGGATCAGTTACTAGTTTTTGCACAATTTGCAAGTGTTATTATTTTCATATACAAATGTCCAATAGGCTTGCATCAATCAATTTATGCCACAAATATCAATACACAAGTCATGACAGAATTATTACAATACACAGAAATCATATCATTATTATACAATAACACAATTCTATTTTCATTTACATCGAATCACGTCACAGTTTTATTCATATTCTGAAAGATCACTATACTTACAACGAATGCAGAATCTTGAATTCTGAATTCTGAAATTGAGATGCGTTCCTTTGGGTGGATTAACATTGCGTTGAATAATTTGATTAAGCTTTAGTTCTCTTCTTAATTTGATTCGTATCTAAGCTCCTCTCTCTTGACGGCCATGCTCAGTTCCTTCCTGGCAGCATGACGACTCCAATCTTATTTTTTTGTGTGAATTTTAGTTGAGACATAGGGTGTATATATAGATTTTTAGATTGTTTTGAGCCGTCAGATGAAGACAGAAGGTATCTAGACCATACAAAGTCCAAAGAGCCAATCAAGAGGTGACATGTCAGCCCTAATGACAAACCGAGCCACAGAAATTCGAGCCAGACCCAGCCAGCCAGGTCGACCAGGTAGGTCGACTGGCAGGTCGACACTATGGTCGACCTTGGGGTGACCAGGTCGACACCATGGTCGATCCTATGGTCGACCTGGTCCCTGGGTGGGAATTTTCCCACCCAACCCAGTTTGAGCTTATTTTTCGAATTTTGAACTTGAAACTGAGTTGTTTGAATTTTAAATTTTATTCTGAAACTTCCGAAGGTCATAACTCCTTCATACGGAGTCCAATTCACGCAAACTCAGACTCTATCTTAAGCAGAATTCCGAGATGAACGCAATGGCGTAACCCGTTTCCCTTAATTCTTTCATTTAGAATTAATTACACTTTAATTTGTGAAGCTTAATGTTATAGAATTCACGGGGTGTTACATTCTCCCCCTCTTAAAAGGATTTCGTCCCCGAAATCTTCAAGTTAGGAAGAATGTATATCCTACCATCCAACCATCCATCTACTCAACCAACAAACACAGGCATCCACTATCCTTAAAAGACTTCTAATGCTTCATGATCATATGCATAGTGTGTGTACATGCCCTTATCTAATGTAGAAATCAGGCGGTCTACTGATTCAGTTGACCTCCTTAATGCGAATCATGTAAGTGTCATGAATCCATTATGTATGCAATTTTTTTTCCTACTCATAATTCTACATGAGTGCACAACTATTCATACAAATGCGACAACCATATGACAGCATATCAAGTTTCAACCATATACAAATGAGAACACATATATGCATATGCAACATGAAGTGACTGAGCCGATCTAAAACCTAGGGTATGTGTGTATATGCATCCACGAGCAACCACTAGTAATCACTAGCAACCATTTGCAGCCATCATCCATAACATGTTTTCAAATACATGTTTGCATCCATTTGTTTTCTACCTAAGGAGTTAGGAAAAGGACCGAGGAGAAATACCTAAAAAGATAGATAAAGCATAACTTAAGGAAAAAGAGAGATCAAAGATGTACCCTCAAAAAGAAAAGGGTAGGCAGCGCGTATTCTATCCTCAGTTTCCCAAGTTGCGTCTTCCTCGGCGTCGCTCCACTGAACCTTAACGAGTTTGACTTCGCGGTTGTGTAGCTTTTTAACTTCAGTTCCTAAGATGCGGGTTGGAACTCTCCTCACAGTTGCTTCACGTTCCACTTCGGCTTCTTCTAGAATGCTAGGTTCCACCACTTCCGCAGACTCATGCAAACACTTCCGGAGGTGAGAAACATGAAAGACGTTGTGAACTCCGGCCAGTCTCTCGGGTAGCTCTAATCTATATGCCATCTTCCCAACCTTCTCGATGATAGGAAACGACCCTACAAATCTTGGTGCTAACTTTCCTGTGGATCCAAAGCGAACGACGTTCCTTAAAGGGGATACCTTAAGGAAAACCCTGCCCCCAACCTCAAATTCAAGGTCGGTCCTTATTTTGTCGGCGTAGGATTTCTGTCTGTCTTGGGCAGTCTTCATTCTCCTTCGTATCAAGTCCACTTTTTCTGAAGTCTCTCTAATCATGTCCGGCCCAAGTATAATCTTGTCAGTGGACTCCCACCAACAAGTTGGTGATCGGCAATGTCTTCCATACAAAGCTTCGAAGGGCGCCATACCGATGGTGGCTTGGTAGCTGTTGTTGTAGGCAAATTCCACTAAAGGAAGGTGATCCTCCCAAGTCCCTCTGAAGTCAAGAACGCACAGTCTTAGGAGATCTTCTAGTACTATATTCACCCTTTTTGTCTGACCATCAGTTTGGCGGAGATAGGCCGTGCTCAAACATAACTGTGTGCCGACAACTTCTTGCAGACTCCGCCAAAATTCGCTCGTGAAGATGAGGTCTCTGTCACTCACCATGTTGGAGGGTATTCCATGGAGTCGAACTATTTCCTTGAGATAAAGAGAAGCTAGTGACGAAGCAGTCCTTCTACTCTTGATAGGTATAAAGTGGGCGCTTTTAGTAAGCCTGTCCACTATTACCCAAATGCTAGTATTGCCTCTTCTTGACCTAGGCAACCTGTCAATGAAGTCCATTGAAATGTTTTCCCACTTCCATTGTGGGACTTCTAGAGGATGAAGCAGTCCTCCAGGTTTCTTTTGTTCCGCCTTGACCTGTTGGCATGTCACGCATTTAGAAACGAAATCTGCCACGTCCTTCTACATGCCGCTCCAATAGAAAGCTCTCTTTACGTCCTTGTACATCTTGTCTCCACCTGGGTGTATTGTCATCTTGGAATAATGTGCTTCCTCAAGAACCTTCTTTACCAACTCCCTTTCTTGTGGGATGCATAGTCTTCCATCGCGTCTCAGCCAGCCTTTATCATCGATAGAGTACCTATTGAGGTGACTAGAAGTTTCATCCCTAATTAGTTGATCAATCACATCCACAAGCTGTGGGTCTTCTCGTTGTGCGGCCCCTATCGAGTCTAAAAGAGTGGCCCGTACTTCTAGGGATGCCAATAAACCAGGTATAAAATCTGAGGAGGGCCTAAAGTCAAAACTGGCTATATACTCGAAGCTTTGCCTTTCTACAAAGAGAGGGCTTAAGGTCGGTTTCTTTCGGCTCAACGCGTCTGCTACTACGTTGCCTTTGCCGGGAGTATAGGAAATTTCAAAATCGTACGAGGCAAGAAACTCCATCCATCTTTGCTGCCTCAAGTTAAGATCCTTCTGCGAGAAGAGATATTTCAACGATTTATGGTCAGTATATAATTCGAACTTCTCACCTAGGAGATAATGGCGCCAAGACTTAAGCGCAAAGACGATGGTGGCCAACTCAAGATCGTGGGTTCGGTAGTTCTTTTCATGCACTTTTAATTGTCTTCCACCATAAGCTACTACCCTCCCTTCTTGCATCAGAACAGCGCCTAGCCCCGTACCACAAGCATCCGTATATACTGTGAACATTTTGCTTCCATCTGGCAAAGTCAGAACTGGGGCTGTTGTAATAGCCCTTTTCAAGCGTTGGAAAGCAAACTCGTAATCCAAGTCCCAAGCGAATGCTAGATTCTTCTTTGTTAGCCTTGTGAGTGGAGCTAAGATTTTTGCAAAATCCCTAATGAACTTACGGTAGAAACCCGCCAACCCTAGAAAACTTCTGACTTCGGTTGCGTTCTTTGGTGCCTTCCAATCTTGCACCGCAACTACTTTCGCGGGGCCCTCGGCCAACCCTTCTTTGGACACCACATGCCCAAGAAACCTTACTTCTTTTCTCCAAAAGTGGCATTTGGAAAATTTTGCCTTCAGTTGATGTGCTCGGAGAGTATCCATGATTTCTTTCAGATGTTGAGCATGCTCTTCCTCATTCTTTGAGAAGATCAAAATATCGTCTACGAAGACAACCACAAATTTGTTGAGGAATTCTCTGAACACTCTGCTCATTAGGTCTACGAAATAAGCGGGTGCGTTTGTCAAGCCGAAAGGCATGACAAGCCACTCGAAGAAATCGTCTGGGGTTCTGAACGCCGTTTTATCAATGTTGTCTTCAGCTACTCTTAGCTGATGGAACCCAGTTGCTAGATCAAGTTGGGAGAAGACCGACGCACCTACAAGCTGATCAAACAAATCGTCGATTCGGGGAAGAGGGTGCCTATTTTTCTTGGTCAATTTGTTTAACTCCCTATAGTCGACGCAAAGGCGAAGTGAACCGTCCGCTTTGGTTGCGAACACCACTGGAGCACCCCATTCCGAAATGCTCCATCTAATGAACCCCTTTTCGAGAAGTTCTTTAATCGGCCTACTGAGCTTCTTTCTCTCCTTTGGAGCCATGTGTCTGACAGGTAAAGCTACAGGCTTTGCATTATCCACAAGATATATGCGGAAGTCTATTTCCCGCCTCGGAGGTAAGCCCTTCACCTCCTCAAAGACATCCCGATATTCCCGGACTACTCTAACTGACTGCAAATTCTCATCAGAAGCATCAAGCGACTTTAGATAACTAAGCATAACAGCATTTAAGGGATTACAAGAAATCTCTAGAGTGTTACCAAGCCGAGTCAAGAGTCTAACTACTCTTTTCTCACAATCGAGAATGGCACCATTACTGGATAACCAGTCCATGCCTAAGATCAAACCATATCCCGAGAAGCCCAAAACAAAGGCATTACAACTAAACTCAACGCTGAGAATATAGATTTTTAAACCCAAACAAACCATTGACAAGTAAGCGGAGCCCCCAATTGGATTTGAAACTACTAAGGGATCCTCTACGATACTAGTGTCTAGATGCATAGATTCTACTAAGGCAGATGAAATAAAGGAGTGTGATGCGCCAGAGTCAAAAAGTGTGCGAACTGGATGATCATAAAGATAGACTACACTTTCTACAGAAATATTACTACCTTGTTCCTGTGGAGGTGCCACCAGTGCATGAACTTGACCCCCTGAAGTGGATCCAGCCTTCTGTCCCTACCCTCGCTTCTTTGGGCAGTCCTTAGCCAAGTGCCCAGTCTCTCCGCAATGGAAGCACCCACCCATCTTCGCTTTCCTCTTTCGGCAGTCTTTCGATATATGTCCAACAATGCCACAGAAATTGCACTTTCTCCTCTCGCGGGGCTTATTGTTCTTCCCTCCTTTCTTGAAGTCTGTTTTCTTAGCTTGTAGACCCTCTTTCTTTTCTTCCACCTTAGTCTCTTTCTTGTCGTTGTCTTCCTTGTGTAGCAATGCCATGTCCACCAAGCTTTCATAAGTCGCTCCCGTGGATACATGGGTCATAGCAAGGCTGTGTAGAGGCTCATTCAAACCTTTGACGAAGCGAAGCGCCTTCTTGTGTTGGGTGTTTACTAAGTCCAGCCCAAATCTGGCCAGCTGATTAAACTGATTGACGTACTCCCTGATCGTCATGCTTCCATGTTTAAGAGTTAGGAACTTCTCCATTTGCAGGCTTCTTTCAGCTTGGGAGAGGAATTTCATCTCAAATCTTGTCCTGGAATCTTCCCCTGTTTCCACTGCCCTCTGAGCATTGGTAATCTCCCACCAATAGGAAGCTTCATCTTTAAGAAACCACACTGCTAGCTGTATTTTTTGCCTATCATCAACTCCGAAGATGACAAACAGATCCTCAGTCTCCTTTAGGCAGTTTCTTGCTCCTACAAAGGATTCTGTCCCATAAAAGTCTTTTCCACCCATAGCCTTGAAGTCTCTACAAGTTTTTGCGAAGGCATTTCCACGAGGAGGAGGAGGAGGAGGAACCGCGACCACTGAAGGAGGAATGTCCTCTGGGCCCGCGCCATTGGCCCTTGCTTCTAAGTACCTCCTAAACCAGCCGGGTATCGGCACTCCTTCTGGAAGGTTAGGGTCTCCAGAAATGCTGAAACAGAAAGGAAAGATTCAAAACGAAGGATAAAGAGAGAGCGATAGTGCACATGGCTTTGGGGGATTATGCCTTTTTAAAAATATAACACTTTTTTTTGAAAAATGCTTCTTTAAACTTCCTTTTGAAAACAATTTCAATTTTTTTTTATCTTATCTGGTAAACCTAGGCTCTGATACCAAGTGAAACACCCCACCTCCGTTAAGGTCACTCACAAAGGGAATGCCTTAACTTTGGTGGAAGTTTATAAGTAAAAGTCACAGATAAACACAAGACAGATATAAATACACATATTTTAAACAGCAGAAAACAAACAGGCTTTTATTTCATCAATATGTGTTCATACAAAACATTTCCATAATTGTCTCAAAATGCTTCCAACATTACAACCTCATTACTGTCTTGATTATTAAAGAAGCGTAAAACATAAATAAAATAACAAAAATCCCCATAGTGATATCCAAAGCCATAATCCGAGCAAAAGAGATCCAAACCATACGTCTGCGGTCTTGAAGCTTGCAAAAGAGTCTGACTAAGCTGGGTTGTTTCCTCCCTGTGGACCTGGCGGGGGGGGGGGGGGAACGAAAGAAAAGAAGACGAAAAGAAAATAGAGTCAGACATAAAGCCTGAGTAAATCTAGTGACTCTTCAGTATGTGAATAAGAAAAAGGGCATGATAGATATAAACTGAAAACAGGAAAGTACCACAAGCTAAGGAAGTGTCGTTTAGAATCGAATGTACTATCGCACCCACACTATATCTCTGCACCTACTTGAGCTTATTCTAACTGGCACCCCATGCTGAGGGTGAAGTGATCCCCATTTTCTAAAGATCGGCTCCTACTCGTGTAAACATGTGCCATACAGCCCCCTAGAATTGTAGATACATATGTTGGTCCTACTATGGGGTGTATCAAGACCCATGGCGGCGGCCCCGACACAATTCTAGAATACATAGGTTATACTACTGGTGCCCCCAGTGCCCTGTTTGTCTGCTCCGAAGTGTGTGCACACTCGCACTCCGTTAGAACCCACACTGTTGCACCCACCGCCGTCGCTTTGACTGCTTACAATCAACCCAGTAATCGTGCCCCACCCTGCCTAGTTTCAGGGTACCATGATACCTAACTTGGGTTACTGCTGAAACGGGTCCCTCGTTACTAGGGTTTTCTAGTCAAACATGTTAAGTGGTTAAGTGTCTGTATTTACCTAACCTCACCCATCAATGCTTGTTAACATGTTGAATTTGGTTAAGTGTTTTTTTAGTTGACTTAACCCTACCATCTGTCCTTAGCCACTTAAAGCACCGACCACTCACATTTAACAGATATTGCTACGGTTACTGGATGTGCCAGTCGGTTTCGGGCAGGTTTACACCGTAGCTCAGTCTAACCTCGGGTCCTTATTGGGCTCAATGCTTAACCACCCACATTGGATAGGTATTATTGTGACTACTGGACAGTCGGGCGGGTCTGGGCAGGTTTACGTCACAACTCAATCCAACCTCGGGTTAAGCATACCGTGTTTTCTAAATTTACATATTTTATCACTTCTCAATTTTATATGTAAATGTCATGTCCTTTATTCTTGGGTATAACAATTCATACCGCTTAAATGTCATTGTCGTTGGCATGTGCCAAACATGCCAACATATATTTTTCATGTTTTACACCCGACGTTATTACCCCCGTTTGTGCGTTCGCAACATTATAACAAATGTTGGGCTCGACACAATTCAGCCCAACTTTATAAACGTGAGAAAAGGGGAAATCAAGAACATGTAATATTTTACAATACATAAAGGTGTATGGCGCGTGAACTTGCGATTTAGCGATTCAACTAACATAAATTATGGGTCATGTGAACTTGCATTCAAATCAGAGTATAACTAAGTAGGTGTCATATGAAATGGCATAGTTTAGGCTTATACAAACTTGGGTTTAAACATGTTTAACTTGGCATAATGTCCACCACAAAACTAACATGTTGTATATTCACCAAAATATCCAATTTTAACATCTAATCATATAGCCTATTTCAACATGAACTTGCTTAGTTTATGTAACCTAAACGGTACTTAACATAGATCCAATTATACTTGCAAATAAACATAAGAATGTGTTCATAGGTTTTGAGTCATGTAGGCATAAAAGGTCTCAAATCTAGAACATGTTTACATAAGCTTTAACTTAGACTTAGGGAATGTATATAGTCCATGCCATCGACATAAACATAAAGGGATCAATTACTAGTTTTTGCCACAACTTGCAAGTGCTATTATTTTCATATACAAATGTCCAATAGGCTTGCATCAATCAATTTATGCCAAAAATATCAATACACAAGTCATGATAGAATTATTACAATACACAGAATTTATATCATTATTATACAATAACACAATTCTATTTTCATTTACATCGAATCACATCACAGTTTTATTCATATTCTGAAAGATCACTATACTTACAACGAATGCAGAATCTTGAATTCTGGATTCTGAATTCTGAAATTGAGATGCGTTCCTTTGGGTAGATTAACGTTGCGTTGAATAATTTGATTAAGCTTTAGTTATCTTATTAATTTGATTCGTCTCTAAGCTCCTCTCTCTTGACGGCTACGCTCAATTCCTTCCTGGCAGCACGACGACTCCAATCTTATTTTTTGTGTGAATTTTTGTTGAGACTTAGGGTGTATATATAGATTTTTAGATTGTTTTGAGCCGTCAGATGAAGACAGGAGGAATCTAGACCATACAAAGTCCAAAGAGCCAATCAAGAGGTGACATGTCAGCCCTAATGACACACCGAGCCACAGAAATTCGAGCAAGAGGCAGACCCAGCCAGCCAGGTCGACCAGGTAGGTCGACACCCAGGTCAACACTATGGTCGACCTGGGGGTGACCAGGTCGACACCATGGTCAACCCTATGGTCGACCTGGTCCCTAGGAGGGAATTTTCCCGCCCAGCCCAGTTTGAGCTTATTTTTTGAATTTTGAACTTGAAACCGAGCTGTTTGAATTTTAAATTTTATTCTGAAACTTCCGAAGGTCATAACTCCTTCATATGGAGTCCGATTCACGCAAACTCGGACTCTATCTTAAGCAGAATTCCGAGAGGAACGCAATGGCGTAACCTGTTTCCCTTAATTCTTTAATTTAGAATTAATTACACTTTAATTTTTGAAGCTTAATGTTATAGAATTCACGGGGTGTTACAACATGCATACTTAGTTCTTTATTTGTCTACTAAAGATAAATCAGTGGTTATAGATTTATAGTTGAAAAATGAGCTATTGCTTTGATTTTTTTTCTTTTATGCTAAAATTACTATCCATCTTTTGCTAGTGTATTTTACGCCGTGACTCTTTTTGTTTTGTTAGAAGAATTTTTATAAGCATACTGATAACAGTCAAAAGAAATAAAATATAATGAGCTTTGGGCTTGAATGTTTTCCTGATAGGGTCTTTGTCCTTGAAGGCTCTGGTGTTGGTCCTAGTGGGCTAGAAAATGAGGATGTGTAGGTGATAAAAGTAGTTCAGGATTTAGAGCGAGATCCACAGTAGAATAAGAGAATGGTGGGAACAAGACATAAGCAGAACTAGGTGAAAAATCAGAAGATGTATACCCAGAAGTAAAAAAAAAATCACAGGGAAAACTAAGGTGAAAATCTAGTAATATTTATTAGTTCCAAAATCTCATCTCTATTCTTTATGCATGCTTTCATCCCCATGTACGTACATTGTTCATGAAAGATCTAATCAAGCTAACTATTACAACTGATAGTTTATCGGAATAGTCAATCAATCATAAATTATGTTGTCAAAATTATCATAAATGCAAAACCTAAAATCTCAGGTTTTCACGACAAACATGAAATGTTTGCACAACATTCAATTTTTGTTCCCAAATTCAATCTTATAGCTTCGCTTGTTTCGTCCGGTTTCTACATCTTCTCTGAATCGTCTGAAACTTTTACATTGAATTGTTTAGCTTCGTTTTCCAAGACTGTTTGATGAAAAGGTTTTCCCACTTGATGTTGACCAGTTGCTCGATTAAATACATACATACTAAGTTGATAAGCGCAGTTCATCTTATTCGTATATTTGTTCGGAACTAGTGTGTGGTTTATTGAATATTCATCAAGTTCATCTTCACAAAAACTGTTCATGGTCTGCATCCAGTATACAGTACAAATTTGATCCTTTGGCCTTGTAATCTTCCCACTTAGGGCCTCTAATATTTAACGTCGACGTTGTGACATCTGTGAAAAGACTAAAGTAAGAAGTAATCTCTCATTATTCAGTCATACCCGAAAACAAAATACAGACCTACTCTTATTTACAAACACAAGTGGGCCATTTCAAACAAAGCCCAACAACCAACGAAAATACAAAAGCCCAGAAACTAAAAGACACAAAACAAATGATACAAAGCAATATTGTGTGTACAACTAAAAGTAAAACAGAGCAGAATTACAATAAAATGTTACAACTCTACACCCCCCCTCCAAGATTGACCCGAACGAAAGAAGGCCAATCTTGATGAGAACACATATGATTAACCATACCAAGCTTGTAAACTAAGACTTTGTGCTGATCAGCTCCAAGCGGTTTGGTCGTCAAATCAGCCATTTGTAAAGAGGATTTAACATACTTCATCTCCAACAAACCCGACTGCACTTGCTCACAAACATAATGAACATCAAGCTTTTGGTGTTTAGTCCTCATATGCTTGGTTTTCTCATGAAAACATGGATCTTTAGCAATGTACATTGCCGAATTATTATCACAGTATAAGACAATAGGATTTGGTATTTGCACACCTAAATATGCTAGAAAACGCTCAATCCATACAATTTAACTCGACATATAGCTCATACTCCTATATTCTGCCTCAGTACTACTCTTTGACACCACTTTTTGCTTAGTTCTCCATGAAACCAAAGCATTTCCAAAAAATATACAATATCCAGTCAAAGATTTTTCAGAATCGGTACACATGTCCCAATCTGCATCACAATAAGCAGTTAAAACAAAATCTGTGTTGACTGGAAAACTCAGATCTAAATTGATAGTGCCATTCAAGTATTTCAGGACATGTAACGCAGCAATAAATGTGGAGCTCGTGGAACTTGAAGAAATTGACTTAATTGCTGAACCGAATAGGATATATCAGGTCTCGTCAAATTTAGATACAGCAGTTTACCAATCAACCTTTGATAAATTTCTGTGTCTATTAATTCATCACCATCAAATTTGTTAAGCTTTAGTCCTTTTGCCATAGGAAAACTAACTGTCTTGCAATTCTTTACATTATAATCTCACAAAAGATCTAAGATATACTTTCTTTGATTAAGAAAAATATTGGACTGTGATCTTGAAACTTCAATGCCAAGGAAATACTTAATGTTTCCTAAATCTTTAATAGTAAAAGCTCGATGTAATTCTGCCTTTAATGTGGAAGCTGTAGCAACATTATTTCCAGTAATCAGTAGATCATCAACATATGCAACCACTATAAAAAATATTCTGTTGATCGAATATAAACAAGGAATAATGTTGTTGTGACTGACTAAAACCCCATTTAATAAAAAATTTGCTTAGTTCTCTATTCCAGCATCTAGAAGCCTACTTCAAACTGTAAATAGATTGTTTCAATTTACATACCTGACTTGGCGGTGCCTTTGTATATCCAGCTAGAGGAGACATGTACACTTCTTCTTCAAGATGTCCATGCAAAAATGCATTATTAATGTCCAGTTACTGTATACTCCAATTCTTGGCAGTAGCTAAAGCTATCATAATTCTCACAATTGTTAGTTTTGCAACTGGACTAAAAGTGTATTTATAATCTTTTCCAGAAATTTGTTCACCCCCTTGCAACTAATCTAGCTTTGTATCTATCCATCTCACCGTTAGGCTTAGATTTTGTCTTAAAAACCCACGTACATGCAATATGTTTTTTATTAGTAGGAAGACTCACTAATTCCAATGTATCATTTTTGTCTAAAGCTGATAATTCTATTTCCATGGTCTATACTCATTCTGACAATTCTTAGCTCGGTTATAAGATGATGATTCAAAAATAGATAACACATTCACAAGACTATGCAAGTCTTTATTATCCAAATATGCTAATGATGGTTCATAAAACACATTGAAAGAAGCAGACTCATCATTTTGTGTATTAGCAAACTGCCTTGTAGGAAATTTTCCAGTAACATAGTCATTAAACTTTTTAGGTACTTGACAAGTTCTTGAAGAGGTTCGAGTTGGTCAAATAGTAGGAGTCAGTGATGTAGAATCATTATTTAAAGGAGATGTCTGATTGTGAGGAGAAGAATTATCATTCTGAGGAGAATTGTGATCAACATGATCAACAGGGGAAATTGATACACGATGATCTATATCACAATTAAACTGTAAAGGCTGAGAAAAACAAACATTTTGATCCAAGGCAGGATTAACTAATGTAGGAATTTCAGAGGTGGAAGATACAATTGGAACACTTGGTGGCTTACATTTAAAAGGAAAGACATTCTCAACAAAATGTACATCTCTACTGAAAATAACTTTATGAGTATCCAAATCATAAAGTTTATATCCTTTTTGTCCACAAGGGTATCCAAACAAAACACATTTCCTTGCTCTTTCATCAAACTTATCATGCAGTTTTTGAAAAGAAAAACACAAACATCTTATTACTCTAAGATGCTCATAATCAGGTTTCTTGTTCATCAACAATTCATATGGCGTTTTCCAATTTAAAACTGAACTTGGCATTAAATTGATAAGATAAGTAGCAACAAGAATACAATCACCCCAAAATTTATAAGGCATACCAGCATAAATTCTGAGCGTTCTCGCTGTCTCTAACAAATGCCTATGCTTTCTTTCAATACGACGATTTTACTGAGGATTGCCAGGTATTGATCTTTGATGGACTATCCCTTTCGATTCAAAAAGTTGTCTACATTTTTCTTGAATAACCTCAGTTCCTTTGTCAGACCTGACTGTTTTGATCTTCTTTCCAAAATGAGTTAATACAAATTCAATGAAAGCAGCAATAATAAGACTACTTGAACTTTTGAATGAAGAAAGTATGTCTAAGTGTTTCTAGTATGATCATCTAGAATGGTCAAAAAAAATAAGTTTCACCACATAATGTTGGTCTATGATATCTACCCTACAAATCAACATGAATAAGATCAAATGAAGATCCAACATATGAAGTAGAATGTGAAAAAGATAATTTATGATGCTTTCCTAACATACATGCTTCAGAAGAAAAATCTTTATTAATTAATTTTCCTGATACAGAAGTTTGAAAATATTTCATTTTGTTTACAGAGGGATGATCTAACCTAGCATGCATGATGTCAATACTAGGCTTTTTAAAAGCAGTATTTGTATTATTAACAGAAACAAAAGATCAAGTACGAACAGACGTATCTGAAATTTATGCAAATCAGATGACAAAGATAATTTGTAAAGACCAGAGACCCTTGGTCCAATAGCCCAAACTTGCTTTGATTCAAGGTCCTGAAAATAACAAGAAATATGAGTGAATTTTGCGATAATTTTATTTTGATCAAGTAACTTTCCTACAGATAAAAGATTGTTCTGAAGGAAAGAATATATAATACATTTTATAACTATAATTTTGAGTTTAAAATCACAGTTCCAATATGATTGACAAGAATCGAAGAACCATTAGGCAAAATAATTTTAATAGGATTTTTAGCTTTCTTTAATGAAGCAAAACATGTTATGTAGCAGTCACATGGTCTGTTGCTCCAGTATCAATTATCCACAAATTCTGATCATTTAGCTTTGCAACATTGTTTTAAGTATTAAAAAACAATTACCTGCATAGTTGAAAGCAGATCCCAATGGATCATCCTGAACTCGTGAAGAAGCATTGGACTCATGAACCATTTTCCTCACTTGATTGTATAAGGAATACACCATTACTGGATCAAACTGCTCCTCTTCAGCACTAACAATATTAGCAGACACATTCAAAGTACTAATAGATTGTGGATTACTACCGACTATCCCTTGAGCCGAAGAAACCTCAACAGCATTAACATTTTTCTGATTTAACTTTGTTTTTGCAGGTGCATCTTTATTCCACCATTCAGGATAACCAATCAATTTGAAGCATTATTCTACTGTATGGCCTTTTTTCTTGCAGTTCTCAAAATGTAAATCACTTTTCTATCTCTTACTCTCTCTTTTAAAATAATGAGAATTTGATTTCAAATCTGTCTTTACAACATTGAAAGCACTTATCTCTGGTTGAGTTCCAGCCTTTTCTCCTATCATATTTTGATGTTCAACTTGTTGCAAAATGTAATATGCTTTATGAACTGTAAGTAAAGGATCTGAACTAAGAATATTGGACTTCACTTGATCATATTCCTTCGTAAGTCCAGACAAAAACTACGTTAATTTGTTTCGTTGATCATTTTCAAGTATCTTTTTCAAGATTCCACATGAACAATCCTTCAAAACACCATAAGTACATTCTAGAAACCCCTCAAGTATTTGTAATTGATCCCAAATTGCTCTCGATTTGCCATAATATTCAGCTACAGTCAACTCATTCTAAAATGTAGAAGTTAAACTCTGATGAAGTTCAAATAACCTTGGAGCGGTTATTTGCCCAAATCTTTCTGCCAATTCTTTCCACAATTGCATAGAAGGAACATAAAACTTTCTGATAAAACCTTATCCATAAAGTTTAAGATCCAAGACATCACCATATAATCGTTCCTAATCCATTTCTGATAATTGATCGATTCAGATAAAGGCATAGGTAACGTACCATCAACAAATTGCAATTTATTCCTAGCAATTAACGCCATCCTAACTGTTATAGACCAATTTAGATAGTTCGATCCAGTTAAGATGTGATTCCAAAGCTACATATCTGGATGATCTAAATTCGAGAGATAATATAGATCATGGAAATTGATTTATCGAATTCCTTGAGAAAGAACTCCAGACGATTCTGATCCATTCATTGTGATTAAAGAAAGATCAGAAAAAAATTAGGGATAAGAAAAAAATCAGACCTGGATCGTTTTCGCTCCGATACCACGAAAAGAGTAAAGTAAGAAGTAATCTCTTATTATTCAGTCATACCCGAAAACAAAATACAGACCCAGTCTTATATACAAACACAAGTGGGCCATTTCAAACAAAGCCCAACAATCAACGAAAATACAAAAGCCCAGAAACTAAAAGATACAAAACAAATGATACAAAGCAATACCGTGTGTACAACTAAAAGTAAAATAGAGCAAAATTACAATACAATGTTACAACTCTACAATCTGCCAATATACTGCTGCAATTTTCGTGAAACCGCTTTGTTCTTAGATTGCTTTGATATACTTAATATTGAGATTATGCATCAAAACCTAATGTAATTCTTAATTTGGGCCAGCCCTTAATTTAGGGGGCTTATAAACAGGAAAAAAATATGGGCCACTGAGAATAATGTGTTATTTGTATCGAATTTTTGAGGCTATATATATCTATAAGTGTATTGATAAGTTAATCTTAAATTTTCTTTTCTAAAAAAGTAATTATTGCATACCTATGTGCATAAGGGAATGTGCATGTGATATGATATAATATAATATTTATTTGGGTGCCAAACTGAATACAACTACGATTGGCCCTATCACCGATTTATTTAAGTGTATAATGATTTCACACATTCTGGACGGTGGTATGATGATATTAGATGTTATATTGTTATTATCTTCCAGTTGTGATATTGTTGTCAGCTGCGAACAGTCCAGGCTTTTAAACCATCTCCCCAAAAATTATGCATTAACTCATTTTATCCCTCTAGCTTAACAAATAATTCAAATTAACAGAATTCCTATCTCCCTTATATTGATGAGTATATTTGCATTAGTCCTAATTTTGTGTAACAACTCGGGAATTCTGAGCCAGTTTAAAATTTTTATTTTGGCAATTTTAGTGAATTTAGAATATTTAAAATGGATTATTCTAAATCATATCGACAAAAAATTTATTTTGAATATAATTCGAACGTATATATTTATATACATCGTCGTTAGGATATAAATATTTATTTTAAAATTATAAAAGGAATTGAAAATGGCGCGGTAGTTCGATAATTCGATTTCAAATTTCAATTGAACATACCGGGTGCAAAATAAACCGGATTTTGGCGAAACCAAAAATATTAGAATCTAGTTGAGAATATCTTTCCAACGAATCTGAAAAATCGAAATTTCATAGCGGGAATCAAAAGTTATGCCCAGTTGAAAATTCAGAATAGTCGCTATGTAAATTATACATGGCCCAAAAAGTCAAATTTTGCATACGAATGAATTTGGACTCGAAACCACTTCCATTGAGTTCAAAATGCCGTTTAGAACTCCGAAAAGTATAAGCTTCGATATATTCCGATATCCGGAATAGTGACAATTGACAGAAGCTTTTCGGTTAACAAAACATAGCCCTTAAAAAGTGAAATTTTGCATACAAGCTCAGAATTCGACGAGATAAATTTTTATGGATTCATAATGACAAATCATTGTTGAGTTCCAAAGAGCGCGTCGAACGGAGTCAGTATGTGGCCGTGCGAAGCAAAACCATTTGTTCAAAAGCGGGCAGTCATTTTACAAAGGAACATTATTGATACGACCTCAGAATTCGATTTCGTTTTTTTTGGATTCGTATCATCTAAAAATGGTTAAATCCAAAAGGGCATGATTCTTGAAATTAGCATGTGAGCGTGCAAGAAGAAATGGTGCGCTAAAATCGCATTTTTAGAGCTTATCTGAGCATTTTTGAGAATTTTAACGGACGGTCAAACGAACTCGGAATTCGACGAAACTTGTTTCGTTGGGCTCGTCTTCACGTCTACTATGTCGTTTCCAAAATCCGCGGCGGTTGGAGATCGTTAGCGTTCAGGCGATAGGCGAGAAACTAGCATATAATCACTTTGCCTCCTTTCTCATTTCATTTTGTTCCCCCTTCTCTTTTCCTCCTTCTTCATAAAAATGGCCTCCTCCTCCTTCCACTTGGCTGCCGCCCCTCTCCCCCACCTCCACCACCACCGTCGGCCGCCGCACCCCCTCCTCCTTCCTCTCCTCCTCCTCCTCTTCCTCCTCCTCCTTCTCTCTCCTCTTTTCATAACCCTAAACCCCCAAATCACCAACCACCACCACCGCGGCCACCACGGGCCCCACCACCGCCCTTAGCATCCTCCCCCACGTCCATCAGGCCCACCACCGCACGCTGGCCACCCAACTCCGGCCGTGGGCCCCGCTACACTCAAAAACTCATTTTCACCAAAAATCCCGTTTTGCAAATAACACCCTGTCCTTATTTCATAAATAACTCCCAAACGGTGCATTTTTGGCCAAAGTCCCTCTAAACCAAAGTTGTAGAGCACGAAATTCTCTTCGATTTGGCTATATGGAAGTCGTGTTTTGGAGTTCGGATCTGCTCGGAAAATGCGTTCGAATTCTGCTGTTCAAAAACGGTAAAATTCGTGTACTTTCGCGAATTCTGGCGAATTGGAGCATTTTCGGCAAAAAGTCCCTTAGGCAAAAGTTGTTCAGAATGCCGTGCTTGTGCTAGTAAAACAGATGGATTGAAGATTTGAGCTTGTATGCGAAGTCTGGAGCTCGAACAACAATTCAGCAGTTCAGAAAAGGCGTTAGAAAAAAATCAATGTGAGAACTTCTCACCTTTTAACTTTTCTTTTCTAGTTATATAAATATATACTAGGATGCAGACGGTGTTTAGTAGCACCCGACACCATCGTCCACAGACCATTGACTTGTTTGTTTGGTTGTGTAGTTGGTTAGATTATTTGATTTGAATTTGATTGTTTGGTGAAATAGAATGGATTTGATTGATATGTGTATGGCGTGGGCCATTATTAGACCGGGGATAAGGCTAGCCTTGTCCCGTTTCTAGTATCGTGCTGTTATGCCGCCGAAATTTTCTAAAATAAGTTTGAAAAATAAAGATATCATTTTATTTAAATAAATGAACCGAATGGAATATTCGTAGGTTGAATAAAATATTATGGTCGTTAAAAATATAATTTTTAACGTGAATGTGAATAAATAAATATTCATTTACAAACCGGACGGTTTGTTTATGTACACCTATTTGAAGGACATTGATTGGAACGATAAATTTTACACATCGTCCAACTGCACAAATAAAATCTGTGTTTGATTGTTTGAAACCCCACACTGGTATTGGGATGATATTTGGCGTACACTAATCCCAATTATTTAATAGTATGTCGATCGATTGGTCGACAGGCTGTGTAAGCGTTAATTATTTATATTTGATGCTTATGCAGTTGTGTGGTGCACTTTGGATGATGGTTGATTGTTTATCGTTGCTATTATATACACGTGTTGTATGGAATCCATATAATTAACATTATATGGTAATTGATTGGGCCTCATTCCAATTTAGAAGATAAAGAATATTATAAAATAAAGGTTCATGTGTTGACGGTACTCATCCGTTGAGATTAGTCATGTGTTGAACGAAATATTTTAACAATAAAATTTATATCTTTATCATTACAAAATAAAGGTTCATGTGTTGACCGTACTCATCCGTTGAGATTAGTCATGTGTTGAACGAAATATTTTAACAATAAAATTTATATCTTTATCATTACAAAATAAAGGTTCATGTGTTGAGAGTACTCATCCGTTGAGATTAGTCATGTGTTGAACGAAACACTTTAACAATAAAATTTACATCTTTATCATATATAAAATTAGAAACTAATTGGAAAATAGATAAGATGAATGGTCTCCGGGATATTGATCTGATGTTGGTTTCGGCCTTCGGGGTTAATATTCAAGGAATCGTTCTCTTACTAATTTATGGTTGGAGTCTGATTTGAAATCAAATGCTAGATACCATAATTTTTATAAAATACATTAAATAACAAAAATAGTCACACGTAGACAGTACTCATTCGTTGAGATTAGTCATGTGTTGACAAAAATATAGATTCATGTATTGAATAGGATAAATATTCATTTGTTGAATAGAATAACGGAATTATTGAAATATATAAAGCCGTGTTGATTAGAGATGCGCTATTTTGACGCGAACGATATTTATATCGATTATATTCGTTTTTAGAATTGAATTGAATATATAATGATTTCGAATTGAATTGAATATAAAATGAATTCGAATTGAATTGAATATATAACGAATTCGAATTGAATTGAATAGAAAACGAATTTGAATTGAATTGGATAGAAAACGAATTTGAAATAGAATTGAAATCGATTTGAATTTGAAATGAACGTTGAAATTGTTTTCGAAACAAATTTGAAAACGATTTATAAAATTCGTTTAGAAAGGGAAATCAACGAAATATATATAATATATATATATTATTTATATAATGGCCTGAATAGAACGCGCCGCGCCGCGGCAGTTCATGAATTTCGACCATTGATTTCGAACGGACATTACGGGAGATCCGACCGTCGGATTCTCCTAAAACCGGAACCGTTGGGTTCGTATCGAAAAGAGCTTTCTAACGAATATTAGAAATTTGAAATCTAACGGTTGGATTTGGAGATACGTCCAAAACAAATTTGGAAAAGGTCGCTGTAAGTGCAGTTCGATGGCCGTTGATGGAAATCGACTGTACGGGCCTTGATAAAATTATTAAAAATAGTAATAATTTGTGTAAAATCATAAGAAATGATTTGGGAAAAATTGGATTGAAAAACTCCATATTTGAAAAGATAAAAATAGATTTTTATCGAAATGAACTAGTTTTGAACTGAAATTAAAACCCATTTATTTTTAAATAAATAAATTGGATTTGAAATGGGTTTTAAATAGAATTGATCTGTGGGTTTATCGTGGACAGTGTTTTAAATACCACTTGTTCTTTAACCCGATAATAAATAGAATGTGATTTGGGTTTATCGTGAACTATGTTTTAAATGACATTAGTTCTTCAACCCAGAAAAGGGAGTTTTAATGAATCTGTAATTAGATTGAAATGTGAATTGATAATTTAAATTATCAAATATAGAAAGTGAGCGAGAATGGAGTATCACCAGTTTTGCTCCAAAATGATAGTCAAATCTTTAATTAGATTTGAACGTGAAATGGTAATTAATTTTACCGATAACACCGTGGTGTTAGATATGGAGCATTACCAGTTTTGCTTCATGGGATGAATAGGTTGGGATTGGGAAATAAAATAAATAATTACTTCGGTGTGGTTCGCTAATCTCGACTAGTTTGGAAAACCATAATTTGGTTTGAAATGACATCCAAAGGAAGATTAAAGAATAAATTTAAAGAATTTATCTTGGATAAAATTAATGGGAACTTTCCCCTAAGAATGTGAAATTTAGAAACTAGCTGTAGGTTAGTTCAGAAGAATGGTTTCCTGGGTATTGATCTGATGTTGGTTTCGGCCTTCGGGGTTAATATTTGGGGAATTTCTCTCTTACTGATTTACGGTTAGTGACTAATGAATTGGAATGAGGCGTATGTTGTGTTTGTGTAACATTTGTTTTTAATATACGCGGGTTGTTCGGAAAGGCCGGGTTTATACCCATTCTGAGTAACTGATTCGACGATAAGTCGAAGATGATGACGGTGGTCGAAGACCGGAAGTCTTTACATCGTTTGGATAATTACTGATGATCCTGATTAGGCTGTACACCCAAGAGGATGGGAATAGTTGGTGGTCGTCCAGACGTACTTGGAGATCGATGGATATGAGAGGAAAGTGCCCCCGGTTTCGTTCAGACCCAGAACGAACTTGTAAATGGATTGTGTGTCTGGCATTGGATTTTATTCTGTGTTGATTGATTTCTGTTAAATATATATCTGTTTGGCGGCGGAGAATTTATTCTCTTGCTTAACGCCCTTCCCTGAGACGTACGAGCTTAGAGGTTATATATCGATAGATATCAATCGCATGGCATGAATTGCCTGTGTGGCACGCTGAGTTGCATGGATCAAGGCTTCTGTTAAAAAGCAAAGTCTTGTGGTTGATGATCAAAGCACGGCCTATGTGGCAGCTTTGTGTATAGCGTGGATTCGCAAGCCTCACACCTCGGTATGAGTTAAAAACGGGATAAGGACTGCAGGGAGAGCATGACGTTTCTTTCTAGCTTTGGTGGTGTCAGTGACTTACCAACCCTGACATTTATATACTTTTCACCTATGTGGTTGTTGGATGAGGCACCTCGATTTTAGGTCTGTAAGGACCGGGAAACGTGTGTTCAGGAATAATTAATCCTCATACGTAAGAGAGGACCGGCCCTGAAGATCCAGGGGTTACCCAGAGTGTGTAGTCCTGAGGCAATTGCTAGAGTGTCTCGAAGCGGAGAGGAGCTTGCCCCTTGCCTCGGCTCATGATGGAATCCAATTTCCAATACGAGATATTTCGGTTTTATTTGTAGAGCCTAGTATGGCGACATAGTAGCATGGGATGCTATGCCGTCTATGATTGATATTTATGATTGAAAATGTTTTGACACTATACACTTATAATAGTATCAAATGATTTGTTTTAAACGTACCAAGCATGTTTGGCTATTATAAGGGAAAACCCTATCCTCCGGCTTGCGTTGCATTGTGTGATGGGACCTGGGTCTTATAATAGCTTCATTTTTCGAAAAAGCATTGCGCTGTTTATTCTATGCGCTGGTATTCTTGGGAGGAAACCCGTTCTGTGTTATACGGCGTGGTCCTTTGAATTACTCTCTTTTAAAGTAAAGTTTTAAACAACTATTTTAGTTCTCATACCAGTCACATGACTGACCTGGAGTTTATTGTTTTAACCTAAACTCTGGGTGCCCCTATTTTCCACACGGGCAGCTAGTAGTTCTGGTTTTGTAGATTTATATTCACAGGATCCTGATTTACAGCTGGAACGATGCTCGGAAAGCTCTGTATCCGTGTATTACTTTCAGTTGTATTTTGTATTATTTTCCGCTGCTTTGTAATTTATTGTAATCTCTGATATTTATCGAATGTATAGTATTCATTTATACTCTGTATATTCTTGTATCTTATGGAATTGTTGTAATAGCAATGAAATGTTCTTCTGTTTGCGTTCCAATTTGTCATGTTCTCAAAACGATCAGGGGTTTCGAACGGTCTAGATCGGTTTAACGACTGATTCGGATCGAGCGAAATTCCCGGCCGTCACATTTTGCTTAATAAGCAACCAAGTGTTAACCCACTATCTCTCATAACTTTTCCTTTTCTGGTTCATTATCTATTCAGACCTAGCAACTTGCTCCTTCTCGCATTCTGACCTGAAGCTTGATTCGCACATTGTAACAGTGACAGCATCATCCTCAGACTTGGAGCAAACTACAGAGGCCCCAGGCACCTACCAAGATCCCTCAAGTTGATGTTTCATGCACTAAATTAGAGTTTCTTGTTGTCTTTACTTCAGCTCTATATTTGTCCACGTAATCACGATGTGTGATGTTCTTGGTTTGGTATGATTTTTAAGCATGTATATAAAGAATATTAACTTAAATGTACCTTCGTGTTTAGATATAAATATACATTATATGGTAACAGAAAGCTAAGAAGTAATATTTGCAAACATTAGTGATCATTTCTGCTCCTGACAACAATAGCTTGTAACGAAGAATGTAAAATATGATGCTATTACAATTTTGATGGTGAGATTATGACTTCAACCTATAGAAGTCAGCATACCTGGTGTTCCATGCCAGCCTAGTCTGCTCGATATACCTGAAGCCTCGACGACCGAAGAAAAAGTTCAGGTTGTTAAGATGTAAATAATGGTATATGTCCTTAAAAAAAAATATTATTCAAATAATGCACAAATGTTCTATGCATGTTTAATTCCTTATTCTTCTGAGTTAGGTTTCCAATTCATGTTTGTTGTATATTAGGTTGTTATTTTTGAAGACATGTCCTCAGGTAATTACTCATATGAAGATGTTCTTCCTTTTCTCGGATATGGAGTCCTTTTTTATTTGTAGATTGTTTCTCAAAAGGATGTATCACATTGTGATTTTCTAAATGCACTTAAAGATTTTTATATCCTGAGAATGCTATTATTGAAGCATTTCATAGTCTTGCAATAAAAGTGCTACTTAGTAATCTTAGCAATAGGTGCATATTACTATTATATAAGTATAACAAACATTGCTTCATAGTAGATTGGTGTAAAATATGTCCATAGAATACATTAAACCAATGAAAAGAATTAACTAAAAGCTTAACCCTATTTTATAAAAGTGAATATTAGACATAGGCCCTTAAAATCAAACATAATACACAAAAACTTATTCTCAAACGAAGATTGTTAATTAGATCCCTAGAATTTAATTACTAATTAATTGCACAAGATCATGCAATTATTCAATGAATAATTACAGATATTTATGTAACTATTTCAAAAAATTGCGTAAATGTCTATAATTTTATGTGAAAACTTGCGGATATTTCCATAACTTTTTGGTGAATAATTGCGAAAACTTACGCAAAATTTTCAAATAATTGCAAAAATTTCTGCAATTTTTTTAATGAAAATTTGCACAAATTTCTGCAAATTTTCATTAAATGGCTGTGGAAATTTCCGAATTTTTTTGTTATAATTGCATAAATATCTGCAACTATTCGCTGGATAATGAGGAAAATACCCTAAAGGACAAAATGAACAAAAAAATTGTATCATAAGGACAAGAGGCTAAAATTTTATCCATAAGGACGAATTTTAGTGTACCCACTTCCGTTTTTTGAAGATTTCAGCAAAATCATGACGTTATGGCTGCAAAAAAATCCAAGGATTAACAAGCTTCTTGTGTAAACGAAGTTAACGAGGAAAATGTTCAGGAGCAGGCTGAGGTGGTCTCCTCGGCTCGTGGATCGCAGGGGGCAAATCGACCCCACGAGGGGGTCACGACCCAGTTGCAAGAGACCATCACGAACCGCCCCCAAGATCTCACCACGAGCCGGTCCCAAGACTTGATCACGAGCCGCCTTCAGGGGGTACCACGAGCCACATGCAGGAGCACGCCATGAGCCATAAACTAGAGGGGGTCACGAACCACCCTCAGTAAGGGATCACAACTTGACCTGGAAAGGAAGTTATGGCTCGCTCCACTCACGCTTAAGCTTTTGCTCGACCTGGCTCAAGTGCTCCTTTTCCGACTATGAATGTTAATGATCAGCTACCTGCCATTGCCCCAGTAATAGAAAGAGAATTTTCTCGTGTACTCGACATGTTGGAAAGGACAAATGACGAGCTGGCAGCTCAAAGGCGCGAGAGTTCTCTACTGTGGCAGAATATGACGGCGATGAGCAGGCAAATCGACAAACTCCAAAGACAAAGGACACCTTCACCGACTCATCGCTTGACTCCTGACTATACCTCTTCATCAAAAGAACCTCCTAGACCCCCACGATGACAATATGAAAGGCCAGAGAACATAGCGCAACTTCGGTTTAGACCCATTCCTTCTCGAGAAGAAACGACACTCAATCTGGGACCTGACAACCGTAACTCGAATAATCCTACTTCTTTGCTTGTAGGAGGACCTACCATACTACCTAGGGGTCAGGGTGCTGATGACCATGCTTAGAATCAACCAGCACTACTCCCTCGTCGCGTGATTGACCATGGCCATAGAGGGCAAGGAAGCTCTGTTCAGGTCCCCGACTCGGGGGCAGTACATCGAAGAGATATTGGGGGCCCGCAGGGCAAGAAGTGTCGATCCAGAATCCACATTGACTAATGCTGATGTTGAGGCAATGGTAAGGCAGATCATGGTAGACAAATTTGGAAAAAGAAACAAGGATTAGGGTATAGACCGCAGTCATACACCGTTCACTGATGATATGTTAGATGTTCGATTCCCGAGACGATTCAACATGCCGACTATGAACCATTGTTCGGTCAGGACAGACCCAGTTCATTATTTAATGAGATATTCATGGTATATGAATGTTGTTGCTGCTCCTGATGCAGTGAAGTGCAAAGCATTCCCGATCTATCTAGATGATGTGGCATTAATGTGGTTTACCCGCTTGCCTGCTCGATCGATCTCCAACTTCAAAGAATTGAGCGAAAGATTCATAAATCAATTTCGACTCCATACTCAAAGGTCCAAAAATGTAGTTGAACTATCACTCATCACGCCGCGTCCTGATGAGACTCTGAGGTCATATTTGGA
Source organism: Allium sativum (assembly GCA_030737875.1). Taxonomy (NCBI): domain Eukaryota; kingdom Viridiplantae; phylum Streptophyta; class Magnoliopsida; order Asparagales; family Amaryllidaceae; genus Allium; species Allium sativum. The sequence goes on from CM060919.1 coordinate 636,859,401, forward strand.
CCACTTTAATTTAGTAGTCACGGAGGTTAGGGGCCCTCATAAGCAATCAGTCCTGGTGGCCTTAATTGATGGAGTAGATAAAGATACAGAGTTTGGCAAATACTTAGCTGGAAAACCGCCACTTACCAAGGAAATATTCTACGAGAAAGCCAATATCCGTCTGCGCCAAGAGGAATTATATGCTAATCGAAAGAGGAAAGCCGCTGATAAGGAATATATGCAGTGTAATGTGGCCATCAAACAGTCCGTAGATAGCTTTGGAAAGGTAGAGTTCAACGTTGGAAATAAGAACCAAAGCAGTGGTAGCCAGAACGAGAATGGTAGTCGGAAGAAGAATGGGGGAAATGATTCACAGAAGAGACCTCGGTTCAAAGCATTTGAAATCTTCACACCGTCGAATGATACATTAGAGAATATTTTCCTAGACACTTATAATGTTCTTCAATATAAGAGGCCTTAACTAAGAAATTCAATAGAGAAAGAGCGTGAAACAGGAAAATTCTGCCTTTTCCATCAGATTCATGGTCACTCCACTAACGAGTGTCATCACTTGAGGGACGCTATTGAAAAACTGCTTCGAGAAGGGAAGTTGGACGAATACACAGTTGCTCCAAGAGACAGGGACAGGCTGGATAGGCCCCGAATAAAAAACAACCCGCTTCTAGGCCCACTGCTCAGCAGAAGGGAAAGAATATTGTTATCAACACTATAGTTGGAGGGCCCCACCCGTCTGGACACAGCTTCAAGGCGATGGATCAATATATGAATGCAGCCAAGCACGTTGGAGTAGGGGAGTGCAGTAATATCGAAGATACTGCACCAATAAAACAACAAAAAATAATGCCTGACGATGTCATATTCCGCGATAGAGACAGTATTGGAGTTCAGTCCCCTACCGAAGCCCCCTTAGTGATCACAGCCACTTTTGGTCCTGATTTAGCCACATGGTCTTAGTGGATAATGGAAGCTCAGTTAACATTCTATGTAAGAAAGCGTTTGATCAAATGAAGCTCGAAGCCAAGGATTTGAAGCCCTGCGACGGATGGATATGCGGCTTCAACGGGGCCTCGACGGCTCCGATGGGATATGTAGAATTATCAGTGACATTGGGAGAAGGAGATCGTCGGAGAGTGACGACCCTCCCATTTGTAGTTTTAGACATTGACTCGCCCTATAATGCCTTTTTGGGCTGACTGGCCTTTGTAGAATTCAGGGCGTACATCGAGCCCTGGTGCTTATTGCTGAAATTCCCAACATATGCAGGAGTGGGAGTGATTAGAGGTGACCAGGAACTGGACGAGCCTGTTACATGGCGGAATTGAAAATGTTGATGAAAGGACTAAGTATATAAGTTAAAGGTACTTCCTCTCCCATGAAGGAGGGGTCAGCATAGCAACTAAGGGAGATAACCCCGAGGGAGTCGCCCGGAGAATTGCCCGAGGACATAGATCCTAGAGAGGACGAAGAGCCTGGGGGCAGAATGGAGACGCCAAATGAAACAACTGTGGATATCCCGATTGACAATGATGAATCAACGAGGGTTTTAAAGTTCGAATCTCAACTGGACCCGCTTCGGGCAAAGGAATTGACTGACTTTTTAAAGACAAACCTGGATGTGTTTGCTTGGACGCACACCGATATGTATGGGATATCACCCTTAATTATGAGCCACTCGTTGAGCATTAATCCAAAGCATCCACCCGTTATGCAGAAAAGGTGAATGCTTGGCCCAGAGAGGTCAGAAGCCTTGAAGGAAGAAGTTGAGAAGTAATGGACTCATTAAAAATTCGACTTACCCGGAATGGATCTCAAATCCCGTTTTAGTAAAGAAGGTCAACGAAAAATGGTGCACATGCATTGATTTCTCGGACTTGAATAAAGCCTGCCCGAAGGACAGTTTTCCTTTTCCTAGGATCAACCAGCTAGTGGATTCGGTAGCAGGTCACGAACTCCTATCCTTTATGGATGCGTATTTAGGATATAACCAGGTTCCAATGCATGTTCCGGATCAGAACCATCCTAGATTCATCGTAGATTTGAGACTATACTATTATGTGGTAATGTCGTTCGGTTTGAAGAACACCGGAGCAACTTATCAACGGCTAGTGAATCAGATGTTCTACAATCAGATCGGGAAGATAATGGAAATGTACGTTAACGATATGCTTGTGAAATCCCGACAGTCTTCTAATCATACAGCTGACCTAGTGGAAATGTTTGACATACTTCGGTGATACGGGATGAAGCTTAACCCTCTGAAGTGTTCGTTTGGAGTTGCCTCAGGGAAATTCTTGGGCTTTATCGTCAGCTCGTGTGGAATTGAAATTAATCTAGATCAGATCGCAGCAATCAGGAATATCTAAGAACCGAGATAGATTAAAGATATGCAAAGCCTCGCTGGAAAAGTGGCCGCATTAAGTAGGTTTATTTCTAAAGCTACAAATAAATGCATTCCATTCTTCGACTTGATAAAGCGAGGAAAGCGCAATTTCAAATGGACTCCTGATTGTGTGGAAGCATTTCAGAACCTTTTGACACACTTGGAAGGACCCCCGATACTGTCCAAACCAGTCGACCATGAGGATTTGTTTGTATGCTTGGCCGTGTCGTCTCATGCGATAAGTTCAGCCCTGGTAAGGGAAGAAGATAAAATCCAGAAGTCGGTATACTACGTGAGTAAGAAACTAGCGGCATCCGAACGAAACTATCTAAGAATAGAAGAACTTGCATATAGTTTGCTGATCACATCTAGAAAGCTTCGCCACTACTTCCAAGCTCTTCCCATCACTGTGTACGCTGACCATCTGCTCCGACAAGTCCTACAGAAACCAGAGGCATTAGGAAGACTACTCAAATGGAACATAGAGTTAAGTCAGTTCGATTCGAACTTCCAGCCCCAAAGATCAATAAGGGGGTAAGTATTGGCAGACTTCGTAGCAAAATTTACTATTCCTGAGGATGATGTAGTGAGCAAAGAATCTGGTTCCTCCAAAAACTACTCGATCCCAGCACCTGGAAGCTATGTACCGACGGTGCTAAGAAGGATAGACGGTCAGGTGCTGGAGTCGTATTAATCACTCCTGAAGAACGATCAATATACTATGCTCTCAGAATAGAGTTCCATGCCACGAACAATGACTCAGAGTACGAAGCCCTGATTGCCAGGATAAGGCTTGCAAAGGATTTATGGATAATGAGGTTGGATATCTTTTGCGATTCCAAGATTGTCGTAAACCAGGTCAATGAGGAGTTTCTGGCCATGGGGCCAAGACTTGTGTCTTATTTGAAAGAAGTGAGAAAATTGCTGGACGGTTTTGAACACTACAGCATAACCCATATTCCCCGACCAGGGAATCAAAAGGCAGATAAATTGGCTAAGTTGGCTAGTTCTGACAGTCCTGACGACATAGCCATGGTCCCGATTGAAATATTGCAATCACCAAGTATCGACCAGATGGAAATTGATGTGGTACTGGAAATTGAACTAGAAAGGAAGTCGTGGATGACACCCCTAAAGAACTTCCTAATGTATGGAACGCTTCCAACCAAGAAAAGTGAAAGGCGAGCTGTTATTCGAAAAGCTTCTAGATATGTCATGCACGGCGAAGTCCTCTACAGATAAGGATTCTCGATGCCATTCCTCCGTTGTATAGCCCATGATGATATCGAGCGGGTACTGAGTGAAGTACACGAAGGTGAATGTGGTGACCACGTCGGAGGCCAAACATTGGCTAATTAGATATTGCGATATGGTTACTTCTGACCTACCGTGAATAAGGATGCGGCTAAATATGCACGGCGTTGCAACAAATGCCAGAGATTTTCTAAGAATCCCCGGGCACCTCCTAGCCAATTAAAGCCAATGATGAGCCCATGGACCTTCGCTACCTGGGGAATCGACATTATCGGAAGCCTCCCCATTGCAAAGGGCGGAGCTAAATTTCCCATCGTGGCTGTCGATTAATTTACAAAGTGGGTCGAAGTTGAACCACAAACGACGATCACAACCAAATGAGTGATAAACTTTGTCGTCAGAAACATTATATGCTGGTTTGCGATCCAAAAAATCATTATAACAGACAATGGTACCCAATTCGATAGTACGGAATTTCGGGATTTTTTCCAGAAATATCACATCGAGAGAAGATTTATGGGTAGAAATAAGCGGAAAACAAAGTGATCAAGTCCATTCTAAAGAAGCAATTAAAGCGAGCCAGAGCCATGTGGGTTGACGAATTACATTCGGATTTATAGGCTTATAGAACGACTTATAAATCAGCCACAGGGCACACCCCCTTTTCCCTTGCTTTCGGGTCAGAAGCAGTCATCCCAGTTGAACTAAAAGTACCATCCCGTAGAACTACTTACTATGACCCGATGACTAACAATAAACAGCTCCTTGAATCCCCGGACCTGGTTGAAGAAAAACAGGATGAAGCGGACCTGCGAACCTTGAGGCACAAACAGCAGATCACCCGGTATTACAATAAGAAGGTTCGAGCTCGAACTTTCCAACCCGGAGACTTGGTTCTAAAGCGTGTCTTTCCACTCCCGGTTCATTTGGGTTCGAAATGGGAAGGACCATATACCATCCTACGGAGGCTTTATAATGGATCCTTCAAGCTAGCGACCGTGGATGAGATGAAATCCCCAGAGTGTGGAATGCCCAGCATTTGCGGCATTACTTGACATGAAATTGTCACTTTTTACTCTTTTGTTTTTAGGACTATATAAAAAGGCATGAGTTGCCTAGAACAGTCTGGTTACCTAAGCAAAAGATTATAAAGTGGACGTAGGTCATGATTCGACCGAACCACTATAAAAACATCGTGTGTCATTTACTTTTTTCGCACCATTTTTTGTTCGCTCTTTCATGAGCTATCATGATTGTAATATTTGTTATAAACCTCGTGAAGATTCTAAAACATGTAATTCAAAGAGTCTTCTATCAAATCAAAAGGACAAAGAAATGAATTGTCCATGAGACGTGAAGGTGCACCACAATTAAAAGACCGTCTCAGCCCCACTCTACCCTTGGTATCCGATGGAAGAGTATAAAGGCATCAGGGACTGGGCGCCGCAAATGAACTCCTACCCCACTGAAGGATTGGGGGGAAAACTGAAAGCTGAGTTCGAACTCTATCCTGGGAATACGACAAGAGAGTATAAAGGCATTTTGATTAAATGCCACAAAAGGGTTCCTATCTCGCTGCATGTAGGGAACAAGAATGAAAGCTAAGCCCGAACCCCTCATTTCCGGGCATGGGGGGTAACACTCATATGATCCTAATCAATCCTCCACAAGCCCTAGCCTGGCATCACGTTAACGATTGATCAGGGGCATGTACACATACACATATACGATGAAGAAATTTTAATTTTTCTGATACCAGAATGGTTTATGATGTGATTTTAACTTAGTTATGATCTGAATGTTCATGTATGACTAAGTATGATAAACTTGCAGGTACACCGTAATATGAAAGAAACAAGATTTCATTTACAAAGTGCAGAAATTCAAACTAGTTAAAATGCGAGGACCACTCTCAAGATCACATCATAAGGCCAGGAGAAATTTAAAACAAGCTAAAGTAAACAAGCTCTACTTAGGCTTTGGAGACTGCTTCATTTTCTTCTCTTTCTTTTACTTCTCAGGCTCCTCCTTGTTAGTACCAGACTCGTCGTGCTTTTTCCTCTTCTACTTATCTGAAGGAGGATATTGTGCAACAGTAGAGGACTGTGACGCGAGCTGTGTGGTTATAGACTTGGAGGAGAGCTTTATAATCAATCCGGACGCAGAGGCAGGCGCAGAAAGAGGAGGCACATTTAATGGCTCTTCCTCGGCCTTAATTCTCAGCTGCTCATCCTGCTTGGCCTTCATGTCGGCGAAGGTCAGATTATCATCATCCTTTGTCTCCCTGTAATAGTAACATCCTCTTCTTCATCCCCATCATCACCATTAGTATCCTTTAAGGCCCCAATGATTTCAGCACCCTTAGGAGCATCAGTGCTCGATGGCACGATAGCCTTCTAGGTCGCTTCAACCTCAGTTTGTTTAGGGATTTCAGGGGCCTTAGGGCTCAATGGTACGGTGGCTTTCTCGACCTCTGCTTGCTTTACTACAGTCCCTTCAGGCAGTTTAGCACCTACATTATGAGAAGCAATTGTTATTAATTTGCGAGAAAATATGGCCTTCTTAATTGTTTGCTCCATAATGCGACGACAAGTTATGACAGCTTTAACAAATTGTGGAGAGAATGTGGAGATACCTCCCGCCGATTGCTCATCCGAATTTGTAGTGGAAACCCCCGTAGGTAGGGGGACAGGAATCCCAGAGATCAATGGGTCATCGGGTTATACTCGTCGGCCCCAGAAGTTTTGAGCTCCACGGCTGAGCTTGAACCCTCATCGATTTTATCCTTACCTTTGAGCTTAAGCTTCTCCACCTCCCTGGACTCTTTAATCTGACGTCTACCCTCTGCTAATACCTCAGTCACTTCACCTTTGAGGAAGGTCTGCATAAGTTGATTCTCATCGATATCCTCGACCTTTAACCATTGCCTCTCGCTTTCAACAATCTGGTCCCATACATCAACTAAAGTAGAGGGATAGTTCTTGATCCTGCAAATGTCTTGAATCCGAATGACCTAAGCGAATTGTCCATTAATAGTTCATCGAATCCTTCTATCTCTTGCTCAGCGGCGGCAAGTTTAGCGGTAGCATTCGAGGCAGACTCAAGGGCTTCGTTAGCATGTATTTCAGCAAGAACCCTCTCTCCTTAGCATGAACGAGTTTATCTTTTAAGCCTGCCATTTCTTTTTCCCAAGTAGCCTTTTCCGTGGTAAAGCGATCCTGTGATGTTTTTAGCTCGGCATTAATCAACTTGAGATCTTCTATTTCCTTTTTCATAGCTATACGCTCTTGGCTGTTCGAATCAAGCTCAAAGTGGAAATGTTTCTTCGCTTCCTCCAACCGTTTCTTATAGGTTTCGGCGTCCCTCTGAGCTAATGCAAGAAGAGCATGGGTATCTTCGAGTTGTTTCTCAGCCTTGTCCCTGGCCCTAACATCGTGTTTAGCCTTTTCTTTAGCTTTCTCTACATCCTTTTCTAGACGATGGGTAACTTCTGAGAGCTTATTAGCATGCTTCTTCATTGCCCTATATTGAGTAGCCACATGACCCACTCGGTTAACGACTTCTATATCCTAATCGTCAGAAACTGGTTCAAGGTCTAGAATGAAAAGCATCCTTTCGAATAGATGTCGGGGAATTGGTTTCGCAAACGCTCCAGCTTTGCCTTATTTTCAGAAGTAAGGGTCACCTCCTGTGCAGTGGAAACATCTAGGTCGTGTTGATCAAAGGGGACAAGAGTTGTCTTCTCTTTTTCCAAGCCTTTGCTTGAACCCTTGTGCTTATCCTTGGGCTCATGATACTTGTTAGAGGATTTTCCTGAGGAGGAATACCCTTTGGGGGAGTCGGGGCTTTGGGAAGTTTTTTGCCTCCCGCATGTGGCACTTGACGACTATGATGCTTCTCAGGATCTTGTCTTGAAGGAGAGCGAGAATGTGTAGGATGAGGCTGATGGGAATCATAGTGTTTCTTACTGTCTCTTCCCCGATTATCACTGCGATCTTGCTTAAGTACGAGATTAAGTCTGGGCATGCACTCACGAAGTTCACGATGAGAGTAGGAGCGACGAAAAGGCATCTTTACTGCAAAAATTATAAGCAAGAATAAGGACCGTGAGTACATACAGTGTATGAATGTTATGACATGTGGTGCATATGATGTGTGTGATCCCCTCTAACAGACAGGGCCCGGAGCTAGGCTCATCAGTACATTTTTCTTCTCTTTAACTGGGGTGGATTCTCTCTCGAAGATAGGGAAGAACGGTTCCGCTCTAAAGTCCTCAGATGTATAAATGTTATCCGGTAGGGGGAGCTTGTCTAAATCCCCATATATATGTTCCTCCGTTAAATAATAACCAATCGAAGGTTTAGTCGGCTGCGGTCCTTTATGAGATGAACCTCCTTCGAGAATAGAATCGTCCTGAGGTTCGTTGACTCTTACTTCACCTCATTTGTATATGTTCATCTCTTCGTCATCTTGAATATCCATAAGCAAGGGACTTTTAGGAAACTCGATTGCCTGGGTGGCTTCCGTGGTCATTTCCCCCTCGGCGGGGGCACACTGCTAGATTCCCCGATCGCTTGAATAAGGGGCACATACTTGTAAGGCCTACCATCCTTACCAATCCCAAATTTTATGTTAAGGAGGTGGTGTTTGTGAAGGTTCTCGTCGGTTATACACTTCTTGATTCTGCAAAAGTCTGAGTTGCTTTTTACAAGGCGGGACGAGCGACCTTCGTACACTTCACCCTCTTATTTCTGGAAATTATGGGCTATAAAGAAAAAGAAGGTATTAGCATTTTAGGCATGCAGTTGGGACATACATTGAAGGATTTTAAACTTACTTGACTGTAGCCACCTCCTCGCACATCTAGCTTGGAGTTTTATGTAGAACTATTCAGATTTGGCATCACCTAAGTTACTGTGCCCATTCGACAAGACCTTCTTGGAGGGGAACGATTCGAAGAAAATAAAGTTCGAGGTCCCTGTAGAACGATGATTGAAATAATAATAGAAGTTCAAATATTTGAAAACAAGCTCGGTCTCCAGAATTTCTGCATATGCGATGTACAGGGTATATAGAGCAGCATAAGCATTGGGATGGAGTTCCATGGGAGCAGTGTGTAGTCGTCTCAGGAGGTCGATGACAATCGGAGGAAAAGAAGGAATAGCACCTACCGAGCACATGACCTTGCTGATAACCATGTACCCCCTCCAGAGCAGAATTAGGCTTGTCCTCTTTCTCTGGGGTTTTCACGTCGTCCCAGGGGATCCCATGTCTTAAGAAGATTATCTTTAGCTTAATGTCATCCAATTTGGAAGCTATGGAATCACTCGGCTTGTCCAATTTCTCAACACCCTCAATTTCATTGGGAGCCCGATCATCCTCTTCGTCCTCAAGCGATGTAATTTCAAAAGATGTTGATTCTGTATCTATATCTATTTCATAATCAGATCTAGAGTTATCCCATTCTGGGTCTGATGGAAGTGCAACGGGATTGTAATAGCTTGACGATTCTAGATCTACACTCTTCTCTGATAATATCACTAAGCGTCTATCAGACATGTCTGCTGTGGTGGTGAACAAGCATAAACGATTAGAAGGTAGTTACCCGTGAACCCCGTGTATGTGCAAGTGCTAGCGTGTACAAGTGTCTGCAATGCTTAGAAAAAAAAGCATGAATTGGATGATGGAAACATGAAACTGGTCGATGTATGCTGCTTAATCATGAGGTCATCCAGTGCAGAAAGTTTTTCCCGAAGGCTCTAACCTAACTTTCCATCGATTCGTTCAAGTTATGGTTGATTTTTAGCTAGAGCGTAAGTTAACGTGTTTGGTAAGTTAATGTTATAAAGTCAAGTATAGTCGTATAATGATAGTTGGCTTGAAAATAAGTCGATTCATGAAGACTTCCAAGGTAGCTCGTGATATGGAACCAGCTCGTGAAAAGAGCTCGGCTCGTGGTCGGGGGTTGACCCACGAAGAAAGGTTCGATTCGTGATCGCAAAAGGGCTCGTGGTCTGGTGCTCAGTTAAACACCGCATCGGCTCGCCCCATACGGTTCACAAGGTACTTCCATGACCCGCTCCACTCTTCTTTACAAATCGGTTATCCACCCTTCTCCACGAACCGATGCCTCATCCCTTTTCACAAACAGATGCATTGCTCCTCTTTCACGAGCAAGCCCACTACCACGCTCCGCAATCCGCTTTGACACTTAACCCCTCTTCACAACTCGAATCATCGGAGCACACACTTTCTCCTACCTCCTCACCACGAGCCGTCCACTGTAACTCGTCTTCCTCTTTACCAATCTCTTTCTCCATGCACAAACCCATCGACTGCACGACCGAGCGCCCATAGCTCACTCCTTCTCTCCTCTTCTCACTTTCCTAATTTATAAGTGATCTCCTTGCGTTGGAACCTCTGGCAACATCTAAGTACAATCGAACAACAGATTTGAACACATAGAAGGAACACTATATCCACCGTGATTCAAACCCCGAGGTAAAGGAAGTGAAGACTGCAGCAGGGAAGAGTGACGATGGCTGGCGGAGCGAAGACGATCGATTTCCTCATAATCAAGAACTAAAACATGGTGATTAAAAGCTATTAAATTATAGACCCTACTACCTATGAATTTGGAGAACAAAGTTTGCTGAATTGGGGAACTCTGGAGCTAGGGTTTTTGGATCTGTAAAAGGTAGGTTTAACGGCAGTGAAAATGAAAAAGAAAGATAAGAAAAGGGATGGTCAACTGGCTTATATAGCCTTTATAGAGACTATTGGTCTTCCCCTTCTACACAGGCAGATCGGCCTGGCCCGATGGGCCACGAATGCTCACCCGAGCCCATCGTTGCTTGTGCAAGGGCAGCCGACGACGATTCGTGGCATACACCACCCCAGGAGACATTGACCATAACACGACTCAATGACAAAGACTTTGGGACGACTTAAGATTTTTCATCTACAAGCGTAGTGAATCTCTTCAAAATTATTCATGGAAATTTTGGATTTACCTGAAAGATCGCTCGCGGTGCACTTTGAAGTTTAAAAATTGGAGTCAACCAATAAACAGGAAAATAAATTGGAAACTCAGAGATGTATTTATACTCATCAAAAGAGACAGTCTTTTGAAACATCGCGACTTTATGGACAAATACGGCTGTTCACTCTTGCCATTTCAAGAAAAGATCATTCGATAATTTCAAAGCACGTTTGATCCTTGATAAATCATACTTCGAGGGGGCAAAATGTTGGCTAGATTTTTGATCAAGCCACCAAGAAGTACAAATATTCATAGTTAAATAGATGAAGAATAGTATGCCCAAACTCAAGACAAATGCACACGGCTCATGAGGTTTAGAAACCTGCTTGTGACCCAATTCCTCGACCTGCTCGTGATTGGTGCTCCACGAACCGCTCGTGAAGAATACTCCACGACCCGTTCGTGACAGATGCTATATTATCCGCTCGCAGTGAAGGTCCACAAGCCGACCCCTTGAAAGGAATGGAGACCATGACTTGGTCGTCCACGAGCTGCATCTCATGGATTTTATGACACATGTTCATAATCGCCATATTGACCATTTCTCCATCAAGCCACGAATGAGTTCGAGATCCTCAGGATTGGTGCCACGTGTCTTCATGAACCGCCTGTAAAAATCACATATAAATAGCCCAATACTTGGCATTTTTCAGGATCTTTTGGCAATTCAGAGCTCTGATTCCACCATTATCATACATCCACTATTTCTAGTTAGAATTATTTTGAATTTACTAAGTGATTCATCATTGTAAAAGTGAGATTGGGAGAAGATATTGATTGTACTTGCATTCTAACATATAATCAACGTTGGCTCGCTTTTTGACCAAGCCACCCAGGATCATTCATAAGAGGAAAGCAGGAAACCACGTTCCCCAAGAATATGAAGGAACAGATCGCACTCTATCGACTCGCCCACGAAGGATCGCGTCTCGACGGATCGCCCACGAAGGATCGCGTTTCGACGAATCGCCCACGAAGGATCGCGTCTCGACGGATCGCCCACCGAGGTTCGCGTCTCGACGGATCGCCCCCATCTCATCAGCGAACGACACATCCAGGCGATCCGATCCAAACTTATATTGTTGCCCAGAGCGAACCGATCCGATCCCTTGGTGCATGGCGAACCCTCTGACCCATTCAAGCGCGAGCTAGTCTTCAGCGATCCGAATCGCACGGATCTGGCGACACGTGTCCCTAACCGTCATCTGGACCAATTCTCCCCATCTGCACGATCCGATTTTCAAGCAGATCGCGACACCTGTCCACAACGGCTAATTTGACTATTTCCTCAACGGTGGCGATGCGATCCGATGTTCTCGGGATCTGTGCCACGTGTTATCACGACCCGCCTGACAAAATCAGCTATAAATAGCCCAGAGCTTGGCAATTTTTGGGATCCTTTTGGCAATATTGAGTACTGAATCCGCCATTGTTGTCAAACTACTGAAATATTGAGAGAAATCCTTGTTGTATTAGCTTTCAAAGCATAATCAATAATATATAAAGTGGACGTAGGCTCGTTAACGCCGAACCACTATAAATTCTGAGTGTTATTTTCTTTTTCCTTGTTCTTCATTTGAAATTCTATAACATTCATAACAATTTGGGTGTTAGGTCCAAATTTCGATCTAACATTTTTGGTGCTTTCACTGGGAAACTCAGTCCTAAAGTTTCACTATTCGCTTCTTTGAAGATTCCAGCGATTCGGATATCATGGCTGGAAAAAGATCTAAAGCTTCACAGACCAACGAAACGATTGAAGAGAGCGTGCACGAACTGGCCAACGAAGAAACTCTGGATCGCAGAGCGCAGGGGGCGAACCGATCCGATGAAGACACCGCGTTCCGAGTCGGTGAGAACGAGACGATCCAGGCCGCTGAAGGGGTTGTTACTCGATCCCGAGGTAACGCCTCACAGCCTCCGCGTACCACGACCACGAGTCGACCTCAGGGGGGCGCAGCGAGTCGCCATCCACGAACCGCAACTATCCGAATTGATGATCAAACTACAACTCGACCTGGAAAGGAACCTATGATCCGCTCCTATCGTCCTGGAACCTCTGCTCGACCCGGTTCGAGATCTTTGCGCATAAGAGAGAGTGATGATGACCAATATGATCCTGCTGCTCCTGTCACTGAGGGGGATCTCTCTCGCTTCGCCGAAATGTGGGATAGGTTGTTTGACGAGTTGGCTGCCCAAAGGCAGGAAAGTTCCATCCTGCGGCAAAATTTGACGGCTATGGATAGAAGACTTGATGAGCTAGCAAGGCAAAGAACATCGCCGGTTCGTCCACTCACCCCAGTATATTCTTCTTCGTCTGAAGAATCGCCGAGACCTCCGCGATGACCGTATGAGATAGCCGAAAACATAGAACAGCTTCGGTTCGGAACCCTGCCATCACAGGAAGAAGAAGCGCTAGGGGCGGGGCCCTCAAACCGTAATGTGAATGATCAAGCTACGGCTCTCAGGACTCGAGATGTGAACAGTCCTGTGCATAACAGACCACCTCAGCCCCGTCGCCGCACACATACTCATGATAATAGGGGGCAGCGAAGCCCTGTCCGAGCCCCGGATTTTGTGACTGCTTCCCGAAGAGAGATCAGAGAACCTCGTCGGGCCAGAGGCACTGACCCTGAACCTCCTTTGACCAGTGCAAATGTTGCAGCCATGGTCCACCAGATTCTGGCAGACAGCCGTGGACAGCGGAATGAAGATTGGGGGATCGACCGCAGTCACACCCCTTTCACTGATGATATTTTGGATGCGACTTTTCCAAGGCGTTTCAATATGCCACAAATGAACCGATATGCGGGTAGATCTGATCCTGTCCAGCACCTAATGAGATACTCTTGGTCGATGACCGCTGCCGCAGCCTCTGACGCTGTTAAGTGCAAAGCGTTTCCCATATTCCTGGAGGACGTGGCTTTGTTATGGTTTACTCGCCTGCCGGCGAGATCGATTTCTAGCTTCAGGGAGCTGAGCGAGAAGTTCGTAGAACAATTCCGTATCTACGCACAGAAGACCAAAAGTGTGATCGATTTATTCCTTGTCAAGCAGCGACCAGGCGAGAGTTTAAAGGTGTACCTGGATCGTTTCAATTTGGCCGCTACTGAGGTTAAAGATCCTCATGAACCGACCGTTGTCGCAGCACTGATTGACGGAGTAGATAAGGACACTAAATTCGGGAGGTACCTGGCAGGCAAACCGCCCCACACTAAAGAGTTATTCTACGAGAAAGCCAACGTACATTTACGCCGGGAAGAGGTATATGCTAACCGAAAGGCTAAAACAACTGATAAGGAGGAAATTCAGAGCAATGTCGCCATCAAACAGACGGGAGACAGCTCGGGGAAAGTTGAAGTTAACGTCGGAAATCAGAATCAGGGTGGACGCCAGCCAGGTAACAACAATAATAATGGTAACGGCAATAACCGGAAGAGGAACCGAGGGAACGACTCCCAGAGAAGGACTCGTCCCAGGGCCTTTGAAAGTTATACACCAATAAGTGATACTCTGGAAAATATCTTCATGGATGCGTACGAAGTCCTCCAGAATAAGAGGCCACCTCCCAGAGAGTCGACAGAGAAAGAGCGTGAAACAGGGAAGTTTTGTCTCTTTCATCAGATTCACGGCCATTCGACGAATGAATGTCATCACCTAAGGGATTTAGTCGAAAGGCTGCTTCGAGAAGGAAAGTTAGATGAATACAGAGTAACGCCCAGGGACAGGGGGCAAGCAGTGCAGGCCCCGAATCAGAACCAAAATCAACTTGCTGTTAGGCCGACTGCTCAGCAAAAAGGAAAGAATATGGTCATCAATACCGTGATCAGAGGACTTTATCTCGCTGGGCACAGTTCCAAAGCATTGGATCAATACGTCAATGCGGCCAAACAACACCTCGAGGTAGGGGTATGTAGCAACCCCGAGGACTGTACCCCGGTGAAGCAGCAGAAGATGATGACTGATGATGTTGTTTTCCGAGAACGAGAAAGCATCGGAGTCCATGCTCCAACTGAAGATCCACTTGTAATTACGGTACCCATTGGGCCAGCCACTGTTCATAAGGTTCTGGTGGACAACGGGAGTTCCGTTAATATTCTTTTCAAAAAGGCCTTTGACCAGATGAATCTCGAAATAAAAGACTTGAAGCCCTGCCAAGGATGGATCCGTGGATTCAACGGAGCATCCACCGCTCCCATGGGTTATGTAGAGTTACCAGTTACACTTGGGGAAGGAGAACGCCAGAGAGTGAGAATCCTTCCCTTTGTGGTTTTAGATGTTGAATCGCCCTACAATGCCTTCTTGGGCCGACCGGCCCTCGCAAAGTTCAGAGCCTGTATAGCCCCCTGGTGCTTGTTATTGAAATTCCCCACAGAAGCTGGCATTGGTATCGTCAGAGGGTATCAAGTTGCTGCGCGAGCATGTTATGTTGCCGAACTAAAGTTACTTCGCAATGGAGGGGATATCGAAACTAAAGGCACCTCTCCCCCTTCGGGGGCGGAGACCTTATAGCAACCAAAGAGGATAATCGTTGGAGAGTCGCCCAGAGAGATGCCCGAGGATATAGATCCCAGAGAGGATCAAGAACCCGGGGGCAGAATGGCGACTCCCAACGAGACAACTGTGGATGTACCGATCGATGACAGTGACCCGGAGAAGGTCCTTAAGATTGGATCCCAGTTAAGTCCGAATCTTGCTAAAGAATTGACGGATTTCTTAAAGAACAATTTGGATGTATTTGCTTGGACCCACGCGGACATGTGTGGGATATCCCCATCAATCATGAGCCATTCCTTGAGCATTGACCCTAAACATCCTCCAGTAAAGCAAAAAAGGCGAATGCTGGGCCCAGAGAGGTCCGCTGCCTTGAAAGAAGAGGTTGGAAAGCTAAAGAGTAATGGATTTATCAGAGATTCGACCTACCCAGACTGGATTTCGAATCCAGTCCTGGTAAAGAAGGCCAACGGGAAGTGGCGAACGTGTATCGACTTCTCGGATTTGAACAAAGCCTGTCCAAAAGATAGTTTCCCGCAACCTCGGATTGACCAGTTGGTAGACTCGACGGCAGGTCACGAGCTTCTCTCATTTATGGATGCTTATTCAGGATACAACCAGATTCCGATGCATGTTCCAGATCAAGAGCACACTAGTTTTATCACGGATCTGGGATTATATTGTTATGTGGTGATGCCCTTTGGTTTGAAGAACGCAGGCTATCAACGTTTGGTCAACAGAATGTTTTATAACCAGATCGGGAAAACAATGGAAGTATACGTCGACGATATGTTGGTTAAGTCCAAGCAATCTTCTCAACACACTACTGACTTGGCAGAGATGTTCGGCATTCTTCGAAAGTATGGAATGAAACTCAATCCAACCAAATGTTCATTCGGTGTTGCTTCTGGAAAATTCTTAGGATTCATTGTCAGTTCCCGTGGTATCGAGATTAATCCAGACCAGATCGCGGCAATCAGAAACATTCAGGAACCTAGGCAAATTAGGGATGCAAAGCCTTGCCGGAAAAGTGGCCGCACTAAGCAGATTTATCTCCAGGGCTACGGATAAGTGCATCCCATTCTTCGAATTAATAAAGCGAGGAAAACTCCATTTTAAATGGACACCTGACTGCGTAGAAGCATTTCAGAATTTGCTCAGGCACTTGGAGAAACCTCCGATTTTATCTAAGCCAATAGATCACGAGGATTTATTCGTGTATTTGGCAGTGTCATCCCATGCGATCAGCTCAGCATTGGTAAGGGAAGAGGATAAGGTCCAAAGACCTGTGTATTATGTGAGCAAAAAATTGACAGCAGCAGAGCGTAATTATCCACGGATAGAAAAGTTGGCATATAGTTTACTGATTGCCTCTAGAAAACTTCGGCACTATTTTCAGGCACATCCTATCACCATATACACCGATCATCCACTCAAGCAAGTTCTACAGAGACCGGAGGCATCAGGAAGGTTACTCAAATGGAATATTGAGTTAAGTCAATTTGATTTGAACTTTCATCCCAGACGATCAATTCGGGGGCAAGTGATAGCTGACTTCATAGCAGAGTTTACTGTCCCTGAGGAAGATATAGCAAACGAGGAAGTTGATCCTTCAAAGTTACTTTTCGATCCTAATGCCTGGAGATTGTATACTGACGGTGCTAGGAACGACGAAAGATCCGGCGCTGGAATAGTGCTTGAAACCCCGAGAAACGATTGATAACCTATGCAATCCGAATGGAGTTTCATGCCACTAACAACGATTCCGAATATGAAGCTCTGATAGCCGGATTAAAGATTGCAAAGGAACTAGAAGTCACAAAGCTGAACATCTTCTGCGACTCCAAGTTAGTTGTGAATCAAGTCACTGGAAGATTCCAAGCTAAAAGTGCAAGATTGATTTTATACTTAAAGAAAGTGAAAGAACTGCTGAATGATTTTGATCACTACAGCATATCTCATATTCCGCGGTCAGAGAATCAGAAGGCAGACAAGTTGGCAAAGATGGCTAGTTCTGACGATCCTGAAGTGACTGGGTTAGCCCCCGTTGAAGTACTTCGGTCCCCTAGCATAGATCAGATGGAAATCGACCTAGTACTAGAGACGGAACCAAAAAGGGAGTCCTGGATGACCCCTATAAAGAATTTCCTAATGGATGGAACGCTTCCGACCAAGAAAAGCGAGAGGCGTAAAGTAATTCGTAAAGCCGCCTGATACGTTATGCAAGGCGGAGTTCTTTACAGGCAAGGGTTTTCAATGCCCCTCCTTCGGTGTATAGCCCACGATGACATCAAACGTGTGCTACAAGAAGTCCACGAAGGCGAATGTGGCGACCACACTGGAGGGCAAACTTTGGCAAAAAAGGTGTTGCTGCATGGTTATTTCTAGCCTACCATAAACAAGGATGCAGCAAGATATGCACGACGGTGTGATGCGTGCCAAAGATTTTCAAAGATACCTAGAGCGTCTCCTAGTCAGTTAAAAACAATGATGAGTCCATGGTCTTTCGCTATGTGGGGAATTGATATCATAGGAAGTCTCCCCGTAGCAAGGGGCGGAGCGAAGTTCGCTATTGTGGCCGTAGATTATTTCACTAAGTGGGTCGAGGCTGAACCACTAACTACAATCACAACCAAACGAGTGATCAATTTCATCGTGAGAAACATCATCTGTCGATTTGGGATTCCAAAGATTGTAATAACAGACAACGGAACTCAGTTCGATAGTGCTGAATTCAG
Source organism: Allium sativum (assembly GCA_030737875.1). Classification (NCBI taxonomy): domain Eukaryota; kingdom Viridiplantae; phylum Streptophyta; class Magnoliopsida; order Asparagales; family Amaryllidaceae; genus Allium; species Allium sativum. The sequence continues at coordinate 636,877,309 of CM060919.1, forward strand.
AAACTTCTGCCAAAAATACCACATCGAGAATCGGTACACCTCTGTGGCGCACCCACAATCAAACGGACAAGTCGAAGCGGCAAATAAAGTAATTAAGTCCATTCTGAAAAGAAGAATGAAGCGGGCTAGAGCCATGTGGGCTGATGAATTGCCCTTGGCACTATGGGCCTACAGGACAACATATAAATCGGCATCAGGACACACCCCGTTCTCTCTTGCTTTTGGAACGGAAGCAGTCATCCCGGTTGAGATAAAGGTACCTTCTCATCGGGTGACTTATTATGATCCAATGACCAATAATGAATTGCTCCTTGAGTCCCTGGATATGGTCGAAGAAAAGAGGGATGAAGCAGACCTGCGTGCCTTGAGATGCAAACAACAGGTCGCCCGATATTACAACAAAAAGGTTCGAGCCCGAACATGGGAACCCGGAGACTTGGTTCTGAAGCGTGTTTTCCCACCCCCAACTCATATGGGAGCGAAGTGGGAAGGACCGTACTCCATTCTGAGCAAGCTTGATAATGGAACTTTCAAGCTAGCGACCGTAGATGGAAGGGAAATCCCCAGAGTGTGGAATGCCCAACATTTACGACCATACTTAACATGAAAATTTCAAATCTATTCTTTTGCTCTACTGAAAATCATGTATAAGGCACGACTAGCCTAGAATAGTTTGATTCTTTGAAGCAAAAAATTATAAAGTGGACGTAGGTCATGATTCGACCGAACCACTATAAAAATACTGTGTGTCATTTGCCTTTATTGCATCTTTATTTATTTGCCTGTTTATTTTTATGAAAATCAGTGTGGATAATGCAGGTACCCGAAGTCTGGTGCTAACCGTTCCTCCTATAGACTAATCGGAGGAACCCAAAAGCCTTGGCAAAGGCTCCAACTGCTTGTCCGACTAGTTTTAATCCACGGAGCATGGGTTAAAGTATACACCTAGGATGAGTTTGATGAGCATGCATGATTGCAGACTGCCTGATCCGTGAACTCTAACTCTCCAGAGAGAGAGAGAGAGTATAAAAGCGTCTCCGATTGAGCGCTGAGAAATAGCTCCTTCCCCGCGGAAGGATCGGGGAGCGAATGAGTCGCTGAGCATGAACTCTAACTCTCCAGAGAGAGAGGGTATAAAAGCGTCTCCGATTGAGCGCTGAGAAATAGCTCCTTCCCCGCTGAAGGATCGGGGAGCGAATGAGTCGCTGAGCATGAACTCTAACTCTCCAGAGAGAGAGAGAGAGAGAGTATAAAAGCATCTCTGATTGAGCACTGAGAAATAGCTCCTTCCCCGCTGAAGGATCAGGGAGCGAATGAGTCGCTGAGCATGAACTCTAACTCTCCAGAGAGAGAGAGAGTATAAAAGCGTCTCCGATTGAGCGCTGAGAAATAGCTCCTTCCCCGCTAAAGGATCGGGAAGCGAAGGAGTCGTTGAGCATGAACTCTAACTCTCCAGAGAGAGAGAGAGAGAGTACAGAAGCGTCTCCAATTGAGCGCTGAGAAAGAACTCATTCCCTGTTAAAGGAATAAGAGCCGACCGCGCCACTGTTATCCCATGAAATGTCCTAGGTCCCCCGTATTCAGAAATAAGGGGCAACCTGCCTACAGTACTGATCAATCCTAAGTAAACCCCAGTCAGATGCTACAATGACAACTGATTGGGGGGCACATACACTCGTATACATACACTAAACTTTGATACAGCAGTGTAACATAGCATGAAAATTCTTCTTCCTGTTGATTGACTGATTTGTAGTTATTATTAGTTAGCTAATGACTAAACATGGAAAGTTTATCTGGATACAGGTACACAATGATGCAAGGAGAAATAAACTTTTGTTTATATACTGCGAATCAACAAAGTGAAAAACAACCTAGAAACAAAAGTGAGGACCAGTCTCACAATTACACTTCCTGGCCAGTGGAAAACCTAAAGACAAAATATCAACAAGCAACAAATATCTTATTTACGCTTTGACCTCTTCTCTTGCTTCTGCCTCTCTAGCTTCGCCTTGTCGGTATCAGACGGATCCCCTTTCTTCCTCTTCCTTTTGTCGATAAGAGGAACGTCCGACTCCTCTAAAGATTCCTCTTCCACCTCTTTTCTCTTCCTCCTATCAGAAAGAGAAGCCGGGAAGTCATCGGGGTTTGCAAAGTGAAGCTATCGACTGATGGATTTGGGCTGAATCTTTACAATAATCCCAGTTTTGGGATCGAATTCTGCAAGAGGGACTACGTCCAAAGCCTTATCTCCCACCTTCCTCGAAGCCGACTCTTTCTCCTGCCTGGCTTTTCGGCTGGCCAAGGTTTCCTCGTCATCATCATCGGCCTTTTTGGCGCCGATAGTGTCTTCTTCGTCATCTACATGGCGCCCATCCATGTCTCTTAAGGCTTCGATGGTCTCAGCATCTTTGGGCGCATCAGTGCTAGGTGCCGGGATGCTTTTTTCTGCTGTTGTGACCTCTGCCTGCTTTGGTACATCAATACCAGCACCTGACAAGACAGCCTCCTTCTCCACCTCCTTTTCTTTTTCAGCACCTATGTCGACGGGCTCGCCACCTGTATTACGAGGAGCACATGTTACTAACTCAAGTGGTTGTTCCACCAAACGACGACAATTCACAATTGCTTTGACAAATTGCGGGGAGAAAAGGGAGATACCTTCCGCAGACCCTCCTTCTTGGATAGTCGTAGGAGCTCCAACAATAGCGGGAGTTAGGCCCAAAGGGATTAGCGGATCATCAGGATGGTACTCCTCAACTCCGGAGGTTTTAGGCCCCACGGCGGAACTGGAACCTTCATCAATTTTGCTTTTACCTTTAGCCAAGGTTTTCTCCTTTTCCATCTCCGCCAGAATCAGGCGACGACCCTCTGCCAGGTCCTCAGGTTCATTGTCCCTTAGGATGCTCTTCATCAGTTCATCCTCATCGATTTCTTCGACTCCCAATCTATGTTTTTCAACCTCCACAATGGCATCCCATAAATTGGCCAAAGTAACATGGTAATCCGGGATCCACGAGATGTTGCGAGTCTTGAGAACCTGGCCAAGGAAATCGAAAATCATCTCTTCAAACCCCTCGATCTCTTTCTCTCTTTCGAGGAGCTTGTTGTTAGAAGCAGTGGCCAATTCAATGGCACTTTCAACGTTCTTTTCGGCAAGGGCTGCCCTCCTCTCCGCATCCGAGACCTGGTCGTTCAAAATCACCTTTTCTGCTTTAGCCAGAGCCAGACTTTCTTTTAAACTCGCTTTTTCTGCCTCCCAAGCAGCCTTCTCAGCTTCAAAATGGCCTTGTGCTGTTTTCAACTCGATGTTGGCCATTTTGAGATCTTCAACCTCCTTCTTTAAAGCCATTTTCTCTTGGCTATTGGAGTCCAGTTCTGAATGAAAGCGCTGCTTGGCATTCTCTAATTCAGTCTTATAATTTTCAGCGTCCCTCCGTGCTAAAGCAAGCTGGGACTGAGCATCTTCCAGGTCCTTTTCCAATTTTGTCCTAGCCCTTTCGTTATTTTCAAGTTTTGCTTTAGATCTATGTGCTTCTATTTCAAGTGTTCGGATGACTTCCGAAAGGTTAACTGCGTGTTTTTTCATCATCTCGTATTGCCTGGCTGCGTGCTGGATGTGCCCGATAACTTCATTATCCCAATTTTTAGGGACCGGTTCCAAGGCAGGAACAAATACCATCCTGTCAAAGAATATGCCTGGAAATTGTTCCCGCAGCTTTTCCAGCCTACCTTGGATCTCGGGACCATGGACGTAATCCCGTAACCCGGGGGCAGCTAACTCTGGTTGGCTGGTGGGGACAATGTCACTTCTCTCCTTCTCAGTTTCTTTGGATGAATCTTTGTCCCTATCTTTAGATTCGTGATGCCTTTTGGACGACCGACTGTGGGAAGGTGCACTCTTTGGAGTAGTCAACTCTTTTGGAAGTTTCTTTCCCCCTGTCGGAATTGTTGGATGACTCGAAGGCCTGGTAGAGGTTGATTTGGGTGGAGATCGAGGTTGCGAGGAACTCGGCCTATGAGAAGGACCGCGAGAGCGCTCAGTATCCGGGCGAAGGCTGGGTGTGCCCTCACGAAGAGAACGATACGAATAAGATTTCCTGCGGGACATCATTCCTGCAAAAAAGAAAAGAGTATATTAAAACTTTGAATACCCGCGATATAAGAGTGCAGGGTCAGACAGTGTGTGTGATGTGTGCATCCCATATAATTCCCCCTAACAGACCCGGGCCTGAAGACAGGCTCATCTGACCAGTTTCTCGTCCACTAGTTGAAGCGATCGCCTCTTAGGAAGCAGGGAAGAAAGGCCCCTATCCGAAGTCTTTCTCCGTATATACATCATCGGGTAGAGGGATTTTATTCAGCTCGTCAAATAACTGCTCTTCTGTCAAATCATCGGCAGCAACGGTTTCTATTGGAGCAGAGATAGGAATTTCCTTCGACATGTCACCACGGGCCTCATCCCCTCTGTATATGTTCAAGTCTTCATCGTCTTGGATGACTATCGGAGAAGGACTCTTGCGAAATTTAGTTGTTTCTACCGCTTGTGAAGTTCCCTCTCCCTCTGTTGGGGGCACGTACTTATAAGGTTTGCCGCCGGTGCCAAGTCCAAATCTTCTGTCTAGAAGATGATGCTTATGAAGATTGTCATCCGTAATGCATTTTTTGATCCTTAGAAAGTCGGATCTGCTTTGTAAAAGAATGGACAACCGGTTGTTATATAGTGGACCCTCTGTTTTTGGGAAGACATGATCTGTTCGAAACAAAGAAAAAGGGGGAAGAATGTTAATGCCTAAACTTCTTGAACAAGATATTCGATTAGAAGCTTAAAGTTTACTTGATTTGAGCCATCTCCGTGAGCATCCGGCATGTCTCTTTATATAAAACCAGTCAGATTTAGGGTCCCCTATATTGCTATACCCATCGTACAAAACCTTCCTATTCGCCACCGATTCAAAGAAGGAGAAGTTTGGAGTTGCCGAAGAACGGTGCTTGAAAAGAAAGAAGAATGTCAAATCTCTGAATTTAAGTTCGGCGTGTAGGATCTCCGCGTACGCAACATATAGGGCGTATAAGGATGCGTAAGCATTAGGATGGAGCTGCATCGGAGCAATACCCAGTTGCTTTAAAGTTTCGATAGCGATCGAAGGAAATGGAGGAATAGCTCCTACCAAGCACATGGTCCGACTAATTGCCATATATCCTTCCGGAGCTAGGTGGGGTCTATCCTCGCTACCGGGTGTCAAGACGTCATCCCAAGGAATTCCGTGCCTCAAGCAGATTCTTTTAAGTTTTATCTCGTCAAGCTTGGATGCTAAAGAATCAGAAAATTTATCTATCCCGAGTGCGCCTGGGATCTCGTCAGGAGCTCGCTCATCAGTCTCAGAATTGTTGCTGGATGAAGTACTTTCTGTCGGATCTGATTCTGTGGCTTCGTACTCAGATCCAGAATCTTCACCTCCCGGATTGATTGGAGGAATTTCAGGGTTGTACTGTTCAGGAATCTCGGATTCCGCTTCTGTCACGGATCTTGAAGAAGAGTGATCATTCGACATTGCTGCTAGGACGAGAAAATATGAACAATAAGATTAACACTACCCGTCCCCCGTGTGTGCAAGTACTGGTGTGTGTACTCGTGTGTGCATTAAAAATAAAGCGTGAAAGCAATCAAGATCATCAAAACATTAGTCGTCGTATGCAGTCAAATTATGAGGTCATTTAGTCCAGAAAGTCCAACGTCAAGGCTCTATCCTAACTGTTCAGAGTTTTATGGTGACAAGGCGTTGATTAAAGTCTGAAATTTCTTCGTATCGTCAGCTATGGGTCGGATCGCAAAGCAGAGGGATCGCCCCTTTTGGATCGCATGGCAGAGGGATCGCCCCTTTCGGATCGCATGGCAGAGGGATCGCCCCTTTCGGATCGCAGGGCAGAGGAATCGCCCCCCATCGAATCGCCGGGCGAAGGGATCGCTCCTTCACGAACCATTGCGACCCCCACGATACGTCCCTTTGCTGCCACCACGGTCTTTCGTCTCGCCACTCGCTTTCGTCTTCTCTTCTTGACCACGACCCGAACCGGCCTTCCCTCTTCTTCTTCTTCCTCCTTCGTTTTCCTCCTCTCCTTTCCATCCTCGAACTCCGAGCTCTACGTCAGTTAGCCATGGCATTTTGATGATTTCGTCAGAAAAGCACAAATTTCCATCGTTTCTAGTCGAGAAAATTCATGAAAGAGCGTTCACGAATAAGCATACTTTTTGTGGAGTTACCTTTCTAAAGATTGAGAGAATGCTCGGATTTTCGAAGGTTTGAAAAACTTGGGTTCGTTTTTCGATAGTGCAGGCGAAACGATTCGGCAGAAAGAAAGAAGAAGGAGAATGAAGAGGAGAGGGTTGGCTTATATAGGCAAAGAGGGCGACCGTTTGTCTCCCTTTCTTTGTCCTATTCGGTCCACGAAACGCCATACAAGCCACGATCCAAAGCTTGTGTCGCATAGAAGCCCACGGACCGCCTCAAACGATGGCCCACCAAGCTCGAAGCCCGACACGGCTCGAAGAAAGGTCCGCCGCGTCTCGCACGAAAGCCTAGATACTCAGCTCGAGACGAGCACGTGACCACTTGGACCGTGGCGCTCTATGGCGATCCGATTCATGCATACGTTGATTTGAACCAATGCGACTGTTGCTTTGCGTCCCTTCAGGAAAAGGTAGATCAGAATCTTCGAAGCATGTTCCATCATCGATAAAACATACTTCGAGGGGGCAAAATGTTGACTCGCTTTTTGACCAAGCCACCCAGGATCATTCGTAAGAGGAAAGCAGGAAACCACGTTCCCCAAGAATATGAAGGAACGGATCGCACTCTATCGACTCGCCCACGAAGGATCGCGTCTCGACGGATCGCCCACGAAGGATCGCGTCTCGACGAATCGCCCACGAAGGATCGCGTCTCGACGGATCGCCCACCGAGGATCGCGTCTCGACGGATCGCCCCTATCTCATCAGCGAACGACACATCCAGGCGATCCGATCCAAACTTATATTGTTGCCCAGAGCGAACCGATCCGATCCCTTGGTGCATGGCGAACCCTCTGACCCATTCAAGCGCGAGCTAGTCTTCAGCGATCCGAATCACACGGATCTGGCGACACGTGTCCCTAACCGTCATCTGGACCAATTCTTCCCATCTGCACGATCCGATTTTCAAGCAGATCGCGACACATGTCCACAACGGCTAATTTGACTATTTCCTCAACGGTGGCGATGCGATCCGATGTTCTCGGGATCTGTGCCACGTGTTATCACGACCCGCCTGACAAAATCAGCTATAAATAGCCTAGAACTTGGCATTTTTTGGGATCCTTTTGGCAATATTGAGTACTGAATCCGCCATTGTTGTCAAACTACTGAAATATTGAGAGAAATCCTTGTTGTATTAGCTTTCAAAGCATAATCAATAATATATAAAGTGGACGTAGGCTCGTTAACGCCGAACCACTATAAATTCTGAGTGTTATTTTCTTTTTCCTCGTTCTTCATTTGAAATTCTATAACATTCATAACAATTTGGGTGTTAGGTCCAAATTTCGATCTAACAATCAAAATCATATAAAATGGACGTAGGCTCTTTAACGCCGGACCACTATAAATGTGGTGTGTTTGTTGCCTTTTCTTTCATTTCTAGTTTTAATTCTCTACAAATCAAGATAATTTGGGTGTTAGAATTACTTTTTGGTCTAACAATTAATTTTATATAATTTAACTAAGTTCATAAAAATTAACTATGTTTCATAAATATTAATTAAATTTATAAAAATTGTTTGAATTGTATAAAAATTGACCAAGGTAACAAAGCTTTACAAATTAATTTAGTTTCTAAAATTTGCTAAATTCTGTAAAAATTAACTAGATTTTATAAAGTTAACAAAAATTAAATCAATCTTATAAAATTAAATAGGATTTATAAAAAGTAAATAAGTATTAAAAAAAATTAACTAAGGTACTTTCATAAAGTTAACTACGTTTTATAAAATTTTAACTAAATTAGCTAAGTTTTATAACATTTAAATGAACTGATTAAATTTGATGCAAATTAACCTAGTTTATACGAATTAACTAAATTTTATAAAAAGTAACCTAATTTATATAAATTTTTTTCTATAAATAATTTAACTAAGTTTATAAAAAGTTAACTAATTTGATTAAATTTTAGAAAAAAAATCTAGTTTAAAAAATTAAATTTTTTTGTGAAAATTATCTAAATCTTATAAAATTAGCCTAGTTAACTAAATTTTACAATAATTAAATAAGTTTATAATAATTAATTAAGTGAATTTAGTTTTATAATTATCAATAAGTTTATAAAAGTTAACTAAGCTTATAAAAATCAACAAAGTCAAATAAATTTTATAATAATTAGCTTGATTTAGTTTTATAAAAATTATCTGACTTTCTTAACAATTTGACTGAATTAACTAAATTTTATAAGAAATTAACTTGTTTGATTAAATTTTATAGAAATTAACCTACTGTATAAAATTAACTAAATGTTGTAAAAATTAACCAAGTTTATACAAATTAATTTTATATATAATTTAACTAAGTTTTATAAAAAATAACTAATTTAAATAAATTTTATAATAATAGTAATTAATTAGATTAATCAAACTTTATAATAATTAAATAAGTTTTTAAAAGTTAACTAAGTTAATTCAGTTTTATAATAACTAATAAGTTTATAGAAGTTAACAAAGTTCTATAATAATTTAATCCATAAAAATAAGTTAAATCAAACTTTAAATATGTTCGATATATATGAGCTCAACACACTTATTCTAATTTGAGTTCCAATTTGGAATAACCAGAAATGTAAACAATCCTTGATTGTGATAACATTATATATTTGATATAAGATTATGTAGCGTGTGTATCTATATTAATCATGTAGATACGTTTAATATGATTGTTTTTGTTCATATGCCTTATTCATATATCTTTTCACGTTTGTCTTCGTCCACATGTTTTAATGCTCTCTTTTTTCTTGTAGGATCCTCGCAGTTTGAAGATGACGAACATGGGAGATCATTATATTTTGGTATTTTATTTTATATAGTCCAAATTGTATCGTAATCATATATGTTAAAAACCATTGATTGTTAAATATTATGTACAGTATATTATTTGGTGTAGTTTTGATTACACAATACATTATTTGCTTTGATTATCAAAAGATTCATATTCTTGTTGTTTGAGGAGATGGTATGTTTATGAGTTGAGAAAAATATGTTTTGTTATTAGGTGTTTTAATATATTGAAAGGATACTGTAAACTCTAAGTGAGAATAAGGGGAATAACTATGGCAATTGTTCAGAAAATTCATAATAGCATTTTTTTTTTATATGCTATAGAAAGCGTACAACAATGTTTATTAAACGCCATGAATTTAGCTTTTCATTGCCTTTTCTTAATGCCATTAAAAAGACTTGGAAACTCCCTTAAAAATATTCATAGCATTGTAAAAATGCCATAGGAATGTGCTCATGGCATTGAGTAAACGCTACAAAAAATAACCTCGGTTGAAAAAAACGCTATAAAATGGTTTTAACAGCATAAAATAAATGTTATTAAAACTATCTTTGACAGCGTTTCATCCGATGTCGTAGTTGATCCTTGACTTTTAACTACATGTTGATTCAACGTCATTAAAAACGCTGTTATATCCTTTTATAACATTTTTTAAACGCTATTAAAAAGTGCTGAATGTTGTAGTGGATAATCGTCCATAGCTGTCTGACACGTCTTTCAGCGCATTACTCCTTTTGTTTAGTGTGGAAGTTATGGGTGGTCGTCACAACATCATTTTAGGTTGACTATTGTTGTTGAACCTTCGTAAATTAAAAATATAAAGTGAAAAAACAATGACAACAAGCCTGAACACTGAAGTCTTCATATGGAAAATTTATTAAGATCGTTCCCTCTAAAATTTCATTGCCACATTAAATTCATTTCCCCTTTCTTCCCAAAATAGAAACCTAAATCGCTTGTGACTTCAATTCGTAATTGCCTATGATCTACAAATTTCTTAAATGGCTCCTCTCTAAATCATTTCTTCCTCCTCTCAGCAAATCCTTTAAAACGCCTCCTTTGTCACAACCGCTACCCACAAAGAAGCTCACCGTGGCCATCTGAGAGATATTGTTCATTAAGTCGACTAATAAATTCACTTGGAACTCAATCGTGTCGTACGGGCCACCCTATGCTCTTCTCCAAGAAGCAAGTTGAAATCGAATTTAAAGAAGCAAGTTGAAATCGAGGTAATCGGTGATTTCAATTGGTTATGTTTGATTCATGATATTATTTTTAAACTGTTTAGTTTATGCAATTCATAACTTGGCAAAATCATTTTCAAACTTAATTGTGGTTTGCAGGCCTTAATGGTTAACTAAAAATGGCTTAAGTTTGGAGTGTGATGTATTGCTATTTGGAGAAGAGCAATGTGTCTATGGAGGTATGTTGTTGTTGGCGATCAGTTTTCTTGTCTATGTATTGATGTTGCAGTTTTAATGCATAGAAGCTGCTTTGTTGTCTTGACCGTGAGTTGTTTTAATGGTAGTTTGGTTTTTCTTGAAGCTTCATATTGGCCTTGGTTTCTTATGTTATTCTTACATTAATTTTAGTTATCTTATATTTTTTATTTGCTTCATATCCTTTAAGGTATGTATTGATTTTTAGATATCCGAGGAGGAATAACTAATGCTTATGATTTTATTCAGATAAGGCAATGAAGTTTTGCAGTGTACATCAAAATTAGTTTAGCAAATGCCATCTGGGTGCAACAGATGGTTCTCTTTTGTATTACAGGTATTTATTTTTTCTACTGACCTTTTTTTTTTGCACAGTAGATTCAATATATTATACTCTTAGATCACCACAATGTATATGTATGTGGCTTTATAATATCAATGTTATTTATTGGTTTTCAAATGGGGTGCTGAGAGGAGGAAAGTTTATAACTACGGTTCTTTTAATATATCTTATAGTTTTAAATTATTAAAAATTAATGCGAAATAGTTGCGTGAAAATCATACTTTCATCTAATTTACGTTTGTGTTTATGCTTTTTGGCCGATGTTGCGTAAAATAGTTGGCTGATGTTGCGTAAAATAGTTGGCTGATGTGTATGTCAATATTTGATCATTAATTCATAAATATCATTGTTATAGGTTGGTGAAGGTTTGGATGCAAAAGATACACGATGATACAGTGCTAAAAAAAATGCTCTTTTTACTAGTGCAATCACCTCAGGAAAACTGATTTCATTTTTAGATTTGATTACAACAAACGGAAGATAAGTCAATTTTACTTCTCTTATTAAACCATTGCCACCTATTCATTGTATTACATGCATTATGAATTGAAGCAACATAATTGGTTCATGAGTTTGGATATTGACTTATTTATGAATTTATGCCAGATTATACTGTATAAATTATATTTGCAATGAAATTCATATTCTATTACTGTTGTACTCACATTTGAATTAAGCTATAACTCTTATGTGATAGTATTTATTATTACACTTACATATGATATAGATGAAAACTCTCTTCTCTATATTGTTATGAATTGTGAATCTATAGCTTGCTTCATTTTTTAAAATAGTCACACATAAGAAATGTACACAGATGTAACTCAGTTTGGATGTAAGAGTTGGGTTTCAAAGTTGTTTGGAAAATCAACTCCAAATCGTTTGAAAATGAGCTGAAACACGGTATGGAACTTGGTTTCCAAAAGGGCAACTCTGCTCTAGTTTTCAAAATTAGCTTGGAAACTTGACCTAAGTTTTCAAATTGGGTTTGGGACAAATCTAGTTTCTAAACTCTGTATGGAAACTGAAGGTTAAGCAGTTGTGCAGAGAGAGGCCAAAATGAGAAACTTGAGGTTCATTTTCACGTGAAAGCCAACATCAATGTATCTTTAAAAAATCTTTGATTATACTGTATTAAGCATCCCACTAGTGTACAAATCCAGAATTCAACCTATTGAAAAGTTAGTTGATATAAAACACACGTTCTCTGCAATCTTTCTTACTATAGGTACATTTGCATATAATTCTATCATTATTTATCATATAAACCAGATTCATAACTAAGAAATCTTAACACTGTTTTACAGAGCTTGGGAAATAAACCTAGACCGTAAATCTTGATATTTTTTGTTGCATACCTGGACCATAATTCATATACAATGATTGATGATCCTAAGAAAATAGTAGTCAGGTAGAATGCATACCATTTTTTCTTCTACTCCTTTCCCTTTATTAATTTCGAACTAGCAACGAAAATTAAACAGCTAAGTTCAAAATGGTTGATATTACCAGATCAAAATGGTGGCTTGCTTATCAGATTTTATTTCTTATACCATCTATAGATATGTTGAGTTTATGTTCATTATGTATATTTCAATGTTCTTTTTTTTCCTTTCGTGTGGACATTATTGACTCATGCATGGTCCTAAGACTCCTAATCGGCTTTAAAATAATGAAACAAGTGATAAAGTAGTAGCTTGATTTTGTATAACTAAGTTAGTTATAACTGTGTACATATATATGTGTAGATACCATAATGGCTATTTGGCTCCGCGAATGCTTTAGAACTGCTCTACGAAGCACCCTATGTGCCATTTGACTAACTGCTGATTTATATACAGTAGTCCGAAAAACGCCGAGATCAAAAAAATGTTTAGCTAGCATTATTCATTTGGCCTCACAAACGCAACCTAAGTGCCAGAGAAGTTCTCGACGTCCTATATGTTGGTAAGCTGTTGCTATGCCAGATCGAGTCAGGTTCTTTTACTTCATACTGATTACACTACAAAAAAATAGAATAGACATCACAGTTTTAACATCGATCGTAAATTCAGCCGATGTCAAAATGTTTTTTAACATCGATAATTTTTAAAGGGATGTTGTTGGTTTCTCAGACATCGATTTATTGAATGGTTGATGTCTTAAAATCACTTTTAAAAAATTAAACTTAGGCCATACCAAAAATCTTGGCTTTTACATCACTTATTAAAATAACAGTTGTCTATTACATCACTTGTTAAATGTATCATTGTTAATGAATAATAATTAGTAAATTATAGTTATTATTTATTAATTGTATTTTATAGTTAACATTTTTTTAGTAATTACAGTTAATATTTATTATAGTTAATATTTATTGGTTATATTATAATTAGAAAATTATAATTAATATTTTTTAGTAATTATAGTTAATATTATAATTAGTAAATTATAGTTAATATTTTTTAGTAACTAGATAATATTTATTAATTATATTTTATAGTTAATATTTTTTAGTAATTCTAGTTAACATTTATTAATTATAGTTAACATTTATTAATTATATTATAATTAGTAAATTATAGTTAACATTTATTAATTATAGTTAATATTATAATTAGTAAATTATAGTTAATATTTTTTAGTAATTATAGTTAATATTTATTAATTATATTTTATAGTTAATATTTTTTAGTAATTATAGTTAATATTTATTAATTATAGTTAATATTTATTAATTGTATTATAATTAGTAAATTATAGTTAATATTTTTTAGTAATTATAGTTAATATTTATTAATTATAGTTAATATTATACTTAGTAAATTATAGTTAATATTTTTTACGAGTTATATTTAATATTTATTAATTATATTTTATAGTTAATATTTTTTAGTAATCATAGTTAATATTTATTAATTATAGTTAATATTTATTAATTATATTATAATTAGTAAATTGTAGTTAATATTTTTTGTAATTATAGTTGATATTTATTAATTAGAGTTAATATTATAATCAGTAAATTATGATTAATATTTTGTTGTAATTATAGTTAACATTTATTAAGTATAGCTAATATAATTAATTATATTTTATAATAAAATTATATCTTACATTAATAAATAAATTGAAATGTGCTTTAACATCAGTTTTTATGCATCATTTACATCAGTTTCATGCGTGATGTTAAAGGTCTAATAATTTGCTTACCTTGTCAATCGCACCACCCATAATTTCCTATGTCTAGCCGTAATCACTTCAGCTGATCTGCAACCATCAAAACACTCCAGTCAGACTCTTCCATGTCATCAACAATTTCCCTCTTCACGTTTCAACACTCCCGCTTCACTTTTCACCCAACACAGGCCAAATCCATTTCTTTCCCATTCCAAACCGCGATTCACTTCCCCTTTCTACACTGAATTGAAACCGTTTCTTCCCACAATCAATAGGAAAACCTAATTTTGCTGAAGTCTTTTATCAGTGTGAGATAAGAAACTGTTTCTTCCCTCAATCAATAGGAAAACCTAATTTCGCTGAAGTCTTTTATCGGTGTGAGATAGGAAGAAAAATTAGCCAAACCTCTTGACCCAGACATAATGACTCTACCTTCTCCGTCTAAGTAATTTAGTTTTATGGCGTTCCCTCTTTCTAACAAATTTGATGATTTCAAACAGAAAGTATCTTTCCGGTTGCTGCCTCTGAATAGATCTTTTCAGTTTTGGGCTCATGCTGCAGACATTTATACAAGCTACAAGGTGGCCTCTTTACACATTTAATTCACTTTTAGTCTTTTTCTCCCTTAGTGGGTCGATTTCCATTTTTTATATAGAGGTTTGTCAGCTCAAAGTGGAACTCGAGAAGAACGTGCATAAGCAAGATGCAATGTGGTAGCGACAACATGAGATTGCTGCTGATATAGTGTATTCTTTGTGTTTTGAGCTTGGTGGCCTTTTTCTGAAGGTAAACCATGCAGTTACCATTTTAAACGTCCGTTTGTTGAATGCTGCTTACTACTTAGCTCTAAGTTATAAGCATGTTTGTTTACCTTCAATATTCATACTTTTTTAGTGCTTTTATTAGAAAAAAAGATTTCTCAATGATCATGATGAAGTGCTTAAGTTTTCAATTTAGTAAGTATTATGAATTTGTCTAACTGGAAACAAACGCACCCTAGACACATGCACATGTATGTCTGTATAGTTCAATTGATCATTCCTTTTTATATAATGTTAAAGTGTGTTGTCATGAACAACTTTAATATGACCTACGATACTGTTAATCTATGAGATCTAATGGCCTTTTTTGTTTGGATTCACTGCATTTTTGATTTAAAAACAATATGAAATGTAGTGCAGTACATTGTATATAGGAAATGTTCCGTATTATTTGCATTTATAACTCAAGCAATCTAGTTGTTTCTTTGATAATTTTGGTACATTGGAATCTTCAGATGACTTGATGTGATCCTTCATGCTTTGGTCATCTTCATGTTAATTGCATTTTCTTGTTCATTATTAAAGCACTTATTTACTATATTGTCTTTTGTGTTTTTATTTAATTACAACAATTCTTTCAATGTTCTTTAAACAACTATGATAAAGACAGTCGATAACCACTAGTGTAGTTGCGAGTCCTTTGGCAATAGTGCATCAATTAGCAGTTCGCAAAAATGAACGATGAGTTCGAAATGGTCATTTAAAAATGTGATGGCAATTTTTAATTGCTATTGACATATGCCTTCAGTTATTTGCTATATTTGATAATTGGAAATGACATCTAACATATTTCTCGAATTTCAAATCCGCTATATTTGAAGTGTAGGGATGGATGATTATCACCTAGCAAGGTCATATCAGTAACTCTTTTTTAGACAAGCAGAATATTTATCTAGGTGAATCATAAGCTTTTTATATCACTTCAGAGTTGCTTTCCAAGATTAATAAACTACGCGGTACTGTGTTTAGCTACGAGTCACATAATAGTTCATTTTCCTTAATGTTGACATGTAATGATTGCATGTGTCTGATTTATGCATATTTTATATTGTGTCATATATGTGCTCCAGATTGCTGAAACTATATCTCATTTTGAGCGCAAAGGCTACAAACTCGTTGGCGTTAAATTGGTAGTTCCATCAAAAGACTTTGCGGCGAAACACTATCATGATCTCAAAGAAAGACCTTTCTTCAATGGTCCATGTGATTTCCTGCGTTCTGCTCATGTCCTTGTCATAGTAAGTTAACTCTTTTGTTAACAAATAAAAATAAAGTTATGATTGACGATTTCAACCAAAACGACATTTTTTGGGTCCCTATATAAGCATGGGAAGGAGAAGGTGTTATAAAATATGGACGAAAACTTATTGGTACAACTGATCCTCAAAAATCTGAGCACCATTGTAGGGGATCTAGCTATTGTTGTTGGAAGGTGATATCTATTAATACTGCGTTGCGACTCACGCGTGAAGCCTAATTGTATGTTTCTATGCCTTGTTCCATGACGTTATAATTCAGTAGTTTCATGGGTGTTATACTTGAATCATTTAATATATAAACAATTATATTATGTGTTTATTTCGAAGTGACTGGCTTGAAATAAGTTTAATCCTGACTCGGGTGTTTTATGTTTTTGCATGGAACACTTAGGTCAATCCCTAAGTGTTTCTGCAACACTCCGTGAATTCTATAACATTAAGCTTCACAAATTAAAGTGTAATTAATTCTAAATGAAAGAATTAAGGGAAATGGGTTACGCCATTGCGTTCATTTCGGAATTCTGCTTGAGATAGAGTCCGAGTTTGCGTGAATCGGACTTCGTATGAAGGAGTTATGACCTTCAGAAGTTTCAGAATAAAATTTAAAATTCAAACAACTCGGTTACAAATTCGAAATTCCAAAAACAGGTTCAAACTGGGCTGGGAGGGAAAATTCCCGCCTAGGGACCAGGTCGACCATAGGGTCGACCATGGTGTCGACCTGGTCACCCCAGGTCGACCATAGTGTCGACCTGCCAGTCGACCTACCTGGTCGACCTGGCTGGCTGGGTCTGGCTCTGGCTCGAATTTCTGTGGCTCGGTGTGTTATTAGGGCTGACATGTCACCTCTTGATTGGCTCTTTGAACTTTGTATGGTCTAGATTCCTCCTATCTTCATCTGACGGCGCAAAACAATTTAAAAATCTATAAATACACCCTAGGTCTCAACTAAAATTCACACAAAAAAATAAGATGGGAGTCATCATGCTGCCAGGAAGGAATTGAGCATAGCCGTCAAGAGAGAGGAGCTTAGAGACGAATCAAATTAAGAAGAAGACTAAAGCTTAATCAAATTAATCAACGCAACGTTAATCTACCCAAAGGAACGCATCTCAATTTCAGAATTCAGAATCTAGAATTCAAGATTCTGCATTCGTTGTAAGTATAGTGACCTTTCAGAATATGAATAAAAACTGTGATGTGATTCGATGTAAATGAAAACAGAATTGTGTTATTGTATGATAATGATATAAATTCTGTGTATTGTAATGATTTTGTCATGACTTGTGTATTGGTATTTGTGGCCTAAATTGATTGATGCAAGCCTATTGAACAATTGTATATAAAAACAATGGCACTTGCAAGTTTGTGGCAAAAACTGTAATTTGATCCCTTTATGTTTATGTCTATGGCATGGACTATATACATTCTCTAAGTCTAAATTAAGGCTTATGTAAACATGTTCTAGATTTGAGACCTTTTATGCCTACATGAACCAAAACCGATGAACACATTCTTATGCTTATTTGCTAGTATATTTGGATCTATACTAAGTACCGTTTGGATTACATAAACTATGCAAGTTTCATGTTGAATTAGGCTACATGGTTAGTTGTTAAAATTGTACATTTTGGTGATTATACAACATGTTAGTTTTGTTGTTGACATTATGCCAAGTTAAACATGTTTAAACCCAAGTTTGTATAAGCCTAAACTATGCCATTTCATATGTCACCTACTTAGGTATACTTTGATTTGAATGCAAGTTCACATGACCCATAATTTATGTTCGCATCGCTAAATTGCAAGTTCATGCGCCACACACCTTTATGTATTGTAAAATATTACATGTTCTTGATTTCCCCTTTTCTCACGTTTGTAAAGTTGGGTTGAATTGTGTCGAGCCCAACATTTGTAATAATGTTGCGAACGTACAAACGGGGGTAATAACGTTAGGTGTAAAACATGAAAAATATATGTTGCCATGTTTGGAACTTGCCAACGACAATGACATTTAAGCGGCATGAATTGTTATACCCAAGAATAAAGGACATGACATTTACATATAAGTGAGAAGTGATAAAATATGTAAATTTAGAAAACACGGTATGCTTAACCCGAGGTTGGATTGAGTTGTGACGTAAACCTGCCCGGACCCGCCCGGCTGTCCAGTAGTCACAACAATACCTATCCAATGTGGGTGGTTAAGCATTGAGCCCAATAAGGACCCGAGGTTAGACTGAGCTACGGTGTAAACCTGCCCGGAACCGACCGGCACATCCAGTAACCGTAGCAATATCTGTTTAATGTGAGTGGTCAGGTGCTTTAAGAGGCTAAGGACAGATGGTAGGGTTAAGTCAACTATAAACACTTAACCAAATTCAACATGTTAACAAGAATTGATGGGTGAGGTTAGGTAAATACAGACACTTAACCCTTTAACATGTTTTACTAGAAAACCCTAGTAATGAGGGACCCGTTTCAGCAGTAACCCAAGTTAGGTATCATGGTACCCTGAAACTAGGCAGGGTGGGGCACGATTACTAGGCTGATTGTAAGCGGTCAAAGCGACGGCGGTGGGTGCCACAATGTAGGTTCTAACGGAGTGCAGGCGTGCACACACTTCGGAGCAGACAAGCAGGGTACTGGGGGCACCAGTAGTATAACCTATGCCTTCTAGAATTGTGTCGGGGACCGCCACCATGGGTCTTGATACACCCCATGGTGGGACTAGCATAGGTATCTACAATTCTTGGGGGCCGTATGGCACATGTTTATACCAGTAGGAGCCGATCTTTAGAAAATGGGGATCACATCACCCTCAGTATGGGGTGCCAGTTAGAATAAGCTCAAGTAGGTGCAGAGATATAGTGTGCGTGCGATAGTACATTCGATTCTAAACTACACTCCCTTAGCTTGTAATACTTGCCTGTTTTCAGTTTATATCTATTATGCCCTTTTTCTTATTCACGTACTGAAGAGTTACTAGATTTACTTAGGCTTTATGTCTGACTCTATTTTCTTTTCGTCTTCTTTTCTTTCGTCCCCCCCCCCCAGGTCCACAGGGAGGAAACAACCCAGCTTAGTACTCTTTTGCAAGCTTCTAGACCGTAGACGTATGGTTTGGATCTCTTTTGCTTGGATCATGGCTTTGGATATCACTACGGGGATTTTTGCTACTTTATTTATGTTTTATGCTTCTTTAATAATCAAGACAGTAATGAGGTTGTAATGTTGGAAGTATTTTGAGACAATTATGGAAATCTTTTGTTTGAACACGTATTGATGAAATAAAAGTCTGTTTGGTTTCCATTGTTTAAAATATGTGTATTTATATATGTCTTGTGTTTATCTATGGCTTTTACTTATAAACCTCCACCAAAGTTAAGGCATTCCCTTTGTGAGTGGCCTTAACGGAGGTGGGGTGTTTCACTTGGTATCAAAGCATAGGTTTACCAGATAAGATAAAAGTTTTTGAAACTATTTTCAAAAAAGAAATTTTAAAGAAGCATTTTTCAAGAAAAAAGTGTAACATTTTTAAAGAGGCATAATCCCCCAAAGCCATGTGCACTATCTCTCTCTATCCTTCATTTTGAATCTTTCCTTTCTGTTTCAGCTTGTCTGGAGACCTTAACCTTCCAGAAGGAGCGCTGATACCCAGCTGGTTTAGGAGGTACTTAGAAGCAAGGGCCAATGGTGCGGGCCCAGCAGACATCCCTCCTCCAGTGGCCGCGGTTCCTCCTCCTCCTCCTCCTCCTCGCGGAAATGCCTTCGCAAAAACATGTAGGGACTTCAAGGCTATGGGTGTAAAAGACTTTTATGGGACAGAATCCTTTGTAGGAGCAAGAAACTGGCTAAAGGAGACAGAGGATCTGTTTGTCATCTTCAGAGTTGATGGCAGGCAAAAGATACAACTAGCAGTGTGGTTGCTTAAAGATGAAGCTTCCTATTGGTGGGAGATTACCAATGCTCAGAGGCCAGTGGAAACATGGGAAGATTTCAGGACAAGGTTTGAGATGAAATTCCTCTCCCAAGCTGAAAGAAGCCTGCAAATGGAGAAGTTTCTAACTCTGAAACAAGGAAGTATGACAATCAGGGAGTACGTTAATCAGTTTAATCAGCTGGCCAGATTTGGGCTGGACTTAGTAAACACCCAACACAAGAAGGCGCTTCGCTTCGTCAAAAGTTTGAATGAGCCTCTACACAGCCTTGCTATGACCCATGTATCCACGGGAGCGACTTATGAAAGCTTGGTGGACATGGCGTTACTACACGAGGAAGGCAACGACAAGAAAGAGACTAAGGTGGAAGAGAAGAAAGAAGGTCTACAAGCTAAGAAAACAGACTTCAAGAAAGGAGGGAAGAACAATAAGCCTCGTGAGAGGAGAAGGTGCAATTTCTATGGCATTGTGGGACATATATCAAAAGACTGCCGAAAAAGGAAGGCGAAGATGGGTGGTTGCTTCCATTGTGGAGAGATTGGGCACCAAGCTAAGGACTGCCCAAAGAAGAAAAGGCAGGGACAGAAAGCCGGATCCACTTCAGGGGGTCGGGTTCATGCGCTACTAGCACCTCCACAGGAACGATGTAGTAATATTTCTGTAGAAAGTGTAGTCTATCTTTATGATCATCCAGTTCGCACACTTTTTGACTCTGGCGCATCACACTCCTTTATTTCATCTGCCTTAGTAGAATCTCTGCATCTAGACACTAGTATGGTAGAGGATCCCTTAGTAGTTTCAAATCCAATTGGGGGCTCCGCTTACTTGTCAATGGTTTATTTGGGTTTGAAAATCTCTATTCTCGGCGTTGAGTTTAGTTGTTATGCCTTTGTTTTGGGCTTCTCGGGATACGGTTTGATCTTAGGCACGAACTAGTTATCCAGTAATGGTGCCATTCTTGATTGTGAGAAAAGAGTAGTTAGACTCTTGACTCGGCTTGGTAACACTCTAGAAATTTCTTGTAATCCCTTGAATGCTGTTATGCTTAGTTATCTAGAGTCGCTTGATGCTTGTGATAGGAATTTGCAGTCAGTTAGAGTAGTCCGGGAATATCCGGATGTCTTTGAGGAGGTGAAAGGCTTACCTCCGAGGCGGGAAATAAACTTCCGCGTATATCTTGTGGATAATGCAAAGCCTGTAGCTTTACCTGTCAGACACATGGCTCCAAAGGAGAGAAAGGAGCTCAGTAAGCAGGTTAAAGAACTTCTCGAAAAGGGGTTCATTAGACGGAGCATTTCGGAATGGGGTGCTCCAGTGGTGTTCGCAACCAAAGCGGACGGTTCGCTTCGCCTTTGCGTCGACTATAGGGAGTTAAACAAATTGACCAAGTAAAATAGGCACCCTCTTCCCCGAATCGACGATTTGTTTGATCAGCTTGTAGGTGCGTCGATCTTCTCCCAACTTGATCTGGCAACTGGGTTCCATCAGCTAAGAGTAGCTGAAGACAACATTGATAAAACGGCGTTCAGAACTCTAGACGGTTTCTTCGAGTGGGTTGTCATGCCTTTCGGCTTGACAAATGCACCCGCTTATTTCGTAGATCTAATGAGCAGAGTGTTCAGATAATTCCTCAAAAAATTTGTGGTTGTCTTCGTAGACGATATTTTGATCTTCTCAAAGAATGAGGAAGAGCATGCTCAGCATCTGAAAGAAATCATGGATACTCTCCGTGCGCATCAGCTAAAAGCCAAATTCTCCAAGTGCCACTTTTGGAGAAAGGAGGTAAGATTTCTGGGGCATGTAGTGTCCAAAGAGGGGTTGGCTGTGGATCCCGCGAAAGTGGTTGCAGTGCAAGATTGGAAGACACCAAGAAATGCAACAGAAGTCCGAAGCTTTCTTGGGCTAGCCGGTTTTTACCGAAAATTCATTAGGGATTTCGCGAAAATCTCAACTCCACTCACATGGCTAACAAAGAAGAATATGGCATTCACTTAGGATTTGGACTACGAGTTTGCTTTCCAACGATTAAAAAGGTCTCTCACAATAGCCCCAGTTCTGACTTTGCCAGATGGAAGCAAAATGTTCACAGTATATACGGATGGTTGTGGTACGAGGCTAAGCACTGTTTTGATACAAGAAGGGAGGGTAGTAGCTTATGGTGGGAGGCAATTGAAAGTTCATGAAAAGAACTACCCAACCCATGATCTTGAGTTAGCCGCCATCGTCTTTGCGCTTAAGTCTTGGCGCCATTATCTCCTAGGTGAGAAGTTCGAATTATACACTGACCATAAATCGTTGAAATATCTCTTCTCGTAGAAGAATCTTAACTTGAGGCAGTAAAGATGGATGAAGTTTCTTGCCTCATATGACTTTGAAATTTCCTATACTCCCGGAAAAGGCAACGTAGTAGCAGACGCGTTGAGCCGAAAGAAGCTGACCTTAAGCCCGCTCTTGTGGAAAGGCAAAGCTTGGAGTATATAGCCAGTTTTAACTTTAGGCCCTCCTCAGATTTTGTACCGGGTTTGTTAGCATCCCTCGAAGTACGCCCTACTCTCTTGGACTCAATAGGGGCTGCACAACGTGAAGACCCTCAGCTTGTTGATGTGATTGATAAACTTATTAGGGGTGAGACTTCTAGTCACCTCAGTAGATACGCCATCGATGATAAGGGTTGGCTGAGGCGAGATAGAAGATTATGTGTCCCACAAGCAAGGAAGTTGACAAAGAAGGTTCTCGAGGAAGCGCATCATTCCAAGATGACTATACACCCTGGCGGTGATAAGATGTACAAGGATATAAAAAGGACTTTCTTTTGGGGCGGCATGAAAAAGGACGTGGCAGATTTCGTTTCTAAGTGCATGACCTGCCAACGGGTCAAGGCGGAACAGAAGAAGCCTGGAGGACTACTTCATCCTATAGAGGTCCCACAGTGGAAGTGGGATAGCATTTCAATGGACTTCATTGATGGACTACCTAGGTCGAGAAGAGGCAATACTAGCATTTGGGTAATAGTGGATAGGCTTACTAAAAGCGCCCACTTTATACCCGTTAAAAGTAGAAGGACTGCCTCATCTCTAGCATCTCTTTATCTCAAGGAAATAGTTCGACTCCATGGGATACCCTCCAGCATTGTTAGTGACCGAGACCCTATCTCCACAAGCGAGTTTTGGCGGAGTCTGCAAGAAGCTGTAGGCACACAGTTATGTTTGAGCATGGCCTATCACCCCCAAACCAATGGACAGACGGAAAGGGTGAATAGATTTTTAGAGGATCTTTTGAGATTTTGCGTTCTTGACTTTGGAGGGACTTGGGAGGATCACCTTCCTTTAGTGGAATTTTCCTACAACAACAGCTACTAAGCTACCATCGGTATGGCGCCCTTCGAAGCCTTGTATGGAAGACCGTGCAAATCACCAACTTGTTTGTGGGAGTCTACAGATAAGCTGATACTTGGGCCAGACATGATTCGAGAGACTTCAGAGAAAGTGGACTTGATACGGAGAAGGATGAAGACAGCCCAAGACAGACAAAAATCCTACGCCGACAAAAGAAGGACCGACCTTGAGTTTGAGGTTGGGGACATGGTTTTCCTTAAGGTATCTCCTTTAAGGAACGTCGTTCGCTTTGGATCCATAGGAAAGTTAGCACCAAGATTTGTAGGGACGTTTCCTATCATCGAGAAGGTTGGGAAGATGGCCTATAGATTAGAGCTACCCAAGAGACTGGCCGGAGTTCACAACGTCTTTCATGTTTCTCACCTACGGAAGTGTTTGCATGAGTCTGCGGAAGTGGTGGAACCTAGCATTCTAGAAGAAGCCGAAGTGGAACGTGAAGCAACTGTGAGGAGAGTTCCAACCCGCATCTTAGGAACTGAAGTGAAAAAGCTATGCAACCACGAAGTCAAACTCGTTAAAGTTCAGTGGAGCCACGCCGAGGAAGACACGACTTGGGAAACTGAGGACAGAATACGCGCTGCCTACCATTTTCTTTTTCAGGGTACATTTTTGATCTCTCTTTTTCCTTAAGTTATGCCTTATCTATCTTTTTAGGTATATCTTCTCGGTCCTTTTCCTAACTCCTTAGGTAGAAAACAAATGGATGCAAACATGTATTTGAAAACATGTTATGGATGATGGCTGCAAATGGTTGCTAGTGGTTGCTCGTGGATGCATACACACACACCCTGGGTTTTAGATCGGCTCAGTCAGTTCATACTGCATATGCATATATGTATTCTCATTTGTATATGGTTGAAACTTGATATGCTGTCATATGGTTGTCGCATTTGTATGAATAAGTGGTGCACTCATGTAGAATTATGAGTGGGAAAAATTTGCATACATAATGGATTCATGACACTACCATGATACACATTAAGTAGGTCAACTGAATCAGTAGACCGCCTGATTTCTGCATTAGATAAGAACATGTACACACACTATGCATATGACCATGAAGCATTAGAAGTCTTTTAAGGACAGTGGACGCCTGTGTTTGTTGGTTGAGTAGATGGACGGTTGGATGGTAGGATATACATTCTTCCTAACCTGAAGATTTCGGGGACGAAATCCTTTTAAGGGGGAGAGAATGTAACACCCCGTGAATTCTTTAACATTAAGCTTCAAAAATTAAAGTGTAATTAATTCTAAATGAAAGAATTAAGGGAAACGGGTTACGCCATTGCGTTCGTCTCAGAATTCTGCTTGAGATAGAGTCCGAGTTTGCGTGAATCGGACTCCGTATGAAGGAGTTATGACCTTCGGAAGTTTCAGAATAAAATTTAAAATTCAAACAGCTCGGTTTCAAATTCGAAATTCGAAAAACAGGATCAAAATGGGCTGGGCGGGAAAATTCCCGCCCAGGGACCAGGTCGACCATAGGGTCGACCATGGTGTCGACTTGGTCACCCCAGGTCAACCATAGTGTCGACCTAGGTGTCAACCTGCCAGTCGACCTACCTGGTCGACCTGGCTGGCTGGGTCTGGCTCTGGCTCTGGCTCGAATTTCTGTGGCTCGGTGTGTCATTAGGGCTGACATGTCACCTCTTGATTGGCTCTTTGAACTTTGTATGGTCTAGATTCCTCCTGTCTTCATCTGACGGCTCAGAACAATTTAAAAATCTATAAATACACCCTAGGTCTCAACTAAAATTCACACAAAAAAATAAGATGGGAGTCATCATGCTGCCAGGAAGGAATTGAGCATAGCCGTCAAGAGAGAGGAGCTTAGAGACGAATCAAATTAAGAAGAAGACTAAAGCTTAATCAAATTAATCAACGCAACGTTAATCTACCCAAAGGAACGCATCTCAATTTCAGAATTCAGAATCTAGAATTCAAGATTCTGCATTCGTTGTAAGTATAGTGACCTTTCAGAATATGAATAAAAACTGTGATGTGATTCGATGTAAATGAAAACAGAATTGTGTTATTGTATGATAATGATATAAATTCTGTGTATTGTAATGATTTTGTCATGACTTGTGTATTGGTATTTGTGGCCTAAATTGATTGATGCAAGCCTATTGAACAATTGTATATAAAAACAATGGCACTTGCAAGTTTGTGGCAAAAACTGTAATTTGATCCCTTTATGTTTATGTCTATGGCATGGACTATATACATTCTCTAAGTCTAAATTAAGGCTTATGTAAACATGTTCTAGATTTGAGACCTTTTATGCCTACATGAACCAAAACCGATGAACACATTCTTATGCTTATTTGCTAGTATAATTGGATCTATACTAAGTACCGTTTGGATTACATAAACTATGCAAGTTTCATGTTGAATTAGGCTACATGGTTAGTTGTTAAAATTGTACATTTTGGTGATTATACAACATGTTAGTTTTGTTGTTGACATTATGCCAAGTTAAACATGTTTAAACCCAAGTTTGTATAAGCCTAAACTATGCCATTTCATATGTCACCTACTTAGTTATACTTTGATTTGAATGCAAGTTCACATGACCCATAATTTATGTTCGCATCGCTAAATTGCAAGTTCATGCGCCACACACCTTTATGTATTGTAAAATATTACATGTTCTTGATTTCCCCTTTTCTCACGTTTGTAAAGTTGGGTTGAATTGTGTCGAGCCCAACATTTGTAATAATGTTGCGAACGTACAAACGGGGGTAATAACGTTAGGTGTAAAACATGAAAAATATATGTTGCCATGTTTGGATCTTGCCAACGACAATGACATTTAAGCGGCATGAATTGTTATACCCAAGAATAAAGGACATGACATTTACATATAAGTGAGAAGTGATAAAATATGTAAATTTAGAAAACACGGTATGCTTAACCCGAGGTTGGATTGAGTTGTGACGTAAACCTGCCCGGACCCGCCCGGCTGTCCAGTAGTCACAACAATACCTATCCAATGTGGGTGGTTAAGCATTGAGCCCAATAAGGACCCGAGGTTAGACTGAGCTACGGTGTAAACCTGCCCGGAACCGACTGGCACATCCAGTAACCGTAGCAATATCTGTTTAATGTGAGTGGTCAGGTGCTTTAAGAGGCTAAGGACAGATGATAGGGTTAAGTCAACTATAAACACTTAACCAAATTCAACATGTTAACAAGAATTGATGGGTGAGGTTAGGTAAATACAGACACTTAACCATTTAACTTGTTTGACTAGAAAACCCTAGTAATGAGGGACCCGTTTCAGCAGTAACCCAAGTTAGGTATCATGGTACCCTGAAACTAGGCAGGGTGGGGCACGATTACTAGGCTGATTGTAAGCGGTCGAAGTGACGGCGGTGGGTGCAACAATGTAGGTTCTAACAGAGTGCAGGCGTGCACACACTTCGGAGCAGACAAACAGGGCACTGGGGCCCCCCGTAGTATAACCTATGCCTTCTAGAATTGTGTCGGGGGCCGCCACCATGGGTCTTGATACACCCTATGGTGGGACCAGCATAGGTATCTACAATTCTTGGGGGCAGTATGACACATGTTTATGCGAGTAGGAGCCGATCTTTAGAAAATGGGGATCACATCACCCTCAGCATGGGGTGCCAGTTAGAATAAGCTCAAGTAGGTGCAGAGATATAGTGTGGGTGCGATAGTACATTCGATTCTAAACTACACTCCCTTAGCTTGTAATACTTGCCTGTTTTCAGTTTATATCTATCATGCCCTTTTTCTTATTCACATACTGAAGAGTTACTAGATTTACTCAGGCTTTATGCCTGACTCTATTTTCTTTTCTTTCGTCCCCCCCCTCCCGGGTCCGCAGGGAGGAAACAACCCAGCTTAGTACTCTTTTGCAAGCTTCAAGGCCGTAGACGTACGGTTTGGATCTCTTTTGCTTGGATCATGGCTTTGGATATCACTATGGGGATTTTTGTTACTGTATTTATGTTTTATGCTTCTTTAATAATCAAGACAGTAATGAGGTTTTAATGTTGGAAGTATTTTGAGACAATTATGGAAATCGTTTGTTTGAACACATATTGATGAAATAAAAGTCTGTTTGGTTTCCGCTGTTTAAAATATGTGTATTTATATCTATCTTGTGTTTATCTGTTTCTTTTACTTATAAACCTCCACCAAAGTTAAGGCATTCCCTTTGTGAGTGACCTTAACGGAGGTGGGGTGTTTCAGTTTCAAATTTAAAGATTTCAGCTCAGGAAAGAGGAGAGGCACATGAAGATGCATAAACAAGATCAAGTCAGCTAGAGTGATGAGTGTTGTAGCGGTGTGGCAATGTAAAATTGATTATGTAATGTATTGAATTGTGCATGGGAAATATGAATGTAAAATAGTTGGAGTCAGAAATTTGTGTTATTTCATATGTTTAAATAAAATATTTAATTAAATAAAAATACCGTTTGAATATTAAATTCTGTGCAATAGTATTTCTTTTAATAAATATTTATTTCTGTATATGAGATGAGAAAACAACATAAATAAGCCATCATAGACATCAGTATAAAGCCATCATAGACATCAGTCAAAAGCTTATATAGCAAAAAAAAAAAAACTTATTACAACGGTAAGTTAATTAATTTATGATGTCATAAAGCTGCTTTGACATCATCTTTTAACTGATGTAAAAAAAGGTACTTTAGACATCATCGACAAAGACATCCCACCAGAAAAATGAAGACATCGTTTTTTAGCCGATGTCTATGTGAAGTTTTCTTGTAATGTTATGTTCATGTGGTTTATATTGAATTCAAGTTTCTAAATGTTTTAACTAGCATCTATTTTTTAATTAAATTTTAGCAACCAAGGTCTAATTAGGGGTGGACGCGGTTCGATCTGGTGCGGTTTGGAGTCCAAACCGTTTCCACACCTCATCAAACGGTTAATCAAAAATACAAACCGTTATACTACCCATTCAAAAGGTTCGGTTTTGGTATGGTTTTAGCGTAATACAGCCCGGTGTTTTTAATCCGAATTAAATATGAAATAAGAGAATTGCTTCCATCAACAATCAATTTACGATTGCGTATTGTTGTGTCACTTAGAGAGTAAAAAACACAGTGTTGTCCTGAATTGAAAGAGTATTTACTACTGCATGAATACTTCAGTTTTACAATTAATGAAAAGTGAATTTGTTTTAATACATCAACCAAACATTAACGTTAATCAATGCATAAACATACGCTAAAAGTAGTGTATATATCATTAAAACAAAAAATCTAGATAGAAGTTAGTTATATTTTTGTCATGACATTACCAATATAGGTATGTGGTTCGGTCCAGTTTAAAATGGTTGGGTCAGCAGTCCAAACCGCAACCAAACCGTATCGTTGCGAGTCAGTTCGGTTTGGGGTATTTGCTTAAGAGAGAGGATTCGGTCCGGTTTTCAACATCGTTTTTTACGGTTCAATCTGGATGTTTTTCGCATTGCGGTGCGGTTTATGCCCACCTCTAGGTTTAATTGATGCTGTAGAAAAAGAATGGATCACACACTATAGTCAACAATGCAATCCAATCTTACTACGTGTAATACTTATTTTAGTTTAAATATAATGAACACGTGGTCCTAATACGAAGAAATTTATTTAAATAATATTATTGATTAAGAAATTTATATTACTGTGCTGTTACGAGACTGAATTTTGAGCTTGAATAGCACACATAATGCAACAATTGGCATACATTTGTTAGAAGAGAAAGGATGTGAAACAGAACATCTACAATTTTTCCCCATAAAATCCCGATAGCTCAAACCCTACACCTGCTACTTCTGGCAGAAGCGAAGCTAGATCAGCTAACTTTTCTGAGTTGTCTCTTATCAGGTAACTAATATTTTTTTTCAAAATGTTTTATTCTTTATTTCAAGAACCACTCTACACTTGTATAGCTAACTGGATTTACTTAGTTTTGTGAGGTACCTCTTGGTTAAGTTTGAATTACGAGGATCAGTGAGCTTTAATTTTGTCCAATTTTAGTTATAACATAATGACAGGGAATATGGGTGCAAGTTCCCTTTTTTAATTTTTATGTTAGGGATATTTGTACCTCTCAGTGCGCTATTTTACTGAATTGCACATTTTTACATAATGACAGGGATATTTGTACCTAGTAATTTAGGTTAATTATATCCAAAAAAACACCCTTAGGAATTCTCAGCGTTTGCATTGTAACTACTTGAGATGGACCATTTGCCGCTTAGGTTAGTTATAACCGTGTACATATATATATGTACGCATGAATCGCATAAATATGATTTTCGTATATTTGTGTATTTCTTATCTATTTACTAGCTAAACTGTTATACGAACATCAATTTCATTTCATTACGTCATATCATATTCTTACGTGGCATGTTCACTATCTCAAGAAAATTACGATTTTGTTCAGGTAAACTTGTTGCTAACAATTGATACTTGAGTTGTTATTTCGTACCAACTCATAGAAGCTGTCTTTCGTTATCTAATGTGTATGTGTGTTTGACATCATCATTACACTATCAATGTTGGCCTAGTTCTCTGGCTTTAGTTGTTGTGAATCACTACTAGCCCCGTTCCTTTTTCTAATAGTTAACTAATTTATTTGTTATTATTATGCAGCATACTGTGTAGTCGCACTGGATTCTGCGGGTAGACAATTGCCCATTGTCTTCGTTGAATGGGTCAGGGATGACTTCATTAAAAAATACAGTGGTGGCAAAGTAGCAACCGCTATACCATTATCACACCATTATCAAAAAAATTGTTAACCACTGCATGTTACTTATTAAAATTAATTATTACGCAAATCATTATATACCATTAATTATTACCAAACTAATGCAATAAAATACGTCAGTATATATTGGTAGGCCAATGATCATCAGTTATGTTAGCATATTAATAGAACCATATAATGCCTTGTTAAATTTGGAGGTCTGTCTATTTTTAGGCTCTAGACCATGGGGAGAAAATCAAGCTTCTTGTTGACAAAACAGAAAATCTTCGATCTCAGGTTTACCATGCACTTTTAATTTGAATACTAAATACTACAGTAGTAATTAATAATAATTGTATAGTAATAATAATGCAATATACGTGCACAAGACTTTAGGACAACGAGGACACAAATGAGGAGGAAGATGTGTTCCTAAACATGAAGATAAAATGTTCAGGCCCAGGCTGAAAATGGTGCTTAACAAATCCACTTTTAGAATTGAATGTGAGTTAATCCTTATATAATTTCTCTCCTAATATCAGTTTTTTATTTGCATACTTCACCATGCTCTTTGGCTGTTATACCCAATTGTTGTATATCTTGGTCTTTATATTGGTTCTTCATGTTGCACTCTGTGGTGCATCTGCACCGCTGCAGTGGTGCAGTGCACTGGTATTGCACATTTGCACACAACAGTGGTGCAGATGCACATCATAGTGGTGTTGTTGCACCACTGCAGCAGTTGCTCCACAAAGTGTTGCTGCATCACAGTGCAACAACACCACTCTATGGTGCAACTACTGCAGTGGTGCAAATACTACAGTGGTGCAACTACTGCAATGGTGCATCTGCTGCACTGTTGTGTGCAAATGCACTATATTGGTGCACTGCACCACACAAAGAAATGTGATTTTATGTATAATTTTGTGCACTGCACCACAAGAAGTTTATTCTCGAACATTTCGAATGAGTTCCAGACGTCTATGAATGGTTGGAGCGCAGATGTCTGGTTTCGAGCATGTGCATATCCGAGAATAATTCAAGACGTTTGGTTTGGGAACCAGACGTCTGCATCATGCCAGAATAGTTTTCTATTTATTTGTCGATTTCACTTTACAATGGAGTTAAAAAAAGTTCAAATAAAGTAAAGTTCTAGTGCAAAAGTCTGTCACCTGAAGATTTTGTTTCAAAAAATGCTTCTAGTTAAAATTTAATGTGATTTATTTTTGTATTCTTTTATGTTGAAGAATGTGTTCATGTCAGCAGTCTGCGTCTATATATGAAATCATAATTCAGTGTGACAGGTGTCGTAAGTGATAAAAATTTCAACCCTTAGTATAGATTGACCAAAATTTTAAGGATCTATGTTTTGTCTTTGGATAGGGATGATGCCAATTTTTTCCATGATAACATGTTCATTTAATCTTTGTTGAGCCTCGTGCACTTCTTTTACAAGTAAAATATGTTAACTTTAAATTTATATATGATCACTAACCGTTACATTTCATCCTTGTAGGTAGGTGAAAAATGTTGATGCAAAAAATGCACAATATCATGTGTTCAAGTTTTTGAAGTTTATTTTGGCATTGTGTAGTAAGTACATTTTGTCTAATATTTAGTGCGCACTTATTTTTAGGTACTGTGACTTTGTCTAATGTTGTACATTTAATTTATAAGTACCATCTTTGTTTATAAACCTATGTAAACTTTGTATACGAATTGTGTTTAACTTAACTAATGAGAGTGATTACTAGTTGTGTTTTTATATGATAGTTTTTCGTTTGATTTGCATTTGTAATGCACTTGAAATATGATAAAACTACAGTTCAGGGTAATGATATGTGTGCAAATGTAATAATGGTACAACATGATATAGATGCTTTAAAATTAGTACCAACAAACGACAACGTTTAAAAGTGGTTTAAGAAAGTGTGAATGTGTGCATTTTTGACAACAAATATTAAACGCTGTCAAAAATATAAAACAACAACAAAGAAACACTGTACATTAAGTATTAACAGCTCAGGTAAAACGCTATAGAAAATTGAAGTTGACAACATTTTTGAAACAATAAAAAACATTGTAGTTTGTTAATTTTCTGTAGCGTTTTAAAATGTATTGTGATATTTCTAGGACCTATAACAACTTGTCGGTAGCCAGCGTTCATCAAAACGTTGTTAAAGGTTTTCACAACCCTTTTGGCCTTTGATATTGCTGCAATGAGTTTGCTTTTCTTGATTTCTTGATATTTCTTTCAGAACCCTCTCCCCTATGATGGGTTTACCTTCTAGGGATTTCCTAGGGTGCTTTGTTAGGCTAAAGAGAGAATATAACGAGAAGACTTTGCTTATTAAATCTTCAAAATTGGCAAGATATTGCTTTGTTAACAGATCTTGAAAAGATTTACACTCAATGTCCTCGACTTCGCTTTGATTTTCTAGGTGAAGAGAAGGACGAGCTCTTAAAAGAGGTTCGAACATATCATTCGAAACTAACTTGGGGTGATGATAATCCTCTGATTGGAAAATGGGATTATTACAGATGTCCTCCTGCTATACCCTTGAAGAATTTGAAGAACCCTTTGACTTCACACCTTCTCTCTCTTCTAATTCTTTGAGAAGATTTAAGAAAGATCTTTCTTACCCCAAAAATTATTCAAATAACTTGTAATCATGCTTTCAAAGACTTGTTCACTGAAGTATTAGAGTTCTTGTACCAATCATTGCGTTGTTGTAATGACCTACCATTTCAAACGATTCAAATCGACAATAATCCACATATGTCTGACTTGAATTGCTCAAAATAGTGAATTGTTATATAAATTGGCAATGCTTAGCATATACAACAATTAAATCAACCACAGAATTACATATCATAGACACGAAGTATTACAACATTTGCAGCGGAATAAACAACAAAGTAGTTCATGAAGCTACTAGAAATAAACAAAGTCTCAAAACAAATACATAAGAGAGGTCCAAAATAGCAAAGTTGCTAACAAAATAAATTTAAGTCTAAACGGAAATAACTAAATAACAAAAAACTGAATAAATAAATATCCAGCGAACTTTATGGCTTCAGCTCCAAGAAGAATTCCTAAAGCTGCAACTCTCAGGTTGACCCAAGAGTAAAGTAAAAACAAAACACTCGAGTCAGGACAAACATCCTCATGTAAGTAAACAAACTCAAGTGAAATGTCAACTGAAATGCAAAGTAACTTAAAGGATGTTGGGATCACCATCCTCCAAGGATCCGTTAAATTATTTACTACATAATAGAATACATTACATACGATAATGTCTATCAGTAAGATAAAGTATCAAAATAGTGTAAGCGGGATTACCATATTACCCTTACACCGTTTATATATATATATTCCTGTAGTCTATACAATACTGTAAGCCCCTCCAAATCGACGAGATACTCAGGGAGCACTCCATAGGTACGGTTCAAAACAAATTCGTAATAGGCTCGTTCAGGATAAATATGACAAGCCATGCGAGGCAATACCCAGGGTAGGAATCTATCATTTACAGAACTGGACTGGTGGTGACGCATAGTCGCAACTACCGCCCACCTCGAGCACACTTCGAATCAAAGGTGCGCAACAAATCGATCACAAAAGTAATAGAATGGGTTCGAAGAAGCATGTTCGATAAGGGGTATGACCCCATTGGTCTCGGTATAGCTCCTATTTTAGTCATTTTAATTATGACCCGAAGGTCAAGGAAATCTATCATCGTTCTCTTTCTTCAATCCAGTAATCGCCTCCAAATCATCCTACTTCATTCTGGAACTCCACCGCGTACACAGTTGTTAAAGTGATTTTCGGTATTGGCAAAGAGTATGACAATAGCCGATCCCGGTCTCTTTAACAACTAATCGTTTACACTTTCACACCATGATCAATATTTTATAAATCGCTTTATAAAATCATTTATACAATATCTCAAATTTAAAATAATTTTAGAATCATATGTATACTAAGTTAAAATTTATTAGATAAAATATTTGTTAAAATACTAAAAATCTTGTTATTTTCCTTAAAATCCCTTGAAAAATAAATTCTTTAAGACAAATCTAGATTTGAATAAAAACTGGTGTTAGACAACTTCTTAAAATACATACATATAATTTTAACTTTTATTAAATTTACTCAACGTGTAAAATCTTAAATCCAAAATAATTTATAAGTTAAACATTTTATAAACTTTAGAAATCATTTTAAAATATACCAATGGTATCCGTATAATATTTTCTACCTAGGTCAAGTAGTCCGAATATATATCATTTCAATCCATCATCTACGAATCCCGGGTGTGTATCATTTCAACCCGCATCCCAAATCGATTCAGTTTTGTCCTTAAATCTATACGGTGATTCGGGTATATATCATTTCAACCTACAATGATTTTCTAAGCTATAGGGAACTTGCAGTGTGAATTTCAGCAATTAAATTAGCATAGAACAATGTCAATCATCTAGTTAACATAATATCATTTCAATCCATGTGTGTGTCTGTAACACCCCGTAATTCTGTTAATATTAATATTCACAAATTAAAGAATAACTAATCTCAGACGTGAGAATTGTGGGAAACGGGTTGCGCCATTGTGTTCGTCTCGGAATTCTGGTTGAAATAGAGTCCGAGTTTCGTGAATTGGACTTCGTATGAAGAAGTTATGGCCATCGGAAGTTTCAGAAAATTCAAAACAGATTTCAGAAAATTTAAAATTCAAAATTCGAAGTCAAACAGGCTAGGCGGGAAATTTCCCGCCCAGCACCCAGGTCGACTGGGGAGTCGACACCCCAGGGACCAGGTCGACTGCGCAGTCGACCTGGGTGTCGACCTGGTCAGGTCGGCTAGGGTTTGGCTGAGCCCAATCTTGAGCTGCTGATGTGTCTTTAGGGCTGAGTTGGCAAATTTAACGGTTCAGTTTAGTTCTGAGTTGATCTGACGGTCTAAATAAATCCTAAACTCTATAAATACCTAGGTAGTCTCTCACTCTAACTCACATGAAAAATAGAATAGCCACCGTCATGCCATCACCATGGAACTCAGTGTAGCCGCCGCTAACTAAGAAGGAAGAAAGCTAATCAAAACCCTAATTCTACTCAACTCTAAAGCAAATCAAGACTCTCTTTCTCTTCTAATTGTGAGTATGATGATCTTAAAAAGATTATTATTATTAAACTAATTAGATTAAGTTATGAATGGATTATAAGTGAATGATGTGAATTGTCATATATGTTGTTGTAAACCTTATGCTATCATGTATGTTGTAAATCCTATGTTATGTGGTGATGATATCCTATATGTTATAAATCATGCTATGATGATATTATATAGGTTGTAATTTTCTATGCTAAATTGTGATAAATCATACATGTTATAAAGTCATGATGTTATTATCTATGTTAATTAGTTCATGCTAATCAAATCATAATGTTGATATTATCTGGGCTATGTTGATTTATATGACAAATCATGTATGCAAGTTTAGATTGATTAGTAAAGATTATGAACATATGCCATGACATCTATTTATATCTATAATTATGCTATGACATGGGTGAGTTCTATGTGTTAGATGCTAGTTCACACCATCATTATGTTGCATAAAACCCCATATGCAAGTTTATACATGAATTTGGGTTATGATCATATCATTTAAATTGTGACATTTAACCAAACAAGTTGACACCTTTAGATCCATAACATGTGTAGTTTTATGCAAGTTTCACCCCTGTTATGATTAGATCTATTTTATTTGTCTATATGTTGTGATAATTTATCTTTGTGCTATAAGTTAGACTATTCGAGTCTAACGTATATTTTGCGTTGAATAAGCGAACGTATAACGTGGGGTAGGGGTAATATTAAGGATTTAATATTGAGAAATTGGGGTGCAATTGATATGATTTTGCATGCCATAAGTGGATGGCCATAATTGATTCAATTATGGACATCATTAAAATTGGAATTAATTAATAATTTTAATAGGGAATTATTAAAACTGGGGTAAGAGATTATAAGTGATAATCAATGCTTAGGACACGAGGTTGGACTCGTTTGAGACGTAAACATGCCCGGACCCGCCCGGCAAATCCAGTAGTCACAAATGTCAGCCCAATGTGAGAGGTCCTAGGCCCAAATTAAAGCATAACAGTTGTAAAGACACGAGGTTAGACTCTTTTATGGTGTAAGACTGCCCGGACCCGCCCGGCAAATCCAGTTGCCATAAATGCCAGTCTAATGTGAGAGGTCTTTATGAGGTTATGGCCTGAATGAATTAAGAAATACTTAACCAGATAAACATGTAAGGTGGGACATGGGGGTTAAGTAGGTGCCTTGGGTGGCATGAGGAATCTAGTGGTTGCCTTTAGTGGCATTTGAAATACGATTAGTAAGACTTAACCAAACACACATGTAAATGGACATGACTAAGAAGAGGGTTAAGTGGGATATACTAGTGGGGACAAGCTTAGGTGGATAGCTTGTGGGGGCCCATTTCAACCAGTATCCCAAACGTATCTTTGTGGGCTCGACCCAAGTCGAGGACAGGACACGCATACTGGGCTTGACTATAAGAGGCCAAACGGGTTAGCGGTGGCAACGCAAGTCCAACGGGTTTCATATGCGTGTGTGGACCCGGGATGGTAGGTAAGACGTTGTTGCATCGTGTAGGTATAAGCCGTGCACTCTTTAGCTATATCGGGTTGCCACTTTAGGGTAGTGATACACCCCACTATGGGGCCAGCACGGGTATCTACGAGTAGGGAGCCGATCGAAAGTGGGTAGTGGGGTACACCTAGCGGAGATAGGGGCAGGCGACACCTATGTAGTCAGCTAGGGGTACGCAAGGCTATTTATATAATTTCTAAGTGAAGCAAGTGGGATCAACTTTGAGGGTGACTGGTGTGGGGCAGTGTAGTAATTATTCGTTAGTAATTAGGTGTGCCTTTAACGTTATCTGTATCTGCTCTTCCATACCAAATAGTTCATAGACATTTCCTTGTTTTCCAGCTTATGCCTTAGTCTAGTTATTTTGATAATAGTATTGTTAGAATTATCATACTCGCCAGACTTTATGTCTGACCCCCTCTATTTCTATCCTTTTCCCCCTCCAGGTCCTCAGGGTGGGCCCAGCTCTAGTGGAGTTTGATTGGATTGCTTTATCTCTCTTTTGGAAAGCTTGGACCATTGAAGTAAAGTCCAGCTTGTTATCTTCTTTAACGGCTATTTATGTAATGGGGTTATGTATTTTGTTTTATCAAGATGGATATTGTACTTGACTCTGATTTATGGTTTTATGATGTAACAAACATGTTTAATTTCCGCTGCAATAAAATAAAGTTTTAGATTTCCAAGTACTACTTATTATATGTCTTGTTGTAATTTTTCTGTTCTATATTCACTTAAAACCTCCATGGAAGTTAATGCATTCCCTTTGTGAGTGACATTAATGGACGTGGGGGTGTTACACGTGGTATCAGAGCTTAAGGTTACCAGAAAAGATATTTTTTTTAGAAAAACTATTTTTCTAGAGTATTTTTGGAAGAAGTGTTTTCAAAACATGTCTTAATGAGTGATTTTAAGAGGAAAGTTTTTAAGAAAAACATAATCCCCAATAGCCATATCCTTATCTTTCGAATTCTCCATTTTGAATCTTTCCTTTTTCGTTTCAGCATGGCTGAAGATCTTAACCTTCCGGATGGTGTAACGATACCAGGATGGTATAGGAGGTTATTAGAGGCTAGGGCCGCTGCAGGTCCAGCCAATGTTCCTCCACCACCAGTTGCACCCGTTCCTCCTCCTCGCGCTGATACTTTTGCAACGACGTGCAAGGAATTTAAGGCTATGGGTGGAAAACCTTTTCTAGGGTCAGAAACGTTTGTGGAAGCTAGAGATTGGCTTAAGGAGGTGGAAGAATTGCTAGAAATCTTTGAAGTAGAAGAAGGGAGGAAAGTCAAATTAGCAGCTTGGTTAATGAAGGGAGAGGCCTCGTTTTGGTGGGAGGTCACTAATGGGGAGCGTCCTGTTGATTCTTGGGCGGATTTCAGGCGTAGGTTTAAGGCAAAGTTTCTCTCAACGGCAGAAGAGAATCTATATATGGAAAGGTTCTTGACATTGAAGCAAGGAAGCTCGTCAGTGAAAGAATATGTCAACAAATTTAATCAGTTAGCAAGGTTTGGCTTGGACTTAGTGAACACGCCGTAGAAGAAGGCTCTGAGGTTCGTTAATGGATTGAATGAGCCGTTGCAAGGGTTGGCTATGACCCACATCCCTATGGGGGCCACCTTTGAGAAGCTAGTAGACATGGCACTCATGCACGAGGAGAAAGACGCTAATGCTAATAAGGCACCCGAGAAGAAAGGGGATCAGAAGAAACCACAACAACAAAACAAGAAGGGTGGTAAAAACAATAATGGCAAGGGAAAGAAGAAATGCTTTAACTGTGGGACACCAGGCCATCTCAGCAAGGATTGCAGAAAGAAAAAGAAGACTGGCTGTTTTCACTGTGGTGAAGCGGGACATCTAGTAAAGGACTGCCCAAAGAAGGGGCAGAGGTCAGGGTCTACCTCGGGAGGACAGGTGCAGGCTCTTATGGCACCAGGGCAGGCAAGGGGACAAGCTCAGGCTCTCGCGGTCCCATCGCTGCAAGAACGAGGTAGAACCATTTCTGTTGAAAGCTTAGTTTTTCTGTTTGATCATCCTGTCCGTACCTTATTCGATTCGGGCGCATCGAATTCGTTTATCTCTACATCATTAGTTGAATCACTGCACTTAAACACCAGTTTAGTAGAGGATCCCTTAGTTGTTTCGAATCCAATTGGGGGCTCAGCTTATTTGTCCATGATGTGTTTGGATTTGAAAATTTCTATACTTAGCGTTGAGTTTAGATGTGATGCTTATGTTTTGGGCTTCACGGGCTATGGGCTAATTTTAGGAATGGATTGGTTATCCAGAAATGGGGCCGTTCTTGATTGTGAAAGGAGAGTAGTTAGGCTCATGACTCGCCTTGGTAACGCTCTCGAAATCTTTTGTAATCCCATAAATTCTGTTATGCTAAGTTATCTAGAATCGCTTGACGCGTCTGTGGAGAATCTACGATCTGTCAGAGTGGTCCGAGAATACTCGGATGTGTTTGAGGAGGTGAATGGCTTGCCTCCGAAGCGGGAGATAGATTTTTGAATATATCTTGTGGATAATGCAAAACCAGTATCTTTGCCGGTACGCCACGTGGCTCCTCGTTAAAGGAGGGAACTCAATAAGCAAGTGAAGGAGTTGCTTGAGAAGGAGTTTATAAGACGAAGTATATCGGAGTGGGGTGCTCCAGTAGTATTTGCCACGAAGGCGGATGGGTCCCTTAGACTTTGTGTGGACTATAGAGAACTTAATAAGCTTACTAAGAAGAATAGACACCCACTGCCGAGGATTGACGATCTCTTCGATCAATTAGTTGGCGCCTCAGTGTTTTCGCAGTTGGACTTAGCCACTGGTTTCCATCAGTTGAGAGTGGCTGAGGATAGCATTGACAAGACTGCCTTTAGGACTCCGGACGGTTTCTATGAATGGCTAGTGATGCCCTTCGGTTTGACAAACGCACCCGCATACTTCGTTGATTTGATGAGTAGGGTGTTTAGGGAGTACCTTAATAAATTCGTGGTGGTCTTTGTAGACGACATCTTGATCTTTTCTAAGGATGAAGAAGAGCATGCCCTACATCTTAGGGAAGTGTTGGAGACCCTACGAGCGCATAACCTTAAAGCTAAATTTTCTAAGTGTCACTTCTGGAGGAAGGAAGTACGATTCTTAGGGCACGTGGTTTCCAAAGAAGGGATAGCTATGGATCCCGCGAAGGTGGTGGCCATCCAAGATTGGAAGGTCCCTAAAAATTCTACCGAAGTAAGAAGTTCCTTGGGGTTGGCTGGCTACTATAGGAAGTTTATCAAAGACTTCGCAAAGATATCAGCTCCATTAACACGCTTGACGAAGAAGAACCTAGTTTTCACATGGGACGTAGATTATGATGATGCGTTCCAACGTTTGAAGAGAGCTTTGACCTCAACTCCAGTCTTAGTGCTGCTAGACGGGAGTAAGCCATTTACTGTTTATACCGATGCTTGTGTGACAGGACTAGGCGCAGTCTTAATGCAAGAGGGAAGGGTAATAGCCTATGGTGGAAGGCAGTTAATGGTGCATGAGAAGAATTACCCCACACATGACCTAGAGTTGGCCGCTATTGTTTTTGCGCTTAAGTCTTGGCATCATTATCTTCTTGGCGAGAAATTCGAATTATTCACTGACCACAAATCTTTAAAATACTTGTTCTCTCAGAAGGACTTGAACTTAAGGCAGCAAAGGTGGATGGAGTTCTTAGTGTCCTACGACTTCGAAATAGCATATACCCCTGGCAAGGGTAACGTGGTGGCAGACGCCTTAAGTAGGAAAAGGTTGTCCTTGAGTCCGTTGTTTGTTGAGCGGCGAAGCTTAGAATTCATTTCAATGTTTGATTTTAGACCTTCCGTTGACTTTGTACCCGGTTTGCTAGCATCCTTGGAGGTCAGACCTACGCTTTTGGGGCGGATTGGTGAGGCACATCGAGACGACCCACAGTTGGTTGAGTTAGTAGAAAAGCTCAGAAGAGGGGAGTCATCAAGCCATCTCCGTAGGTATACCCTAGATGATAAGGGTTGGTTACGTAGGGATAGTAAACTTTGTGTACCTCGAGACGAAGGTTTGAGGAAGGCTATTCTTGACGAATCACATCGTTCGAAGATGACCATTCATCCCGGCGGGGACAAGATGTACAAAGACATGAAGCGAGTTTTCTTTTGGGCCGGTATGAAGAGGGATGTGGCCGAGTATGTCGCTAGATGCTTGGTGTGCCAACAAGTAAAAGCGGAGCAAAAGAAACCCGGTGGGTTGCTTCACCTATTGGAGGTTCCACTATGGAAATGGGAAAGTGTCTCGATGGACTTTGTGGAAGGATTACCAAGATCAAGGAAAGGTAATACGGGGATTTGGGTTATAGTAGACAGACTTACTAAGAGCGCCCATTTTATTCCCGTGAAGAGTAAGAGGACTGCTCCATGGTTAGCTTTTGTATACATCCGAGAGATAGTTCGTTTGCATGGTGTTCCTTCTAGCATAGTAAGCGACCGCGATCCTATCTTCACTAGCGAATTTTGGAAGAGCTTACAAGAAGCGATAGGGCATCAGTTATGTTTGAGCACCGCATATCATCCTCAGACGGACGGCCAAACCGAGAGGGTGAATCGCATTCTAGAGGATCTTTTGAGGCTATGTATCCTAGACTTTGGGGGTACATGGGAAGAGCATCTTCCGTTGGTAGAGTTCGCATATAATAATAGCTTTCAGTCCAGCATTTGCATGGCACCTTTCGAAGCTCTTTATGGACAACCTTGTCGTTCACCTACATGTTGGTGGGAATCTACGGATAAGATCTTACTTGGGCCCGATATGATTAGAGAGACTTCGGAGAAGACCGACTTGATTCGAAGGAGGATGAAAGCAGCGCAAGATAGGCAGAAATCTTATGCGGATAAGAGGAGGACAAATCTTGAGTTTGATGTTGGGGACATGGTCTTTATCATAGTGTCTCCATTACGGAACGTTGTTCGCTTTGGGTCCGTTGGGAAATTAGCACCAAGGTTCGTAGGGTCGTTTCCTATTAAGGAGAAGATTGGACATGTGGCGTATAGAGTGGAGTTGCCTGAGAGACTTAGTGGTGTACACGACGTATTCCATGTGTCACATTTGAGGAAGTGCTTGCACGAGACCGCGGAAGTGGTAGAGCCGAACTTGCTTAGAGAGGTGGAGATAGAGCGTGATGCGACGATTCGACGAGCTCCTACATGAATTCTTGGGTCAGAGATTAATAGGCTGAGAAATCGAGAGGTCAGACTAGTCAAAGTACAATGGGGAGATGATGAGAGCAACGCTACTTGGGAGACGGAAGAGAAGATGCGTTCATGATACCCTTTTCTTTTTGAGGGTATGTTCTTTAATTTCTCCTTTATCGCTTAGCTTGTACTTATTTTACCTTTAGAGTATCCTCTCGCTAGTATCCTTGACCTTTAGTTAGGATAATCCTATGGTTGAAACATGTGTTTGAGACATGTTATGTATGATGGATGCAAAGTGGATGCAAGTGTTTGCTAGTGGTTGCTCGTGGATGCATATACACACACTTTAGGCACTAGATCGGCTCAGTCACTTCATACTGCATATAAATGGATGTATTTAGTAAAGTGAATGTATGAGGATTTTTTTTATCATATGGATGCTGCATTCAGATGATGATTGTGCACGCATATAGAGATAATATGTAGCATTAAGGAACTTTTGCATACATAATGGACGCATGGCACTATCATGATTTGCATTAAGGAGGTCAACTGAATCAGTGGACCGCCTGGTTTTGCATTAGATATGGACATATACACACTGTGCATTTAAACATGAAAGCATTAGAAGTCTATAAGGACAATGGATGCCTGTGTTTGATGGTTGAGTAGATGGACGATTGGATGTTAGGATATACATTCTTCTTGACTTGAAGATTGCGAGGTCGAAATCCTTTAAGGAGGGGAGAATGTAACACCCCGTAATTCTATTAATATTAATATTCACAAATTAAAGAATAACTAATCTCAGACATGAGAATTGTGGGAAACGGGTTGCGCCATTGTGTTCGTCTCAGAATTCTGGTTGAAATAGAGTCCGAGTTTGCATGAATTGGACTTCGTATGAAGAAGTTATGGCCATCAGAAGTTTCAGAAAATTCAAAACAGATTTCAGAAAATTCAAAATTCAAAATTCGAAGTCAAACAGGCTAGACGGGAAATTTCCCGCCCAGCACCCAGGTCGACTGGGGAGTCGACTGGGCAGTCGACACCCCAGGGTACCAGGTCGACTGCGCAGTCGACCTGGGTGTCGACCTGGTCAGGTCGGCTAGGGTTTGGCTGAGCCCAATCTTGAGCTGCTGATGTGTCTTTAGGGCTGAGTTGGCAAATTTAACGGTTCAGTTTAGTTCTGAGTTGATCTGACGGTCTAAATAAATCCTAAACTCTATAAATACCTAGGTAGTCTCTCACTCTAACTCACATGAAAAATAGAATAGCCACCGTCATGCCATCACCATGGAACTCAGTGTAGCCGCCGCCAACTAAGAAGGAAGAAAGCTAATCAAAACCCTAATTCTACTCAACTCTAAAGCAAATCAAGACTCTCTTTCTCTTCTAATTGTGAGTATGATAATCTTAACAGGATTATTATTAAACTA
Organism: Allium sativum; assembly: GCA_030737875.1. Classification (NCBI taxonomy): domain Eukaryota; kingdom Viridiplantae; phylum Streptophyta; class Magnoliopsida; order Asparagales; family Amaryllidaceae; genus Allium; species Allium sativum. The sequence goes on from CM060919.1 coordinate 636,920,799, forward strand.
ATTAGATTAAGTTATGAATGGATTATAAGTGAATGATGTGAATTGTCATATATGTTGTTGTAAACCTTATGCTATCATGTATGTTGTAAATCCCATGTTATGTGATGATGATATCCTATATGTTATAAATCATGCTATGATGATATTGTATAGGTTGTAATTTTCTATGCTAAATTGTGATAAATCATACATGTTATAAAGTCATGATGTTATTATCTATGCTAAATAGTTCATGTTAATCAAATCATAATGTTGATATTATCTGGGCTATGTTGATTTATATGACAAATCATGTATGCAAGTTTAGATTGATTAGTAAAGATTATGAACATATGCCATGACATCTATTTATATCTATAATTATGCTATGACATGGGTGAGTTCTATGTGTTAGATGCTAGTTCACACCATCATTATGTTGCATAAAACCCCATATGCAAGTTTATACATGAATTTGGGTTATGATCATATCATTTAAATTGTGACATTTAACCAAACAAGTTGACACCTTTAGATCCATAACATGTGTAGTTTTATGCAAGTTTCACCCCTATTATGATTAGATCTATTTTATTTGTCTATATGTTGTGATAATTTATCTTTGTGCTATGAGTTAGACTATTCGAGTCTAACGTATTATTTGCGTTGAATAAGCGAACGTATAACGTGGGGTAGGGGTAATATTAAGGATTTAATATTGAGAAATTGGGGTGCAATTGATATGATTTTGCATGCCATAAGTGGATGGCCATAATTGAGTCAATTATGGACATCATTAAAATTGGAATTAATTAATAATTTGAATAGGGAATTATTAAAACTGGGGTAAGAGATTATAAGTGATAATCAATGCTTAGGACACGAGGTTGGATTCGTTTGTGACGTAAACATGCCCGGACCCGCCCGGAAAATCTAGTAGTCACAAATGTCAGCCCAATGTGAGAGGTCCTAGGCCCAAATTAAAGCATAACAGTTGTAAAGACACGAGGTTAGACTCTTTTATGGTGTAAGACTGCCCGGACCCGCCCGGCAAATCCAGCTACCATAAATGCCAGTCTAATGTGAGAGGTCTTTATGAGGTTATGGCCTGAATGAATTAAGAAATACTTAACCAGATAAACATGTAAGGTGGGACATGGGGGTTAAGTAGGTGCCTTGGGTGGCATGAGGAATCTAGTGGTTGCCTTTAGTGGCATTTGAAATACGATTAGTAAGACTTAACCAAACACACATGTAAATGGACATGACTAAGAAGAGGGTTAAGTGGGATATACTAGTGGGGACAAGCTTAGGTGGATAGCTTGTGGGGGCCCATTTCAACCAGTATCCCAAACGTATCTTTGTGGGCTCGACCCAAGTCGAGGACGGGACACGCATACTGGGCTTGACTATAAGAGGCCAAACGGGTTAGCGGTGGCAACGCAAGTCCAACGGGTTTCATATGCGTGTGTGGACCCGGGATGGTAGGTAAGACGTTGTTGCATCGTGTAGGTATAAGCCGTGCACTCTTTAGCTGTATCGGGTTGCCACTTTAGGTGAGTGATACACCCCACTATGGGGCCAGCACGGGTATCTACGAGTAGGGAGCCGATCGAAAGTGGGTAGTGGGGTACACCTAGCGGAGATAGGGGCAGGCGGCACCTATGTAGTCAGCTAGGGGTACGCAAGGCTATTTATATAATTTCTAAGTGAAGCAAGTGGGATCAACTTTGAGGGTGACTGGCGTGGTGCAGTGTAGTAATTATTCGTTAGTAATTAGGTGTGCCTTTAACGTTATCTTTATCTGCTCTTCCATACCCAATAGTTCATAGACATTTCCTTGTTTTCCAGCTTATGCCTTAGTCTAGTTATTTTGATAATAGTATTGTTAGAATTATCATACTCGCCAGACTTTATGTCTGACCCCCTCTATTTCTATCCTTTTTCCCCCTTCAGGTCCTCAGGGTGGGCCCAGCTCTAGTGGAGTTTGATTGGATTGCTTTATCTCTCTTTTGGAAAGCTTGGACCGTTGAAGTAAAGTCCAGCTTGTTATCTTCTTTAATGGCTATTTATGTAATGAGGTTATGTATTTTGTTTTATCAAGATGGATATTGCACTTGACTCTGATTTATGGTTTTATGATGTAACAAACATGTTTAATTTCCGTTGCAATAAAACAAAATTTTAGATTTCCAAGTACTACTTATTATCTGTCTTATTGTAATTTTATGTTCTATATTCACTTAAAACCTCCATGGAAGTTAATGCATTCCCTTTGTGAGTGACATTAATTGTAACAACCCGAAAATCTGGGCCAGTTTAAAATTTTTATTTTGGCAATTTTAGCAAATTTTGAATATTTAAAATGAATTATTTTAGATAATATCGACGAGAAATTTATTTTGAATATAATTCGAACGTATATATTTATACGCGTCGTCGTTAGAATATAAATAATTATATATAATTATAAAAGGAATTGAAAATGGCGCGGTAGTTCGATAATTCGATTTCAAACTTCAATTGAATGTACCGGGTGCAAAACAATCCGGATTTTAGTGAAACCAAAAATAATAGGATCTAATTGTGAATATCTTTCCAACGAATCCGAATAATTGAAATTTCATAGCGGGGATCAAAAGATATGTCCAGTTGAAAATTCTGAATAGTCGCTATGGAATTCAGGCCCTTAAAAATGGACATTTTGCAAACGACCTCGGATTTCGACGAAACCAGTTTTGTTGGGTCCGGGATGTAAAGTTATTATTAGATTTCAAATTTCATAATTTTTCGAATCAATATGTGAGCGTGGCAAAGGAAAACGCGTTTGACCGGTTTCAGTTGATTTTAATCGACTGGAAATTGGCCATTTTCAAACAGTCTCAGAATTCGACGAAACTAGTTTTGTTAGGACCGTATCGTCAATACGAAGCTAGAAAACATTTTTCTAGAATTTTTCTAGTTAGTATGTGACCCCGGTAATTGGAAAGGTGCGTTAAAATTCCTTATATAGATTAATATTTTGATTTTGAAGAAAACAAATCGTGATGGTCGAAAAGACCTGCGAAACATATCCCATTGTGTTCGGAATGGGGGTAATTAGCTAGGGGCGACACTTGGTGAGTTTGATTTGGAATTAGAAGCAATAAACAAGTAATTCATGAATAAAAATCTATTAAAATAGAAATATATATATTTATTTCTCTTGAAACCCTAGTATCTAAACGGGCCGCCGCTCTCAGAAAATCAAAGGCGATATTCTTCGATCCTTCAATCCTTAAAATCTCCCAACCGAATGCAAATTAAAAATCGATTTCAAGACAAATTAAAATGGAATTCACGATCTTCAAATCAGTACGGGCATCAAAATCTCTGGTGAGCTGAATCGCGAGATCTTCGGCTTCAAAGGCGGCGGCTTTGATCGAAAATCCTGGAGGAGGTGGGCTACCGAGCGTGGCGCCACTCAAGGCGACGGAAGGGCTTGCGGCGGGCTGTCGTGTGGCATACCTCGATGGAGCTCCGGTCGACCAGGGTGGCGACACAACCGTGACCTAGGTTGGAAGCTCCATTCAACGTCGAGTCTGTAGGAGAAGCATAACAGTGAGCTTCTTGTTTCTTTTTACTTTTTTTTCTTGAGTAATTTGTTTAATAAATTTTGTATTTAAACAGAAATATATATATATTTAACATTTTGTTAAAATCTGATTTTATATATAAATAACATTAGTGTTAAGAATAAAGATAGAATTAGTTTTTTTATGTAATATAAATGCAGTTTTTTTTATGTAATATAAATTAGTTTTTTTATGTAATATAAATGCAGTTTTTTTATGTAATATAAATGCAGTTTTTTTATGTAAAATAAATGCAGATTTTTTTTTATGTAATATAAATGCAGTTTTCTTAATAAAATATAAATGCAGCAGTTTTTTTATATAATATAAATGCAGTTTTGAATAAATATAAAGGCAGCCTTTATTTTCATTTTTTTTTATATATATATATATATATAACATTATGAAAATAAAGTTAGAAAGGTTTTAAAATAAAATTAGGAGTGATTTTGAAAATATAAAACAGGATAGTTTTGGAAAAATCAAATACTTTCAAATAGAAAATATAAATTAGACTTTGACTTAAAAATAAGATTACCTCTGATTTGAAATTAAAATCATCTTTGTCTATAAAATATAAACCATAGTTTAAAAATGAGATTTTAAAAAGGGGAAAGGCGAGATTTTTTAAATAGGAAAAAAATTCGATTTTTATATATTGAACTTTGAACTAAAAATTCGATTTTTATAAATTGAATAACGAAGTAGAAATTCGATTTTTACATATGTAGTGGCTATGGGCAACGAAGACGACGAAGATGCGATAGCGATGAAGATTTCTATCAATAAAGTGCCGTGGAGATTGGATAGCTATCGGTGAGAATTTCTCACCTTTCAATTTCTTTTCTAGCTATATATATATACTAGGATGCAGACGGTGCTTAGTAGCACCCGACACAATCGTCCACAGACCATGGACTTGTTTGCTTGGTTGCATAGATTAGTTGAATTATTTGTTTGAATTGAATTGTTTGGTGAGACGAAAGTGATTTGATTGATGTGTTAATGGCGTGGGCCTTCACTAGACCGGGGATAAGGCTAGGCCTTGTCCCATTTCTAGTATCGTGCCGTTATGCCGCCGAAATTTTCTAAAATATGTTAGAAAAATAAAAATATCATTTTATTTAAAGAATGAACTTAATAGAAATTCATATGTTGGAATAAAATGTTCTATCGTTAAAAATATAATTTTTAACGTGAATGTGAATAAATAAATATTCATTTACAAACCAGACAGTTTGTTTATGTACACCTATTTGAAGGACATTGATTGGGACGATAAATTTTACACATCGCCCAACTGCACGAATAAAAATCTGTGTTTGATTGTTTGAAACCCCACACGGGTGTTGGGATGAAATTTGAAGTTCACTCATCCTGATTGATTAAATATGTCGATCGATAGATTAACAGGCTGTTATAAGCGTTAGATATCTATATTTGATGCTTATACAGTGTAGTGCACTTTGGTTGATGGTTGATTATTTTCAATGCTATTATATGTGTGTAATGTATGAAAATCCATATAATTAACATTATATGGTGATTGATTGGGCCTCATTCCAATTTGAAAAATAAAGAATATTATAAAATAAAGGTTCATGTGTTGACTGTACTCATCCGTTGAGATCAGTCATGTGTTGAACGAATTATTTTTATAATAAAATTTACATCTTTATCAATATAAAGTAAAGGTTCATGTGTTGACTGTACTCATCCGTTGAGATTAGTCATGTGTTGAACGAAGTATTTTAACAAAAATAGTCACACATGGACGGTACTCATTCGTTGAGATTAGTCGTGTGTTGACAAAAAGAAATATTTGAAATAGAATATATAAAGCCGTGTTGAATAGTGATTCGCCATTTTGACGCGAACGAATTGAAAACGATTTCGAAATGAATTGATTTGAAAACGATTTCGAAATGAATTGAATTGAAAACGATTTCGAAATGAATTGAATTGAAAACGATTTCGAAATGAAATGAATTGAAAACGATTTCGAAATGAAATGAATTGAAAACGATTTCGAAATGAAATGAATTGAAAACGATTTCGAAAAGAATTGAATATAAAACGATTTCGAAAAGAATTGAATATAAAACGATTTCGAAATGAATTGAATTGAAAACGACTTCGAAAGGAATTGAAAACGAATTCAAATTGAATCGAAAACAAAGTGAAATGAATTCAAATTGAATTGAAATTTGAATTGAATAGAAATGAATTTTAAAACGAATTTATAAAGAAGAATTCAATTTTGATTTGAATTGAAATGGAAGTTGAAATTGCTTTTGAAACGGATTTTAAAACTATTTATATAATTCGTTTTAAATAGTAATCGACGAAATATATATTATATATATTATATATAATATAATGGCCTGAATAGAACGCGCCGCGCCGCGGCAGTTCGTAAATTTCGACCATTTATTTCAAACGGACATTACGGGAGATCCGACCGTCGGATTCTCCTAAAACCGGAACCGTTGGGTTCGTATCGAAAAGAGCTTTATAACGAACATTAGAAATTTGAAATCTAACAGTTGGATTTGGAGATACGTCCAAATCAAATTCGAAAAAGGTCGCTGTAAGTGCAGTTCGATGGCCATTGTTGGAAATCGACTGTACGGGCCTTGTTAAAATTATTAAAAATAGTAATAATTTGTGTAAAATCATAAGAAATGATTTAGAAAGAATTAGGAGGAAAAACTCCATATTTGAAAAGATAAAAATAGGTTTTTATCGAAATGAACTAGTTTTGAACTAGAATTATAATCCTGTTTATTTTTAAATAAATAAATTGAATTTGAAAAGGGTTTTAAAAATAACCAGAATTTCCAATGATTGCATTAGAGTGGAATTGAATCAAAATTGTCTTCGGCATATCTCGATGTTGGAATTCGTGATTATACGGATGTTGTTATGGAAATTTGAAAGATATACATTTATATCGTTATTTCCAATACGACATTTGTTAATCGTAGAATTTGATATTGAATATAAGCCGATATATTTTCTATTCAGAGCCTTGTATTGAATATCAAATGTGATTTGGGTTTGTCGTGAATGGTGTCTTCACTAACACTGTTCTTGAACCCAGTTGAGAAAAGATTAAATCTTTTTATTTAGATTTAATGAAGTGTACCAATTAAATAATATTTAATTGGAATTGAATCAATATTGATTTTTGGGTTTATCGTGGACAGTGTTTTAAATAACACTCGTTCTTTAACCCGACCATTAATAAAATGTGATTGTGGGTTGTCGTGAACGGTATCTTCAATAATACAGTTCTTAGACCTAAAGGAGTTAAGAAAATCAGAAACTAACTGGAGATTAGTTAAGTTGAATAGTTTCCGAGGTATTGATCTGATGTTGGTTTCGGCCTTCGGGGTTAATACTTAGGGAATTGCTCACTTGCTAATTTACAATTAGGGACTGATTGAAATGTGATGTGATTTTGGGTTTATCGTGAACCGTGTTTTAAATGACACTGATTCTTTAACCCAGTCACAGATTAAAACTAAGTGGAGTTTTAATGAATCTTTAATTAGATTGAAATAATCGAGAATGGAGTATCGCCAGTTTTGCTCCAAAGCGATAGTTAAATCTTTAATTAGATTTGAACGTGAAATGGTAATTAATTTTACCGATAACACTGTGGTGTTAGATATGGAGTATTACCAGTTTTGCTTCATGGGATGAATAGGTTGGGATTGGGAAATAAAACAAATAATTACTTCGTAGTGGTTCGCTAATCTCGACTAGTTGGTAAAACCATAATTTGGTTTTAAACGGCATCCATAGGAGGATTACAGGATAAATTTTAAAGAATTTATCTTGGATAAAATTAATGGGAACCTTTCCCTAAGAATGTGGAATTTAGAAACTAGCTGTAGGTTGGCTAAGAAGAATGATTTCCTGGGTATTGATCTGATGTTGGTTTCGGCCTTCGGGGTTAATGTTTGGGAAATTGTTCTCTTGCTAATTTGCGGTTAGTGACTAATGAATTGGAATGAGGCGTATGCTGTGTTTGTGTAACATTCGTTTTAATATACGCGGGTTGTTCGGGAAGGCCGGGTTTATACCCATTCTGAATAACCGATTCGACGATAAGTCGAAGATGAAGACGGTGGTTAAAGACCGGAAGTCTTCACATCGTTCGGATAATTACTGACGATCCTGATTGGGCTGTACACCCAAGAGGATGGAAATAGTTGGTGGTCGTCCAGACGTACTTGGAGATGGATGGATATGCGAGGAAAGTGCCTCCGGTTTCGTTCAGACCTAGAACGGACTTGTAAATGGATGGTGTGTCTGACATTGTATTCCTTTATATTGTATTTGTTGATCTACGCTAAATATATATCTGTTTGGCGGCGGAGAATTTATTCTCTTGCTTAACGCCCTTCTCTGAGACATATGAGCTCAGAGGTTATATATTGGCAGAAATCAGTGGTACGATATGGATTGATAGTGTGGCATACTGAGATGCAGTGATCCAGACTTTTGTTGAAAAGCAAAGTTTGGTGGTTGATGATCAAAGCGCAGCTGATATAGCATGGCTTTGTGTATAGCGTTGATCCGCGAGCCTCACAGCCCGGGATGGTGGTAAACTGATGGTTTGATCAGTATACATTTTTAGTGTAGTGGATTCGGTCGACCGATATTGAGCTTCGTGCTCGGAGGGATAGAGTAAGCGGTGTTTTCTCTTGCTGGGACGTAAGCCGTGGTGATACTTGAGTCCCAAAAAGTGCGGATGTGCATAGCGGTGTTTTCTCTCGCTGAGACGTAAGCCGCGGTGATTTGTACTACGCGATAGATCTTTCGAATCAGGAGCCACCATGATGGAAATCCATTTTCCAATACGTGTATTTCGGCTTTATTTGTAGAGCCTAGTATGGCGACATAGTGGGATGGGGCACTCATGCCGTCTATGATTTATATTTATGATTGAAATTGTTTTTGACACTATACACTTATTATAGTAACAAATGATTTGTTTTAAACGTATCAAGCATGTTTGGCTGTTATAAGGTAAAACCCTATCCTCCGGCTTGCGTTGCATTGTGTGATGGGACCTGGGTCTTATAATAGCTTCATTTTTCGAAAAAGCATTGCGCTGTTTATTCTATGCACTAGTATTCTTGGGAGGAAACCCGTTCCGTGTTATACGGCGTGGTCCCTTGAATTACTCTCTTTTAAAGTAAAGTTTTAAATAACTGTTTTAGTTCTCACACCAGTCACATGACTGACCTGGAGTTTATTGTTTTAACCTAAACTTTGGGTGCCCTTATTTTCGACACGGGCAGCTAGTAGTTTTGGTTTTGCAGATTTATATTCACAGGATCCTGGTTTACAGCTGGAATGATATCTGGAAAGCTTTGTATCCGTATATCTCTTCTAGTTGTGTATTGTATTATTTTCCGCTGCTATGTATTTAAATGTAATTTAAATCTCTGATATTTCTGTGTAGTATTCATTTATGCTCTGTATATTCTTGTAATCTGATGCATTGTTGTAATAACAGTGAAATGTTCTTCTGTTTGCGTTCTGTTGTGGCTTGTTCTCGAACTATCCGACGCTTTCCTTTACGGGGAAGTTGCGGGTTTTCACAGTTGGTATCAGAGCTTTGGTTTACAAAGCTCAGAGAGCAAGACACATTAGAACCATACGAAAGAATTCATCAGATATTGGATTAGTAATATCCAATTAGAATGACTCATTAGAGATAGGATCAGTAGTATCCTAGAACGAGTGTGAAGAGTATATTTTTAAAGTGAAAACAAATTTTTGTTTTGAAAATTTAAATCAATTATACGTATTTGATTATTTATTTATTTTCAATATGGACAATCGAGTATATATAGATTTCGCGTATACGCGTCATGAACGTATATTCGAAGTTTTAATATACTTGATAGATATGGAATCATACTCTAGTGGCCCGAATATGATTCTGATGGTTGAGTACTCGTCGTCAGAATTTATATTCGAGTGACGAAGGTGTGATATCTATATATTTCCATTAGACTGGTGTGAGAACCAAAACTTATCTATATAGCTAGAACACTTTGTTGTGAATTGGCATCAAAAACAAGATTTTCAGTATATATATCAAATTTATGGATTTGAAATTCTAATTCACTAATTGATTGATGTTTGTGTTGTTTGTTTAATTGTTTTCTAATTTTTAACCATTATGCCTAATTGAATCAAATTTTGAACTATATTGAAAATTGGTCGCATTTGCTTGCATATACCCATACTTACATTGAACAGGTCATAGCAAGGAGGCTAGAGCAGAGAATAAAATTTGTTTGCCCGACAAATAGGTACATGTTTACTACATAATTTACTGTTTTGTTTGGGTGATGATGATTTTATGAGCCTATTGGCTAGCCGCTTGGCTTTTTCTTTTTCTTTTTGAGATCTGAAGGACCGGGGAAGCTATTTGAAATTCCCCGATGCTCCCATTGCAGGGGAGGTTATGGCGAAATTTTTCGAAAATTTAGGGTGTTAGCCAATTTTTTTGAAATTTTGAAAATTCTCAGAAACTGAAAAGTTGGAGAATGAAAACCAGATCGAACGTAGAGTTGATTAATCAAACCACTTTCGACTTTGTTCCTTTTCGGGGACGAAAAGTTTTAAGTGGGGGAGATTGTAACAACCCGAAAATCTGGGCCAGTTTAAAATTTTTATTTTGGCAATTTTAGCAAATTTTGAATATTTAAAATGAATTATTTTAGATAATATCGACGAGAAATTTATTTTGAATATAATTCGAACGTATATATTTATACGCGTCGTCGTTAGAATATAAATAATTATATATAATTATAAAAGGAATTGAAAATGGCGCGGTAGTTCGATAATTCGATTTCAAACTTCAATTGAATGTACCGGGTGCAAAACAATCCGGATTTTAGTGAAACCAAAAATAATAGGATCTAATTGTGAATATCTTTCCAACGAATCCGAATAATTGAAATTTCATAGCGGGGATCAAAAGATATGTCCAGTTGAAAATTCTGAATAGTCGCTATGGAATTCAGGCCCTTAAAAATGGACATTTTGCAAACGACCTCGGATTTCGACGAAACCAGTTTTGTTGGGTCCGGGATGTAAAGTTATTATTAGATTTCAAATTTCATAATTTTTCGAATCAATATGTGAGCGTGGCAAAGGAAAACGCGTTTGACCGGTTTCAGTTGATTTTAATCAACTGGAAATTGGCCATTTTTCAAACGGTCTCAGAATTCGACGAAACTAGTTTTGTTAGGACCGTATCGTCAATACGAAGCTAGAAAATATTTTTCTAGAATTTTTCTAGTTAGTATGTGACCCCGGTAATTGGAAAGGTGCGTTAAAATTCCATATATAGATTAATATTTTGATTTTGAAGAAAACAAATCGTGATGGTCGAAAAGACCTGCGAAACATATCCCATTGTGTTCGGAATGGGGGTAATTAGCTAGGGGCGACACTTGGTGAGTTTGATTTGGAATTAGAAGCAATAAACAAGTAATACATGAATAAAAATCTATTAAAATAGAAATATATATATATATTTCTCTTGAAACCCTAGTATCTAAACGGGCTGCCGCTCTCAGAAAATCAAAGGCGATATTCTTCGATCCTTCAATCCTTAAAATCTCCCAACCGAATGCAAATTAAAAATCGATTTCAAGACAAATTAAAATGGAATTCACGATCTTCAAATCAGTACGGGCATCAAAATCTCTGGTGAGCTGAATCGCGAGATCTTCGGCTTCAAAGGCGGCGGCTTTGATCGAAAATCCTGGAGGAGGTGGGCTACCGAGCGTGGCGCCACTCAAGGCGACGGAAGGGCTTGCGGCGGGCTGTCGTGTGGCATACCTCGATGGAGCTCCGGTCGACCAGGGTGGCGACACAACCGTGACCTAGGTTGGAAGCTCCATTCAACGTCGAGTCTGTAGGAGAAGCATAACAGTGAGCTTCTTGTTTCTTTTTACTTTTTTTCTTGAGTAATTTGTTTAATAAATTTTGTATTTAAACAGAAATATATATATATATTTAACATTTTGTTAAAATCTGATTTTATATATAAATAGCATTAGTGTTAAGAATAAAGATAGAATTAGTTTTTTTATGTAATATAAATGCAGTTTTTTTTATGTAATATAAATTAGTTTTTTTATGTAATATAAATGCAGTTTTTTTATGTAATATAAATGCAGTTTTTTTTATGTAAAATAAATGCAGATTTTTTTTTTATGTAATATAAATGCAGTTTTCTTAATAAAATATAAATGCAGCAGTTTTTTTATATAATATAAATGCAGTTTTGAATAAATATAAAGGCAGCCTTTATTTTCATTTATATATATATATATAACATTATGAAAATAAAGTTAGAAAGGTTTTAAAATAAAATTAGGAGTGATTTTGAAAATATAAAACAGGATAGTTTTGGAAAAATCAAATACTTTCAAATAGAAAATATAAATTAGACTTTGACTTAAAAATAAGATTACCTCTGATTTGAAATTAAAATCATCTTTGTCTATAAAATATAAACCATAGTTTAAAAATGAGATTTTAAAAAGGGGAAAGGCGAGATTTTTTAAATAGGAAAAAAATTCGATTTTTATATATTGAACTTTGAACTAAAAATTCGATTTTTATAAATTGAATAACGAAGTAGAAATTCGATTTTTACATATGTAGTGGCTATGGGCAACGAAGACGACGAAGATGCGATAGCGATGAAGATTTCTATCAATAAAGTGCCGTGGAGATTGGATAGCTATCGGTGAGAATTTCTCACCTTTCAATTTCTTTTCTAGCTATATATATATACTAGGATGCAGACGGTGCTTAGTAGCACCCGACACAATCGTCTACAGACCATGGACTTGTTTGCTTGGTTGCATAGATTAGTTGAATTATTTGTTTGAATTGAATTGTTTGGTGAGACGAAAGTGATTTGATTGATGTGTGAATGGCGTGGGCCTTCACTAGACCGGGGATAAGGCTAGGCCTTGTCCCATTTCTAGTATCGTGCCGTTATGCCGCCGAAATTTTCTAAAATATGTTAGAAAAATAAAAATATCATTTTATTTAAAGAATGAACTTAATAGAAATTCATATGTTGGAATAAAATGTTCTATCGTTAAAAATATAATTTTTAACGTGAATGTGAATAAATAAATATTCATTTACAAACCAGACAGTTTGTTTATGTACACCTATTTGAAGGACATTGATTGGGACGATAAATTTTACACATCGCCCAACTGCACGAATAAAAATCTGTGTTTGATTGTTTGAAACCCCACACGGGTGTTGGGATGAAATTTGAAGTTCACTCATCCTGATTGATTAAATATGTCGATCGATAGATTGACAGGCTGTTATAAGCGTTAGATATCTATATTTGATGCTTATACAGTGTAGTGCACTTTGGTTGATGGTTGATTATTTTCAATGCTATTATATGTGTGTAATGTATGAAAATCCATATAATTAACATTATATGGTGATTGATCGGGCCTCATTCCAATTTGAAAAATAAAGAATATTATAAAATAAAGGTTCATGTGTTGACTGTACTTATCCGTTGAGATCAGTCATGTGTTGAACGAATTATTTTTATAATAAAATTTACATCTTTATCAATATAAAGTAAAGGTTCATGTGTTGACTGTACTCATCCGTTGAGATTAGTCATGTGTTGAACGAAGTATTTTAACAAAAATAGTCACACATGGACGGTACTCATTCGTTGAGATTAGTCGTGTGTTGACAAAAAGAAATATTTGAAATAGAATATATAAAGCCGTGTTGAATAGTGATTCGCCATTTTGACGCGAACGAATTGAAAACGATTTCGAAATGAATTGATTTGAAAACGATTTCGAAATGAATTGAATTGAAAACGATTTCGAAATGAATTGAATTGAAAACGATTTCGAAATGAAATGAATTGAAAACGATTTCGAAATGAAATGAATTGAAAACGATTTCGAAATGAAATGAATTGAAAACGATTTCGAAAAGAATTGAATATAAAACGATTTCGAAAAGAATTGAATATAAAACGATTTTGAAATGAATTGAATTGAAAACGACTTCGAAAGGAATTGAAAACGAATTCAAATTGAATCGAAAGCAAAGTGAAATGAATTCAAATTGAATTGAAATTTGAATTGAATAGAAATGAATTTTAAAACGAATTTATATAGAAGAATTCAATTTTGATTTGAATTGAAATGGAAGTTGAAATTGCTTTTGAAACGGATTTTAAAACTATTTATATAATTCGTTTTAAATAGTAATCGACGAAATATATATTATATATATTATATATATAATATAATGGCCTGAATAGAACGCGCCGCGCCGCGGCAGTTCGTAAATTTCGACCATTTATTTCAAACGGACATTACGGGAGATCCGACCGTCGGATTCTCCTAAAACCGGAACCGTTGGGTTCGTATCGAAAAGAGCTTTATAACGAACATTAGAAATTTGAAATCTAACGGTTGGATTTGGAGATACGTCCAAATCAAATTCGAAAAAGGTCGCTGTAAGTGCAGTTCGATGGCCATTGTTGGAAATCGACTGTACGGGCCTTGTTAAAATTATTAAAAATAGTAATAATTTGTGTAAAATCATAAGAAATGATTTAGAAAGAATTGGGAGGAAAAACTCCATATTTGAAAAGATAAAAATAGGTTTTTATCGAAATGAACTAGTTTTGAACTAGAATTATAATCCTGTTTATTTTTAAATAAATAAATTGAATTTGAAAAGGGTTTTAAAAATAACCAGAATTTCCAATGATTGCATTAGAGTGGAATTGAATCGAAATTGTCTTCGGCATATCTCGATGTTGGAATTCGTGATTATACGGATGTTGTTATGGAAATTTGAAAGATATACATTTATATCGTTATTTCCAATACGACATTTGTTAATCGTAGAATTTGATATTGAATATAAGCCGATATATTTTCTATTCAGAGCCTTGTATTGAATATCAAATGTGATTTGGGTTTGTCGTGAATGGTGTCTTCACTAACACTGTTCTTGAACCCAGTTGAGAAAAGATTAAATCTTTTTATTTAGATTTAATGAAGTGTACCAATTAAATAATATTTAATTGGAATTGAATCAATATTGATTTTTGGGTTTATCGTGGACAGTGTTTTAAATAACACTCGTTCTTTAACCCGACCATTAATAAAATGTGATTGTGGGTTGTCGTGAACGGTATCTTCAATAATACAGTTCTTAGACCTAAAGGAGTTAAGAAAATCAGAAACTAACTGGAGATTAGTTAAGTTGAATAGTTTCCGAGGTATTGATCTGATGTTGGTTTCGGCCTTCGGGATTAATACTTAGGGAATTGCTCACTTGCTAATTTACAATTAGGGACTGATTGAAATGTGATGTGATTTTGGGTTTATCGTGAACCGTGTTTTAAATGACACTGATTCTTTAACCCAGTCACAGATTAAAACTAAGTGGAGTTTTAATGAATCTTTAATTAGATTGAAATAATCGAGAATGGAGTATCGCCAGTTTTGCTCCAAAGCGATAGTTAAATCTTTAATTAGATTTGAACGTGAAATGGTAATTAATTTTACCGATAACACTGTGGTGTTAGATATGGAGTATTACCAGTTTTGCTTCATGGGATGAATAGGTTGGGATTGGGAAATAAAACAAATAATTACTTCGTAGTGGTTCGCTAATCTCGACTAGTTGGTAAAACCATAATTTGGTTTTAAACGACATCCATAGGAGGATTACAGGATAAATTTTAAAGAATTTATCTTGGATAAAATTAATGGGAACCTTTCCCTAAGAATGTGGAATTTAGAAACTAGCTGTAGGTTGGCTAAGAAGAATGGTTTCCTGGGTATTGATCTGATGTTGGTTTCGGCCTTCGGGGTTAATGTTTGGGAAATTGTTCTCTTGCTAATTTGCGGTTAGTGACTAATGAATTGGAATGAGGCGTATGCTGTGTTTGTGTAACATTCGTTTTAATATACGCGGGTTGTTCGGGAAGGCCGGGTTTATACCCATTCTGAATAACCGATTCGACGGTAAGTCGAAGATGAAGACGGTGGTTAAAGACCGGAAGTCTTCACATCGTTCGGATAATTACTGACGATCCTGATTGGGCTATACACCCAAGAGGATGGAAATAGTTGGTGGTCGTCCAGACGTACTTGGAGATGGATGGATATGCGAGGAAAGTGCCTCCGGTTTCGTTCAGACCTAGAACGGACTTGTAAATGGATGGTGTGTCTGACATTGTATTCCTTTATATTGTATTTGTTGATCTCTGCTAAATATATATCTGTTTGGCGGCGGAGAATTTATTCTCTTGCTTAACGCCCTTCTCTGAGACATATGAGCTCAGAGGTTATATATTGGCAGAAATCAGTGGTACGATATGGATTGATAGTGTGGCATACTGAGATGCAGTGATCCAGACTTTTGTTGAAAAGCAAAGTTTGGTGGTTGATGATCAAAGCGCAGCTGATATAGCATGGCTTTGTGTATAGCGTTGATCCGCGAGCCTCACAGCCCGGGATGGTGGTAAACTGATGGTTTGATCAGTATACATTTTTAGTGTAGTGGATTCGGTCGACCGATATTGAGCTTCGTGCTCGGAGGGATAGAGTAAGCGGTGTTTTCTCTTGCTGGGACGTAAGCCGCGGTGATACTTGAGTCCCAAAAAGTGCGGATGTGCATAGCGGTGTTTTCTCTCGCTGAGACGTAAGCCGCGGTGATTTGTACTACG
This sequence comes from Allium sativum, assembly GCA_030737875.1. Classification (NCBI taxonomy): domain Eukaryota; kingdom Viridiplantae; phylum Streptophyta; class Magnoliopsida; order Asparagales; family Amaryllidaceae; genus Allium; species Allium sativum. Next base: position 636,937,194 of record CM060919.1, read on the forward strand.
CGATAGATCTTTCGAATCAGGAGCCACCATGATGGAAATCCATTTTCCAATACGTGTATTTCGGCTTTATTTGTAGAGCCTAGTATGGCGACATAGTGGGATGGGGCACTCATGCCGTCTATGATTTATATTTATGATTGAAATTGTTTTTGACACTATACACTTATTATAGTATCAAATGATTTGTTTTAAACGTATCAAGCATGTTTGGCTGTTATAAGGTAAAACCCTATCCTCCGGCTTGCGTTGCATTGTGTGATGGGACCTGGGTCTTATAATAGCTTCATTTTTCGAAAAAGCATTGCGTTGTTTATTCTATGCACTAGTATTCTTGGGAGGAAACCCGTTCCGTGTTATACGGCGTGGTCCCTTGAATTACTCTCTTTTATAGTAAAGTTTTAAATAACTGTTTTAGTTCTCACACCAGTCACATGACTGACCTGGAGTTTATTGTTTTAACCTAAACTCTGGGTGCCCTTATTTCGACACGGGCAGCTAGTAGTTTTGGTTTTGCAGATTTATATTCACAGGATCCTGGTTTACAGCTGGAATGATATCCGGAAAGCTTTGTATCCGTATATCTCTTCTAGTTGTGTATTGTATTATTTTCCGCTGCTATGTATTTAAATGTAATTTAAATCTCTGATATTTCTGTGTAGTATTCATTTATGCTCTGTATATTCTTGTAATCTGATGCATTGTTGTAATAACAGTGAAATGTTCTTCTGTTTGCGTTCTGTTGTGGCTTGTTCTCGAACTATCCGACGCTTTCCTTTACGGGGAAGTTGCGGGTTTTCACATTAATGGACGTGGGGTGTTACAGTGTCGGTGTGTCACATTTGCATATAGAATGCTAACATTTCAATAATATTTCAATTGCAGTTATTTCTGTTTGCGTTCTGTTGTGGCTTGTTCTCGAACTATCCGACGCTTTCCTTTACGGGGAAGTTGCGGGTTTTCACATTAATGGACGTGGGGTGTTACAGTGTCGGTGTGTCACATTTGCATATAGAATGCTAACATTTCAATAATATTTCAATTGCAGTTATTTCACTTCCAATAAAAATATTAGTCATGTGTGAGTTGAACTCACCTTCCGCAGTAATGAAATAGAAATTAAAATGGATAGAAGCAGAAACCAATGACCTCGAACTTCAACGAACTGGATAAATAGATTACGGTCAACAGTCAACATACGTAAAAATACAACCAAGTTTGATTGTAAAACAAAAAAAAAATCTTTCTTCTTCTACTTTTTTTACATGCGTTGCTTGCCACAATAACAAACATGGACAAGGCTACATGGCTACATTCTATACCAATCCTAGTCATTTGCTGGAAGCTTCTTTGGTAATCATATATGTAGAAGGCATGTTACCAACATTGGCTCCCCTCCTTAAAGTTCACACACAATGTATGTACAACAAGTATCACTTTCATTCCCAAACTTAATGATATATTCTTATATGCATGTTCCAGCATATAACATATGTACTAAGTAATAATGCATGGGATATTGTTCCTATTCATCTAAAGGATACATGTTGCTATATAAATCTTTTTTTTTTAAGTATGTATATAACTCATGGTACCAACTTTGCTCTCTCTTTCTTTCAAAAGTTCCATACGCATGATGTAAATGTACATCGTACAAACAAATATTTCCATTACCTACAACGTGCATATTATAATATTCGTGTATATATATTGGGACGTGACTATCAGGGTTCAGCAGTTCACCTCATATACTAACTATCAACACTATTTTGGAGTAAACTGGGAGGTGGGTTCGCTGGTCGGAGTTATGGTTTATCGGATGGATTGATAAAAGGAGGGCTCGATGTTGATAGTGGTGGCGAATGGTTTTGGTGTGAGGAGTCATGGGTTTTGTTGGTGATGGTTCATGGTAACATTATAGCATTCAATTTCAAACCAAAAGAAGAAAGAAACAAAGAAATTTTAGTTAAATTAGCTCACTTAGGATCTGCAGCGACCTGTGTTTGTAAAAAGAAGGAATCTTGAGAGAAGCAACGAATGAATTTGAAATTTGTGACGAGGTTAAATTTTAATGAAGAATATAATTGGAAAGTGGCAAAAAAATAAGGGAGGCGAGGTTTATGGGATGAATCTTATGGGATACGGTGAAAGAATAATTCAACTCAGCGTTTTAAAATATCAGCGTCTAGAATTCAAATTTTTAACAGTTTGAGGAGGCTTCTGGATAATGTACAGACCCAAACATAATAGCTAACCATGTAAAACACAAGAAGGGATACTTTAATTTCAAATGGTGAACCGATTTGCGTACAAGTAACGTCACCGATCGAAGTCTGCATTTTCCAATGAAACTTTACCGTTTGATATTTTCAATTGGGCGCATACCAGATATAAAATTTCTATCGCTAAATCCGAATTTTTGAATTTCAAAACCAAAAAAAAAAATCGATCTAAAATTGGAACTTAAATCATTGAAAATTACGGGATATTATAATTGTTGTCCATTCTCTGGATGTATCCATCTAATAATATGTTTTTCATGAATGAACCCGTGGTTTGCATATACATCGGGTTGTGCATAGCTTTTTTTTTGTTTCGGACATCCTTATCTAGGATTTCCTCTACATTATTCTGCATAAAATTCAACACATAACATATTTATGCTAGTCCTTTGCTTAGAGTAAGATATATTTAATAACTTGCTCATCTAATGTGAGACACCATTTAGATTGAAACCGAGTGAGATTTGCGATAGTATTATGATCGTTTGTATTTTATACTTTGCCAGAACAGTGAATAACAATTATGCGCATATGAGTTTAGAAAACCTCCCTATGTGAGGTATGGAGGAATCATAATCTTCACCAGAAGGTTTTAGATAGTAGACTCAAGATACCATCCCGAGTATCGATTTACAAATCCTCTTTCGAAAATGAGAACGGAAAATCCATAACACAAATTCAGGTGTTATATGAATTTGTTTATGAAAGTACTATAAATCCAGAATATCCATTTGGAAGTATGTGGAGAAGGCCCAAAGTTCTGACCCAAGCTTGTATAACAGAATTCCAGAAACCTCTTTATTTTAGGAAATGATAATTACAGTCTCGAGATCTAGATTCGGGCATTAAAATAGAAACCTAGAAATCCTCTTTTGAAAGTATGTATAGAAGTCTTGCAGCCCATATTCGGGCATTCGTAATAGAAGATCATAAATCCATACCTGGCGATAATAGATAGAAATCTCGAAATTCAGATTCAGGTATTTATAATAGAAGACCAGAAATCCACATATGGCAATAGAAGACCTTAAACGAAACCCAGATTCCAGAAATCCATATCTGACAATAATAAAGGTCCCAAACCGAAACCCAGATTTGGGTATTTGATAGAAGACTATAAATCCATATCTGGTAAAAATAAAAGTCTTGAACCGAAACCTAGATTCGGTTATTCGTAATTGAATACTAGAAATCCATATCTGGCAATAATAGATGTCCTGAACCAAAACCCAAATACGGGTATTTATAATTAAAGACCAGAAATCCACATCTGGTAATAATAGAGGTCTCGAACCGAAACCCAGATTCAGGTATTTAATAAAAGACCAGAAATCCATATCTGGCTATCATAGAAATCTCAAATCAAAACCTAGATTCAGGTATTTGTAGTCTTGGTGCCATTCTGGCTTATTTTTTTTAAAGCAGAGGTTGTACGTACATTAAGCGCTCCCTTTGAGCTTTTATTCCCTTCCACGGGATAAAGTGTAAGTATAGCCGAGCGCGTGCTTAGAGTGCACCCTTTGAGCTTTCGTTCCCTTCTATGGGATAGTACGTAAGCAAAGGTTGTACGTGCTTATAATGCTCCCTTTGAGCTTTCGTTACCTTCTACGGGACGATACATAAGCAGTGGAAGAGTGTGCTCATTTTTAGAGCAGAGGCAGGACGTGCTCAGTCGAAGCAAAGCAGGGTGTGCTCATTTTAGAGCAGAGGCGTGCTTATTCTCCTCCTCTAGAGCTTTCGTTCCTTTCTGCGGGACGAAGACATGAGTAGAGGTAGGGCGTGCTCATCTCTAGAGTAGAGGCATGACGTGCTTAGTCGAAGAAGAGGCAGGGCGTGCTCATTTTTAAAGTAGAGGCGGGGCGTGCTTAATTTAGATGCTCTGTCCCGACCATTGCTGGCGTGGATCAAAGGTTTACGCTTTTGATGCTTTAACCTGGTCCTTTCTAGTTTGGACGTAGCTAAAGGCTTACACAATGCCTACCTCCGGGAGGTGCCTTGCTCTGGCCATCTTGGCGGTGACAAAGTTTTTTAACATTGTATGTAGCTTTACCCATTTCGGGTAATTCCAAATTTTAAGGAGTTTTCCATACTTTCTATCGTGTAGACATTCTTTCTTCAAGGCATCCTTTACCAGAACTAGTTTTTCTTTACAAATTCAAGCAATTGGACTTGATTAAGGAACTCGATAATCTTTCCCTTGAGAATCCTGCAGTGGTTGGTTTCACGTCCATTCATCATATGGTAGTGGAAATATGGCCCTCATAATTTTCTTTCGCATTTGGGTTTCTTCTTTGATAATGGCCAAAAGTTACGCTCATGCTTGGTTAGGAAGTAGATATTTTCGATAAATGTGATAAGTTTGCATTCTTCATGTAATCTTGGCTTAAAGATTTCCTTTTGACGTCGAAAACTTAGTCCTTTTGTTACCCGGTTTTGTTGTTTCATCTTCATCTTCAAATCTTCTTTTCAATGTATCTTAAGGTTGAAGTGTAATTTTCTTAAACCATTTTTAAGTAAAGCGGTTGAAATCCTTCATTATTTCTTATTCGAATATAGTTCCTATAGCATGTGCTTGAATGCTCTTTTATGCGTGAGAGTAAGCTATATTCCTTTGATGTATAGTCACTTAAAGCATAAATAGGGATTAGTCCTATATGGTAAGGGTTAATGATCCAGCAGTCAGAGTTATACTATTCTACTTTCCTTTTCTTATTCATTATTTGCAAAGCTTTCCTTCTTAGCCTTTGTACTTCAATAACTCTCAGATCATTGATGTCTATTGTAGCCATTCGAGGTTTAGAAGATCCTTGTTGAGATCTTTAATCCATGGTATATCTCTTTAATGTTTAACCAACAAGATGGAATAACTAGTGTAACGACCCGCCTTTTTGCCCAATTCTCGCCAGTAATTAAACCAAATTAAATCGTTCATAAAGACTGATGGTTATGGGTACTAACACATTTGCACAAAAAACAGAACTTTTCATTTCATTACAAAAAATTACAACAAAGTTACAAGGAATCAGAGTACACGATATGCTCAACGGAAAACAAATATGCTCTCAGCAGAAGAAGAAAAACTCAAAACATAACTCTATCTCCAAATATGAATCCCACTCTGAAGAATAAACCTACAAACTAACCTACTAGCTGCCCGTGTGTAACAACCCGTATTTTCAATAACCTGTAATAATGAAAATCGAGGCAGAATTTAATTCTAAAATCTGAATCAAGGGAAACGGGCTATGCCATTGCGTTCGTCTCGGAAAAATACGCGAAATAGAGTCCGAGTTTTCGAAAATCGGAGTCCGTATGACTCGATTAGGGCCCAACGAAGTTTTCAGAAAATTTCCAAGTAAAAACAGATTTCAAATTCAAGTTTGAATTTGAAAATTAGGGTAGATTGGGCCAGGCGGGAAAATTCCCGCCAGAGCACCCAAGTCGACAGCCCTGTCGACTTGGGAGTCGACTTGGTTGGACCAAGTCGACAGCCCTGTCGACTTGGCTCAGCCGGGTAGTCCTGCCTGGTGCACCATTTTGGGTTTGTGTTGAGCTTGGGGGCCAGATTCGGTTTTAAGGGCTGAGATTGCAACTAGGGTTTAATCCTATGGCCTAAAACACTTGCCTAATCTATAAATAAGACCCTAAGCTAGCCCTAAATCATTATTAATCAATCCTACAACTAAACTATGGCAAAATTATCCCTCTAATGGCCTCCACTCTCTTCATAAAATTCCTAAATCAATTTCTATGAGAGATTTTCCATGCATACAAGTGTTTTCAAGCTTGTATAAGCATCATTAGCTTGCATTCAAGTCAAGTTTCTATATTTGCATCATAAAGAAAGAGTTTTGATCATTTTGGCTCAAGGGTTTTGCTTGCATTTTGGGTTTATTTGATTGCATAAGAGCTTTCTTATATTTGCTATACTCACTTGAGTCCTCATAAGCATTGTAAGCCCTATTCTACTTTCATACTTAAACTCTAAAGTTAAATGTATGATATGCAAGTTTGCCATGATATGCAAGTTTACTATGATGTGTTATGCAAGTTTACTATAATGTGATATGCAAGTTCATCAAGTTATGTTATGCAAGTTTGATATGCAAGTTGTCATATGATATGCAAGTTATGTTATGCAAGTTTGATATGCAAGTTGTCATATGATATGCAAGTTATGTTATGCAAGTTTGATATGCAAGTTGTCATATGATATGCATGTTATGTTATGCAAGTTTGATATGTTATGATATGCAAGTTCATCATGTTATGTTATGCAAGTTTGATATGTTATGATATGCAAGTATGTTATGCAAGTTTGGGTTGAACATTTTGTTCATGCTATCATGTTATGCAAGCTTATCTTGGGTTTATGAACATAAAGCTTCAAGCTTTATGCTAAAAGTTGCATTTTGGCAACATGTAAGTTATCGTATCTCTTATGATAACTTGCATGTGAGGCTATATGCGAACTTATGGCCATTTTTACATGTCATTTATCACCATGTATCACCAATATGTTAAGTTTGGTTTTATGCATGCTTTTGAGGCCTAAAAATGTAATATGCAAGTATATGAACATATGTACGTTTCATATGCCACCATGTTGAACTTGTGGCTTCAACACTTTTATGTCATGATTATGCCAAGTTCCCTCTTTCTATCCTTTATGCGCTATTGCGATATGTAAGCGATGGGATTGCGTTTGGGGTTGGGTAAACTTAAAAGACATAAAAACATAAGCTTGGGAATTTACCTATTAAGTTAGGTCTACCCATTGGGAATTTACCTATTAAGTTAGGTCTACCCAATTGCTTGAAAACTTGTAATATGTTTTGGAAACATGATGGACATGACACTTAGAAAATATGAGTGTGACCAACTCGAGGTTGGGTTGAGTTTGTAGCGTAAACCTACCCGAAACCGACCGGCTTAACTAGTTGCTACAAACAATAGGACCCAATGTGAGAAGTTGGTCATGTTGTACCTTGAACCCGAGGTTAGACCAAGTTGTGGTGTAAAGCTACCCGGACCCGCCCGGCTTAACTAGTAACCACAACAAAGTCTAATGTGAGAGGTTAAGGCACATTAATTAATTAATGCCTCGTGATTAGGGTTAAGTCATGGACCGCTTGAATACTTAACCAATGAAACACGATGGGTTGGTAGGGTTAAGTCATGAACCTTGGGTACACTTAACCAACTTGGTACTTGAATGAGTTGGGTTAACCACGTTTAACCCATTAAGGAAACCCTAGTTACGTGGTCCTTTGCACCAGTAACCCTCTTAGTTGTATCATGATACCCTAGGGACTAGGCTAGGGAGGGGCACGATTACTGGGATGCCATGTAAGCGACCAAAACGACGGCTGAGTAGGTGCGCCGGTGTAGGTTCAGACGGGTCATGGTCGTGCACATGGTCCGGAGTTGAAAAAGCAGGCACGGGCACCAGTAGGTTTAGACTGTGCGTGCATTGATTTGTGTCGGTGGTTAACACCCTAGGACTTGATACACCCTAGGGTGGACCTAGCACAGTTTAGCTACACTTCGTAGTTGGGCCGTATGACACAGACACTTGACGAGTTAGGCTTATAGGGAGCCGATCGACTAGACCGTGCTAGTTGGACCTTGGTTTGGGTCATTCATGATGTTGGGCCAAACTTGGGCCTGGGGATCACTTCTTGTTTACACTTTGGACCTCGTATTGGGGTCACTTCATGTTATTGGGCCAAAGCTTGGGCCAAGGGATCAATACTTGTTTATTCAAGTCATGTTAGTTTGCTAGTACACCTGTGGTGCAAAACCTTAAACCTGATTATGCGATGACACCTTTATCTACCTTGTTAGTTAATCATCATGCTAGTATGTTGTTATCCTTATGTTCATCCCTGCTACTCATGCCAGTTAACTTTACCAGTTTACATTGATCGTAGTAGGGCTTACTCAGTCTTTTTGACTGACCTGTTTTCTTTCGCCTCTTTTCTTCCGTTTCCCCCCTCCCAAGGTTCTCAGGGAGGGAATATTGGAGCTTAGCTTGGATTCTGATCGCTTGCTTGTGGGATTTAGCTCATGTACGGTCTTGACATGAAGCTAGCTATGGTTATCACTTATTTTGGGGATAGTACTTATGTATTTCAGTTTTTCAGTGATGTTGTTTTTATCTAGACTTGTTTATTTGGAAAATTGACATTATGTTGTACCAGACTTGTTTTTGAAATGGTTCAAAATCTTCCGCTGTTTTATTTATGTTATTTACTCTGCTTACATATATACATATGTTCTTGTTCTGCCTTGATATATCATTATGCATGTTTACCTGATTCAAACGCCCCTCCAAAGTCAGAGTGCTTGCAAGAGTCACCCTGGCGGAGGTGGGGTGTTACATTTGGTATCAGAGCATATGGTTTACGAGAAGGAACAAAAAGGTTTTTAAAAATTTTGGAAAACTATTTTCAAAACCAAGTATAAAGTATTTTCCAAAGAAAAGTCTAGTTTATTTTAAAGGCTATTCCCCAAAAAGCCATTAGCAAAATCCCTTCGTTTTCTCCATTCTGAATCTGTCTTTTTCTTTTTCAGTACGGCCGATAACTTTGCTATTCCGGAGGGAGTACACGTACCTGTTTGGTATAGGAGACTTTTCGAGGCTAGGGCGACCGAAGCCGGCCCCGCAGATGTTCCTCCTCCTCCTCCTCCAGTAGTTAATGTTCCTCCTCCTCCTGTCGCTGAGGTTCCTCTTCCTCCTCCCCCTCAGCATCCTCAAGCTGACTTCGCAAAGACTTGCAAAGATTTCAAAGCAATGGGTGGCAAGAACTTTCAAGGCACTGAGACTTTTGTAGAGGCCAGAAATTGGTTGAAAGAGACCGAGGATTTATTTGCTATCTTTGGGTTAGACGATCAGAGGAAGATCTTGCTGGCGGTTTGGCTTATGAAGGATGAGGCCGCTTATTGGTGGGAAGTCACCAATGGTACTAGGCCTGTTGAGACTTGGGCCGATTTCAGGGCAAGGTTCGTGCTTAAGTTTCTATCTTCTGCTGAGGAGAATCTGCAAATGGAGAGTTTCATAACTTTGAAACAAGGAGATATGTCTGTCAAAGAATATGTGAACAAGTTCAATCAGTTAGCTCGTTTTGGCTTGGATATGGTGAATACTCCTCAGAAGAAGGCTCTTCGTTTTGCTAGAGGATTGAATGAGCCGTTGCAGGGATTGGCTATGTCACATATTCCCCATGGGGCCACGTTTGAGAGCTTGGTTGATATGGCGTTACTACATGGAGATGTCAAGAAAGAGATCAAGGTGAATGATACTCAAGCCAAGAAGACTGATTCCCATGGGAAAGGAAATCAGAGTAATCAGAGCAACAAGGACAACAAGAACGACAAGGGCAACAAGAACAAGGCAAAGGAAACAAGAAAGTGCAACTTCTGTGGGATTGTTGGGCACATAGCCAAGGACTGTAGGAAGAAGAGAAGGAAATTGGGTGGGTGCTTTCACTGTGGAGAGACTGGACATTTCAATAAGGATTGCCCGAAGAAGCAAGGGCAAGGCCAGGGTCAGACTCAGCGTGCTGGACCTTCAGGAGGGCAAGTTCATGCTCTCAATACCGCTCCAGTTCCCGATCGAGGTAGTATTTCTGTGAAAGTCTTGTTTGCATTTCTGATTTTCCTGTTCGTACCTTGTTTGATTTTGGTGCATCGCATAGTTTATTTCATCTGATCTAGTTGGAAGTTTGCACCTAAGTACTAGACTAGTAATGATCCCGTGTGTGTTTCAAATCCAATTGGGGGTTCCGCCCATTTGTCTATTATCTACGTGGATTTGAAAAATCTCTATCTTTGGTATAGAGTTCTCGTGAGATGCTTATATTCTCGGTTTCATGGGGTATGGGTTGATTTTGGGCATGGATGGGTTGTCCAGTTTTGGAGCCATCCTTGATTTTTTTGAGCATAGGGTTGTGAGGCTCATGACTCGCCACGGTGATACCCTAAAAATTTCTAGTAACCCTATGGGTCCCGTCATGTTGTGTTATCTTGAATCCCTCAACTCGTCTATCGATAGTTTGCAATCGGTGAGGGTGGTCCGAGAATATCCTGATATCTTGGGTGAAGTGAAGGGGGTTACCCCTAAACGAGAGATAGATTTTTGCATTTATCTGGTTGATAATGCCAAGATAGTTTCGTGGCCGGTTAGGCACATGGTCCCGTAAGATGGGAGTTAAGTAAGCAAGTGAAGGAGTTGCTTGAGAAGAACTCCATTCGATGAAGCATTTCCAAAGAGGGTGCTCTAGTAGTATTCGCTACTAATGTGGACAGTTCGCTTCGTCCGTGCGTTGATTATCGTGAGTTAAACAAAGAGAATAGACAACCATTGCCAAGGATCGATGATCTGTTGATCAGTTTGTTGGAACATCTGTTCTCTCTTGATCTTGCTACTGGATTCTATCAGCTCAGGGTAGCTGAGGACAGTATAGACAAGACTGCGTTCAGAACTCCAGATGGATTCTTCGAATGGCTTGTCATGCCGTTCGGCTTGACTAATGCACCAGCATATTTCGTGGACTTGATGAGTATGGTGTTCAGGGAGTTCTTGAACAAGTTTGTCGTGGTCTTCGTAGATGATATTCTGATCTTCTCTAAGGATGAGGTAGAGCACGCAAGGCATCTCGTGGAGGTGATGGATACGTTCGGAGCGCATCAGTTGAAAGCCAAGTCCTCCAAATGTCATTTTGGAGAAAAAGGAGTTAGATTTCTTGGGCACATAGTTTCTAAGCAAGGCTTAGCGGTAGATCCCGCTAAAATGGTCGCGGTTCAAGACCGGAAAGCTCCGACGAGGACAATTGAAATAAGAAGTTCTCTCAGTTTAATTAGTTAGTTAGCGTCCCTTGAGCTTAGACCTACCCTTCTGGATCAAGCAGGGACTTCACAGAAGGAGGACCCGCAGTTAAGTCGAGATCATGGACAAGTTGATTCGAGGTGGGATAGTAGTCACCTCGCTATAGATGACAAGGGATGGCTAAGACGCGATGAGAGAAAGAGGTTCTTGATGATGCACATCACTCGAGGAGGTGGCCGAGTTGGTCCCAAGGTGCATGTTGTGCCAGCAGGTTAAAGGCCAAGTCATAAAAAGCCCGGTGGGCTATTACATCCATTGGAGGTCCCCACAATGGAAGTAGTAAAGCGTCACGAAGGATTTCGTGGATGGACTGCCTAGATCAAGGAAAAAGAATACGAGCATGTGGGTCATAGTAGGTAGACTCACGGAGAGTGCTCATTTCACTCCGGTAAAGAGCGAAAGGATTGCATCATAGCTAGCGACAGTTTACTTTCAAGAAATAAAGCGGTTGCACGGGGTTCCCTAAAGGATAGTTAGTGACCATGACTCAAGGGATAGTCTACGGGAAGTCATGGGCGAGCAGCTGAATCTAAGCACGGCCTATCATTCGTAGGCGGATGGTTCATTTCGTTCAAGCATGAGTTATAGAAAATCACGTTAGTAAGAGCAATTGGCAACGTGGATTGGTATTTTCAAGAAAAGTTCTGCTGCGTGGAATACTTTATAGTAAGTAAACGAGATCCAGGATTCACTAGTGAATTTTGGAGAGCTTGCATGAAACCATGAGGTCACAGTTATGTTTAAGCCAAGAATGATATAAGAGTTAAGGAAGCATGAAGTAAAAGACGGCCAAAGCACAGTGGAGTTAAGCTCAAGGAAACGTGACTTAAAAGACTGAAGGCTGGATACGCGCATTATATCTCTTTCTTAGAGTACATCCTTGACCCTTGTTTTCCTGTGGAACTTACTCGCATGTTATCTTTTTACATATATCCTCTCGGTCCCGTTTTCGGTCCTACTTCTGTCGGGAGGTATGACTTATTGGCTAGTAATACATGTCAGGGTTTGAAGGGGGTCCGTTGGGTTGACTAAACCTTTTGGGCTTTTATAGAATATGGGTCGGATTAGGAAGGGATTTCTTGTAATCCGAAAGGAGTATATCCTGCTTATCTTCCCGATCTCTTTGCTATCCATGTTTATCTAGTTTATCGTGTTAATCTTGTCATGAGAACCTTAGGTAGAAACCCTTTGGATGAAACATGTGTTTGAAACATGTTATGCTTGATGGTTGCAAGTGGTTGCAAGTGTTTGCAAGTGGTTACTCGTGGATGCATTATACACGTTAGGCACTAGATCGGCTCACACACTCCTCATATTGCATATGCATGAGTGTTTACGCTTATTCATGGATGAAATTTTCGGTGTTATCACATGGATGTTGCATATGGATGTATGTTATGTGCACACATATAGATGTTATACATTATGTTAGGAATTGCATACATATGGATTCATTTCACTAACATAATTTGCATTGATGATATTTGCATTAGATAAGTACATATACACACACCTTTGCATATGTTCATACAACATTTAGAATCTTGTAAGGACAATGATTGCTCGTGGATGGTGTTTTGAGTAGATGGATGATTGGATGGTAGGATACGTTCTTCCCAACTTGAAGATTTCGGGGACGAAATCCTTTAAGGAGGGGAGAATGTAACAACCCGTATTTTCAATAACCTGTAATAATGAAAATCGAGGCAGAATTTAATTCTAAAATCTGAATCAAGGGAAACAGGCTATGCCATTGCGTTCGTCTCGGAAAAATACGCGAAATAGAGTCCGAGTTTTCGAAAATCGGAGTCCGTATGACCCGATTAGGGCCCAACGAAGTTTTCAGAAAATTTCCAAGTAAAAACAGATTTCAAATTCAAGTTTGAATTTGAAAATTAGGGTAGATTGGGCCAGGCGGGAAAATTCCCGCCAGAGCACCCAAGTCGACAGCCCTGTCGACTTGGGAGTCGACTTGGTTGGACCAAGTCGACAGCCCTGTCGACTTGGCTCAGCCGGGTAGTCCTGCCTGGTGCACCATTTTGGGTTTGTGTTGAGCTTGGGGGCCAGATTCGGTTTTAAGGGCTGAGATTGCAACTAGGGTTTAATCCTATGGCCTAAAACACTTGCCTAATCTATAAATAAGACCCTAAGCTAGCCCTAAATCATTATTAATCAATCCTACAACTAAACTATGGCAAAATTATCCCTCTCATGGCCTCCACTCTCTTCATAAAATTCCTAAATCAATTTCTATGAGAGATTTTCCATGCATACAAGTGTTTTCAAGCTTGTATAAGCATCATTAGCTTGCATTCAAGTCAAGTTTCTATATTTGCATCATAAAGAAAGAGTTTTGATCATTTTGGCTCAAGGGTTTTGCTTGCATTTTGGGTTTATTTGATTGCATAAGAGCTTTCTTATATTTGCTATACTCACTTGAGTCCTCATAAGCATTGTAACCCCTATTCTACTTTCATACTTAAACTCTAAAGTTAAATGTATGATATGCAAGTTTACTATGATGTGTTATGCAAGTTTACTATGATGTGATATGCAAGTTCATCAAGTTATGTTATGCAAGTTTGATATGCAAGTTGTCATATGATATGCAAGTTATGTTATGCAAGTTTGATATGCAAGTTGTCATATGATATGCAAGTTATGTTATGCAAGTTTGATATGCAAGTTGTCATATGATATGCATGTTATGTTATGCAAGTTTGATATGTTATGATATGCAAGTTCATCATGTTATGTTATGCAAGTTTGATATGTTATGATATGCAAGTATGTTATGCAAGTTTGGGTTGAACATTTTGTTCATGCTATCATGTTATGCAAGCTTATCTTGGGTTTATGAACATAAAGCTTCAAGCTTTATGCTAAAAGTTGCATTTTGGCAACATGTAAGTTATCGTATCTCTTATGATAACTTGCATGTGAGGCTAGATGCGAACTTATGGCCATTTTTACATGTCATTTATCACCATGTATCACCAATATGTTAAGTTTGGTTTTATGCATGCTTTTGAGGCCTAAAAATGTAATATGCAAGTATATGAACATATGTACGTTTCATATGCCACCATGTTGAACTTGTGGCTTCAACACTTTTATGTCATGATTATGCCAAGTTCCCTCTTTCTATCCTTTATGCGCTATTGCGATATGTAAGCGATGGGATTGCGTTTGGGGTTGGGTAAACTTAAAAGACATAAAAACATAAGCTTGGGAATTTACCTATTAAGTTAGGTCTACCCATTGGGAATTTACCTATTAAGTTAGGTCTACCCAATTGCTTGAAAACTTGTAATATGTTTTGGAAACATGATGGACATGACACTTAGAAAATATGAGTGTGACCAACTCGAGGTTGGGTTGAGTTTGTAGCGTAAACCTACCCGGAACCGACCGGCTTAACTAGTTGCTACAAACAATAGGACCCAATGTGAGAAGTTGGTCATGTTGTACCTTGAACCCGAGGTTAGACCAAGTTGTGGTGTAAAGCTACCCGGACCCGCCCGGCTTAACTAGTAACCACAACAAAGTCTAATGTGAGAGGTTAAGGCACATTAATTAATGCCTCGTGATTAGGGTTAAGTCGTGGACCGCTTGAATACTTAACCAATGAAACACGATGGGTTGGTAGGGTTAAGTCATGAACCTTGGGTACACTTAACCAACTTGGTACTTGAATGAGTTGGGTTAACCACGTTTAACCCATTAAGGAAACCCTAGTTACGTGGTCCTTTGCACCAGTAACCCTCTTAGTTGTATCATGATACCCTAGGGACTAGGCTAGGGAGGGGCACGATTACTGGGATGCCATGTAAGCGACCAAAACGATGACTGAGTAGGTGCGCCGGTGTAGGTTCAGACGGGTCATGGTCGTGCACATGGTCCGGAGTTGAAAAAGCAGGCACGGGCACCAGTAGGTTTAGACTGTGCGTGCATTGATTTGTGTCGG
This sequence comes from Allium sativum, assembly GCA_030737875.1. Classification (NCBI taxonomy): domain Eukaryota; kingdom Viridiplantae; phylum Streptophyta; class Magnoliopsida; order Asparagales; family Amaryllidaceae; genus Allium; species Allium sativum. The sequence goes on from CM060919.1 coordinate 636,952,330, forward strand.
TGGTTAACACCCTAGGACTTGATACACCCTAGGGTGGACCTAGCACAGTTTAGCTACACTTCGTAGTTGGGCCGTATGACACAGACACTTGACGAGTTAGGCTTATAGGGAGCCGATCGACTAGACCGTGCTAGTTGGACCTTGGTTTGGGTCATTCATGATGTTGGGCCAAACTTGGGCCTGGGGATCACTTCTTGTTTACACTTTGGACCTCGTATTGAGGTCACTTCATGTTATTGGGCCAAAGCTTGGGCCAAGGGATCAATACTTGTTTATTCAAGTCATGTTAGTTTGCTAGTACACCTGTGGTGCAAAACCTTAAACCTGATTATGCGATGACACCTTTATCTACCTTGTTAGTTAATCATCATGCTAGTATGTTGTTATCCTTATGTTCATCCCTGCTACTCATGCCAGTTAACTTTACCAGTTTACATTGATCGTAGTAGGGCTTACTCAGTCTTTTTGACTGACCTGTTTTCTTTCGCCTCTTTTCTTCCGTTTCCCCCCCCCCCCCCCCAAGGTTCTCAGGGAGGGAATATTGGAGCTTAGCTTGGATTTCTGATCGCTTGCTTGTGGGATTTAGCTCATGTACGGTCTTGACATGAAGCTAGCTATGGTTATCACTTATTTTGGGGATAGTACTTATGTATTTCAGTTTTTCAGTGATGTTGTTTTTATCTAGACTTGTTTATTTGGAAAATTGACATTATGTTGTACCAGACTTGTTTTTGAAATGGTTCAAAATCTTCCGCTGTTTTATTTATGTTATTTACTCTGCTTACATATATACATATGTTCTTGTTCTGCCTTGATATATCATTATGCATGTTTACCTGATTCAAACGCCCCTCCAAAGTCAGAGTGCTTGCAAGAGTCACCCTGGCGGAGGTGGGGTGTTACACCGTGCAAAATTATGGACACCCAGAGTTTAGGTGTAGGAACAATAAACTCCAGGTCAGTCATGTGACTGGTGTGAGAACTCAAAACAGTTGTTTTAGGGTTTATTTTAAAGTTGAGAAATTTACCGGACCACGCCGCTAATGCGGAATGAGTTTACTCCGCGTGAATACCCATGCATAGAAATTCGCAATGACTTTGGAAAAATGAAGCTATCATAAGCTCATCCCACATCGCACAATGCAAGCGCACACCAAATGGGCGAGTTTTGTCTTACGATAACAAAAAATGCTTTCATACGTGAAAAACCTCTTTCAATACTATCATTAGTGCATAGTGTTGAAAACCATTTCACAAATGAGTATATTAATCTTAGCAAGCATAGTAACTATGCCCACATACATAGTTTACAAACAAAGCGAAAGGCTCATATTGGTTATTGGGTTTCCAACATGATGGTTCCTAGCCCGAAAGAATAATCAAGGACACAAGCTAAGTATCTCCCGGTTAACATCCAGACTCGGACGCTGAATACAGAGCGCGAAATATATATCCTGGTTTTCATCCAGACTCGGACACCGTATATACTTTATTTCCTCAGGTTTCACAGTTGGATCCACTGCTGAAGCTTTCAAATTCAACAGAGATTATGTACACAACCTAATAGTTTACCATCATTCCGAGGTGTGAGGTTCGTCGATATCACGATATACACAAAGATACGCTTTAATAAGCCATGCTTTGATCATCACTATCTCATTTCATAACTTAAGTATGCTACATTGTCAATTCACAACATGTCACTGATTTCTATCCATACGTAACCTCTAAACCAATATATCTTAGAGACGAGAATAAATTCACTGCCACAAATCCGATATATATTAGGAGAAATCGGTGCTACACAGTCAATTACAATGTCAGACACACAACCCATACAAGTCAATTCTGGGTCTGAACGGAACAATAGTCCCAAAATCTCTAAATATATTCAGATCTCATGCCACTTATAACCTCATATCAAGTGTACGGTCCGATCTGAGACATCAACAATAAATCCAAATAATCCAAAGATTTCCGGTCTTCATTCATTATTTCCCAAGTCTTGATTTCTTTATAATGTCTTATTATTACTTGGAATGGTTTTCGGACTTATATCTGATCCAGGTCTTTCCAAGTAATAAGCGTACTTTCAAACAATAGCTATGGACTACATAGATTTTCAACTCAAATCTCCTTCCAAATCGTTATCAATTTATTTACAAAACAAAGTTGGATTCATCCAAATTTCATAAAAGCCCATTACCATTTTTAATTCTTCCTTTGGAATTCAATATTCCTTTTACCATCCTTAAATTTCAAAACATAATTCCTTCGTTTTTAGTACTTTTTCTTAAGTCTTCAGTTAACCAAATCCTTATTTGGATTAAATTCCATTTATGATAATCCAAACAATTGATATTCAAATATAAGTTTAAGTAGAGTTTAATCGACTTATATTGGATATAAATTCGCATATTCAGTGGATACTATAAGTAGAATATTGCCGTAACAATTTATAATTTATCAAGCAGTTTTTTGTTTTTGTTTCATAACTTGAAAACCCAATTGTTTTCAAAGAGCATTATAACAATGTTACCAAAAATGTTGTAAAATAGCCATTTAAATCAAAATTGATTCAAAATCATTCGAAATTCAAATATTCCAGCTCTAACCATTTTTTAAATAATAAAATAAGATTTATCATAATTTTCTAGATTTTTAATAATCTATATCAGCCCATTTTATCCGATTTTCCATTTCGATTGCCGAACTGTACGTACAACGACCTTTCCAATTTTGATTTAAACATAACTTGAAAACAATACGTTGGAGTTTGAAAATTTCTATTCTATTCAAAAGTTATCATGAATAGAAATCCAGTATTTCTTGTTTCACATCAATCCGATTTAAAACGTTCAAGTTATAGTCATTTGAAAATTGAAATCGATATTAACGAACCGTTGCTACACGACGTGTTCGATTCAAGTTATATAACAATTTAATATAAATCGCCCAAACCTTTTTCAAAATAAACTTAAATTTTACTTCAATTTAAAATCATATTTCCAATTACAAATTTCCATTCAATTTAGATCGAAACTTAATAATAATTTTTTTCAAAGCTTATTCAATCGTTTTCAAACTTATAGGTATTCATTACACAAATAGGACCTATTATTTAAATAAATACCAATTATTAATTCATTACTCAAATCAATTTCTTCGATCTTAACTTGAAAATTCAATTTATTGGTAGTAGCTTATAATAATTGATAATACTTCCATTTCAATTTTAATCGAAACTATAAATAAAATATTTCCCAACTCGTTTAATTATTTCAAAGCTTATTATAAAAATAATGGAATCAAATACTTTCTTAACTAAATTTCAAACTTGTCTCAAAATTTGAGCATCCAAAATTAATTGAAACATTTCCAAAATCGTTTCCATCTTTCACGAAGGTCTTTTATCATCAGGAACTTAGATTTCCAAATCATTTGAAATCTAAATTCAAAACTAAATATCCAATTATTATTTTAGTATTCAAATAATAAAATCATCATAGGAAGGAGATTTAAACCGATTATTCGTATAACTCCTCAGCTATGGTGTGTATGTGATACAACCATAGTCAATCAATAATCAACCACATGAACATGAATTCATCCATTAACATTACAACAATTAAACAGCCATTTAATTGTGCCCCAGCGTTACATTCAATAACGCTCACTGTTCAATGTGTTTTAACTACATAAATATCCACCCAACATCACATACAAAATCAACATCCATAAGCCATTAATTAACATTATGTAATTAAATTTATCAGTTAATTGTAATTAACCATTTATAAATTTAAATTAAATTTTCTCACCTTCATGCCTCCAAATTCTTCACCGAAGAATCCCGTAACCATGGATGACCATGTACAACCCTTCACAGACTATGCTACCAATGTGTGTACAACTTCAAACTAAACGTACGTGCATATACACATTAATACTTTAGCTTATTGAAAACCAAGAGAAGCCGGGACTGTAACACTGGACCGAGGAGGAGAGACAGCGGAACTGAATAGTCGATGGGTGCTTTGGCCTTGCTGACGTGGACAGAGGAGAGAGAGAAATGTGGTGGGATGGTATTGCATGCTGTTTTAAGGGGAGACAGACAGTTTTGAAGAGGAGGAAGGAAGTGTGGCTATGTGGGAGGTTTGCAACGGGTCTGGGGTGGTTAGGCTGGTGCAGAAGCTATCGGAGGTGTCGGATGAGGTGACGGTGGCAGATGTGGGCTGCTAAAGAAGGAAGCCGATTGGTTTATGAGAAAGAGGGATAATAACAGTTTTTTAGCGAAGAAGAGAGGGGAGGCTTGCGGGTCTCTGGTCGAAATGGTTGGAATGACGGTGCTATAGGGTAGTGGTGGCGACTATAAGGCGGCTCGTGGTGGTTATAGGCCAGGACATGGAGGAGGGTATGAGGAGGATAGTGTGTGGACTGTGGAGGGTGATGTGGTCGACTGTTTATGGAAGGGAAGAGGGTCAGAATGGGAGAGGAGGTGCGGACTGGAGTTGGTACTTAGAGGCTGATGGTGGGCGGATGCGCTGAAGGTAGTGATGGCAGTAGTGCCAGTGGGGAGGGGAAGGCTCAGTTTAAAGTATAAGAGTTGAAGGACGCAACTGCAAAATGAAAGGGGCGTGAAGGGAAGGATTTTCTATGGTGAGGTGGGGAAAAAGATGTGCTATTAAACTAAAGGCGTGGCACACGCAGAGGGGAAGAGGGCATAGCTGATGATTTTGGGAAGGGAGAGGAAAGCAGGGTGGAGTGGGGAATAGGGGGCGAAGCGGCTATTCTAAGGGGAAAGAAGAATTGGTGATGGGGAAAATATGGTGAAAGGGAGCACGTGAAAAATGAAATTGTGTGAAAAATATAGTGCGTGAATCTCCTTATACATAAATTATTAAGGGTATAGTTGTTAATATAGTTAAGGACACATGACGCTCTAAAGTAAACTCATCTACATGCAAGTGAACACATATAAGGACATTTGTCTTTGCCTAATAAACTACTTCATGCATGAATGACAAATAATAACTATTTACTTATTTATAAAAATCTAATTTTAGTAACATCTTTGTTATACATACATATATACTCAATTATTGACATTTGAATGTGTAACTACCATATAAAATAGTATTCATAACTTATACATATTACAAAAATGTTACTTATAAATATATATAACTTCTAAACATCATATTTAATATAAAGAATTTCAAATTTTAAATACTTAACAATCTTTATAAAATTTATACTTATATATAACATTATAAATCTTATTAAATAACATCTTTAAAGTTTCTACAAAATCTTATGTTGGTAAATAACATTTAAATAAATCATATTTATAGAAATATATCATTACTTATAAAATCTTATAAATTAAAAATATTCTTAAAAATAAGTTTTATTTTTCCCAAATCATTTTTTTTGTTTAAAAGTACGCATTTCTTCATGAGCAATTGAGCAATTTACTTAATATGAAAAAATAGTCCAACACTTAATTTAAACACCAAATAGAGCATACTAGGATGAAAATTAAAATCTGATGAAAAACATAATACTAAGTGCAAGTTTAAAATAGTATTCTGGTAATTCAAAGAAATTTAAGATCTAGGCTTCTCCCTCTTTTCCTTGAAAAAAGCTAAAGAGAAACACTGGAGACCTTGACAACCTTGAACCTAACTTCAGGAATATCTCCAATGGCATGCCCTTACGACCAAATCCAGTAATCAAAACTTCAACATTTTCCTCGATATAATTTAAGCAACCACCATTTGGCACAAAGGCAGTAATCTTCTTTCCATTCTTGATCAATTAAACTCTAGCACATTTACGGATGGCATAGTTGGGTTGTTTTTCTTCAATACCTATTTTTTCAAGGACAATGCCCTAGGCATGAGATGAGCCAGCAAATGGTTTCTTCCACCTATTACCAATATGGCTCTTCTTGTAAGACTTGTCCACCCATCTCTGATTTCTCCTTTGTGTCTTCAGCTTGCGCCCAACTCCTATACCACGTGTCTTTCCCATGTTTGGTTCTAAGAAGGAAAAACCTGACTCTTGCTCGTAGGAAAAACGTAGTCCGCTGCCTGCCTACTTGAAAGAGGAGCAAGTAGCAAGAGGTTATATATGAGGATATATATCAACCAAAATCATATTTATATAACAAGACAAGATATTTATCAACCAAAATATAAGAGATTATTAATTCAATATTTGTATTTATACCTTATTAAAGTAAATTTATATTTAGAAAATATAAATTAATTTCGTATACATTGAAATGTTGAAAATCTTGAATCGTTATAATCTCCCACCTTAAAGCTTTTCGTCCTTGAAAAGGAGAGATTGTAGAAATAATATATGTATAAACAAAATATTTACCAATACCAAACTTAATTTTAACAAAATAAACCATAGGATTTAGAACGTGAAAAATAAATTAAACTCATCAAAACACTTTTATCAAAACTTAATTGCAAAAATAAATTTGAAATCAAAGTATGAAAATTTTTCTTTGACTTAAGATCCCGTTTTCAATTTCAAATCATTTGAAATATTATATATTTTTGTTTTCATATCGAGTCATACTTGCTTCAGGATTCAAAACCAAAATCATTTCAAAATTTCAAATATTTTACGATAAACGACATAAAAACATTTATGTCCCAAGTCTAGAGGTTTCTCCCAATGACAAGGCCACTTGGCACGGCTTACGCATGTATCGTTATAAATAAATAGCGTCTCTCCGGATCCCAGAATAGACCATCATCAAGAGCTTACACCCACGTCATACCTTTCTTTTGTCACAGGTTACTCGAATCTCAGTAACAAATCATTTCATATCCCGAAGTTATAAATCATTTCACAACAATAATAATTTACAATTACTTCCAATCACATTATTGTTTAAAACTTTTTGAAATATTGGGATTTTAAGTTGTTGAACATTTTATGTTTATAAAACACCTTATAAGCTATTTTTTTTCATATTCCAAATATTTGGAAAATCAATTTCATTTAATAATTGAAAATCAGAATATAATCACTTTACAATACAATTTAGCTTAAATCTAGTATTGTACAAATTTAAACTTTACAAATTTCCGAATTATAGGCTTTATAAACCATTTCAATTTATAGACCATATCCAGCTTTATGAAAATAAATTCAAGTCATTTTGAAATATCCATGATATAAGTTTCCAATAATTTCATATAAGATAAAATTTCCAAGAGAATTATAAATTCGTATAATTTTCATTTTTTCAAATTCCATTTCGAAAATCATTTGCACTAAATATAGGATTAATTCATTTTGTTTTCAAATATTCAAATCTCATTTGAAAAGGCCACGTTATTCGAATACTCGGAAAACAACTTGAAAACATTTTATCTTGCAAATCTCGTTTCCCAAAAGATGGTATCTTGGATATATTCAACATTTCAAAATTCAATTGCCAACCATTTGCAAAAAATTCAATGTTACTTATAATCGAAAATACTTATTTCCAAATCCGAAACTATGTTATTAATACAACTTATCCCTAGATTTGTCAAAACAAGGCAAAGGAATTGTTCAAGGATTGCACATTTCAAGATTTCAAGCATGAGGAGACCAAAGAAATGGTAAGTAGAACATGACGATGGCTCACGAGAAAACAAACACACCAATAAGTGAAGAGGTGGAATTATTTTCAAACATTTATTACTGTTCAAATTTTATAAAAAATATTCCTTATTACATCATAATTCATTTGAGAATTCAATTTTATACTCTACAAACAAGGAATACGTCATTTATTTAAATTTTGCTTATTTATTTCAATTCATACTTAATTTTTATCCAAACATTTTATTAAAATTTATGTAAACAATTTCAAATGCTTATTTGAACCGTAATATATATATTTCTCGACGTCTCATTCAGAATCATATAGTTATCCCATTTTCGAAACTCAAAAATAAATATCTGATGATGATCGATCAATCAACAGAATTATCTTCCAGCGACTAGAATGTGATTCTATATCTATCTAGTATATAATGGAATTCATATATATGTTGATCAGACGTTTATCAAAATCCTTACATACTTGATAGTCCAATCTCGACGTCCAACAATATACTCAAAACTCTTATCACAAGTTATATTTCAAAATAATTACACTTTTCAAAATGATTTATTTAATTTATATTTTCAAAATATGCTCTCTCAAACATAATACTCCAGAATCTCATTCTAGGGCATTTCTAACCCTATCTCTAATGAGATGATATAACTCTGATGATTCCTTTATTTCGTTCAAATATGTCATACCCCATAGCTTTGTATAAATCAAAGCTGTGAAACCAACTGTAACGACCCACCTTTTTGCCCGATTCTCGTCACTAAAAAAACCAACTTAAATCATTTATAAAGACGGATGGTTATGGGTACTAACAAATTTGCACAAATAACATAACTTTTCATTTCATTACAAAATATTACAACATAGCTACATGGAATCATATTACACAGTATGCTCAGCGAAAAACAAATATGCTCCCAGCGGAAGAAGAAAAACTCAAAACATAACTTTAGCTCCAAATCTGAATCCAGCTCTGAAGACTAAACTTACGAACTAAACTACTAGCTTCCCATGCAAAATTATGGGCACCCAGAGTTTAGGTGTAGGAACAATAAACTCCAGGTCAGTCGTGCGACTGGTGTGAAACTCAAAACAGTTGTTTTAGGGTTTATTTTAAAGTTAGGAAATTCACCGGACCACGCTGCTAATGCGGAATGGGATTACTCCACGTGAATACCCATGCATAGAAATTTGCAATGACTTTGGAAAAATAAAGCCATCATAAGCTCGTCCCACATCACACAATGCAAGCGAACACTAAAAGGGTGAGTTTTGTCTTATGATAACCAAAAATGCTTTCATACGTGAAAATCCACTTTCAATACTATTATTATTGCATAGTGTTGAAAACCATTTCACAAATAAATATATTAATCTTAGAAAGCATAGTAACTATGCCCACATACATAGTTTACAAACAAAGTGAAAGGCTCGTATTGTTCATTGGGTTTCCAATATGATGGTTCCTGGCACAAAAGAATAATCAAGGACATAAGCTAAGTATCTCCTGGTTAACATCCAGACTCGGACACCGAATACAGAGCACGAAGTATATATCTTGGTTTTCATCCAAAATAGGACACCGTATATACTTTATTTCCTCAGGTTTCATAGGTGGATCCACCACCGAAACTTTCGAATTCAACAGAGATTATGTATACAACCTAACTGCCAGTTTACCATCAATCCGGGGTGTGAGGTTCGTCGATGTCACGATATACAAAAAGCTACACTATAATAAGCCATGCTTTGATCATCACTAGCTCATTTCATAACTTGAGTATGCCGCATTGTCAATTCACAGCATGTCACTGATTCCTATCTATACATAAACTCTAAGCTCATATGTCTTGGAGACGAGAATAAATTCACTGCCACAAATCTAATATATATTAACACAAATCAGTGCTACACAGTCAATTACAATGTTAGACACAAAATCCATACAAGTCTGTTATGGGTTTGAACAAAACAACAATCCGAAAATTTCCAAATATATTTAGATCTCATGCCACTTATAACCTCGTATCGAGTGTATGGCCCGATCCGAGACATCAACAATAAATCCAAATAATCCAAAGATTCTCGGTCTTCGTTCATTGTTTACCAAGTCTTGATTTCTTTATAATGTTGCATTATTACTTGGAATGGTTTTCTCTAATCCCGGTCTTCCCAAGTAATAAGAGTACTTTAAAACAATAGCTATGGACTACATAGATTTTCAATTCAAATCTCCTTCCAAATCGTTACCAATTTATTTACAAAACAAAGTTGGATTCTTCCAAATTTCCTAAAACCCATTACCATTTTTAATTCTTCCTTTGGAATTCAATATTCCTTTTACCATCCTTAAATTTAAAAACATAATTCCTTCGTTGTAGTACTTTTTCTTAAGTCTTCAGTTAACCAAATCCTTGTTTGGACTAAATTCCATTTACGATAATCCAAACAATTGATATTCAAATATAAGTTAAGTAGAATTTAATTGACTTATATTGGATATAAATTCACAAATTCAGTGGATACTATAAGTAGAATATTGCTGTAATAATTTATAAATTCTCAAACATATTTTTTTGTTTCATAACTTGAAAACCCAATTGTTTTCAAAAAATGTTATAATAATATTACCAAAAATGGTGTAAAATAGACATTTACATCAATATTGAATCAAAATCATTCGAAATTCAAATATTCTAGCTCTAACCTTTTTTAAATAATAAAATAATATTTATCATAATTTTCTAAATTTTTAATAATCTATATCAGCCCATTTTATTTGATTTTCCATTACGGTGGCCGAAGTGCACGTATAGCGACTTTTCCCAATTTTGATTTAAACGTAACTTGAAAATCATACGTTGGAATTTGAAAATTTCTATTCTATTCAAAAGTTATCATGAATAGAAATCCAATGTTTCTTGTTTCACGTCAATCCGATTTAAAACATTCAAGTTATAGTCATTTGAAAATTAAAATCGATATTAATGAACCGTCGCTATACGACGTGTTCGGTTCAAGCTATATAATGATTTAATATAAATTGTCCAAACCTTTTTCAAAATAAACTTAAATCTTCATAACTCCAATTTAAAATCATATTTCCATTTACAAATTTCCATTCAGTTTAGATCGAAACTTAATAATATTTTCAAAGCTTGTTCAATCATTTTCAAACTTAAAGGTATTCACTATACGAATAAAACCTATTATTTAAATAAAAACCAATTTTTGATTCATAATCAAATCATTTTCTTCGATCTTAACTTCAAAACTCAATTCAACGGTAGTAGCTTATAATAATTGAAAATACTTCCATTTCAATTTTAATCAAAACTAAATAAAATATTTCCCAACTCGTTTAATTATTTCAAAGCTTGTTACAAAAATAATGGAATCAAATACTTTCTTAATTAAAATTCAAACTTTTTTCAAACTTTAAGTGTCCGAAATTAGTTGAAGCATTTTCAAAAATCATTTCCGTCTTTCAGGAAGGTCTTTATCACCAGTAACTTAGATTTCCAAATCATTCGAAGTCTAAATTCAAAACAAGATTTCCAATTATTATTTTAATATTTAAATAATAAAATTGTCATAGGATGGAGATTAAACCGATTACCTGTATAACTCCATAGCTACAGTGTGTATGTGATACATCCATAGTCAATCAATAATCAACCACATGAACATGAATTCATCCATTAACATTACAACAATTAAACAACCATTTAATTCTATGCCAGCGTAATGTTGAATAACGCTCAGTGTTCAGTGTGTTTTTAACTACATAAATATCCATCCAACATCACACATAAAATCAACATCCATAAGCCATTAATTCATGTTAACTAATTAAAATTATCAGTTAATTATAATTAACCATTTAAAATAATTTTGGATTAAATGTTCTCACCTTCATGCCTCCAAATTCTTCACCGAAGAATCTCGTAACCACGGATGACCGTGTACAACACTTCATGGACTATGCTACCAATGTGCGTACAACTTCAAACTAAACATACATGTATATACACGCTAATACTTTAGCTTATTAAAAACCAAGGGAGGCCGGGACTGCCACACTAGACTGAGGAGGAGAGACATCGGAACTGGATGGTCGATGGGTGCTTTGGCCTTGCTGACGTGGACAGAGAAGAGAGAGAAAAGGTGATGGGATGGTTTGGCGTGTTGTTTTAAGGGGATGCAGACAGTTTTGAAGAGGAGAAAGTAAGTGTGGCCATGTGCGAGGTTTGTAGCGGGTCTGGGGTTGTCAGGTTGGTTCAGAAGCTATCAGAGGTGTCAGATGAGGTGACGGTGGCAGACGTGGGTTACAGAAGAGGGAAGCCGACTGGTTTAAGAGAAAAGGGGATAGTAGTAGTTTTTTTAGGGAAGAAGAGAGGGGATGGTTGAGGGTTTCTGGTCAAAATAGTTGGACTGATAATGCTCTGGAGTAGTGGTGGCGACTATAAGGCGACTCGTGGTGGTTGAAGGCCAGGACAGGGCAAAGGGTATGGGGAGGATAGTGTGTGGACTGTGGAGGGTGATGAGGCCGACTGTTTATGGAAGGGGAGAGGGTCAGTATGGGAGAGTAGGTGTGTACTGGAGTAGGTACTTGGCGGCTGATGGTGGTCGGACGCGCTGGAGTAGTGATGGCGGTGGAGCCAGAGGAGAAGGGAAGGCTCGGTTTAAAATAGAAGAGGGTAAGGGCGCAACTGGAAAATGAAGGGGGCGTGGTTCTGTTGATAGGGAAGGATTTTCTGCGGTGAGGTGGGAAAATAAACGTGCTGTTAAACTACAAGGCGTGGCACACGCGAAGAGGAAGAGGGCATAACTAATGATTTTGGGAAGGGAGGGGAAAGCAGGGTGGAGTGGAGAAGAGAGGGCGACGCACGACTGTTCTAAGGGGAAAGAAGAATTGGTGATAGGGAAAATATGGTGAAAGGGAGCACGAGAAAAATGAAATAGTGTGAAAAATATAGTGCGTGAATCCCCTTATATATATAAATTGCTAAGGGTATGGTTGTAAATATAGTTGAAGACACATGGCTCTCTTAAATAAACTCATCTACATGCAAGTGAACACATATAAGGACATTTGTCTTTGTCTAATAAACTACTTCATGCATGAATGACAAATAATAACTATTTACTTATTTAAAAAAAATTCTAATTTTAGTAACATCTTTGTAATATATATATATATATATATATATATATATATGTACACACACACACCCCAATTATTAACACTTATATGTGTAACTACCATATAAAATAGTATTCATAACTTATACATATTACAAAATATTACTTATAAATATATATAAACTCTAAAATTATATTTAATCTAAACAATTTTAAAATTTAAATACTTAACAATCTTCATTAAATTTATACATATATATAGCATTATAAATCTTATTAATTTTAATTTTTAAAGTTTCTATTAGTAAATAACATTTAAATTAATCATATTTATAAAATAATATTATTACTTATAAAATCTTATAAATTAAACATAGTCTTAAAAATAAGTTTTCTTTTTACTAAATCATATTTATATAACAAGGAAAGATATTTATCAACCAAAATATAAGAGATTATTAAGTCAATATTTGTATTTATACCTTATTAAATTAAATTTATATTTAGAAAATCTAAATTAATTTCATATATATTTAAACGTTGAAAATCTTGGATCGTTACAACTAGGGATGTGGTAGCTAATTATCCAAAAGATCGAAGCTCCAGGACCTCCTTCTAGAGCCATAATATTAACAATAAAAATCGTCAACACCGGAGTATTGGTTTATGGTTATGGACCTAGGGGAACCTAACGGAAATTTAGTCCCTTTAAGCTCAACTTAATTCACCGTTTCCTAGATATAAGTTGTTCCAAATATGAAGACTAGTTACTATTCCTTCAAAAGGTGAGTATTGCGCTTCGATACTTAGGAAAAAGTTACCTTAGCATAAGAGCTTCATAAGTTCATAGCTAGTAATAACTAAAATTCTCGTTGTGATTGATTTGATAGTTATTTCTTATTTATATGGATGAAATCGAATTGGCAATAAGAAAACAAGTGGAATAGATTGTACAAATATCTCCTTTATTGATCACTTGATTGAGTACATAGAAGATTACAAGAGAAATCTCCAAATCGATTTCTAAATTAGGGTTTTGTCTCTTATAAATTAATACAAGATTCAGAATGAGGAGAAGTCCCCCAAAATGTGAACCCTGGGGTCTTATTTATAGAAGATTCGGGTCCCTTTTAGTAGCGATCAAGTGGTAAGCTCGGTTCGCATCAATCCTACGGATCGACACTTCTTTGTGGCTCTTGGTTTCGGTGGCAAAACCCCGTGTCGGCTTGCTTCAATAGCTTCCGGTGTTGGCTTGATTCAATAGTTTCCGGTGTCGGTTTCGACATTGTGCTGCTTGCGTTTCTAGGTACTGCGTTTATGCTTTCGCATAGTAACTGGGTATAACCCTTATGCTTTTTTCCTTTGTGATTTTGGTGCCGTCTTTGGTAACGGTATTGATAGCATTTTGTTTGCTCCCATATTGGTCTCATGCTTTTTCTTTTATGTATTTGGTTTCGGTATCTATCTCCAAGCTTGTGTACCTAATCCCAGTGTTAGATTGATTATTTCCTTTCCTTTGTGCTTGGTATCGCCTCTAACGATTATAGTTCCTTAGTATCAGGTTTCATCTTTCTGTTCGGCATACTGGCTTCCAGTATCGTTTCATGCTTTAGCCTTGCCTTCCTTGGTGTCGACTCTTGTGTTTTTGTCTTCATTGTCTGATATCGAAGCCAAGCCAACTGCCTGTCCATGTTGGTATCGATAACACGTCTTTATTGTTATCTTCTTGATATCAGCACCAATCTATTTGCTCCCCTTTGTTAGTGCCGATAACATATGTGCCAAGCCCTTGTTTTGGTGTCGACTTCCTGCTCCGATCCCTCTTGTTTTCGGGTATCGGCTTAGTTCTTTTAATCCTTTTGTTCCTGGTTCCAGCTCTACCTTGTGCTTTGGTGTCGACCGAAGACTCCCCAGGCTTCTACTCTAGTGTTAGCTTCATTTCGATACCCCTTCACCTCACTTTGGTTTCAGTATCGAAATCTTGTAGTAACAATGGCTTCCTCTTTAGTTCACTGTTGCCTGCTCTGCATTCAGGAAACAACGACCCATCATTGAAGTCTCGCCCACCATGCCGAAACTACCGTTGAGCCAACCACCATATCATACTCCTCGAAATAGCATTATCGTCCATGCGTCAAATTGGCCAAAGTAGCCAACTTCAATGGTAATCGATATCGACCACTCTATGGTAATTGATGATGACCACTCTTATGATGTCTTCAACCAAAATTGTTAAATACAACATCCAATAAAAAACGTCCGACATTTGTTGCGAAATTCAGGCTCATTGCCATGTCCATTCTCCATCTTCACATCCATCTTCAAACTCTAGTGTCGCTCCATCTTATGGTTAGTTGTTACGCTGGTGTGTTGCCCTATCATCAAATCTGTAGATACGCTTTAATTCTCCTTTGTCTTCAAATTGGTCTTCACATTTCGATACTCCTTCATGAATCTAACTCATCGGTTCGTGTCTATCATTACTTGTGTGCGTGTGTATTTGATTGGTATGCAACAATCTCTAGCAGATGAGATCTTCGTAATCTTAGATTGTGTAGGAACGACATTTTCAACCAAACTACGCAAACAAGCAACTATGCAACAAAAAATCCTATAATTTGCTAAAGTAACATACAAACATTCATAATAGCATCCATAACGTAAATAGAATCCATCGACAACCATTAGTTGGGTTCGATGTCAAAACAGTCAAAGTCTGGTGATAACATCAAATTAACGTGTACTGGCGCTCAAATGGGTAAAAAAAAATGTGATATTTGGATCTAAACTAATCAAATTACGTTTTAATTCTTTTATTTATTATTTACTATGTTTAGCTATACCATAAATTATTTTTTAAGATTAGAAATTATTTTTAAAACATCAATTTTATAATATAAAAAAATTACATTTAATTAGAGACGATATTACCAAGCTTAACCAAATAAGTCCAAACCAGCGTCAAAGCGTAGAGAGCTATACAATACGAGTCCAATGGAGAAAAGCTCTTTCAAAACGACCACGAATGTAAAAGTTACGTTAGTTAGAAGTTTTAAAATTTGAACGGATATTAAAAATAAATAAACACCTCACCAACCAATCAAAACCCGCCACATTATCTTTACTTACTGACCACGTACCCAAGCTCTCACGCATCTTCTCCTTTTACGCATGCGCATGCATGTGACCATAATTCACGTTCGTCCCCTTACATTAATTTCAAACTAAACCGAATGAACCTATTACCAACAAACTCCAATATCTCGACCTCGGTTCATCTCCTGACCTCTGCACCGCCACCAATCTGACTGCTTTCCAACCACATACCCATACTAGAGAATCTGGCTATAGATGAACAGCCCTCATCCTGAAAACGCCCAAAAACTAAAAACACCGAAACACAAATTTTCTTCCCTTCCGACCTCCGATCTGCCTCCCCCCAATCACTTCATTTTTCAATCCTCAACACTTTTTCTTTTGGTGTCATGAGCTAATTCTCGATGATGTGGCTTGCAAGGGACAAAATACAAAGACTAGTTGTTTCATTAATTCTTGATTCTCATACACACGATGACCTGACCGATGAATGACGAACATGGATGACTTCATATCGACGATACGATCAACTTTTTTATTGAGAGTTTTGGTTGAAAGTGGATGGATTGAGAGGAGCAACGTGAGTCGTTACAATGTAGCTTACAAAAAATCGAAAACTTCAATTGTACTGCCGAGATTATTCAATGATTGATTGAAGCAATGAATGAACGCTTTTGGATAGATGTGATACTTTAAAATGATTATTAGTCGGTTGATTACCCCTCTGCAATTGGCATCTAACTGCTTGACTCGATCCAAGACGTGTTTTGTTTTCACGAAAACATACCTTAGGCGACAAGTGTTATTCACCCGATGAGACAAGTGACTTCTTGATGAATGTGAACATTTTGATGATGAAATATGGATCATGGAGTTTAAGATATGGTAGGAATGATAAAAAGAAGTACACGAAGTTTGATAAAATTCTACATATGCTAAATCATGTTGGTGTCGACATGATCAATCATTTCGGTATTGAGATGATTTTTGACAAGTGACTTCAAAATAGCATACAAAAATGGAGTGTACTTGGCGTAAAAAGAAAAGATTCACATAGAACAGATATATATATTAACTAATTTGTAGGAGTAGTTTTTACAACCAAATTTGAAAATATGAAGACTTGAATAAATATAAAGAAAACTCGAAGATGCAAAGTGCAAAACCATGTTGGCATCGACATGATTATTTTAGTTTTGACATGATTTGAACTATTGATTTTATTCGCTTTTCTAGGATGGACCTGATCTTTTATTTGGTATTTCGCGAACCCACTTAGTGGATGCATTCATTAAATATCCATCTTAAAGCAAGAAAAATAGTATATCTTCTTAACTCTATTTTACCCAGATATGTCATTAAGCTCAAGCTTACTTAATGGTGTTTTTGGTTTCTACTATTTAGACAAAAGTACGAAGTACACATACATATTGTAAAAAATGATAGTTTTACAAAACGAAGTCAACACATAAAATTTAAAACGATTTTTTTTATTATTTTTTGTATTTTAAGAAACAAGGAAAAAAATGACAAATTCATCCATGTACCGTCCTTTCGTCCCTTCCATCATCCTCCCCGCCTTTGGTCCGTCAATTCCGCTATTCTTCGAATTTTCGTATCTTTCGAAGTTAGCATTGAAAACTCAAAACACAAGATAAATTAAAGTGGAAAATAGGCTGAAGGACAAACCTAACAAATTTTCTCTTGAAAAGCATGCAAAGTTTAAAATTTACAGAGAATGACGCATTTTAGTGTAAAAGGAAAAATAATAGTGGCCCCTCCGAATTCCATTTTTGCACTAAATGTGTTATTCTCTCTAAATTCCAAACTTTGAATATTTTTCATTAAAAGAATGGTTGAGTTTGTCCCTTACGAGAAAATCGTTTTAATTAAACCTCTTTATTTATGATACGAAAGTTCGCAATTTAGTTAGATTTGTGCAAAGAAATAAGAAATAAAATTGAAGTGAACAACCACTTGAGACGAAACCTTAAAATTTCGCATGTTCAACAGTTCAAGCTCGTTACTTTAGTTATTAGGTTTACTGTTCATGTCTACGATTGATCCAACATAATCTAACATTGTTGATCCACTAAAATGTCAAGGTGGGGCAGGTGGAAAAACAAGAGGGGTTAGTTTTGTAAATGTGTGGATTTGAGCAGAGTGCGGTGGCAATAAAATCAGTGCTGCTTTGAATTTCAGGCAGTTGCAGCAAATCCAAGTACGGATTAGCCTTCGTTTATGGTCCCTGGATACATTAATCAAATTCCGATGTAACAAAAAAATGATGCAAATTGCTTCTTCCTTGCTTCCTTCGTGTCGGTGCACATTAGCTACTCCGAAAGCTCTAAATAATTCGACATTTGCATTCTTCTCGGTTTCAGCTGCTAAAGGAAAAAGGAATCTTTCCATTAGCTGTTCTGTAAATCAGTACGAGGCCAATGTGTCAGTAGACTTTCCAAATGGGTTAGTTTTGCAGATTAGACGGTTCACTTTATTAGTCCTAGTGTTTTTAATTTGAAATTAATACATTATTCATTAGTTCCTTGCCTTCAAAATTTTGGCATATGGTTGTTGCTGTCTTTGTTGAGCTGGCGCTTACGAGTTCAAGCAAGAAGTTTGTAACTTTATCTTGATTTGGCTTCTTTTTTCCTCATTAATACCTTAGCACTAATTACTTATTTGCTGTTACTAGATTTGGAATGTGTTGTATAGATATACAATTTATGACGTTTGATTGATTGCCTCGTAAGTTTGGCAGTGTAAATCACCAGATTAGGGATCTGATTATATAGCTCAGGAAGTTGAACTGGCGAATCAAAGTAAATCCTAACTCCGTCTCAATTAAGTTTATTTTATCTTAATTTGACTTCTTTTCTTTAGTATCACCTTGGTTTTAATTATTTATTTGTTATTGCTGGTTTTGAGATGTGTTTATGTTGGTATATAGTTTATGTATGATATTTGCTGTATTGCTTCTTAACTATTAGGAGTGTGGAACACCAAGTAAGGGGTAAAATTATCATAGCTCAATAAATTATTTTGGAGAAATGAAATAGCACTTTAGTACTAAGTTGACTTTATTTTAATTTGGTTTCTCCTTTCCATGGTTCGAAGTTCCGTCCGGCACGCCGGAATTTCGGTCGCTCCGAGCCGGTTCCGGCGGTGACCGGACCGGAATAAGGCAAAAAATCCGGTTCCGGATCTCAATGACCAAAAAAAGAAAAAAAATCAGAAAATCGATTTAGGAAATATCGAAAAATAACAAGTAGAGGAATTTGAGGAAGGAAATGATGTACAAAAGAGGAAGCAGCGGAAAGAAGAAGCAGCAGGCAAAGGTTTTCTCTCTCCTTAGGTTTGGCGGCGAAATGAAAAAGAGAAGAAGACGCGGTTTCTGTGTAGGGTTAGGAACAGGTAATGTTTTTATTTTTTTAATCAACTGGGCTGCTTTGAAAAAAGTAGAGCCTTATTATTTTAACTATCTGGGCTTCTTCTTCAGGTATTTTATAGTGTTTTAGCAATTGATTTTTGTTTTATTTTAATTTGTTTTATAGTATGATCACATTTAAATCAAGGAATTGGGATATAATACCTCTAAATACAAAATTTTACTATTTACTGCTATATGATTTTTTCTTTATCCTAGTGAAATCCGGAACCGGAAATAAAACGAAATTTCCGGAATTTCCGAAACGGAACCGGAATTTCAAAATTCTCTAATGACCGGAACGGAACCGGAAACCGGAACTTCGAACCTTGCTCCTTTATTCATTAATACATCAGTATTAATTAATCTTTTTTTGGTAATTATTAAGTTTACTGTATGTTAGAGACACATTATTTTTTTACTCTCCCCATGCCTTCTCCAAATGTCGATTGCAAAAAAAAAAAAAAAAAAAAAAAAAGTGGGTGCTAGGTTGGCAACCAACTGTAAAACTATGTCAAATCTTATGATGCATTCTAAACTACAAATTAAGGAAATTGAGGATTTATGTGGCCGACTCTAATTACTTTGGAGTAAGACTAGGATGATGATGATGATGACAGAGGCACATTAATTTGAATACTACTTCTGGTTACTTGATAGTAGATATTCAATTTATGATGTTCGATTTACTGCTTCATTCTTGTGTATTAAATGGAGACTGTAAAATCTAAATGACTTCTCTAAGTGTAAAACTAGAAGTTAAGAGTAAAATTTTCATAACTCAATAAGTTGTATTCCAGAAATGAAGTAAAGAATATTTATGTATATGAAGTTGTTATACCCAGTGTTTGTGAGGAAAAAACTATTTAATTCTTTTTTTGGTCTTATGTGTTTTTTCGTTATGTTCTCTTGTCAAGTGAAGAAAAGAATCCATTACAGCCATTTTTATTGGTCAAATTTGTTGTATCAGTAAACTTTTGAATGTGTCGTGGTTTGAAAGAAAATAATGAGTTGGAATGTGCACCTGCGATATATTGTTCAAATCTGTTGTGTTAATAAACCATGTTAGTTCTTTCTTTGATTCAGCGCATTTTTTCATTGTATTCTCTTGTCAAGTGTAGAAAAGAATCCATTACAGACATTGTTATTGGTCAAATCTGTTGTGTTAGTAAACTTTTGAATGTGTCCTGGTTTTGAAGAAAATAATCAGTGGTAGTTTTCACCTGCAATATATTATTCAAATATAAGAAATGTGAGTTATATGGAATTAACTAAGAGTAGTATTGAATTTTTAAAGTCTTATCGCAAATCAAAGTATTGTAAATACTGCTTACATTTTTTTGTCTACAATGGCATGTTAGTTATATGATGAGAGATATCGCTTCAAGGCACAATTCGATCTCAAAATGTTTCCCCCTCGAAGATCACCAAGTTAGATCGAAAACTTATTTCAGGAATCAGGATAGAATGAAGAATATGTACGCAAGTTGTGAATCTTGTGATTACTTGCACAGATAACACATGAGTTATAATGATGACTCTTTTAAGTTTATTTATTTACTTATTCAAAAATAAGAATTAAAGTATTTCTGATGAGATGATGTGGTCTATATATGGGAATGAGCGTGACCATTGACAGTGTTCTTTGAAAACAAACATACATATTTTAACCCTAACGGGTATAATCATTTGTATCTCAATTCAAACTCAAACGGAAATGGGATATATTGGTTTTCGGACGGGACATTGCCTTGCACCTGGCTAAGGGCGATAGACTGACCAGTCAGATTGGCTGCTGTCAGCGGACACTTATCTTCCTAACCCTCACCTAGATGAGTTGTCATCCCTTTTAGAACCGTCCAGAATGACAAATATTATAGAAGGAAATTTATGAGAAAACTCCCAATAGGTATTGTTGAAGTCCATTTATTGGTCCAGTAGTGTTCCGTTAATGTAATCTAAGTCATCATTCAACATGGAATCCAGCATATAGTAAAATTCCCCATAGTAGTTAAGGCGCAAAGGCGCAAAAAGGCGCAAGGGTTGAGCCCTGGGCTTTTTTGAGCCTTGGGCTTTTTTGTGCGACTTTTATACAAGTGTGTGTTTTTTGCTAGAAAAAAACTGTACTATAAAATTCTACTAAAAATGATAATTTTACTGATACAAAAACTTTGATTAGTAGGTACGAAGTCACAAATGCAATTTTCAAACTAAAACAATCACAAATTCAACAAATTTAATTATTTAAAACATAACTCTTTAAACTTTAAAATTAAAACATAACTCAATAAATTTCAAAACATGTCTAAATTTTAATTTAAAAGTTAAAACATAACTCAATAAATTAACTAACAAGTTTAGATTAAAGTTTAAACCTTTGAACTAATTAATTTAAATGAAAACAATTAAAAAAAACTGCTGTTGATATTTGAAACACACACAAACACACATGACAGTGGCAACAACAACGGAGACGGCAACAATATATTTTAGTGTCGAATGTGTTAAAACGAAAGGGAAAACCCTAAAAATTGACTAAACCCTGTTCGAATTTGAAGGTTGAGAGTCGGATCGGATCCAAACAAAAGTGGGCTTGGCATAAAATCAATTATTTCACAAGGCGCGCTTTTTGAGCCTCAGCGTCTCGAGAAAAAGCGCCAAAGGCGCGCTTTATTTGTGCCTCAGTTAGCCGATGCGCCTTGAAGGCCAGCGAGGCGCAAAGCCTGCGCCTGAGCCTTAGGCGCGCCTAGGCGCGCTTAAGCGCGCCTTAACAACTATGAAATTCCCTGAAAGTTTTGAGATGGTTTATGTTAACAATCGGCTGCTATTCGTGATCCATATTTTAAGTAGGATTGTTAACGGATACTTTCGGATATGGATAGTGTTATACCCGTATCTGTATCCGAAATCATTTTCGGATATCGGATATCTATATCCGTGGATACAGACGAATATAGGATAATTATCCTATCCGCCAACGATCGATAAATCAAGAAATATCAATGAATTTTTCTAGTAACATAAATGTTTTTCAATTTCATTGATCACAAAAGAATTTAAAATAACCAGATATGATGAAATTAAATAGACTTGACTAACTAATATGCATTTAGTGCATATAATATAAACCTTCGACTTAATAAAACAATAAATATATCTCATTCATTGTATTAAAATACATATAATTGTGATAATGCTAATTTTTTATTTTTATTTATTTTCTAGTAGGAAAACGAAGAAAGAAAACATGGTTATTATGTATGCATGGGGATTCATCCATACTATATTAAAATATAGGAAAAATAATGGATATAGTTTGTAATATTCTCTGAATTAAACAAAATAAACTGCAGGTATCCTAAATATGACCGCTTGCTCCCATGCCCCTTGGAACATGTGCCACCCAGGGTAGAGCATCTCATAATCACCAAAGGAGAAGTTGTTATTGACTACATTTGTAGAGCTTTGCATCTTCCTCCATCGTGAGTAGTACTATTTGTTTATAGATTGTCATACAAAACGAGTTTAATCACTTCACATGAAAATAGCACCAATTTGAGTAAATGTACTTTCAGTTTCTGATCATCATCATCATTATTACTATTTAATGAAATTCACTCTACGATTTTGGCTGTGCAGATGAAAAATAGCTGCATTCTGAGTGTAATAATGTAGAAATTGGTACAATATCCATTTGAAATTATGGTAAAAATAAAATCTTACCATCATACTTTGTTGTGATAAAGCACTAATATGGAAACGGATATGGTAGTGGAAAGTTCCTGTTGATTTAGGATTAAACAAGCATTTGAATGTTTATTGTACTAAGAAACTTCATAATTTGGAGGACTAAAATTTATATGAAATATTGAATAAAGTGATATATTATAAAGATGTTGACGAACGCGGATATAGTGGTGGTTAGCAACTAAGATCACTATCACTGTTCAAGAAATTCACACAATTTACATTTTGATTTCATACATCTGCTTAACACTCTTGACGTGCATGTATAATATAACAAGTGTCTTGCTTTACATGCAAAGGTATGTTGCAGATCTGATCAAATTTGGTGCTGTGCACTATGCATTAGTGAGCCCAAAGCCTCCGGCCAATGCAACTCCTGAACAGTTCCAAATTTATGAACAGTTTACCAACCCATTGGTGCTACAGAAGAGAGCTTCCATCAAAGGGAAAACTTTTCAAGCAGCTCAGAAGACTTACAGGATAACAGATGGTAGTCAATTTGTCGAACAGGGAGTTTATCTACGTGTATATGTGCACCCAAAGCGTTTCCCAAGGTAAACATTAGTGCATGTAATTCATACCGTCTGAATATGTGACATTTTGCAAGTCTCTTGGTAAATGACCAGGATAATGTTTATAAACCCCTGACCTCCAACCAAAACATACATGAAAAGGTACATATATTCTTTTTGTTGTTGTTGGGTAACCTTAAATATTAGGCTACTGCAATGGCCTGAATATTAACTTGGCTATTGGATGCATAAATCTAAAATTAAGTCAATGTTTTTTTCTCCTTTTATAAAATTAGGTATGTAAGTTTTCCTTGGCTGCCATTAGGTGCTATGAAATTGACTGGATGTCAAGAATTATTGGAGTCACTGATATGTATGTGGTCCTAGACAAACCATTTGCAACGTCGGTATTTCTCAAGTTATGCTATAATTTTAAGCCGATCTATTGTGAGATTGCATATTAATACTTTATTGTATACTTACAGTTGCTAATCTAGTTCATCCATTGGAGTCACTAGTATCCTTATCCACTCTGCATACTGAAAATTTAGAAATGCATTATACTGAAAAGGAAAAAAAAAAACATTCTGTCCCAAAATGAGATGAAGATTCGTTTTCAATTATAATTTGTAAACTTTTCAACTCCATCGAAATTCCACATACATGAAATGGAAGAAACACAGATTATGGACTCAGGTTTGCTAGTCTTGTGAAAAAAGGTCATCAGCATATAAGTACATAACATGTACTACCATGAAACAAAATTGGACTATGAACAGTTCTTGCTTTCTCAGTTGAATACCTCTTGTTAAATATGATGGTTTCAGAATTAATATCTATCCTGATTGTCTGAAAAACTCTTACAATTATACTTATATATACTTGATTATAGATTGAGATTAGCAGTTAACAATCTAATAAAATATGTACCATTCTTTAAATTTTGTAGGTTGGCGGAACAACTAATAATATCGAAGAAACATGTGTTACATTTGCTTTTCGTGCACTGGCATTAGAAAGTCCTCTAAAAGCAACCCATCAACTGGATAACTGCACAGAAGGATGGTTGGTCATTCATTTTTTTTTTTAAATTGTTAGTAGGAAATATTCATCTATTAGTATACATGATTGACTTACAGATTTGCGAGTTTGTATTTCAGTGTTTTATTGGCAAAGACACAGGATTTCTGTTCCACTTTTCATGCAATGATCAGGGTATTTTTAAGTCCATTTCAGTATATCATGCCCTATGTTTTTTCGATAATCTGTCAAACAATCTTGAAAAGGTTGGTTGGAGGAGATTATTAATTATATGTGTAGCACTACAAGTTTATATGAACCTAAGTTTAATAATTGTTTATGGGACAAATTTTTGGTTTGAGCCTTTGAAAACAACTTATTATATAAATAGGCCTCTTTCATAACTTATTATGAAAGTAGGCATGTTTTCTATCAGGGAACTGACCTTGCGCACTCCATTTGTGCGCAAGAACAAATTTATTCTTGCGCAAAAATGGAGTGCGCTGTTTTTTTATTTTTATTTTAAACTTGAGTATTCCATTTGTGCGCAAGAACAAATTTGTTCTTGCTTACAAATGGAGTGCGCAAGGTCTTTTTGGGGAGGAAAAAAAACAGTGAGATTGCATAAGCTTTCCTTCAAACATTGAAAAAAAAAAAAAAAACATGCGCACTCCATTTTTGCGCAAGAACAATTGCGCAAAAATGGAGTGCGCAAGGCAAAGTGCCCAAATAGAAAACAGGTCTACTTTCATAATAAGTTATGAAAGAGGTCTGTTTTTACAATAAGTTGTTTTCAGAGGTTCAAACCAAAAATTTGTCCTATGTTATCTCGATTATGAGGCACTGTGTTCTTAAGTTAGTAGAAATGTATAATAAGTTTGCAGGAACTTCTGGCAATGAAAATAGTAGTTGAAGAACCAAATGAAAAAGTAATTTTATTAAAAAAAGCATACTCCATTTCCGATCATATGATATTTAATCTCAGGAAAACAAAGTGAATAAGCAATATCTTGCTCTTACTGCTGCTCCTGTGCCAACTGGGGTGATTTCTCACTACATGAAACCAGCAAAGCTTGCTCCAAAATTTGTTTCAGAAGGTATAATTTTCATTTCATGGTGCAGATATATACTAGCTAGAAATCTTGGATATTTTTAAGCTTGTAATTCCTCTTCTTGTGCATCGCTGAAAAGTCAAAGATTCAAACATGATAAATCAGTCTTCTTTAATAGCCAGTTCTAGTCTTGAAATGTACTTTGCTTGCACATAACACAGTTTGACAAAATTTCAGTTACATCTTACATGATATATTTTGTAGGAAGGCTATCTGGTTAAAACTTAAATTGAGCTAGGACTGCACACATACCAGTTGGGTGAGTGTGAGCATGCGTCCATGCATATGTGTGTGTATCATCATAAGTTATCTTGTTTCAACATGTTTATATCTTTAGTCAATTTAGTCTATTAGATCATTTTCAATCAATTTTCCCCATGTTAATTTAAATATTTCTTTTATCTTTGACCTTCTATGTATATATTATCTCATTTACTCGCTTGTACGCCATCAGTCTTCTTTGCATATATTCATATCATCTAAATCTAAATCTTTTTTTTAGCGGGGAAAGTCAGCCACATCTAGATTTTCTCGTAAAAACTATTGTCTAACCTTCCTCTCATTTCATATGTTCACTTCAAGTTCCTTTAATTATATATATATGTGTGTGTGTGTGTGTGTGTGTGTGTGTGTGTGTATATATATAAACTGAAAAATCATCAAACGATAATCAATGGTGTTGAATTTGGAGATGACGAATTTGACTCAATGAAGAATTTAGTTGGTGTCAGAGATTAGTTATAAGTTCACTCTGGTGATCGAGTTCAAGGTCGACCACAACATCAAAATTAGGGTTTTTTTGGTAGTGACCACAAATAAAGAGTTGATCTTATTTGATGTAAATTCGATGATTTTTGCAATGCAACAAAATTTAAACCAGACAATGGGATAGTATATTTGCAATGCAAATAACTGTCAGGCAAATATTCAATATGCAAAAAAAATTGTAAAACATACGTATGATTTTGTAGGGCTGTTATTGGTAACGGTAAATTTACCATTACCATACCATTACTAGTCGATCTGTAATTATTGTTGATTGAAATTGGTATATCAGTTAAAACGGTATAGTAACGGTAAATTTATCAATTTTTTTATGGTAAATTATTGATAACATTTCTTCAATGTCAGCGGTAACGTTAATTTTACTAGTCAATCTAAAATATATGTATATTCATCTGATACGATTTATTACATATATTTAGAACCATAGTTATCAAGGTGCGCGCTTAGGTGCGCCTAAGCGCATAGAAGCCCAAGGCTCAAGGCTTGCGCCTTTTTGCAGTTTGAGTGCGCTTTTTTGTAGTTTGAAACGCTTTTTTGTTAAATTCAAAATTTTGTTTATAAAAAATTTAATTGTTAATAAATTATAAATTATGGTTTAAAATTTAAATCTTTTTTTGAAACAAGGTTTAAAATTTAAATCTTATTAATAAAATATGTAGATAATTGAATGAATTATAAAATATGGTTTAAAAATTAATTTGTAGTTAGTAAAATAGCAGATCAAACTCATATAAAAGGCACACAAAAATGCCCAAGGCTAAAAAAAGCCCCAGGCTCAATGCTTGAGCCTTTTTGCGCCTTAGCGCCTTACTATGTTTAGAACCAAATAATTGATTAAACTAAATTCAAAAATCATGTGAAATAATTCTAGGTACGCTTATTTTCTTTCTTATTTACATTTTTATCAACTAACACTACATACGGTATAATAAAAATGCACTGTATATAAAAAACATGTCAAGATACAAACCTTGATGGACAAACGATAATTTACCATTACCAGTGTAATGGTTACCAGATTATCGGTATACCAGTCTTCGGTATACCACTCGATTGGTAACGGTAAGCAATTCTGACATACCAGTATAAACGGTACAGTAACGGTATTCGCCAAATGCTAACGGTAACCATTACCATAACAGCCCTATGATTTTGTGTACCACACCACTAGTTTTTTTTCCAATGTATTTGTTTTTACTATAATTGTAGTTTGACTTGGTGAAAAATAATTGCATTTCAATTTTTTTTGCATGGCAAATAATTGTCTTGTTTAGCTTGTCTTAATTGTGCAGTTGATACACCCTATGTTTCCGTTCAGTAGAGGTTTTTTATCCACATCACAAACCATACGGTTTGTATGCTTATCTCGTTTTTTTTCGATGATGGGAAACTACAAAATTGCAATATAATCAGTATCAAGTGATAAAGTTTACCATAGGTCAAAGAAAGAATGAGACAACAGGAAAATTGAAGCCAAGTTTGAAGTATTGAAATTTTTGGATAATATCAAATACTCCCTCCAGTTCATATTAGATGACGTTCTGTCATTCCACACATAGATTAAGAAAAAAAAAATGTCATTTTTATCCCTTGATTATTCCTCTTGAGTATATTAATTGCTTTTAAATTTGAAAGTAATGATGGCCTCTCTTTTTATTGGAAAAAGCATTGTCCATGTAGCTTCTCAAGTTTTGAATGGACCACGTCATTTGCAATTACATTTAGCAATAATGCTTTATAACCTTTCAACCAAAAACACAACCCATGCAACTTTATCTTTTTAGCAATTTAGCGGATGCAGTGGAAAATAGCGGGGCTAAAAGCGGATCCACTGTTCATCGTCGCTAAATTGAAATATCATGGCGGTTGAAGAGTGCTATGGGCTATAGGGGGGATTTAGCGGGGCTTTAACTGCATAACACTAGACCCAAAATCTATAAATAAGAGCATCCTATAACAACTTAGGGAATTAAACTTACAAATTCTCTAGTCAAATTAAATCATTAATGCTTAATAGTCTAACGAATCCCAATAGTCAAATCGTGAATTTTAATTCACAAGGCATTCGTATCCACATTCAATTATCTATTAAATTTCCGAATCTTATCACATTTTAATCAAATCTTAACACCTATAAGATCATCTCTAGCCTATACTAGTTCTAATTATAATAACTATAACCAATTAATATCCTTTATAGAAATTTATCCAATATCTAGATATCTTTTTTAAAATATATTTTATAAAATAACAAATGTACACCCTTATATATAATAAACCAGACTCCTTCAAGGGTATCACTCACCATATCCAAATGAATAAACCAACCAAAGCCTAGGTGTTCGCTCAAGCTAAGCATTAATACCAATCGTAGCGACCCAACCTTTCGACCCTCGGTAATCGACACTAGTACCACTTACTGTATTCAAATGCCGCAAAACCAAGTACCAAAGAGTTATATGTTAGGGGAAAAAGAAAAAGGACAAACAGAATCTCACACGCAACGAAATAATCATATAATAGTGAAATATAATTTTACACAAAAATGAGTTTGAAAACTAATCAGAGTCCTGGACAGTTATACCATTCTATCCTTACAAATACTGAAACCATTCAACACATAAATACTAACCACCCAACATAACACACATACAACAGCAGAAGAATAACTACTACGAGAATAAATCTGGACCTTCTACTCTGCTCCTGAAGCTCCAAGAATCTAACGAATCCATAAAACATCTTAGTCTGACCTAGGCATTATGATGAAATAACACCTAGTTCAGGATAGTAAACCAACATGAGAATCTGAGATCACAGGAAGTTTATTTCATTTTTAGCTTATAAAATCCTTTAAATAAATGATATCTTGTAAGACCATACTACACATAAACACGGACAAGTTTTTATCTTACGATAACCAAAACACTTTTATTATAAATCAAATGATAATATAATAATGTCTATAATTCAAAAATAAAATATAAATATAGACAAAATGCTTGTCTCTCACGTTTCAATTTAGTTGGTTTACATCGATATAGGCTCGTATTGGAGTTTGGATTCAATGACTGGGTATTGGGGCACCACCCATCACGGTATGCGTCTAAAAAACAATACTGAGGTCACAAGAACATCTTGCACTCCTGCTAACACATGACCGACCACCACTCAACTTATGGTATCGAGTATGTCATCATCCCGGTTGCTTTGCAACCCTTTCCACAATGAGCACTCACATACTACCAATAAGATAAATGCATGCATCTAGAAGGATGACGATCATACCCTACCTGGGTATGACCCACTTATCCCTGCTGCATCTCCTCGATTTTAGCCATTCTGGTTGATAAAGATTTGAGGCTACACTTTTACCTTTCTTATGCATTTCCACTTTGAATGTTCATCACCCTCTAATGGCAATGTTTTGTTAACATTCATCCATACAAGTCTTTCATGAACAGAATAAACAAAAGGCATTTATTCTATTGTATCCTTAGGATCAATATCAAGTAACCCTTGCACTTAAACTCTATCTTTAATTCAACATCTTTTAGATGATACAAATCGCATGCTCAACCAGATAGAAGTGGTTTCAGATACTTGACCAAATCCCAGTCTCTCCGAAACGACAATCAACATGACTTTAGACATATTGGATAATACATAAGAGCGGGATTCATTCCCTAACTGTTAGTGAATGAATTTCCTTATCCTTATCATGGATATCTCAGAGTAAAAAGTCCATATTTGATAGTCGGTTATTTAACTATCTAATACATAATCAAATAATTAGATTTATCTCCATTGGATCAACTAAGTCTCATTTAAATAACCTACAATTTATTTAAATTCACAACACAGTTATATATATATACTTAGTTTTAAACATAATATTTTCAATACAATTACTACGAATGTTAATTTTCAATACAAATACAATGGATTCTACAGGGCAGTGCAATATGCAGAAGTCATAGTAGCCTGGCAAGTAGACAATCATAAAATTTTCAATTCTATGGTTTTTCTCCATTTGTCTTTATTCTCTCTTGATATTTTATTCTCAAGTTAGTTTATCACTCTATAGATATCTACTGATTTTCTCATATTATTTTAATTCTATTGTCATTATACATTCTTGTATGGACATTTTAAGTTTGTATAATTATATACATATAATTTATCATTAGCTTTCAAAAGAGTTTTCTGGTTCTGTAAACGCTCGTTAATGGCGTCAAGATATTCCTAATCTTCTTCAATCCTTCGCTTCTCTCTCTGCTCTTCATTACAACATTCACATTTCTAGATCTATATCTTCCACTCTACCTCCTACATCTTGTTTTCTCCTGCATGGGCGCTCTAATGAACCAGAGATCTTCAATGTGGATTGTAAAACCCTCGTCTCCTAACTAGATTTTCTCTGATCTGCTTCGAGTATGCTACCTCCCCTAAATCTCATCTGCCTATCCTCTCTATTCCGTTGCGTGGTGGCCTGTCAAGCTTATCGAAACATCTTATGTGATCTCCTGCAGTTTACGTTAGTGTTTCTCGATATGGTCTGCCATGGATCGACTTGCACGACAATGGAAAGTATGGGTCCTTCACGGAGTTTCTTCGGTTCACAGCAGCTTCTCGTTCTTTGTTTTATCTTCATGACTCATCATCCTTATTATATGGTATGTCTTCTTTTATCAAGTATCGTGTGTTGTGTCTCTGCTTGATGAGCTGATGCTGGTCTGCTTGGTAGTTGGGTTGATTATGTTGGTACGACTCGAAGGACTTAATATTCAATGTGTCTGAAGTCATCGTCTTATTGTATTCATTTTGATGACAGTATGGTTTTGGTTTGTTAGTATTTTGGTGTTGTTTCGTCTAAATCGCTTGTTTGGAGATTAGATGCAATGTTGTTACAGGGAATATAATGTTGGGAAGGTTTTGTTTTGGTGCCCTGGTTCATCTATGCTTCTTCGTTTCCCTCTCGACAACCAAGTGAAGCTTATGCTCGTATTTTGCTATGCTGGTAGGAGGAGTACTTTTGCCTTCCTAAGACAAACTAATCAGTCTAATCTAACTAGTGATGGCCACTCTGGCTCCTACGTTATGCTAGGTTGATAAGGTCAGGAATGTTCCTTGCCTACTCTTTAGAAAGATGTTTTGAGCTACAATTCCATTGTCCTTTTTTGTTAATGAATTTGGTATTGTGGTGCTTAAGGAAGATTATGGCTCTGTTGTGTGGTCTCTATCAAAGGAGCTGTCTTACGCAGCCAAGCTATTGTTATTCTGCTGCCTCTGGGTAGAATGCTATTTTGCTGTCATTTGTATTTTTATATACTTTTTGATGGTCTTGCAATCTCCCTGCGTGGAGTATGTAATATGTAGTCTAAAACTAGTGTGTAGCACCAGTGTTATTACCTTGTTAGGATGACGTGGACAGTCCACTTAAAAACCGAACTTTAGTAGCTAGACGATCTGTCTACTCCTGTAATAATATACACTACAATAAATGACCTTTACCTACCAATAAATATGGGTAGGTAAAGGGAACCTTTATCTATCAATATTCAATGGTAAAATTTATTGATAGGTAAATATTGCCAACAATATAAAATTTATGAAGGATGATTATCTATCAATAATTATAGGTAGGTGAATGTATTATCTACACATATATAGAAGGGGAACTTTTTTTTTTGATTAGCCCCTATATTTTTCTCATATCATTTTAACCTTTCGTTAAAAATAATGTTGAGTTGTTGATGATGTGTCAAAAAATTACATTCTAGCATTTTTTTTGAATTGAAGATTTCATTTTCATATCCTAGCAATATTTTTTGTAAAATCATTTCTTTATTAATTATTAATAATTGTTTTGAAATATGAAAAATTACTAGTTAATGAATTGATAAACAATAACTAAATTGTAAATAATTAACATTAAATAATCATTCGTTAATAACTTATCATACATTGTTTTTTAATCAAACAATTGACTACAAAAGTTTTAACTTTAAGTTTTACTAAAATGTTTCACAATTTCACACTAATATTTCATCATCTGAAATGACTAGAACATATTTTC
The DNA here is from genome assembly GCA_030737875.1 of Allium sativum. NCBI lineage: Eukaryota > Viridiplantae > Streptophyta > Magnoliopsida > Asparagales > Amaryllidaceae > Allium > Allium sativum. The sequence goes on from CM060919.1 coordinate 636,984,890, forward strand.
TCTAGTTTATTGCACAGACGCAATCCATACTATCCTCTCCGGCTATAAATTTAACATCTTATTTAAATCAAGTCCAACGGAACAAATCCCAATCCACGTAATCTCTTTTGTGGCCTCAATCCACGTAGTCTCTTTTGATTGGCCGCAGTATAAACCACAAAAACTGCTACTACAAATAAATACCAATAGCCTTGATGACAACTACGTATTATAATTGCTATGTTTACATATCTTAATATTATAAAGGTTAAATATGAACAAAATATTTTCAATAAAACGCCATCAACAAAACAATTTGTCGGTTAAATTTCACACTTTCCTCTCATCATCTTTACTTTATTGAAATATCTAGGCAAAATCCATTTTTTTCCAAATTTATATAAGGAATACGCAAATAGCGCTTTTAATTGCCAAATCTTCCGTTGGGCTGAAGCTCAACAGACAAGCGTTTCCCTTTTTTACCGCCTTCTTGTTCTTTCTTGTGCATCCTAAAATGGGGTTCTTTAATCTTTTCTTATTTCAGATATGTAGTACACCAAGACATACTAATTTATAAATTGCAGGAGATTGGCCGACTCTTCGACACATAGGTAAATTTCTTTTTATTATTGATACAAATATATATATATATATATATATATATATATATATATATATATATATATATATATATATATATTAGTTCGATGGTTAGATCGACTTTTTTTTATCTTTATTATAATTTCAAGCTGTAAATCTGTCTGAGTCTTACATTTCCACTCATAATATAGATGCTAATAAATTTTGTTTGGTCCAGTTTTGATATAAACTTTGACGGGGTTTTGAATATAACAAATGAATGATACGATTCACCTTGTTAGTATCAGATTCATGAACTAGACTCATTCTAGTCGAATTCCTGGGAAAAAAATATATTGTGAGATTCATTTTTCAAACCTTGCATTATAAGCACGTATGCTTATTTATTTACTTCGAATTTTTGTACTTGTTATAAGCACATATGTTTTTCAATTGATGAATCTTGGACTAAGGGCTTTTCTTTTCTCATTTTTACTTTGTATTGTTTAGTAAATTTTTTTGCTTAGTTATGTTTTACACTGCTAGACTTTGGAATAGAAAAAGTGTCAGTATTGTTATGTTGCCTTCCAGAAGTTTAGAATGGGATTACTTTTGTGCAGTTGCATGATGTGGAATAACGTATCCCTAAGCTTAATTGGGTAGAGTATAGTTAACAACACTTGCGTCCTCATGAATCATTTTGACGTTGCTTTTGGAATTTTTGGATATATGTTCAAGCATGGCAAAAATGGCAATTCCTCTCATCCTCTGTTTTTCATACTCTGATCAGAGGTCTCTGTTTGAATAAGAGAGTTAAGGAAGCCGAAATTTTGTTGGACATAATGATTTTGTTTGGTTGCAAACCAAATGTATTAACTTACTTTGCTCTCATCAACGGTCAATGTAAGATGGAGAAAATTGCATTGGCTCTCGAATTCCTACGAAAAATGGTATTAAATCTCATATATCCCAATAACTATATATACAACATTATTATAGATGCCCATTGCATAAAAGGTGATATGCAAGGGTTAGACCTATCAAAATATGACCCTACCCATTTACCCAACTCATTTTACTCTAATTAAAACCCTGTTGGGTCAACCCATTTATAATTTTTTATTAAATGGATCATAAAAGGGTTGACCCATTTTTAAAAGGGTTACAAATGTGTAACCCACTTACCCATTTTACTCTGCCTACATACGAAGACAAAAATTACGAAAATACATTTCATTTTGAAAAAAAGTGAAAAATTTTCAAAAAAATTACGAAATGAAAAGTAAAAAAAGAATTATTCGAAAATAACGATTTCTAAAGATAAAAAGACCAAAATTCAAAAAATCCAGAAAATTAGGAAATGAAAAGTAAAAAAAGAATTATTCGAAAATAATGATTTGTAAAGATAAAAAGACCAAAATTACGAAAATACCCTTCATTTTGAAGAAAAAATCAAAAAATTACGAAATGAAAAGTAAAAAAAGAATTATTCAAAAATAACGATTTCTAAAAATAAAAATACCAAAATCACAAAAATACCCTTCAATTTGAAAAAAGTGAAAAAAAATGAAAAGATTTAAAAAATCCAAAAAATTACGATATGGAAAGTAAAAAAAATATTTTAAAATAACGATTTATAAAGCTAAAAATCCCAAAATTACGAAAATACCCTTTATTTTGGAAAATGTGAAAAAAATGAATTATTTTTAAAAAATCCAAAATTTTTTGAAATGAAAAGTTTAAAAAGAAGTATTCGAAAATAATGATTTTTAGAGCCAAAAAGGCCAAAATTACGAAAATGCCCTTCATAGTGAAAAAATTTATTGTTTTTTCATACTTTTCTTTATTTTTTGAAATTTATTAATTTTTTTCACTTTTTTCAACATGAAGGGCTTTTTCTTAATTTTGACAATTTTAACTTTAAAAATTATTGTTTTCAAATAATTCTTTTATTACTTTTCATTTCATAATTTTCTGATTTTTTCCACTTTTTTCAATATAAAGGGTATTTTCGTAATTTTAACATTTTTAGCTTTAAAAATCGTTATTTTAAAATAATTCTTTTTTTACTTTTTATGTCGTAATTTTCTGGATTTTTTTCATTTTTTTCAAAATGAAGGGTATTTTCGTAATTTTGGTCTTTTTATCTTTAGAATCGTTATTTTCGAATAATTCTTTTTTTACTTCTCATTTCGTAATATTCTGGATTTTTTGAAATGTTTTCAAAATGAAGGGTATTTTCGTAATTTTGGTCTTTTTATCTTTAGAAATTGTTATTTTCGAATAATTCTTTTTTTACTTTTCATTTCGTAATTTTTTGGATTTTTGGATTTTTTTTCAATTTTTTAAAAATGAAGTGTATTTTCGTAATTTTCTCATAATTGTATATAGAAAATAGCCGACTACATTTAGATTGGTTAAATGGGTAACCCGCATAATATATGAGTTGAATCAGGTAAAGCATTACGTTAAATGGGTCAGAGTAAATGGGTTGCAAATGGATATGGTCAAATTTTGCTTGACCCTCATACGACCCTAAATGACCCATTTGACACCTCTAGCAAGGGTTACCCCAGATATAGTTTTACTTGCCGTGTGATATTAAATGATCTTTGTAATAACTTTTGCATTAAGGAGGCAATGCAACTTATCAAGTCCATCCATTTTGAAAGATTTGAATCCGATGTTCGATTATATAACACTTTAATGTTTGGAATGTACAGAGCTTATAAAATAAAGCAAGTTAAGGATCTATTTGATACCATATTCTCTAAGACTAAGGACAAATGTCGTTACATATTCGATAATGGCTCAGTGTCTCATTAAAGAGGGATCAATGGATAAACTTAACAAGTTGCTGTTAAAAATGAAAAAAAATTTGGGTGCTTTCTAGACTCACGCATGCTTAATTGTATTGTTAGAGCCTTGCTCGAGAAAGATGAATTGATAACGTCGATAGATTTTATAAAGAAAATAAACGAGCAAAAGTTTGTTGTTGAGGCTAATACAGCTAGACTATATTTAGCTAGCATTTCAAAGAAGGAAGATCATCACAAATATGTGGATTTGCTTCCTAAATGTACTCCAGATTGTGCAAAATCCACTCACAAGATTAATATGAACTCGATAGCTATGAGCCTTGACGAAAAATATGAAGTGGATATGTTATAGTGGATAACTATTGTTTCGTACATTTGTAATGTAGGAGCATGCAAGTATTTATATGTCGCGGACTTGGTTATCATGGGTATAAAAGTCTATACGTGTTCAAGTAACCTATTTTCTCTCTCTGTAAAACTACTTTATTATATATGATGCTCATTAGGTTCTAGATGATTTATTTCTGTATGATCAGTAGAGCGCTGAAATAGACTTGAATCTGTTGCCTATACAGATGCATATGATCTCACTATTTTGCTGTGTGTGCATGTGGTGGATGTAACTTAAGTCTAAGATGTTCTTAGAGGTGGCAGAAGCAGTTGATCAAATATAGTCTATTGCAATTATGTGCTTGTGTGTGTGTATGTTATGCAGGTCTAGGTTTATCAAAATTTGTTTTATTAACTTAAGTCTGATCTTCCTTAAAAAAAAAAAACAACAACAACTTAAGTCTGAGATGTATGCGCTGAAATTTTCCATTCATTTTCAAAGTGTTCGTCTAAACCCTAAATGCATAAGTTGAAATTAGTTTATCAAAGGATCTTATGCTAAACTTTACAGAAAAAGAAAACCTTGGCGTCATTGTAATTGATTTGGTAGTCGGATAGAACAGTAATAACAAAATAACAAGGTTGAAAGGGATGCGATATAAGATTACAATGTCCCCTTCGCATAGGGTACATGTGTTTCAACCATGATGTGACCCCTTAATGTATATGATGTATATAGTTTAAGTCGCTGCAAGCTTTTATCTTAAAGGCTATCTTTACCGTTTGTTTTCATTTGGATGATATGGAATCATGTTATATCAAGTAATCGTTATGTGTATGAAATGCAGCAGGGTGATTGGAATGTCATCCGCAACTCACAAGCCAGTAAAATTCTACCTGGTAAAATTGTTGTAACCGTTGTGATTGATCCGATTCAAGACCACTCGGATCGAATATCTAAATCACAAAACGCCTTGCGGAACACTAGATCGTTGTTAGACTAGCAAAAACAACCAAAACAATAACTCTAGTCTCAAACAATAATCAACCAATCACGAACAATCCAAATCTCAATCACAAACAAGAAACTAATGACAATAGTAGCAAAAATAAATCACACAAGAATTTAAAGTGGTTTCACTAACATCTTGTTAGTGTACATCAACTTTGGAGAGAGTATTTTATTACCACGATGAAAGGAATACAAAAGACTGATCCAATGATTATTATATTTCAATATAGAAAAGAGTTTGAGAAGAATATAATTGAAGAATTGGAATTAAGTTATAAACCCTAATTCATCCTTGATTTCAATCAAGTTTCCAAGCTCACCCACTAACAAACTAGAAAATAGCTTATATAGAGATAGGCTAATTTCCGAAATTTCCCCCAAGTCTTCACAAATCGGTTTGCCAATTTTACAGCACGAAACAGCCTAAAGGCCTCGTCAGACGTCTGTCGTGGGAGCCGACAGACGTCTGTCCCTCCCAGGGGATTATTTGAGCTTTAGCACTCAGCTCAGACGTCTGTCGTTGGGCCTGACAGACGTCTGTCCCTCTCAGATGTCTGCCGTAGGGATGGCAGATGTTGTGGGAACTCTCAGGAAAATCCACTCTATAGTGTCAAACGTCTGTCGTATCCTACGACAGACATTTGTCGCACCTGCCAGTTGAAACCATACACCTTCTCAGCTCTAACTTCCCCATGCGAACTCCGATTTGTGAACTGTTACCTCCGACTCGAAGCTATCTTCATCCTCTTCAATCTAACATATAGTGTCGCATACTTCAACACTCCACCTCGATAATATAACCATCTCAACTCCCTCCAAATTCCAATGCACCAAAGCATTTCCTTCTACCTTCAACCAAGCACCATGAATACTTTCCCAATGAGCTCCGACAAAGCAACCACCCATTGCACTACGTTAACAAGCCCCGGCAAAGCCACCGCCCATTGCACTCCGTTAACGAGCTCCGGCAAGGCCACCGCCCGCCAACGAAGTGTTGAAAGAATTCAAACCAAAAACCGTCTCACCAAAATACAATGTACTCGGGAGTGAAGCGAGTACTTACCATGAAGATAGATTTACAATCTCTCACCGCTATTCCTTTCCATCAACACAAACAAAATCACTCTCTCCACCCATGCCACCCCGTGGCACTTAGCAACTCAACAAGCGAATTAAGTTCGAGCAATGCTCGAACTTCCCAACCGACAATGCTTTAGTAAACATGTCCGCCGCATTATCCTTTGTGTGCACTTTCCAAAGGTATACTAGCTTACCTTCATCCATGGCTATAAGAAATGACTCTCTCACCTCAATATGCTTGGTCCGTGAGCTAAACGCCAAATTCTCCGCCAAATGGATAACACTTTGGCTATCATATGGAACATCGATACTCTCATGTTCGAAACTCAAGTCACACAACAATCGCTTCAAATGGAGTGCCTCCTTGGCATTTTCCACCGCGGTAATCAACTCTGCCTCCATAGTGGATAAGACAACTACGGTTTACAATCTCGATCTCCAACTAATGGCTGTTCCGCCAAGTGTGAAGACATACCCGGAAGTTGATTTCCTTCGATCCCTATCACCGGCGTAGTCCGAGTCACAATAACCAACCAACTTGCAACTCCTCTCATCACTACCACCAAAAACAAGACCATGAGATGTTGCGCCTTTCAAGTATCTCAATACAGCCATCACGACTTCCCAATGCGATTTTCCCGGATTATCCATATACCGACTAACCACCCCGACGGCATTTGCAATATCGGGCCTTGTACACACCATTGCGTACATCAAACTACCAACCGCACTTGCATATGGCAGCTTTGCCATATAAGCCTTGTCTTTATCCTCGATGGGTGATCCCTTGTCTGAAAGCTTCATATGCAAAGGTAATGGTGTATTTAACGCTTTTGCATTCTCCATGCTAAACTGACAAAGCACTTTCTTAATGTATTCCTTTTGAGTCAATCTTACCTCAAAACGCTTTCGGTCCCTTTAAATTTCCATGCCCAAGATTTTTCTTGCCTCTCCAAGATCTTTCATTTCGAATTCCGATTTCAAAAGCATCTTCAACTTGTTGATTTCATTTTTATTCTTGGAAGCAATGAGCATATCATCCACATACAAGAGTAAATACACACAACAATCATTTTCCAGCCTCTTGAAATATATGCAAGCATCCTTGATGCTTCGATGGAAGCCACTTTCAGGCATGAAATGATCAAGTCTCTTGTACCATTGTCTAGGTGATTGCTTTAACCGATATAGTGATTTCTTCAACTTGCAAACCATTTTAGACTTACCATCTACAACAAACCCTTGCGGTTGCTCAATGTAGATGTCTTCATCCAAGTCTCCATGCAATAAGGCGGTTTTGACATTAAGTTGCTCCAACTCCAAGTCAGGATAACAACTATGGCTAGTAAAATCCGGATAGAAGTATGATGTACCACGGTGCAAATATTTCATAATACTCCTTTTCTTTACTTTGTGCAAAACCCTTTTCCACTAACCTTGCTTTGTACCTTCCATTATCCTTCACCTTGTAAATCCACTTGCACCCTATAACACGGTTGCCTTGAGGAAGTGGAATCAACTCCCAAGTTTGGTTCTTCATCAACGATTGCATCTCTTCCTCCATGGCACAAATCCACTTCGAGCTCTCTCTCGACTCCATGACATCATCAAGGTCCATCGGCTCATCCTGGACAACATTGAGAGCATAGTCCAAATGATCGCAAAAGCTAAGGTAGTTCCAATCACCATATCTTTCGGGAGGTCTAACTGCACGTCGATCAACCTGAGTAGCAGCAATACTATCACTATGTGTTGTTTCATCAACTGCTTCAACCCCACGGGCTTCTTCTTCAAATCTACTACCACTTGGATGGAATGTGGGAATGACTTCCTTCTCCTTTGATTCACTATAAACCAAATCCGGAACATACGATGAGCTTTCATTCTCCTTGAATAAAGTCGATTCATCAAAAGTGACATGATGAGAATTAACAATTTTCTTCATTTCTGGATTCTAAATCCGATAGCCTTTCACATCGCCCGTGAAACCAAGCAAGATCCTCTTGAATGCTCTAGCTTCAAGCTTATCATTCCCCGGATCATGCACATAAACCGGACTACCAAACACACGAAGATATCTCCAGTCAACACTCTTCCCTTTCCACACTTCCTCTGGAATTTTGTTATTAATGGCCGAGCAAGGAATTCGATTCACAATATGCACCACGGTTGACAAAGCTTCGGCCCAAAATCCATTAGACAAACCTGATGGCAATCTCAAGCATTAAGCTTGCTCAAGTAGAGTTCGGTTCATTCTCTCCGCTACTCCATTAGATTACGGATCTCCCAGTGTAGTAAAATGTCTCCAGATTCCTTGATGCTTACAATACTCCAAGAATTCCCGGAAAACATATTCGCCGCCATTGTCAGTCCTTAACACCTTCAAAGTCTTGCCACTCTCATTCTCAACAAGAGCCTTCCACACTTTGAACTTAGCAAATGCTTCTGACTTGGCCTTCATTACATAAACCCATACCTTGCGAGACAATCATTGATGAAAGAAATATAGTAATGCGCTCCTCCTAAAGAAGCAACCGATGTCGGTCCCCAAACATTCGAATGAACATACTCAAGAACCTCCTTTGAGTTATGCTTGCCTTTATAGAATGATACCCTTGTTTGCTTCCCCATGGCACATTCCTCGCAAAACTTTAGTTTGTTGAAACTCTCACCATTTATCACCTCTCGCTTCCGAAGAATATCCAAACTCGTCTCTGAGATATGACCCAATCTCAAATGCCACAACTGTGTTGCATCCAAGTCACGAGAACTATCAACACCCATACAAGTCTCACCTCCAACAGTCACACCTTGAAGCAACTATATACCATGAGTACTAGCACCCTTCATAACCACAAGCGCCCCCTTTGAAACCCTCAAGAAATCCTTCTCAATAGTGATCTTGCATCCTAGGGAATCCAATTACCCCAAAAGATATAAGCGACTTCCTAAGTCCCGGAACATAGTGAACATTGGTGAGCGTGCGAATAACTCCATCAAACATCCTTATTTGCACAGAGCCACTACCCATCGACTTGCAAATAGCACCATTTACCATAGCAATTGCATTTCCCTCTTGATCTTCATAAGATGAAAAACAATTTCTATTTGGCGTCATATGATACGACACACCCGAATCGAGTACCTATTCGCTACCCGAAACACCCGATGCTACCGCCATTAACACATTCTCATCTATCTCACCATCCCCACTCTCCACCGCTACGAATGAAGATGCTACTTCCTTATTATCTTTGTCTGGACATTCATTCCTCCACTGTCCTGGTTTCTTGCAAATAAAGCACTTGCCATTTCTCTCTTTTGATTTACCTCTTCCACCAGGCTTTCTTGATTTAGAATGCCCCCAGTTTCCATTCTTCACATTCTTGTTTTCTCCACAAACAACCCGTGACCACTACTAGCTCCACTACTACCCTCACTCATCTCCTTCATTTGATCTCTCAACTCCTCACTAAGAAGACCCGTCTTGACATCATCTAGAGTAAAAGTATTCCGGCCATAGATCAAACTATTTTAGAAACCCGTATAATGGTCCGTCAACGAACACAATAATATCATCGCCTTTTGCTCTTCCTCAATCTTCAAAACAACGGCCTTCATCTTCATGAGCAAGTCATCAAAGGCATTCAAATGTGCCTTAAGCGAATTACCCTCCTTCATCTTGAAGGTGAAAAACGTTCGCAACAAGAAAAAACGGTTAGTGAGTGACTTCTTCATATACAATTCCTCAACTTATCCCAAATACCTTTAGCGGTAGTCTCACCACTAATTTCAGAGATCACATTCTCCCCTATAGTAAGCTGAAGAGTTGTGTAAGCCCATTCCTCCATTTACTCCCTCTCAACATCCGAGATATCATTTGGCAATAAGTGAGTATCAAATACCACTCGGTGCACCTGATTCCGCCTAAGAACCGCTTTCATTTTCCATTGCCACTTCTCAAAGTCATTATAACCATTCCACTTTTCAATTACCAATTGAGAACCCGACGCCGCATACGAACCCCGTACATGAGGTGCCACACTATTCGGACTTTCGGTTGAAGGACTTATCGAGCTATTATCCGTTTCCGGCATTTTCATAAACACCTAACAAGCACCAATTGCTCCGATACCAACTGTTGTAACCGTTGTGATTAATCCGATTCAAGACCACTCAGATCGAATATCTAAATCAAAAAGTGCCTAATGGAAGACTAGATCGTTGTTAGACTTGCAAAAACAACCAAAACAATAACTCTAGTCTCAAACAATGATCAACCAATCACGAACAATCCAAATCTTAGTCACAAGCAAGAAATTAATGACAACAGTAGCAAAAATAAATCATACAAGGATTTATATTGGTTTCACTAACATCTTGTTAGTGTACATCCAATTAGGAGAGAGTATTTTATTACCACGATGAAAGGAATACAAGAGATTTATCCAATGATCACTATATTTCAGTATAGAAAAGATTTTGAGGAGAATAGAATCGAAGAATTGGAATTAGGTTATAAACCCTAATTCACCCTTGAGAATAAACCCTTGATTTCAATCAAGTTTCCAAGCTTTCCCACTAACAAACCAGAAAATAGCTTATATATAGATAGGCCAATTCTCGAAATTGCCCCCAAGTCTTCACAAATCAGTTTTCCAAGTTTCCAGCCTGAAACAGCCCAAAAGCCTCGTCATACGTCTGGTGTAGGAGCCGACAGACATCTGTCCCTCCTAGGGGATTATTTGAGCTTCAGCACTCAGCTCAGACGTCTGTCGTTGGGCCTGACAAACGTCTGTCCCTCTCAGACGTCTTTCGTGGAGATGACAGACGTCTGTGGGAACTCTCGGGAAAATCCACTCTGTAGTGTCAGACGTCTGTCGTATCCCACGACAGACGTCTGTCGCACCTGCCAGCTGAAACCATACACCTTCTCAGCTCTAACTTCGACGTGCGAACTCTGATTTGCGAACGGTCACCTCTGACTTGAAGCTATCTTCATCCTCTTCAATCTAACATATAGTACTGCATACTTCAACAGAAATCACCTTTATTGCAATAAAAATTTCCTGTCATTTGAATATTGCTTGTCTATTTAGGGCACATTTGTCCACTGTAAGTCTTATGACTTATGCACGTATATTATAACTAGTTCCAATAAATTATTTTTAGGGACCAAATTAACAGGAAAGCCGAAAATCATGTATTTCTAATTCAAAATATAATAAGACTTAACATTATTTATTTAAGTTTTAATATATAAAAGGATGTGTTTCTACTTGAAATATAAGAAAGTTTGAAATTTTGTTATTAAGTCTATTGACATACACATGTAGATTTGATTGGTGAATCATCAAATTTGGTCATCAGATGAAAAATGATGCAATCACTGCAGACTTAGAACTATCCAAGGTTTTTTGAAGTGTCATTGTGAAACCATGCCTTGCTCTTGAATGAATATTTAAATGGATCAACTCTGGACTTGAGTGCATGGCACACAGGAACACACAAGTCCACTTAACATGGCGTCTAAAACATTATGATGCTGAGAAGGGTTGGACTGGAGCAGAGCTCAAGCCTTTATATGTAAATATTTAAAATTTTATTTTTAAAATTAATATAGTTATCTAATAGTTACTATAATGAAATATATTATTAGGATAAAATGATGTAGTTGAGAAGTCAACAACCTCTAGAAGAATTGTCTGATAAAGAGATTATGGAGCGTGTACTTAGACGTGATTCTGTGTACTTGAGAGGATGGGGGCCGACGATCTTCTAGTTTCACAACTTCTACTTTACATCAGGAAAATACTATGGATAATCAATCAACTTATGAAGAATCAGTTGAAGTACAAATTGATATAACTTCCCTCCTTAGTGATACTAATGAACAACTTAATTTGTTTGTAGATATACTTTGTCGTAACAATTTAATGAAACTACCTTCATCGCATCCAACAGACCAAGCTTCAGATGCAGAATTGAGAGGGACGCCATCTTGTTTAGTTCGACAGTCACAAGATGATTCTTAATTTATTTACGTTAATTTGTTATGTAATAAACAATATCAAGTTTTTTATTTTGGTTGGGGTAACCTTAGAAGTTTAACTTTATGACTTATTTTAGTATTAAACATTATATGGAATGTTAGCATTGAATATTTTATTATTGTATATTTTTTCAGTTTATTTCTAATATAGAACAATTACAAATAATTGTTATTACCTTTTACCTACACATAACCATTCAGTTTGACTAAAGTTTGTATCGTCTAATAAACTAATAAAATGATGCCATGTTTGCTATTACAATAACGTCATGTGGTATAATAACGTTATATAATGTAGACCAATGACATAATTCCATGTGACAAATCAGATAATGTCACATGGACTAATCAAATAATGCCATGTGGCATAAAAAATGATGGTATATGCACTAAATAAATGATAACACATGGACAAATTATTGTTTGACACATGAACCAACTATTAGATGCCAAGTGTTAGCATTAATATATGTCATGTGTATACTACTTCGACAACCATATCAGCAACCATGTAGGATGACACATCATCAAACACATCAGCTAATGACTCATCATTTGAGTCATAATGTATTGGGATCCATTGAATCTTTTACCTACCAATATCAATAAGTGTAGGTAAAAACTCTTTCTGTACTAACATTTACCTACCAATTTCTACCAATTCAATATTGGTAGCTAAAATATATTACCCACCATTATGTTAGTTTTACCTACGCTTACAATTGATAGATAAATACCCTATTTTCTTGTATTGGTATTTATTATTTGTTATAATAAAAAGTGTTACGGAACACTATAACATCCGGTCGGCTTTAATTTTTTTTTTAATCATTAGCTCTAATATCTTATATTTATGTCCACGTATTTAAATTAATTATATAATCTAAATTTTGAGTTATTTAAATAAATTTAACTAACTAATATTTCTTATAAATACTAAATAATGAGACAAAATTCGGTTTTTTAATCCAAATAGCTACACTTTAAATTTTCTATAATAGGTTACAAAGCTTCGCTTAATTCTTTATTAATATTTTACATTTAAGGCCATATATTATAATTAACTATATAATATTAGAAGTATTTAACTAATTTTAGCAAACTAATTTTTTTCAAAAGAATAAATATATATAGCAAAAGGGAGAAAATAGTCCTTCTCCAGAGGCGTACAAAAACAGTTCAGTAGTTCGTGTAGATTCCTCTAATAAAGCACTTTAAGATTAACCTTTATTCATTGATTCGTCTAATAAAACACTTCAAGATTCATATGCATATAAAGAATAATGAGAAAAAACTTATTCAAATATATAGATACATCAATCACATAACATAAATTATACACATAATTATATAAGTAATAATCACGAGTTCAAAGTTTAATTCATTCGCAACGATATTAGTATTGCATCGTAATATTAACGTCAAACACCAACATTTCAAAAAATAAATAGTTATTTATAGAACACTTCAATATATTACTTAATATTGTATTGTACATTTAAGTCGATATGTTTAAATTAATTATGTGATTATGTATCTAATAAATAAATTCAATCAATAAATAATTGTTAATTCATTCAATTAACATTAAATATGATGTTAAAAGTGGAAAATAGGGAGAAATACAAATTTAACAAAAAATTTGGTGAAAAGTATGGAAGGTTTAGAATTTAGTGAGAAGGACAAATGTTATTGTAAATGGAAAAATGATAGTGGGCCCCCTGAATTCCACTTTTAGTGTAAATGTGTAATCCCGTATTTTCAGAGATATAATAATTAATTTATTTAATTATTCAAATAGTGTTTCAGAGAATTATAAGGCTGTTTAATTAAATAATATTGAATATTTAATTAATATAAATAATAGAATGATATATTTAATTTCTGAAATAGTCAGAAAATAGTGGAATTCACAATATTGTGTAATTTGGATTATTTAAAATATATAATTCAGTGTAGAGTTGAATTATATTCACGAATATATTATATAAACGAAGTTTGAACATATAATTATATTATAATTATAATCAAGCTCGAAATGGCGCTGTAGTTCGCTATTTGGCGATTTGAACTTCAACTGAATGTATAGGGTCCGTTTTAAATCGGATTTCTGTGAAACAAGAAACGTATGTAGCGGGTGAAGTATATATTTCTAGTGAAAGAGAAAAATCGGGATTTCGTCATGCAGATTTTGATTTATGTCCAAATCAAATTTTCGAAAAGTCGCTATGGGATTCCTTTATAATTTATAACGATATATAAAAGGAATTTCAATATAAATTGAATATCGATTCAACTGGGGTTTGAATATCGAGTTAGAAATCCATATAGGATTATTCTGGGGCTGTATGATATTATAGTGTGAATATATATACGATAATATTTATTTTTAAATATTTAATTTAATTATTTTTAAATATATTTATATATTTAAATGGGTTATTTAGAGCTTTAAAAATACCCAGTTTTGCAAACGACCTCCGTTTTCGACGAAACTAATTTTGTTGGATCCGCAATATTAAATCATTGTTAGATTTCAATTTCTGTGATTTTTGGAGTCAGTGTGTGGCTGTACGGATTTTTAATGTGGAAAATAGTCGGTATTTTGACGGTTAAAAATACGTCGTGTGAGCAAACGGAGTCGGAATTCGACGAAACCAGTTTCGTTGGGTCCGTAATGTCGAGTTGTAGCTGCATGTCCGTTTTCGTGATTTTTGGGTATCGTATGTGATCACAGGAATCTTAAAGGATAATAAAAACAATGGTTGATTATAAACGAATATAAAAATATTATTTTTTCTTATAAATACCCCTTTAAAACTCTTTTAACCTAATTTCTTCCTCCTTCTGGTCAAACAACTCTAGTCGCCGCTCTTATTATCTCTTCACAAAAAAATGGCAAGCAAAACAAATCAAAAGAAATCAAATAGAGTCCTATATATTATAATACTTATATATTTTAGTTGTTTGGGTGTTTCTCTTCATTTTGGTATGGTTTCCGTTGAGCTCGATCGTTTTTCTGGCTCGAGCGATGTCCTTGAAGAGAGCTAGGGTTGATCTGTGTTTGATGTAGGGATTTCAAAGTCGGGTTTTTGATGTTGTTATGGGATGAGAAGATGGAAGAGCATCTCGTTTGAATTTTTTGGGTGATGTCGAGTATAAAGTTGTCGATGTGATTCACGGGTTTAGGGATTTCTGTTGTTCGACGGATCTGTCATGGTGGCATCGAGCCATGCATTTGCGTATCGCGTGGAAGAGATTGAGTGGAGGAATATTACAGTGATTTTGGTTTTTGAAACCGTGGAGAGTTAAGGTCAGAAGATGGACACAAACGTCGAGAAATGGAGCTCGTTTTTACTGCAGAAGCGGTTTCCATGTGTTCGGGAAAGAAGGATTGGATTTGCGGGCCTGGGAATTTAGAAAGGGTAATGGGCCTTATTTGAAAGAGTGAGCCCATAAATAATTTAGAATTTAAGTTTTTATTTGTTTAAATAACTGTATTACTTGTAAATTCAATATCTCCATCATACTATGTCAGAATTTCGAACAGTCAAATCTGTTGGGATCGTATGGACGGACACTACACGATGGAACTAACTGGAAGTCCATCGGAGCTCGTTACAATTTATAGTGAAATAATTTGTCCGTCTGAATCGAAGACAGTTTATCGTTATTTAACGATGACCGTCCAATGTGAGTAAAACTCACCAACTCTGAACAATTATATTTTTATAGCATATTTATAGAACTGATAATTATTTGTTGATTGCTGTGTGTTAACTGTTTGGGTGAATTGCTTATGTATTGGTTGAAATTATAGATAACGATATATATATATATATAAATAGATATAAATCATTAATCAAATATTGATTCTGTTTAGCAGAATATTTCATATTGAAATGAAATCGACGTTAATTACATTGTTTAACATCTGTGATGCAGGGAAACAGGTTGGAGGGATCCAACTGGATTCCTCAATATTTACAATATTGTTCTGTTCATATATTGTAATATATGATGTGATATATAATCTGTTGTGGATTATGTGTGTTTGAATGATATCAACCACTGTATTTGGATATTTTAAATACCATAAGAAATACTGGAATATAGAAAAAGGAAGTTTCAATGTGTATATTGAAAATAAAATATATTTATATAAAATCAAATGATTTTATATAAAAGGATTCCAAATAGAATTGAAATGGAAATATTTGTAAAACATTACAAATAGATTTGAAAAGGAAAATATTTGTAAAACAAATATAAAGGAAAATATTTGTGAAACAAATAGGGAAAGAAATATTTATTTAGAAAATAAATAGAGATAAAAGAAATATTTATTTAGAAAATAAATAAAGTTATAAAAGGAAATATTTGTGAAACAAATAGAAAAGGAAGTATTTGTAAAACATTTACAAAACAAAATTGAAAAGGAAATATTTGTAAAACATTTACAAATAGATTATAAATGGAAATATTTATTTATGGAAATAAATAGAATTATAAAGGAAATGTTTATTTAGAAAATAAATAGAATTTTAAAGGAAATATTTATTTCGAAAATATATAGATTATAAAAGGAAATACTTGAAAAATCAATAGAATTGTACAAAAGAGAATTTTACATTTGAAAGGTTTAGACCCATGCTCGCACACGGGTGTAACATGATATTGATTTAAAGTAGATTTTAAATAGAAATCTGTTTAACAGATAAGTAGAGAAGATTAATTTTTAAATAACGTTTTATAAATTAAATAAAATATTTATCATTGGATAGATAGAATATATAAGTCAGGACTTATATAGAGAAGTAAGAATCGATTTCAACGTTGATAATTGAACTAAATATGGACGAAGAGTAAATTGGATAGGGTTAATCTGTTAGAGTTAACCAGTTAGAGTTAATCAGTTACAGTTAATCAGCTAGAGTTAACCAGTTAGAGTTAATCAGTTAGAGTTAGCCAGTTAGAGTTAATCAGTTAGAGTTAAACAGTTAGAGTTAACCAGTTAGAGTTAATCGATTAGAGTTAAATCGAACTAGAGTATTCGAATAGAGTTAATCGAACAAGAGTAAGTCGAATATTAGTTATTCGAATAGAGTTAATTGAATTAGAATTAGTCGGATTAGAGTCATTCGAATATAGTTTATTCGAAGAAAGAGTTATCGAATAAGGTTATTCGAAGAAGAGAATTAATCGAATATAGTTTATTCAAATAACGAAAGAAGTTATCGGATATTAGTTATTCGAAAGAAGTTATCGAATATTAGTTATTCGAAAGGAGTTAAAGGAGTTAATCGAATATAGTTTATTCAAATACAATTAAAGGAGTTAATCGAATATAGTTTATTCGAATACAATTAAAGGAGTAAATCGAATATAGTTTATTCGAAACAAGTTAATCGAATATAGTTTATTCGAAATGAGTTAATCGAATATAGTTTATTCGAAAGAAGTAAATTTGATAGGAGTTAGTAGATAAGAGTTAATTGATTAGAGTTAATCCAATAGAGTTAATCTGTAATGACCCACATTTGCAGAGGTATTATAATTAATTTATTTAATTATATAAATAGTGATATAGTGAATTTAATGGTCGTGGAATTAAATAATGGTGAATATTTAATTAAAATAATATATTTATTTCTGAAATAATCAGAATTGGCTGAAATGGCGATATGGTGTGAACTGGATCATCTCTGATATTTAATTCAGTTTAGAATTGAATAATAATAACGAATATATTATTTGAATGACAGTTTGAACGTATAACTATATTATAATTAAAATCGAGCTTGAAATGACGTTGCAGTTCGTTAATTGGCGATTTGAACTTCAACTGAATGTATAGGATTCGTTTTAAGCCAGATTTCTGTGAAACAAGAAACGTGTGGAGCTGGTGGAGTATATTTTTCTAGTAGAAGAGAAAAATCAGGATTTCGTCGTGTAAACTGTGAGATATGTCCAAATCAAATTTTAAAATAGTCGCTATAGAATCGTTTATCAACCGTAACGATTTATTCGATATAACTAGATACCAGTTTTGAATTTAGACAACATTCTTTTGGGACATAGTGATTTTTTAATTTTTAGAATTTTATAGTAATTTTTAATTAATTAAATAAGCAACTTTTTATTTGGAGTATTTCGCACCCTTAATCAGCGATTTTGGGATTTCATAAAATGAGTTAATCTACCGATATTATTATATTTTTGGGATTGGGGCACATCGCTCGTCACAACGGTATTTTTATTTCTATCGTGAGCAGTCCATAAAAGAATGAATTTTTATGCAGCGGTGTACCCTTACTACAATATCGACGTGCATACTGAACCATGATTCACTATGCCAAAGTAGATGATTCCAGCCTATCCTCTCGCATTTTAAATCATATGGTGATCGAAGCCCTTTTTCTGCTCTGCCTACGGTGGACTTTTGTACACGTTCTTCCTTAACGTCCAAGTATTTAATCATATATATATTATCCTTAATTCCCCTATATAAAATCCTTAACCCCCTAAACCCTTGTTTATTTTTCCCAGCAGTCAAAGAGAGCCGCCATCGTTCTCTCAGAAAATGGAAAACGCAACCGATCAAAGAAATAAATCAAAAACAATTCTATTCAAATTCCCTAAAAATCCTAAAACCAAGTCATTGCTTTTCTCCTGGCTGGTGCGATCCAGTGCTGATGAGCTTGAAATCGAAAGGCGAGCTTATGGTTTGCTTTATCTCGAGATTTGTGACGAACTCGGGTGGCGTCGGTTTGAGCAGTAGTGAAATAGGGAGGTGACCGGAATGGTATGGGTTTGCGTGTAGGAAGGTGGCGATGAGGTCTGAACGAAGAACGTTTTTGGGTGAGGTTAATTCGAAGCTACAAAAAATGGGATGGGTAAACTGCGTTGGTAACAGGGGGTCATCACGATGGTGTTGTGTGTTGAATTGGTGGTTTACGTGAGGAGTAAAGGCCGGGAAGAGGCTTGCGAGAAGACCTTTTTGCTTTGCTTGTTTCAAGTACTGGAAATGGCTTGTGAAGGGAAGTTGAGGTTGAGTTGGTGTTGCTATAATTAGTTTGTTGATGTATATATTATGGAAGAAGATGGGCTTCGAAAATCAAATGGAGCCGTGTCTTCAAAATGGAGTGGATGGAAATGCAAGTGTATGAGGGGTGCTTGAAGGTTTCAGAATTTGATAAAAACCATACTAGAGCTTTGAAAACAGTTTTAACTGAAGCTTGCATTACGTAAATTTGGTGAAGATAGTACTAGGACTTCATGCATACGGGACGAGAGTCATACTTTGGAGAAGGATGGGATTTTTAAGATGATGATGGTGAGATTTTTTTTCGATTCGGTGTAGCAGCGTGATGGGAAAATGGATCGAAGTTCAGCTATGATGTATTCAAAGTAATGGAAGCTTAACAGGAAGAAGACGGGGGAGTATTAACAATTTAAATGGTGATTTATTTAACCAATTTTTGAGTTAATATAATTAGTTAAGTTATATTATAGTAAAATGCATTGAAACTTGAAATAATCATAACTTATGTATATGTGATCAGAATTTGACAAAATAAGATCCGCTCGGATCGTATGGACGGACACTACCCAATGGAACTGAGTGGAAGTCCATTGGAACTCATTATAATTTATCGCAAAATAAATTGTCCGTCTGAATCAAGAGATGGTTATCGTTATTAACAATGATCGTCCAATGTGAGTAAATCTCACTAACCCTGAACAGTTTATAATTTCATGTTGTATTTTTAGATCTGTTAAATATTGGCTGATTTACTGTGTGTTGACTGTTTGATTGAACTGCTAGACAGTTAGTTGAATTTCTATATTGATTCTGTTTAACATAATATATCATATGGAGCTGAAAGTGATGTTATCTATATTGTTTAACATCTGTGATGCAGGGAACCAAGGAGGAATCCGACTGGATTCCTCAACATTTATTTTACTGTTTTTCATATATTGTGATATATGATGTGATATATAGTCTGTTGTCAATTATATGTGTTTGGACGATATTGATCATCGTGATTTGATATGTTGAATACCATAACATACCAGAATGTTGATGAGGGAATTTTCAAAGTGATGTTGAAAATAAAATATTTATAAACTGGAATATTTAAATAGGAGATATTTAGAAAGGGAATAATTATAAAATCAAAGAATTTTATAAAACGATTATTTACTTAGCAAGTAAATAGAAGTGTAAAACGATATTTATTTAAGAAGTAAATAGAAGTATAAAGAAAGATATTTACGTAGAAAGTAAATAAATAGAATAAAGGAATATTTAGTTGATAAATAAATAGAATAAAGGAATATGTATTGGGAAAATAAATAGGATTAAAAAAGGAAATTAACGAGATAGAAAAGAGTTAGTCGATTAGAGTTATCAAATAGAGTCATCAAAAAGGAGTCGATTGAACATAGTTATTCAAACGAAGTTAATCGAACATAGTTAAAAGAAATAGAGTTAAACAAGATTAGAAACTGACTAAAGATTAGTTAAGTTGAATAGTTTTCTGAGTATCGATCTGATGTTGGTTTCGGCCTTCATGGTTTATACTTAGAGAATTGTTCTCATACTAGTTTACGGTTAGGGACTAATAGTGTGGAATGATAGCGATATGTAAATAACAATGGAAATGTTTTCCAGTGTTAATAACGTATATTTTCTAAACATAGGAAACAAGGAAATATATATATATATATGATTGATGTTTGATTGATAGAATTTCCATCTGGAAATAATATCGTTGTTTGCTCACGTGTTTTCATTTGATAGTTAACTCACAGACTATCGAAGTTTTGACCATTTTTACGTTGTTAATATGGAGAGACCGGTTGGGTTATTATCCAAAGAACCACTCTGTATTGGCATAAGCGTTGTGAATCATATATGCCAAAGAAAATTGAAGACGGAGTAAAGCGCAAGGGTTATTGTATAAGTCTTAGATAACAGTGCCTAAGATGGATCTATTGAATAGTGTCTTCGATTCATCCTGTTCCTGGATGACTTGTATGGATGAATGTCTGACAGAGTATTTCCAGTAAGGTCACGTACATTGATTTCTTCAACCATACCAAGAGTGGAAGCGGAGAAGGAAACTTCTTTAGCTAACACGTAATGTACTGTTGAGGTCGTCAATCGGTGATTTGATGGATTTGACGATGTGGCATTCAAAGTGAATCTGGTGTGATGATAAAGCGTAGCTTCTAGCCTCATCAACCGGTAAATGACAGAAATCGGGCAGGCAACATAGCTAAGTCGGTCGCTCCGAAGTAGAGTGAATAATCACCTGATCTAGAGTTTCATTTATTTCTAAAAATCTATTGTCGATACTGTCCGATTTGGGAAACGGTTGCTGATACCAACCGTTGGTGATATACATTCGATACACTCAAGCGAAATGAGTGGTCGGTCATGTGTGGCCGGGTTGTAAGATGTTCTTGTCGAACCCAGTGTATTCCTTTCTAGAGGTACACTAGCGAAAGGTGGTTCCATACCTTGTCATAGTTGGAAATCCATTACCCAATACGTGCTTGTGGTTTTGATTGTATACTATATATGTAGAACGTGAGATGAAAGCGTTTCTGCTAGATGATTATTATATTCTGGTTGATAGACATTATTATAATATCAAAAGGTTTTTGATATAAAGATAAATTGGATTCTCATAAGGGAAAAACCCGTTCCGTTATACGGCGTGGTCTTATGAGATATCATTTACCTGCTTGAACTGTTTTTAACTGTTTTACTCATACCGGTCCCATGACTGACCCGGAGTTTATTTTGTTTTGTTTTCCCTAAACTCTTGGGTGCACAATTTTGTACGGGCAGTCAAGTAGCCGGGATTTACAGATACTTGAAGAGCTTGGAGCAGGAGGCTTCAGGATTATATAGCTATAGTTATTTCCGCTATGTTGTAAGTGTTGTACTCCGATAATGTTATTGTATACATATAATGAATTTATTTCAAGGATATATTATCTATTATATGTTGTTCGTTCCGCTGTGATATTCGTGTTACTCTGATGTTGTGTTCTTCGTCTTCTTCTATTCTAAGTTTCTACCTTATCTTTCCTCACCC
Source organism: Allium sativum (assembly GCA_030737875.1). Lineage (NCBI taxonomy): Eukaryota > Viridiplantae > Streptophyta > Magnoliopsida > Asparagales > Amaryllidaceae > Allium > Allium sativum. The sequence goes on from CM060919.1 coordinate 637,006,856, forward strand.
TCTAATTTCTTTCATTAACCATCTGGTATTTTTCGATGTTTGGTTAGTCTACATCGTGTTTATGTCGATAACCAAAGTCGTCAAAAACCCGGATCGTTACAGTTGGTATCAGAGCTTAAGTTAAGTGAATTACCTTGGCTCTGTGGCGCGACTCGGTAGAGATAGGTTTAGTAATATCCTAGACTGAGTTGAGTGTATATATACGAGAGCGTATTTGTTATTCAATATAAAATGATTTTATATTGTGGAGATTTATTGGTTGAGTAGTTTATGAGTTCTGGTCGATCAGTTTGATCCACTGTATCGGTAGGGATTTTGTAAACACTCGAATACGATGAACCGTCATGGTATGTTTTGAAAAGAGGGTAAACGAAATAATTTTGCACAAATTATATTTTAATATAAAGAAGATTGATATTAAAATGATTATAATATACTAGATATATTGGTTGTGATTATAATCGAGTAAAGATTATAAATTAAATGGTTATGTAAATAACCAATCAGAATTCATATAAGTGAAATACGTGAAATCAGATGAGTTAAATCTGAATTTAAACCAGAAATTGAATTAAAATTCTAGAAAATTGGATAAGTGTTTGTAAATGGATTTGGATTAAAAATAAGGAAAATTTAAGATCCTGGGAGATTTTAAATTGTTTTACAAGCAGTGTGAATTATATTTTGAAATGAATTTCAAAGTGGAAATGTTTAGAAATGGTTTTATAGTATTGAACTCACTTCGATCACTGGAAAATTGATTCCGATGATGACAGCTGCAACATCAATATTCATTTTCCAGTTATAAGTGACGAATTTCTACCAGAGATACTGTTTTGAATTTGTTTTGGGAAAGACAAGTTGTGTTGAATTCAAATGGGATTTATAATATAGAATTTGAATAGAATTTGAGATATAGAATTTGAATAATAGAATTTGATATATAAATTTGAATAATAGAAGTGATATAAAATTTGAATGTAGAAATATAAAGGAAATTCAAATGTAGAATTTGAATATCGAAAGTGAAATAGAATTTGAATATCGAAAGTGAAATAGAATTTGAATATAGAATTCAAATAGTTTAAATATGGAATTTGAATATAGAATTCAAATAGATTGATATGGAATTTGAATAATAGAATTCAAATGGAGTTTAACTATGGAATTTGGAAATAGAATTTCAAATGGGATTAGAATATAAAAAATTGAAGTAGAATTTGAATAAAGAAGATTTAAATAAAGGGAATTTGAATATAGAAAATTCAAAGGGGATTTGAATATAGAAATTCAAATGAAATTTGAAATAGAATTTGAATAATAGAGTTGAAATGGAAAATTGAATATAGAATTCATATAGAGTTAAAATGGAAAATTTGAATATAGGATTCAAATAGAATTGAATATAGAATTCAAATAGAATAGAATATAGAATTCAAATAGAATTGAATTGGAATTTTGAACATAGAAGTCGTTAAGGAAACGAGCTTAAAAAAAGAATTAGATTTGGTTTATAAGTAAGTTAAAATATATTTGAACATGTTATACTCAAATATGAAGGTGAAATAGGCAATCCAGTTAATTTGCAAATCAATTAACGAACTAAGTTAAAACGATTGGATTAAGTTGAAATGAATTAGAAATGTATGGGTATACATGAGACAGGTATGGGATAAGGATAATGAATGTATATAAATAGAATTCCGACAAAAGGTACAAGTTTATATTTCTATTGATATAAGATTTATGAGCCGAATTGGCAAGCCGCTTGGCTGTTTGATTTTCTTTTGGGATGTAGATGGCCCAGAGAGGCAAGTTGGAGTTTGAGCTATTAACCAGTACAAAGGATGTGCTGGCGAAATTTTTCAAGAAATTAAGGCGTTAGAAAATTTTCAGGATCTTTGGAAATTTTCGATAATAAGAATTAATAATTTCATTGAATTTAAATTGGTCCAGTTGGAAACTGAAGTTAAGAAGTGAACAAATATGTTCTAACCAGTCGATAGGGTCGTTCTCTACCTTAGCAATTTCGAGGGCGAAATTTTTTTAAATGGGGAAGAATGTAATGACCCGCATTTGCAGAGGTATTATAATTAATTTATTTAATTACATAAATAGTGATATAGTGAATTTAATGGTCGTGGAATTAAATAATGGTGAATATTTAATTAAAATAACAAATTAATATAATATATTTATTTCTGAAATAATCAAAATTGGCTGAAATGGCGATATGGTGTGAACTGGATCATCTGTGATATTTAATTCAGTTTGGAATTGAATTAGAACAACGAATATATTATTTGAACGACAGTTTGAACGTATAACTATATTATAATTAAAATCAAGCTTGAAATGGCACTGCAGTTCGTTAATTGGCGATTTGAACTTCAACTGAATGTACATGATTCGTTTTAAGCCGGATTTCTGTGAAACAAGAAACGTGTGGAGCTGGTGGAGTATATTTTTCTAGTGGAAGAGAAAAATCAGGATTTTGTCGTGTAGATAGTGAGATATGTCCAAATCAAATTTTAAAATAGTCGCTATAGAATCGTTTATCGACCGTAACGATTTATTCGATATAACTAGATACCAGTTTCGAATTTAGACAACATTCTTTTGGGATATATTGATAATTTGATTTTTTGAATTTTATTGTAATTTTTAATTAATTAAATAAGCAATTTTTTATTTGGAGTATTTCGCACCCTTAATCAGCGATTTTGGGATTTCACAAAATGAGTTAATCTACCGATATTATTATATTTTTGGGATTGGGGCACATCGCTCGTCACAACGGTGTTTTTATTTCTATCGTGAGCAGTCCATAAAAGAACGAATTTTTATGCAGTGGCGTACCATTACTATAATATCGACGTGCATACTGAACCATGATTCACTAAAAAACAGATGCCAAAGTAAATGATTCCAGCCTATCCTCTCGCATTTTAAATCATACAGTGATCGAATCCCTTTTTATTCTCTGCTTACGGTGGACATTTGTACACGTTCTTCCTTAACGTCCAAGTATTTAATCATATAAATATTATCCTTAGTTCCCCTATATAAAATCCTTAACCCCCTAAACCCTTGTTTATTTTTCCCAGCAGTCAAAGAGAGCCGCCATCGTTCTCTCAGAAAATGGAAAACGCAATCGATCAAAGAAATAAATCAAAAACAATTCTATTCAAATTCCCTAAAAATCCTAAAACCAAGTCATTGCTTTTCTCCTGGCTGGTGCGATCCAGTGCTGATGAGCTTGAAATCGAACGGCGAGCTTATGGTTTGCTTTATCTCGAGATTTGTGACGAACTCGGGTGGCGTCGGTTTGAGCAGTAGTGAAATAGGGAGGTGACTGGAATGGATATGGCTTTGCGTGCAGGAAGGTGGCGATGAGGTTTGAACGAAGAACGTTTTTGGGTGAGGTTAATTCGAAGCTACAGAAAATGGGATGGGTAGACTGCGTTGGTAACAGGGGGTCATCGCGATGGTATTGGGTGTTGAATTGGTGGTTTGCGTAAGGAGCAAAGGCCAGGAAGAGGCTTGCGAGAAGACCTTTTTGCTTTGCTTGTTTCAAGTACTGGAAATGGCTTGTGAAGGGAAGTTGAGGTTAGTTGGTGTTGCTGTAATTAGTTTGTTGATGTATATATTATGGAAGAAGATGGGCTTCGAAAATCAAATGGAGCTGTGTCTTCAAAATGGAGTGGATGGAAATGCAAGTGTATGAGGGGTGCTTGAAGGTTTCAGAATTTGATAAAAACCATACTAGAGCTTTGAAAACAGTTTTAACTGAAGCTTGTAATCAGTAAATTTGGTGAAGATAGTACTAGGACTTCATGCATACGGGACGAGAGTCATACTTTGGAGAAGGATGGGATTTTTAAGATGATGATGGTGAGATTTGTTTTCGATTCGGTGTAGCAGCGTGATGGGAAAATGGATCGAAGTTCAGCTATGATGTATTCAAAGTAATGGCAGCTTAACAGGAAGAAGATGGGGGAGTATTAACAATTTAAATGGTGATTTATTTAACCAATTTTTGAGTTAATATAATTAGTTAAGTTATATTATAGTAAAATGCATTGAAACTTGAAATAATCATAATTTATGTATATGTGATCAGAATTTGACAAAATAAGATCCGCTCGGATCGTATGGACGGACACTACCCAATGGAACTGACTGGAAGTCCATCGGAACTCGTTACAATTTATCGCAAAATAAATTGTCCGTCTGAATCAAGTGATGGTTATCATTATTAACAATGATCGTCCAATGTGAGTAAATCTCACTAACCCTAAACAGTTTATAATTTCATGTTGTATTTTTAGATCTGTTAAATATTGGTTGATTGACTGTGTGTTGACTGTTTGATTGAACTGCTAGACTGTTAGTTGAATTTCTATATTGATTCTGTTTAACATAATATATCATATGGAGCTGAAAGTGATGTTATCTTTATTGTTTAACATCTGTGATGCAGGGAACCAGGTTGGAGGAATCCGACTGAATTCCTCAACATTTATTTTACTGTTTTTCATATATTGTGATATATGATGTGATATATAATCTGTTGTTAATTATATGTGTTTGGACGATATTGATCATCGTGATTTGATATGTTGAGTACCATAACATACCAGAATGTTGATGAGGGAATTTTCAAAGTGATATTGAAAATAAAATATTTATAAACTAGAATATTTAAATAGGAGATATTTAGAAAGGGAATAATTATAAAATCAAAGAATTTTATAAAACGATTATTTACTTAGCAAGTAGATAGAAAAGTAGAACGATATTTATTTAAGAAGTAAATAGAAGTATAAAGAAAGATATTTACGTAGAAAGAAAATAAATAGAATAAAGGAATATTTAGTTGATAAATAAATAGAATAAAGGAATATGTATTGGGAAAATAAATAGGATTAAAAAAGGAAATCAACGAGATAGAAAAGAGTTAGTCGATTAGAGTTATCAAAAAGGAGTCAATTGAACATAGTTATTCAAAAGAAGTTAATCGAACATAGTTAAAATAAATAGAGTTAAACAAGATTAGAAACTGACTAGAGATTAGTTAAGTTGAATAGTTTTCTGAGTATCGATCTGATGTTGGTTTCGGCCTTCGGGGTTTGTACTTAGAGAATTGTTCTCATACTAGTTTACAGTTAGGGACTAATAGTGTGGAATGATAGCGATATGTAAATAACAATGGAAATGTTTTCCAGTGTTAATAATGTATATTTTCTAAACATAGGAAATAAGGAAGTATATATATATATATGATTGATGTTTGATTGATAGAATTTCCATCTGGAAATAATATCGTTGTTTGCTGACGTGTTTTCATTTGATAGTTAACTCACAGACTATCGAAGTTTTGACCATTTTTACGTTGTTAATATGGAGAGACCGGTTGGGTTATTATCCAAAGAACCACTCTGTATTGGCATAAGCGTTGCGAATAATATATGCCAAAGAAAATTGAAGACGGAGTAAAGCACAAGGGCTATTGTATAAGTCTTAGATAACAGTGCCTAAGATGGATCTATTGAATAGTGCCTTCGGTTCATCCTGTTCCTGGATGACTTGTATGGATGAATGTTTGATAGAGTATTTCCATAAAGGTCACGTACATTGATTTCTTCAGCCGTGCCAAGAGTGGAAGCGGAGAAGGAAATTTCTTTAGCTAACACGTAATGTACTGTTGAGGACATCAATCGGTGATTTGATGGATTTAACGATGTGGCATTCAAAGTGAATCTGTTGTGATTAGCTTCTAGCCTCATCAACCGGTAAATGGCAGAAATCGGGCAGGCAGCATGGCTAAGTCGGTCGCTCCGAAGTAGGGTGTATAATCACCTGATCTAGAGTTTCATTTAATTCTAAAAATCTATTGTCGATACTGTCCCATTCGGGAAACGGTTGCTGATCCCAACCGTTGGTGATATACATTCGATACACTCAAGCGAAATGAGTGGTCGTTCATGTGTGGCCGGGTTGTAAGATGTTCTTGTTGAACCCAGTATATTCCTTTCTAGAGGTACACTAGCGAAAGGTGGCTCCATACCTTGTCATAGTTGGAAATCCATTACCCAATACGTGCTTGCGGTTTTGATTGTATACTATATATGTAGAACGTGAGATGAAAGCGTTTCTGCTAGATGATTATTATATTCTGGTTGATAGACATTATTATAATATCAAAAGGTTTTTGATATAAAGATAAATTGGATTCTCATAAGGGAAAAACCCATTCCGTTATACGGCGTGGTCATGAGATATCATTCACCTGCTTGAACTATTTTTAACTGTTTTACTCATACCAGTCCCATGACTGACCCAGAGTTTATTTTGTTTTGTTTTCCCTAAACTCTTGGGTGCCTAATTTTGTACGGGTAGTCAAGTAGTCGGGATTTACAGATACTTGATGAGCTTAGAGCAGGAGGCTTCAGGATTATATAGCTATAGTTATTTCCGCTGTGTTGTAAGTGTTGTACTCTGATAATGTTATTCTGTACATATAATGATATTATTTCAAGGATATATTATCTATTATATGTTGTTTGTTCCGCTATGAGATTCGTGTTACTCTGATGTTGTGTTCTTCTTCTTCTTCTATTCTAAGTTTCTACCTTATCTTTCCTCACCCTCTAATTTCTATCATTAACCATATGGTATTTTTCGATGTTTGGTTAGTCGACATCGTGTTTATGTCGATAACCAAAGTCGTCAAAAACCCGGGTCGTTACATAATCGATTAGGGTAAATCAATAGAGTTAATCCAATAGAGATAATCAATAGAGTTAATAGAATAGAGTTAATCAAATAGAGCTAACTGATAAGAGTAAATCAATTAGAAGTTAATCGAATATTAGTTATTCAAAGTGAGTTAATCGAATATTAGTTATTCGAAGTGAATTAATCGAATATTAGCTATTTGAAGTGAGATAATCGAATATAGTTTATTCAAAAAGAGTTATCGAATATAGTTTATTCGAAAAGAAATTATCGAGTAGAGATTATCCGAAAGACAATTATACGTTGAAATTCGATTAATCGAATATAGGAAAGTACTATGTACTTTCCGGTTTTTAATCAAGATTTATTTATTAAATAAATTTATTAATTCAAATTAATAAATAAGAGTTATACTTAAGTTATTATATTTCGGAAGCATGGAATTATAACACCATAGTTATAATCAAATGGTTTCTGTAAAAGAAGTGGATTCGTAAATAGAATCCGAGAGTTACGTAAGGAAGTTTGTTAAGAATTTAAAAGATAAACTTTGTCTATTCCGAAGTTAAAACGTTGTTCAGTTAAGGTCAGGGAGGTAATTATACCCCAACTTGATTGACTCCCTTCTTAACTAAGGAATGGTTAAGGTTTGATCATGAAGGATGGTTAAGTTAATTTAGTTAATGAGTGTAATGGTTTGAGTTGGCTTAGCGATGTTTAATTTAAACATCTGTTTAAAGCCAATGAAGGAGTTTTGGAAATGTTTTCCAAATAAGAATCCGAAATGTTTTCTAATATAGAAAATAAGAAATGGAAATGTTTTCCATTGTTAATAACGTATATTTTCTAAATTTAGAAAATAAGAAATGTTGTATATATGGAAACAGGAATAGGGAAATGGATAATTGAATGACAAATTAAATTAAAGTGGATCAGCGTTGATTGATGATTTGCTCGGTAAGATTTCCATTTGGAAATATGACCGTTGTTTGTACACATGTTTTCCTTTGGTAGTTAAATCATCGACTATCGAAGATTTTGACCATTTCCGTTGTCAATACGGAGAGACCGGATCAGATTCATCATCTGAAAACCACTCTATATAGGCGTTAGCGTTGCGATCAAATATGATGAAGATAATTGAAGACGGAGTTATGCAAGGGTTGTCCTGTTTACAGAATAGCGCCTTCGGTTTGTCCAGTCCCAGGACGACCTGTATGGAAGAATGTCTGACAGAGTATATTTAATAAATCGCGTAAGTTGATCTCTTCAATTGTATTTACGTTTGGTGGCGGAAGAATTCGTTTCTCTTAGCTGTATACCCGTTGTATTTTAGGGGAAACCAATTTGTGATTTGGCGGGTGTGGCGATGTGACATTCAAAGCGAATAAATGTGTGATCTGTCAGAGATAAGCGTGGCCTCTAGCCTCACAACCGGGAAATGACAAAAATCGGGCAGGCAGCATGGCTAAGTGGTTGGCTGCCAAGTAGGGTGTATTATCACCTATCTAGAGATATTCATTTCATTCTATAATCTATTGTCGATGCTATTCCATTCGGGAAACGGTTGCTGATCCCAACCGTTGGTGATATACATTCGATACACTCAAGTGAAATGAGTGGTCGGTCATGTGTGGTCGGGTTGCAAGATGTTCTTGTTGAACCCAGTGTATTCCTGTCTAGAGGTACACTATCGGAAGGTGGTTCCAAACCTTGTCATAGTTGGTAATCCATTATCCAATAAGTTCTCGCGGTTTTGATTGTATACTATATATGTAGAACGTGAGATGAAAGTGTTTCTGTTAGATGATTATTTAGTTGTGGTTGATAAACATTATTATAATATCAAAAGAGTTTTGATATAAAGTTTATTGTTTCTTTCAAAAGGATTCTGAAAGTTAAATCAAATGTTTTGGATTCTCATAAGGGAAAAACCCGTTCGGTTATATGGCGTGGTCTTATGAGATATCGTGTAATTGCTCAAACTGTTTTAAACTGTTTTACTTACACCAGTCCCATTACTGGCCCGGAGTTTATTTTGTTTTGTTTTCCCTAAACGCTTAGGTGCCCAATTTTGTACGGGCAGTCAAGTAGTCAGGATTTTACAGATATACTTGGAGATCATGGAACATGAGGCTTCAGGATTATATAGCTATTATTTATTCTGCTGCGTTGTAAGTGTTGTACTCTGATAAATGTTGCTGTATACATATACTGATTTTATTTCAAAGACATGTTACCTATTATATGTTGTTTGTTCCGCTGTGAGATTCGTGTTACTCTGATGTTGTATGTTCTTCTTCTTCTATTCTAAGTTTCTATCTTATCTATCCTCACCCTCTGTTTTCTTTCTATTAGTTTTCTGGTTTCCAGTGTAATTTGGGTTGGACTTGTGTTATTCGGTCAGCTCAAATTGGACCGGAATTTCGGGACACTACAGTTGATATCAAAGCTTAAGGTTAAGTAATTACCTTGGCTCTATGATGTAGCTCAGTAGAGATGGGGTTAATAATACCCTAGATTGAGTTGAGTGTATATATACGAGTGAACGTATTTGTTATTTGATATAAAAAAATTGTTTTATATTGTGGAGATTTATTGGTTGAGTTGTTTATGGGTTCTGGTCGATCGGTTTGATCCACTGTATCGGTAGGAGTTTCTGAACACTCGAATACGACGGGTCGACACGTTATGTTTTGAGAAAAAGGGTAAATGAAAATAGTTTTATCCAAAGTATATTTTGGTATAGAGAATATATATATTGGAATTATAATATATTGGATATATTGGTTGTTATTATAATCCAGTAAGATTATAAATTAAAATGGTTATGTAAATAACCAATCGGAAATCACATAAGAGAAACATATGAAATCCGATAAATTAAATATGAATTTTTAATCAGAATTGGAATTAAAAGACTGGAAAGTGGGAAAAGTGTTTGTAAATGGAATTGAATTGAGTATATGAGAATTTCAAAATCCTGGGAGATTTTAAATTGTTTAAAGCATTGCAAATGATATTTTGAATTGATTTCAAAATGGAAGTGTTTAGATATGGTTTTGAAATTGTTATAGTATTGAACTCACTTCGATAAGCTGGAAAATAATTCTGATGATGACTGCGCAACATCGTCAGTGTCATTTTCGAGTTATAAGTGACGGATTACTACCAATTTTTTTTGTTTTTGAATTGTTTTGAGAAAACAAGTTGTTGTGAAACTCCAAAATGAATATTTTTACTTTTGAGAAAAGCAAAGTTTTTTAGAACTCCCAAGAAGAGATTGTTTAAATTTAAAAACAATTTAAATAGGAATTTGCAAAAGAAAATTGAAATTGAATTAGATTAGAATGATATGGAGACAAATTGGGTTTGTGAGATTGGAATTTGAAATGTTATTGGATAATGGAGTTAAGAATTTGGAATCGAGAATGAAAATTGAGTTGAAATGAGATCTGGGTTGAATATAAGCGAATGAATTGTTTGGAGTTGACTGAGATGGCATTGGTATATGTTGAAATGTGTAACAGATGGAAAGGATATAATGATATGCCCGACAAAAAGGTACAAGTTTGTATTTCTATTGGATATGAGAATTATGAGCCGATTTGGCAAGCTGCTTGGCTGTTTGATTTTCTTTTGGGTTGGAGAAGGCCTAGAGAGGCGAGTTGTAGTTGTACCGATTGACCTATACAAAGGAGGAGCTGGCGAAATTTTTCGGAAATTTCAGGTGTTAGAAAATTTTCATGATTTTTGAAAATTTTCCTTGATAAGAATTAATTAATATTTTAATTGAAGTTTATTTGTTCAGTGGAAATCGAAGTTAAGAAGTGAACAAATAAGTTCTAACCAGTTAATAGGGTTTGTTTTCTACCTTACCAATTTCGAGGACGAAATTATTTTAAAGGGGGAAGAATGTAATGTCCCGTATTTTTAGAGATATAATAATTTAATTATTTAATTATTTAAATAGTGATTTAGAGAATTATAAGGTTATTTAATTAAATAATATTGAATATTTAATTAATATAAATAATAGAATAATATATTTAATTTCTGAAATAGTCAGAAAATAGTGGAATTCACAATATTGTGTAATTTGGATTATTTAAAATATATAATTCAGTGTAGAGTTGAATTATATTCACGAATATATTATATAAACGAAGTTTGAACGTATAATTATATTATAATTATAATCGAGCTCAAAATGGCGCTGCAGTTCGCTATTTGGCGATTTGAACTTCAACTGAATGTACAGGGTCCGTTTTAAATCGGATTTTTGTGAAACAAGAAACGTATGGAGCTGGTGAAGTATATTTTTCTAGTGAAGAGAAAAATCGGGATTTCATCATGTAGATTTTGATTTATGTCCAAATCAAATTTTCGAAAAGTCGCTATGGAATTCCTTTATAATTTATAAGATATATAAAAGGAATTTCAATATAAATTGAATATCGATTCAACTAGGGTTTGAATATCGAGTTAGAAATCCATATAGTATTATTCTGGAGGTGTATGATATTCTAGTGTGAATATATATACGATAATATATATTTTTAAATATTTAATTTAATTATTTTTAAATATATTTATATAATTAAATGGGTTATTTAGAGCTTTAAAAATAGTGGTCGTTTGAGATCAACTTATGCGATCTATTAAATATGTTTTTATTTAGAGCTTTAAATGGGTTATTTTGAGCTTTAAAAATAGTGGTCGTTCGACATTGGGTCCGTAATGTCGAGTTGTAGATGCATGTCCGTTTTCGTGATTTTTGGGTATAGTATGTGATCACAAGAATTTTAAAGGATAAATAAAAACAACGGTTGATTATAAACGAATATAAAAATATTATTTTTTTTCTTATAAATACCCCTTTAAAACTCTTTTAACCTAATTTCTTCCTCCTTCTGGTCAAACAACTCTAGCCGCCGCTCTTATTATCTCTTCATAGAAAAATGGCAAGCAAAACAAATCAAAAGAAATCAAATAGAATCCTATAAATTATAATACTTATATATTTGAGTTGTTTGGGTGTTTCTCTTCATCTTGGTACGGTTTCCGTTGAGCTTGATCGTTTTTCTGGCTAGCGCGATGTCCTTGAAGAGAGCTAGGGTTGATATGCGTTTGATGTAGGGATTTCAAAGTCGGGTTTTGTGAAGACCCGTAACTTTTGATTCCCGCTATGAAATTTCGATTTTTTGATTCGTTGGAAAGATATTCTCAATTAGATTCTATTATTTTTGGTTTCGCTAAAATCTGGTTTATTAGGAATCCTATACATTCATTTGAAATTTGAAATCGAATTATCAAACTACCGCGCCATTTCCAATTCCTTTTATAATTAAAATAAAATATTTATATTCTAACGACGACGTATATAAATATATACGTTCTAATTCTATTCAAAATAAATTTCTAGTCGCTATTATTTAAAATAATTCATTTTAAATATTCAAAATTCAGTAAAATTGCCTAAATAAAAATTTTAAATTGGCTCAGATTTTCCGGGTTGTTACAGGTTTTTGATGTTGTTATGGGATGAGAAGATGGAAGAGCATCTCATTTGAATTTTTTGGGTGATTTCAAGTATAAAATTGTCGATGTGATTCATGGGTTAAGGGATTTCTGTTGTTCAATGGATCTGTCATGGTGGCATCGAGCCATGCGTTTTGAGTATCGGGTGGAAGAGATTGAGTAGAGGAGTATTAAGGTGATTTTGGTTTTTGAAACCATGGAGAGTTAAGGTCGAAGATGGACACAAACGACCACTGTTTGATAGAGTATATTTAATAGATCGCATAAGTTGATCTCTTCAAATGTATTTACGTTTGGTGGCGGAGGAATTCGTTTCTCTTAGCTGTATACCCCTTGTATTTTTGGGGAAATCAATTTGTGATTTGGTGGGTATGACGATGTGACGTTCAAAGTGGGTAAATGTGTGATCTGTCATAGATAAGCGTGGCCTCTAGCCTCACAACCGGGAAATGACAAAAATCGGGCAGGCAGCATGGCTAAGTGGTTGGATGCCAAGTAGGGTGTATTATCACCTATCTAGAGATATTAATTTCATTCTATAATCTATTGTCGATGCTGTCCCATTCGGGAAATGGTTGCTGATCCCAACCGTTGGTGATATACATTCGATACACTCAAGCGAAATGAGTGGTTTGTCATGTGTGGCCGGGTTGCAAGATGTTCTTATTGAACCCAGTGTATTCCTCTCTAAAGGTACACTCTCGGAAGGTGGTTCCATACCTTGTCATAGTTGGTAATCCATTATCCAATAAGTGCTCGTGGTTTTGATTGTATGCTATATTTGTAGAACGTGAGATGAAAGCGTTTCTGCTAGATGATTATTTAGTTGTGGTTGATAGACATTATTATAATATCAAAAGAGTTTGATATAAAGTTTATTGTTTCTTTCAAAAGGATTTTGAAAGTTAAATCAAATGTTTTGGATTCTCATAAGGGAATAACCCGTTCCGCTATACGGCATGGTCTTATGAGATATCGTTTAATTGCTCAAGCTGTTTTAAACTGTTTTACTCACACCAGTCCCACGACTGACGCGGAGTTTATTTTGTTTTGTTTTCCCTAAACTCTTAGTTGCCCAATTTTGTACGGGTAGTCAAGTAGTCAGGATTTTGCAGATATACTTGGAGAGCATGGAGCAGGAGGCTTCAGGATTATATAGCTATTGTTTATTCCGCTGTGTTGTAAGTGTTGTACTCTGATAAATGTTACTGTATACATATACTGATTTTATTTCAAAGATATGTTATCTATTATATGTTGTTCGTTCCGCTGTGAGATTCGTGTTAATTTGATATTGTATGTTCTTCTTCTTCTTGTATTCTAAGTTTCTATCTTATCTATCCTCACCCTCTGTTTTCTTTCTATTAGTTTTCCGGTTTCCAGTGTAATTTGGGTTGGACTTGTGTTATTCGGTCAGCTCAAATTGGACCGGAATTTCGGGGCACTACAAAATGTGTCCTTCTCCCTAATTTTGAAACTTTCCATACTTTTCACAAATTTTTTCCAAAGTTTGTCCTTGAAAAGAAAATCCTCATGTTAAAATGTATACTACGTTCGCATCAATAACGATGATAAATAGAAAGTTAAATAAGTCATGCAGTGTTAATATTTATATTTATATATAGTGTTATCTCATTCAACTATGAAGATGTATAAATCACATAACACAAATTATGTAAATCAATAATACTAATAATAAAGTTAGTTTATAAATCAATCATAGTTCATTTATATCAAGAAAATATTATATATTATATCATAAAGGATGTGTTAATAACTACATTACAAATTTATATGCTCTTTTTTATAAATTTCTTCTCGATTCTTCCTACTATAAGTCTATATACTTAAACCAATTTCAAAATTTTAGATTTAACTTATTGAAACAAATTACATTAAATAACATTTGTTAATTCATCTAATAAGTTACTAATATACATCAATTTCAATATGTATAGTATATTCATATTAATAAAAACGATAACATTATATTATTTTTTGAAATACATAATTGTAAATTACACGAATAATAATAATAATTTTAATTTATAGTTTATATATTTTACACAAAAAATTATCATATATTTTAATAGGTTTCTCATTTTAACATTAAAATTATGAATTTTTTTTTTTAATAATATTGTTATGTGCAATGCACAGGTTACACACTAATATACAATTATTTTCGATGCAATCATCGTGTATAGTTTACAAGCTATGTCCATGTCTTGTTCAGAGCCGGTTTATGGGGAAGTCTGCTAAGCCCGTAGGCTGGGACAACCCCAAGGCTTAAAAACAAAACAAAAAAAGTATTGTGCTAAACCCAGAAATTTCACATTCTCGTCCTCTTGCTCAACTCTCTAATCTCATGGCGCAACAAAATTTAATGCTTTGGCTTCAACTCTAGTCCCATTGTTGAAACTTATTTTTGTTGCTTCATCCATCTCTATTTGCTGCTGCGACCATCTTCGTTTGTTGTCCCCTGTCTCTAACTTCCATCATCAAAGATCGCTACTTGTTTATTTGTCCAGACAAATTAAGTTTTTTTAATGATATATAAAATGATATTAGGTTTATCTAGTTGTTTGCTTAGCGGGAAATACCAATATTATCTATTTAGTCCAAATATTGAATCTATTAGATGACTTTTATTGGGTTGGTTACGAAATCATTATCGAGTGAAAGCATGTTTGTAGATAAGCATGATTATGACAATTCGACTGAAGAATTTGCTTTAAACAAACCAGTTTTCTTTAAACTACTTCAAAAAAACTTTGTTAGAGAAACTCCAACAGAAGCCGTATTATGCTTCTGAATCATGAATTAAGGTAAAAATGCATCCCAACAGACATTCAAGGTCGTAATATTCAGTGAATTATTCAAGGGCCAATCCTGAATTCGAAATTTTCCCCGCACGACGATTTTATCAACGTGCCTCGTAGAGCGCCGATAAATTCGGTGCGCTCCGAAAAAATTGATGCGCTACGTAGCGCGTTGGTAAAATTGGCGCGTTACAATGTCCTCCAATATTCATCTGCCTTCTACCTTCCAACAGCTATAAACGGTCTTATTATCACTACACAAAAACGAAACGGTCGTAATAAATTCCAAAAAACGGTCATATTTTTCCCTAATAGCTATATTTTCACTTATAAATTGTTTCCATTAATACATTCAACATCACAACATAATTTCAATTCCTTTCTTTCTCCACAATTCGAAGAAACTTAAACTCTATTATGTCTTCACCTTTTGGAGATTTTCACATCCGACGATGGACGGAAGCTAGTTTCCGCAAGACAACACGATCTATAGTATAGTTGCTCCTTCAACAAAATAATCAAATATTCCATGGACAAACTAGGAGGGCATCGATCTATGCAGAATCTACTGTCATTTCTCACAAGATTCGGCTACGGGGAACGATTAGTCAGCCGCTACATTTAAAAAAAATATGTCCATCTTCGTTGAGAAGCCCCAGAAGGCTTACGGACATTGTCGCGATTCAGGGACGATTCGGCAAAATAAGTCGTGAAACAACGTTTTATGAATCACAAGTTTATAAAATAAAGATAGCGAATCCAAGTGGCATGGGAGGAGAGGACAATCTGGTATATTTTCTTATAATGTGCGTCAGTGGTTGAGTATATATTACTTATGAATCATATTCCCTATTTTTATTCGAAATGAAGGGAAAACGAGGAGTTCAAGAAGCGTTTTGCTAGAGAAAATGGGGAGAAAAGGCCACATTAGTATCATTTTTTGCATTGTTTTGATCTGCTAACCAGTTAACCAAAATGGAACTCTGAACTTGCTAAGAGCCTACGCGATGTTCAAACTGCTAACAAAGGCAAGAAAAAACCTTCTAAATCTGGGTATTCTTCCAGTCCTAGCAAGTCAACAGTCAAAATTTCTCAATGTCAAGGTGAAAACCTACTTGATGAGTTCAATACCACGATTGACGAAGATTTTAGTCCTCAGGGAGTCAAATCTATGAAAAAAAGAGAGCAAAACTGAGGTTGTTGCTGAAGGAAAAGTGAACGCACGCCACGAAGAGCACGGTTGTAGATATGTTGAAAGACGTGAAGATGCAAAGGAAAAAATAGAGGTTATGAGAAGGTTTGCTGATCTGGAAGAGAAGAGGATACAATATCTAGCGAACGAGTCATCATATAAGCAACAACATGATGAGAATGCTATCATGGCCAAATATTTGACTGGAATGGATGTCATGGAGAAGGAATATTAGATGGGAATGAAACAGCGTATTCTAATGTCAAGGTTCCCTCGGTTATAAGTAGATTGTTCATCACTATCTTTATTACTAGTTGCTTGTATTATGTTGATGTAGTAAGGTTATATTTCCTATTGTAGTAACTATTTTCTTATCAATGCAATGTGTGCTTTATTATATTGTTACTGTTTCCATAAGCTGATAGTTTTTATACGTTGTACTTAAGTATAAAATTAGAATAACTCCATATTTTCATAGGACCATTAAATAAAATGCAAGTTCAACCATGAAAATAAAATAGACCAAAACTATTATCTTATTCAACCCCATATCAGGTTAGCCAACTGTAACGCAGTTTATAGGCTTTATGGCCAACAAAATCAGTATCGTACTCTACAAGGTAACGAGAATCAAAAGTTGATTTAGTCGGTTTAAATATGTCTTCGTCTTCAACTGTCTCTAAATCTTTTGGTATCATTCACAAGCTTCTACGAAACGCCAATGAGCCATATGGATTTCAACAGAAGATCGTGTAGTGGTGTAGGTACGATGGTTGTTATGTAATCTTGTTATCATTAACCAAAATTCATCATGGGTTAGACCCCCTCCATTTTGCAATAGTAACAAATCTCTTCGATCAACTTCGATATAGGATTTCACGAGTATAAGTAAATCCTGAGGAGAGAATTCAATTGTAGTAATACCGGAGCTTGCATTACTTCGGTTGTGACGATTCAGATTACCCATTTTCCTCGCTATGTTGGATCGTGAATGTGGTTTTGGATTCTGAACTTCAACTACATGTTGGGTACCACAAATAATTTCATTCTGAACCGGTTGGTCAACCTCTTTTACTTGTGTATCTTGAATGAATCCACCCTCTTTCTCGTCCTCCTTGTTCCATTCATACTTATAAAACATTTTACCCATGGTTTCATCACTGATTCCCCAATCGTCCATTTAAGCTACACAGAAAGGAAAAAATGTATTATCTTTACAAAGCAATACTTGAACACTTTGAAGCATAAAGAGCAATGGTTTCTCACCTTGATGTTGTGGTTGATCAAGAACACAAAAATTATAATTTATGGTTGGAGGACAAAGTATATTCTATTTAAACGAGTGGAGGTGATTGTTGAGGTCGTCCTGTACCACATGGGTATAGTTACTAGTTTTATTGACTGGACTTGACTGAAGATGCGTACATCTATCATAGCTGTACCACAACTTGTCGCTTGTGATAAAGCACTTTCTTTAAAATCCACCACAGAACAGTTGATGTTACTACACTTTGCAAAACTTGGGCAATGTGTTATAGCTTGTCCAACGAATACAAATAACATGAATCGACAAGTATTACTGATTGAAGATGACTTCAATCAGAGTACGACATGTTTACTGCTTTAATAAAGTAGATCACAAAATAAGTGGTCCTGACAACCTTTAAGACCACCCAGCCTCGCTTCCTCTATTCATTACTTATGAATTCTTAGGTTTGTCAAATTACTCATTTTATCTAGTTTCCACTTTTCAAATAGTTCAAAATGTCTACTTGGGAATTGGATGATGAAACCATGGTTCAAATATACGATGAATATGAAAGGAATAAGCAAAATATCCCTCATGCTCGGTTGAGGGAAGTAATTTCTCGGGAGAACCCCAATAGGTCAAGCTCTAGCATGACGGGTCATTCAGTACTTTGCTGCTGCAGAGTCGAATGTAATGTGGTTGTTTCTAAAAGACAAAACAACGCAGGTTGCCACTTTTATGGTCGTGAAGCGTACATTAAAGCACTTAACCAACAAGGGTTGCAAAATTGTAATTTTTTCTCATGGATCGATTCACCACTGATGGAAAGAGGTGTCTAGTACGCACTAGAGATGCAAATAGAGGTAAGTTGCTTGGAAAGGTTGAATGTTGCAGTAAAGGCTGAAATGTTGTATGGGTGCTACGCTTCATCCTGAAACTTCAGGTCTTAGTTATATTGTACTATGTCTTAATTATATGTTTGTACTCAACACTATGTCATATTTTATCGTAGTTGTATGTTGGGTCGAGCATTCACTATATCCTTTATCTTGTATTTTGTTATATTGAATGAAGTTTGTACGCAAGTTAAAAGGTATTGTTTATATTTATGAATGCAAATGAGTTAAAAACTAGGGTCATCCACGTTTAAATTAAACATTTCAATACATAAAGGAGTTAAAAATTAGGGTCGTACTCAATCACATTAACATTATGGCTGACAATTGCTTTGGAAAGCGCAACACGTACAACAAAGTGGAAACAGTGATCAGTCACATCATGATAGTACGAAAAGCAGATTCCCTACAGTATTACATCGGGGGAAACAGTGTCGGGCAGCATGTAAAGCAAAGTTGTAATAGTGACCGTTCACATCATTATTTGTTTTATTCACTTGCACCCTACGCAGCTATATATCTCTACTAGTTTATCACAACTTACCTCACCCAAACAACTTAGTTTCCAACTAAACTTTGCATTCCTACAACTATGTCTTTATGGCCGTCGTCAATGGATTCTGACTGGGATCAAACTTAGCTCAATGACTGCCAAGTAGTCCAAGAACAGATATTGATTGGCTTATCGAATGTCAAGAGAGGCTCTACGAGGATGTGCGTTGTGAATACAGATCTCAACCTACTTAGACTCCAGGAACCAGTTGATTATATCCTAGATTTTAGTCATCTGGTAGTTCAACCTATATTTGAACGAGAGGTACAAGCGGCTAATGTTACTCTCCCTCCAACACAAAAAGTGGTAGATCAATTCTCAACCAATCAACCTGTATACGAACAAGAGGTACAAGCAACTACAACCACCCAACCTCCAACGATCAAGAGGTGAACTCATATCCCGTTTGTTTCCACTGTGGGTACGCGGTAGAGGTGGATGGAGAAAATATTGGTCGTAAGCTCTAGTTATGCTCATTATGGCCGAACGGCTGCAATTACTCTGAATGGATTGACAACCATTTATGCCCAAGGGGTATTTCTTATGCCAACGAATTAGAACAAGAGATTGGGCGGCTTAGAACTGCTTTGGAATCTCTTGAGATTAAACGTAATATTTAGTTTGTTTACGTATTTATTTTCCCACTTTACTTTGTTCTAATCGTTAGTTGTATCGTTTAGTGCTTTCGGCGCATATAATAACGTCTGTTGCATTTGTATCTTGCGGATGCAGCAACGTCTGTTGTATTAGTTTTCTTGCGGAGGTAGTAATGTTTGTTATATTTGTATTGGTTTACTTGATATTAGTTATATCATTATGTTTATGAGCAATTGTTTTCTTATGCTTTATTATCAGTTGTATCGTGAGTTTTATATGTACATTCAAACGTTTTATATCAACCTAAAACATAAATAAACCTAAAAGGGATAAGGACAAATTTTTGGTTTGAGCCTCTGGGAATAACTTATTGTATAAACAGGCCTCTTTCATAACTTATTATGAAAGTGTGTATGTTTTTTATAAGGTCAACTGACCACGCGCACTCCATTTCTGCGCAAGAACAAATTTGTTCTTGCGCGAAAGTGGAGTGCGCGTTGTTTTTTTAAGTTTGAACACTTGCGCACTCCATTTCTGCGCAA
Organism: Allium sativum; assembly: GCA_030737875.1. Taxonomy (NCBI): domain Eukaryota; kingdom Viridiplantae; phylum Streptophyta; class Magnoliopsida; order Asparagales; family Amaryllidaceae; genus Allium; species Allium sativum. Next base: position 637,026,989 of record CM060919.1, read on the forward strand.
GAACAAATTTGTTCTTGCGCATAGATGGAGTGCGCAATTTCAATTTGGGCCTTCCAAAACTAGTGAGCTATTACGAATTATATTTGGGGATGCAGCCCCCTTTACTCATGATTCATTTGTCTTCTATTTGGAAAAGGCTCCAAAAATCCTAAATACCTAAACCCTATTCTGCTACTTTAATCTACTTCCAAACATCCAATTTTCCTCTTTTCATCAACAAATTCATACAAAATGGCGGAACCTTCAACATCTTCGCAAAGTAGAGGTACGAAGCATGTCTCTTAACTAGGTTTTCTAATCAGTAGTTCTATACTTTCAATAAGTTTATCAATTCCATTTCAATTAGTTTAGCACTTCCTTTTCAAAAAGTACTACAGTGTTCTATGCTTTCAATTAGTTTAGCAATTCCATTTCAAATAGTTCTATGCTTTCAGTTTGTACTTCGTTTGAGTTTTAATGTTGTATGACCATGTTGTAGGAAATGCTTTAGTGCCCGGACCGGTTGATCCGAGTGTGCTCTATCGACAACTTGAACACCGGAGTAACAACCTTGAGCTAATGGAGGTGTATTTGTACACCCTTATAAAATTGTTACTTCATTTGTTATTGTCTTGTATTTTCATAATTTAAATATCATGCTTTCACGTTTGTATGCGTAGGATTCTTCAAAAGTTAAGGTCACGGATCATTCGAGCAAGTTAAAACTCATTGAATGTAAAGAGCCTCGATTTGAAAATTATCTTTGAATAGCTCAAATGTGACAGGTTCTTCAGATAGATTACATTAGATTGGATCATGGACTTGTCACCGCATTGTGTGACCGATGGCGTCCGGAAACTTATATGTTCCATTTTAGAGTTGGAGAAATGACTATTACTATGCTTGACGTTTAGAAAATATTTGGTGTTCCCACCTTTGGTCATCCTATTCTGTTTGATGATTCACAAACTGACTATGGTGAGTTATGCAGCGAGCTTTTATGTGTAGTTGTTCCAGAAAACCAATTTATGGGGAGATATGAAATAAATATGAACTGGTTTAGACAAGCATTTGGGGGTCCTCTCCATGAACACGCAACAGGAGTGGAGATAGAGCGTCGAGCATGTGCTGTAATTTTATACATTCTAAATTCCCGTCTCTTTGTCACTCATTCGAAAGGGAGATGTAATTTAAGGTACTTGCCATTTTTAAGAGATTTCTAGCAGTTTGGTTATCACGCTTGGGGGAGTGCGGTGCTTGCTAATTTGTATAGCGAGTTATCGACTGTCGCATTAAGGAAATATAATTCTATAGCTGATTGCATGACTTTATTGCATGTATATCTTCTGTATTTAATATTAACATAACGTATTTACACCACTTCATTATTTATATTTAAATTTCATATATTTTTAGTTATGGTCGTGGACCTACTTGGCAATTGGTCGACCAAATGTACACATTCGGTACACTACGGCTATACTTCTTCATTACGGTAGCAGGTAATTTTGATTAAAACTTAGTACATTCAAAATTTATTAATTTTATTTACTTAGCATTGTTACTCTGTTGCGCAGGTGGAATGTTGCCAAAAATTACTCCAAGGAATGTCATATTTTATAGGAATGAATTTGATTTGATGTCGGCCGAGAGTGTTACATGGAATCCTTACGATTTAGATTTTCGGAATAATATTCCGGAACTGTATGGGACTGTATTGTGCAAGACTCGGCTTATTTTTTTATATGCATTCAGAATCATTGTCCGGATCGAGTAATGAGGCAGTTTGGTTATGCTTTTCAACATATACTTGATCCAGTTGATCAAGTGCCTGAGAATCCAGGGAATTGGGGCGAGTTCATAATTCAAACTGTTCATCGTTGGAACACTAGGACGGATAATGTGATTGTTGAGAGAACGCCGCCAATTATGTTGGCCGAGTACGAGTATTGGTATTGGCAGATTACTTATCGTTTCGTATTGAGGGAATCTTCTTCACTTTTAGCTTCATACATCCCTCGGGCGCCATTGGAACGTGATATCATTAGTGGTATTTACACTGCTATAGATAAGACGGAGCATATAGAGCAAAGCCGATTTGAGCCTGAGCAGGTGAAAGTGAAATGTGTAGGACTGAGGAATTTCTTGGATACACTCTTAGGCCGAAACAAGTTGCGTCGACCTAATCCACCCCCTCCCCCGCCTCCTTCCGCATTCCCGCCACCACCTCCTCCTATTTCAGGATCGGGACCCGGCTCGAACAAGACTTTGAAGGTCAACATGAAGCAGAGGAGGAAGGTACACAAGGAAATGAGCAAGAGCTTTTCAACATAACGATAGAAGAATGACCGAGTTGGGATTCGGTTTCACAGAGTTTTGGGTACAGAGGAGGATCTACGAGTGGTATACAATAGGATATTTTTGTTGGTCCATCCAGTCACCCTTGGAAAGTCAACAAATCAGAGCGTCCTATCGGAGACGATGTTCTTGCAAGTTTTCAACCACCGCTGATAACAAGACGATATACAAGAAGAGGGGGGAAGAAGAGGGACACACCGCTAGAAGTTCGAAAATTTAGAGACAATTAGCTAGTTAGTGATGATTTAGTGTTTATGGGTGATTTCATGTAGGTTGGTCATGTTTAATTAGCATATGTACTTGCATTATGTATGTTGAACTAGCGTAGGTACTTAACATTATGTATGTTGAACCAATTGTTAATGTTGGTTTGTTTGAAACCAATGTCGGCAATGTGTTTGAATTTAATTGACAATGTATTGGTCATGTTTAATTGGCAACGTGTTTGAATTTAATGTTCGATGCTACGTTCATTGTTTGAATTTAATGTTTGATTCTACTTTCATTATTTGAATTTAATGTTGGTTGGGTTCAGTGTTTGAATTGTGCAACCTGAGCTGAAAAGCAGCTCTCCGGTTTTGGAAAGCTTAGATTGATCTCGCGCACTCCAATTATGCGTAAGAACAAATTTGTTCTTGCGCATATATTTGTTCTTACGCATAAATGGAGTGCGATTTTTTTAAAAAGGAAAAAATTGCGCACTCCATTTGTGCGCATGAACAAATTTGTTCATACGCACAAATGGAGTGCGCGAGATCAATCTGGGCTTTCCAAAACCAGAGAGCTTGCAAAAGAAGGGATTGAACTTCTAAAAATAGAATGCAGTATTCGAATTAAGTGACAATAGAATTTGAAGTAAAAACATAGAATTCGAATTACAAACATAGATAGTATTCGACTCAATAACACAGAATTCGAATTAAAAACATAGATGAAATACATCGAAACAAAATTCAATAAACACTAAACTTAAACCGTCATCATCGAGTGCACGATCTTCTTTTATGGCCTAAACCTCCACATTTACTACACCTATCTTGCCGGTTAGTATTTGGTTGGACCATAGCCCCTTTGATTCGTGTAGATTTTGATCGTCCGGAGTTTCTATGCACTGGTGGTGGTTTAATGTCCGGGCCTACATACGCTGTCCAATACCGAATATCCGGAACTGGATGAAACGTAGGAAAGCGGCGTAATTGGCTGTTGTATACCATAGTGAAATGAAATCAGCATTCCTTCGGTTAGCCCCACCAGAACCCCTAGAACAAGAAGCTAAAACATGTGAACAAGTGATATGTTCTAGTGTTGGCATATTGCATGAACAAGCCGCTAAAACTTTGTTTTCTCCTACTTGAACCGTATAGCTATGCATTTGCGAATCTTTTACTCCCCACTCCGTAGTGCTATAGCGTTCGATATTCAAATGTCTCGAGGTTTCCATGCATGTTTTAGCTATTGCATCCCACTTTGGCGTCAAATGAGTCGTCAACAACTCTGCTTGAGTACGACGCTCGTAGAAGTAATGATTGACACGATGAAACGTGCGTGCAACTAATGAACGTACAGGTAAGTTCCTTGTTCCCTTCAAAACACCACTGAAACTTTCTGACGCATTGGTCATCATCATGTTGAATATCATGCCACCATCCCGACATAGCGTCCAACTTTCTTCTTGGTCTTTCAAACCTGTGTCGATCCACACATCGGCTGCAGGACATATCAACTTTAGTTGCTTTCGATAGACATTGTATTTTACTACTTTAGAGGTTGTTGCTGCAATGTGTAGCAAGTTTTGAAGTTCATCAGATCCAAATCCTTTTTTTTTAAATGCTTTAATATGCCTAATACAAAAGCGGTGATGGTCAGGAGCAGGCCAACCTTCTATTACTGCACGCAGAATTCCTTTCATTCTGTCAGAAACAAACGTAATGGTTCTTATACGTAGAGAGGGAATATGCTTCCATATAGAACTTATAAACCACTTCAACATGTTCCATGATTCGGTTCCAGCAATAGCAAATGCCAAAGGATAGAGACCTTGGTTAGCATCAACACCAGTGGCAACAAGTAGTGTGCCTAAATATTTTCCGTATAAATGCTTTTCATCAATGGAAAGAAATGGACGACAATGTGTGAAACCTTCGATTGACGACCCAAATGCCCAAAATGCGCCCTCGAAAACTGTTCGTTTGTGTATAACTTCATATACTATTCTCGGATTAGTATTCTTCACCACTTGAAGATATTTAGGCAACTCGGCGTATGATGTATCCCAATCGCCGTATATCAAGCCTAAAGCTTTGGTTAATCCTTGCCAAACCTTTGCATAAGTAAGCTTAATATGAAACATGTTTGACATCGTTTCCTGCACCATTTTCGCTGTCATATTCATCTCGGATTTAACAAGCGGTAGAATTTTACTACAAATAAACTTAGCCGTAGTTTGGCGGTGTGAGTTGATTGTTGGGTTTAGACACGTGTGATCACCTCCATACGTCTTACTTTTCCAAAAAAATTGAGATATCTTCGTCGATAGATGAGCATGTAGTCGCCAAGGACATTTCTCATCAACGTCACAGCGCACTGTATAATCATGAGAACGAGATTTGACTTCTCGAAAAGAAACTGAACATTTAATGGCCCATTCACTTAGCTCCCTAATAAGATCTTGTTTGGATTGAAATATCAACCCAACTCGAGGACTTTTGTCAACACATTCTCATTCGAATACCTCCATATCCAAATGAGAAGTCTGCATGCATGACGTATTCATCATTTCTACGGTACATAAATCTTCGAATAAAGGATTTTCCATTTCCATGGTTTCAGCATTATCTTGTTCACTAATAGGTTGTACGTCATCATTGAGAGGTCCTTAATAATTAACTTGACTGTTCTCAATCCAAGTTTTGTCTGCTTCTAGCGTACATGCCACTTCCAGGCTATCAAGTTGTTGTACAACCGCTATTTCATTGAACACACAATTTTCTTCTGCTTCCAATCTATGATTTGATCCTTCTCCAACTTCATGCGTCGAGTACCTGCAAAAGGGGATTGATCGTAACATGCAATTGTTGTTGGCAAATATAATCTCCAAAATTAAATCCATATACTAACCAAATTGTTGTTTGAGACTCAATCGGAATGGTCTCCTGAAAATTCTCGTTCGGTAAGTTATCATCGGGTAAGGTGTAACCCACTTGATGTTCTAGCTGCTCTTCTTGGATCTTATCACATTTCTGAATGTATATCTCTATCACTTTCATTCCAATTAAGAACATCGAATCCATATCTTCATCATCGTCTGCGGTGATTGCGGACGAACCATCATCCTTTACCCACTTCAGTACTAGCTTTATATCGAACTCATTTTCGTCTATTTTGGAAACATCATATGCTTTATTCTTGAGCGATTCGAACGAACAATACTTCTTAATTTTGCATCCTTTTCTTTTTCCCCCAACATATCTAGATTTATCATCTTCACCGATCAGTAACTTGCAATCAAAAAAGATGATTGGAACATGTGTCATATTCTACACCATTATGAAATTAACAAACATAAAAAAAAACATTAAATTTGAATATGTCAATGGTTTAAGAAGTAATATTAAAAAATTACCTTTTTTTCCCTTTAAACCGGTGAAGATTACAACAAGTTGATGTATTTGGAGATTTGGAGATAGGGTTTGAAGTTGGGAATTTAGGTTTTTTGGAATGTGAAAAGTAAATGAGGAAGAATGGTTGGTAGGCTGGTAGAAATAGGAGTTGGAAGTCGTGTGAGCACTCCAAAAGTGCTCATGAAGGAAATCCTTCATGACTTTGGAATGCGCAATAAGGACATGAAGGATTTCCTTCATGAGCACTTTTGGAGTGCTCACACGACTTCCAACTCCTATTTCTACCAGCCATCATCCATTCTTCCTCATTTTTTACCAATCTTTCATGAAACCCATTTTCCAAACAACAAACCTTATCCCCAAACCCCAACTCCATCAACAATCATTCAAAATCAATCTTCAATCTAGTTTAACTCCGAAACATCAGCATTCATGGCATCACCTTCAACTTCAAAAGGTAATTTTCATTAGGTTTTTTTTCCTTCTTAAATAGCTATGACACTTATAGTTCATCTAATACGTTTTAATGCTAGATTTATAAACGTAGACATGGAGAATCGAGAAATTGACGATGAAACTTTAATGACATATTGTGAAGAAATCGAAAAGAATAGATCTATCAATGTTGAAACCGTGGAATATGTTCCCAAAACTCAATTTGATCCAATACCTCCGGCACAGAAACATGTACGAGGGACGCTACATGCTCGTCTACGTGCCGTTATCGCAAAACATAATCCGGGTCAAAAATTCTACCATAACGGGATCCAACTAGAACGTCAATGTCCCGTTCCTCCAACTATGCCAAATTGCGCATACCTGACGTGTCGATGTGGAGAAGAATGTATAGTCGTTGCAGAAACTGAGACTAATGCAGAATGAAGATTTTTTGGTTGCAGTTCATACAAAGAACACAAGTACGACCCAGAAAATATTCAATGTTGTGATTATTTCAAATGGATTGATCATCCATTGTGTGCTAGGGGTCTTTAATATGTCCTAGAAATGCAGGAAGAAGTAAGACATTTGAGAAAAATTGTGCTAGAATTAATAGGAGGCGGTTTGAGCTCAGCCGCTCGTTGGTGATGATTTAGGCAGTCTAGCACTATTAGTTCGTGTAATATCTATGCTTATACGTTGTCTTTAACTCTTCATCTCTATCTAGTTTTCTATCGGTGTACTATCTTAGTTTTCGTCCAGACTATGTCTCAACCTTCTATTTTATGCTTGTAATTTAATGTTTGAATTCTACGTTTGAATTTAATGTTCATGTTCTATGTCTGATTACAACATTTTATTTTCTATTAGAATTCTATGTATGTCGAAATGTAAGCAATACCATATGCAATCCATGTTTGAGTACAAATTGTTCTATGTTTGAAATTTAAACTTCAATGAATATATAGCTCTCTGGTTTTGGAAGGCCCGGATTGACCATGCGCACTCCATTTTTGTGCAAGAACAAATTTGTTCTTACGAAGAAATGGAGCACGCATGATCAGCTGTCTTTATAGATAGGGCTGTCAACGGGTATCCGAAAAATCCGATATCCGTCCGCATCCGTATCCGAAAGTACGAAATATATCCGTTATCTAATATGCGGATACAGATATCCGATATCCGAAAATTATTCCGGATACGGATATGGTTATTGTGGTATCCGTATCCGAAAAATATCCGTCCGATTTTATGATACATGTATGTGTGTATATATATATATTATATAATTTTTAATTTATATTTAAGATTAAATTAATATATAAATTTCCTTAAAATAGCTAACCTAAACTCAACTATTTAATTATAAAGGAATGTTGTATTTTGTCTTATGCAACATTTTAAATCATGTACTCATTTTATTTTGTGGTATGATTATAATTAAAACATAATTGTGTATGTGCTTCTATGATTTTTGTTTTGTTTTATTTTAGTCTTAGGGTTGTGTATTTCATATTTTGAACACTTTATCTCTTAAAATATTTGTTGTAAGAAATTTATTTGATTGATGTCCTGCTTGTAATTTTTAATTAGAAGTATTCACATTTTCAAAAAATATATTTTATAAGTTAAATTTGTATGTGAGTGATATATTTGTAAACTTTTATTGTTTTATTTTCGGATATTTTTTGGGATATTTTCGGATATTTTCGGATAACCACACCAAATGTACAGTTTTAAGTTTTGGATACGGATATTTCGGATATTCTCGGATATCCGTATTCGCTAAGGCGGATATGGATATTTTCGGATATCCGAAAATATCCGCGGATACGGATACGAATATTTTTAACTGTTATCCGCGGATATCGGATACGGATTCGGACACGGATTTTCATTTTCGGATACGGATTCGGATGTGGCAGTATCCGTATCCGACTGCTTCCGTTTACAGCCCTATTTATAGAAAACAAGCCTACTTTCATAATAAGTTATGAAAGAGACCTGTTTATACAATAAGTTATTCCCAGAAGCTCAAATTAAAAATTTGTCTAAGGGATAAAACATCAATTTTCACATAACATTTATAGTTTAGTGGTGACTATATTTATTAAGCGGTGACTATATTTATTAAGCTAAGGGTAAAATTTACTTATGACATAGCGCACCGATAAAACCAAGGCGTTGCTATAACGCGCCGATATTATCGGCGCGGTTCGATAAAATAGGAGTGCGCCGATAAAATCGACGCACTCCTGTTGAGGAATTTCCCCCAACTCCCCATGAATCTTATGGGCCGTAATATTACGATCCGTAAAATTGTTGGAGATGCTCTTATTATTTTGTAAAAGTTGATATTTAGTCTATATCTTTCGAATGGAATATTATAGCCTACTTGATGTAATGTATTTTGTATGAAAATGAATATTTTGTAGGTTTGCACCCAAAAAAAAAAAAAAAAAAAAAAAAAAAAAAAACGAAAAAGGAAATTTTAAGATAGGAATGGACAACAAAATGTCAAGTGCGGCTTCAACAGAGAATTCTTTAAACCAGCAGTGGTCCTGTTTATGAGCCACCCAGAGTTTTTATTGCGATATTGCTAAGAAGTTTGCATTTCTGGAGCATGTTGTTCCATCTGCAACAGATTTACAAACAAAATTTCATTTATCAACTCACTGTTTCTAGATTCAAACTGCATTTACTCATGGCATTAGAAAACAAACATCCCGTTCATACAAGAGTTTGGTTTCTGAATTTCAGTCCATCTCTCCTATCTTTGCACTTAAAAGAATTCTGGTCTTTGAAATAAAAGGAATGAAAAATGACAGCATGCATTTTACAAACTCACCATCATCCATAACCATAAGACGTCACTAGATAAGCTGTTTCAGCTTCTTGACTTGTTCCCAAATCAAAAAGAACACGGAAATATTAAAATGAACGCCCTGCTCGAGTAAAGTAATACTCTTATCATAAAACAAAACATACAATTTACAAAGTCATGTTTATCACGCTTAGCGATAATTTATGAACTAGTTAAGGTAAATGCAAGGAAAATTAACACCAATATGATCTTTGGCTGATCAGAAGGGCACAATTTCAGGAACTCAGGCGGACGAGCATTTGCTTGGTGTGTTGTTTATTCTAGTTTAGTTTCTCTTTTTGGAGGATCCAAATCCAAGTATGTGAAAGGCTCAGTAGGTTCCTCCCTGCAAAACAAATTTGTCTAATTATATATATACAAATTTATGCATAGTCGATTTAAGAATCATCATAAGAAACGGATAAATTGGTCGTCCTGTGGAAACAACAAAAGAACGGCCGAACTGCACATATGAAGATCACTAATAAAAAGAATTTCGTTCTTAATCAAATGGAATACTTTGAGAGAAACTAGAAAATAGAGTGCAGCAGGGCACATGGTTGGAGAACATACCCAGGATTCGATCGCATGCATCGCCAGAAAAGTTTGAAAGGTCCTGGCACTGTCTTAAACGGGTTCCCCTCAAAACAAGCCTACAAAAATAGTATTTATAATATACTATAAAGAAGATAAACAAATGGCACAGAGAAAAAAAAAAGTTTAAATCCAAAAATAGAATTTAGATCGTAGGAAGTAAGATTCAGACTTTAAATTGAAAAATGATTTAAATCGTGAATCGTAAATTCGAAAGATTCATATTTTAACATTTGTACACACTTTGAATTGATTTTATTATTTGGATTTCTGTATCACCTAAAACTCAATTTTTTCTTCTATTTCATTTTTATTTGGTTTTGAAAACATTAGGTTTGAATTGTGAATTCAAGTAAGTATGTCAAATATTTTTGTACGCATTGAATGATGTTTATAAATTACAGTTATAGCTAAGTCTGAATCAGAATACGAATCAAATCATAAAGGGAAAGATCCAATCTAAAATGGTATTTAAATCATAGGACTTTTAAATTTTTTGATAATGATAGCGACAGCAACTCATGTTGCAAAAACAACGTCCTTTTTATCTACAATCTTTGGATTATGTATTTATCCAAAAACATTATTTTGCCACATAATCGCTCAAATATCTTGATTGCTTAAAAAGGTAAATCACGAAAATAACTTCATATAAAAGAGCAATCAATAGTTCATATAAAATTAAATCAAAAATGTTGATGATGATATTTCATCAACCTCTAAGTCACAATAGTACGTCATGAAGAGCTAATATTACTTGCTAATCACTAGATTTAAAGGCCAAAAATAACAGAAAAGAAGTATTCGAATTTAAATGACACAAGAGGTGAAGTGGTTGGACGAAGTTACCTATGTCAACTGTGAACTTCTCTTACTATACGAATCGCTTATGATTACAGAGAATTTCACAAAAAAAAAAAAAAAAAAAAAAAAAAAAAAAAAAAACCAATAAAAGGTAACCTTGTGAAGCTACTAATTTTACAAAGCTGTTCTATCAGGAGATTTCAGTGGCAGAGCCTGGACTCCAACCTTCCAGACCCCCCCCCCCCCCCAACAAAGGGCGAACCAACCCCTCGGAAGTTGTCATGCTTGGGGTTCTCACAGCAGTTGCATTGATGCTTGAACGACTAACATTACGCTACAGAAAGGCATGAAACGTATCTGTCCATTGATCTAATTGAATGGATTTGATGGCATGTGGTGTTATTAATGGCGCACGGCGCAAACCCTCTATGGAGCCTTGGCGCATGGCGAGGCAAATGGCGCGCGCCTTTTTAATTTACAGTGCATGTTTAATTTTTTTAATAAATTTAATATGTTAACAAAAAATTTAAAAAATTCAATATTTTTTGCTAAAACATAAGCAACAATTTTTTTATGCATTTTACGAAAAAAAACATAAAGCATAAAATTTCAAGCACAATAATTTTCAAATCTAAAATAAAAATACACATTATCGATAAACTAAAAATCTGAATCTAATAAATTTAATGTTTGCTTGTATTCAACAAATACCAAATCATGAAATACTTTTATGTTGTAGACAAATTGTACAAAGATATTAGATATATTCACACATGCAAAAAATAAAAAATAAAAAATAAAAGTAAAAATAAACAACAACAACAACAAGGGTATGTTCAAAGCTGATTAAATGTTAATTTTCTGAGGATGCTTTCTCTTCCTCTAATGTTGCTTCTCTTGATTTATCGTTCGCGGATTCATAGTCTCATTCATTTGCTTTTGCATCTATGCTGGGCATCATTATATATTTCTGACAATATTAAAATGAATCTAAACTATGTTGGATAATAAAACATATGTCAGTTTTAAATGCCGGCATGCTAAGGTCAATCAATTACATAATTGTAAATTATTAACTCATTGATGATTAAAAAAAAAGAACCATAAAATAAAAAAAAGACATGTCATTTTGCATTGTACGCCATTTGGCGCACCTTTTCATGTGCGCCGCGCCGCAAGCAAAAATGGCGCAAACGCCGCACCACACCATGACACGCCTTTCACAACTATATGACATAGCTGGCAAAAGGAATACATGGGTTGAGATAGAGTTCGATGGAATTGTACTAAGAACATGCACTATCATGTTTTGCATGAAATGCGCTTAGCACAAAGTATGCCTATAAAAAAGGGAACATGCTTCTTGTTAGAAACAATTACATTTGGTTGTACATCTTGTCATTTTGCTCTCGCATGCTTACGTGACAGGACGGACCGAATAGGTCTGCTAAGACCACCAGAAGGATATGGAGTTGACGAAAGCTGACGGAGTCGAAGGCACACTGAGCCTACTGCAATGAAGCAGAGTGCAAGTCGTATATAGCGGTATCGGAGTTGCATTCATGGTGAACCACCCTTGAGGCAGCCTCAAACGATATTGATCGGGAGATAGCTGAGGGGGAGATGCTTAAGCAAGCAGAATGACCTTGAATCGGATTGCAAGTGGGTCAAAAGGGAAAGGGAGTCAGTCAACCAATGAGAAATGGATCAGAGGGGAGAGCTGGTTGCTGAGGTTGCTACATGGGGAGGCCGAAAGAAGGTAAGTTTTGCTTGCAATTGTAAGCTGGATTCAGGTTATCATCACATACATGAAACCTAATCAATCTGCCACCAAATTGTGGTTGGCCTAAGAGCTGATATGGACCTGGTTCACCTGGATCGAACCAAACCAAGCCAAGATACATTAATTGTCTTATCACTTATAAAGAACTTAAGCGATATTTTACACCTCAGTTCATTGTTACAAGCTAACGTGGGTTTGTAAAATCACGAAGGCTCCATCAATTGACTGTTCTACTAAACAATTACTGCAACCACTTATGTGGCACTACACTGGTGGTTGCGGCAGTTGTGTTTCTTGAAATATGGCAGGCATGCATCATTTCACTCCGTGCGTTTGTGTGATACAACACCTACCACTTTTGAACAAACAAGTTTTTTTTGTCTTTTTTTAATCAAAATGACCGTGACTGAAGCGAGAGGTGTACACATACCCCCTCTTCTTCGGCTTTGAATCCATGGGACTATCGGTATGCAATTTCCTTAGAAAATTCGAACTTTGCACGGTTTTCTATTGTTGAAAACAAATAACGTTGCCTTCCTCTTCCTCTCTCATTGTTCTTTGAGCACTTGAATATTTATCAAACTTAGCTGAAATCAAAACGGAGAAGACTGCTCCTTCAGGACCAAACTATGTTTGTTGATTGCTGTTCGAATTGCTTGCTTTGATTTCCACTTCTTGTGATGGGACATGTGCTTGCGCTTTCTAACCATCTTTTCAATGGTCATTGCTCATCGGTCTCAAACTAATGATTCGGGCATAGCCGGAGGGCTTCCTCGCTTTGCTGCTCTATCATGCTCAACCTCAAATCGGGTTGGAAGCTCAACTGTTCTGCAGGAAAGAGTAGTACTCGTCACCCATAATGCTTCTGTCATGGCCGAAGCTAGACGTGAGCGTTTGGCTGGTCCAACAACAACAACTAAGCCATAAATCTTAAACACGTGGGGTTGGCTAGAGATGAAAAAAAAAAAAAAAGGTTAAAAGCTTCAATAAAAGTAAAATAAAATTTAAAATAATTAAATAGATAATAAAAGTAGTTGTAATATGGCCAAAAAAAGGGGGGAAAACCCCCAAAAACCTAAAAGGTTCTGATAAACGGATTGCTAACTTCCATGCACTCCTATTCGATGATAGCTCTTCAGATATACTCCAATTTCTTAAATCTCTTTTTACTATCTCCTTCCAAGTCATTTTAGGTCGACCCCTACCTCTTTTTAGGCTTTCGGCATGACCTATAATTTCAACTTGCACAGGTGCATCATGCAGTATACGTTGGAGATGCCGAACCATCTCAAGCGGTATTGGATTAACTTCTACTCAATAGGTGCAACTCCAAGTTTGTCTCGAATATCATCATTTCTAATCTGATTTCGTCTGGTATGCCCGCAGCTCCAATGCAGCATACACACATATCTGCTACGTTTATCTTCTGGACGTATTGCATTTTAGTAGCCAACATTCTGCACCATATAACATCGTAGGTCTGATTGTTGTTCTATAGAACTTTTCTTTAAGCTTCTGAGTAATATTCCTATCACAGATAATGTCAGATGCTAGTCTTCATTTCACCCATCCTGCTTGAATTCTAAAACTAACATTCATATCAATCTCTCCATCAAACTGCAACATAGATCCTAAATATCGAAAGGATTCCTTCTTAGGTTGGTCCAATTATGAAAATTCTCATACCAAATTAAAACCAATGAAATTGAAAATCAAACTAATCGAATTAATTTCGGTTGATTTACATGGATATTCAATTTAACCGAACAAAAAATAATCCACATTTTATATTGGAAATGTTTATTGTATTCTAAAATAAAACATAAACATATGACAAGTGTTCTTATTTAGTTTTCTTATGCTTTCTTATAGTAATTTTGATACGTATATGACAAATAAAATTCATTTAGCACACTAAGCTAATTTGGAAAAAAATAATATAGCATTCAGGAATTTTGGCAACATAATAAAAGTTCGGTTAATTCGGTTAAACCGATAACTAAATTAGATTATTTTAATTATAAACTAATCTACTTACAAAACCAAACCGAACCAACCGAAATAAACTAAGTTGGTTGATTTTATCGATTTAACAAAAAAAATCTCGCCCCTAGCCAAAGCCGCAGTTTGCTCATTGTTGAGGTTGTTTGTAAGTTTTTCAGGGTCTCTTACGGGATCCAATGTGGGAGGCTGCAAAGAGGGTAACGCACTCAATTTTCTTCAGCAAGTTTTGGATTGCTCAAAGTCCTACGGGAGTGCCATCAATATAGTCGAGCGTTATATGAGCAATGATGAGAGTGCATGTCGGCATGCCTCTTAAAAGAACTATTGATGTGCTTTTTCTTCCCTTTTTCAATAAATTGATAATTAAATTTTTTTTGTAAGCCTAGCAAGGCGAGCATCGTCCACCCGCACTTTTTTATAAATCGAATAAGGCAGATCTCTTGTGTTGAAAATTTATTGTCCATAAACTATTTGTCTTTGTGATTGTTTGTATGTAGCGAGAAGGGCAGTGTATCTTGAACAACTGGAAAATTCATTTGCAGCGGATTGGCCAATCTGTTTTGTCTGATATATAGGGTCGGTTACCGAATTCGAAAGCGAGCATTGATACGAGCAACGTGGTCGCTCGTATACTGCTGAGGCTCGTAAATGACAATTGAGCTTCATTGTGTTGCTTTGTTGATGGGCGATCTCAACATAAACCTGGACACTGAATAGCTCAAGGTCCTCCCGAGTGACTCGTGGTCAGGAGTTCGTGCATTATTTTTAAAACAAGTTTCATGTTTAAGGCATGCTAAACAGTAATATTGTCATTCGACGGACCAAACTCGAACACTGATAAAAGCCAAATGCTGACAAGGTACCGAATGGTGGATGGCATCGGCGTACAATAGGAGCGCATGTTGACCCACGGCTTCTCCTGTATGACGAGCAGTCATGTGTAGAGTAGTGGAAGAGCCCATCTCAAACCAAAATGCATGGAGGCTCGAGGGCTCTCCACACGTTGCCTGTTGTTACACAGGTCGCGGCTCGAGTTAGGGCACATGACTGGCTCAACCACTCATAAGTGTGTAATATATCGGTAATGGTCGTTGTACACGAGAGGATTTAGCAGACATGAAAGGTAAAAAGGTGACTTTATATGTGCATTACTCCGCTATTGGGCAGTCCTGGCATGAACCTAAGTGCTGGGAGGCTTGAATGTTCTCTAGAGTGACGCTGCAATAAAGAGCTGGCATGTGGTTTTGATTCAAACCTAAGCGCTAGAAGGCTTATAGGCTTTCTAGGATGGCACGTTGCAATAAGAAGCTGACATGCAATTTTGGCTTGAACCTAAGCGTTGAGGGGCTTAAAGGTTCTTCGGGGTTACACGCTGCAATAAGAAGTTAAGCCCAGCTTATTCTTCTACATGGGAACATCACGAATGTCAGATTTCAACATCGCTAGAAGTAGCAGCACTAGTCTTAACAGCAGTGTCCCATCATGCAATATGCACAGAGGATAAGCGACATCACGAGCTAGGAACATAGAATGTTGCAGCCATGTATCCAATCGTCGATGCACCCCGACATGAAGGGGGAATACATTTCATCCAAACCCACGGGTAATTTTCGAATGTGGAAGTTCTCATATCCACATTTGTTTTTGGAATATCGGATAAATATTCATTTTTCGGATACGGATGCGAATGGATTTTAAATTTTTCGTATAATTATTGACAACCCGAAGTAATAATAATAACACTAATAGTAATAATGATGTTAGTAGTAATAGAGACCGAAGACCAAGAAATATATCTTAGGCTTCTATTCATTGGTCATATAATCTAAAACGTATAACACTACCTCTAAACCGACCTTAAGATCATGGTTTAGATACATGGAAAGCTAACTTTCACGCGCTCATGTCTGACGTTAGCTTTTCATATATATTTCAATCCGTCAAGCCCTTTTTACTGTTTGTTCTCATATTACCCTTGATCGACCCTGACTCTCTTTGATCATTCGATATAGCCTATAATTTCTACGTGTACAGATGCATCGACAAACCTCCATTGGAGATGTCCAAATCATCAAAGGAGGAATTGGACTAGTTTCTATTCAACTGATGTTATTGCATGTTAGTTGCATATATCATCATTTCTGATTCAATCTCGTTTTGTGTGACTACGGCTCCATCGCAGCATACACATATTTGCTACATTTGTCTTCTGGTTCTGGACGTGTTATCTTTTAAGATGCTAACATTCTGCACCATGCAAGATCGCATGCTTGATTCTTGTTCTATAGAACTTTCTTTTAAAATTTTGCTGAATTTTCCTACCATAGAAAATGTCAGACGTTGGTCGTTATTTCACCCTATCCCGCTTAAATTCTAAAACTAATATCTTCATCAATCTCAACCATCATACAACAACATTGATCCTAAGTAGGGTTTTCAATTTCCTACATGACCCGAAACTCGACCCGAAACTCGCACGGAAATTTGCAGGTTAGCCCAACCCGTTTAGTTAGCGGGTCATTTTCGGGTCAACCCAAATTTGACCCGTTTATAAAAAGGTCGGTTTAGGGTTGACCCGCTAACCCAATTTTGACCCGCCAAACCCGATTATATGATGTATCTCTTACGTAGTCTTTTATGTATACTGTTATTGTCATTTTTTTATGTATGAAGTAATCAGTATGCTCATAATTCTTGTGTAAGCTGTTATATTTTACTAATTTATTCTTATATGTTGTTGGTTTTATTTTACTTATAACAACCGTATCTCTTCCATACCGTTAGTCTTTTATGTATGCAGTATGCTTATATATTCTTATGTATGGAGAATGATTTTTGGATATAGTGTTCCATGCTTTATATATGTGTTAACTGTTGGTGATTTTGTAACTTGTTGCCTGTTGGTGATTTTTAACCTGTTGTATGTTGGTGATTATATAATAGTGCTGCTTATTGGTGATTTGGTTCTTTTGTTGTTTATACTAGTGGGCAATATTTGCCAACAGGGTAAACCCGACACGACCCATTTAGTTAAACGGGTTACACGGGTCGGATCGGGTCAACCCGTTTATAAATGGGTTAGGTTAGGGTTGAAAAAAAAACGACCTATTTGATAAACAACCCAAACCCGAGCCGTTTATAAATCGACCCGAACCCGACTTGACCCGACCCGAACCCGACACGGTACGACCCATTGACAGCTCTATCCTAAGTATCGAAAGGATTCCTTGGACACTATTCGTCTTACCAAAGTGACATTTTCATCTATTAATTTTACACCACTAAACTCGCACTTCATATACTATATTTTTGTTCTACTAAGTCTAAATCCTTTCATTCTAAAGTCTGCTTTCACAACTCCAATTGTCTACCAATCTCTATCCTACTTCTGTAAATTGGCACAACATTAGCAAAGAGCATATACCAAGGAACCTCACCTTGTATACCCTTTGTAACATCATCTACACCAAGGAAAAAAATGTATGGTCCCAAAGCTAGCCCTAGATGTAAAATCTTATGTTAATAGGAAAGTCATTGGTTTCACCATCGCATGCCCTGATTTTACGCATAACATTTCAGTATTGTAGTTTGTGGACTCTCTGCTTCTCCAAAACACACCATACAATATTTCTTGGTACATTGTCATAACCTTTCTTCAAATCGATATATACCATTTCTAGATTCTTCTTTTGCTCCATAAATCGTCTTATCAAGAAAATCACCTTTGTAATAAGCCTCTCAAGCATGAAACAAGATTGATTTTTTTGAAATGCTTGTCATCCTTCTTAATCGACGTTCAATGACACCCTCCCAAAGATTCACTGTAGACTCATAAGCTTAATTCCTTTATAGTTTGTGCAACTATGAATGCTTCATATATTCTTGAAAATTGGAACTAATGTACTTCTCCTTTGCTTATCTTGCATCTTGTTTCATTTGAAAATATTATTGAACAACTTAGTCAACTAGGTTACAACTACATCTCTAGGCATCTCCGCACCTGAATCTCCGCACCTGAATGGGGATGTCACCAAGCCCCAGCTACTTGCTTGCTTTCATCCGTTTTAGCGTCTCATTTACCTTAGACTTTTGAATTCTCCAAACAAAACGTTTGTTGTTGTCATCAAAAAAATCATTTAGCTTGATTGTAGTGCTATCACCTTCTTCGTTGAATAGCTTGCCAAATTATTCTATCAATCTATTTTTATCTCGTCGTCATTTACCAAAAGTCTATCATTTTCATCTTTTATGCATTAGCTTGTCGAAGTCTCTCATCTTCCTCTCTTGAAGCTCAGCTATCATATAGACATTTTTACATCCATATTTAGCTTTTGATATGCCTAAGACTAATGAAGTTCCTAATATCGAGGGGCTGCACTATCATGAGATTTAAGTGGTGGATCATAAGCTCTAACCTTTTGGATCCTCTCCATTGAGGCTTAAACCAGAGTCCATCCACTAAATGCTAACCAAAGAGGGTCCCCTCCACCTCCACGGTGGCCCAACCAACCCATTAGAAGTGGTCAAGCTTGGGGTTCTCGTAGCAGTTCCACTAATACTTAAACTAAGATCATGCAGCAAAATAGGCGTTAAGCGTGGTTGGCCATTGATTTGGTTGGATGGACTTTAGAGATGGCTGATAAAAGAAAGCAATGCATGGCTGAATTGAAGGTCGTTAGGAGAATTATGCTAAAGTCATGCTTTACCATGTTTTGCATTAAATGTGATTGTATTTGCAGTATGCTCATAGAAAATGGAACATGCTTCCTGTAAGAAACATGTACATCTATATTTGGATGTATCTCTTAGCGCTTTGCACCCGAGTACCTAAATGGCAGGACAGATCGAGCTAACATGCGAAGACCAAAAGGAGAATGGGAAGCTGGCAAGAGCCGGGGGCTGGGCAAGACAAGACAGAATGTAGGTTATGGATGATGATATCGAAGTTGGATCAATAATGGACGACCCCCAAGACGGTCTTGAGCTATGTCGATCGAGAGATGGATAAAGGAGAGATGCTTGAACAAACAGACCGACTTGGAGCCGGGTTGCAAGCGATCCGAAGAGAAAGAGTAGATCGACCAATGAGATGGGTCAAATAAGGCTTGCACCTTATCCCGACGAGCAAGCTGGTAGCTGGGGTTGTTGAACGTGAAGGCTTCTCCAGCAGCATGCTTGAAGTGCAATTGAGCAAAGTAGGCGATGTGAGCCTGAGCTGGATTCGGGTTATCATATATAGGAAACCCAGTCTACCTCCAATCGTGGATGACTTGCGAGTGGACCTAAACCCAGTCCGCCTAGACCAGACAGGGTCAGCCGAAGATACCTTGTATATGTTGTCTTCCTACTTACGAAAAAATTGAGTAATAGATGCTTATAATGAATTCGATTCAAAACTGAAATAAAACAGAAAGAGGTAAACAAATGAGAATTAACGAGTGAATCCATAAAGCTCATATTTTAGTGGAAACCCAAATCCCTATTCTTTGAACACTATTTTCCAAACCCATATCAGCTGGCTTCTATTCCCTCGATTCTGTTTTTTTTTTTAATTGCAAATTAATGCACCACAAGTTAACATTCCTTATTGCATTTGAATTTAAAAAGTAAAACAAGCAAATATTCGCAGTTCAAACACCAACGTTGCAAAAATCACATTAGCAGCATGTTATGAAAACAATAAAAAAGAGTCAAGTCCCTATTTTTGATGTGATAAAAAAGAAAGTCCTTGTTACTGTATATGTAGATTAAATCGTTATTTTGGAAAAATAGAAAGCTCAGACTGTTTTTTTGAAAACTAATTTTTGCTTTCTGGAAAAATGAAATGTAAAAAAGTATAAAATTTGATGATAGCATAGTAAAAATAAAATTATTGTTTTAGAAAAATACTCCCTTTTAAATTTCACAAAGGAATTAAACAGGAATATATCAAAATCTTGAACTTGATTTTTGTGAAATTTGGCCATCTTTTAAAATCAAACTAGGAAATGTATATTTAAATTTATAAAAGAAATTTAATTAATGCATTTCAACGGTGTATTTTTATAATTACGTAACTACTACGTTATTGGATATGTTGGTGCAATCGATAGGTATTTGCCACACTACTTTCATCTCTGCCTCTAGGGCCATGGAATAGATTGATTGTATAGAAGTTCAATCGTCATCACTTCGACCGTACATGAAGTCACATAGTTACTCCCATGAATTTGCTTGACTTATATTATTATACAGATAATGAAAAAGAGATTAAAAAGAGCGTAAGAAGAAAAAAAAGAGTGGATGAATGGATATATTTAGTATCATGAATGAAAACATACTTCAGACAAAATTATTTCATGTATATGCATACGTACATCATGTGTGCACTATATACGCGTGCACAATGTATGACATTCTGTGCACACTACACTAGTAATTATTGCATAATGCAAAAATGGCAAGCATAGACAAAAAATGAACTTAGAGAGAAGACTGTCATACACAAATATGATGGTGATCTAAATATCTGCAAGTTGTAAATTTATATGCCAATGTTTACCCGCAAATGTTGATTATTTCAATGTTTTGCAACCATAATGCAATGTTTGGATGTAATATAATTTAGTTCGAACATGACTCTTAGCGCTTTCTAATTCTTAATATTGCTATGTGTATTTACACAAGCGTGCAGGAAACATTCTGAAGGTTTTATTACACCGCTATGTCAAATTTATTTATGCATGTTCAATTAAAAATGTAGTATAACATCTTGATGGTAGGTATTGATTAGTATGTAAATAATACAACAAACATAAATACCTGGATTACATCCTCGGCGCGATCATTGCAACGATGAGCCACAGGCTGTCTTGTATCACCTTCTGGACGTCCCCAAGGGCTCTCCCTCCTAGGTACTGGTGTTGTGCTCATCGTCCTATTGTGATTATTCAGAAACAAGCCACTGCACTGTATTCAAATTACACATGAATATGGCAAAAGTCACAATCAGGGACGGAGCCAGGATTTCATTATGAACCGGGCTAAGATAGAGAGGTGAAACAAAATACAAAAGTTGTAAAATTTAGTTTTTACTTATGTATCAATAAAAGCTTACAAAAACATGAGGAATTGACGTACATTTCATGTGCGACTTAGATAAATACAAAAGTAGACATGATGATCTAGACCAGTTGGACTCTACGTTCTTTACGTGAGTTAAAATCACAAACTACTGAAGCTTAAGAGCACACTGTCTGCAAGAAACTTGTTTTCAGGGAAAGATGCCTTAAGCCAAATATCTGAATTTAACCATGAACTTGAGAGGATTGCAGTTGGTAAAGAGAATGCTAAAGTTAATATTGAGGAGGAGAGGAAGGTTTTGCTTGAAGCAAATTCAAGGGTTGAAATGGAAGAGAGGTCTGGGAAATCAGTGAGGAGGAACGGAAAATTGACAATAAAAGTGGATAACAGTGAAAATGTTCCAAAGAAGATTGAAGAAAACAGTAACAACAGCAGTTCATTAACTGTAAAACCATCATTACAATTTGTAGTTTTTTTTTCTAAAAAAAAAGTTCATAATTTGTTTCCCAAACAATTTGGATGGTGATGAAACAGGTTTACAAACAAAAATACACGAAAGGAAAAAAGAATCTACTGTCGCGCCATGTTTTTGTGCTTAGAACGACAGATAATCGGGTTGGACCCAAATTATGTTAGGTGGTGATGAAAAAAATATCCGATCATAAGATCAGATCAAACCTAAATTAGACCTGAGTAGTCAAAGCTAAAGTCCCATTAGCAACATGCCAGATTCAGACCTAATGAAAATCCCAACTTTAATATGTCTAAGCCATGAGCAGTTATTCCTTGCTTATGACTGATCAACTTCTAAATAACGTGAATAGTACCAAGTAACTTGCCTTGGTTGGTTACACCGAGTTACAATTGGTGGTTAAACAGGCTCTAAGTCGGTCAACTTTAAACTTCGGAAAAAAAAAAGAAAACTAGAACAGTATATTAAAAAACAGTAAAAGGTCTGAACAATCGATTCAATGTCGCCTCAAATTCAGTTTTTGACCAATCGTCAAAGACAAACTTGCCGGGTTTTTCTCCGTTTTCTCTTCATAGCCATCATTCCTCTCAAAAACATCAGCTTCAATAAGTTTAGTCATCTTTTTATGATCAAAAACTCTCCAAAATTTCTCACCCAATTCCTTTTTCGATTTGAAACAACGTATCAAAATCCAATTTCTTGAAAAAGGTAGGTTGATTGGATCAAAATGGAGTGGTTTTGATTGAGTCAGCGGAGAGAGAAGAAGAGAAGAAAGCACTTTCTGCTGTGACAGAAGGTTGAGAAAGTGAAAAGTTTGGAATGTTGGAGAATGGGAGGAGATGGTGAACATAAGATTAAATATCAATGATTAGAAAAGAATTAGAAGAAATATTCATTTAGAAATTACCCTTATTTCAGTTTAGAATGGATCTGAGCAGCAATGGAGAAGATAGATATTTGCGTGCTCTGCTGCCTGCGCCTGCGAGAAGAAATGAAGCAGCGTATTCTTCTGTCTTCTGATCTTAGTTTATTACGTTAGTTTGTTGGGCCGTTGAATGATAGCTTTGTTTTGGGCTTTGTTAATGACACCTCGTTTTTGGGTAAGGGGTGACAAATTTTAAGTACACACCGTGTCAATTTAATTTTGTTAAGGGACAACACAAGTATTACTTTTAAGAGACAAAATTACCCCTGCTGTATTTCAAACCTCGCGCTCGAATCAGTAAAAACAGTAAGAGTATACCGTTTTTATTCAATAAAAATGGTAGCATTAGAACATCTTTTCTATCCCTATAACAAACTTAACAAAAACGGTTATACTCTACCGTGTTTGCATACTAAAAACGGTTATACTCTACCGTGCTTCTTCTTCAGATTAAGGGTGATTTTGTCTTACTATTGTGTATTGTTAATGGATGTTTAGATTGTAGGGTATTACCCTTAACAAATTTTAGAAACTAAAATCTGTGTCATCCCTTACCCAAAAACGAGGTGTCATTAACAAAACCCTTTATTTTTTAGAATTCGACACCCGGGTTGTGACTCACAATGACAATGCATTGAATTATTACGTTTCAGAGCGTTTTCTTAAGGATGATAGGTCCATCGTTAGTGCACATCACATGATCCTAAAACTTTATTGCTAGGTTAAAAATTTTGTGCAATTCGCTGAAAACTAACTAAAAAACGGTCCTTCTACATCCGATTCTGGCAAATGATATCTTTACCGCATTGAAACTAGAAAAAAAAATCAAAATACTAAAATCGTAATGTATATTGCATGCAAACAGCACTAGATTACTCCCAAAAAGCAATGTTATTATTCATTATTTTTTGCAGAGCAAAAATAACAGTAACATAAAAGTTCAATGGAGAGCCATTATAATTTACAAGTTACAATTTCAACCTTTGGAATCTATCTAAGTAGGAAATTAGAATTCCAGAGCCTTTTGGTGGATCAATTAAAAATCGTGAACTTGAAATCAGAACCACCCAAGATGCTAATTAAATCTTAGAGGAGACTATCAACTATGTAAGCAAGCCATCTTATTTCAATTAGTTATCCCAAAAAAGTAAAACAATAAATAAACTAACCAAGGGAGGGCGAAGGCAGCTAGATAGAGGAGGGTGTCAAGGTGGCGGATACCGGAGACGGAACGTGACGAAGACTCGAGCTAGGGTTCTGGAAAAGAGGCCTGGTATTCGTGTTTATGTGGTAAACAGATAAGAAGGGCCGGACATGGTGGTAACCGAGCACAATATATCGAGTAAAACGTTATGGCCTAGTTTAGTTACCCTCGAGAAAGACTAACTTAAAATAAACCAATTCTATTAACGTCCCCATTTTCCCTAAAATAATAATAATAAATAAATAAACTAGTATTACCGTAAAACGGTGGGGAAAACCGACCGTTAAATTATATATTAATAGAGAAGAAATAACAACTCACAACAAATGTCAATAATTAATACAGTCGGTTTTCTTCTCTATTAATATATAATTTAACGGTCGGTTTTCCCCACCGTTTTACGGTAATACTAGTTTTTTTATTTATTATTATTATTTTTTGGGAAAATGAGGACGTTAATAAAATTGACTTATTTTAAGTTAGTCTTTCTCGAAGGAAACAAAACTAGGCCATACCGTTTTACCCGATATATTGTGCTCGGTTACTACCCTGCCCGGCCCTTCTTATATGTTTACCACATAAACACGAATATCAGACCTCTTTTCCAGAACCCTAGCTCGAGTCTTCGTCACGTTCCGTCTCTGGTATCCGCCACCTTGACACCCTCCTCTATCTAACTGCCTTCGCCCTCCCTTGGTTAGTTTATTTATTGTTTTGTTTTACTTTTTTGGGATAACTAATTGAAAGAAGATGGCTTGCTTACATAGTTGATAGTCTCCTATAAGATTTAAATAGCATCTTAGGTGGTTCTGATTTCAAGTTCACGACTTTTAATTGATCCACCAAAAGGATGTGGAATTCTAATTTCCTACTTAGATAGATTCCAAAGGTTGGAACTGTAACTTGTAAATTATAATGGCTCTCCATTGAACTTTTATGTTACTGTTCTTTTTGCTATGCAAAAAATAATGAATAATAACATTGCTTTTTGGGTTTAATCTAGTGCTATTTGCATGCAATACATTACAATTTTAGTATTTTGAAATTTTTTTTTTCTAGTTTCAATGCGGTAAAAATATCATTTGACAGAATCGGATGTAGAAGGATCCTTTTTTAGTTAGTTTTCAGCGAATTGCACAAAATTTTTAACCTAGCAATAAAGTTTTAGGATCATGTGATGTGCACTAACGATGAGCCTATCGATTTCCTTAAGAAAACGCCCTGAAACGTAATAATTCAATGCACTGTCATTGTGAGTCATAACCCGGGTGCCGAATTCTAAAAAATAAAGGGCTTTGTTAATGACACCTCGTTTTTGGGTAAGGGGTGACACAAATTTTAGTTTTTAAAAGATAAAGGACTTTGTTAACGATACCTTGTATATGTTGTCTTCCTACTTACGAAAAAATTGAGTAATAGATGCTTATAATGAATTCGATTCAACCCAACTAAAATAAAACAGAAAGAGGTAAACAAATGAGAATTAACAAGTGAATCCATAAAGCTCGTATTTTAGTGGAAACCCAAATCCCTATTCTTTGAACACTATTTCCAAACCCATATCAGCTGGCTTCTATTCCCTCGATTCTGTTTTTTTAATTGCAAATATTCGCAGTTCAAACACCAACGTTGCAAAAATCACATTAGCAGCATGTTATGAAAACAATAAAAAAGAGTCAAGTCCCTATCTTTGATGTGATAAAAAATAAAGTCCTTATTACTGTATATGTAGACAGGGGCGGCCCAACACTATTTGATGCCCTAGACGAACAATTTTTTTTTTCATTTTTGTTGCCTCACTTTGTAAAATAACAACACTTTCATATGCATAAAATTACATGAAAACTAAAATTATAAAATGCGACATTGATCACAAAATATTGTTAAAATAAACCACTGGTTTACAAGCCAAAACATTATAATGTCAACATGGTATCAAACCAAAAAAACCAACGAAAACAACTTCTTCTTGCATTCTTTAAAGCAAACTCCTTTATAATCTCCTCATAGTTAAGTTTATCCAAGTACTCATTTTCAATTGAAATAATAGCTAATTCACTTAATCTCTCCTGCGACATAGTGCTTCGAAGATATATTTTTATCAATTTTAATTTTGAGAAACTTCTTTCCGCCGTAGCAATGGTTACCAGAATAGTCAACAAAATTCGATAAGCAACCCAAACATTAAGAAATCCACTTACTTCCCTATATAACCTCAAGAAATTTAGAATATCAATTGATCCAAAACTTATTTATTCAATTCATTCACAATTCATTTGTAACTTATTAAACTTAATTCAACAAACTAATTCATTCATTCCTAATTCGTTCAATGACTATTTGTTCATAATTCATATTAGTTAAACAAATTTTTTATTTCATTCAACAAATTAAGCAATTAACCACAAAATAATTATATTTAAACCAAACAAAGCAATCCACAAATATAAAAAAAATAAAATAAACATTGAACGTACATATTTATTGTAGATGGAAAGATTGAAATAGGTGAACAACTATAATTCCTTCTCCTGCAATGCTGCAAACGAAGACTAGCACAAAATTATGCTCCTCACATATAATTAACCAATGAAGCCAGCCCCCCTTCAAACTGAAAATTGAAATAGGTCACTAGGTCAGTGACATCGGTCCTTGCAAACAAATGAATTATGTTGCCTCATGCCTGGGTATGCTATGCCCAGCTGCACTATGACATAATAACAAATCCAAAATTACCTAATTCCCAAATCCCAACAGAAAGATTTAAGGGGGAGAATGACCGAATTCCAATAGAAATTGCAAGTTGAAGCCGCCTATCGCGGACTGCGGTGGAGAATGTGAAGGTGAAGCTGCTGTCGCGGTGAAGGCTGTCGAGAGCGGCGGATCTCGAGTTGAAGGTGATTTTGAGTAGCGGTGGAATTTTTTGATTAGCAGCAGAAATTTGGGGCTTTTGATGCCCCTCACCCGCGTGATGCCCTAGACATTAGCCTTGCTTGTCTTGGGCAAGGCCGGACCTATATGTAGATTAAATCATTATTTTGGAAAAATAGAAAGCTCAGACTTTTTTTTGAAAGCTAATTTTTGCTTTCTAGAAAAACGAAATGTAGAAAATTATAAAATTTGATGATAGCATAGTAAAAAATAAAATTATTGATTTAGAAAAATACTCCCTTTGAAATTTCACAAAGGAATCAAACAGGAATATATCAAAATCTTGAACTGAAATTTTGCCATCTTTTAAAATCAAATTAGGAAATGTATATTTAAAATTTATAAAAGAAATTTAATTAATGCATTTCAACGATGTATTTTTATAATTACGTAACTACTACGTTATTGGATATGTTGGTGCAATCGATAGGTATTTGCCACACTACTTTCATCTCTGCCTCTAGGGCCATGGAATAGAATGATTGTATGGAAGTTCAATCGTCATCACTTCGACCGTACATGAAGTCACATAGTTACTCCCATGAATTTGCTTGACTTATATTATTATACAGATAATGAAAAAGAGCGTAAGAAAAAAAAATGAGTGGATGAATGGATATTTTAAGTATCATGAATGAAAACATACTTCAGACAAAATTATTTCATGTATATGCATACGTACATCATGTGTGCACTATATATGCGTGCACAATGTGTGACATTCTGTGCACGCTACACTAGTAATTATTGCATAATGCAAAAATGGCAAGCATAGACAAAAAATGAACTTAGAGAGAAGACTGTCATACACAAATATGATGGTGATCTAAATTTCTGCAAGTTGTAAATTTATATGCCAATTTTTACCCGCAAATGTTGATTATTTCAATGTTTTGCGACCATAATGCACTGTTTGGATGTAAT
Source organism: Allium sativum (assembly GCA_030737875.1). Lineage (NCBI taxonomy): Eukaryota > Viridiplantae > Streptophyta > Magnoliopsida > Asparagales > Amaryllidaceae > Allium > Allium sativum. The sequence continues at coordinate 637,054,950 of CM060919.1, forward strand.
ATAATTTAGTTCGAACATGACTCTTAGCGCTTTCTAATTCTTAATATTGCTATGTGTATTTACACAAGCGTGCAGGAAACATTCTGAAGGTTTTATTACACCGCTATGTCAAATTTATTTATGCATGTTCAATTAAAAATGTAGTATAATATCTTGATGGTAAGTATTGATTAGTATGTAAATAATACAACAAACTTAAATACCTGGATTACATCCTCGACGCGATCATTGCAACGATGAGCCACAGGCTGTCTTGTATCACCCAGTGTGGTCAATAGCGAATAGCGCAAAATAGCACAAGGCTTGCGCTATGCGCTATGATGTTTTTTTTATACAGCTAATCGAATTATCATACATAACTGAAATTTAATGCTTTTGTTGCAGGTTTTGTGCCATATCCAAGACGTTTAAGGCTCCAAATGCAATGCTAGTGTGCTTCATGCATATGTTATCTTTATTTAATGTTGAATGTAATTATGTTAGAGAAAAATTAATAATTTCATATTGTACATTCAAAATTATTGATGGATATAACATATTTATGTCTTACACAATTCGAAATTTATTCTTAAATTAATGACTTATGATGAAATTTATTATGTTTGTGAGTTATGATGAGATTCTACCCAAAAAATGCATGAAAAGTACAATTCACATAAAATATGAAAGCAGGTATGTTCATCTAGAAAGTAGAAAATAATTTTTTTCTTTAAAAAAAAACCTCAGTAAAAGGTTGACATAGGAGAAAAGCACAAAACAAAACCTATATGCTCAAAATATTTTTTTTAAAAATAAAAAAAAAATCTGAAATTGTATGTTAAAAAAAATCGCGTATGACCATCTAGAAAGTAGATAAAAGAGGACAAAAATGTCTTAGAAAAAAAGACACGGATAGTTTTAAAATTCGGATTTGGAGAAGGAGAAAACAAAAGTAAAGTCTATCACGAAATCAAATGAATAAACTGATTGAAGTCAGCTTCAGAAATTGATTTGAAGAATAAAGTAATTTTGCCCTAGGTTAGAAGTTGATTCACTTGTTACGTTATTGTCTAAATAGGAAACAAAATGGACCTCTTACGTTACTATTCAAATTAAATGGGTCAGACCGGGCTTCTTTACATACTCTCCAAACCTTAAAAAGAGGAAAGAAAAATAGCGCGCTATTTATCGCTATGCGCTATGTTGCGCTATGATAAAATAGCGCGCTATTTCTGCGCTATAAGAAAGAGAATAGCGCAACCTATGCGCTATGCGCTATTTGGTGCTATAGCGCTCTATAGCGATCGCTATGATAACACAGGTATCACCTTCTGGACGTCCCCAAGGGATCTCCCTCCTAGGTACTGGTGTTGTGCTCATCGTCCTATTGTGATTATTCAGAAACAAGCCACTGCACTGTATTCAAATTACATATGAATATGGCAAAAGTCACAATCAGGGACGGAGCCAGGATTTCATTATGAACCGGGCTAAGATAGAGAGGTGAAACAAAATAGAACTAAATTGTATCAAAAGTTGCAAAATTTAGTTTTTACTCATGTATCAATAAAAGCTTACAAAAACATGAGGAATTGACGTACATTTCATGTGCGACTTAGATAAATACAAAAGTGGACACGATGATCTAGACCAGTTGGACTCTATGTTCTTTACGTGAATTAAAATCACAAACTACTGAAGCTTAAGAGCACGCTGTCTGCAAGAAACTTGTTTTCAAGGACAGATGCCTTAAGCCAAATATCTGAATTTTACCATGAACTTGAGAGGATTGCAGTTGGTAAAGAGAATGCTAAAGATAATATTGAGGAGGAGAGGAAGGTTTTGCTTGAAGCAAATTCAAGGGTTGAAATGGAAGAGAGGTCTGGGAAATCAGTTAGGAGGAACGGAAAATTGACAATTAAAGTGGATAACAGTGAAAATGTTTCAAAGAAATTGAAGAAACCAGTAACAACAGCAGTTCATTAACTGTAAAACCATCATTACAATTTGTAGTTTTTTTCTTCTAAAAAAAAAGTTCATAATTTGTTTCCTAGACAATTTGGATGGTGATGAAACAGGTTTACAAACAAAAATACACAAAAGGAAAAAAGAAAAAAGAATCTACCTGTCGCACCATGTTTTTGTGCTTAGAACGACAGATAATCGGGTTGGACCCAAATTATGTTAGGTGGTGATGAAAAAAATATCCGATCCTAAGATCATATCAAACCTAAATTAGACCTGAGTAGTCAGAGCTAAAGTCCCATTAGCAACATGCCAGATTCAGACCTAATGAAAATCCCAGCTTTAATATGTCTAAGCCATGAGCAGTTATTCCTTGCTTATGACTGATCAACTTCTAATAACGTGAATAGTACCAAGTAACTTGCCTTGGTTGGTTACACCAAGTTACAATTGGTGGTTAAACAGGCTCTAAGTCGGTCAACTTTGGAAAAAAAATGAAAACTATATTAAAAAACAGTAAAAGGTCTGAACAATCAATTCAATGTCGCCTCAAATTCAGTTTTTGACCAATCGTCAAAGACAAACTTGCCGGGTTTTTCTCCGTTTTCTCTTCTTAGCCATCATTCCTCTCAAAAACATCAGCTTCAATAAGTTTAGTCATCCTTTTATGATCAAAAACTCTAAATTTCCAAAATTTCTCACCCAATTCCTTTTTTGATTTGAAACAACGAATCAAAATCCAATTTGTTGAAAAAGGTAGGTTGATTGGATCAAAATGGAGTGGTTTTGGTTGAGTCAGCGGAGAGAGAAGAAGAGAAGAAAGCACTTTCTGCGGTGACAGAAAGTTGAGAAAGTGAAAAGTTTGGAATGTTGGAGAATGGGAGGAGATGGTGAACATAAGATTAAATATCAATGATTAGAAAAGAATTAGAAGAAATATTCATTTAGAAATTACCCTTATTTCAGTTTAGAATGGATCTGAGCAGCAATGGAGAAGATAGATATTTGCGTGCTCTGCTGCCTCCGCCTGCGAGAAGAAATGAAGCAGCGTATTCTTCTGTCTTCTGATTTTAGTTTATTACGTTAGTTTGTTGGGCCGTTGAATGATAGCTTTATTTTGGGCTTTGTTAATCATACCTCGTTTTTGGGTAAGGGGTGACAAATTTTAAGTACACACCGTGTCAATTTATTTTTGTTAAGAGGCAATACAAGTATTACTTTTAAGAGACAAAATTACCCCTGCTGTATTTCAAAATTCGCGCTCGAAGCAGTAAAAACGGTAAGAGTATACCGTTTTTATTTAATAAAAATGGTAGCATTAGAACATCTTTTCTATCTCTATAACAAACTTAACAAAAACAATTAAAACGGTTATACTCTACCGTGTTTGCACACTAAAAACAGTTATACTCTACCGTGCTTCTTCTTCAGATTAAGGGTGGTTTTGTCTTACTATTGTGTATTGTTAAGGGGTGTTTAGATTGTAGTGTACTACCCTTAACAAAATTTCAAAAACTAAAATCTGTGTCACCCCTTACCCAAAAACGAGATGTCATTAACAAAGCCCTTTATTTTTTAGAATTCGGCACCCGGGTTGTGACTCACAATGACAATGCATTGAATTATTATGTTTCAGGGCGTTTTCTTAAGGAAATCGATAGGCTCATCGTTAGTGCACTTCGCATGATCCTAAAACTTGATTGCTAGGTTAAAAAATTTGTGCAATTCGCTGAAAACTAACTAAAAAATGGTCCTTCTACATCTGATTCTGTCAAATGATATCTTTACCGTATTGAAACTAAAAAAAAAAATCAAAATACTAAAATTGTAATGTATTGCATGCGAACAACACTAGATTATTCCCAAAAAAAGCAATGTTATTATTCATTATTTTTTGCAGAGCAAAAAGAAATGTAACATAAAAGTTCAATGGAGAGCCATTATAATTTACAAGTTACAGTTCCAACCTTTGGAATCTATCTTAGTAGGAAATTAGAATTCCACAGCCTTTTGGTGGATCAATTAAAAGTCGCGAACTTAAAATCAGAACCACAACCACCCAAGAAGCTAATTAAATCTTAGAGGAGACTGTTAACTATGTAAGCAAGCCATCCTATTTCAATTAGTTATCCCAAAAAAGTAAAACGAAAAATAAACTAACCAAAGGAGGGCGAAGGCAGCTTGATAGAGGAGGGTATCAAGGTGGCGGATACCGAAGACGGAACGTGACGAAGATTCAAGCTAGGGTTCTGGAAAAGAGGCCTGGTATTCGTGTTTATGTGGTAAACGGTATGGCCTAGTTTTGTTTCCCTCGAGAAAGACTAACTTAAAATAAGCCAATTCTATTAACGTCCCCATTTCCCCCCAAATAATAATAATAATAATAATAATAATAATAATAGACTAGTATTACCGTAAAACGGTGGAGAAAACCGACCGTTAAATTATATATTAATAGAGAAGAAATAACAACTCACAACAAATGTCAATAATTAATACAGCTGAATATGGAATATATATATATATATATATATATACACATATATACATATATATATATATATGGACACTAGATCCTCCCATGAATTCCACTCTCCACTTAAAAACAAACAAATTCAATGGTGGAGGCTTTGTGTCTATTTCTTTGTGTTTAATTTTGTGCCCAAATAGCCTGTATGTATGTATGTATGTATATATATATATATATATATATATATATATATATATATCTCAATAGATAACACAACTACACACCTAGATCTTGCTGCGGTAATTGCTTGTCTTCACTCGCGGTCCTGCAAATGGACATTCACAGGGAAAAGGCATGTTGTTAGTCATAAAAAATCAAAAAACATACTCGTCGTGTTGTTGCTACATAAAACAAATACAATTAGAATTTTAGTTTTATGATAGGTGAAAATGCAATAATTAGTAAATCCAATGAAGCCAATTTAGCACTCCAGGCAACAATGAACTAACCTAGAACAGCGACATCTAATGTATGCAATGTGTTTGCATTTAAAAGACCTTATTTGACAAGATTTAAGAACTTAAAAATTTTGCAGGCTGACACGAAGTCTAATGTATATAATGTGCCAGCAATTTCCTCATTTATAGGTGTACTAGAAGAAAAACTAGATATAGATCGGTTGGTTTTAAAAGCTAACAGTAAAGGCAAACATATGTAAGCTTTGTTAGTAGTCATGCGAATTGAGTTATCTATAAGTTAACAATGCGAAACTAAATCAAACTACAATTTTTAGTACAAGGAATAGAAAAACAAGCCCATATAAAGTCCTCATAGTTGCTAATTGTTTTATTAAGAATGTACAAAAGCTAATAAAAGTATCATGTACCTTAATTGTAGCAACAAGAACCAATCTATTAGAAAATAAAATTGATTAGCATCATACTGGTTAAACACACAAACAAACTTTCACATGAATAAGTAATAACAATAAATAAAATTTACAACTAGAAAATGATTACATAATTCTTATTCTTTTTAGCATTGCGGTTCAATTACCGTTCAGATGATGAAATTAAAACTCATTTGCAGGGTATACAAACACTGTCCAGCTTGTTCATCAGATATTATTGCTTATAATACAACAAAAAAAGCTATGACAATTCTTCTACGCTAGTGTTGCAACATCTTACATATCCATACACATGAATAATACAACCATTAGACTATTACAAAAATTAACTAAATTCCTCTTCATACTCGATGTAATACTGTCGCAAAAGCAAGAAATTTACTCCTCGAACGTTACTCCTTGCTGTGGGATGAGAGCACTCTTTTTTGTCCTCTAAGAACAAGAGAAATTTGCAAACCTCTACTAAAAGCTTAATTGAAAAGCATCCTAGTTTGGAATTCAGAAACAAATAGAAACCAGGCTAAATTGCAATTGGAATGAATAATAAAAGTCCCATTATTATCTCATAGCCTTGGGCTAGTGCCTTGATCGATCCCCATATGTTAAATCTCGTGTTCAATATCGGTTTACATGCCTGTGCAATCAAAAGCAAGCCCCATCCTGTAGGCAAGAAAGCAAGAATGCACACAAAAAATATCTTGGAATGTCATATGCGTTACGGTGATTAAAATGACAAGAATAGCAACAATCGTCAAAAAGTTGAGTACTTTTAGCACTCTGAAGCGAAGCTGAAATCTAGAACTGTACTCTTTCTTCCCAACGGAGACCATCTTCATAACAAGAAAAATTGCAAAGATCACAAGCCATGAGATTTCATAAACCAGAATACTTTTACTCTAAGTAATATGCAAATGGTAAACAAGCCCATACTGGTAGATGAAGAACAACAAAGCCGAAACTATCTCACAAGCAACCCAAAATTTTCCTAAGTAACTCAAATGTGTGTTCTCTCTTTCCAAACATGATTCGCAAACTCTTTTCTGAGGCCACACCAATTCCACCTTTGCTGCTAATCCACTTAATCCAATCAGTCCAATCATCCACAATATTTTGCCTCTCAAAATACGAAGGATTGAACAAGAATGTTGCAAAAAGCCAAGTGCATACCATGAACCACATAGAAGCACTAATGAATATGTATGCTAACGATGATCTATAATCATGACCAAATATTTCATACACGACAAGCAAAATCATTAATTCTAGACCCTTTACAAACTTACTGCGAGAATAGAGTCTGTAGTTTTCAACAAATTTTGCAAGGAACACCACAAACTGACAACCTGTACCGTGGTATTCAGCACCTCTATGAAATAATGCGCAGACGTAATAAAGGATTTTTGTACCAGGAGAAAATGTAAAGAATACAGATGCAAATTGTAGTTGCATGAGTACAAATTCACTTAAAGTAGTATGAAATCCTCATTCTAGTCCAATTTCCAACATCACGTGTCGGGCCATTAAAAATCCAACCTGGACGAAAGACTGAGAAGCAAGAGCAACTTGCCGAGGCCTGTCATGTATAAATTTTTCCAGATCCAAGTTTCCCTTCAAATCCACTAAGGATGAGATAGAGACGTCCATAAAGGAAAATTACGGTTAAGACTGCTGCCAAGTTACTAAAGTAAGAGCCAATGGTTGTATAGTAACACGGCATCATTCTAAAGAAGTCGAATCGATGCCCAAGTCGGTATATATCACAACTTAGTGTCTGCTCCCCGTTACCATTAGCAATGTTGGCTTCAAATAATGAGTTTTGATTCAGACCAACATCTCTTCCCTTGCCAACTTGCATGTATTCATGATGAGTAACATTAGCCTCACGGAGTGGAATTATTTCTTAACCAAAATTTTGTCCATCACCCGCAAGTAAACTAAATTAATTACTTTTACACTTACCATTCTTGAAATCTTGATTATATTTACCACCGTTGCTTTCTCTATATGAGTTTTGATAATAGTACCCGCACCTAATTCAGTATGTTGATCTCTCTAAACTTATATGGATCGTTGATTGCTAAACATATGGACTGCCAATCTCTCTAAACTTACATGGACTGTTAATCTCTTTACTGTCAATTTCGTTATTTCACGGTAGCTTTCTCACAGTTGGCGTTTTGAGAAGTATGAAATATACAATTATTAAGCTTATAGCCAAGAACTACCACAAATCTTACCGTGATTTTATTAAGGCTAAACTCAACTACGACGAGGATGATTGTGAAGGAATTATTTCTCTTTTACCGACGAGCATATCTCCAAAAGGTAAATTCAAAATTCGACCACCGAAATAGACTTGAATCAAAAAGAAAATCAATAAAAGATGATACCCAGATTGAAGGACGCTGAACGGAAAAACCCTAGATCCGATAAATTCGATGATATGTGGTGCTAATTTGAGATTAGAAACTATCAAACTGGAATTAAAAAGGAGCCGGATGGAGAACGTGAATAATAAGAATCGGAGAGGAAATAGGACCAAGCAGCAAAGCCGAGAGAATTGGAGAGCATGGAACACGAGAGAGAAAACCGGCGAATTATTTTGGCTTCAGACGAAAATTGATTATCACCCACAGTAGGCAAACCTCCCTAACGGTCGGTTTGATAAATAAATTTATCTCATACATATATTACTAGTATAACCATATAATCTTATAATTTCTCTCTCTCCCACACGCGCACATATTCGTGTGTGCTTGTGTGTGACATGTTCTAGGACATATTTATTTGACAGCTCCTCATTTGCACCACTCTTCATAATTTAATAAGTTAGTGGGAAAAGAGGGAGTCGGTGGAAAAAACAGAAATGGGATGTATGATGGAAATCAGGAGCACCTCTATGGCCTCTCTAAATTTACATCACACATCATTGTTTTTCTCTCTTTCCATTAACTCATACTCCCTCCACTAATTTATTGTATTACTAGTATTTTTTGCCTGCTTTGCTGGACATTAAAATTTATGTTATTAAAAAAAATTGTAATGATTAAACATTAAAAATAAAAGAAAAATAAACTATTGTAATTAATATTAAATAGTTATATATATAAATATTATAATTTATGTGGCAACGATAATAAATTGTTCTGTTGTTCATCCATTTTTTTTATCATGGATGATTATTTTGATTAATTGTTCTGTTATCCATCTAATAGTTTATGCAGTAACAATAATTAATTGTCATGTTGTTCACCCAACAATAATTTTGCAGTGAATGATTATTTGATTAATTATTCTGTTATCCATCTAATTTTTTTATTATAAATGGTTATTTTTTGGCATAGATATAAAAAAATGATTATTTGTGATTTTATTCTGAAAACATGTTCTTAATTCATTACAATTTAAACTTATTTTGTGATTTTTAAATGTGAAATTTTGAACAAATAATCATTAAAATTGTATAAGTGATACAATTCAAGTAATATTATATAAATTATATACAAATTACAATATGTTAACTTTTTTTGATGAAGCAAAAAATTGTATATGATGTCATTATATATATACATATATATATATATGATGCAATGTATTCTTTGTTATTAAGTTTTAAATATATTTTTATATGTATAACAGGCATTCTTTTTTAATTGCTTTCAGTATTGATGAAGCAAAAAAAGTGGCATTCTTTTTTATATGCAATGTATTCCTTTTTATGTGTTAAAAGTGTATATGATATCATATATATATATATATATACACACACACATATACATATGCATACATACACACACACACACACACAGATATATATATATATATATATAGGCGAGCGTTCAATGACACCCCAAATAGTATAGCACCTCTAAATGCCCCCTGATTTCCACCACGTATCCCATTTCTCTCTCCCTCCACTCATTCTCTCACCTCCCACTCACTTATTCTAATATAAATGCTTGGTTTATATAGGGGGGCAAATGAGGTACTCACTATTTGGGGTGCCATTGAACGCTCCTCATATATATCTATATATATATATATATATCTTACATAATACTAAAGCAAAGCTGTTTTCCCTCCAAAACTGTCCGCTTTTCCCTCCACAATTCCCTCCTAAACTGCCTTTTTCCCTCCACACTAAAAATAAATAAAAAAAATCCCTCTGATTCCCTCTAATTCCCTCAAGATGCGCGCCCAACACCTACTTTTCCAACGAAAGACTACTCTGGAATAATCTACGGTATGCTTTAATTATTACTGATCTCCCTTTCCAAAGGTCATAATTAGTGAGTTCTCTTTCCAAGGCTGGTCTCCACAGCCTTTCGTACAGAAAATCCATCCCAACAGATTTATTTAGACGTCACTGCTCTCTTTCCTCTTCAATTCTTTCTTCTATTCAATAAAGATAGCATCTCCACCACTTCAAACTTCCAGTTTTGGAGAAAACTCTCTACATCTGATGCCCTAGGCCCTAAAAAAGAGCAAGCCCTAATCACGAATTCCTCTTCAGTTGACTTTGGAGGACCTCAACGACCACGACGCTGCCACCACCAAGAATATCCGCCACCGCTTCAATAAATTGCAGTGGAAAAGCTATGGAGGCAGGGTAATCGTTGCGGCTACTAAAAAAAGATAATGGCAAAAAATCCACAGGAAGAGATGGAAATTGAAATTTAGGGAGGTCGTGCTTTCTCGCCTCGACGATTTCAAAAGCCAAGCCGGGTAATTGTTTATAAAATAAAACACTAGCTATTTTTTTCCTTTCCTTTTCTGTTTATACTTTTTATTTTGTTGTACTTTGAAACCCTAAGTTTGAAAGATAGTGTTTGATTCAAGGTACAACAATGTTACCTGGTAAGTTCCATTGTTATCTTTGGCTAAATTATTTGAAGAACCTAGGGTCAAAATTTATATGTAATTTTTCATTAGCTCGATAAGATAATTTTAAATTAGTGGAATTGATTGTGTTTACCTGCTAGAATCAACACTGCAATGCCTAGGTCTACATCTAACAATGCAATAAAAAATATAATTTTTTTATTGCTGGCTTGTAGGATGTTTGTATTAACAAAGGCATGATCATTTTACATGGATCACTGCAGGTAGCAGAGGGTGTGAATTCCATATGGAAGTGGATGGCAATGTTTTAGAAGGACTTAACATGTATGTTTCTTTAACACTTATTATTATTTTGCTGTACATGGTTGTTCCCTACTTCTAATTCGTCGATTTCAGAAAATGTTCCTGCTTTCATGCATGTGACTTACCTGGATTGAGGTTATTTCTAATTCTGTTTTTGTCTAATTACAAAATCTGCTTTTTGTCCCATTTGTACAATGACACGTAATTTTCCTGGATTAGGGGATTAATATTACAAATTATGACTTTACAGAAGAAATGATTAAAGCGCCAATGATTATTCCAAGAATATTATTGGGAATGGAATTGTTTATGATTTTTCTTTTATCTGAATGTTATTGTTTGTTCCATCTTTCCTCAGGTTATCTTCATCATTTCTTTAACAAAAAGAAATACACGTATGTATTGAAGTACCTCTTAATTTTGTGTAAATGACTCAGGCTTTATCGTTATTTTATAATTTATTATCATTGAAGTTGGTAGCTTTGGATTTAGAAATTAATAGTTCGGTGGTTTTGTCTACAATGATTACTTATAATATGCCCACTGGGTTTATGTTCTCATAAACATAACCTTATGGTATTTAATGTTTACAAATGAATTTTTTTTTGTTTTTAATGTTCCTTATATCTATGTTATTTCTCTTCCATTTTTTGGAATTAATTTTTTTCCTACTTCATTTAATTTGATTATTACTGCAGTTCATGCATAGTAGTTTCCATTTTTGTTTTCAATTTATTCCTTTGTTTTATTTCTTAACACTAAATAAAAGGATTAACTACTTTATTTGCAGATAAGTAATCTTAGTATCACTTTAGATTTTAATATATTATACAATTTTAGGCATGCTAATTTTAATATTTTTCATGATGTAGTTTTCATGATTTGTGCATTTTCCCTTTTTTAATTTCTTTTTTGTTGATTATCACTAGCCTTCATCTTCCATTTCTTACCCGTGTTTCGCACAATTGAAGGAGCTGAACAATAGAAATAATGGAAAGGGATATTTAATTTTGAACAACAGAAACACCACATGTTATGGTGGTCTACACTCATATTTTGCAGCTGTATTTGAAAGAAATATATATATAGAATGCAAATAAATGAAGCTTTTGTTAAAGTTTGACTTGGTATGTTTCCTACTTAATAATTTGTTGTAGATGTCATTTTAGCTCATTATAATGTTTTGAAAAAATTTGTAGTTCAAAAAACTTAGTTTAATAGGTATTTAACTTCATTCAAAATGATGAATCATGTCAATAGATGATGGTGCATAAAATATCTGAACTGTTTAGATAATCTGCTAGACAATTCTTTTAGCATTCCATTTTTAAGCCTGCCAATTTTACTGTAACTTATGGTGACTTCTATATAGACATTAAGATTTGTAGAGGTTTCATCATTTTTTATGTTCGATTTTTGGTTTTTTTTTGTTCTCAGTTGTTTTTAATTTGTACCTACCCATATAGTAGTTTAATAGGGAACCGGTATTTTTGGTATTAGGTGATCGGGAAATATCCCATCCATACATTTGAATCTTCTCTAATAAATAAAATTATGTATATTTTAGATATTAACTAAGCTCAGGTGCAATTTCTTTTCTTTTTCTTTTCTCAGTTAACTGTCCTGATGCCAGGTTATTATCAATCTGTACCTACCCATATAGTAGTTTAATAGGGAACCAATATTTTTTTAAAGAATTTATGTTGTCCAATATATAAAAATATTTACGTAATATTTCAAACAGCTGCATCAGGCATGGTTTATATACATATTTAAATTTCAAAAAAATACCAAAAATAAATAAATGATAGTAACCCTTGATTTATGGTGCATACATGTGTATTCTGTGCTTGCTATTTCCATTTGTGAGTTGTAACCTTTTGTCATTTTAATAAGCTCTCATACTATTTAATATTGCTCCCTTCTGTTATTACACTCTTTAATTTTATGTGAAAATACCATCAAAGTTTTTTTCCCCTTGAGCAGTGATACTTTTTTTATAAGATATATACTTTGCCAAAATATTTTACGGTAACAGTTTGAACCACATTTAGATGACTAAATCATATGTTTCATTTGAGATTATTTAGAATATTGTGACATCTAAGTCACTTAAATATGGATAACATAAAATTTACTTTTGTAATTTGTCTGGCTACAAATGAATATGACTATTCTTCAAGTTCTAAAAAAAGAGTTTTAGGTACAATTGAGTTTTATAATTTGAAAGGCATAAGAACTATGGTACATGTTGGTTTCAGGTGTTGGCTATCTGAAGCGTCAATAGGTACGATTTTTTTTTTTTTTTTTGAATGTACTTACCAATGTCTCAATACATGTATCATGGTTTTAAAGTGTATTGGTATTCTGTTTTAAAACCAGTTTCGTATATGAAAACCAGAGTAAAACAACATTTTTCTGATGATGAAAGAACCCATGTGCAGGTTGTTGATGGCAGGTTGTTTCCATGTGTATGCTGGACATGGAGTAAGAAGAAATAGTAGTGGGGAGATGCATTATAATTTGTGAATTGTTTTGAATGAATTTGACCGAAAGAGCTTGGTGAAAAGGCATGAAAGATTGGTTGAAGGGAGGAGCTGCATAGTGTGTTGCATGCATTGTCAATTATAGTAAACGCACTCCATCTAAGGTTTAATATTTGTATGAGATTGCTTAGTGTGTTGCATTATAATTGTCAATTGTCAAAGTGTGTTGCATGCATAGTATGTATTATGTAAAGCACTTAAGCAAATATCAATTATCATGAAACTTGAAAGAAAGTTCATTTCCGTAACATATCAATTGTAGAACGAGTTTTTGTGCTTATATGTGCCATGTTTTTCTAATTGGCCTTTATTTCATATGGTCAAGGATTTGCTATAACATTACATGCATATTATATGGTAAAGTTGCTCTCTGATTTAACTGAAGCCTTCATCATTGTTATTACTATTTTGTCTTTTTTTTTAAAGGTAAAGCCACTGTGGTATACAAGCAATTCTAATTTAATGAGTATGTTACAGAATTGGTCTATGCTTTGGTAAGCAGACTGCTATTGTAGTTAAAATGTTGCTTATTTTTTGTGATATTTAATTATAAATTTACATAGCTAAATAAATTAATACTTTCATTTCCATATGTTTGTGCGAATTCTTTTTCTCCCAAATAAAAATTCTGGCGAGAATAGTGTCAAGCTAACTAAATTACATTTGTACAATGGTTTGAAGTTATAACGACATGTAATAAGAATTTGTAAGCCGACTCTTTTTGCTGTAGAGGTTAACATACTGGAGTAAAAAAAACACACACACACAAGAAAATAGTGCTGCATGGATAGGTTGATTTTTTTTTTAAAATTTTAACGTATCGAGTCAAGAAATTTTAAATTTACACAGTATGAATACAATAATATATCGTATTAAGCGCACAATAGCAACCACGTTTAACTAATGCCATCAAATTAAGTATGCGGTATTGCATGCATGTTCGATTGAAGGCAGCCGTGCACCTGTATGAGAGTTATTTACCTTAATGCTTTATTGTATTCGCAACTTTCAAGATATAGCAATTTCGATTATCTTAAATTATATTAAAGTCTATATATGTAATATGAAAAGCATTTGTCAGCAGTTTTTTTTTCTTTTTTTTTTCTTTTTCCCTTTTTTTGGTAGATCTTCGTGTTAGCAAATAGCATATGAATTTAATTCAAGGATTTATACCATGTTACTGTTTATCAAGTTAAAAAGCAATGTGCAATTTGCCAGTTGGCACGGTACTACATGGATGTTTGATTGGAGGCAGCCGTGCAACTGCACGAGACTAATCTTTTCGCAATTATAGAATGATTTGAAGTTATAAAACAAAGTTTACTAAGGATTTGCAAGTTGACTCTTTTTGCTGTGAACGTTAACAAACTTAAGTATATAAAAAAAAGACAAAGTGTCAGATAGTTAAACTTAAAAAATAAATAAAAAAAATCGACGTATTGGTTTAATGAATTTTACATTAAATTAATATTAATATTAATATAACTATATATCGTCGTAAGGGCACAATAACAAACAAGTTTAGATTTATCCCACAAAATTAAATTTTACATTAACAAAAAGATGCATTAGTAATGTTTTCCTACTAATTTGAATCATTACTGAAGATGCTATTTGAAATCTGCCTAAATGAATAATACTTGACTTCATAATTTTACTCTTTTTGCGGCTCTTCCCGTTACCAGTATCTTATTAATTTCATTATAGGAATTATATGATGGTATTGTTTACTAGGTTAATAAATAGTAATTTATAATGTGCCAGTTATTTGGTGCGGTATTATTTAGATGTTTGGTTGAAGGCAGCCGTGCAATTGCACTGGACTAACCTAGTATATATATATGTATGTATATGTATATATATATATGTATTGAAAATTATATATATATATATATATATATATATATATATATATATATATAACTTACCTTTTTTTAATTGCTTTCAGTTTTGAAATAAATTCATTTTCATCATCTTTTTTATCCTTAAAGTCGTCAAAAATGATTTGTAATTTTCAAGCATTTTAATTTACCAAACTCTTTTCTATGCAAGAAGAATCACCAAGTCAAATAGCATTTTAATTGCTTGTAGCTCCCCATGTGCATTAATTTAATCAATATCTTGTAATGATTTTCCTGAAATGCTGCACTAAGAAAATAAAGTTCATAAAAGGAAGGCATTTTAGCTAGATTTTAAAATGAAAAAAAAATGTGCGGCTTCACTGAGAAGGAAATAATGACATATATTAGATGGACTAAATGGTTTGTTCCATCGTAAACATTTAGAAATGCATGAAGAGACAGAAATAAAGTATTGATAAATTTTTTATTGATGCACTCTAATTGGAAACTCTCTTATATTTGATTGATTGGCTAGTGGTCCAAAACAATGGACATTAGAGAGTGAAAAGGCCATAACCATTGAATTTAAGTCAAGAAATCATTCGTATAGATCTGTTGTGAATTTAAGTCAAGTAAATATATGTGCAACCGTATTAAAGAATTTAAAGCGGGCAAATACATGATGTGCTAAGTGAAGCTCAGAAATACATGAAATAACCATAAATATATGCTTGTAAAAAACTTATCATGCAATATTGATTCAGAAAATATAGCGCTTGAAAGCATGGCTAGTTATGTTGTATCCCGTCAGAGTTATCCTTCTCCAATAAAATAATTTATTTCATGCAGTGCAGATATTGTTGTGCAAAACTTTACCTATATGAGGAAATAATCTGAATTGCTAATATTAGTATGCATTTGCCATCCTAACCTTCTATCTTACCTATCAAATACACATGACATATCAACAAAAATATACAGTTACTACTATTGGAAATGATATGTTGATAATAAATTTTGTATTTTCATCTTTTTCAATAAATATAGACAATTATACCAACATTTAACATTTTTCAACTTAAAACATATGCATTAAAGAGTGAAATTTAACTACTTTGTAAAGGAATGAACATATAGTTTGCGCACTGTGAACAATTTTATCTAGCATACTGCCAATTTTTGTTCTTCTTGTGAAAATAAACACTTGCTCTTTTCATGAACCTAAATGCTCAGATTTTTTTTCCTTTCTTTTAGCAAAAAAACTCTGTTGTAGATAAGAGAATAGCTTATATATTGTTGATAATTGAAATTATTGTTGCATTCTGCAACAGACTTGGCAGTTTGTCATTAAACAGATCACAAACATCTTTTATCCCCATACTCATGTAATAACAATATATTATCAGTGATACCAAGTGCTAACTATCATGCAACAATCGAGCTAAGTTAAACTTGACAGTATATCGTTTTTCTAAGAAAAAAGAAAAATAAATTATGTCAATAGTATATCGGTTATAATGTATGATGTAAGGTTCTGACTCCAAAGTGAGAAATATTAATATTAACACGCTTATGTGATACAGTGGAAGATAGTTGGAATTTTTCATCCAGCTAATGAATATTGGAGAACTGTTTTTGGGTCACTAGCACCATAAAATTCATGATAAGGTAACATTCTCATGGGAAAGTTGATTTTAGGATGACGCAAGGTTAGCATACAATATTGTGCGGTTTTATTACAATAATGTCATTAATTAATGGTCCCAACGTGGAACATACTAGAACTCGCAAAGGTCTTCCTTATTTGACTTCTTTGTTTTCAGTGCACTCAAATTTGATCAATGCATCAAAGCAATTATGGATGGAAAAGATGACACTTTTGCTAAGGCCATGGAGGCACAATAGTGATATTGGGAAGAAAATCGTCAGATGCATCAACTCTTTTTCGGTGAGTGAATTCATACATGGTGAAAAGAATTCCTGATTTGATTTCGATTGGGAATTAAAACATTTCATTAGCACTATATAAATTCATGAAGTTGCAAAAGGCAAGAAAAAGAAGAGTCGGGAGGATGAATGAAATGAAGTATTATTTCAAGGGAAGCCGAGGAACTTTCAACTTAGCAATATATGCATACCCACGAAATTAAATTTCATTGAGAATTTGGTGTACCTGGTATGGTATTAATAATGTAGTGCAATATAGATGAGTAAAGTAAATGAATTTTGGGAAATCAACTAAATACTTTAAGGCAATACAATTGACTGTATCAATTTATGATCCATATAAATATGCATACTGTATTAATAATATGGTGCAGTATAGATTACTAATCAAAATGAATTTTGGGAAATTAAATAAATTATTCAAGGCAACACAATTGATTTTACCAATTTCTGTATAAACATGCGTTACTAGTAAGATATTATACCATATGAATAGTCCGAGTAAAAATTTGAAGCAGCAAACGTTAGACAACAATTAGCACTATAAATTACTAATCAAAATGAATTTTGGGAAACTGAATAAATAATTTAAGACAATACAATTGATTCTACCAATTTTTGTTCAAAACATGCACTACTAATAAGATATTATACCAAATATGAATAGTCCGAGTAAAAATTTGAAGCAGCAAACGTCAGACAACAATTAGAAAAGAATAACTACAAATCATTTACACTGCATTCTGCCAACTACAAATCATTTACACTGCATTCTGCCAACTACAAATCATTAGGAGTACTATGTAGGTGGTATCTTTTAGGATAAAGTAGTAAATAAGGGTAATTTCCTTTTAGGATAAAGTAGTAAAGATTTTTTTTTTTAATTAAGTATGGGCAATTTGTGAATTATTATATAGATTATTAAAATAAATGGCATAACTAACGAAACCCTATAAAGAAAATTAGTAGAAAATACATCATAATGGTAATGTTCACAACATACAAAATACATCATAAAGAAAATTAGTAGAAAATACATCATAATGGTAATGAAAATATTTGATTTGCAATTATATGGCATGAAAGCGGATTATACAACATACAAAAGTAATATAAGCACGCTGATGCTATATTTACTAATTGCATTTGCATTTATTTGGTATTATACCATTGATATGCGTAACGTCCCGGATTTTTGATCGTTTAATATTAAATATTTAAGTTCATTTTAAATATTGATTTGAATATAAATGGATTTTTATTATGGAATTTATCGGTTTAATAATAATATACAATTTAATGTCGGATTTATATTATTATCGTAATATGAACCGATAACAATTGAATTCAGAATTTAATACGGAATCAAAACAATCCAGTCAATCAATATAAATTCTAATTGAATATAAACTATAACAATAATTTATTAGCGATGAAATAATTGTTTGAAAGTCGATTTATATTTTTAAATAAAATTTAATTTAAATCGTTCTATCTCTTCTACACAATCAAATTAAATTTCAGAATCTGGGTTCAGGACAACGTTATAACCTTATAACGACGGTCGTTATGTTAAAATATGGGTTCGTGGTTGAAGTTAAAGGAACGCAGGATATTTTGGTTATTTAATTAAACAAAATTCAAATCAAAATCTTTTCAACCCTTGTACAACCGACCTAAGCAATGTATAAATCATAGACCGATTACTATCTTGAGTCACCTTCTCCTTTCAAAATCATGTACAAATTGTCTCCTGCTTTTGATATCTAAGTAAACAGGAAATTGAGTCACCTTCTCCTTTCAAAATCATGTACAAATTATCACCTGCTTTTCAAAATCTTGAGTCACCTTCCCCTTTGGAATTCTACTCTTAGCAAACCATCGCTTCGCCTGGAGGAACATGCATGGTGAAAATAAAGTTTTCTTGTCAAAAGTGTGCTCTAATACAACACGAATATTGACTGATGAGTGTACGAACTTCCAATATATCTTCGAACATTACATTATAACAACCAATTTGGCACACAACGCTGCGGAGATAAAATACGGGTTTTAGCCGTATCATATTAGATAATGCTAAGGTCCGTATCAAACTACATTTTGTGATCCGCATCACCTTAAACACCTCAAATCTGACCGTCCATCAAGGAAGATCCAGATCAGTTAATTTGACACGGCTTTGGGCCAAATCGAATGCGTATCATATTGTGCATCTTATTAGGCACTCGTAATAAAAAAAATGGCCGCTCCCTTTTCCTTTTTTTTTTACTTTAATGGTGACCAAAAACCCAAATTACGGTTTTTGGTCACCAAATCGTGCCTCTATCTTTCTCTGGAATCTCCTCCTCCAGCAGAGACGAACACTACAAGAAAAACCGAGATTAGCAGCGGCAGAATCCGCTTCTAATCTGTCGCTAAAGCTATTAGCGATGGATTTCTTACATAAAGCGTCGGTCGGCAAAACCCTTGATGGTATCTGTGTCAGATTTTACGACGGAATTTAGCATGATTTTTTCGACAATTTACCGTCATTTTACTAAATTTATAACAAAAATAAATATTATTTATTAATTTACTTTTATTTTAATTTTTATTTACATACCGACGATTTACCAACGGATTATTAATTTAGTATAAAATATTATTTATAAAATTTGTCGGTAATCCCTTACTAATTACCAAGGGATCCGCGACAAAAAGTTTTGATAAAAAATCTTGCTTTTTTTGTCGGTAAGCCCTTACTATTCAGCAAAGGTTTAGCGACGGAAATAAATTGGTGGAAGTTACCTTTTAATTTTTTTTGTTGGTAATTTGACGATAAAATCTTTCAAATCAGTGTCGAATTTACGACGAAACGTTTGGAACGCATTTATTTAGATTTCATGCTTTGATACTAATATGTCGATATTCCCTTTCTGATATGGCATTAACTCATTTTACCATCCCGCTCTTCCAGCTTTCGAAATTAATTTTATACTGCTTATTCAGTTACAAATACTGATATTAAAAGCGAGCGAAAAACAGTATAAAATTGCCATCCACATACAAATAATACTCTTAAGCAATAACACAACGTAGATAATATTAGCATATCACATAAAAAAACATCCATAATCCTTCATTTCGTGCACCAAGCTGAATTATGAACAACAAAATTATTCAGCTGGTGTGAACGTTAAACCACATACAACCCATGACCATCACAACAGTACTAAAACCCATAACTACCAAAATAACTAACATATCTATAGTTGTGCTACAACCACATCACTACAAAACAAGTCATAACATACCAATCAAGCTACGCAGATGACGATGGCGAAGGAGCCAACGAACGAGACACAGATCACGAAGGTGAACGTGAGTCTCTTTCTTGGCCCTTGAGTATTGCCATCACCTTTGCCAGTTGTGCTTCAAAGGTCTCCTTATCTGCCTTTTGTTGTTCTGAGAGTCTTGGTCGTTCTGCTCTCTCACTCTCAAGTTTGATGCGCATCTCCTCGACAATTTTTTGTAGCTCGTGGATGTCATCTTCATTGCTAACAAGCTGACGTTTTGATTGCTGAGAAGACGATGGAAGATGCATTGTAAAAATGACATTACGGCATTAATACTTTTAGTTTGACGAGGATGCAAAACTGCAGGATAATAAAGTTTTAATACGCATTGAATTTTCGTAAAGCATACAGTGACTGTTTAACAGTATAAGTATACACATTTCCTAACAAGCATTAGACAGTTCTCTGCATATTAATTCTTTGCTTGACTGATAATACCTATGGTATAAAGTCCGTTCATTATCTTCAACAGGTGCATTCTATGATTGAAACCCTTAACTACTCAACTACAATTATGTTACCTTCCTACTTAGTTAACTAGATTACACAACACAAGTCAGCAAATTTACATGCAGCAGTTATATATAGTAACTTACCCTGATATGTGCGCCAAACTGGAAAAAAGTAATAGTTAAAGCACAACAATATTGAACTAAAACATGCATAACCTGAGTACAACAGGCTTTGAACTCTGATTGCAAACCAAACAGTTGTATGCACTTCCACTAAACCATGACAATTTCTGACTTCAGAAAACGAACACAATACACCAGTAGCCCAGAAACCAAAAACTTTGAGGCCCTCCCTCCCCCTTCCTCCCCCTCCCCCCCCCCCGAGACCTAGGGCCCTAGGCGACCGCCTAGGTCGCCTATGCCTAGGGTCGGGCCTGCCTTAAAAACTACATGATAATAAAGTTTATCAAACAGTGAAGCTAGGGTGGTGTGATCCTCGTTTTTTTTAAATCAAGCTAGTTAAAATTTTAAATATAATTGTTTTATAATGGGTTTTATATGCGCTTGCATTGCGCACACCAGAAAATATCCTTATAAATAATACTTATTATGATTGATCAACGCAACCTTTCAGGGTCCACAAAATGACGCTAGCAAAATTTGTACAAAGGGAACAGAAGTCGACTGCATGCTGAGGTATGTAATTCATATTGAATTTAATTTTTTTGGAGCCACAGCCTCGTTGTTGATACATCAATGCAGGTATCCATAAATACTGAGTTATGCTGAGTTAAGATAACGATATTCAGTTTCAAACATAACATTGCAACAAATGCTCGGTCAGGAGCAACTCCAATTTTACAGACCCAGGGATGGGTCGTGCAATGACAAGAAACATTGTAACATTGTAATTTTCAATAGGGTTACAAAAATTAGAATTGCAACACAATTCAGTAGTGCTGGTCACTTGACTTCTTCTTTATGTACGAAAATTACGAT
This sequence comes from Allium sativum, assembly GCA_030737875.1. Classification (NCBI taxonomy): domain Eukaryota; kingdom Viridiplantae; phylum Streptophyta; class Magnoliopsida; order Asparagales; family Amaryllidaceae; genus Allium; species Allium sativum. The sequence goes on from CM060919.1 coordinate 637,076,539, forward strand.
AAACCACAAATCGGGGAAGGAAAAAACATGCAAAATCAGCGTCCAAATAGAGGCTGACACGAACTCCATCTACCAACTACCAAAACCATTAACTTATACTTAAATCAGTTGCTTATGAATACAAATTTGGCAATCACCCAATTCAATCATTGCCGAAAATTTAGAACTTACGTAGAAGCGAAGGTGTAGAAGATGATCTTGTTTTCACTAAAAAAATTACTCTGGAATATTTGGTATGGGATGAAATCACCTAGAACTAAAGCATCATGGTCCTTTGGTGACCCAACCAATCAAGAGTTCTTGACTTTCTTTATTTTGCAATTAAATTCTTGATAGAATGTGATTTTAATTACAAAATGGAAGAATCATTTGGGTCTAGTGATCAGTGCTTACACTTAAAACATAATTACTTGACACTGCTCGTATAACTTTTTAACCAAACTGCAGTAAAATAACTAGCATGGTATAGCATAGTTTAGCACAAATGCAACTGTTTTGAAGTGAATCTCTACTTTAAAAATTCTTTATTTTTCGTATGATTTATCCATTAGTGGCTTAAATGGCCGATAGATCACTTTGAGGTTGTGAATGATACGAAATGTAACTGTCTAGAATTTACAAATCCCCACAAACAAGAAAGAAAAGAAAACAGAAGGCAAATGGCCATAGTAGGATCCCAACTAATATCTTATTTGTTGGGATAAGGACTTCACTATAAGAAACGAGTATCGGACCATCTTAGATGGTGAGACCCATATTGGAGCATGTGGCGATTATATGAAATGAGTACTAGGTCAATTTATTTTTTCTGTAGGCCAGTCTAAACTATGCCTAAAATGCTCGTAACTATCATATTACTCAAATCCAGTTATCAATAGTTACCTTCTATGTCCATTTTTTTCTGTAGGCCGCCAGTCTAATTAAAAAATTGAACCTGGTGCAATGATAACTGATGCTATAGCTAACACACAACAATTTGATACAGCAATGTACTTAGTAGAACCCACTATAACAGTATACAACCATACATAAATGATACCAAGATAGTAAGAAAAAAGACACCAGTTAGACAGTAAGAAAAAGAGACAGTAAAGAAAAAACAGCAATTAAGTACCTCCAAATTCCCAATGGGATAAGTACGCTTTTTTGCATTTGGCATTACAAGCGATTCAAATAAGCTATCCACTGTCTCCGAGGGCAATTTTCCGACGTCTTCACTAGCTGTCTCTCGAAGTTCGTTTAGATGCTCCGCGCAAGCTTTCATCAAATTGTCCTGTTAAGAAATAATTTTTTAAAAGATTTTTAAAATATATCCTCAACAATTTTTACTCAAAAAAATAGTTACATACATAAAAATTAGCTGCTTTAGGATCTATCCAAGAATGTGAAGAGGAGTCGGTGCTATTACGCGCTGCCGCTTTGACATGAGTATGTTCAAATACTTCAAGCATACGAGGAGGCCTACCATAATCTTTGGTCTAAATAATTTATTTTGTATGTTAATAGTGGCAGTTTTATTTGTCAGAATGCTAAAATAAATAGAGTTACATGAATTTTACAGCATGCTCCTGGATAGAAATAGATCCGCAACTATGCAAAGTAGGATTAGAGTTTCTATTTGTCGAAGCTTTCTTTGATCTATCCTTAACTTCTGGACGATTCCAGTACTGAAGCCACTGCTCCCAAATTGCTTAACTCATAAAGATTGATTTAGCATTCTTTTCTTTCATATCGCTAACCATATCGGAATATCGTTTGCTAGACTTCGTCTTTCAGAGCTTTCGTACGGTCTCTATTGGATAAGCTTCGTAACCATACACCTGACCCTGCAATATGTATATGATATGTTTAATTTTAGCCCAATATTTAGAAAGAATTTAAGCAAAAATTTGAGTACTTGGGTAACTGTTTCTAAAATACGGATGGAGAGACGTTAAATGTAGGAACAAACATATACAATACCTACGTTTTAAATAATGAGATCAGAAAACTTGACCGATGTGAGGCAATGAATGAAAACTCAACTGTACCTAAAAAGGAGGTTATTACATCTGAAATTGACTTGAAATTCGATTCTTCTAAAGAAGCTTCTCAATTTATGTGAAAAACAATGCCTGCACTATTTTGTGCTAATTAAAAATAAAGCGACAATAATACGAAATAAATATGTATTAAAGTGATGAGGAAAATATTTTTTGAAGTCTCATTCAATGATCTAGATCGACTACTAATCTACTATGGTGCACAACTAAGTATCAAACAACTCTGATATAACATGATATGTAGTGAATTTTCAGAATTACATAAACATTTTTCACTTTTCAAAACTGTGCGTCCATTTGGAAAAATAAATCTAGAAATAGTAGACAGGATTTTTCCTTAAATTAAAATTTTGGTTTAAAAAACTATTCGAAAATAAAAGCAATTCAAAATTAGCTTTTCTGAAAAGATGTTTCCTAAAAATATTTTTCATTCCAATATCTTTGTCAAGTCGTTCCGCATTTCAGACCAGTTTCCAAATCATAATATTTTCTCAAACATTAATATCTAAATCATTACAGGATTAATCCTAGGCATATATGCGTTTTACAATGTTTGCAATCTAAATATACATTCAAGATGAATATATAATCAAAAAGAAAAAAGCAGATCGGGATTTAAACTATATTAACATCATGTATTATATAAACAAATAATATTAGAAAATTAGCATATGATGAAGCCAAAAATAACAATTTAAGTACACAACAGAACTACTATTTACAAATCTACTCTGACAAATTTTATTTTTGGAAACAACCATGAACATCTAGACAGTTTGCACTATTTACAAATTCTACTCTTATGAGTAACTAATCTAATTAGAAATTATCATAAAGCCTGAACCTAACGAGTCTAGGCCATTCAAATGCATGAGAATATCAGAAACTATCAAAATCAGAAACTACCAATACCAGAAACTATTAGTACTAATGAGAGATGTCAAAACTTACCAAAAAATCATCAAAAAGAAGATCCTTGTAGTTTGACGGTATCTTTCCAAAAGTGGGCCAAAAATCAGCGAAACGCTGATGAAAAGACGCAGTCATCCTCCTCGATAGTTCACTGATGCATTGAAAGAGTGTTGTATATAATATATTCCATGTTATTATAATACAAGTCAAATAAAAGTAAAATACAAATCACTGCAAAGCGCTTACTTATCTTTTGCTTCTATAAGTCGAAGTTCGATACGACCAACTGTATTAATCGACTTTGCTGTGGGGATTGTTGCACCATCATGTGTTGTCGGCGAACATGCACGGCTATGCTCATTCGTAATGTTTTGTGGACTGGGTTGAGAGTTATGCTGAGCATCAAAGTTAGCATGCTGCGGAGAAGCACCATTTTGCGTTATTGGTAGAGGACTAGGTTGCGGAGAAGCACCGTGCTACGGAGACGGCTGCGAAGAAGTAGATTGCCAATTAAGCTGCGGAGAATGTTGTGATGAAGACTGCAGAGTGGTAGACTGCCGATTAAGCTGTGAAGCACCATGCAGAGGATCATGCTGCGAAGAAGGCTGTGATGAAGACTGCGGAGTAGTAGATTGTCGATTAAGCTATGGAGAAGCACCATGCAATGGATTAGGTTGCGGAGAAGGATTCGGAGACGTAGATTGTCGATCCGTTTGTGGAGGAGCACCATGCAAAGGAATAGGTTGTGGAGACTGCGGAGTAGATAGTTGACTATGCAACGGGGAGAGAGGTTGGGAAGAAGTATGCTGTGATGAAAGTCGTGTAGGGCAGCGAGGACGCAGTGATGCCGAATGATCATTTTTGAATTTACTTTATTGATATGGTTTAACGGTATGACTTGGTGGTAGAGTTGACTGAATAAGTAGAGGATTTCCCCGTCCTCATCCTCTCACTTTTCCTTGCTCGTGTTCCTGGGAAACATACGAATGTCCACGTGCAGCGCCAACCATATCTGTCAATCATGCATGAAATATTTAAAAATAGGCATTATATTTAGAAACAGTCATATTATAAAACCAGAAAAAACAGTCATAATATAAACATGCATTATCTTATAAAAAAAACAGAAATAGAAAAACAGTCATAATATACTACACATACACTGTGATTATATTCCACACATAAACAGTCCTTATAAATATCATAAATTTACTTAACATTACAATTATATTCATTGTCGATACCTAAAAATAAAATTTTAAACTCATAATTTTATGCATCATTGCATTACTTTTAACTGAGCGTTTCAATAAAATCATTTACACTAATTGTGTTAAGAGCATAATACATGTACTATACATTCAAAAGCATAAACACAATAAGTACTAGCATAGCACATGAAAGGAACAGTGATACTTTGAATTATGAATAGAAAAATAAGTTATATGCTATATTCAAAACTAGCTAGCTACAAAGTGAAAGAGAAAGTAAACGTGCACTTATATGTATACATGCTATACACAAAGCTAGCTACAAAGTGAAATACATATATAATGTGAAACACATGCATACATGTTAATGTGAAGCTACAAAAATGTATATTATAGTTACTGTATATAGAAAAATAAAATACATGAATTTGTTTAGGTTTGGAAAAATAAAATAAGCATATTGTGCAGGTCATGAAATCAAAGACAACATGAGGCAATTTTCCAACGCAAAGCATTAGCATGGGTTAAGGCGCAGGTGCACACAAATATTCATATACAAAAATAAAGTGTTGTCAACTTTCTTTCAAGGCAAAAGGAATAGGCACTAGCTTATTTTTCAGAGGAAGGACATGTCCTTCTTCTTGTAACAGACGAAAGTGCAAGCAAATTCAAACCAAGAGTTTCTATACAATGTATATATGTGTGTATTTGCGCCCAGCCATATCGGCAACATACGGTTTCTAGAATTGAAATTATAAACTAATTTATTCTTTACCTATCAAACTAATTATTTAGCAATTCAATTCAAATCAGTACATGGCCTCAGTGCATGTTGGGATAGTCATGTGAGGTAAAATCTCACCATGGATATAAAAAGAAAAGAGATGAACTAAAATTGATTAAGGTAAATTCATTATAGAAATGAACAACCTATGTACACAAACATGTACATTATAACAACCATCAATCATTATTTGCCCTGTTTTTTCAATTATAATGCACATGTTATGACAATCATCACCTGTTGGCTTATTTATCAAAAGAAAGAGAACATAAAAAAATAGCTGTTGATTCCAACTATAATGCATTAGGCATAAGAACAACTGACTAACCCCAGGGCTTGCATCACACATTTTCCTATATTACTGATTTTCTCTACACTATGCTTTTTCCTTCTTCATTTTCTTTTATTCTCATTAAAATATTATAAATATTTTGACTGATATTAACTTGTATCAAAATACTGAAAATGAAACTAGCGGTTAATCGTAATAACAAGGATGCTATTAAGATCTGCATATCCAAAAGAAAATTGTGCCTATGTTTCTTTTAGCTCAACTTAAAAACAATGGCACTAAAAAGTTATCAAGCACATGTACAAACTAGAATCAGTTTAATCAACGGGGATTTGCCAAGTTTCAACAACAAAATTATAAAATCATGAACATAATGAAATCAACAACTTGCATGAAATACTCTACTAATGTAAATGTATAAGCTGCATTATCATTTATGGGAAATTTGTGATTTCTCCCATCATTTTAATTCTTAATGTCAACGGCATATTTCAAAAGGGGGCAATGTAAACTGCATACATGAGTAAAGTACACAAATAAGCCTAATAAATAACGATGTAAGCACGATATTAAGTCAATAAGCATGTAACATAACAGCAAAATGTCATTGCAAGTAGACATTTGATTATGTATTAACCTGATAGGATAAAAAAAACAAACCACTACCTCAGTATCTTGGTAAAATCTACATGAGACCATATAACAGGTAATCACAAATAATAGATATATGGATAAGCATAATATATAAGATCATGCACTCAATAGTCCATACCAATGTGACAACAAACTTGATATTGGCGACAAAGCAATGAGTGCCCAATTGTTCTTAGGATGATATCAAAATGAATAGCTGCAACTAAACAAAAATTCATACTATGAACTCCTCAATATCTACAATGGCAGCAACTGTTCAAATTTGAATTTATTGGTTAAACTAAGAGAAAAAGGTAGCAACTGCCATACGAATGGATTAATTGGCATTGACATTTACCTCAAAATTACTAGCAGATGTTTGAGGAAACAATTTTACAATGAATAATTTTTATCGGTGAGGCATAAATAAAAATTACTAGCAGTTTTGTAAGCCCCTATTTTTGCAGATGTTAGAGATTACAATTTGGCACATTGCCATAATGCATAAATATCGTGTCATGCAGAAGTTCGAGATCATAGAAATAGAAAAACAGAAAAATGACAACAATGGTTTACTAAAAATGACAACAATGGTTTACTGAATAAGTAGAGAAATGAAAACAATCAAAACATCAAATTCTTCAGTCACAAATGTTAACAGTCTTATCAACTACCATTCTCCATCAACATCTAATTCATCATCTTCTGAGCTTTCATTTTCACTCTCAAGGTCTACAATTATATTATCATCTTCTACATCCGTATCAAAAACTTCCGTGACCTGAACGCCGTCATTAAGAGGTCCTATGTCACCTTCTCTGTCCATGGTGAATTCAACGATATGATCGATGTCTTCATGATACGCTTGATCATTCAAGATGTTTTCATCAAACGTATACCTAGCTTTCGTTTTAAGCACATCCCACCAATCATTTTTGTTTCTCCTTTCTGATGGATATGCTACATAATAGACTTGAATTGCTTGTGTTGCTAGAAAACGGATCATAGGTCTTATACTTGGACTTATGATTTATTTCAATGAGATTGTACAGAGGATGCACATTAATTCCAATTTTAGGTGTATTGTCAAACTAATGACATTTGAATAGGAAAGTTTTTTGCTCCGGATCGATAGAGTAAGTCAGCTCATAAATTTCCTTAAAAATACCATAATAGTCTTGCATATGCGTTTCTGGGTCATTGCTGCCTTTAACACATACACCACAATTATAAGTTGATTTTCCATATCCGTACTCCTCTGTTTGAAATTTATACCCGTTCACGAATAATACTTTGCATTTCCTCACTTCCTTTTGAGGTCCAAATGCAATAAACTTTAATCGTTTATCTGTGACTTTATTAACAGGATCACATACCTATTATAATAAACATAAATTAATAGATACATAAGTATATTTGATACGTTTTCAAATAAAAAGTAGCTGAATTTTGTTATATTAATATTACATAATTAAGAAACCAATCACTAAAATTTGATGCTCATGGAATAACATGATTCATCTCCTCAAACATTCTACAAGAGCACTAAAGTGAGTAAGATACTTAAATTTTGAAATTAAAATCATTGAATGCTACCAAAATTCACCTTATATAAGGTTCTACTTCTTTGCAGTTAAGAAGAACGTAATTTCGAGCAGCGTTGTATTCTTCATCAGTTAACCAATGTTTTTTCCAACCACCATAGGGACGTCCTTCTTTTTTGAACATGGATAATGAACGATCATTGAAAAATTCATCTGTACTATGATCATTGCGTGAGATAGATGTATTCATTTTCTTTACATGATCCTCAAAGTAATAAGAAAAGAATGTTGCCGCCACTTCCATGATGTAGGCACTACAAATTGATCCTTCCACGCATGCCTTATTAGTCACTTTTTTCTTCAAGTGTCTTATAAACCTAAAGTGTTGTGACGAGAAGGAATTTCGCTCGGTCCGAACCAGTCGCTAAACCGATCCAGGCCGTTCGAAACGCCCTATCGTTTGAGAACAAGACAAAACAGAACGCAAACAGAAGAACATTTCATTGTATATTACAACAATGCATCAGGTTACAAGAATATACAGAGTATTGATGAATAAATATTACACAGAAATATCAGAGATTTAAATTACATTTAAATACATAGCAGCGGAAAATAATACAATACACAACTAGAAGAGATATACGGATACAAAGCTTTCCGGATATCGTTCCAGCTGTAAACCAGGATCCTGTGAATATAAATCTGCAAAACCAAAACTACTAGCTGCCCGTGTCAAAATAAGGGCACCCAGAGTTTAGGTTAAAACAATAAACTCCAGGTCAGTCATGTGACTGGTGTGAGAACTAAAACAGTTAATCTTTATTTTAAAGTTAGGTAAATCAAGGGACCACGCCGTATAACACGGAACGGGTTTTCTCCCAAGAATACCAGTGCATAAAACAAACAGCGCAATGCTAAATAAAGAAAAATGAAGCTATTATAAGACCCAGTTCCCATCACACAATGCAATCGCAAGCCGGAGGATAGGGTTTTTACCTTATAATAGCCAAGAATGCTTGATACGTTGAAAACAAATCATTTGATACTCTAATAAGTGCATAGTATATAAAACAACTTCAAATCATAAGTATCAATCATAGGCGGCATAAGTGCCCCATCCCACTATGTCGCCATACTAGGCTCTGCAAATAAAACCGCAAATGTCACGTATTTGGAAATTGGATTTCCGTCTATGAACCGAGGCAAAAGATAGTCCTCAACCGATTCGTGACTCTCTAGCCCGAGCCACAGGGTCAGAGCGCATCGACCCTTGGAGCGACAGGGCCGGTCCACCGATGTGGATTAAAATGCCTGAACACTACGTTTCCCCGCCCTTTGGGGCGTAAATGAGCCAACTAAATGACTCCATCGGTTCGAGAACGACCGATCAATCCGAGGCGCCTCGCAACAGCAACAACCACATAAGTCAAACTCGTCAGGGCGTGTAAAACCACTGACGCCACTTCTAACTAGAAAGAAACGCAAGTCCTCCCTGAGGTCCGTCTCCCGTTTTTGGTTCATACCGGGTGTGAAACACGCGAGGTAAACGTTACACAAAGCTACGCCACAAAGGCCGTGCTTTGATCATCACCACAAGACTTTGCTTTTTAACAGAAGCCTCGATCAATTGCCACTTAGGCATGCCACACAGGCAATTCACTCCATGCGTTTGATATCCATCAATATATAACCCCTGAGCTCGTACGTCTCAGAGAAGGGCGTTAAGCAAGAGAATAAATTCTCCGCCGCCAAACAGATATATATTTAATAGAAATCAATCACACGGACTAAAATCCAATGTCAGACACACAGTCCATTTACAAGTCCGTTCTGGGTCTGAACGAAACCGGAGGCACCTAGCACCCCGCATATCCATCGATCTCCAAGTACGTCTGGACGATCACCAACTGTTTCCATCTTCTTGGGTGTACAGCCCAATCAAGATCATCAGTAATTACCCAAACGACGTGAAGACCTCCGGTCTTCGACCATCGTCTTCATCTTCGACTTATCGTCGTATCAGTTATTCAGAATGGGATAAACCCGGTCTTTCCGAATAACTCGCGTATATTTTAAATAAGTGTTACACAAACACAACATACGCCTCATTCCAATTCATTAGTCACTAACCGTGAATTAATCAAGAGAATAATTCCCCAAATATTAACCCCGAAGGCCGAAACCAACATCAGATCAATATCCAGAAAACCATTCTGCTTGGCCAACCGACAGTTAGTTTCTAAATTTCACATTCATAGGGAAATGTTCCCATTAATTTTATCCAAGATAAATTTCTTGAATTTATTCTTCGTTTGAATTTCGATTCAACTAGTCGAGATTAACGAACCTTACCGAAGTAATCATTGGTTTTAATTTCCCAATCCCAACCTATTTATCCCATGAAGTAAAACTGGTAATACTTCATATCTAACACCACAGTGTTATCGGTAAATTCAATTACCATTTCACGTTCAAATCTAATTAAAGATTTAACTATCGCCTGGAGCAAAACTGGTGATACTCCATTTCGATTATTTCAATCTAATTAAAGATTCATTAAAACTCCACTTAGTTTTAATCTGTGACTGGGTTAAAGAATCAGTGTCATTTAAAACACGGTTCACGATAAACCCAAAATCACATCACATTTCAATCAGTCCCTAATTGTAAATTAGCAAGTGAGCAATTCCCTAAGTATTAATCCCGAAGGCCGAAACCAACATCAGATCAATACCTTGGAAACTATTCAACTTAACTAATCTCCAGTTAGTTTCTGATTTTCTTAACTCCTTTGGGTCTAAGAACTGTATTATTGAAGATACCGTTCACGACAACCCAAAATCACCTTTCATTAATGATCGGGTTAAAGAACGAGTGTTATTTAAAACACTGTTCACGATAAACCCAAAAATCAATATCAATTCAATTCCAATTAAATATTATTTAATTGGTACACTTCATTAAATCTAAATAAAAAGATTTAATCTTTTCTCAACTGGGTTCAAGAACAGTGTTAATGAAGACACCATTCACGACAAACCCAAATCACATTCGATATTCAATACAAGGCTCTGAATAGAAAATATATCGGCTTATATTCAATATCAAATTCTACGATTAACAAATGTCGTATTGGAAATAACGATACTAATATATCTTTCAAACTTCCATAACAACACCTGTATAATCACGAATTCCAACATCGAAATATTCCGAAGACAATTTCGATTCAAATCCACTCCAATGCAATCATTGGATATTCTGGTTATTTTTAAAACCCTTTTCTAATTCAATTTATTTATTTAAAAATAAATAGAATTATAATTCTAGTTCAAAACTAGTTCATTTCGATAAAAATTTATTTTTATCTTTTCAAATATGGAGTTTTTCATCCCAAATCTTTCTAAATCATTTCTTATGATTTTACACAAATTATTACTATTTTTAATAATTTTATCAACGCCCGTACAGTCGATTTCCACCAATGGCCATCGAACTGCACTTACAGCGACCTTTTTCAAATTTGATTTGGACGTAACTCCAAATCCAACCGTTAGATTTTGAATTTCTAATATTCGTTAGAAAGCTCTTGTCGATACGAACCCAAGGGTTCCGGTTTCAGGAGAATCCGACGGTCGGATCTCCCGTAATGTCCGTTTGAAATAAATGGTCGAAATTCGCGAACTGCCGCTGCGCGGCGCGTTCTATTCAGGCCATTATATTATATATAATATATATTTCATCGATTTCTATTCAAAACGAATTATATAAATAGTTTTAAAATTCGTTTCAAAATCTATTTCAACTTCTATTTCAATTCAAAGCAAAATTGAATTCTTCTTTATAAATTCGTTTTAAAATTCATTTCTATTCAATTCGAATTTCAATTCAATTTGAATTCATTTCAATTCGCTTTCAATTCCATTTGAATTCGTTTTCAATTCAATTCATTTCGAAACCGTTTTCAATTCATTTCATTTCGAAATCGTTTTCAATTCATTTCGAAATCGTTATATATTCAATTCATTTCGAAATCGTTATATATTCAATTCATTTCGAAATCGTTATATATTCAATTCATTTCGAAATCGTTTTCAATTCATTTCATTTCGAAATCGTTCTCAATTCATTTCATTTCGAAATCGTTATATATTCAATTCATTTCGAAATCGTTATATATTCAATTCATTTCGAAATCGTTATATATTCAATTCATTTCGAAATCGTTATATATTCAATTCATTTCGAAATCGTTTTCAAATCAATTCATTTCGAAATCGTTTTCAATTCATTTCATTTCGAAATCGTTTAAAATCGATATAAATATCGTTTACGTCAAAATGGCGTCAATCTAATCAACATGGCTTCATAAATTTCTATTTTCAAATATTCTATTTCAAATATTTCTTTTTTTCAAAATAGTTGTTATTATCAAAATATTTCGTTCAATACATGACCAATCTCAATGAATGAGTACTGTCAACACATGAACGTTTATTTTAAATTGATAAAGATGTAAATTTTATTACTAAAATATTTCGTTCAACACATGACCAATCTCAATGAATGAGTACTGTCAACACATGAACTTTTATTTTATAATATTCTTTATTTTTCAAATTGGAATGAGGCCCAATCAATTACCATATAAAATTAATTATATGGATTTTCATACAACACATGTATATAATAGCATTGAAAAATAATCAACCATCAACCAAAGTGCACTACACTGTATAAGCATCAAATATAGATATCTAACGCTTATAACAGCCTGTCAATCAATCGATCGACATATTTAATCAATCAGGATGAGTGAACTGCATATTTCATCCCAACACCCGTGTGGGGTTTCAAACAATCAAACAAATATTTTATTTGTGCAGTTGGGCGATGTGTAAAATTTATCGACCCAATCAATGTCAGTCAAATCAGTGTACATAAACAAACAGTCTGGTTTGTAAATGAATATTTTATTTATTCGCATTCACGTTAAAAATTATATTTTTAACGATAAAACATTTTATTTCAACATATGAATTTCTATCCAGTTCATTCTTTAAATAAAATGATATTTTATTTTTCTAACTTATTTTAGAAAATTTCGGCGGCATAACGGCACGATACTAGAAACGGGACGAGGCCTAGCCTTGTCCCCGGTCTAGTGAAGGCCCACGCCATTCACACATCAATCAAAATCACCAAACAACCAAATTCAAATCAAATCATATAACTAAACTATGCAACCAAACAAACAAGTCCATGGTCTGTGGACGGTTGTGTCGGGTGCTACTAAGCACCGTCTGCATCCTAGTATATATATAACTAGAAAAAAAGAAATTGAAAGGTGAGAAATTCTCACATATAGCTATCCTAGCTCGACGGTTCTTCATTGATAGAAGTCTTCATCGCTATCGCATCTTTGCCACCTTCGTTGTCCGCTTTCACTACATATGTAAAAATCGAATTTTTATTTCAAAGTTCAATATATAAAAATCGAATTTTTATTTCAAAGTTCAATATATAAAAATCGAATTTTTCTATCGAAGTTCAATATATAAAAACCGAATTTTTATTTCAAAGTTCAATATATAAAAATCGAATTTTTATTTCAAAGTTCAATATATAAAAATCGAATTTTTATTTCAAAGTTCAATATATAAAAATCGAATTTTTATTTCAAAGTTCAATATATAAAAACCACATTTTTCTATCTCGCTATTTCTATGTTTATATTTTTAAAATACTGTTAATTATATATAAAATAACAGAAAATTAATCGATGTAAATTTATTTTTAAAACTGATTTTTAAAGCTATATTTTTTTCTTTAAAAGAAATGAAATAAAATAAAACAATAAAACAACAAAAATAAAAACAAAAAAACTTACAGCGCCGTCTTCAGGGGGGGGTCCCTTTGAGTTCGCCGGAGGTGGCTAGGGGGGGGGGGGAAAGAGGTCGGCGGACATCACTAGGGGTGGGGGGGGTAGGCGGTGGTGCGGCGAAGGCTGTGGGTCCTTCCTGGCGGCGCGCGGCTTCCAATCGAGGGCTGGAGAGGGAAACGTGGCGGAGGGGGGGCTGCTTCCTCGCGCGGCGGCGCAACTGGAGGGGGGGGTAACTGCGGCGATCGGCAGTCAATCGAGGGGGGGCGGCGGGTTTTCGTTTTTTTTTTTTTTTTTTTTTTTATCTGGATTGATTTTTGAACGGGGGGGGGGCCAGGATGATAAAAGGGGAAAGAGAAGGAAATTTAATTTTATTATTTTATTTAATTATTTTAATTAACCTAAAGTTGACTTTTTCATATGACCTCGAAACGAGGCCCACCGCCTGTCGTCCATAGCGTTTCACCCCCATTCCGAACACAATGGGATATGTATCGCAAGCTGATTCGATCGTCTCGATAAGTTTCCGTTGAATTTTACATTTAAATCACTATATTGAATTTTAAACGTACATTTCAAATTACCGGGGTCACATACTAACTTTAAAAATTCCAGAAAAATATTTTCTAGCTTTGTATTGACGATACGGTCCTAACAAAACTAGTTTCGTTGAATTCTGAGACCGTTTGAAAAACGGCCAAATTCCAGTCGATTAAAATCTACTGAAACTGGTCAAACGCGTTTTCCTTTGCCACGCTCACATATTGATTCGAAAAATTATGAAATTTGAAACCTAGCAATAACTTGACATCACGGACCCAACAAAACTGGTTTCGTCGAAATCCGAGGTCGTTTGCAAAATGTCCATTTTTAAGGGCTTGAATTCCATAGCGACTATTCAGAATTTTCAACTGGACATATCTTTTGATTCCCGCTATGAAATTTTGATTTTTCGGATTCGTTGGAAAGATATCATCAAATAGATCCTAATGTTTTGGTTTCACTAAAATCCGGATTGTTTTGCACCCGGTACATTCAATTGAAGTTTGAAATCGAATTATCGAACTACCGCGCCATTTTCAATTCTATTTATAATTATATATAAATATTTATATTCTAACGACGACGCGTATAACATATACGTTCGAATTATATTCAAAATAAACTTCTCGTCGATATTATTTAAAATAATTCATTTTAAATAATCAAAATTCGCTAAAATTGCAAAAATAAATTTTCAAACTGGCTCGCATTTTACGGGTTGTTACAATCTCCCCCACTTAAAACTTTTCGTCCCCGAAAAGGAACAAAGTCGAAAGTGGTTTGATTAATCAACTCTACGCTCGATCTGGCTTCCATTCTCCAACTTTCAGTTTATGAGAATTTTCAAAAATTCAAAAATTTGGCTAACACCCTAAATTTTCGAAAAATTTCGCCATAACCTCCCCTGCAATGGGAGCATCGGGAAATTTCAAATAGCTTCCCCGGTCCTTCAGATCTCAAAAAGAAAAAGAAAAAGCCAAGCGGCTAGCCAATAGGCTCATAAAATCATCATCACCCAAACAAAACAGTAAATTATGTAGTAAACATGTACCTATTTGTCGGGCAAACAAATTTTATTCTCTGCTCTAGCCTCCTTGCTATGACCTGTTCAATGTATATATGCATATGCAAGCAAATGCGACCAATTTTCAATACAATTCAATATTCGATCAAATTAGGCATAATGGTTCAAAATTATCAAACAACTAAACAAACAACACAAACATCAATCAATTAGTGAATTAGAGTTTCAAATTCATAATTTTGATACATATACAAAAATCATGTTTTGGTGCCAATTTACAACAATGTATTCTAGCTATATTAGTTTTGGTTCTCACACCAGTCTAATGGAAATATATAGAAATCACACCTTCGAAACACGAAAATAAATACTGGTGATGGCGCGCCATCATCAGAATCATGTCCGGGCGACTAGAGTGTGACTCTATATCTGTCCAGTATATTAAAATTTCGAATACACGCGGATCAGACGTATACGCAAAATCTATATATACTGGATTGTCCACATCAATATAAATATATAATCAAATACGAATAGTTGATTTAAATTTTCAAAACAAATTTTGTTTTCATTTGAAAAATATACTCTTCACACTCGTTCTAGGATACTACTGATCCTATCTCTAACGAGTCATTCTAATTGGATGTTACTAATCCAATATCTGATGAATTCTTTCGTATGGTTCTAATGTGCCTTGTTCTCTGCTTTGTAAACCAAAGCTCTGATACCAACTGTGACGAGAAGGAATTTCGCTCGGTCCGAACCAGTCGCTAAACCGATCCAGGCCGTTCGAAACGCCCTATCGTTTGAGAACAAGACAAAACAGAACGCAAACAGAAGAACATTTCATTGTATATTACAACAATGCATCAGGTTACAAGAATATACAGAGTATTGATGAATAAATATTACACAGAAATATCAGAGATTTAAATTACATTTAAATACATAGCAGCGGAAAATAATACAATACACAACTAGAAGAGATATACGGATACAAAGCTTTCCGGATATCGTTCCAGCTGTAAACCAGGATCCTGTGAATATAAATCTGCAAAACCAAAACTACTAGCTGCCCGTGTCAAAATAAGGGCACCCAGAGTTTAGGTTAAAACAATAAACTCCAGGTCAGTCATGTGACTGGTGTGAGAACTAAAACAGTTAATCTTTATTTTAAAGTTAGGTAAATCAAGGGACCACGCCGTATAACACGGAACGGGTTTTCTCCCAAGAATACCAGTGCATAAAACAAACAGCGCAATGCTAAATAAAGAAAAATGAAGCTATTATAAGACCCAGTTCCCATCACACAATGCAATCGCAAGCCGGAGGATAGGGTTTTTACCTTATAATAGCCAAGAATGCTTGATACGTTGAAAACAAATCATTTGATACTCTAATAAGTGCATAGTATATAAAACAACTTCAAATCATAAGTATCAATCATAGGCGGCATAAGTGCCCCATCCCACTATGTCGCCATACTAGGCTCTGCAAATAAAACCGCAAATGTCACGTATTTGGAAATTGGATTTCCGTCTATGAACCGAGGCAAAAGATAGTCCTCAACCGATTCGTGACTCTCTAGCCCGAGCCACAGGGTCAGAGCGCATCGACCCTTGGAGCGACAGGGCCGGTCCACCGATGTGGATTAAAATGCCTGAACACTACGTTTCCCCGCCCTTTGGGGCGTAAATGAGCCAACTAAATGACTCCATCGGTTCGAGAACGACCGATCAATCCGAGGCGCCTCGCAACAGCAACAACCACATAAGTCAAACTCGTCAGGGCGTGTAAAACCACTGACGCCACTTCTAACTAGAAAGAAACGCAAGTCCTCCCTGAGGTCCGTCTCCCGTTTTTGGTTCATACCGGGTGTGAAACACGTGAGGTAAACGTTACACAAAGCTACGCCACAAAGGCCGTGCTTTGATCATCACCACAAACAGAAGCCTCGATCAATTGCCACTTAGGCATGCCACACAGGCAATTCACTCCATGCGTTTGATATCCATCAATATATAACCCCTGAGCTCGTACGTCTCAGAGAAGGGCGTTAAGCAAGAGAATAAATTCTCCGCCGCCAAACAGATATATATTTAATAGAAATCAATCACACGGACTAAAATCCAATGTCAGACACACAGTCCATTTACAAGTCCGTTCTGGGTCTGAACGAAACCGGAGGCACCTAGCACCCCGCATATCCATCGATCTCCAAGTACGTCTGGACGATCACCAACTGTTTCCATCTTCTTGGGTGTACAGCCCAATCAAGATCATCAGTAATTACCCAAACGACGTGAAGACCTCCGGTCTTCGACCATCGTCTTCATCTTCGACTTATCGTCGTATCAGTTATTCAGAATGGGATAAACCCGGTCTTTCCGAATAACTCGCGTATATTTTAAATAAGTGTTACACAAACACAACATACGCCTCATTCCAATTCATTAGTCACTAACCGTGAATTAATCAAGAGAATAATTCCCCAAATATTAACCCCGAAGGCCGAAACCAACATCAGATCAATATCCAGAAAACCATTCTGCTTGGCCAACCGACAGTTAGTTTCTAAATTTCACATTCATAGGGAAATGTTCCCATTAATTTTATCCAAGATAAATTTCTTGAATTTATTCTTCGTTTGAATTTCGATTCAACTAGTCGAGATTAACGAACCTTACCGAAGTAATCATTGGTTTTAATTTCCCAATCCCAACCTATTTATCCCATGAAGTAAAACTGGTAATACTTCATATCTAACACCACAGTGTTATCGGTAAATTCAATTACCATTTCACGTTCAAATCTAATTAAAGATTTAACTATCGCCTGGAGCAAAACTGGTGATACTCCATTTCGATTATTTCAATCTAATTAAAGATTCATTAAAACTCCACTTAGTTTTAATCTGTGACTGGGTTAAAGAATCAGTGTCATTTAAAACACGGTTCACGATAAACCCAAAATCACATCACATTTCAATCAGTCCCTAATTGTAAATTAGCAAGTGAGCAATTCCCTAAGTATTAATCCCGAAGGCCGAAACCAACATCAGATCAATACCTTGGAAACTATTCAACTTAACTAATCTCCAGTTAGTTTCTGATTTTCTTAACTCCTTTGGGTCTAAGAACTGTATTATTGAAGATACCGTTCACGACAACCCAAAATCACCTTTCATTAATGATCGGGTTAAAGAACGAGTGTTATTTAAAACACTGTTCACGATAAACCCAAAAATCAATATCAATTCAATTCCAATTAAATATTATTTAATTGGTACACTTCATTAAATCTAAATAAAAAGATTTAATCTTTTCTCAACTGGGTTCAAGAACAGTGTTAATGAAGACACCATTCACGACAAACCCAAATCACATTCGATATTCAATACAAGGCTCTGAATAGAAAATATATCGGCTTATATTCAATATCAAATTCTACGATTAACAAATGTCGTATTGGAAATAACGATACTAATATATCTTTCAAACTTCCATAACAACACCTGTATAATCACGAATTCCAACATCGAAATATTCCGAAGACAATTTCGATTCAAATCCACTCCAATGCAATCATTGGATATTCTGGTTATTTTTAAAACCCTTTTCTAATTCAATTTATTTATTTAAAAATAAATAGAATTATAATTCTAGTTCAAAACTAGTTCATTTCGATAAAAATTTATTTTTATCTTTTCAAATATGGAGTTTTTCATCCCAAATCTTTCTAAATCATTTCTTATGATTTTACACAAATTATTACTATTTTTAATAATTTTATCAACGCCCGTACAGTCGATTTCCACCAATGGCCATCGAACTGCACTTACAGCGACCTTTTTCAAATTTGATTTGGACGTAACTCCAAATCCAACCGTTAGATTTTGAATTTCTAATATTCGTTAGAAAGCTCTTGTCGATACGAACCCAAGGGTTCCGGTTTCAGGAGAATCCGACGGTCGGATCTCCCGTAATGTCCGTTTGAAATAAATGGTCGAAATTCGCGAACTGCCGCTGCGCGGCGCGTTCTATTCAGGCCATTATATTATATAATATATATTTCATCGATTTCTATTCAAAACGAATTATATAAATAGTTTTAAAATTCGTTTCAAAATCTATTTCAACTTCTATTTCAATTCAAAGCAAAATTGAATTCTTCTTTATAAATTCGTTTTAAAATTCATTTCTATTCAATTCGAATTTCAATTCAATTTGAATTCATTTCAATTCGCTTTCAATTCCATTTGAATTCGTTTTCAATTCAATTCATTTCGAAACCGTTTTCAATTCATTTCATTTCGAAATCGTTTTCAATTCATTTCGAAATCGTTATATATTCAATTCATTTCGAAATCGTTATATATTCAATTCATTTCGAAATCGTTATATATTCAATTCATTTCGAAATCGTTATATATTCAATTCATTTCGAAATCGTTTTCAATTCATTTCATTTCGAAATCGTTCTCAATTCATTTCATTTCGAAATCGTTATATATTCAATTCATTTCGAAATCGTTATATATTCAATTCATTTCGAAATCGTTATATATTCAATTCATTTCGAAATCGTTATATATTCAATTCATTTCGAAATCGTTATATATTCAATTCATTTCGAAATCGTTTTCAAATCAATTCATTTCGAAATCGTTTTCAATTCATTTCATTTCGAAATCGTTTAAAATCGATATAAATATCGTTTACGTCAAAATGGCGTCAATCTAATCAACATGGCTTCATAAATTTCTATTTTCAAATATTCTATTTCAAATATTTCTTTTTTTCAAAATAGTTGTTATTATCAAAATATTTCGTTCAATACATGACCAATCTCAATGAATGAGTACTGTCAACACATGAACGTTTATTTTAAATTGATAAAGATGTAAATTTTATTACTAAAATATTTCGTTCAACACATGACCAATCTCAATGAATGAGTACTGTCAACACATGAACTTTTATTTTATAATATTCTTTATTTTTCAAATTGGAATGAGGCCCAATCAATTACCATATAAAATTAATTATATGGATTTTCATACAACACATGTATATAATAGCATTGAAAAATAATCAACCATCAACCAAAGTGCACTACACTGTATAAGCATCAAATATAGATATCTAACGCTTATAACAGCCTGTCAATCAATCGATCGACATATTTAATCAATCAGGATGAGTGAACTGCATATTTCATCCCAACACCCGTGTGGGGTTTCAAACAATCAAACAAATATTTTATTTGTGCAGTTGGGCGATGTGTAAAATTTATCGACCCAATCAATGTCAGTCAAATCAGTGTACATAAACAAACCGTCTGGTTTGTAAATGAATATTTTATTTATTCGCATTCACGTTAAAAATTATATTTTTAACGATAAAACATTTTATTTCAACATATGAATTTCTATCCAGTTCATTCTTTAAATAAAATGATATTTTATTTTTCTAACTTATTTTAGAAAATTTCGGCGGCATAACGGCACGATACTAGAAACGGGACGAGGCCTAGCCTTGTCCCCGGTCTAGTGAAGGCCCACGCCATTCACACATCAATCAAAATCACCAAACAACCAAATTCAAATCAAATCATATAACTAAACTATGCAACCAAACAAACAAGTCCATGGTCTGTGGACGGTTGTGTCGGGTGCTACTAAGCACCGTCTGCATCCTAGTATATATATAACTAGAAAAAAAGAAATTGAAAGGTGAGAAATTCTCACATATAGCTATCCTAGCTCGACGGTTCTTCATTGATAGAAGTCTTCATCGCTATCGCATCTTTGCCACCTTCGTTGTCCGCTTTCACTACATATGTAAAAATCGAATTTTTATTTCAAAGTTCAATATATAAAAATCGAATTTTTATTTCAAAGTTCAATATATAAAAATCGAATTTTTCTATCGAAGTTCAATATATAAAAACCGAATTTTTATTTCAAAGTTCAATATATAAAAATCGAATTTTTATTTCAAAGTTCAATATATAAAAATCGAATTTTTATTTCAAAGTTCAATATATAAAAACCACATTTTTCTATCTCGCTATTTCTATGTTTATATTTTTAAAATACTGTTAATTATATATAAAATAACAGAAAATTAATCGATGTAAATTTATTTTTAAAACTGATTTTTAAAGCTATATTTTTTTCTTTAAAAGAAATGAAATAAAATAAAACAATAAAACAACAAAAATAAAAACAAAAAAACTTACAGCGCCGTCTTCAGGGGGGGTCCCTTTGAGTTCGCCGGAGGTGGCTAGGGGGGGGGGGGGAAAGAGGTCGGCGGACATCACTGGGGGTGGGGGGGGTAGGCGGTGGTGCGGCGAAGGCTGTGGGTCCTTCCTGGCGGCGCGCGGCTTCCAATCGAGGGCTGGAGAGGGAAACGTGGCGGAGGGGGGGCTGCTTCCTCGCGCGGCGGCGCAACTGGAGGGGGGGGGGGGGTAACTGCGGCGATCGGCAGTCAATCGAGGGGGGGCGGCGGGTTTTCGTTTTCGTTTTTTTTTTTTTTTTATCTGGATTGATTTTTGAACGGGGGGGGGGGGGGGGGGGAGGGCAGGATGATAAAAGGGGAAAGAGAAGGAAATTTAATTTTATTATTTTATTTAATTATTTTAATTAACCTAAAGTTGACTTTTTCATATGACCTCGAAACGAGGCCCACCGCCTGTCGTCCATAGCGTTTCACCCCCATTCCGAACACAATGGGATATGTATCGCAAGCTGATTCGATCGTCTCGATAAGTTTCCGTTGAATTTTACATTTAAATCACTATATTGAATTTTAAACGTACATTTCAAATTACCGGGGTCACATACTAACTTTAAAAATTCCAGAAAAATATTTTCTAGCTTCGTATTGACGATACGGTCCTAACAAAACTAGTTTCGTTGAATTCTGAGACCGTTTGAAAAACGGCCAAATTCCAGTCGATTAAAATCTACTGAAACTGGTCAAATGCGTTTTCCTTTGCCACGCTCACATATTGATTCGAAAAATTATGAAATTTGAAACCTAGCAATAACTTGACATCACGGACCCAACAAAACTGGTTTCGTCGAAATCCGAGGTCGTTTGCAAAATGTCCATTTTTAAGGGCCTGAATTCCATAGCGACTATTCAGAATTTTCAACTGGACATATCTTTTGATTCCCGCTATGAAATTTTGATTTTTCGGATTCGTTGGAAAGATATCATCAAATAGATCCTAATGTTTTGGTTTCACTAAAATCCGGATTGTTTTGCACCCGGTACATTCAATTGAAGTTTGAAATCGAATTATCGAACTACCGCGCCATTTTCAATTCTATTTATAATTATATATAAATATTTATATTCTAACGACGACGCGTATAACATATACGTTCGAATTATATTCAAAATAAACTTCTCGTCGATATTATTTAAAATAATTCATTTTAAATAATCAAAATTCGCTAAAATTGCAAAAATAAAATTTTCAAACTGGCTCGCATTTTACGGGTTGTTACAAGTGTCATGTGTAAACAAATTTGAAAATATATAATATGCACTAATATGATATGAGTTTTATAAAATAACCTTTCAAACGGATACATCCAACCATATTGAACAGGTCCCCGCATTCTAGCTTCGAAAGGAAGATGTATTAGAAGATGCTCCATTACATTAAACATACCAAGGGGAAATATCATCTCCAATTTGCAAACTAGTTCTGGTATGATCTTCTCAAGCTTCTCAATTCGGTCCAATTTTAGTGTTGTTGTGCATAACTCCTTGTAAAATAGACTAAGCTCCGTTATAACACACCAAACTTTATGCGGAAGCAACTCTTTGAAAGCAACTGGAAAAAGATTCTCCAAAAATAAATGGCAATCATAGGTTTTCATTCCGTTCATTCTCAAGCTACTCTAATCAACATATCTATGTAAATTTGAAGCAATACCATCCGGTAATCGTAGATTCTCCACCCACTTCAATAGAATTTTACAACTATCCCGACTTAGCTCATAACATGCTTTAGGTTTAAAGTTACTATCATCTTCACTAAGCTCAAGTTCGGGACGTTTGTAGTAAAGTTGTATATCACGTCTTGATCTCAAATCGTCCTTAGTTTTACCTTTGACGTTGAGAATTGTATTGAACACATTCTCAAAAACATTTTTTTCATTATGCATGACATTAATATTATGACGAATTAATAGTTTTTTCCAATATGGAAATTCTTATAATATGCTTTGTTAACACCAATTATGACTCAAACCTTTGCCTTCAATGTTGAAATTTAACCCATTTGGATTATTATATATTTTTGGAAAATACTGCACGCACTCATAAATTTCTTCACTAGACACCATCGGCGGTGCTGGATCGGTAATGACTCTGTTTTGTTGAAAATATTTCTTGTTTCGTCTACATGGATGATCAAAATCTAGAAAACAACGATGACAATCAAACCAAGTCATTTTGCTTCCATTAGCCAAATGAAATGATGATGTCCACTCCATGTAATACGGACATGCTAATCTACCAGACGTACTCCAACCAGAGAGCATACCATAAGCTGGGAAGTCACTAATGGTCCATAACAAAGATGCACGCATGATAAAATTATTCTTCATTGACACGTCATACGTAAGAACTCCATTCCAAAGGAGATTCAACTCATCAATTAGTGGCTGCAAATATACGTCTATTCCTTGTTTAGGATCTCTAGGCCCAGGAATTATAAGAGTTAAGAACATGTTAATTTGTGATCTGAAATTCTCATTAGGTTTGGTTCAGCTGATGTGTCATCTAAAGGATATTATTTAGTTCCTTAATTTACTCTCTTGATTGAGGATTGGTCCAGCTGATGTGTCACCTAAAGAATATTATTTAGTTCCTTAATTTACTCCCTTGATTGAGGTATTTTCAGCAACCTCATTTAAAGGATAAAGAAGATTCTCTCTTGATTGAGACATTTATAGCAACCTCATCAAAAGGATAAAGGAGATTTTAATTTACTCTCTTGATTGAGATAAATGCAGCAACCTCATTGAAGGATAAAGAATATTCTTATTTTTATTCTTTCTCTCCTTATCTGAATGCATGAAAGTAGAATATAAATTTACTGCTATAGTTGATATGTTGAAAAAAGGCTTGTAACAACTCCATCAATTAAATCAATAAAGTTTGCCTTTCTCCCGTGGTTTTTTCCCACAAAGGGTTTTTCCACGTTAAATCTTGTGTGTGATTTTATTCTTTACTTGCTTCTTTGATCATTTATTTATTCACAAGTGGTATCAGAGCGCTGGTTTATTCAACATGGCGTCGTTAAAGTATGATCTTCCGCTATTGGATCGAAACACTCGATTCTCATTGTGGCAAGTGAAGATACGGGCGTTGCTCGCACAAGATGATTATGATGATGCATTGGATGGATTCGGGAATAAGAGATTTGATCTATGGACCGATGATGAGAAGAGAAAGGATCGGAAGGCTTTGTCGCAAATTCAGCTCCATCTACACAATAATATTTTACAAGAAGTTTTGAATGAGAAGACAGCTGCTTCTCTTTGGCTGAAACTGGAGTCAATTTGCATGACCAAGGATCTCACAAGTAAGATGCATCTCAAACAAAAGCTGTTTCTGCACAAATTGCAAGAGGGAGGTAATTTGCTTGACCATATTTCTGATTTTAAAGAGATTGTTTCTGACTTGACTGCAATGGAAGTCAAATATGATGATGAAGATTTGGGTTTAATCCTATTATGTTCTTTGCCCAGTTCTTACTCAAATTTCAGAGATACCATATTATATAGTCATGATACTCTCACTCTAAATGACGTTTATGAAGCCTTGCACGCCAAGGAGAAAATGAAACAACTGGTGTCTTCAACTGGATCAAGCTCTCAAGCCGAAAGCTTGTCCGTTCGTGGCAGGACAAAGGAGAAAAATTCAAATAATGGATCTCGAGGCAAAAGTTCCAATGCCTATAAAGGTAGATCTAAATCTAGAGGCACATACAAACCAAAAGATAACAAAGAAGATGAAGTTAATGCCAATTGTGCTCGTAATGATAGTTCTGACAATGAGATGCTTGTTCTTACCGTGTTTGCTGGATGTGCTGAGATTAAAGATGAATGGATACTTGACACTGCTTGCACTTTCCATATGTGTCCTATTAAAGATTGGTTTACAACCTTAGAACCCATAAAAGATGCTGGCTCAGTTTTGATGGGTGATGATTCGGCATGTAAAGTAGCAGGAATTGGTTCTATTCAGATCAAGATGTTTGATGGCGCAATCAGAACTTTAACAGATGTTCGGTTCATTCCCAACATGAAGAGAAATCTGATTTCTTTAAGTGCTCTTGATGACAAAGGGTACAAATATTCAGGTGGAGGTGGTGTCTTGAAAGTCACAAATGGTTCTCTTATTGTAATGAAGGGAAATCTTAGGCAAACAAATGGCCTTTATTATCTTCAAGGCACTACTGTTTCAGGTAATGCTTCCCCTGTTATCTCAAATAATATTTCTGATTGTGATACTGCTAATATTTGGCATATGCGTCTTGGACATATGAGTGAATTAGGTCTGTCGGAGTTGAACAAGAGAGGACTTCTTGATGGGTACAATGCAGGCAAGCTGAAGTTCTGTGAGCATTGCATTTTTGGCAAGCATAAGAGAGTGAAGTTCAACACTGCAGTTCATACAACAGAAGGCATTCTAGATTATGTGCATTCAGACTTATGGGGACCGTCTAGGAAAGCATCCATGGGCGGTGCTTGTTACATGATGACAATTATTGATGATTATTCCAGAAGAGTTTGGCCTTATTTTTTGAAACATAAATCTGAAGCTTTTTCAGCTTTCAAATAGTGGAAGACTATGGTTGAGAGACAAACTGAAAGGAAGGTAAAGAAGCTTCGGACTGATAATGGGATGGAGTTTTGTTCAGATGAATTTAATTCATTTTGCAAGGCTGAAGGCATTGTTAGGCACTACACCATACCTCACACTCCTCAGCAAAACGTGGTTGCCGAGCGTATGAACAGGACTATCATTTCTAAGGCTCGCTGCATGTTGTCAAACGCAGGTTTGGATAGACGTTTTTGGGCTGAAGCTGCTTCCACAGCCTGTTATCTCATCAACCGCTCTCCCTCTGTTGCTATTGGTTAGAAAACTCCGATTGAGGTATGGTCTGGTTCTCCAGCAAATTATTCTGAATTGAAAGTTTTTGGATGTATTGCTTATGCTCATATTGACAATGGAAAGTTAGAGCCAAGAGCTGTTAAGTGCATTTTTCTTGGTTATAAGTCTGGTGTTAAAGGCTATAAATTATGGAATCCTGAAACAAGTAAGGTTGTAATTAGCAGAAATGTTGTGTTTAATGAATCTACTATGTTACATGATATTCCATCTACTAATGATCTTGTTGAGAGTAAGCAGAAATCAAATGTCCAGGTGGAGCATATTATTGATACAGATGCTACATCAAACGCAGAAATTGAGGGACAAGATGAAGCACCC
This sequence comes from Allium sativum, assembly GCA_030737875.1. Classification (NCBI taxonomy): domain Eukaryota; kingdom Viridiplantae; phylum Streptophyta; class Magnoliopsida; order Asparagales; family Amaryllidaceae; genus Allium; species Allium sativum. Next base: position 637,102,930 of record CM060919.1, read on the forward strand.
ATTGTTGAGGATCCTCCAGCAGTTATGCAACCACCGCAACAATCTATTGCAACAAACAGAACTAGAAGGAATCCAAAACCAGTAAGAAGGTTTATTGAGGAAGCAAATGTTGTTGCTTCTGCGTGCGCTGTAGCAGAAGAAATAGAAGGTATTGCCGAGCCTTCTTCATATTATGAGGCTGTTATCTCTAGTGATTCTGATAAGTGGATGGCTGCTATGCATGATGAGATGAAGTCACTTGAAGGAAATGACACTTGGGACTTAATCAAATTGCCTAAAGAGAAGAAACCTATTCATTGCAAATGGGTTTTCAAGAGAAAAGAAGGTGTTTCTCCAAACGATAAGACAAGGTACAAAGCAAGATTAGTTGCAAAAGGTTACAGTCAGATTCCAGGTGTTGACTATAATGAAGTTTTTTCCCCTGTTGTGAAACATAGCTCAATTCGCATGTTACTCAGTATTGTTGCTATGCATGATTATGAGCTTCAACAGTTAGATGTAAAAACTGCATTTTTACATGGAGAATTAGAAGAGGATATTTATATGCATCAACCTGAGGGTTTTATCATCCCTGGAAAAGAAAATCTTGTCTGTAAATTAAAGAAATCTCTTTATGGATTGAAACAGTCACCTAGGCAGTGGTATAAAAGATTTGACACTTTTATGCTATCTCAAGGTTTTAAAAGGTCCAATTATGATAGTTGTGTCTATTTGAAAATTACTACTCATTCAGCCATTTATTTGTTACTTTATGTTGATGATATGTTGATTGCTTCAAAAGACAAGGTGGAAATTGAAAATTTGAAAAGGCAGTTAAGTAGAGAGTTTGAAATGAAAGATTTGGGAGATGCTAAGAAGATTCTTGGCATGGAGATATCAAGAGATAGAACTTCTGGAAAATTATACCTAAGTCAGAGTGGGTATGTTAGAAAAGTGCTTCGCCGTTTTAATATGCTTGATGTCAAACCTGTAAGTACTCCTCTTGCTGCACATTTTAAATTGTCATCAGCCATGTGTCCACAATCAAATGAAGATATTGAGTACATGTCTAGAGTTCCCTATTCTAGTGCAGTTGGTTCACTTATGTATGCCATGGTTTGTTCGCGTCCTGATTTATCACATGCTTTAAGTGTTGTCAGTAGATTCATGGCCAATCCTGGAAGAGAGCATTGGAAAGCAGTTCAATGGATTTTTAGATATCTTCATGGCACTGCAAATGCTTGTTTGCAGTTTGGTAAATCTAAAGAAGAACTTGTTGGTTATGTGGATTCTGATTTTGCAGGTGATTTGGATGAAAGGAGATCATTAACAGGTTATGTTTTCACCAATGGTGGTTGTGCTGTAAGTTGGAAAGCAACCTTGCAAACTACAGTAGCATTATCAACTACTGAGGCCGAGTATATGGCTATTTCTGAAGCATGTAAAGAAGCTATTTGGCTTAGAGGTTTATATTTTGAGTTTTGTGGAGATACATCTTGCATTACTATATTTTCTGATAGTCAGAGTGCTATATGCCTTACAAAGGATCAAATGTTCCATGAGAGAACTAAACATATAGATGTGAGGTATCACTACATTCGAGATGTTATTGCTAAAGGTGGTGTTAAAATTTGCAAGATAAGTACTCATGACAATCCCGCTGACATGATGACAAAGCCAGTTCCAATTACTAAGTTTGAGCTTTGCTCAAGCTTGGTTGGTGTTACAGTATAGTCTTTAGGGACTATTGGAGCAAGGCAGATATTTACTTGTTGAAGGAGTTCGTTTTTTACTTCAAGATGAGAATTCGTCTCAAGGTGGAGATTGTTAATTTGTGATCCGAAATTCTCATTAGGTTTGGTTCAGCTGATGTGTCATCTAAAGGATATTATTTAGTTCCTTAATTTACTCTCTTGATTGAGGATTGGTCCAGCTGATGTGTCACCTAAAGAATATTATTTAGTTCCTTAATTTACTCCCTTGATTGAGGTATTTTCAGCAACCTCATTTAAAGGATAAAGAAGATTCTCTCTTGATTGAGACATTTATAGCAACCTCATCAAAAGGATAAAGGAGATTTTAATTTACTCTCTTGATTGAGATAAATGCAGCAACCTCATTGAAGGATAAAGAATATTCTTATTTTTATTCTTTCTCTCCTTATCTGAATGCATGAAAGTAGAATATAAATTTACCGCTATGGTTGATATGTTGAAAAAAGGCTTGTAACAACTCCATCAATTAAATCAATAAAGTTTGCCTTTCTCCCGTGGTTTTTTCCCGCAGAGGGTTTTTCCACGTTAAATCTTGTGTGTGATTTTATTCTTTACTTGCTTCTTTGATCATTTATTTATTCACAGAACATATAAGGATTTTTCATGCACATCCATGGTGGCAAATTATAAGGCGTCAAAATAACCGACCAAGAAGAATATTGTTTACCAAATTGGTCAAATGGCGCAAATCCATCCGTGCACATGCCTAATCTAACATTACGTGCCTCTTTCGCAAAGTCAGGATATGTTCTATTAAAATGCTTCCATGCTTCTCCGTCTGAAGGATGACACAACAATCCATCACTATAATTCCTAGTAGCATGCCATCTCATGTGCGATGCAGTTGCCATAGACGCATACATCCTTTGTAACCTAGGAATAAGCGACATGTAGTGCAACCTTGAGTATGGGACGTCTTTTGTTTTATTTTTCTTTGCTTTGTATCTTTCAGCGGAACAATATTTGCAAGTTCTAAGCTCATTGTCATCTTTCCAGAACAACATACAACCATTTCGACATGCATCTATTTTTTGATATGGCAAACCAAATGCAGTCACCAACTTCTTCATCTTGTAAAAACTATCACCCAAGACATTATCAGGAGGCAACATTTCCTTACTGATTTTAAGATACTCATCAAATTCGTTTTTGGAACTATTATATTTTGCTTTGATTGCAATATATCTAGCAATTGCAGATAACTCTGTATGGGTTTCACAACCATCCCATAAAGGTCGCTTCGCAGCATGTAACAAATCAAAAAATTTCTTCGCCTCTGCATTAGGGGGTTCCTCCACATTTGAATCTCTCTCAGACACGTTGTGAAGCAGTGAACCTCCAGCATCATAAACCATGGCTTCCATTCTATTCTCTTAGAAATAATTATCATCATTATCCCAATTACTATTTCCATCGTCGTTATTGTTGGTAGCACCTCTGACTTCTCCATGAAATCTCCATAACTCATAACCAAGCACAAATCCATATTTGCACAAATGGAATTTAATGGTATCACCATTTCTAAGAGCTTCATTTTTACATTTTTGACAAGGACATCGAATTTCTTGATTTCCAAACTCTCTAGATGCGAAATCAACAAATACATTTATACCATTGAAAAAATCCTCCAACATTACACCGCGTCCATCTTTCCGCTTATACATCCAAGTACAATCCCTCATATAATCCATTTCAACTTTTAATACTGCACTAATGTATAAATTTCAAAACTACATGTGATCTTTACAAGAAAAAATAATAATTCATGTGGTCAATACATAATAGGAAAAAACATAAGCACGGATGCAAGGCATTAGTGATCAATACATAATAGGAAAAAAAATAAGCATGGAAAATACATAATAGGAAAAAAACTACATAATGCATGTGATCAATACATAATAGGAAAAAAAAATAATAGTTAGGTTATACCTATATGGTGTTTTAACTGTGTGTCTTATATGAAGTATATCAGTAGATGCTGTTTATAAAAGACACGACGGATGCAAGGCATTCTGGTCCAAACATAGGTATATGAAGGATGCAAGACATGAAGTATATCAGTAAATACCGTGTGAACCCTTCATTCCCAATACTGTTTATAAAAGACATGAAGCATCAAACCAATCTATTCTTAACATTACAAGCAGAGGCAGTAATTGAACTGGGAAGTTACTGTTTATAAATGACATGAAGGATACCTAGAACCCTAGATTCAGACCTACAACATGACAAAATCGTTAGACCTAAAACCCTGATTTAAACCTAAAACATTACAAGCAGGGGCAGTAATTGAACTGGGCAGTAAAATCATTAGATCTACAACATGATAAAACCCTGATTTAGACCTAAAACCCTAGAATTAACAAAATCCACGAAAATAATTAAACTCGGAAAAACTTCACTACCTGCAGAGCGGCGGCACGACGAAGAGGATGGCGCGACAAAGAGGGCGGCGCGACGAAGAAGGCGGCGCGATGAAAGCTGAAGAGCGATGAAAAGATAAGCTGAAGAGCGACGAAAAGGCGTAAGGAAATGAAAAAAAATGTTTAGTTCTAAGTTCGAAGAGGTGGATAATAGACCTGTTGCGGATGGTATTAACGTTAACTAATGTGCGGATGGTATTAACGTTAACTGATGTTATATTTTAATCATATTATACATATTATTAATGTTATATTTTGCCCATAACTTAACGTTAACGTATTATTAATGTTATATTTTGCCCATAACTTATGCTCAGCTGTAATTAATCACTAACTAAATATTATTTATTATAGATTATAATTATTAATTGTAGATATTAATTTATAATAACTATTATATACTTATATGACCAAGTAAAGAATTATCTTATATGACCAATTAAAGAATTATCTTATATGACCAATTAAAGAATTCTGAAAATTCATTTAAAAAAAACAAATATATACATATATATGTTTATATATAATGTATGTATATATATATTATGTATGTGTGTATATATATACATACATTATATATATAACTTTAAATTGTATAAACTGAGGATGTGTTGTCTCATATTATATTAGAGATAATTGCAATACTTATTGAATTTAGGAAACATGTATACTGAAATCACATTATACACCAGTATAAAAGAACATGATAATATATATGTATATATAATCTTACAGTTTAAATTCTGATCTTTATAAACTAAAAATGTGTTGTCTCACAATATATAAGTGCACTACTTAAATCTTGTGCTCAGCTGTAATTAATCACTAATTAAATATTTATTATTAATTATAGATTATAATTACTAATAGTAGATATTAATTTATAATAACTATTATATACTTATATGACCTGGTAAAGAATTATCTTATATGACCAAGTAAAAAATTCTGAAAATTCATAATAAAAAAACACGCACATATATACATCTATATGTGTGTGTGTATATATATATATATTATGTATGTGTATATATATACATACATTATATATATAACTTTGAATTGTATAAACTAAGGATGTGTTGTCTCATATTATATTAGAGATAATTGCAATAGTACTTTTTGAATTTAGTAAACATGTATACTGAAATCACATTATACACCATTATAAAAAAAACATGATATTATATATGTATATATAATCTTACAGTTTAAATTCTGATCTTTATAAACTGAAAATGTGTTGTCTCACAATATATTAGAGATAAGTGCACTACTTAAATCTTATGCTCAGCTGTAAATCACTAATTAAATATTTATTATTAATATACATTAAAATAATAACTTGTGTGGTAGTGTTTGAATTTTTTTATTTTCGAAAATCTTTAATATTTATTTAGCTTCTTATTTTTAAACTTTGACCATTTTGTATTTCTTATTACTAATTATTTATCAAATAATACGTACCAACCAATTTCTTAAAAGCAAATATGTATTAATAATTTCTTGATATTAATTTAATTAATCGTATTAAAGACTACTAAATAATCATTGATTATCAAAACAAATTTAATAAACATCGAACAACAATGTATTTTATTAATTACTATTACCTCTTATTTATATTATATAGTAATTAATAATTAATCAGCATTAATTTTCAAAAAAAAAAATTTAATCAGCATCAACTATTGAATTTTATTTACTTCTAATAGTTATTATTTATTACGAATTACTAATGTATTATTAACATTAGTCATTTAAAATTTAAATTTACTAATTAATTACTAAGTAATACCACAAATTTAAAACATATAATAAATAAAAAATATAAAAGTTTGTTTCAAATTTCTTGGAAAACTGCAGAAAAATAGCTTCAAAATCATGTCGACGGTAATCCGACTCTATTAGCAGTGGAATTTAACGTCAAATATTATATGACGGTAAAGAGCTGCAATTTCCATTGATTTAGCGACAGAATTAGTATTCGACGGTAATAATTTATAATAAGATGACATATAAAATCCAAAATATTCTCTCTTGCAAAGCACAAGGAAATCCGCCGCTAATTAGCGACGAAATTTTCTGCTGCTAAAAATCTGTCGCTAATCTCGATTTTTCTTGTAGTGGAACAACCCTCTCCTTCGACAGAAACGCAGCAACCCTTGGTCCCTAGCCCTTTACTTCGACAGCAGGTATGTGTTTCAATTGAATTGTGGCTTGGATGCCTGGTAGTAGGGAACAAGTTGAAATCTTTGTGTGTTAGCTAATTGCTACTTTGTTTAGTGTGTTAGCTGTTTCAATTGAATTGGTATGTATGTGTGTTAGCTGATTACTACTTTGTGTAAGGGACGGATCTGTGGTTATACCCTGGAATCAGAGAAATCAATTTCGAATCATGTTTTATGATAATGTAAAATACATCTGAATTGCTATTGGAAACATGTATGGTATAATTTTAGATTGCGGTATATCCATGAAACAAAGAAATAACAATGAGTTAGTCATAAGGATGGAGTAACCTTTACTAATGTTAAGATGTTTAATGTCAATAGTCCATAACCTGATTCTATTTGCAATAGATATTTAACTGTTTGTTGTCCATTTCTTAAACTAAATGACAAGCCAAGAATATAATCGTAGAACTATAGCTTTGATGTCAAAAATGACAAACAAACATAATATATTACCTGATGCGGCGGAAACTGAGAAAATGGATAATTATAGTTCAATATTTAACTATGATTTCATCGTCATTTGACTGTTTGTTTGCCTTATGCTTGAAATTTAAATTGGGTTGTCTTATAACAAGTTTACTCTGTTTTGAGAGATAACAAGTTTACTCTGTTTTGAGAGATAACAAATTTATTGAAAATATATTAATAGGTTTGCTGAAAATTTTGGTAGATGGATTATTACTCGACTTTATGATTAATATTTTAATGGGCGATCCACCAGGTGGATGCATTTTAGCTCACACGTAGGGTCAGGTATCCATGCTTATTAGCTTCATCCAAATGACGGATGCTGCTGCACTTAATCTTAATAAAAAACTACTTTCACTAGCAACTTTCTCCTACTATGTAGCAGACTGTATTGTAAGTTAACTTTCAATACACAGTCTGCTTCAAAGAAATTGGAAGTTGCAAGTGAAAGCAGCTTTTTCCAAAGGTTAAGTGAAGCGGCATTCAACATTTGAATGAAGCTGATTAGCATGGATTACTGACCCTGCGCGTGAGCTAAAATGCAGCCACCTGGTGGATCGCCCAGTAAATTCTTAATCAGAAAGTCGAGTATGTGTGTCATCCGACGATGATGATTCGATATCTTTAGATGTTGGAGCAAGTATATATTATTTTACACTTATCTCTACGTAGTATCTTACATAAGAATTGAATGGACATGTACTTGTGTACACATCTTGAATATTCTTTTGGTTTATTTGTTCCTTTTTGTGTGTATAGAAGGATGTTCCGTATGCTAAGGTACGAACTGCCAGTGTTACAGATGGACTACACTTCAGGTGATTCTTCTTTTGGGTTTGCATTTTTAATGACTATCAAATTTTCACTCCTATGTGTGGTTAATTTCATTTAAATGTCTATGGTCATTGCAAAACCAGTTTACAATGTGTATTCATTCATTTTTGAGATATATATTGATCGACTACACAAACACATGGACGACGTTCGACTATCGCGACTAGTCATCGACTAGTCGCGACTAGTCATCGACTAGTCTACTAATCGAGATCAAACCATTGACATGAAGTCTCGACTTGCTTTTTGTATGAATTTAAGCCGCATGGGTAAAAATTAGTCGACTAATCAACTATCGATTCGACTAGGTTGTTATTGGTTCCCAGTGAAGTATTTGTACACAACACTGATCGACTACCGTTAAATTACACAAACACACTGATAGACATGATATGCCCTTCACTGTATTAACATTCAATGGCGCATTATGAACATACTCTGAATACAGATCTTGTAAAGAAGAGGCATTATATTTCATATTTTGGACTAATTCTACAACAGGACATATCTTTGAAAAACAAAACTCAATTAGTTTCATTTTATATCTGTATTAACATACACTTATCTCTGTATTCATGTTTGCATCTCAGTCACATTGAGTTACAATGTTGATCTACTGTCCAGTAAAGTATTTGTAATTTGTTTCTTGTATTTTATAGGCAGTCCTGTTGGAGGTTATGGTGCTTTTCTGCTGTTGGAACTCAGGCTGCAGGCTATATATCATGATTCAGTTTTCCTGCTAAATGAAATTTGAACTCTAAGCTGGCTATCGCGCTCAGTCTTCCCGGCTTCGACTAGAGTTTTATCAGGCTGATATGTTTTTACCTTTATTTTTAAATTGTGCAGTTCCTGTGTATAATTTGTGGTGTGTATGCTATGTATTTTGAAAGATATGTACTACAGTTTCCGTTTTTATATATATACATATATATGATACATATATATACATGTATGTATATATATAAGTGTGTACACACACAAATAATTAGACATGGTCAAAGACAGTGTCTGATTAGACATTAGATACAACTAAGAGCTATATGTTATTAGTAGTGAGATACGATTTGTAGCCATATCTAATAATTTAACACGCCACTTTTTAATACGGCTTTTTACCGTGCCTAACTGCTTTAGATACGGCTAAAAACACAGCCTAATTAGCATATATGGTGTAGTGGAAGTAGTATTTTCTTTGGAATGCAGGAGTATATGGAAGATTAGTTGATGACGTGAATTACTGGAATTACAATAGATAGATATATAATAGATAGATTCAGAGAGTATAGAATATAGAGGTTGTTGAGTAAGTCAGATTAGTTGTTATTCTCTTGAATCTTGATGTTTTATATAGTGGAGAGGAGTTGTATTTGATTGGTGGTGACCGTTGATCATCCAAAGGTATTCTTGTGTAACAACACAAATTCCGACAGCCCAGTTTTTCTTCAAAAATTCCAACTTGTCGAAACTCGAATTGGCTTGTCTAGTATCCTGTAGAAAAGATAGAGATATAAAATATATCAAAGCTCAGAAAACATCTCACAGCAGAATGGAATAAAATATAATATAATCAAATACAGCCTTACCACGGTGATAACACTGCCTAACCAGTATCCAAAGTTATCATATCTCTGCCAAAAGCCTAACCTACAGGTATGTTACAAGGAGGGGGTTAGAACACAAGTTCAGGTGACTGGACTAAATTACACAATTGGAAATAACTCTACATATACCATTCAGTTATGTTACTTATATATTAGATGTTTTGGGTTAATAGCACTCAAGGCTTTACATACGTCGTACCCATCTAACTCCCAGTAGATTAACCTAATATAGTATATGTAGCTACCCCTAATATCAAGGTACTTCCCATGGTACCCTCTCCACCATCATGCCACAGAAGCGTCTGCAACTCTCATCCTACGCCGGAGCGACGTACGGATCTCCATAAAACTACGTCACGTAAACAACTCTTATCCTACGCCAGAGCGACGTATGGATCTCTATAAAACTACGCCATATTCCGCACAGAACTACCATCACTATGCTACGCAAGCGTACGGATGACCATATCCAAACTTCTCGACCAATCTCGGTCTTAACACGAAGTAATGTCCTCGCGTCTACGATACACCACCCAGTGCGGCATGCATGATCCTCACATGTACATACCGTCTATTGTACCCCGAGTTCCGTAATAAGGTTGCATCTGAATGCACGGAACTCAGTCGGGAGCTTTTCCATATCTGTATAGGTTTGCTAAAGATGCCTAAAGCACACAAATCTAAATTGTGGTCTGCATTTCTATGGTGGTTATGGTCCCACCACTACCCTTCCCGCAACTAGTGAAATACTACATGAAGAGCTAAGTGACGTGCCCCTAGCAAATAATCTACATCCAAATTGGCGTGTCCCGCAACCAAAGTCTTGGTAGTGAAAGATCGATGGTCTGTAGGTTTAACTCTAGCCTTTCCGCGTCACACTGAATGCCGATGACAGGAACCCAATAGTTACTATCCTTTATTTGTGTGACGATCGCCCACAACCCCTGCACTAAACAAGAGGAATAATGCGCTAAAAAGTGTGCTAGGTAGCTATGGACGATCATCATTGGTAAACAACAACATTGGAACCTGTCGTAACTCACAGCACAAGGATAAAATATAATAGAACATATACAACAAGTATTAATAGTGAAGCAGAAAACACCAAACTTCCATAACAACTAGAAAGTAATATCCATACACGTGAATAGCAACAGTAGTGTTTATACAGCTTTGCCTCACTACAGCACTTGGAGAAGAATAACAAACAACGGAAATCCAAATACTATATAGTAGGTAAGATAATACGCTAGCCTCCTGCTCGCCTTCGAACTGCAACATCATCCTCACTAAGTTATCACCTGCCACCTAGTCTGCCCATCCAACAATCAGATGAATATCCCAAGGTAATAAGAGGGAAACATAAAACCTTGAGTCAGACAACGGTCTTAGTGAGCGATAAAACAGCTAACTAACATCATGAATAAAGTATATGAGAATGGATATGTAAACATATTAATTTGCCCACAACACCAGAGAAGAACCCAAACCCGCCTTTTCAACATCCGACAGTGATAGCCTTTACAGTCCATTCAACCAAAAGAACAACTCATCCATGGCATCAAGACAACCATTCATTCCATAACAATCACACAACTAGTTATATCTCACGTAAACCATCCTAATCGAACTCAGCATCCCTCAATCACAAGCCCCTGGGGCCTAAACTAATATCTGATAAGCACTCAAGAAACAACTCCTTCAATGTTGGACAATCTACGTGATACGGTACAAACAGAATAACCAATCATCCACGATAGACTCTAACTATCACCGCCAATCCTATTTCGAAACTATCATTAATCATATGACGGTCAACCTTCACATATGTCAAGGGCTAATGGTAGCCCCAGTTCTAGCATAAACTCCATATGCCTTTCAACGATATGTATATGTGTCCAACCTTGAAAACTAAGCCTTTCAATGATACCCTGGGTACTCGAACAACAACCTTTCAGTCTTTTAGGTGTCCCTATTGTACCCCTTCTTTGGGCCTGCTAGGACTTACGACAACGATAACTCCTCGGCCATCGCATCTTCAGTCATCCAACCTTGACGACTTTTCATAACTCAAGCAACCATTGTCCACCAACTCACAACCTTTGAGTTGTCATCTCATTTATTGTGCCATACTGCGTTGCGGCACGGGTTCGTGGGCATCTCCCCCGAATTTTTTTTCCAGGCCCTTTTGTTCAATTCTAGGTCATACCCAATTTTTTTCCCTAGAAACAACCCTATGTCTTCTCGACCGGTCATAAGTGACCGACCCAAACCCAACATAACTCCCGTGCCAAACATGACATGACTCTTCATACCAACCATAACATGACTCTCCAAGCGGTACACGACATGACTCTCCAAGCTATTCACGACATGACTCTCCAAGTCGTTACCTCAACCATGCCATTTTCCACCATGTCGGTCTGCACCCATGTCATACCACCATGTCGGTCTCTACCCATGTCGCACCACCATATCGGTCTCCCTCCATGTTGCACCACCATGTCGGTCTCCCTCCATGTTGCACCACCATGTCGGTCTCCCTCCATGTTGCACCACAATGTCGGTCTCGGCATGACTCACCATGTCGTTCGTGACATGACTCACCATACCAGATCCGACATGACTCCCTGCGCATTGACTTCCTGTGCCCTGGAAAGGAAGAAACGACTTATCTCATGGAAAATGGCATGCCTCCAGATCTTACCAAAATAGCTCCAAATTTGACCAAATCTTCGACAAACGACAACAACAATGAAATCTACTCATCCCAAGCATCCCAAATCAATCATAAACACTTCAACAAATCATCAAAAACATCAAAATAACCATCATCATCATTAAATCATAGGAAATGTTCTAAATCATGATAATTCGACAATTAAACCAAAAATGATGGATCTAACTTGCATAAACATATGAAATGACATAGAAATTATCAGTTTAAAGTTGCTAGGTTAGATCCTATGGTGATTCACAAGAAAATACACTTACCATGATGTATATCTAAGGAAAACGATTTGAAATGATGAAATTAGGATCATAGAACTCATATACTTGATTGAATCCGCGTGAGAGATGCATATCACTCACCAAGTCTTCAAAACAACACAAAAACACTTGGATCTAAATCCGGAAAACAAAGAATTAGCTTCAAACTCTTCAATTTGATGAAATCTCTCTTCGGTTAATGTAGATCTAGCTTTAAACGATGTAGATTTTCAATCTTCACATGTAGATTTAGAATTTTAATGGTGAAAGGGATATTTGATTGAGCAAGGAGGATCACGAGCTCAACCAAATGAGGGAATGAAGAGAGTAAACTCTTCTCCATACCCCTAACCCCTATTTATAGCCTCCCACTAGCCCACTAATGGGCCTCCCCAAATCATCCTATTATGGCTTACCAAACCTGAACAACCAACTGCTAAAACTTAAAACAACGATTCCTCCCAAACTGCTGAGCCAAATCTTTGATGTTACCACTCTATGTAATAGGAAACACCATTTCCTTTCCAATGGCACAGGTTTCAACACCTAATTCAATCTGAATCAAAAGTTATGCCCTGTACAAGACTTACAGAGGAAAAATGGTCACAAACAAAATTGGTAAAAATTATGGGCATGTCTCACATCTCCATAAACAACATATTAAAATATGAGAATGATCCAACCCTCAGGGAATAAAATACAAATATATTTATTATCCTCCGATACGTAAAATGCGAGCTGTTACAATTTGGTCCTTACCAGCCTCTCTGTAGGAAAATCGTCGAATCATCCCAATGTCATACCGCTACAACCTTCTGACTGCAAAACTACTATTGCAGTCAATATACTCACTAGGTGGTAACACACAGATCCAACCTCTGCGAGTACATCCTGAGCATGCACCGTAACAGAGGACCGCCAAGGAGTACCACGTCCCTCGTAAGTCGCGTGCTTCCTTCCGATCCTGCAGAGCCAGGAAGCAGAATATTGGAAGAGTAATCATATGGACATGCTCCTCTCGAGCCTCTAGACACCACAATGATCTACCCCGTTGGGTTCTCCACCTTCAGACGTGCGGGTTGGTCCAAGCGCATCACGTTAACGTGTTTATTTGACCTTATGTCTAAATATTTAATTACGCGCTTACTCTACCTCATCCAGTTTCCAGTTAACTTGGTTATTTCCAGTCATATTAACTTCTTATCCAAGTTACCAAGTTCTCTCCAAGCCCCTTATATCCCTAAGGAATGGACCCGTCTCGCTTATTAATTTCAGTTATATAACTTAACCCATTTAAGTTCATTAATGATCCCCCAACATGTTATTCTCTAGATTGTAATTCATGGTCTATAATCTACAATCTTCTTACATTATTGTCCTGTCATTCATTGTCCAAATTTAGGTTAAAATAACATGTTCTACTAAATGTGTCATTAAGTAAATCTTATCACAATCGGCAAGTTTCCTTTTAACATATTACTTAATTTATAATTAAGTATAACTTAATTCATTCCACAAGTCTTCTTACTTCATTTAGTCTTATGCTGCCTTAGCGAGCTTCCGCTTATTATTAATTTATTTTATTAAACTTCATAATTCTCTTTCAAAGATGTTCTTTATATACCAAAACTCAAGTCTTCTTACTGTTTTCGTAATATGCCCCATTTTATACCAAAACTCAATATGTAATTTTCAAATATGTTCTTTATATTATTTTTTTCAAACATCAGAAATACCTCTTTTCTTTCAAAGATTGTTTCTACACATTTTAGCTAGTGCATATCTTAAAACTGTAAACTTTTAAGATCAAAACTTGAAAGCACCATAAACTACCACTCAAAAACATTTAATAATTCAATTTCTTAAAAGTTAATAATAAGGTTAGACTCAAAGTGGGTTTCCAACTTACCTAGACTCTCCTAGATATGCCCATAAAGCCAATCCTGTCAAATATATATATATATATATATATGTATGTATATATATATATATATTTCCAATCCATTTTCCTCTTTTACTCTTATCCAATTTATAAGGCTCTACTGCTAAACTCACTAATCTGAAATACTAACATTTTAGATACTAACATACGGGATACATATTTCTCCAATACAAAGCATATTGTACACTTTTCATCCAAACCACCTAAGGGTCTCAAATTCCCATAATCATTCTTCTAGTGTACAAAACAGATATCCCAACTTTTTCCATATTCTGCTTTACCTATTTAGTGGGTTCCTCAATGGATCTAAGTGTGTATATATATAATATATTTATATTTTAAAAATAAAAATACGTTCACTCACTATTTATATGGAATCCTGAACCTAAGCCCTGATACCAGATGTAACAACCCAAATTCCGACAGATCGATTTTTTTTTCAAAAATTACAATTCGTCAAACTCCGAATTGGCTTGTCTGGTATCCTATAGGAAAGACATAGATATAAAATATATTAGAGCTCTTCAAACATCTCAGAGCGAAATGGAATAAAATATAATATAATCAAATATAGCCTTACCAAGGTAATAATACTGCCTAACTAGTATCAAAAGCTATCATATCACTTCCAAAAGCCTAACTTGCGGGTATGTTATTGGGAGGGGGTCAGAACACAAGTTCTGGTGACTGGACTAAATTACACAATATGAAATAACCATACATATACCGTTTAGTTATGTTACTTATTTATTAGGTGTTTTGGATTAATAGCACTTAAGGCTTTACACACGTCGTACCCATCTACACCCCAGTGGATTAACCTAATATAGTATATGTAGCTACCCCCAATATAAAGGTACTTCCCATGGTACCCTCCTCGCACGGTCGCCACCGTCATGCTACGGAAGCGTTTACAACTCTCATCCTATGCTGAAGCGACATACGGGTCTCCATAAACCTACGCCACGTAAACAACTCTTATCCTATGCCAGAGCGACGTAAGGATCTCCATAAAACTACGCCATGTTCCGCAAAAAACTACCATTGCTATGATACGCAAGCTTACGGACCACCATATCCGAACTTCTTGGCCAATCTCGGTCTTAACACGGAGCAATGCCCTAGCATCTATGATACACCACCCAGTGCGGCATGCATGTATCCTCACACATACATAATGTCTACTATACCCCGAGTTCCGTAATAGGATTGCATAAGAATGCATGGAACTTGGTAGGGAGCTTTTCTGTATCTGTATAGGTGTGCTAAGGAGGCCTAAAGTACACATATCTAAACTATAGTATGCATTTCTATGGTGGCTATGGTCCCATATGACCCCTCCCTCAACTAGTGAAAGACTACATAAAGAGCTAAGTGGCGTGCCACTATCAAACAATTTACATTCAGATTGGCTTGTCCCGCAACCGAAGTCTCGAACGTGAAAGATCGATGGTCTGTAGGTTTAGCTCTAGTCTTTCTGCATCACACTGACTGCCGATGACAGGTGCCCGACGATTACTATCCTTTATTTGGTCCTGACCAGCCTCTCTATAGGTAAATCATCGAATCGCCCCAATGTCATACCGCCACTGCCTCTGACGTCCAAACTACTGTTGTAGTCAAGGTATACTCACTGGGTGCTAACACGCAAACTCAACCTATGAGAGTACATCCTAAGCTTGCACCGCAACAGAGGACCACCACGGGGTACCCTATCACGTCCCTCGAAGCTGCGTGCTTCCTTCTAGTCCCGCAGAGCCAATAAGCAGAATATCAGCAGAGTAATCAGATGGATGTGCTTCTCTCATGCCTCCAAACACCACGATGATCCACCCCGTTGGATTCTCCATCTTTAGACATGCGGACTGGTCCTAGCGCATCACGTTAATGTGTTTATTAGACCCTATGTCTGAACATTTAATTACGCCTTACTCTACCGCATCCGATTTCCAGTTAACTTGGTTATTTCCAATCATATTAACTTCTTATTCAAGTTACCAAGTTCTCTCCGAGCCCCTTATATCTCTATGGAATGAACCCCTCTCGCTTATTATTTCAGTTATATAACTTAACACATTTAAGTTCATTAATAAGCCCCTAACATGTTATTCTCTAGATTGTAATTCAAGGTCTGTAATCTTCTTACATTATTATCCTGTCATTCATTGCCCAAATGTTCTATTTAATGTGTCATTAAGTAAATCTTATCACAATCGGCAAGTTTCCTTTTAACATATTACTTAATTTATAATTAAGTACAACTTACTTCATTCAATAAGTCTTCTTACTTCATTCAGTATTATGCCGCCTTAGTGGGCTTCTGCTTATTATTAATTTATTTTATTGGACTTCATAATTCTCTTTTATAAGTCTACCAATAATAAGCCTACTTTATTCTTTTTCATTAACCATGAGTTGGTTTAATGCAACTCCTTGTTGTTATTAACTTATTTACTTAGTTCTCTTTAACTAAGGTTTATCAATAAGTTTCTTTCCATTTATTATAACCTATGTTATAATTTCCACTTGTCCCTAGGACAAGCCTACCTATTATATTCTATTCTCATTAATATTATCACTTATAATAGGTAATATTCCCCATTCATCACATTTTCCTTGGTTCTTTAACGTTAACCAAACTTCTACCACAAGTTGAATTTAACCTCGTGTCTCAATGCAGTTAAAACTTAATTACTATAAATTTTATACAAACTAGGCTTATTAATCCTTCCTCATTAATCCCGAATTTTAATGTAATTCTATTTTTTTACATGTCATACTTAATATCATATTAATTCCATTCTAACTGATTATCATGTTGCATGTTCTTCCTAACATGTAATTAACCCAACTTTAAAAGAGTTTATCGAATCATGTAATTATTCCAATCTAACTGATTAACATGTAATTATCCCAATTCTTACAATCAAGAGTTCACGTACATAACATGCCGATTCTTACAGTAATCTTTTTGACATGTCCTAAATAGTTTTAATCCACAATTTTCACAAATATCAACTGTTTAGTAGATTAATTATAATGGGGAAAATAAACGAAAAATATATCATTATTTAAAATGGTATAATTTAGATCCACTCAACTAATAGCCTTCCAATCCATGAATCTGATCCAGATTCGTTGTTCTGTGGCATCCCTAACTGAACCTCTATCAAAAATATCCATGGATTCACAAACTTGTTACTAAAGAAGGGGAATAAAGGAAGAAACCTATATATACCAGATTCAAGGAATTTACCTTTCGGTGATCAAAATTTTGAACACCCACATATATATATATATACATATATATATTCCTTTCCTCCAAATCTTGAATTAGAATTTCCTAATACTAATTATTCTATTTTCGGAAGAGATTTGAGGAGGAAGAAGAATGGCAGAGTCTAGGAAACCCCTCAAAAAATATGAGATTTATGCTAGGCGCTGCTAGCCTATTTATAGGTGTTCAAGAAAGTCTTGATCTTAATCGTACATGCAGTGCTGAGTCAGTTATGAATATGGACCAGAAACCAATCCAAAATTGTTGAACGAATTTGCTCAGATCAGGGGTGGGTCGACCTATAGGTCGACCCAGGCACGTCTTGGGTCGACCCACATGGGTCCAAGTGCGCATTTCCTACTGTGTTTGACTTTTTGTTTTAAATGTTTGATTAATATTCCCATTATACCTTCTTTGATTTATTTTATACCTATTATAGATCATTGTTACTTTTGAATTTCAAATTTACACATGCACATTTGAATTTTGTGCGTATATACACACGCGCAACCCTTTTTAATTTTTCAAAATTTAAACGGCGCTTATGCCATCATTAAATTCTTACCTGTTTTCATTGATTGCATGTTTATTCTGAATTTATCTTTCATATGTATATATTTTTGCATACATATACGCATATATTTACCTACACATGTATACATATATTTTTATATTCAAGTTTATGTGTAGTTTTCCTTATATGTGCATTTATACATATTTTGCCTTTAAGAACATGTATTATTTTAGTCGTTTCTCTAAAATAAAAATATGGCGCCAACGAGATTCGAACTTGCACCACTCTCTTAGAAGTCACATCCTCTTACCAACTGGACTATATAGGCTTTTGTTAACAAGAATAAAAACAATGGTGTCCATTATTCTTTTCTTATACCTTCTTTTCATGTTTGTTGTAATATTTCTATGACAGCCCGCCCCGCACCAACCGATATTTACTCCAAAAGTGCGTTGTACACATGTCCAATTAGCACGGGATGGTCGTCAGAAGAAAAGGAAAGAAGACGAAGAATCAATAAAGAACCTGTAATATGTCTCACAGCGCATGGAATAAAATATAGTCATAACATATACTTGACACAAAACAGGTGAGACAGTGCATAAGCTGAAAACAACTATCATAGCAGCGGAAAGATCCAAAATACAGCTTATGATCCAAGGCCAGCATTATTACAACTTTTAAAACTGTCTCAAAAGCTAAACAAGAAAGGTACACTACTAATGCCCAAAGTAGTGACCAGCAACGACACAGGGAGAATATCTATATATATCATACGTGGAAGCCTCCTGCTCGCCTCTGAATCAGCTACTCGTGCATCACCAGCTAACCTGTCTCTAGTCTGCACGTTGAGGAGCGCCCAGAGTAATAAGAAGAGACATAAAACTCTGGGTTAGACAAAAGTCTGGTATGAGCGATAAGCAGCTAAACAGAACAATAATAGGTATACTAAATCATACCTGAACCTGGACCTGCAACAAAAGAGTTAGCACTACATAATGTACAACACTCAAGGGTGCCATAACAAATGGTGTAAGGAATACGGGGGTGGGGGTGTGCATGTCATAATGATGGCAAACAATCAAGCATAGCAACCATCCTCACATCTCTCACTCAGTGCGTAAAGTATGCAATATCCACCACTTCGATCACCCAATACCTTGCTGTGATCACTCTGCCCCATGAATCACAACGGCTTCACTGCACTGATCCATAACCACTAATCCTTCGCTATGTCCACTTTGCCCCATGGAGTCGTACACACCCCACTGCACTGGCTCGTAGCCTTACTAATCCTCTACTATGTCCACTCTGCCCCATGGAGTCACAATGGCTCCACTGCACTGGTTCATTGTCTTACTATGATCACTTTTCCCCTCGAGTCATGGTGACTCTACTGCACTGATACGTAGTCCCGCTACGATCACTTTGCCCCTCGAGTCATGGTGACTCTACTGCACTGATACGTAGCCCATCATTCCTTTTCAGTGGTGAATCGAAGTTACGAACGTCGACAACTCCTTAGCACACGTCACGTGGCAAAGCCCAATCATGAAGTGAACTCATTGGTTCTCAACTGGATCCTGAGCTCTAACTTCCATTTGGACTGCCTTTGCATCTCGGGTTTTTGGTCATCACTGGATCGGTTCGGATCCTCAACTATTCTTCTCTGTCGGTTCGGATCGGTCTCTTCCAAGTGCTCCGGGTCAGATCGTGGCCTCCAAGTCCCTTCATAGTACATCGGTTCGGTTCGGGTTCCTGGTCTCCGATCCGATCCGCTTCCCCTTCCTCTTCCGTTCCGATCCTCTTCTCGTCCTTTCAGTCGATCTGATTCCCCCTTCTTTAGCTCGATCTGATCCTAGTTCAACCATTATGGCCTTCCTTTTTGCCATACTTTCCCTTGTGCCAAGCCTCGGTTCGGTTCGGTGATCCCTTAACCAGTCCACTATCCGGTCCGAGCTCATTCCCCTTATCCGATCCGAAAGCCTGCACCATTTTCCTGCAACTTTTTCAGCGAGTGTTTTACGCCATTCGACGGAGTTTTCGACCATTCTAACTATTCTAATCAATCACAAAGCATACCATACAGTCATAGCAACAAGTAGAAGTGACCTCAAACACCAAAACATAAATATGATAGGTTAAAATGGATCAAACATAGCCAAAACCCCATATTCTCCCTTAAACATGTTCAAGCATAATTAATGATAGGATTAGCAAAACTTAACCAAATTAACCCAAGTTGATATCAGAGGTCTAAAAATCATTTAAGAATTTATAAGTATTTTTCCAGATTTTTATCATGTTTAAATTCGCTAATTAACACTAATTACCCTTAATTAACCATAATTAGTGAGGAACTATGCAAATCACTCACCTTAGCCACAAATAAACCTTAGATCTGAAACAAATCTCTGATATGGCGCGAATACCAATGCTAAACAGCAGCTCTAATCTTGATTTGGTGAAGATCTCCCTTGATTTGATGTTGCTAAGCTTAATCCTTGATTTGAAAGTGATTTGGAGGTGATTTAGAGGTTGGAGGCCATTTTTAGGGTTTCTAAGAGGTAAGTGGAGGCTAGAAAACTGAATTGGAATGAAACCCTAACCCTTTTCAGCCTCCCCATAACCCTAATCCCGAAATGGGTTATGGGCCCATTAACTAATCATCCTATTTAGCCCGGTTAAGCAGCCATATCTCCCAAACGGTAAGTCCGTTTTCCACACGTGACCACTCTACGGAAAGGTAAACCATCATCTGAAGCCAATGGAAGTGGTTTCAGGTCAAAATTCTTTTCCAATAAAAAGTAATGGCCGAAAGAAGATCAACTAGGGGCAAAACGGTCATTTAAAAATCGGCAAAAATCATGAACATGGGAAATGACCCCAATGGTCGTTTCCCAAAGCCACATGACCATACGACCTCATATAGGAAGGAAATAAATATTCTACGATCCTTATGCGTAGAATGCGGGTTGTTACAATTTCATTTAAAGGTATCTTTTTCATCTTAAATTCATTTTCTGCAATCCATATATCTTAATTGATCAGAAAATCGCCACGGACGCAATGATGCTAATTCAATGATCAAATTCTGAAAGTTTTTCTAATTTTATTTTATTATTTAACTAAAAATGCGGGGTGTTACAACTTGATTGATGGTGAAGAGTTGCATTGAAAAAAAGCGGAAGTGTCTTTTGAAAATATTGCAGTGGAAGTTCATTTCTTCTGGCCGAAATCCAGGTCAGACGTTTTGAAACAATTTCAGACATCTGATGCCTACTTCAGATATTTTCCTGAGTTCACCAGCAGAGTCTGAAAATAATTTCAAATTTCTGAAGCTTGCTTTAAATACTTTCCTGAGTATACCATCAGGCGTCTAAAAATAACTTCAGATGTCTAATGCTGCGTATTAACAATTCTTTGTTTATTGTGTGTATTCTTCATTGCTCTAATTAATTTTCTCTTTTTTCTATTTCCTTTGCTTGTTATCAATCATTGCTTTCATGTCTTATCTTTAATCTATTTTGTAGATAGCCTACATAAATACACATGTATATGTATATGTATACATATGTGAGTTACAATGCAACTCTTTTCTTTCTACATAGACGAGGCCATTGCTAATAACCAATACCATCCTCTTTTCGGCTTCAGTCCAATTATAACTACCTCTTGTACGTAGATGACCTGATAGTGTTCGGTAAGTCATCAATCCCAAATGCATCCATTCTTCGGACTGTTTTCCAGAAAATGAGTTACTATGGTGGACTGAATGTTAATGAAAACAAGACTAAATTGTTCTTTAGCTTGTCAAGTCGCTACACTCAAGAGATCAAAGACATTCTATCCTATGATGTAGGCTACCTTCCAATTAAATATCTAGGGGTGCTTCTCTCCTCAAATTATTTGCCCTACTACAATGTGATGCTTTGATTCATAGAGTGCAAAGTAAAATAGAAGCATGGCAGTCAAAACTATTGAGCCAAGCAGGTAGGGCGGAGCTAATTCAAACAGTGATTACCCCCACTATTCTATACTGGCTATTCGTTTATCAAATTCTTGAGTTTACTTTAGAAAAAAAACAGAAGATATGTGCTTTTTTTTTGGGTGATTCGATGCATAAAATTTCGTGGGAGAAGCTGTGTGAGCCCAAAAATGAGGGGGGTTGGCTTTGAACTCCTCTCTAACTTAAAACAGACTGCTTGTATAAAACTGCTATGGAATTATGTTTCTAAACAGAACTTATGGTCCATGTAGATGCAAAGAAGATACTACAATAATAAGCATTTACAGATTCTTCATATTGACAACAACGCCTCATCAACATGGAAAGCAATGCTACGTCTACGTTCAACATCATCACAATTGTTTAACAAGAAAATAACCAACGGAAGACATATCTCTGTATGGTTCGAGCCGTGGATTAACCGCAAGTGCCTCATTGATCTTCTCGGCATCCATCGATTTCAGGCAATAGGCAACTCTCATGAGATGGTCAGTATCATCCTTCAGCAAAATTCTTTAGTTCCTACACTTCATCCTACGACTAGAGAGATTGCAAATGACTTGCGTGATATTACCCTTCATCCCGGTAGTAACGATGACTTTTACGGATGGTGTGATGGGAGATAGTTCCCATTTCATGTAGCTTGGGATAAAGTAAGGACCAGAGGTTTTAGCATGCCTATTTATCATGTTATCTGGCACCCCAAGAACAAGAAGAGAATGTCCTTTGTATCCTACCTTGCAGCTATGGATCGTCTTAATACGAAGACAAGGCTGAATCGTTTTGGCATTATTACAGCCACCTTATGCCCGCTATGTAACAAAGAGGAAGAATCTTCTCAACGTTTTTTTTTACATGCGAGTACTCATCCTTCATTTGGGCGTCACTAAAGCTAAAACTCAATCTGAACCCCAGTATCTTACGTTCTCTTAATGATGAAGCTAATTTTTGTTGTCAGAACGATCAACTTCGAGATGTGGCATTCGGTGCTTTCACTATAGCAATTTATTACATTGGCACAAGAAGAATTCCAGAGTTTTTTTAAATAAATCCACGCTTAGTTATACGAAGCCTGTGCAGATTGAAAAGGAGTTGTTTTACTTGGTATGAGGTAATGGCTCAAGAACCACCAGATCGGAGTTCAATTGTATGTTTCTTCAGTTGTGGGGGATTGATTTGATAGGTACTGGACAGCGAGATTCTCGTATGGAAGATAAAGTTTTTGAACGGTGTGGGTCGTGGGACTGTATGGATTGCAGACTTATATCTGTTGTTTTTGTTTTATTTTATGTGTCATTTTCAGTTGTATCTAGTCTATAATATTCTTATAAATGTGCTGTTAATATGTGGAACTTATATGTACTCTTTTCCCTTGTAAAATACCTAGTATGGGACTTACAAGGTTTTGACGAGGCACATAACACTACACCAAAATCATCAATTAGCAACGGCTATTAGCCGTTGCAAATGACTTTAGCAACGACTTTTAGCCGTTGCTACGACCCGGGTTGCAAACATTTAGCAACGGCCTAAAGTCGTTGCTAAATTGGATTTTTGCAACGCCTTTAAGCCGTTGCTAAATTTTCTTTTGCAACGATTTTAGTCCGTTGCAATATTTATTTTGCAACGGTCCTTACTCGTTGCTGTGTTTTTTTTTTTGACTTACTTTTTAGCAACGATTATGGGCCGTTGCACTTTTGTATTTGTCTCAGTTTTTAGCCATTGCAAAGTTTATAACTTTCCAATTTTTTTTATTTTTCTGCACCCTGCACCACATATAAAGCATATATCTATGCAGATTTGATGTAAATACAACAACAAATCATAATATTCTGATATTTTCAATACATTCAATATGAACAAACTACAAACCGCATACTACAAACAACATATATATCCCTTAACCACATAACTTCATAAAGTACAAACTAAATAACTTCATAAAGTACAAACCACATACCATCATAAAGTACAAAATAATTCCACATACTACAAACACTACATAGTTTAATTGTTCCTGCACCATACGTAGTTAAATAGACAAACAAAACATAGTAAAACATGAAGTCTGGAAAAGCATCCTGCACCATAGTTTAACAGTACCTGAAAAGAAACGCATATCATAATATGATAAATATGTCATTCATAAGTGGAGAAAACAAAAAAATACTTGGATTCAAATGTTCAAGCATATCATAATTTCAAATGAAGTAGACATTATGGTTAATCGAATAAACTTGATCACAATTCATATAGCTATTTCAGATTTTATAATTATCCATTAAATGAAGAAACTGGATATAGGAGAAGTAAAACTCTATTAATCAACCCTTTACTCGTAGAAGACTGTTACATTTTTAAGGTTTGTTGTCACATGTATAACGAAAGCTCTGGTTGTATTTATGTTTTAAAGTAGCATGTATCAAGATGATAAGACTTTCTTATGTCACAATGATACTTAAAGTTTTTTGATAATTAACTTTT
The DNA here is from genome assembly GCA_030737875.1 of Allium sativum. Lineage (NCBI taxonomy): Eukaryota > Viridiplantae > Streptophyta > Magnoliopsida > Asparagales > Amaryllidaceae > Allium > Allium sativum. Next base: position 637,127,467 of record CM060919.1, read on the forward strand.
GTTCAAACCAGTGCATTTTATGTTAATACAATGTGCCTTTTACAGTTTTTCTGATATTACTTTTGTTAAATGCGGTGAGTAGTTTTTATGATACTTCATGCAAAAGTCTGCCTCACTCCAAAAAACACTTATGTGCACTCCACGTCTCCCTATTCTTTATCTTTTAATGTAGCACCTTTGGCAATTTTAAGGGAACCTAGGGCATCACTGTATAAGGCAAGGATGACTCTTTCACACCCTGTCTTTTTATTGCTTCTATATAGTGCTTCTCAATAAAATGATTAGTAAGGAAGTTTTTAATAAAGAGGTTGACTTGCCAACAAATAAAAAGGAAAAGTTGTACTAAACCCTCTCTGACATAAAATTGTATTAATTATAGTAACATTGAGTCTTTCTATTCTGGGAGGGGGACATAGGAGAGAATCATTAAGAATAGGGAAGAAGATGGGGAGAGGGTAACAAAAAAAGAGACATCTCTCTTAAATCAATCAATGACTAATGCTGCTAAGTCGATGGAGAAGATGATGTATTTTAAAACTTAACGGAAACCTTATGAGGTATAACGACTAACGACAACTATCATCCCAGTAGCTTTCACTATTTCAAATTATCTAATGTCTCGGAATTTTCATATAAAATCATGTGTTAATGATACACGACCTAATGTAACCTGCAAGTATCTATTATCTTATACATGAGAAGTTTAACATGAAACAAAGCATACACTATTAAGAATGCAATGCCTTCCTTGAAATATCTGCAATCTTAAACTGTGCTTTCCCTGTCACAATGGCAATTTAATTTCATTTAATGGTTATCCCTGACTGTTGATAAAATCAGTAAGGCTTGTATTTCGTGAATTTAGAAGTGGAATCCATGAACCTTGGTCTTTACAATACGAAGTGAAATTTAGATCAACTAGTAAAGATTCACAGCAATATTAGTGATCGGTTCCGGAAAATGGATAGAACGAAGATTGAAACTATGACGGTGTCGAAGTGAGAAAAGTGAGGCCACATCCAAATCTGAAAGAAGGGGTTTCAAACACTGATGATCATATTTTGTGCCATAGACAACAAAAGAAATTAGTCATACGATCAAAAGAATATGATAATCAACAAAGTGAACCCACTTTAAGGATAGATTTAAACAAAAGTCTTCCGACTAAAGAATCAACTCATAAGAAGGATTCAACTCGGCCATGAAGCCTAAAGTATTCGCTTAAGATTCGACTTTCAAGGTAACAAAAGGAATTACTTCATAAGATAAAATAAGCTCTCAGCCCTTTTGAAAGGTAGCAAATGGAGCAATATGCTTAAAATCCACTCAAAGGATTGAAGTACCGACGCTGAAGGTATTCCCTATATATCCAAAACCCCATAGCTTATAACCCATCGATAATTTCCTAAGATGATCACAATCATACAAAATTCCAAAATCCTCTTGAAAAATTCGATAAGTTATTCATTAAGTGATTTACTTGGTAATTCACCATAATAAATTTAAAAGTTCAAACCACTACAAAAAGGGCCTATAGCCTAACCAAAGGGTCCATTACAAAACCTAACGGAGTTATCAACATAAATTATATGCAAGAGGATAAAGTTTCTTCTGGATGATCTTCCCAACTTTATTTCACAGACATTTGAATTATTTTCACTTGTTTTTTTACATGAGCATGATTTCAGAAATTATTGGGAGCACTATATAGGGATTTATCATAGTAACAGTAATGTAACCCATAGTAAATCTTTCGTAAATAAAGGATTCTATAGGAATTACACCATAAAGAGGTGTTAATCCTACTTTTGGTTGTATAAACCTATATTCAATGGTGTGTGGAAGGCACAGAATGGTAAGCGGGACATCATAACCTTATCCTGTTTGTTGGTCCAACACCACCGCCTTTTATTTGCGAAATTAATTAGGTTCCTATATCCTCTTTTTTCATTTTGTCTCAGTCACATTGCAAAGTACTCTTAAAAAAAGTAGAAAATAAAATAAAATATTATTTTCTATTTAGAGAACAGAAAATAAAAGAGCATGCAAAATTTTGTATTTTCAAAAGGCAGATATCAAATGTTATCAATTTTCTTGATGAGCTCAAATTTGATAGTGAACGAAGGTAAAACCAGTTATTTTATGGTATTCATGAATTTTAAATGGATATAGATTCCAGGTTCCAACTCTATTTGATCAAAAACCACAAAGAAAAAAGTGGGTGTATTCATTGATAACCCAATTTTCAGTCTGCAAATAGCCATAACATAAGCTCTACGGATGTTCTTTCTCATTAATGGTTTTAGATCTTATCAAGAGCATCTTTGAGTCAAATCTCAACTGTATGAATTCATCACTAAAAAGGTGTTAATATACTAACTTAAATGTCTAACCTTCAGATAACAAAAACTTTGAGACATGTTGTACCATTTGTCTTTATTTAATTTTCAATTATCAAATAAATATATAGTGCAGACCTAAAAGAAAATATATTGAATAGAGTAAACAATAAATTTTTACTATTTATATTGCGAAAATATGATTAGCCTGTGAATTGTAATTTCAAAACTATTCTATCATTTTATTTTTACTGATCACTGTCAATCATAACAAACTTATTTGTATTTCAACAAAGGCAAAAAAGGAACAATTATAGTCATAATTTATGATAGCAAAATTCTCTACGATAAGTAGAACTGTAATGAACCCGAAAATTCAATGCTCGAGTTTTCGACACAAATACATCTCGTGTCCAACTCAAGTACCGAAAATCCAGAAAGCAAATAGAAAGAAGTTAGAGGTTGAGAAAAAGATAAGAAAGAAAGATTAGAATAGAAGAAAAAGAAGAACTACTAACCACAATATCAAAGTCTCACATCGCTGCGGAATAAAATATAATACAGAAATAAATCTTTATTGAAAACTTGAAATAATACTTACAATTATCAAAGTGCATCTGGATAGTTATAACAGTCTGTCCTCAGTTACAACACACAGCAGAATAATATATTATACGTTTGAACTCCTCCAGCTTGTCTCATGAGGTCCTTATCATCTTACCCTGAACCTGTACAACTCGGTCTGACCCAACTGGGTCTGACCCGAGCATTACAAACGCCAAGGTCAGTCTGGTGAACCAACGTGAGAAAAGCCCACTAAATTATTGGTATCATCCATCTTGAATTTTAAATTAAAACTCATTTTGAAAGAAAAGGATCATCGTAAGACCAGCCCACACATAAACACGGACGATTTTTACCTTACAATAACCCAAACCATTTTTGAAATCAATATCTTTTCTGATATTATAATAGTATCTAAATACAGATAAATAAAATCTAGTAGAACGTTTGCATCTCATGCTCCACATATATAGTATACAATCAAAACCGCGGGCGCATATTGGAGATTGGATTTCTAACTATGACAAGGTGTGGGACCACCTTCCGATAGTGTATCTCTAGAGGGGAATACACTGGGTTCAACAAGAACGTCTTGCAACCCAGCCCATACATGATCGACTACTCATTTCTCTTGAGTGTATCGAATATATTGTCACCTACGGTTGCTTACAACATAACCATTCTCAGGAGATACAGAAGTGAAAAGAAGTAACAAATTGAATATTCTCTAGATGGTGACAATACACCCTAATGGGGGCGACCCACATAGCTATGATGCTTGCCTGATTTTTGTCATTTTCCAATTGTGAGGCTTGAGGTTATAATCATATTTCTAGATCATCTGGCCATCATTCACTTTGAATGCCACATCGTCATATCCAACGGGAATCACAAATTGATTCCCCTAAATTACTCAAATTGTTAGGCTAAAGAAGTTTCCCTTCTTTGCCACCAACTTCGTCTGTTGGAGAAATCAACATACGTAATCCCTCTGGAAATACTCTATCAGACATTCATCCATACAAGTTGTCCTGGGACTAGACAAACCGAATGCACTCTCCTACTGCATCTGAGGAATCACCCTATGGATCAGTAGCGAGTAGTCCTTGCCATCCGTCGATTTCAACCACGACAGGATCACCATCAAAATATCTCCGGGCGCGACTCCAGAGAATTCGACCAGTAGTCCTTTCGCTTATGAAGATCTACGGTCTTCACTGTTCCGTCTTCAATCTGTATATTCTACGTTTATGTATTAGTTAGTTCGAAATGGTTCTCGAATAAATTTGATCCCGGTCTTTCCGTACTAACCATCGTATAGACCAGATTTGTTAGTTGGTTATTTAAAACAACCATTCATCCATAAAAGAAAATTGAATTTAATGATTTAATATTCACTGTCACATTAGCCTCTTTTGATTAACCATTCGTCAATTTAAAACTTCTTTATTTTCCCATCATTGGAATACTCATTTCTTCTTATATAAATATATATAGGAATATTCAAAACCTTATCTACTTTTAAGTACGTATTTCTTATCTCGGTCATTAGTCCCTAACCTTAAACTAGTAAGGGAATAATCCCTTAAATATCAACCCTGAAGGTCGAAACCAACATTAGATCGATACTCAGAAAATCATTCAACTCACTAATCTCCAGTCAGTTTCTAATTTCCTCACTCCATTTCTTAACTTCTAATGAATAAAAATTCCAGTTATTCGTTGTCATTTTAAACACGATATTTTTCTCAAATTTATCATCTTTCAAATATTTTAATTACAAATATGATTTTCCAACATTTGCTACAACTATTATCGAATATTCATTTTTGCGATATGATTGCAAAACACTTGCTAATATTTATTTATTTCTAAAACTGAAACAAAGAACTTTTTACGATATAATTCATTTACCAATTTAATTTAATTTTAAACTTTGTAAAAATAAAGTCTTGATTTCATAAAACAACTTTATAGATTTACTACAACTTATTCCAACTTTATTCCAATAACTACATTCCATATATAAAATATTGTATATCAATGTCATTGTAAATTCCTTACAATTGATTTTTATTATCCAAAATCTTATATTATTATTATTATTTGAATTAGTTTAATTCAAATTCAATTAGAGTTTATAACTTCAGAACCCTTCTTATCAAATCAACTTATTTGCTTTAACACCTCTTTACATGACCGGTGAATGATATTTATCAATACAAGCTCAAACATGACGTATTTAGTCATCGTTAATTCTTACTTGCAATTCAGGTTTAAATTCTATTTATAACTTCTATTGAGTTAGTTCATAATATCCCCTTTATATTTTGCCTTGTAATTGGTTCAAATGTTAGTTTTCAAACCACATTTCCACTTGCTTTTCCAAATCCACACTCAAATTATAGCTTTCTCAAATACTTCGAAATAATGGTTTTCATTTTTATATAAATGTCACTTATAAAATCGAGTTCTCATCTTATTTGTTAAAACAAACATTTACTTTTCAATTCTATTTAATTTGATTTATAAATAAACATTTCTATTTGAAAATAAATATTTTATTTTAAGCCCTTTTAATATTTAAATTTCTATTTTCCATACCACTTACTTTATTCACTTAATTCAACATTATTGTGAATAATAATTCAATACAAATCCATACTAGGCTTGATTTCATAAATCAAATTTTAGGTTCAATCCCGTTAATACTTCTAATTATAGAGTTATTTCATATAATCCAATTTATAAATTTCCATTGAACTTGAAAATATCAAATCTATTAACAATACCGATTTATACCCCCAATTTCCATTCATCTTCATATTCAGATTATATTTTCTGAATAAAAATAATAATTCCACTTCTTCATACATGTCTCTTACAAAAATCAACTTCTTGTCTTATTTGTTAAAATAAACCTTTACTTTTCAATTCTATTTATAATTTGGTTTCTAAATTAATATTTTAATTGAAAATAAAATTCCCATTTTATACTTTTATTTAAATTATGTTTTAACATCCATCTATTTTTTTACATTTAAACATATCAAAAATCAAAGTCCACTTGTTAATACTCATCCAAAACATGTCATGTACTGTCACAGGTTATCAATTGTCATGTATTATCACAGATTATCAATAATAGCATATATGTAAAAAACAAATAAATAAATGTTGAGGAATCCAGTGGATCCCTCTAACCTGTTTTTCCTGCATCCATAGATGTTAGTCAACAATAATAATACCCATCCTGCTTCGAGGCAGGATATCGCGGTATAAAGGTCATCCACTCTATATATTGTGGGGCGCATAGGGAAATCATCCGCTAATGGTATTGTGGGCATCAACTAATGGTACTGCGGGTATTATCCAATCACCAATCAACAATATTATTTTTATATAATATTATATATATATCACTTTGTATCAATCTATTATCATCCATCAAGCAATAAAAAAAATTACTATTAAAAATAGTTCCCAATAATTAACTGAGTGAGTTTAACTCACCTCGGTTTTTCGTGCTGAATATCCAGTTTAATTCAACACCTCACGGCTATCCGTCTATTTGACTCGTCTTAATTGAATTTATCCCCTATGATAAATTTATTTTATTTAACGATTAACTTATTTTAAATTTAAACTAACTTTTAAAATAATTAAATAAATTATTCTATGTGTATTTAAATTTTGGTAAACGTATACCTCGCTTGTCTTGAAAAATCATGAAGCCATTCCGCCATTCTCGATCAAATTCTACCGTGATCAGCCCAAAAACTTCATTCATCCATTTAGGCACTTCATCAAACAGCTTATCAGCAACAGCCATTTCTTCTCCAATTTCAATTCACTCCAGACTGTCCAGCAAATGCCCAATGTTGAATAAAACACCTTCTCGGTCCAGACTCATATCTTATCTCCTAATTCCCAAATCTCCATTGCGTACTCCAATTTTAACCATCGAACCCCCTTAAATCCACACACTGTCGCACTTCATAAATCCCACTTCGAATCTGTATCTCAATCCACCCAGGCCATCATCAAAACAACATTAGTTCGAACTTCCAATTCCCTTATTATTATTTTATACTGTCGAGTACCCATTTATTCCACTAACGCATAGTCTATTCATTGACTTAGTACAACTCCATTTAGTCGCAATCACCTCTTCTGAAACCGCGATGTCCATCTCCCTTCTCGCAATACCCTACATCGAACATAGCTCCAAACCAATTACAATCGCACCACAATTTGAACTCCTCCAATCAAACCCACTATCTCTTGAATTGCGAGCAGCTCGAGTTGTTGACAAATCTTCAAAGTATCGCGGTTTTAAGTATCGCGGTTTCTGGATTTGGGAGCCTTCAACGTCGCGTTGAACTCAAGGCAACTAAGCAGATCCAAATCGCAGTATCGATTGCGATTCTTTTACTATTATTATTATTATGGGAGGATGGATTATTGATTTTGAGGAAAAGGAAAAGAAAGCAATTGTTTCAGACTGACTTCAAAGAGGTGAATTTGTTTTCCTTTTCACGATTTATAAATGAAGGAGAACATAGAGCAACTGAAATGCTTTGTTGAATTGAGGATGGGAAATGCACAGCGATAGCTTGATTTATAGATGGAGAATTTGGGGATAGAAACAACGTCGACTCAGGTAGGATTTAGAGTTAGAATAGGTAACAGTGTACTAGGGAAAAGCTTCAGCGAGAAGGAAATGAATTCGTACCTGTAGTTGAAAAGAGGAGACGTAGTAGCTGTTCAAAATAGCCCGTGCTAAAATTTAGTCGTCCCCTACATATTTTTATTTTAATTTAAAGTTTTATTTTAATTAAATTATTTATTTATTGAACCGATGTGATATTAATTAAAATACACCATGGTTCCGAACCCCTATTTGAGCGCAACGAATGGCATTTCCAAAGTTCTACCGCTATTCTGAACACATTGGAACAGTTTCCACAGTCTAATTTGACCATATACAAGAGATATTAAATTAAATAAATGATTTAACCTTAAATTCGATTTAATATAAATCGATTCAAATACAAACAAATAACTGATTTATTATCAACACACACACACATATATATACATATACACACTCATAAAATTCTAGAATAAATTAACTTGAAATTTAAACCCGATATTTCCATTCTCAAGTTAAATAAATATTAAATTGATTAAAAATCAATTTATTTTAATAAATAAACTGTTATCATTTTATAAATGATTTCACAACGATTTTCTAAAAAATTGATTTGACCATAACTAACAATATAAAACAAGAGATCTCAATTTTTTTCTCTTTTATTACAAAATTATAGTTCAACAGATTCAAATATTTCTTGTTTCAACGAATTCCGACTTATAATGGATCGTATACACTCAGTTGAAGTTCAAAATTAAATATTACGAACTACCGCGCTATTTCAAACTCGTTTTTATTAATATATAATTATACGTTTCAACTTCCATTTTAATTAATATAAAAATCCATTTATATTACCATTTCAATATTTAAACTAAATTAAATATTCAAAAATAAATCGATAAAATGCGGGATGTTACATTCCTTCCCCCTTAAAAGAATTTCGTCCCCGAAATTAATAAGAAGGAAATTTGGTTATGCCTTATTAACTTCTCATAATCACTCGACACTCACCTTAATATCTTTACTACTTAACCAACTTGCTAGTTTCCAATTCCACTCAAAATCCCTTAACTTCGCTTAACTTTTTGTTACTAAAATTTTCAAAACTATTAAAAAAAAATCTAACTCCATGAATTTTCGAAAAATTTCGCCAGCACCTCCTTTGTACGGGCTGATCAGTACAACTACAAAATGCCTCTGTGGGCGTTCTCCAATCAAAAAGAAAATAAAAAAGCCAAGCGGCTTGCCAAATAGGCTCAGAAAAGCCCATATGAGATTAAACATGTACCTTTTTGTCGGGCATCTTATATTTATTCTTCACACTTGCTTCTATCCAATAAACCTGTTTAATCACATACGCTTCCCTTTCTATTTGATCACAATCAATTTAAATTTTTACTTCCACTTTACCGGTTTATCCATTAATTGGTTCTTCGCTCAACTCATGATATTTTAAACAAATATGTTCAAATATGTATATACTTTCTTACAACAAGTTGAGTTTCAATTATAGCCCAAGTTCCAGTTTCCATTTTCAATTTACACCTTCAATTAAATTTTCACTTGAGATCCAAGTTTAATTAAACTTTAACTGATTCATGAGTCATTCATTTTTATTCAAATCAAGTTTATATAATCTGGGTTTATATTCACTATTTAATGCACATTCACTTCTATTTCAAGACTCAATTTCATAGTCCAACTCAATTGGATTTAAGTCATATTCAGTTATTACTACTCAAATAGAATTTATTCAATTCAATTCTTATTTCACTTGATACATTTAAAGTTTATGTGTTGAGCTTTATTTAGATTATCAACATCCAATTAATCGGTATTTTAACTTAAATTCAAGTATTTTCATTCCATATTGATTTAATAATTCATTTTAGTTTAATATGGTTTTAATTTCAATCCCAAAATAGTTTATAATCCATACAATTCATTATACTGGAATTTCCTTTCTATGGCTTCCCATTTATATTTTTGAATTCAAAATTTTTATTTCAAGAATCATTTCGTCTTCAGGTTATATTAAACCAGTTCAATTCCATAATTCAATTTGAATTCCATTCAAACAATCAAATACCAACCATATTTAAGAAAACTATTTCTTTTATATACAAAAATAAATTTGGGCAAAATTATTTCATTTACCCCTCTTTATGAAATAATATCATGTTAGTTGACAACTCAAAATTGAACCAATCCAACAACACAATATAAAACAACTTTTTATAAAATATACAAATACGCAATCATATATATATACACACACACTCAACTCAATCTAAGGTATCACTAACCCCATTTCTATTGAGTTACACCAAAGAGCCAAGGTTATTCCTAAACCATTGCTCTGATACCACTATAACGAACCGGAAAATTTGATGCTCGAGTTTTCGACACAAATACATCTCGTGTCCAACTCAAGTACCGAAAATCCAGAAAGTAAATAGAAAGAAGTTAGAGGTTGAGAAAAAGATAAGAAAGAAAGATTAGAATAGAAGAAAAAGAAGAACAACTAACCACAATATAAGAGTCTCACATCGCAGCGGAATAAAATATAATACAGAAATAAATATTTATTGAAAACATGAAATAATACTTACAATTATCAAAGTGCATCTGGACAGTTATAACAGTCTGTCCTCAATTACAACACACAACGGAATAATATATTATACGTTTGAACTCCTTCAGCTTGTCTCCTGAAGTCCGTATCATCTTATCTTGAACCTGTACAACTTGGTCTGACCTAACTGGGTCTGACCCAAGCATTACAAATGCCAAGGTCAGTCTGGTGAACCAACATGAGAAAAACCCACTAAATTATTGGTATCATCCGTCTTGATTTTAAAGTTAAAAATCATTTATAAAGAAAAGGTTCATCGTAAGACCATCCCACATATAAACACAGACGGTTTTTACCTTACGATAACCCAAACCATTTTTGAAATCAATATCTTTTCTTATATTATAATAATGTCTAAATACAGATAAATAGAATCTAGCAGAATGCTTGCATCTCACGCTCCACATATATATTATACAATCAAAACTGTGGGAGCTTATTGGAGATTAGATTTCCAACTGCGACAAGGTATGAGACCACCTTTCGATAGTGTATCTCTAGAGGGGAATACACTGGGTTCAACAAGAACGTCTTGCAACCTGGCCCATGCATGACTGACCACTTATTTCTCTTGAGTGTATCGAATATATTGTCACCTACGGTTCCTAGCAAAATAACCGTTCCCGAGAGATACAGAAGTGAAAAGAAGTAACAAATTGAATATTCCCTAGATGGTGACAATACACCCTAATGGGGGCGACCCACACAGGCATGATGCCTGCCCGATTTTTGTCATTTTCCGGTTGTGAGGCTCGAGGTTAAATCGTATTTCTAGATCATCAGGCCACCATTCACTTTGAATGCCACATTGTCAGATCCATCGGAAATCACTAATTGATTTCCCCAAAAATACTCAGATTGTTAGGCTAAAGAAGTTTCCCTTCTTTGCCACCAACTTCGTATGTTTGGAGAAATCAACGTACGTAATCCCTTTGGAAATACTCTGTCAGACATTCGTCCATACAAGTTGTCCTGGGACTGGACAAACCGAAGGCAGTCTCCTATTGCATCCTAGGAATCACCCTATGGATCAGTAGCAATTAGTCCTTACCATCCGTCGATTTCAACCACGGCAGGACCACCATCAAAATATCTTCAGGCGCGACGACAAAGAATTCGACCAGTAGTCCTTTCGCTTATGAAGATCTACGATCTTCACTGCTCCATCTTCAATCCGTATATTCTACATTTACGTATTAGTTAGTTCGAATGGTTTTCGAATAAATTCGATCCCGATCTTTCCGTACTAACCATCGTATAGGCCAGATTTGTTAGTCAGTTATTTAACTATCATATAAAACAATCATTCATCCATAAAAGAAAATTGAATTTGTTGATTTAATATTCACTGTCACTTTAGCCTCTTTTGATTAACCATTTGTCAATTTAAAACTTCTTTATTTTCCCGTCATAGGAATACTCATTTCTTCTTACATAAATATATATGAGAATATTCAAAACCTTATCTATTTTTAAGAATGTATTTCTAATCCCGGTCATTAGCCCCTAACCTTAAACTAGTAAGAGAATAATCCCTTAAATACCAACCCCGAAGGCCGAAACCAACATCAGATCGATACTCAGAAAATCATTCAACTCACTGATCTCCAGTCAGTTTCTAATTTCCTTACTCCATTTCTTAACTTCTAACGAATAAAAATTCCAGTTATTCGTTATCATTTTGAACATGATATTTATCTCAAATTTATCATCTTTCAAATATTTTACTTACAAATATGTTTTTCCAACGTTTACTACAACTGTTATAGAATATTCATTTTAAGATATGATTTGCAAAAGACTTGCTAATATTTATTTATTTCTAAAACTGAAACAGAGTACTTTTTTACGATATAATTCATTTACCAATTCAATTTTATTTTAAACTTTGTAAAAATAAAGTCTTGATTTCATGAAACATCTTTATAGATTTACTACAACTTATTCCAACTTTATTCCAATAACTACATTCCATATATAAAATATTTGTATATCAATGTCATTGTAAATTCCTTACCATTGATATTTATTATCCAAAATCTTATATTATTATTATTTGAATTAGTTTAATTTAAATTCAATTAGAGTTTATAACTTCAGAACCCTTCTTATCGAATCAACTTATTTGCTTTAACACCTCTTTACATCACCCGTGAATGATATTTATCAATACAAGCTCACACATGACATATTTAGCCATGCTTAATTCTTACTCGCAATTCAGGTTTAAATTCTATTTATAACTTCTATGGAGTTATTTCATAATATCCCCTTTATATTTTCCCTTGTAATTGGAAAATTATAATCCATTTCAAATGTTAGTTTTCAAACCACATTTCCACTTCCTTTTCCAAATCCAGGCTCAAATTATAGCTTTCTCAAATACTTCAAAATAATGGTTTTCATTTTTATATAAATGTCACTTATACGATTGAGTTCTCATCTTATTTATTAAAACAAACATTTACTTTTCAATTCTGTTTAATTTGATTTATAAATAAACATTTCTATTTGAAAATAAATATTTTCATTTAAGCCCTTTTAATATTTACATTTCTATTTTCCACACCATTTACTTTATTCACTTTATTCACCATCATCATGAATAATAATTCAATACAAATCGGTACTAGGCTTGATTTCATAAATCAAATTTCAGGTTCAATCCTGTTATTACTTCTAATTATAAAGTTATTTCATATAATCCAATTTGTAAATTTCCATTGAACTTGAAAATTTTCAAATCTATTAACAATACCAACTTTAACCCCCGATTTCCATTCATCTTCATATTCAGATTATATTTTCTGAATAAAAATAATAATTCCACTTCTTCATACATGTCGCTTACAAAAATCAACTTCTTGTATTATTTGTTAAAATAAACCTTTACTGTTCAATTCTATTTATAATTCGGTTTCTAAATAAATATTTTATTTTAAAATAAAATTCTCTTTTTATACTTTTATTTAAATTATGTTTTAACATCCATCTATTTTTTTTTGACATTCAAACATATTAAAAATCAAAGTCCACTTGTTAATACTCATCAAAACATGTCATGTACTGTCACAGGTTATCAATTGTCATGTATTATCACAGGTTATCAATCATAGCATATATGTAAAAAAAACAAATAAATAAATGTTGAGGAATCCAGGTGGATCCTTCCAACCTGTTTTTCCTGCATCCATAGATGTTAATCAACAATAATAATATCCATCCTGCTTCGAGGCAGGATATCGTGGTATAAAGGTCATCCACTATATATATTGTGGGGGCGCATAGGGAAATCATCCGCTAATGGTACTGCGGGCATCAACTAATGGTACTGCGGGTATTATCCAATCACCAATCACCAATATTATTTTTATATAATATTTTTTATATATATATATCACTTTATATCAATCAATTATCATCCATCAAGTAACAAAATAAAATTTGAACTATTAAAAATAGTTCCCAATAATTAACTGAGTGAGTTTAACTCACCTTGGTTTTTTGTGCTGAATATCCAGTTTAATTCCACACCTCGCGACTATCCGTCTATTTGACTCGTCTTAATTGAATTTATCCCCTATGATAAATTTGTTTTATTTAATGATTAACTTATTTTAAATTTAAACTAACTTTTAAAATAATTAAATAAATTATTCTACGTGTATTTAAATTTTGGTAAACGTAAGCCATTCCATAATTCCCGATCAAATTCTACCGAGATCAGCCCAAAAACTTCATTCATCCATTTAGGCACTTCATCAAACAGCTTATTAGCAACAACCATTTCTTCTCCAATTTCAATTCACTCCATACTATCCAGCAAAAGCCCAATGTTGAACACAACATCTTCTCAGTCCAGACTCATACCTTACCTCCTCATTCCCAAATCTCCACTGCGTACTCCAGTTTTAACCATCGAACTCCCTCAAATCCACACACTGTCACACTTCATAAATATCACTTCGAATCCGTATCTCAATCCACCCAGGCCATCATCAAAACAACATCAGTTCGAACTTCCAATTCCCTTATTATTATTTTATACTATCGAATACCCATTTATTCCACTACCGCACACTCTGTTCATTGACTTAGTACAACTCCATTCAGTCGCAATCACCTCTTCTGAAACTGCGATGACCATCTCCCTTCTCGCAATATCCTACATTGAACACAGCTCCAAACCAATTACAATCGCGCCACACTTTGAACTCCTCCAATCAAACCCCCTATCTCTTGAATTGCGAACAACTCCAGTTGTTGACAAATCTTCAAAGTCTCATGATTTTTAGTATCGCGGTTTCTAGATTTGGGAGACTTCAATGTCGCGTTGAACTCCAGGCAACTTACAGATCCAAATCGCAGTATCGATTGCGATTCTTTTATTATTATTATTATTATTATTATTATTATTATTATTATTATTATTATTATTATGGGAGGATGGATTATTGATTTTGAGGAAAAGGGAAACAAAGCAGTTGTTTCAGACTGACTTCGAAGAGGTGAATTTGTTTTCCTTTTCACGATTTATAAAATAAGGAGAACACAGAGCAACTAAAATGCTTTGTTGATTTGAGGATGGGAAATACACAGCGATAACTTGATTTATAGATGGAGAATTTGGGGATAGAAACAACGTCGACTCAGGTAGGATTTAGAGTTAGAATAGGTTATAGTGTACTAGAGAAAAGTTTCAGCGAGAAGGAAATGAGTTCGTACCTATAGTTGAAAAGAGGAGACGTAGTAGCTGTTCAAAATAGCCCGTGCTAAAATTTAGTCGTCCCTACATTTTTTTATTTTAATTTAAAGTTTTAATTTAATTAATTAATTAATTTATTTATTTATTTAACCGGTGTGACATTAATTAAAATACACCATGGTTCTGAACCCCTATTTGAGCGCAATGAACGACATTTCCAGAGTTCTACCACCATTCTGAGCACACTAGAACAGTTTCCACGGTCTAATTTGACTATATACAGAAGATATTAAATTAAATAAATGATTTAACCTTAAATTCGATTTAATATAAATCGATTCAAAAACAAACAAATTACTAATTTACTATCAACACATATATATACACTTATAAAATTCTAGAATAAATTAACATGAAATTTAAACCTGATATTTTCATTCTCAAGTTGAACAAATATTAAATTGGTTAAAAATCAATTTATTTTATTAAATAAATTGTTATCGTTTTATAAATGGTTTCACAGCGATTTTCTGAAAAATTGATTTGGCCATAACTAACAATATAAACACGAGATCTCGATTTTTTTCTCTCGTTTATTACAAAATTATAGTTCAATAGATTCCAATATTTCTTGTTTCAACGAATTATGACTTATAACGGATCCTGTACACTTGGTTGAAGTTCAAAACTAAATATTACGAACTACCGCACTATTTCGAACTCGTTTTTATTAATATATAATTATACGTTTCAACTTTCGTTTTAATTAATATAAAAATCCATTTATATTACCATTTCAATATTTAAATTAAATATTCAAAAATAAATCGATAAAATGCGGGACGTTACAAGAATTATGCATGACTTTATAAACAGTTCACCGTCATATTATATACCCCATCATAGACCCATTTAAAAGAACAAGCCGTAAAATTATCATCTAAAATTGGGCTCATAATATAAACAAATTCACTATGTAGTTGTACTTACTAGAAATAGTCACACAGGGAAGACAAAATGATTCACAGCAGTACACACTAATGAACTCTACTCCTTCAACTGGCGATTCACTGACTGCAGGTGCTTTCTGCACAAGAGAAGTATTATTAGCTGAAGAAAAAAAAAATTAATAAATGAAAATTTCAACAAAATGCTCATGGGAATTTCTTAAATAAATCAGAAGCGTATTAGCCGCCGAACATAAATTTCAAAAATGGATCAAGTGACAATTTGTTAACTATGAAGGTCAGATTTCAACAAAATTACAGGTGACCTTAAATTAAATTACCAGTTAAATCAATACCTACGATCCCGCGACTACATATATCTAATAAGATTTTTCGAATGGCACACAAAGCCGCCAACTCCAACTTCTTCAAAAGTCATAGCAAGCGGATGGTTTTGCTTGGTTGTGTATTCATCTGGCAGTAGTATGTTGTCCACAACCAACTTCTCATGTGTTGGCGGTACAACTTTTCCATGAATAATTGAACCCATCACACCTTTACCACTGAACCTGTCGCAATGACCTCCAGATTAAAGTTTAAGATTTCACACTTCAAACTTACCGAATCGGAAGAATTATGTGGATTGCCAATGTCCTTGTCAGGCACTCTTTTAACTACATTGTGAGTTGCACAACTTCCTCCTTCATTCGAAGCATTGCTTGGTTGCTTCTCATATTTTTCCTTAACCAATTCCACTAAACTCTTCAATGCACCCTCTACATTGGTCATCCTATCTTCCATATTTTTCGATCCTTGTTCAGCAATTTTAGTTTTCTTGCGTGCAATTTTGGAGGCCTTAACTTGGGTCCTTGATATCTTGGTTCCAATACTACGAGTCTGACCCCTTTTATCCTTTCCAAAAACTTGTGACAGGATGTCTTCATCCAGCGGCAACTCATCTTCCTCACAGTCTTTGATTACTTCCTTTGCCTTCGCAATTTTATCATGAGCATGAAGCATACATATATATACATATAGTTAGAATGACATCCTTTTTTGATTTTCACTGAAAAAGAATGCTCAATGGGGACAGATGCAACAATAAATTTGTCCACATAAAAGCAAACATAGTTTTATACAATAAAAAGCAAAAGAAGGAATAGAGGTCAAAGAGTACAAGGGCAGCAGGAAAAACGAATCACAAAAAGCAGAAAAAACAAATCAAATTGACATAATTGTGTAAAATGTCATACATCTTGTCTTACATTTTATTTACACTGTTGATATAAGCAGGGTCTTCTGGGAGTAGATAAACTAATTTGAGGTTTTTTCGTGAATAATATTCCTGTATATTCCTACAGTAAGGATGGGCACAAGATTCACTTGTGGGAAGTGTTAGATGGTTTAAAGAGGAACTAATTTAGTGGTGAGAAAATCCTCCAAATACGCCTTTGAGAGAAAGGAAATACAATTTCTTAAACATACACTACTGGAGAATGGATAAGCAACAGATCCATGGAACGTGACAACTCTAAAAATATTGAAGCCACACTAATAACTATGAAAATTCATAGTTTAATCAAGTTTGCCCATTTTTGCTGAAAGTTTGTAGAGAACTTTATAGGGATCTCATCTCTTATAACTTGTTCACATAAAAGAACGTTTTTTTTAACTTAGAAAATGGAGTGTGGACAAGCTTTGTTGACGAGCACATTAGTTCTGACTATTCTGGATGGTATCAAACCTTTTACATATACTCTAATGCATGGGATATTATATATATTTTTTAATCTAAATGAAACAACGGAAAAATGTAGCATAGGTTGTTAAGGCACGTGCAAAAATTTCCCAACGGAAGAATGTAACATAAGCACGAAAGACAGCTTTAAGGTCCTGCTAACTTACAATAAACCTAAAATAGAAATATTGTATAAATTTAAATAATGACTAATTTAAATAAGCTTCCATCCTTTTTTGTATAAATAGCAAACTTTTTGTTTTAAATTTTCTAACTTACAAAGTATGGAGAAGTCGAATCGGATATGCTTCCATTTTTTTATATGAGTTTTCTCCCATACTTCACGACGTGTTATTTCTTTTTCCAAATTTGCAATGGCCTGCGATAAAATAATAAATATTTAGACATGTAATGTTTAGAAATCCATTTTGTTTTATCAATGGACTAATTACACAAACTTCAACTCATATTTTGTTTCATCATGTGTAATTTTCTAGGCTTAGTAATTCATAAACATACCAAATCATGTTCTCGATTTATGATGTTTATGTCATGATTACATTATTTCAATGATTTAGTAATTAATTTGCCACTAAAATGTATACAGTATGATGAAACCCAAACTAACTTTTCCATGATTTTAAATGATACTGTATAATTAATAATAATAATAAAACTATGATTAAATTTGTATGATAATGAAACCCAAAGTAATTATATGTCAACAATCCATAATTATGAAAGATGTGAATAAAAAGTGGCTGCATAACGAATAATATGCACTAACTTGATTCCTAGTAACATACAATTTGTATGATAAACATGAGTTTATATCCGAACAGTTCTTTCCCTATTAACCATGAACATGCATGAAAAATAAATGCTTTCCTTTTGTTGTCTTCAAGGCATCATTTCTACATACCTACCTTCATGTGGATTTAACCACATGCACATCAAACCGAATAAAATATGTGTAGTTAACCAAATATGCCGTTTGAATCATCTTAAAGATATAAAATGAATACAAGCGTGATATGCACATAGCAGGGTTTAGACAAGGAAGATGAAGAATCAGTGGAGAAGAGGAAGAGAGGCTGGGAAAACAAGGTTAAGGAGAGAGAATTTGTAGTAAAGAAAGGGGAGAAGAAGACATGGATGAATTCAAAGAGAATAGAAACAGAGAGAAATTTGCTTAAAACTCTTTCATACATTTTTCCTTACATACTATCTATATATAGCCGAGCTCTAACAACTTTTGACAGCTGGCATACTCTATACCTATGTAACAACCTTGCATACAAATTTGAACAGAATTTCATTAAAAGAAAATAAAAGCTAAAAGTTTGTATTGCACGATTCTCATAACCGAATTCCCCTAGTTGCATATGACAAATGCTTATTTTATTCTAGGTATCTTTTTGGCACATGGATCATCATTTTGGGTCTTCTGCATGTTCATCCTATAACCGTATCATTACCGACGCCTTGAAATTGACCTTGTCCTCAAGGTCATAGGTTGGCGCAAACAATCACTCAACTTCATTTTTCCACCTGGATCAAAGATGAGCGGTTTACTTTCATATTTCCACTTGCTCATTTCAGCAAACAGGTTGTGTGCACCAATACATTTGTGGACAATATGCCATGTAGAATTCAGTGTTTGTGTGGCACCTAAAACTTTATAAAGTGCAGCAGTTGAGTAGTACGCATCAGACTGGTAATGAGCACTATGTACCATAGGCACAAAAACATGATAATGCGACAGTGGAGGTGAATTCGCTGGCGGTAGAAGTGAATTCATTGATGGTGGAGATGTAGGTGACTTCGACATGGGAAGAGCAGCAGTCGTGGAGCTCGCAGCAGCGGTTGTAGAGTTCACAGCAGCAATATTGCTAACAGTCCCTTGTTTCGGACCCGAGTTATCCGCATCGACTCCATCATGAATGGCTGCATTAAATTCTGCCAATATATCGGTGTCTGTGCATCCTGTGCCCTTTAGACGAGGCCAGCATACCTTGTTGGCGGCTACACAGGCCTTGGGTTACGAAGTTGTGTTGTTGCTTTGAACCCGATGGGTAGGAGGTGAATGAGACATATGTGAGGGGGCAGCTGTTGTAATAGAGCCTGTGACAGTTGAAGTCAGCAAGGTTGGAGGGCTCAAAGATTGAGGAATAGGCGGTGATAATGTGGGTTGGAAGCCAAGTTTATGGCTGAGATCGGCCACTTGTTTGGTGAGGTGTTGAAGTGATGCTTTAATGTCGATAGTGCCAGCGTGTAGGTTTTTAAGCATGGTGGTGTGGGTTGCTTGAGTGGCTTGGATGGTGGTGAGTTGTTGGAGGACTTCGATTTTGGTCATGGTGACAGGCTGACAACACTGGTTTGGATTTGTCAAGAGGAAAGGAAGGAAGAGTAATCAGGGGAAGAGATTTGAAGAAGTAGTTTAGGGAGAGACGAGGGGGAGATCAATCGGTGAAAGCACCCGTGCTTATTTTATTCTAGGTATCTTTTTGGCACATGAATCATCATTTTGGGTCTTCTGCATGTTCATCCTATGACCGTATCAAAGTGTCATTGCATCAAGGTTTCTACATTAACTCCATCTCCTTAATCGAGACCAAACATTAAAAAAGGAATATACTCTACTCATTAGAGCATCTCTACTATATTTAATTAAACATGCAAGTTATGGTTCATTCTGGCCATGAAGAAGAAGATTCAAGCATATCCTTCTCATGCACAAAAAAAACCTGTAAATATATTTAATAAGTCGAGGTAATTCTTGTTGCAGTCATGTCTTTTATGTATATATATAAAAGGTTAAAAAAATAGATTGTTATAGTTTATTTGTTTGGGAAGAAAGAAATTAAAAGATGACAGCTCCAGATTGCTATGTACATGCTTTCGCCACATTGCATTGTTTGTTTTATCGAGTACTACTGACAAGGCAAGGCATCAGATTCAAGCATATCCTTCTCATGCACATGTAATGGAATAAACTAGGTTTATTTCTTCTTCTTTACTTGATTTTACATGTCCAACGAAAATAACAAAGTGAAATAAACAAACTGAGAAAAGTTATGCTGCTTACAACACGTAAGTTGTACCATTGTGGTCCAAAATATAGTGTCGGTTTATAATTCAAGAAAACTAAAATTACAGTAATGTTAATCACGTTTTCTTCTATAAAGATTTAATTTTGCCTTTTATTTTCAATCATAAACAGACAACTTTTCTGTTGTGAATTGTGCATGAAGCAAAGCAGACAACTGGAGCTCTACTTAATTTGTATATAGCCTTCTCACATGAAATGGGATACAGATACTTCCAAGTAAGCTACTGTTCCAAATGACTTTCAATGTTCACCAACTACCATGTTTTATTAACTGTTCTACTACATTAAAAGGTTACATATGATCAAAAGAATTTACGATTTTGAACATATGATCAAATATCGTTCTTAAATATATTTTTTGTGTGAACTTAAAGGCATAACCAGCTTGAATGTTTGAATTTGGTGATACTTAAAGTTTTGTCCACAAATATATAATTAATCAGTTAAGGTCGAAACTTCCGATTAGCTGTTTGATTCATGAATTTAACGTTTTTCAAACACATCAAATTCAAAATTAAAGGCATTACTTCAAATTTACCAGACATTGTACAAGTTGAGCAGGGGCTCACTATATAAATATGATATCTTAAGCAGGCACATCATTCATTAGTTTCTAGCTAATCATACAGCAATATGAAAACTCATAGTTATTGTGCAGTTATGTTGTTTCTTCTTTATCTCATGCCATCTTGGGATTTTTGCCATCCTTGTATTAGTGGTCAGAAGAAGAATGGTGGGTTAATGTTTAGTTAATTTAGTTAGGTTCAAACATACTCGTTAATATCAACTATTTTAATTTGTCTATCCTATCAGTAGTTAATGCATATTAGTGTATGGATAATCAGTATGTAGAAACTAGAAACAGTATCGTATAAATAATCAGGAGTCATTAGGACTTCTTGATGGTATCTCTCTTATAGTTAATATTTGTTAAAAGAGGTATTCTAGCATCTGTCGCTTAAAGATACACTTGCATTCTCCACTTGTACCTATATTTCTATATGTAAATGATGTTATTTATATTTATCTAAAGGCTTACAAACCAACTGCAAAATTGGTACCGACGATCATCTTTGACTTCCTAAATTATGTCGGCCATAACTAAAATATTCGCTCAAAGCTTATGGCAAACTGCCACCATTAAGAAAAATGCAAGGGATCGACAAGCCTTGAGTAATTGACGTTAAAGGAAACAACATTCAAGGGAATGCATATATATATATATATATATATATATATATATATATATATATATATATATATATATATATATATATATATATATATATATATATATATATATGAAAAAATTGTGAAGGACAAAACAACCATAAAAATTGCCCAAAAGGACAAGAGGCAAAAAACTTGTCCAAAAGGACAAGTTTTAGTGCAAAAGGGAAAAACATGAGACCCCCTGAAATTCACCATTTGCACTAAAACTTGTCCTTTTGAGCAAGTTTTTTGGCGGTTGTCCTTTTGGGCAAATAATTTGGTGAGTTTGTCCTTGTGGGAAAAATCCCCTTTTGCACATTCTTTGAAAACATAAATATTGAGATGATAAAAGGACAACTTATGAACCAAACAAAACATAATCTTGACATGCAAAACATAATCAAACAACAATCAAAAGGAAGACCATGTTGATACTTCACGAAAAAAGGGGAAACTACTTGGAAATCAAAAGAAATATATGTTAGCATTAATTATGGCTTGTTGGGGGTAGCATCAGTGAACATCAATTTAAGGGAAATAAGTAATACAGACCAAAACATTCTAACTTCAATTAGCTAATTTCTTTCAAATGCAGATCCTAGGGCTTGGACAAGGTTTTAGCATTGGTTTATGGATGAATTTCCACCCAAGGTTAACTTTATTGCTTTGCCCTTTTTTTTTTTTTCCTTTTATAATACTTTTGTTTGAAATTCCATATAAAGGATACAACATATACGAAGGCCGAATGAAGGAAAAAAGCGTCTCTTCTATACTTAAAGCAGTTTGGCCATCTATTTTTTATTACCTGTTTTTTTTTTTTTGGCATAGCCGACCGGTTTTTATAGTGTTCCGTAACACTTTTTTATTATTACTAATAATAAAATTACATTAAAGTACAGGTGACTGTAGTTAGCAGTCAACTAATTCGGTTTTTAAGGTGGACCGTCCACCATCATCGGCATTTATAGTGAACCGTCCACTGAATCTAATCTAGATTACAGTCCAGAAGCTAGTAAAAGTTACTAGACCACTATTTCATACTCCTCGCAGGGAGTGAATACATGTCCTAAAAAACAGGAGATAAATATTACATTTTTGTTTTACAACATCCAAAAGATATTGCAAAATCCATGTGAGGCTCTGAAGCAACAGTGAATAGCCACTAGCCGCAGAAGCTCCATTTTCAAACTAGCCCGGCTAGTGAAAAGACGAATGACTTGACAGCTCAGAAATCATAACAGGTTACATGCGATGCCCAAAATCTTAGACGTAGAAACCAGGGACACGGCCAAAATGACATAGCAGGGGATAGAAAAGCCACAAGATGATCTGCACAGATTCTAACAACCAAAAGACGACTAAGTTCAGCGCCGCAGCATCTCGTGTATAGACATCTTAAGTTGGAGAATATACAAACCAACCAGTGACTAGTCAATCCACAACTTAACATGAAGCAGGACCGAGATCCAAACACCAAGAGAAATAACCAAACACCACAACATTACAGGAAGTGATGAAGCAATGAGGTGAAGAGAACGAGTGTAAATGGAGCTCAGAACGCGGAACATGAAACAGGGTAGCCATACTCCAGAACAACAGGAAAAGCTCTCGACTACCACACCCAACCAAATTTAACAGCAACGACAAAACTGTCGTTCTAGATCCAGAAAAACCATAAGAATTCGAACCTACAATCAGTAAAACCAGCACCGAGAATCGGTCTAATCCGACACATTCACTCAAGGAGCAGGTCAGATCCGCCTATGGAATACCATTGAAAATACGAACTCAGTGGTAGATGAAAAGGGCTCAAGAGCATCAATTAGACAAGGCCAGGTACAGCAAATCGAAAGCAAAAAGCAAATATAGGGTTGAACCGGAGTTTGGAAAGATCGGTTCAAGCGACACGAGAGAAAGCTTTTCTCACTGCAGATAGGAGGACGAAGACGGAGAAGAATTCGAAGTTTGGAGGCGTGTTGAGGAGATTAGATCTAGAAAGAGGATGGAGGAATTTGTTGGTGGCTGCTGTGAGAAAAGTCCCCATGGCGACCTTGAAAACGAGCTCCACAAAAAGAAAGCTCAGATCTGGACAGTGAAAATTAGGGTTTCGCTTGGTATCACGCAGGGGAAAACATACAAAAACAGACGAGGGTGAGAGAGAGGAGAAGCGGTTTGGATTGGAGGTGAAAGGGAGAGTTTTTGTGGAGGAAGAGTTGAAGAAAGGATGGAAATCTGTTTTCATATGACCCCATTAACGATACCAAGCGGAACCGAGCTCGACATTTATAGTCTGTTTTTTATTACCTGCTTTTGTCTTAGCAGGCTACTGCCCTATTAATGTTTTTTCTTTTATTTCTTTATATATAAATACTGCTACTGCTGTGTATCAATGCATGGTCATTGGGACTATTGAAGCTTTTTTTCTTTTATTTCTTTATATAAAAATTAGTGGTCTTTGACTGCATTAGAACATCTTAACTTCAGGTACTAAATAGTTTTTAACCAAAGTAAGACAACATATTAATAGCAGTTTAATTTCTTGAAATATTCAGTTAATTAACACAGGGATACAAGAAATTTGTCTCCTAACATAAAAGGAGGGGGCATTTTTAACTAATTATACATGTCTAACATTGATAAGATGAGATTCATTGCACTCATCATAAAATACATATAATTGACACATGGATATTATTATACAAATTCATGAGTTGGATGAAAATATTAGTATGTATGATAAACTTCTTGCAGACAACTTTCTACTACAAACGGATCAATGACAAATGATACGAAGAACAGTTCCATACCTTGAGTCAATCAAGATTAGGGTCTTTGATTGAAATTGGAATCTTCAATTTGGAATTGGACTGGAAACTGAGATTCGATTAGGGTCTTCGATTGAAATTGGAATCTTCAATTTGGAAGCGGACTGGAAACTGAGATTCGATTAGGGATCAAGAGTGATTTAGGTTTTTTTTCTTTTCGTTCTTTCATTTATTTATTTTGGAAATAGTGGTTTTGGGAAAAGAAGGGAGCGTACTGGTTTGACCGCCGGGGGGGGGGGGGGGGGGTAGGGAATTGCTATCCGAATTAGAACGGCCTAAAGCTGTTGTGAAACATGGAAAGATGGGAAGTTATTATATAAATAGCTTTGCAACGGCCCTAAGTCGTTGCAAATTAGCAACGGCTAGAAGCCGTTGCAATCCTTCCGCATTAATGTGTTGCGATTTTGTCATTATGGTGTAGTGTAAGGAAAGCATATGGTTGGTTTTTAAGTGTGCCAACTTTTTAAAAAAATATACATGATTTCCATTATATAGTCGTTGTCACCGAAACCGTAGAATGGATTTCCTAACAAAACTGAGAAAAACTAATAATATTATGCAAGTAAAATTACATCTTAGAGTTTCAACGTTTTGATTACCCTTTTCTTCCTTATTTTTCTTTGCAATAATGGAAATGGAGTTCATTTCTCAACTTTTATTCTTATACATGCTTCAGAACATGAATTGTATCCAAAATCCATTCACATTTGCTTTTTGTTCGTATTGTTCTCAATAATGGATGGATACATCTATGCACCCACTTAGGGGCCACCATATAGTTAAATTCTGACATCTAAGAGACAATATTGAGAGACTAACTCAATACGAACCAAATCAAATATCAATTTGATAAGAAGTATATTGTATAATCAAATATCAAATATCACTAGCAAGCTTATAACTCAAAACTATTTCTAAACCCAACAAAGGTCTAAGGCCATTATAGAACTATGATCAAATTCTAAGGCAGTCAAGAGATTGTTCGAACCTCTTAAACATTAAATTGAATGTTCGGGTTGAATCAAATATCACTCTCATAGAAGGGAAATAATAAAAATAAAACCAAACACAGCTATAGTCGTCGATCACAGTGCACAATATGAATTTATCCTGCAATTTCATTAATATTCACATCATGAAAATACATAGAAGTACCGTGGCTATTTTAGTTAGTGTTTACCAATGGTGATTATAATCAATATCCCACTAAAATAATAAAAATTAAGGATAACTTCATATGTCATTTTAATATTTATTTAAAATTATAGTGTTGATGTAAAAATCATGAAGTATGTGATCTAAGCATACTTTTTAAGGTTTATAGTGGAACCCTAAGCAAAGGCATAAAATGTTTATATCCATATTTATTTAAATATTCTAATCTTTATCTGACTCTGACTTTTTCCCATAATAAGATGTTGTAACTGTGTCTGTTTATTGATTTCAAAAGAACCAGATACTTTATTTTAAATTCAAGTTCTAATCTTTTTCAAACCCATGAAATTTGCACTTTATAAAAGCTATAACATATAGTGACATAGTTTAAATCTCAATTAATGCTTAACGTAAAAACTCCATGGCGTGAAACATAAATCATTGTGTCAAACTATGAGTTACAGATTAATAAAAAGACATTTTCAGCTTAGTAAAGACTGCAATAACTCGATAAATAGCCAAAGGAAGAAGAAATAATCAAACTAGAGAGTTACCGAAGGCAATATGTTATATAGATCCACGATGGAGGTATGGCTTGAGCTACGGTGCTTGTGCTTGTGTGGAGATCGATGAAAAAGTTGGATACTTTGGTAGTTTTTCAGTCTCTGATCGATTATGAAAACCTTTTTTTCCTTTCGTGATCCGATGTTACGGTTTTTGCATTTTGCATATTTAAGGATAGATTAGGGTTGAAGGGTAAAAGCAGGTTGGGTTGTTTTTTTTTTACTTTTTATTTCATTAACGAAGGAGGTGAAGTTTCCAAAGGTGATAAGCTTGATGCCATAGGACTGGCGGTGCTTCTCCTTTTGGATGAGGTTGTTAATGAAAAACCCCATTTTGAATGAGCTTAAAATAATTTCAAACCATACCTATTGGTGGAAACCGAGTGGAAAACCGATGCAAACATAATATTTGCACCGGTTGAACATATAATTAGTGCAAATAAAGGTACTTGCTTCTCCTTATTTGCACCAATTTTCAATTAAAATTGAAGCTACTTATTTTTTCCCTACCTTATCGCTTTTTCTGTACAAATTGCACCGGTTGTTATCCAAGAAAAGGAGAAAAAAATAGTATTTTCTTCAGTTGTTGCCACAACCAATGAAAATGAGGCAAATCAACAGATATGATTTGTAGAAGTGACATGTTCTCCATAGCAGAATCCATTGCAAGACTGTCCATGAGACTCGCAGCTAAATTATTGGACAAGTGGACTATCTCAGGCGAATATTAATTACCATGAGACCTCATCAATTGCCTTCCAAGTCGCAACAGCTATGGGTCATCCCCGGCAGTCATCGATTGACATAGGACCTCATCATGTGCATCTCACCCTCCTCCAACAATCACCTTAATACGACCTCTTGTCATCCTCACTGCATCTCGTACAATATTTATCCATCATAGAAGCCTCTCCTCCCATCATGGAATCACCTTCGTCGAATGATGAATTCACTTCAAGGAAGAGCCACTTTATTGAGACCAATGTCAAACAAATCACCATATGGTGCTCCTTGAAGATACACCATCGTCCATGTCTAATTAACCAAAATGGCCATCAATAATAGAAGTCTATATTATTTTCTCTATAGTAGTCGATAATGTCCGCACTGATCACGTATTTAACCAAAACAAGTTACAGGCACATCAAGTGAAAACATCCTACATTCATCTTGAATTCCAAGCTCATCATCGAGTCAATCCTCCGACTTCAGATCGATAACTAACCTCCAGCGTCGCTCCATCATTAATCCATCGCTAAGTCCCAATGGTACTCCATCGTCGAATCAATCTGCACATCGTGAAGGTCATCTACAAATTTATCTCATTCATTCAAGTCTATCATCTTAGTGAGCTCAATCAATATGCACCAATTTGTGCGTCTAATCGATAAGCATTAAACTTTAATGAACGAAATTTTGTAATACTAAATCATATACGAATGACGTTTTAGTTATGCTATGCAAACAATCAACCATGCATCCAATAATCTTGCAAATACCTAAACTAGCATTTACAAACATTCAAAATGACATCCATAAAATAAATAGAATATATTTATAGCAATCAAAGGGAAATAAATGTCCAAATAGTATAAATCTAGCAGTATGGTCAAAATAGTGTGCAAATAGCGCGTAAATGGGTAAAATGTGATATTTTGGTTAAAACTATTCAAATTGCTTACTAATTCTTATATTTATTATAAACTATATTCAACTATACTACAAATCATATTTTAAGATTAAAAATAATTTAGAAATGTCAATTTCGTATTGTACAAACAATTATAGTTCAATGACAGACAATATCACTCATCTAAGCCAAATCAGTCCAAATTAGCGCCAAAATGTAGAATGCGTCACTATGAGTCCAACGCAAGAAAAGGCATCTAAATCCGACTTCGTAGGAAAAAGATTTCACATGAATAACTTTGATGATTATTTAAATAATTAAATAAACTTAATCAATAACTTATAAACTAATTATCTTAATCACCTTAATTAGGCCTTAATACTAGTTTCCCTTCCATACTGCTATCTGACATGTCCACCCTCAGAACACCATTCACATTTCAGTAGTGATACGGAGTTTTGGTGATCAAAGTCTGGTTTTAGCTATCTGTTACATCGTGCTTTGCATCCGGGACTTGACCTGTGCATAGCCAAAACACCACACTTAGAGCCTATAAACTCATTGCTATCCTACCTTCCACCCACTTGCTGACATAGACTATGCAAACATCTAGGGAAGGTGGAACCCTTTATACCCATGATGGGGACGTGTATCCTCATCCTAAGGCTAATCGCAACCTTGACTCACCCTATTTTCAACCATAAGTCACCCAAAACCGAACCCTAATCCAGGACTTGTGTAGCCAACGATCGCCATCCTTTCCCAAAATTGTACATATGGTAGAATTTATTAGTATAACTGCAAAGAACCTTGAATCATGATTTTAAGTAGAGTATTTCATAGGTTTGGATTTTTCAATGATTAGAAAATGTGCAACCATGAAATTGAATGGAGCAGTAATGTCAATTTAGAGGAAGATGGAATTGGATCGGGTCTATATTGTAGGTTAGGGCTGTGGAGGTTTAATATTATCTTAATCGCATTTATTTATATCATTAACTAGAAATCAATGAGCATTTTAGATTTGTATGATCCAGCGATACATCATATCACTACAAAACTTGAGAAGGTACGTCATCCCAAGGATATGACTCTAACGGTACAAGTTTCACCGCAATTCAAGACTGGACCCAGAAAATGAATATTTCAAGACAATTTTGACCACTAAATAGTACGATCATGAAACATAGCAATCCTATATTTTTTTCTTCACATAACGAATCATCCAAGCTCAATAGAAGCACTCTTGAGCCTTGATTTGATCGTACGTGAAAAGACATGTGTAGAATAGTCACCCAGCTAATAATTAATATGTAAATAAAATAATTAAGTATCCAATCGTCAAAATACAAGTTATTGTCATGATAGTTTAGAAAGGGATCCCCTGAGAGATCTCGACGAGTTTTTCCATGAAGTAGGTATGTACTTACGTTAGTAGGACATGCGAGCGGAGTGGAAAGACGAAATAAACGCTATAAAAGGAGAGGAATTACATAAAACATAATTATGGAAAGACAAGGTAAAAAGAAATTTTGAGAGCATGTAAAGGGCTCGAGAAAGAGTATGAGGCGAGTGAAGTTCCTTTCAAACATAGAATTGAATGAGTTGATAGAAAGGATTCACATAGGCACTAAAAGACAACTCCTCTACCGAAGATAGGTCCGGAGTGAGCCGAAAAATAAAGAAAGGAGATCTGGAAAGTACAGTATGTTCCACGAACTAGATTGGCATACAACAACTAAATACATAGATCTCAAAGACGTGTTAGAGGAGCACATGCGGAATGGACAATTCCGTTGGTACATTGGGAATCGAGTGACGCGATAAAACACAGACAATCGTCAATAGCACAAAATTCGAGAGGGTCATGCTCGAGGAACCAAATCATCATCCCTTGATGGGGATGACGTGAAGCCATGATAATAGGTAGCTAACTACCTTCTAATAAAGCATCGCGGTTGCTTACGCATGTACGAGATTGGGAATTTGTCCTTAAGTATGATCTAAGCTGACATTGAGCCTCAATATCTGGAGAGGCTTAGTTAATTTTCTTTTTCTTAGCTTTTTGAACTTTATCATGTAAGTACCTGGATTTGCATTTATCGACGAATAAAATTGTCCATGATTGCTTCCAACGGAGAGATGAAGTGATAGCCTCAAGGTACAAGTACCTTTTCTTGGAGAGCGATTATATGACCTCCTATGGATAAACAATAACCAAGTCCCCAATAAGAGAGTTAGGATTGCAGAAAGGAAGTTAATATAGAATCGATCACATTTTCTATTGATCGAAAAGTCTGGACCGAAGTGTAAGAAATAACGATGCTTCTTCGGAGAGAGAAAGAATCAAAGTACTTTTTGTTGATCCCCTTTTATCGCAAAGTGATTAGAGTGGGTTCATTTAGGGCTTGAAGAGGCCGCATTGGTTAGAATTAGGTTATCTTATATGTTTAAGGATGGGAAACCGAAGTGCGGGAAGTAATATCGCTTTGTCGAAGAGCAACATGATCGGCTTACTTGTTGTTGAATTTATTTCACTAAAGCGTGACAAGACTGAGTTAAGCTAAAGCTTGGAGTGGCCATATATTGAGTTAATAAATTGCAATATTTCCTAGGTCTTAGGGATGGAGTGCAAGGATATGATGCTCCACTAGAGGGCGAAAAGATCAGATTACTCAGCCGTTAAATCCCGTTTGCCAAAAACCAATTGTATTGGATTTATCAATGGTCCAGATAAATGAATGATCGGCCCCGAGAGGCCATGAACATGGGTATCAATCCAAAGAGATCATAAAATATGTATTAACTTCCTTTAGGTTAGGACATTAGCTTAATATGAGCCAGATGAGGCTGCTATCAAAGTGTAGATTACCGTCGGCCAGAGCTCGATGAGGCTATGGATTGCCAAGTGTAAATACGCTAGGCATGGTAGAACTATGATTGCCAAAATTGGATTACACTTGGCATATAAAAGTTATGATCGCTGAGTATGCACTATGTTCAAAAGGGTCTGGAGAGACCAAGGATTTGCTTAAAGAGTGTAAGGACTTATCTATCGGCCCAAAGCGACCTTAGAACATATCGATGTTCCGGAGAGATCATGGACTATGGATTTCAAACTTATGGCGATGCAAACACATCTGCCACAACAAGTTATGTTTTAGGGGACAAATGTTAACCCATCCTTTTACAAAGCCGTTACACGTCAAACACGGTGTTCGACGACGAATATTCTATGAATTAGAACACTGTCGTGAAGTGTAATAAACCGCAAGGTAGTACGGTAGCGAGTACGAGTCAGTCCACAGGGAATGAAGTAATTTTAATTATATTCAATCAAATTAAAATAAACTTTCGATTGATTTAATTAACAAAAACTAATTAAAATTATAAACTAAGCTGAGATCTAAATATGAAATGAAAGCAATTTAGAGGCAACTCCACCACTCATGACCACATAAATCAACATACAATGATTTCATGATCTCTTATTTGATCTTTTGTGTAATTAGTTAGTACATTTATCATAAGCACGACATAATGTGTCATTAGAGAACTCACTTAAACCGTCAAACTCTAACACACTCTCTAATCCATAATTATACCTTCATGAATTGACAACAAAAGTGAAACTAAAATATACTTTAAGCATATTCTATTTACTATTAATTTAGTAACATAGAGTATCAAATTTTTAATTTCAATCACACTTCAATTACCATATTCATATGTAGATGAAGAGCCAATCTTGTGTTTACGTTGACTAAGCATAGCCTATTTTGTTGTCAACAAACACAGACTATCAAAATCAAAACTCAAACAACAATGTAATTACTACTTCAATTATTCCATTAAGCATAAAAAGAAATCATAAAAACCAAAATATGTTGCATCTACATAATCAAGAGGGATCCATTACCCCTAAATTAAAGGGATTAGCCTCTCATGTTTGTTATTTTAACAACAAGAGTAGATTGCATCATAGAACAAAAACAAAAGAAAAGAGAACTAAATAAAGGAAAATCAATTCTAATTGCATAGAATAAATCTAAGCTACTTGCATAAAAGAAAAGAACATGTAAATAAAAGATAACTAATTAATATTGCATTTAAAAGAGGGATTACATAAAAGAAAATGGCTAAGAAGCCAGGGAAGAAAAAGAGATTTTGATTTGAGCCTCCACTCTAAACTAAATAAACTCCAAGATCCTCTTTAACATGAACACAAGTGGGTTATTTATACATGAGTAAAACCCTAATTCAACATTTAGTGTGCTACCAAAAATGCCCTTTAGGAAGTATGACCACCAGGTAATCATTAAGCTTGTAACGACCCAGTTTTTGGACTAGTTTTATAATCTATAGTGTATAGAGTATACTGATAATTTAATTTAATTAAATAAATTAAGATTTATATATTTGGTAATATATCAGGGAAATTCCATATAAATATATTTGTTGATGGTTTAAACCTCCTTAACAATTATACATATGTGTACAAAATATATAATTGATGTTTAATCATTTCGTTATGTTTTTATAACTGCTTTTAAACTCATATGAAAATGGATTACTTAAGTAAGCAAATAAAAGTGGAGAGATAAATTAAATACAAGATACGCATTAATTTATCCACATTGATAAGATCAAACTCGTTTAAATTAGAATAATTATTCATATTCATATATATATATATGTATATATGTATATATATATATAATCAAGTGTACGTTGTTTACTTTGTTGCACTAAAACTTGTTTGCACATTTTCCTATAAAAATAAGCGTGATATGTATATAAGAAAATATATGGGTGTATATACATATATAAACAAATTACAGAAGTGAAAACATAATATAAACTTGATATGAACATTTGCATATAAATATAAATATAGTATGTATATATGGAAAATACGTGTGTATATGTATACAGTTGGTATAAATTTAAAACTATTTACATTACATAAGCATTTGAAATAATACATATAGTTTACAATATAGATGAAGTGAAAGGAAAACCTGAAAGAAGACATTAGCCTACTAATGAACTTAGGCATTTAAAGTGAAATGGAAAGATGTAACAGCATAGACTGGAAATGTTAAAAAGAAAGCCAATAGCTTGCATAGCAAGGATTAGCTGAAAACTTAGACAACCAGGCCTAGGCAATAAGTAAGAAAAGAAAGAAATCAACCTACAAAGAACCTAAGCACATGTATACTCCATAGATGTAACTGCTTGCGCAGCCTCAAGTGCTAAGTTTGATTTATATAGTACATTTATATGAACATGGATGTGCAGTAATGAACATGAGGAGATTGAAAACTCCTATAGCTAACAAATGCAAGTGTACTGGGGACACGGGTATTTCAAATCAGCACGCACATTCGGATGTTCAATCTGTACAGAATGAACATGGCATAAGCTTTTGCTTAGGAGCCAAGTAGAAGACTAAAATAGAATTGTTAAATCACACATCAATTTACTAAATAGATTTGATGCAAACCTATATCTACTTGCCGTAAT
Source organism: Allium sativum (assembly GCA_030737875.1). Lineage (NCBI taxonomy): Eukaryota > Viridiplantae > Streptophyta > Magnoliopsida > Asparagales > Amaryllidaceae > Allium > Allium sativum. The sequence continues at coordinate 637,161,078 of CM060919.1, forward strand.
GCCTACCCAAGCTTATGTGTTAAAAATCACCTATAAATACACATATAAACCCCACAACAACACACACAAAATTTCTTGGAAATCAGAGTATAAAGTTAAAACAGAGAGTAAATAAATGAGAGAAAAGGTAAGGAACAAGGAGTAAAATTGTGCACAAAAGCCAGAGAAAATGGCAAACACAGTGAGATGTACTAACTGAAATTGAGGCTTGAAGGAGAAAGCAAAACATAGAGCAAACCTGGAATCAACATTGGAATGGCAGAGCATGTGACAAAATCTAGAACAATTCATACAAACAACAGTTATAAATATGTGTGTAAAGTTTTCTTTATTCCTCTTTACAAAATGCATTGTGATTGTTTGTATATTTTGTTTCAACTCACATATGGGTATACATGACATCTAAATTGAGTACTCATTTATATAATAAACATATGTCAAAAATAAAATCTCTGTTAATATTTGAAACAATGGCAGCAGAGACTAAAATTAACTTAGGAAACACACTTACTTTCTTTTCTATGCTAATTCATGAATCCTACTATTTTGATTCTAGCATCTATAGTTTGATGTATACATCTGTTTGGTGTTATCACCTAATATCATGAAATTTAACCTGTAAGTATTGCAAAAAGGCAATGAACAAATAAAAACAGTAGTAGGAGTATGTGAGTAAACATCGAAAATCTCCTTACTGTTTATTATTCAATTCTGGTGGATTCAAACTATGTGTCCATCCTATTCGATTATTGAAGTTGTTAAAAAGATCAATCTCTGAAAATAAATGGTTTAAGATTGGAGATTTAAACGAATCTGGAACTAGAAAAACAGTAAACAGACAAACAAAAACACAAAAATATATACACATTATGTTTTTCCTACTAATATATGAATATTCCTATGGTGATTCAAATATATATGTAGATATATATACATTTTCTTTGTGCTTTTATCCTATATGGATTTAATGGTAGAGAAAAATTCACCTGGAAGTGATTTTGATGAAATTTGAAAGCACCTGTATGTTCTATATAGGCATAGAAATAATACTCCTCTTGATTCAAAAATCAGCAGTATGAATTCTGGCAGTTTATAGTATTTAAATCCAACATAAAAGATGTGAGTTATGTCTCGAGTTTATTGTAAAATCTGTTACAATATAAACAATAATACATACTACCAGAAGCCCTCAAATTACAATAAGAAAGTAAAAATCGAAATTCCTCGAACATCATTATATTTAGATTCAAGCATAGGAGTGGATTAGCATTTGAAATTCATGAATTTTAATATCAAAATCAAGATTTTTAGTTACTTAAGGTGTGAGAATTTCTATTTTAACTGGGAATTGAACTATGAGCAAATCACGGCAAGAAAGGAGGTCATGGATCATGGCACTATGTCTGGAGGAAGATAGGGGATTGGAGACCTTGAGAAAAATACATATTAAATTTTTAATTGCTTGATTGAGGTGAATGAGGTCGAATTGGGTTTACTATTGTTTTTGGGGTAGCCGGGTTCTTTGACGAACTGTGCTGAGTAGGTGGCGACCCAGGTCATCACATAGGGGGGAAGGAGACTGGTGGGTCATCTCCGACCTGTGACAGAAGTTGGATGATGGCCAGTGGTGTTTGGTCATGAAGAAAGGCAATTTGGTGAAGACGGTTTTGATTAGATGTCTGTTGAAAACACCAGATTTTGATGTAATTAGCAAAACGTGATTCTGGGTTCGTGGATGGATTAAGAGGAGAAGGAGACGTTTGTGGCGATGGTCGAGGAGAAGGGATCATCGGTGGAAGGTTGGTGCACGTATACGATGCACGGTGGTGCACTGTGGTTTGACAGTAGGTAAAAGAACAAGAGGGAAGAAATAAAGCAAAGAAAAAGGGAGTTGGGCAAAGAGGAATTCGAAGATCGAATCAAGTTGATCGCCAGTTTCAGGTAGCCAAACGCACTGTTATTTTGTGGCATTTGTTTGAGCAAGAGGAAGGGAACAGGAGAACAAGAAAGAGGATAAAGAGAACAGAAATAAAGTGGATTTTTTTCCGATTTGGCCTCCTTTTATAAACTTATAACACGTTTAGCCTAGTTTGAAAACTTATTACAGCCGTAGCCTGGTTTATGTCACATAAGTTGAAATCCGTTATTTAACACTAGCGTTATTTCAAATAAACGTGCAGCGTTATTCAAGATGCTGCAGAGATGGTTTTGTGTTTAAAATCACTTTGAATTTCTGTTGAACCCACGAGCGTTATCTCAAATAACGCACGTTAGCATTATCCTGAATAACGCTGGATGGTTTATTACAAATATTTTCCAGTCCTACAATGGAGCGGTTTTTAAGATGGAGCACATGAGCGTCATTCGGAATGACGCAAATGTTTTAGAATAGAACATTTATTGTTTTATTTCAACTGTGCGTTATTCTAAATAACGCAAACTTAATATGGTTTATTGTATGCGTTATTTAGAATAATGTTGTACGCGTTATCCTAAATAACGCACCATCGTGATATACAGTTAGCCGATGCTCTCTTCCTCCTCACTTTTTCTTAACTTCTATTTTATCAAAACGGAAAACCCTAAGCTCTTAACCCTATTTGCTCAACATAACATCAAATTAAAGGCTTTTTTAATCGAAATTCATCACTATGGCAAGCTCATCAATCCAAGAAGCTCAAGAAAGTAAAAAATTCCTAATTTTGTTGATTTCTTAGAAAATTTAGGGTTTGTCCATGATTGAGGAAACTTGTGAATAAGCTTTTATGTGGTTTAATGGGTTCAATGTAGTTGAAATTATATAGTTTTCAACATTGATTCTGGTTTTTTCGCTACGTTTGCGTATCACTAATGTTGTTTGGAATATGATTTGTGTAGAGATCGTTGAGATGGAACCAGGACCGGTAGATGCTACTGTCCTAAACTTGCAAAACAGGCATAGGTCGAACAATAATACTTTGATGGCGGTATGTCTGTGCGGTGATTGTATGTTGGCCTAAATTTATATCTTATTTTTTTGTATGTATGTCTTATGTTGTATGTTAAATTTTATTTATAGGTAAAAGATCCCGATCGGATTATAGATCACGCGGTTTCCGTTCGTGTGGTTACCTCCACACATCCAGAAGTCTTGGCCTTGCTTGAGCGCTCTGGATTTCGACTAGTACACTGGTTGGAATACGTATCGATCATTATCTCATCACTGACTTAGTTGATAGATGGAGACCGGAGACATCGACATTCCATTTTAGAGGTGGAGATATGACCATCACTTTGGGTGATGTGGCGGTCCTGCTAGGCTTGCCGATTGATGGCGCTCCTTTGAGGACTCCAGAGGCCGGAGACTACATGGAGATGTGCCAGCAGCTTTTAGGTATTACGCCTCTAGCGGACCAGTAGATGAGAAATGAGAAAATTATAACTAGTTGGTACAAAGCACAGTTTGTGCATGACATTCCACATAATGCCACGCAGGAGTAGATAGAACAGCGTGCTAGAGCTATCATACTCTGGATCATTACTCAACGCCTGATCTGCGATCATTCTAAGACTCGGGTGTGGCTGAAATGGTTGCATTTTATTGAGGATTTTGATCATTGTCGGCTTGGGGCAGTGCGACATTAGCATACACATATACGGAACTTAGCAGGACCGTTTTGCTTGAGAGCCCTTATATGGGAGGTTGTCCTTCTTTGATACAGGTACTTTATTTTCGTACGCTTATTTGCTTCTTATTTTTTTTTGCATGTAGTGTTTCTTTATCAAATTTCTTTGTAGCTATGGTCGTGGACGTATCTTCCCCTTGGTAGACTTGAATTAAAGCACCCCAATATTGATATTTCTTTGCCTTACGGGGCTAGGTAATTTTATTCCGTCAATTATTTATCTTATATGTGTTAACTTATTTCCTCTATCTCTTACCAAGTCACAATTACAGGTGGGTTGGAAAGAAGAGCACTTCGTCGACTCCGAGGCGTAATCTAAAATTCTATCGCAATGAGCTCGACGTGCTTAGTCCGGATGTGGTTACATAGACCCCATATGCCCAGGATTTTGAACAGCTTCCGGCCTTATGTACCGTGTCTTTCCATCTGTGGACCGCCAGTGTACCCATTATATGTTTGAACGATGTAGCATATCACGTTCCAGACCGGGTGATGCGCCAGTTTGGATTTAGACAACACCTTCCTGAACCAATGCCACAACATTACAGGATTAACTTAGAAGTACCCAGGGAGTATGAGGCGGCCATTGAGACATGGAACCATCGGCACATGCACACGCAGCAGGAGCGGGAGTTCACCTTGTCGGACGAAGAGCATTACACATAGTATTGGCAGATTGCCCGACGGTATATTCTTCGCGGCGTGCAACCTCTTGGTGCTGTAATGGAAACGTACACGCCTAGAGCTCCTCTTGAGAGGAATGTGGTATGAAAACTTTGCGAATAAGTTTAAATGATGTACAATTTTTGTCAAGTATGAATCTTATGCACGTTAACTTAAAATTTACAAGCGGACGGTGTGTATCGGGCTATACAAATGGTCGATGAGCTATCTCATGAGGTGCCCGAACGAAGCAAGGGAAAATGCTTTAGCATCAAGAGAATTTTGAAAACTATTTTGGGAGAGAACAAGCTCGCTAGACCAGCACCGCCTCCTCCTCCTCCGCAACCTGAAGCTTTAGCACTCGTAGGAGCTTCGGAGGCACAAGAAGTCCGCGATATTCCTCCGCTTCCAACTACTTTGGTTTATACGTCATAGAGGAAAAAGGCGGCGTCAAAGGGAAGGGGTAAGGGTAAGGAACCAGAGTCGTCTCAACCAACCCAGGTTTTGCATGGTCCGTCACAGCCCCAAGAAGGTTCCTCGTCATCTTCGCATGAAGATGTACCCCCAAAACCGAAGAAGAAACAGAGAGAAACTCCTTACCAGCATCGGATTCTTAAGTAGTTCATCCCTAGGGTGGTGTTGTAGTTTGTAGGTCAACTGTTGTTTGTAGCTACTTGATCTTTTCATTCGGATGTTGAAATTGTGTAATGCTTTGCGGGTTGTGGTTAACTTGGATATGGAGTTGTAACGTATGCTTATTTTGGTTTATGTGACATCATTTTGGTTTGCCATAGTAGGTTCCACTGTTTGCTTTTGGTTGGTTATGGTTATTGACTTTAAGTTGATTGGTTTATGCATGATTCAGAAGGAAATATAACCTGTAAACAACCTGGAGCGGCCTTTGGAATAACGCTGCTTGCGTTATTCTAAATAACGCAAGAAGCGTATTTCTAAATGACGCTCCAGGTTGTTATTTTTAATCCGAGCAACCTGGAGCGTTTTTTGGAATGACGCTTTATGCGTTATTTGGAATAAAGCTATGTGCGTTATTCCAAATGACGCTCCAGGTTGGTATCCTGCAACTATTGTCATTAAAAGACGTGTCATCTTCACCAACCCACCCATTCATTTGTTACTTTCCCAAATCAAACCCAAAAAACCTCACAATTCCAAAGTCCTAATTTGCTCACAATTCCAAAGTCCTAATTTGCTCACAATTGAAGGTAATCCCATGAATCCCCGCATCTTTTCTTTTAGTTTTTTCTTTTGCAAAATTAATCCATAATATACGTTTTATTCATGCAAGTATATTTTAGATGGATCAAGGGGAACTTGATGATGAAACTTTATCCAAGTACATGGATGAGTTTGAATCAATCGAACGCCGACCGGGCAAAGAACCACGGTTGGAAGCTCTCATACCTAAAGAAATGCGACAAAAGACCTTTTTAGCGGTGGATGGAAACGGCGGAAGAAATAAGGGGAAAGCCTTAGCGATTGGGGAAGCAGTACCACGACAATATTGCAATTGTAATGTCTATTGTCATGTGCATGTTGCGAAGAGTAAGGCAAACGCTGGCCGACGGTACTACGCTTGCGGGAGATATCCGGTGTGGTTATCGGTGCCGCACTTGGTTACGCCTTGTTGTTACACGGAGTGGATTGATCCTCCATTATGTCGAACAGGCCACGAGTATGCGCTGGAGATGCAAGAAGAGAATGCACAACTAAAGAACGAAATTTACCGAATGCGGGAAAAATATGACTCACTAGAGTCCACCATTCCTAGATATCCTAATGAGTAATGTATTGTTCTATGTTTCGGTCTATGTATCGTTCTAATGTATTGTTCTATGTATCGGTATATGTAGCATTCTAATGTATCGTTCTATGTATCGTTCTATGTGTCGTTCTAATGTATCGTTCGAATGTAGTTGTAATGAGTAGTGTATTGGTCTATAATGTTGTATCGTATCATGCATGGTGCATTGTCCGTCTGTGTACCACTAAACCAATTCTCCAAAACATATTTCATTTACATAATAAAACCAAATAGAAAGGGCCGCAACGTAATAAAACCAAGATCAATGTTACCACAAACATAAAATACCAGGATAAATAGTTACGGCATATGTCTTGTACATAATAAAACCAAATAGAAAGGTATGCAACGTAATAAACCAGGATTGGTAGGTACTACATAACACTTAGTAGAGTCTATGTCTCTGTAGTACAACGGCTCTTCTTATGGCCATTTACTCCACACTTGCTGCAACTATTAGATCTAGAAGACTGCCCCTCGTCCATGGTGCCTTTAGTTCTAGTAGATCTAGGCTGCCCGGTGCTCTCCGAGCTTGCGGTGGAAAAATCATATGTCCCAAAGGTTGTAGCCAATAGCGCTTGTCATGAACTGGATGAAACTCAGGCGTATAAGCCGCGTGATAACTTTGAACTGTGTACCAGTTGGAGGCGAAGTCGCGATAAGCTCTTTTGGCCCCATTAGCCACTGCCGAACATGCAGCCATAACATGCGCACAAGGAAGGTGTTGTAGCATTGGTATGTTACATGTACACGAACAAGTATTACCATCTATCTTTACTGTAAATTCATCACCGTAGTAGTGTATACAACCCATTCATATTCGCCGAAGCGAACTATTCTGCAATGTCTTGCTTCTTCGGCTCTTTCAGGTATTTTTGCCTCCCACTTTGGGGTTAATTTGCATACCGAACCAACAACATTTTTCCGCCTGTTACAGAAATAATCCACCGGTCTATAGAAGGTACGCGCAACCAACGACTTAACTGGAAGCGATCGTGCACCTCTTAGCACACCGTTGAAGCTTTCAGAAGCTTTTGTCGTCATTACATGAAACCTTCCGCCATCGTCTTTAAACAAAGCCCAATTTTCCTATTTTCCGCCCAAATTTCTCTCAATCCAGTTATGAGCTTTGACGTTGGCCGTCTTAATTTCCTCCCGAAGCTTACGATACTCAACCTCTTCTGAGGCACATGCCGCCGCATAAAATAAACCAGTTAAACGTTGATCTCTAAAGCCGGCTTTTTGAAAATTTGCTTTTAGATGCCTCGCGCAAAATCTATGCTTATGTGGATCAACCCATTTTTCCTGCAATGCGATAGGGATTCCTTTCATTCTATCAGATATGAAAGTAATACGTCGATTGTTTACACTATGTATAAACTGTCTCATACAGGAAAAAAACCAAGCCCAAGAGTTAGCCGATTCAGCCTCAACAATGGCATACGCCAACGGATAGAGTTGATCATTCGCATCCGTTGCAGTGGCTACGAGTAGTGTACCTATATTTGCCATACAAATGAGTGCCATCGATACACAACAATGGACGACAATGTAGAAATCCTTCAATGGAAGGGCCAAATGCCCAAAATGCACATTCAAATACACCATATTCATCTGTTGCTATATGGCTTACTCTACCGGGATTTGACCTTCTAATTTCATTAAAATATGACCGTAATAATGAATATGACTCCGCCCAATCCCCGTAAACCATAACAATTTCCTTGCTCAGAGATCTCCAAGCTTTCATATAACCAATCTTAATAAAAAATTGTTCTTCAACCAACACTTGAACTGTTCTAGCTGTTATGTTTAAATCAGACTTCACAAAAGGCATGACCTTCGAAATCAGAAATGTTGATGTCGCTTGGCGATTGCTTGAATTGACCGTTGGATTAACGCAAGTATGCTTCCCTCTATACTTCTTAACAACCCACAACCCAGCCTGCGATTTTTTGGAATCAACTGCAAGAATTCTCCACTGGCATTTATCGTCGATATTGCAAATGGCAGTATACATTTCTTTCTTGGACCTAATGGGCTTAAAAGAAACAACATGTAAAATGGACCACTCACTTAGTTGTTGCAGAAATTTAGCTTTGCTCTCAAATACAAGACCAGGTTTAAAGCCACTTTGAACGCATGAGGACGAGAATAATTCTCCCCTGCTTTGCAAGTCTGCGACAACAGATCTGGCTAACATTTGCGTAGTACACATGTCCTCATCAAGGGGAATCTCCATTGCAGGTTCGTCATTACTCCCATCTTCTTCATCATCCTCATCATCCATCTCTTCAGCTCCGAAGTCAAAGTTCAACGAATCATTATTTACTTGCATGTTGTCAAATCATGCGTGATTGTTATCGGGAATCGAAGCAACAGTCATGCTGTCGAAAGCAAGTCCAGGGTTCGTTTGTAGGTCTACATTACCATCTACTGACTAGCATCATCGCATGCATTCCCTTCGTAGGGCGATTGCTCTTCCATGAAATCCTGCGGACAGGTGCATCATGAAAATATTACACCTTGATCAAACGCTTATGCATTACTCAAATAACAATTCATTTCAAAGAATACTTACTTCTGACTCATATGATATAACTCAGATGGCGTTGGCTGCAACGGTTCTATTGCTTATGTAGACAGTCCAACATTGTTTTATGTATGATGGTAGTAAGGATCATAATTATACAATATATGACGGTCAATAACAACAATTGGGAGAACCAAAATATAACATGTATATATAACCTTCTAAGTTGGGCTTACCTCTGCGTCGCGCATCCAATACTTTCCTGCGTAGGATATGGAAAGCTAAAATGTGGATTCTGTGTATAATTCATATGCGGGGGGTACGCATAGAACATTTGATGTTGTCCATACTCTGAAACGTTAGAAGGAGGAATACTATTTGGTGATGGCATTAGAGGAGTTGGACGGAACGATGCCACTCGAACGGGTTTTACAGCAGTAGGTGCTTCTACCACTAACTTTGTCGTTTTCACAACAAATAACTCTATAGTCTTACAAGCGGTAGAAAACATTAACTCAACATCACCATCGTCAACAATTTTAATTGCCTTATAACCAGAATCAGTCGGCCAGTTGCAAACTAACTCAATATCAAATTGCTCTTTATTAATCGTTGTTGACTTGAATATAGAGGCTTTTAATTGCATCAAGTTACAACCTTTGTGAAATTTTACAGGTTTGAAAGACCCACCTTCGTATTTCCCACACTTTCTATCATCAATAACCAACTCACCATCGAAGTAGCATATAATCGCAATAAACTTAGGAGCCATTCTAATTTACAACATCAAAAAAGAATATATTACCAAAAGTTAAAGACCCAGAAAAACTATGATTTAGGGTTTTGAAATTCAAACCTTGTAATGAATCAAACGACGGAGAATAGAGTCCAGTTGACACAAATCTGAAATTACTGATGGATCAAGGCTAAAATTAATGAAGGATTTAATTCCATAAGTTGATTTAAGGTATTGGGTTTCTTTTTTTCAATATTTAGAAAGTAAGAAAGTAAGGAGGAAGAGAGCTTTTGCTCTTTGTATATCACGTCTGAGCGCGCCATTAGCGTTTTTTCAAATAGCGCGTAAGAAAAACTGTAAGACCTTAAAAACCATAATTTTATATTTGCGTTATTTAGAATAACTCTTTCCAACATTATCCTAAATAACGCTTTAAACTGTGTTCTTCCAAATATCAAAAGCTCTCAATATGTGCGTTATTCAGGATAACGCTAACGTGCGTTATTTAAGATAACGCTCGTGGGTTTAACAGAAATTCAAAGTGATTTTAAACACAAAACCATCTCTACGGCATCTTGAATAACATTGCACGCGTTATTTAAAATAACGCTAGTGTTAAATAACGGATTTCAGCTGATGTGACATAAACCAGGCTACGGCCGTAATAAGTTTCAAACTAGGCTAAACGTGTTATAAGTTTATAAAAGTAGGCCAAATCGAAAAAAATCCAAATAAAGTTGGACAGAGATGCAGTGTTGATCAGAAGGAATAAAGGAATAGGGCCGTTGCGATGCGGCTATTTTACGTTATTGGGCCTTTGGGCCTGAGTTTTAAATATAAGAAAAATTAAAATAAAACAATATATTGTTTGTTTAGAATCCTAGGGTTTAAATTTAAAAACCTTTTTAAATAAATTGAAAGGAGAAGGAATCAGATCATTTGGAAATAACGGGTTGGTGTGAAGCTGGGTTAGTGTACACTGTTGGGATTTAGGTCTATTAAGTTTATATATATACTTCATCAATTTAAATAAAATTTGATTGGAAGTTAAAATTATTAAAATTTAATAAAGTAAAATAGAAAGAAGAAAAAGTGAATAGGAAGCCATTGGATTATTTCAAATGAAATAATAGGCACCGTCGTCATGAATCTTTAAGTTCGAAGTCATTATTTATAATCATTTTAAAAACAAAATACAGGTTTTAATTTTAATTGATAAATTTATTCCAATGAATTGAAAAAAAAATGTTATTCAAGATCAAATATTTCAAATTGTTGTTAGTTTGAAATTAAATATCAATCGTTGTTGATTGTTACTATTGTGGAAGATGATTTTTGTTTACTATCTATATGCTATGAAGTGATAAAACGAGATCTAATTGGTTAAAATAAAATGTTAATACATTTTATTTAATTTAAGTCGTCTTGTATCAATTACTATTTGAAATTGTATAAGTCAATTAAAGTGAATAGGCAAGTTATAAAAATGATATGAAGTAATTTAAATAAATAGTTTTACTCGTCTACACTATTTAAATTTGATAGTTAAAACACCGACTATCAAATAAATATTCATTACGTATTAGTTCGAAGAGACCGAGATGGGAACTGGACCCAAAACCACTTCTAACCGACTTTATGTAAAACTAACTGTAGGGACGATTGTACGATTTAAAGGATTAAAGACCGTAGAACTTCATAAGCGGGGGAATTACTTGCTGAAATTCTCTGGTTAGCTCCCAGAGATTTTTCAGCAGTGATTCTGTCGTAATTGAAATCTTTGGATTTGTAAGAACTGCTCGCTACTGATCCATGGGGTGATTCCTATATTGGATGCAGTAGGAGAGTGCCTTTGGTTCATCCTATTTCTAGATGACTTGTATGGACGAATGTATGAAAGAGTATTTCCTGAAAACCACGTACATTGATTTTTACAAACATACCAAGTTGATGGAAAAGAAGGGCACTTCTTTTACACCCAAAGAATGTTTGTGCACGTCAATTAGTGTTTTGACGGATCTGACAATGTGGCATTCAAAGTAAATGATGACCAGAAGTTCTAAAGGTAATTCTAACCTCAAACCTCATCAATTGGGAAATAACAGAAATCGGGCAGGCAACATGGCTATGTGGGTCGCTCCCATTAGGGTGTATAATCACCTATCTAGAGAAAATTCATTTCCTTCTTTAATCTATTTGATGCTGTCCCTTTCGGGAAATGGTGGTTTGAGCCCAACCGTTGGTGATATACATTCGATACACTCAAGCGAAATGAGTGGTCGGTCATGTGCAACTGGGTTGCAAGATGTTCTTGTTGAACTTAGTGTATTCGCCTCTAGAGATACACTATTGGTCGGTGGTTCCGTAACTTATCATAGTCGGAATCCAATCTTTAATAAGCGCCCGCGCTTTTGATTGTATACTATGTATGTGGAATGTGAGATGCAAGTGTCCCGCTAGATTGCTATTTATTTGTATTTAGACACTATTATAATATCAGACAAGATATGATTTCAAAAATGTTTTGGGTTATTGTAAGATAAAAAACATTCGTATTTATGTGTGGATCGGTCTTACGATTATCTTTTATTTCAAAAGGATTTTTGAATGTTAAATCAAGCTGTTTTAAAATCGTTTACTCACACCAGTCCCTTGACTGACCCAGAGTTTATTTTCCTATGTTTTCCCTAAACTCTTGGGTGCCCAAATTTGTACGGGCAGTCAAGTGGTTTTAGAATTTTACAGATTCACTTGAAGGAGCTTAGAGCAAGAGACTTCAACATTAGATTTATAGAGTTAATTTCCGCTGTGTTGTATATGAGTTGTACTCTGATGATGTTTGTAAGTATTAATATAGTTTTGTATTCCAAAATGTGTTATATAATATATTTTATTCAGTTCTGCAGTGAGATTCGTGATATTCGGATTTTGTTGTGATCTATTCTTCTTTTTCTGCTATTCTAACTTTCTTTCTTTCTATTTCTCATCCTCTAATTTCTTTCTATTAACGATCTATTAATTTTTGATGTTTGATTAGTCGATATATGATACAAGATATGTATTAGTATCTATGATCAGGATCAGAATTTAACCGGGTCATTACAAAGGTTTAATTAATCCATCATCAAATTTGCCTGAAGCTTTAACATCCACTTATTTGTCCATTAGCTTCAAAGTGTAGAATTATGTAAGTGGGAAGGTAGGTAGGGTCCTCCGTGATCATGTATGAGAATTTTTTCCTCTTCGTTCCTTTGTATGCATGTATATCTTTATGAAGTCCTCTTCTACATGCATCAAATTTCTACAAAAACATGAAAATGTCCAAGTAAAAATTCTCAAAATAACATAAGCACAAAAATGACCATTTTCCCCCTATATGATGATGAATGCATGATGTTTTGAAATCAATTGAATTATGGTTTAAACATGATAAAATACCCACATATGACATTTATTTAAACTAAACAAGAGTAAATATGTGAATATAAATGTGCATTTTTATGTGCACATCAAATACCCTTATACTTATATTTTTATTCATCCCCGAATAAACTGAAAAACTAAGCTAAATCTATTTTCGTAGGGAGCACGATTGCATTGAGCGTATGCAACAACCCGTTAAACCTCTGAGTGTCCCCAGTAGGACGAGTGTTGTATCGTGAGAGTTTTCAACGGATACTACCCACAAAATCCAAAAGTTAAATGCAAAAAATATTTACAAAATGCAAGATTCGAAAATATTTACAAGATGAATGCAAGTTTTCAAAAAAATATATTTACAAATGGGTAATTTACTTTTAAATATGACTCGAATGAGTTAAACACAAGTTCGGGTCCTCACTATGAAATTTAAGTCTGTTACTAATCAAAACTTCAAACAAAAGTCAGGTTATCGTTACAACCTCCTCGAGCTTGGCCAGTTGTTTCGGTTGAAAACATAGTGCAAATATGAAATGAATTCTAAAATTGATATCAACAATCGTACAATGGCATATTAATTTCCTTTTGGTTAACAAGTTAGGTCGAATAAGTGAAGATAGTGCTTGGAATTTCAATGCTTACTCTCGCTTTATTATGAAAAATATTTACATTATTATTATTTACAAAACACCTAGGTATACCACCCCTACACTGCATTACGACTTACATGAGGGTCGGTAATCCTTACGTGGCCAACTCATGAAATGAGACCAAGATATAACCAACGCACTGCATTACGACTTACGTGGGAGTTGGCACGAAGCTTGGTGAGTTTGCACACCAATGCTAGATGTACTAGCAATGTTGGATACCCTTGGATTATTATATATATATATATATTCTTCTTTTTTTCTCTCTTTTTTGTAACAAAAGAGAGAGAGAGTTAAGCAAGAATATCTTAGCAAAACTTCACTTAAAAGATCTAAAATTTTATCACAAGTAGTCTAAATCAACCATTCAATTAATCAGATTACAATTTAGTAAACATTTCATATTCATCATCTACAAATCTCCCTATATACCAGTTACACAAAATTTGCTCATAATTCAAACTTTTCTTCCGTTATCCGTTAAGAGAAGTAAATCTCCAAACATTTTAATCGAACGACCAAAATTGTACGCTAACTCCATCATGTATTATTTAAAGGTAAATAGAAGAGCGAAACTCTTTAAAAAAAGAAAAAAAAACTCAAATTATGCAAAACAGAATGAAAATGAGACTCCCCTCCACACTTAAAAATAGACTGTGTCTCAACAGTTGTCAATCAAACATATCTTAGTGAGATTGAAAGAAAATAAGAGGGTAAACGCAGTTTACCGAATAAGCGCGCAGAAAATACGCAGTCATCGAATAGATGAACCGGTCCATAATGGACCAATGAATCAGCCTCATTAAGATTATGAGACACAGCTTAAGCACAGGAAACCAAATCATAAAGAATTTTATATTGTGTTTCATATTTCGAAAAACAATTTTTTTTATTTTAAGTTTGAGTTGCTAACTTTAAAATTTTGAGCTTACAATTGATCCTAAAATCGAATTGAATTTCAATAGCAACTAAAAAGATGTTAATGAGTGGTTTATAAAGAGCGATTTCTCTTGAAAATAACTTTCTCTTGAAAATGGCATCTTCTTCCTCCAATCTTGTTTCGCCTTCTTCGTTTCTTGATTCGTCTTCTTTTCCTCCTTTTCCCACTCGTTCTCCTCCCCCTGATCCTCCAACCGCGTCACTTTCTGATCTTGATTTGTCAACCTCTTTGATTGTTTCTAAACTTTTGGATGATCTTTTGAATTCTGTTCTTCTCAGTGTTGATCATCATGTTTCTTTGTCCTTTGCTGATCAGGTTGTTTATAATAATCCTGGTAGAATTGTTGATACTTCTGCTTTCAATTTCGGATCTGGCATTCCGTCAAACACTTTGGATATTCAATCGATTGTTGTTAATGATAAAGCTTCAATTATTTCTTCTGAATTGCCTGAAATCCCCAATGTGTCTGTTCCTCCCACTGTAAATCTTGGCTCAAATCTCTCAAATCCCAATACATCAAATTCATCGAGCATTTCCAAGAACCTTTCCTCTTCTGTTAAATCTGACTACCTATCTTTATTCAACTCGTTGCCAAGGAATGCTGGTTCTTATAAACCACTGGAATTTGAGAAAATTAAGGATGGGCCGAAGAAAATTCTTCCAAAGATTGTTAGAGCAAAAGGTATGAAATATTGGAATCAATATCTAGTGGGTTTCTTTCTTGATGGTTCTTTATCATATCTGTCTGTTGTCAGTTTTATTCAGAATTTCTGGACATTGCATAGGGGCGTAGCATTGTGCGAAAGAGAATCTGCTCCTGTGGAAAATAATACATAACGGACTGCTCACTAAGGATAGGCTCGCTACTAGGGGTATGAATATTAATCCCATTTGTACACTTTGTCGTGAGCAAAATGAAACTCTTCATCATCTTTTCTTTGAATGCCATTGCACCTACACTATCTGGCATGGAATTATGTCTTTATATGGGAGGCGCGATACCAAACGTGTGGCCGTCGAAGAGTGGAAAAAGCTTGAAGGACTGACAGGAAGGAAAAACAAAAAGAAGAGACTAATGACATTTATCTTGAAAAAATATGTTATGGTGATGTGGAGAGAGAGAAATAGGTGCATTTTCAATGACACTTCATGTAAAAGTATGGAGGCTATAGCGGCTGAAGTTAAAATGCAAATTAGGGAAGGCCTTAAGCTACTACACTTCACGTTTGACCCTGGCATCATGGCTGGCTTTCTCTAATGTTAGTTCTCCGTTTGTTGTTTGTTTGTGTTCTTTTGTGTTGTCTTTGTATTCCCTGTGATTGAAGTACCTAGTGTCTATGTTTTCTTTGTATATATTTGTAACCTCTTCTTTGGTGCTTCAATAAAATGGTAGGGGTCCATCCAACCCCGTCGGCCTTGCCAAAAAAAAAAAAAAAAAAAAAAATCTGATGGTACCAACTTATATTTTAAATTTTCGAATGATATTGATAGGGATAAAGTGGTAATAGCAGATCCTATATTCATTAGAGGGCGTATGTTCATAATTACCAGATGGGATCCGTCAATTGGTAGTGCTCAATCACAAATCAGGAAAGTTCCCATTTGGACCCATCTTCACTGTTTCCTCTTTTGATTTGGACTTTGATGGGAATTAATTGGTTAGCTTGTCAAGTTGGTAAACTAATCTGTTTTGATATTAATACTGAGAAAATGCATAGAATTAAAAATGCAAAGGTGCTTATTGAGGTTGATGCTGAAGCTGAACTGCCACACTGCATTGAATTGGGTAAGCTTGGTGATAGTTGTCCTCTAATGATTGTCTCTTATGATTGGAAGCCTAGCATTTGTACTCTTTGTAAAGTGTTTGGTCATTCTACCAGTCAATGTGACAATCATAATAAAGAAAATAATAATCACGGATGTATAGTTGATGAAGAGAAGGTGTATAAGCAGGTGAATGCTAATCATGTAGAAAGGAAAGTGAATTTTAAAGTTCCTCATCAAGGTGATCAGCAGGGATGGACAAAGGTAAATAACAAAAACAAAAAAGTATGGAAAAGAAAAGAGGGTAAATTTGGTACTGATGTTGGAAAAGAAGTTAATAAATTTATGGATGAGGTTGTTGAAATAGTTGGCAATGGAAATTCTGAGTTGCAAGGTGAGAAAAATAATGAAGAACAAATGGATATTAATTGTGGTGCTGCAAGCAAGGGAAATCATACTATCATGATAGTGGATGAGAATGGTAACTGTGTGGTGAATAGAAAGGAGGACTTTGAAGTAAAAGTTAATACAAATATTGACACTAAGCAGAAAGTCAAGCAAAATTTGATGATATTCTTCAAGAAGCAGTTCAAAATGAGTTTCATATGCAAAATCCTTTCTCCATTTTATTTGATGCTTCCACAATGCCTTCTACTTCTTTTAGTTTCTCTCTGAATAATGGCATAATCTCTTCCACATTTAATACTTTGTTATGCCCTATCTCCTCTTCTTCCACTTCTAATGCTACATCTGGTAATTCATCTTTCAAGTTTAATATTCCTCCTAACTCTTCTTTCAATTGCAAACTGAATAATCCTAACAATCTTTCTTCATCTCCTTATTCCTATTTAGCTCCTCCTTCTAACATTAAACTTCTTCCTCCTCCCCCAAATTCTTCAAATGATCCTGTTACCTCTACAGATGAAGGAGATGGTTCATGGAAGAAAATTTCTCCAGTCAAGCAATCCAAGTCCCCTCCTAAATCTAAAAGAGGCAGGAAAAAGAAAGCAAAGTTTGTTTCTACTGATTTAGATGATTTAGATGAAGGTGTTGATTTTAAACAAGATGAAGTTTTGCCTTCTGATAGTCAGAAAGTTCAATCAAAAAGGCATACAAAGAAGCATCATGCTCCTCCCACTGATCCTTTCAAGTTTAAACAATGATGCACAACATTTCTTTTTGGAGTGTAAGAGGAATGAATCTTTCTTCAAAGCAAAGTGAGATCAAAATTTTTATCAGAGACCAAAATATTCATTTACTAAGTTTGTCTGAAACCAAGCTTGATGAGTCTTACACCTCTATTGCAGCATCTTTTATATCTCCTAGATGGAAGTATGATCATAACCTTGATAGTGCAAAGTTTGGTAGACTTTTAACTTTGTAGAACCCTCTTGTCTTTGATCTTTTGAAATTATCCTCTTCTGATCAGTATATTCATTACAAGTGTTTGCACTAACCTTCAAATTCTTCTTTCTACCTTACTAGTGTTTATGCCCAGAATGCTTTAGCATTAAGAATCTTCTTCTTTCAAATCTTCATCTTATACACTCAAGTTTTGGCCCTTGGTTAACTGAGGGGACTTTAATTGCATGTTGTCTTCATTACAAAAGTTAAGTGGTCGTACTCTATCCTTGAAAGACATAGCCCCTCTTAATCAGACTATTATAAAGTCAAATTGTTTCCCTCTTAGTAGCTTTGGTCCTTCTTTCACTTGGTCAAATAGGAATCATTCTGGCTTGCCTACATTATGTAAGCTTGATCACATCTTTGTTAATTCCTCATTTCTCAATTTCTGGCCTAAATCCTTCTATCACATTCTTCCTCCTTCCATTTCCGATCATTGTCCTTTACTTTTAAATTGGGGAAAAGATGATACCATTCTAAAAGGGAAGTCCTCTTTTTAATTTTTTTAATTTTTGGTTAAATCATAAATATTTCGCTAACGTCTTACTGCAGGTTTGGAGTAATAGTCATGGTTTGAATCCTATGCAAAAGTTATTATACAAGTTGAGGTTACTAAAAATCCATCTTAAAGCCTAGTTTAATCATCAATTTGGTAATGGTTTCAAACAATCTTGCACAGTAAGGGCTGATCTTTTTGCTATTCAGAATGCCTTGAATTTGATAAGATCATTTCAAAGGTATTTCGTGCTGTAGTGTATTTTATAAGATCATTTCAAAGGTATTAGCAAATAGAATGCGATTGGTTTTACCTTCTGTGATTTCAAGCAACCAGTTTGCTTTTATTTCTGGAAGAACTATTAGTGACAACATTCTGTTAACACAAGAGCTGATTCATGGGTATGACAGGAAGTTTATATCTCCTAGATGTATGCTTAAGCTTGATATAAAGAAAGCTTTTGATAGTGTTTCTTGGGATTCCATATTAGCTATTATGTCTCGGATGAGTTTTCTAGCTCCTTTCCTTGCTTGGATATACATTTGCATTTCTTCAGCCTTGTTCTCTATATCAAGGCATGTAAGATTATATGGTTACTACAAAGGTAAATATGGGGTTAGGTAGGGTGATCCTATTTCATCTTATCTTTTCATCATAGTTATGGAGTTGCTTAATTCTCTAATCATTGATCAAGTGAAAATTGGTAATCTGGAGTGTAGTGTCCCGAAATTCCGGTCAAATTTGAGCTGATTAAATAACACAAGTCCAACCCACATTACACTGGAAATCAGAAAACTAATAGAAAGAAAACAGAGGGTGAGGAAAGATAAGATAGAAACTTAGAATAGAAGAAGAAGAAGAACACAACATCAGAGTAACACGAATCTCACACGGAACGAATAACATATAATATATATAACATAACTTTGAAATATAAATCTATACTTGAATATACATCATTATCAAAGTACAACACTTACAACACAGCGGAAATAAACAATAGCTATATGATCCTGAAGCCTCCTGCTCCAGCTCTTCAAGTATCTGTAAATCCTGACTACTTGACTGCCCGTACAAAACTGGGCACCCAAGAGTTTAGGGAAAACAAAACAAAATAAACTCCGGGTCAGTCATGGGACTGGTATGAGTAAAACAGTTTAAAACAGTTTGAGCCATTAAATGATATCTCATAAGACCACGCCGTGTAACGGAACGGGTTTTTCCCTTATGAGAATCCAAAGTAATCTTTATATCAAAACTCTTTTGATATTATAATAATGTCTATCAACCACAATATATTAACCATCTAGCAGAAACGCTTTCATCTAACGTTCTACATATATAGTATACAATCAAAACCGCAAGCACGTATTGGGTAATGGATTTCCAACTATGACAAGGTATGGAACCACCTTTCGCTAGTGTACCACAAGAGAGGAGTACACTGGGTTCAACAAGAACATCTTGCAACCCGGCCATACATGACCAACCACTCATTTTGCTTGAGTGTATCGAATGTACATCACCAACGGTTGGGATCAGCAACTGTTTCCCGAATGGGACAGCATCAACAATAGATTTTTAGAAGTAAATGAAACTCTAGATCATGTGATTATACACCCTAATAGGTGCGACCTACATAGCCACGCTGCCTACCCGAATTTTGTCATTTCCCGGTTGTGAGGCTAGAAGCCACGCTTATCTCTGACAGATCACCCATTTATTCACTTTGAACGTCACATCGTCATACACGCCAAATCACAAATTGATTTCCCTAAAAATACCACGGGTATACAGCTAAGAGAAACGAATTCCTCCGCCACCAAACGCAAATACGTTTGAAGAGATCAACTTGCGCAATCTATTAAATATACTCTGTCAGACATTCTTCCATACAGGTCATCCTGGGACTGGACAAACCGAAGGCACTATTCAGTACATCCATCTTAGGCAATCTTTACCTAAGATTTATACAACAGCCCTTGCACTTTACTCCGTCTTCAATATCTTTGACATATATGATTCGCAATGCTTATGCCAATACAGAGTGGTTCTTCGGATAATAATCCAACCGGTCTCTCCATATCAACAACGTTAAAATGGTCGAAAACTTCGATAGTCGGTGAGTTAACTATCAAAGAAAAACACGTGGGCAAACAATGATATTATTTCCAAATGGAAATTTTATCAATCAATCATCATTGACCATTTATCTCTTTAGTTCATTAATTTATTTATCTCTTGTTTCCATATATTCTAAATTCTTATTTTCTATTATCAGAAAACATTTCTGATTCTTATTTGGAAAACATTTCCAAAACTCTTTCACTATCAAACCTTACCATTCTTTAGTTAAGAAGAAAGTCAATCAAATTGGGGTATACTTACCTCTCAGACCTTAACTGAACAACGTTTTAACTTCGAAATAGTCAAAGTTTATCTTTTAAACCTTTAACAATCTTTCTTACGTAACTCTCGGATTCTATTTAAATATCCACTTCTTTATTGAAAACATTGATTATAACAATAACGTTATAATCCCTACTTTCGAAATATCTAACTTCAATTATAAGTTTTATTCTTTAATGTGAATAAATAAATAAACACCTAATTTATAAATAAACAAATCTTGATTTAAACATCGGAAAGTATAAGTACTTTCCCGAATTCGATATAATCGAATTCGCCGATTAACTCTCTTCGAGTAATCTCTATTTGATTAACTCTTCTTCGAAAAACCTATATTCGATTATCTCTCTTCGAATAACTTATATTCGATTATCTCTCTTTGAATAACTTATATTCGATTAACTCACTTCGAATAACTTATATTCGATAATCTAACTTTCGAATAACTAAATTCGATTAACTCCTTTCGATTAACTAATAATCGATAACTCCTTTCGATTAACTAATAATCGATAACTCCTTTCGATTAACTAATATTCGACGAACTCTATTCGAATAACTAAATTCGATTAACTCCTCTCAAATAACTAAATTCAATAAATTCTTATCTTCGATTAATCAATACTCGATGAACTCTAACTCGGTTAACTAACACTCGACTAACTCTAACTCGATTAACTCTGATTCGAATAACTCATTTGATTAACTCCTTCATTCTATTCGAATAAACTATATTCGATTAACTCTTTTAATTCTATTCGAATAAACTATATTCGATTACTCTTTTTTAGAATAAACTATATTCGATAGCTCCTTTCGACTAATTTATATTCGATTAACTCTTTTAATTCTATTCGAATAAACTATATTCGATAACTCCGTTTCTCTTCAAATAGACTATATTCGATTATCTCCTTTCGAATTAAACTAAATTCGATAACTCCTAATTCTTTTAAATCTAATTCGGTAACTTTTATTCGAATAACTCTAGTTCGATTAACCCTATTCGAATAACTCTAGTTCGATTAACCCTATTCGAATAACTCTAACTGATTAACTCTAACTGGTTAACTCTAACTGATTAACTCTAACTGGTTGACTCTAACTGATTAACTCTAACTCTAATCGATTAACTCTAACTCTAATCGATTAACTCTAACTCAACGTCCATATTCAGTTTCAAATATCGATGTTGAAATCGATTCTTGCTTCTCTATATAAGTCCTGACTTATATATTCTTTTTATCCTATGATAAATATTTTATTTAATTTATAAAATATTATTTATAAATTAATCTTCTCAATCTATCGTTAGAACATATTCTATTTAAAATCTTTGCTTTAAATCCATATCATGTTATACCCGTGTGCGAAGCACGAGTCTAAACTTTCCTGATGTAAAATTCTATTCATTTTCCAAATATTTCCTTATAAGACATTCTTTTTCATTTCCCAATAAATCCCTTTTATAACTCTATTTATAAATGTTTTACCAATATTTCTCTTTCTGTTTTATTTGTAAATCTTTTACAAATATTTCTCTTTCTGTTTTATTTGTAAAGGTTTTACAAATATTTCTCTTTTTTAAAATCCCTTGATTTTATAAATATTCCTTTATATAAAATCCTTTGATTTTATAAATATTCTATTTCAAT
The DNA here is from genome assembly GCA_030737875.1 of Allium sativum. Lineage (NCBI taxonomy): Eukaryota > Viridiplantae > Streptophyta > Magnoliopsida > Asparagales > Amaryllidaceae > Allium > Allium sativum. The sequence continues at coordinate 637,183,235 of CM060919.1, forward strand.
ATACAGTTTGAAATCTTCCTTCAATATAAAATCTTTCGATTTTATATAATATTTTATTTCAATATAATTATTGAAATTTTCCTTTTTCATCCTAGGGTTTTCTTACGGTATTTAAAATACCAAACAACAGTGATCGATATCATTCAAACACATATAATGAACAACAGATTATATATCACATTATATATCACAATATATGAAAAATAGTAAAATAAATGTTGAGGAATCCAGTTGGATCCCTCCAACCTGTTTCCCTGCATCACAGATGTTAAACAACATAATTAACATCGATTTCATTTTAATATGAAATATTCTGTTAAACAGAATCAATATTTGTTTAGTGATTTATATATATATCATTATATGTAGTTTCAACCAATACACAAGCAACTCAACCAAATAGTTAACACACAATAATCAACAGATACTTATCAGTTATAAGAATACGTTATAAAAATATAACTGTTCAGAGCTGGTGAGTTTTACTCACATTGGACGATCATCGTTAATAACGACAACCATCGCTTGATTCAGATGGACAATTTATTTTTCTATAAATTGTAACGGACTCCAATCCACTCCCAGTCAGTTCCATCATGTAGGTGGCATCCGTACAATCCCAACGGATCCAGTTTTCTCCAATTTCGATACCGTATGATGAAGTTATACCATCCACAAGTTAGTACACTATTTAAAGTTAAATAAAACATGAATTATTTACTTTTTGGGCTTAACTTAACTTTCCCCTGCCCATTACTATTCCAATACCCAAACTCGCATAGTAGTCTTCCTCCTCAAACACCGAAACACGCTCCAGACGTCCACAGGCACCATTACGATGGCTTCTACCTCAATCCTCTTCCTCCACAAACCACGGTTTTACGAACAAAAACCACCAGTTTTCTTCTCTTCGAAAGAGACACTCCCCTATCCCCTCGAGCTCAAGCTCGCATGTAGGGTTTACAGTGCGATCTCCAACCCTGAACGCAACACGCTGGTGACGGTCACGACATCAAAACACCTCGAATCCAACCATACTTCTTCTTCCAGTTCGAATTAATCCCCTAAACCCAAAACTGATCCCGGATTCAAGCATTAACCCCCTCAAATCCTCAAACATTGAACCCTAACCCAAAAAGGACGGTCGCTGTTCATTTCCGATGTCTAGTCAGTGATTACGCACCCTCCCATTCGTACACCAGATCGAAGCTCATGCCTTGCTGAATTGATATATGTACCTCTCGTGATTTATAGGATTTTGATTGATTTTTGTTTGATTTTCAAAAGAGGATGGTTTTACTGTTGAATTTATTTCGGTGGCGGCTACTCTTTTCTTGACCGTGGAATGAGAAAGTTTAGGTTTAGGAAATAGTTAAGGTGTATTTATAGGGAGCTTTTAAATATTTTTATATTGAATTTTTAAGCAATGCTATTTTTATTTGTCCCCTAAATTGCTGTAAACACATATGACACCCAAAAATCATGAAACTGGACATGCAACAACTGTTCGACATTACGGACCCAATGAAACTGGTTTCGTCGAATTCCGACTCTGTTTGCTCACACAGCGTATTTTTAACCATCAAAATACTAACTGTTTTTCACATTAAAATCCCGTACGGCCACACACTGACTTCAAAAATCACGAAAACTGAAATGTAACAATAATTTAACATTGCGGATCCAACAAAATTAGTTTCGTCGAAGTCTGAGGTCGTTTGCAAAACTGACTATTTTTAAAGCTCTAAATAACCCTTTTAAATATATAAATATATTTGAAAAAGATAAATTTAATATTCAAAAATAAATATTATCGTATAGATTCACAGTGGAATACCATACAGCTCTCATTGGATTTATAACTCGATACTTCAAATTTCCCAGTTATATCGATATTCGATTTATATATAAAACCCTTTTAAATATAAATAAATCGATATAAATTATAAAGGAATTCCACAGTGACTTTTCTGAAATTTGATTTGGACTTAAATCAAAATCTACACGACGAAATCTCGATTTTTCTCTTCCACCAGAAAAATATACCTCACCAGCTCTGAACGTTTCTTGTTTCACAAAAATCCGACTTAAAACGGATCCTATATTTCCAGTTGAAGTTCAAATCGCTAAATCGCGAACTGCCGCGCCATTTCGAGCTCGATTTTAATTATAATATATATTATACGTTCAGACTTCGTTTAAATAATATATTTGTCAATATAATTCAATATAAACTGAATTATATATTTTATATCGTCTAATTCACACCATATCATGAATTTTGTTAATTCCGATTATGCCGGAAATATTTTTTTCCATTATTTATATTAATTAAATATAAATATTATTCAATTCCAGTTATCGATATCGTTAAATCGATAATTAATAATTAAATTAATTAATTATTTGATAGCTAAAAATGATGGTCATTACATGGAGCTTCATCCTCGTTGCAAAAATCCACAAATTACCCCTCTTTTATTTGCTGACAATTTGATTATATTTACCAGGCCAACTGTAACGACCCGGGTTTTCGCGATCCTGAGTAACCGACATAAACTCAATGTCGACTATTCATGCATCGGAAATATCGGATAGTCCATGAAAGAAATTAGAGGGTAAGAATAGATAAGATAGAAACTTAGAATAAAAGAACCAGAAGAACATAAAACATCAGAGTAAACACGAATCTCACAGCGGAATGAACAACATATAATAGATACATAATTTTGAAATAACATCAGTATATGAATACAGTAACATTATCAGAGTATAACACTTACAACACAGTGGAAATAACTATAGCTATATAATCCTGAAGACTCCTGCTCCAAGCTCTCCAAGTATATTTGAAAATTCCTGACTACTTGATTGCCCGTACAAAATTGGGCACCCAAGAGTTTTGGGAAAACAAAACAAAACAAACTCTGGGTCAGTCATGGGACTGGTGTGAGTAAAACAGTTTAAAACAGTTTGAGCAATTAAACGATATCTTATAAGACCACGCCGTATAACGGAACAGTTTTTTCCCTTATGAGAATCCAAATCAATTTGATTTAACTTTCAAATCATTTTGAAAGAAATGATAATCTTTTATATCAAAACTCTTTTGATATTATATTAGCGTCTATCAATCACAACTAACATAATCATCTAGCAGAAACACTTTCATCTCACGTTCTACATATAGAGTATACAATCAAAACCGCGAGCACTTATTGGATAATGAATTACCAACTATGACAAGGTATGGAACCACCTTCCGATAGTGTACCTCTAGAGAGGAATACACTAGGTTCAACAAGAACATCTTGCAACCTGGCCACACATGACTGACCACTCATTTCGCTTGAGTGTATCAAATGTATATCACCAACGGTTGGGATCAGCAACCGTTTCCCGAATGGGACAGCATCGAATAGATTAAAGAATGAAATGGATATCTCTCCATATTGACGACGGAAAAATGGTCAAAAACTTTGATAGTTGGTGAGTTAACTATCAAAGAAAAACACGTGTGCAAACAACGATACTATTTCCAGATGGAAATTCTATCGATCGATCATTAATCATCATTTATTTCTTAAATTAATTTATCATTAATTTATTCATTCTCCATTTCCTGTTTCCGTATATATACAGAAATTCTTATTTTCTAAATTTAGAAAATATACGATATTAACATTTGAAAACATTTCCATATTTACTCCCCTTTCTTATTGTCTATATCAGAAAACATTTTTGATTCTTATTTGGAAAATAATTCCAAAACTCCTTCATTTGATTTAAAAAGATGTTTAAATAAAACAACGCTATGCCAACTCAAACCATTACACTGATTAACTAATTTGACTTAACCAACCTTCACTATCGAACCTTGGCCATTCCTTAGTTAAAAACGAAGCCAATCAAGTTGGAGTATAACTACCTCTCAGACCTTAACTGAACAACATTTCTAACCTCAAAATAGACAAAGTTCACCTTTTAATTCTTTAACAAACTTCCTTACGCAACTCTCGGATTCTATTTACGAATCCACTTCTTTTACATAAATCATTTGGTTATAACAATAATGTTATAATCCCATGCTTCCGAACTATAATAACTTAAATATAACTTTTATTTATTAATTTGGATAAAAAAACAACAACTATTTTATAAATAAATAAATAAATCTTGATTAAAAACGGAAAGTGAATTGCACTTTCCCGAATTCTATAATCAAATTCAATGTATAACTCTCTTCCGAATAATCTCTATTCGATAAGCCCTTTTCAAATAACTATATTCGATTAACTCCTTTCGAATAAACTATATTCTATAATCACCTTTCGAATAAACTATATTCGATAATCTCTCTTCAAATAAACTATATTCGATAATCTCCTTTCGAATAAACTATATTCGATAATCTCCTTTCGAATAAACTATATTCGATTAACTCCTTTCGAATAAACTATATTCGATTAACTCCTTTCGAATAAACTATATTCGATTAACTCCTTTCGAATAAACTATATTCGATTATCTCTATTCAATTATCTCTAACCAATTAACTCTATTCAATTATCTCTATTTAATTAACTCTAATCAATTCACTCTAATTCGAATAACTAATATTTGATTACTTCTTATTCGATTAACTCTAATTCGATTTAACTCTAATTATTTAACTCTATTTCCTTTTATAATCCTACTTACTTTCCAAATATTTCCTTTTATGATATCTTATTTATTTTCTAAATAAATATTCCTTTTATCCTTCTGTTTATTTTCCCAATATATATTCCTTTTATATTCCTATTTGTTTCCCAAATAAATATTCCTTTTATCTTACTCCATTTATTTAACAAAAAAAATATCCCTTTTTAATTCTATTTATTTAACAAATAAATATCCCTTTCAATTCTATTTATTTAACAAATAAATATCCCTTTCAATTCTATTTATTTAACAAATAAATATTTCTTTTTCAATTCTATTTATTTAACAAATAAATATTTCTTTTTATTAACTTTATTTATTTAAAAAAATTCTTTTTATAAAATCCTTTGATTTTATAAATATTGCTTTTTCAATATTAAATTGAAAATATCCTTTTTAACATTCCAGTATTCCTCATGGTATTTAACGTACAATATAACAATGATCGGTATCGTTCAAACATACAAAATCAGCAACAGATTTCGTACCACATCATATAACATAATATATGAAAAACAGTAAAATAAATGTTGAGGAATCCATCCAGTTGGATTCCTCCGACCTGTTCCCCTGCATCCACAGATGTTACACAATATAATTCACATCAAATTTCATTTCAATATGAAATATTCTGATAAACAGAATCAATATTTGATTAACGATATATATATAACTATATCGATATTTTCAACCAACCAATCAGCAGTTCAACCAAACCGTCAACACACAGCAATCAATCAATATTTATCAGTTCTAAAAATACGTTATAATACTATGAACTGGTAGAGTTGGTGAGTTTTACTCACTTTGGACAGTTATCGTTAAATAACGATTAACTATCTTTGATTCAGACGGACATTTTATTTTGCAATAAATTGTCACGAGCTCCAATTCACTCCCAGTTAGTTCCATTGTGTAGTCGCTGTCCACATGATCCTAACGGATCCAGTTTCGTCAAATTTTGATATCGTAAGATGAAGTTATACATTTTACAAGTTATACATATTTAAACTTGAATTAACTTAAATTTTAAACTCTAATTGGGCTCACCCCTTTCTCCTAGGGCCCAAACCCGCTTTAATCCCCAAACCCGAATTAATAGCCTTCTTCCCCGTTGCTTTCAGAAGGCCGTGCTCCATTATGCCATTGCCGTGATTTCCTTCTACCTAAACTCCATCGTCACTCGACAAAACTTCAAAACAAAACCAACATCTTTCTTCTCTCTAGTCGCTCTTCCTTCCTATACCAAATTCTCTCATCTCGATCCCACCTTCAGGGTTACGTCGAGCAACTGTATTCGCTGCTACAGAAAAACCCCGACCTCTAATAAGCATCGGACTCCACAAAAAATGGCACACAGGTGCTAAAACCCTCCCCGAACTCGAAACAATTGCCGAAAACCCCTATAGTTGCTTGTACGTGGACCGATCAGTAACCCTAGTTCGCAAGACCAAAATGAACATCGACCAAAACATGATCGAACACGATGGAATGGGTAGGAATTCGAAGAACTACCCTATACGAACACAAAGAAATCGATTTTCCATTTTATTGGATTTTATTTGTATTTCTATGAATTTTTAAAGATCGATCATTTACTGAGATGGAAGAAAAATTGTGGCGGCTCGTTTTTGACCGAGAATGAATTTCTGTTAGGTATAGAGTTATTGTAGGGTATTTATAGAAAAGATATGTTATTTTTTTATTCCATTTTTATATTGATTTTTATTCCAACACTATTTGTATTTGTCCTTAAAAATCCCTATGATCACACATGATACCCAAAAATCATGAAAATTGGCATGTAGCTACAGTTCGACATTACGGAACCAATAAAACTGGTTTCATCGATTTCCGACTCCGTTTGCTTACACAGCGTATTTTTAGTCAAATTATCGTTTATTTTTCACATTAAAATCCCGTACAGCCACATACTGTCTTCAAAAATCACGAAAGTCGACATCTAACAATAATTTAACATTCCTGATCCAACAAAATTAGTTTCGTCGAAAACGGAGATCGTTTGCAAAACTAGCTGTTTTTAAAGCTCTAAATAAACCCTTTTAAATATTAATATATTTAAAAATAATTAAATTTAATATTTATAAATAAATATTATCGTATATATTCATAATAGAATATCATACAGCTCCAGAATACATATATATGGGTTTACAACTCAATATTTCATCATCGGAGTATATCGGTATTCAATTTATATTTAAATCCTTTTATAAATCGTTAGAAATTATAAAGGAATTCCATAGCGACTTTTCGAAAATTTGATTTGGGCATTAATCAAAATCTACACAATGAAATCCCGATTTTTCTCTTCCATTAGAAAAATATACTTCACTAGCTCCGAACGTTTCTTATTTCATAGAAATCTGATTTAAAACGGATTCTGCATATTCAATTGAAGTTCGAATCGCCAAATTACGAGCTGCAACGCCATTTCGAGCTCGATTTTAATTATAATAAAATTATACATTCAACTGTCGTTTAAATAATATATTCGTTATTCGAATTCAATTTCAAACTGAATTATATATTTTGAATTATCCAATTCACACAATATTAGGAATTCTACTATTTCCAACTATTTCAGAAATAAATATACTATTCTATTATTTAAATTAATTAAATATTCAATGTTATTTAATTAAACAATCCTTTAATTCTCTAAATCACTAATTAAATAATTAAATAAATTAATTATTTTACCGTAAAAAATACGGGACATTACATTCTTCTAGGGGTGTGAACGGGTCAGACTGGACCGGAACGGACGAAGGTGTGTCCAAGCTCTATCCTATAAGAATTTGGACGGACACGGACCAGACATCATATAGCCTCGGACCGAGCTGGACAACGGACTGTCCTGTCCGATATATCCTTGGATAATAGAAAAACATCGAACATTTTAGATCGAACCGAACACTAGCGTGTCCAAGCTCTATCCTATAAGAGAATCGGACGGACACGTACTGGACGCCTTATAGCTTCGGACCGAGCCGGACAACGGACTGTCATGTCCGATATACAACCCTACATTCTTCCCCCCTTAAAATAATTTTGTCCTCGAAATTGCTAAGGTAGAAAACAAACCCTACTAACTGGTTAAAAATGATTTGTTTACTTCTTTTTCAGTTTCAACTGAACTAATTAATTTCAACTAAAATATTACTTCATTCTCATTAGTGAATATTTTCAAAAATCCTGAAAATTTTCTAACACCTTAACTTTTCGAAAATTTCGCCAGCACCTCATTTGTACTGGTCAATAGCTCAAACTCCAACTCGCCTCTTTAGGCCTTCTTCAACCCAAAAGAAATTCAAACAGCCAAGAGGCTTGCCAATTCGGCTCATCAAAATCTCAAACCCAATTAGAATATAAACTTGTACCTTGTTGTCGGGCATATCATTATAGCCCTTCCATCTGCTGTTAATTCAGCATATACCAATGTCATCCCAAATCAAACTCCAGTCAAATTTATCCTCATATCCAACCTTTGTCTTATAACTAAGCCAATTTCCATTCTAAACTCAAATTCCACTATCAATTCCAAATTCTTACGACATCAATCCAACTTACTCGATATCATTATATTCTAATTCAATTCTATTTTCACATAATTGACTTCAATTTAATTCCAATTTGCTGTTCCAATTTCAATTCAATTTCTATTTCTATTTGTTTTTACAAATTCTAGTTTAATTTGTTTTAGTTCAAGTAATCTGTTTCTAGGAATTTTTAAACAGATTAGCCTTTTCCAAAAATCAAAATATTCATTCAGAATATCAAAACAACCTGTTTTCTCAGAATAATTCAAAAACAAAAACTTTGGTAGTAATCCATCACTTACAACTTGAAAATGAACACCGATGATGTCATGATCATTATCGAAATCTATTTCCAGCTATCGAAATGAGTTCAATACTATATTACTTTCAAAACCATATCTAAACACTTCCATTTTGAAATTCATTTCAAAATATCCTTTTCAATGCTTGTAACAAATTTAAAATTTCCCAATATTTTAAAATTCACATATATTTAACCTAGATTCATTTACAAACACTTTTATAACCTTCCAGGGTTTTAATTCCAATTCTAATTTAAATTCAAATTTAATTCATCTAATTTCACGTATTTCACTTATATGAATTCTGATTGGCTATTTACCTAACCATTTCACATTTTATAATCTTATTCGATTATAATCACAACCAACACATCCAATATACTATAATACTTCAAATATCTATACTTTTTTTATCAAAATATAATTTGGATAAAATTATTTCATTTACCCTCTTTTCAAAACATACAGTGTCGGTTCATCGTATTTAAGTATTTATAAACCCCTACCGATACAGTGGATCAAACTGATCGACCAGAACTTATAAACAACTCAACCAATAAATATCCACAATATAAAACAATTTTAATATCAAATAACAAATACGTTCACTCATATGTATACACTCAACTCAATCTAGGGCATTACTAACCCCATCTCTACTGAGTCACGCCACAGAGCCAAGGTAATGAGTTAACCTTCAGCTCTGATACCATTATAACGACCCAGGTTTTCGTGATCCTGAGTAACCGACATAAACTCAATGTCGACTATTCAAGCATTGAAAATACCGGATAGTCCATGAAAGAAATTAGAGGGTGAGAATAGATAAGATAGAAACTTAGAATAGAAGAAGAAGAACATACAACATCGGAGTAAACACGAATCTCACAGCGGAACGAACAACATATAATAGATACATAATTTTGAAATAAAATCAGTATAAGTATACAATAACATTATCAGTGCATAACACTTACAACACAGCGGAAATAACTATAGCTATATAATCTTGAAGTCTCCTGCTCCAAGCTCTCCAAGTATATCTGAAAAATCCTGACTACTTGACTGCCCGTACAAAATTGGGCACCCAAGAGTTTTGGGAAAACAAAACAAAACAAACTCTGGGTCAGTCATCGGACTGGTGTGAGTAAAACAGTTTAAAACAGTTTGAGCAATTAAACGATATCTCATAAGACCACGCCGTATAACGGAACGGGTTTTTCCCTTATGAGAATCCAAATCAATTTGATTTAACTTTCAAATCATTTTTAAAGAAACGATAATCTTTAATATCAAAACTCTTTTGATATTATATTAATGTCTATCAATCACAACTAATATAATCATCTAGCAGAAACGCTTTCATCTCACGTTCTACATATATAGTATACAATCAAAACCGCGAGCACTTATTGGATAATGGATTACCAACTATGACAAGGTATGGAACCACCTTCCGATAGTGTACCTCTAGAGAGGAATACACCGGGTTCAACAAGAACATCTTGCAACCCGACCACACATGACCGACCACTCATTTCGCTTGAGTGTATCGAATGTATATCACCAACGGTTGGGATCAGCAACCATTTCCCAAATGGCACAGCATCGAATAGATTAAAGAATGAAATGAATATCTCTAGATAGGTGATAAAACACCCTAATGGAAGCAATCTACATAGTCATGATGCCTGCCCGATTTTTGTCATTTCCTGGTTGTGAGGCTAGAGGCCACGCTTATCTCTGACAGATCACACAATTATTCACTTTGAATGTCACATCGTCATACCTGCCAAATCACAAATTGATTTCCCAAAATTACAATGGGTATACAGCTAAAGAAACGAATTCCTCCGCCACCAAACGTATATACGTTTGAAGAGATCAACTTACGTGATCCATTAAATATACTCTATCAGACATTCTTCCATATAGGTTGCCCTATGACTGGACAAACCGAAGGCACTATTCTGTAAATCCATCTTAGGCAATTTCTACCTAGGATTTGACAGAACGACCCATGTGCAACCTCCGTATTCAATTATCATCAGAATATTTCATCGCAACGCTAACGCCCATACAAAGTGGTTTTCAGATAATGAATCTGATCCCGGTCTCTCCATATTGACGACGGAAAAATGGTCAAAAACTTTGATATTGGTGAGTTAACTATCAAAGAAAAACACGTGTGCAAACAACGATATTATTTCCAGATGGAAATTCTATCGATCAATCATCAATCATCATTTATTTCTTAAATTAATTTATTCATTCTCCATTTCTTGTTTCCGTATATATGCAGAAATTCTAATTTTCTAAATTTAGAAAATATACGATATTAACATTTGAAAACATTTCCATATTTACTCCCCTTTCTTATTTTCTATATTAGAAAACATTTTTGATTCTCATTTGGAAAATATTTCCAAAACTCCTTTAATTGATTTAAAAAAGATGTTTAAATAAAACATCGCTATGCCAGCTCAAACCATTACATTGATTAACTAATTTGACTTAACCAACCTTCACTATCGAACCTTAACCATTCCTTAATTAAAAACAAAGCCATCAAGTTGGGGTATAACTACCTCTCAGACCTTAACTGAACAACATTTCTAACCTCAAAATAGACAAAGTTCACCTTTTAATTCTTTAACAAACTTCCTTACATAACTCTCGGATTCTATTTACGAATCCACTTCTTTTACACAAATCATTTGATTACAACAATAGTGTTATAATCCCATGCTTCCGAACTATAATAACTTAAATATAACTTTTATTTATTAATTTAGATAAACAAACAACAACTAATTTATAAATAAATAAATAAATCTTGATTAAAAACGAAAAGTGAATAGTACTTTCCCGAATTCGATATAATCGAATTCAACGTATAACTCTCTTCCGAATAATCCCTATTCGATAACTCATTTTCGAATAACTATATTCGATTAACTCCTTTCGAATAAGCTATATTCGATAATCTCCTTTCGAATAAACTATATTCGATAATCTCTCTTCGAATAAACTATATTTGATTAACTCCTTTCGAATAAACTATATTCGATTAACTCCTTTCGAATAAACTATATTCGATTAACTCCTTTCGAATAAACTATATTCGATTAACTCTATTCAATTATCTCTAACCAATTAACTCTATTCAATTATCTCTATTCAATTAACTGTATTCAATTAACTCTAATTCGAATAACTAATATTCGATTACCTCTTATTCGATTAACTCTAATTCGATTTAACTCTAATTCGATTTAACTCTATTTCCTATTATAATCCTACTTACTTTCTAGATATTTCCTTTTATGATATCTTATTTATTTTCTAAATAAATATTCCTTTTATCTTTCTATTTATTTTCCCAATATATATTCCTTTTATCTTCTTATTTATTTCCCAAATAAATATTCCTTTTATCTTACTCCATTTATTTAACAAATAAATATTCCTTTTCAATTCTATTTATTAAACAAAGAAATATCCATTTTCAATTCCATTTATTTAACAAATAAATATCCCTTTCAATTCTATTTATTTAACAAATAAATATCCCATTCAATTCTATTTATTTGTCAAATAAATATTTCTTTTTCAATTCTATTTATTTAACAAATAAATATTTCTTTTTTTAACTTTATTTATTTTAAAAATATTTCTTTTTATAAAATCTTTTGATTTTATAAATATTTATTTTTTAATATTAAATTGAAATTTTCCTTTTTAACATTCCAGTATTCCTCGTGGTATTTGACGTACCATATAACAATGATAGGTATCATTCAAACATAAAAAATCAGCAACAGATTTCATACCACATCATATAACATAATATATGAAAAACAGTAAAATAAATGTTTAGGAATCCATCCAGTTGGATTCCTCCGACCTGTTCTCCTGCATCCACAGATGTTACACAATATAATTCACATCAAATTTCATTTCAACATGAAATATTCTGATAAACAGAATCAATATTTGATTAACGATATATATATATAACTATATCAATATTTTCAACCAATCAATTAGCGGTTAAACCAAACCGTCAACACACAGCAATCAATCAATATTTATCAGTTCTAAAAATATGTTATAAAACTATGAACTGGTAGAGTTGGTGAGTTTTACTCACTTTGGACAGTTATCGTTAAATAACGATTAACTGTCTTTGATTCAGACGGACGTTTTATTTTGCAATAAATTGTCACGAGCTCCAATTCATTCCCAGTCAGTTCCATTGTGTAGTCGCCGTCCACACGATCCCAACAGATCCAGTTTCGTCAAATTCTGATATCGTAAGATGAAGTTATACATTTTACAAGTTATACGTATTTAAACTTGAATTAACTTAAATTTTAAACTCTAATTGGGCTCACCCCTTTCTCCTAAGGCCCAAACCCTCTTTAATCCCCAAACCCGAATTAACTGCCTTCTTCCTCGTTGGTTTCAGAAGGCCATGGTCCATTATGCCATTGTTGTGATTTCCTTCCACCTGAACTCCATCGTCTCTCGACAAAACTTCAAACCAAAACCAACATCTTTCTTCTCTCTAGTCGCTCTTCCTTCCTATACCAAATTCTCTCATCTCGATCCCACCTTCAGGGTTGCGTCGAGCAGCTATATTCGCTGTTACAGAAAAAACCCGACCTCTAATAAGCGTCGAACTCCACAAAAAATGGCATACAGGTGCTAAAACCCTCTCGGAACTCGAAACAATTGCCGAAAACCCATATAGTTGCTTGTACGTGGACCAATCAGTAACCCTAGTTCGCAAGACCAAAATGAACATCAAACAAAATAGGATCGAACACGATGGAATGGGTAGGAATTCGAAGAACTACCCTATACAAACACAAAGAAATCGATTTTCCATTTTATTGGATTTTATTTTTATTTCTATGAATTTTTAAAGATCGATCATTTACTGAGATGGAAGAAAAATTGTGGCGGCTCGTTTTTGACCGAGAATGAATTTCAGTTCGGTTTAGAGTTATTGTAGGGTATTTATAGAAAAGATATGTTATTTTTATGTTCCATTTTTACATTGATTTTTATTCCAACGCTATTTGTATTTGTCCTTAAAAATCCCCATGATCATACATGATACCCAAAAATCACGAAAATAGGCATGGAGCTATAGTTCGACATTACGGACCCAACGAAACTGGTTTCATCAAATTCCGACTCCGTTTGCTCACACAACGTATTTTTAAAGTCAAATTATCGTTTGTTTTTCACATTAAAATCCCGTACGGCCACATACTGACTTCAAAAATAACGAAACTTGACATCTAACAATAATTTAACATTCCTGATCCAACAAAATTAGTTTCGTCGAAAACGGAGATCGTTTGCAAAAATGGTTGTTTTTAAAGCTCTAAATAAACGCTTTTAAATATTAATATATTTAAAATAATTAAATATATTATTTATAAATAAATATTATCGTATATATTCACAATAGAATATCATACAACTCCAGATTACATATATATGGATTTACAACTCGATATTTCATCATCGGAGTTATATCGATATTCGATTTATATTTAAATCCTTTTATAAATCGTTATAAATTATAAAAGAATTCCATAGCGACTTTTCGAAAATTTGATTTGGGCATAAATCAAAATCTACACAATGAAATCCTGATTTTTCTCGTCCATTAGAAAAATATACTTCACCAGCTCCGAACGTTTCTTGTTTCACAGAAATCTGATTTAAAACGGATTATGTATATTCAATTGAAGTTTGAATCGCCAAATTACGAACTGCAGCACCATTTCGAGCTCGATTTTAATTATAATAAAATTATACGTTCAACTGTCGTTAAATAATATATTCGTTTTTCGAATTCAATTTCAAACTGAATTATATATTTTGAATTGTCCAATTCACACAATATTGTGAATTCCACTATTTCCGACTATTTCGGAAATAAATATATTATTCTATTATTTAAATTAATTAAATATTCAATATTATTTAATTAAACAACCCTTTAATTCTCTAAATCACTAACTAAATAATTAAATAAATTAATTATTTTACTGTAAAAATACGGGACATTACACCAACTATTAAAAACATTCAATGTATTCTCTCTATTTTTCAATCATTCTACGAGATCACTGGGTTCTAGATCAGTTTGGGAAAGTCTCATATCAAAATAGCGGGTTTGTCTATGGCTTAAAAGGATGAGATCATTTCTTTAACAAGGTTAAAGGAATTACCTGAGAATTCTTTGTACTTAGGGCTTCCCCTGTTTAGTTCGAGAGTAACCAAAGATAAGTGCTTACCTTTGTATGAAAAGATCATTGACAGATTAAAGCAATGGCCTTCATGTATGCTATCTCCGGTAGGAAGATTGACTATAGTGCAGCTTGTTGTAACTGCAATGACTAATTATTATTCAAGGCATTATATACTTCCTGTGAAGCTAATTAACATGGTGATTAGTGCTATGAACAAGTTCTTGTGGCATAGAGACCCTTTTTCTAGGAAGACGATTCCTATTTCATTTTTTAAACTATATGACGATAAAAGGTATGGCGGTCTTGGATTAATTGATCTAAAGCTATGGAATAAAGCTGCTATCTCAGTCTACATTGATAAGATTCATATGATGATCATAGTTTATGGACTAAGTTTGTTAAAAGGAATCTAATTGGAAGGAATTTTTTTTGGACTATGGCTGTTCCACAAAGTTGTAGTTGGAGTAGGAGACAAATTTTAAAGCTTCGAAGTGTTTTCTTACATTTTATTCAATGTAATGCAAGCAAGATATTTGGGTTACCTTTTTGGCACTCTCCATGGGCTAGTAGAGGCCTTATTTTGAGTAATGTGGTTGACTATAACTTAAGAAGGAATAATGGTATATCTGATAATGCTCTTGTAGAGGACATGATGCATGATGGAGGTATTTGTCTGCCTCATTGTAGTTCAGTAATTCTAAGGAGACTTTGGGATGAGATAATAACTAATTCTAATGTTAATGGTGAGGTATATGTCACTTGGATGGGTAAAGAACATAGTATTAGTCATGTGTATCATTTGTTAAGTGGTGAGAAATCTCTTTTTCCCTGGTACAAGAGAATATGGAGCTTGAAGAGTTCAGCTAAGACTTACCTTTTTCTTAGGAAGGTTATGTCTAATTTGTTGATTACCAAAGATAAATTGTACAAGTTTGGTATAATTCCTGATGACATTTGTGTATTATGTAAGGATGAGTCTGAGTGCAATACTCACATGTTCTTTGAATGCACATATATTTATCAAGTCTGGAAAATAGTCTTAGCAACAGGAAATTTGCACTATCCTTCGATTATCAATAAAGAAGAATGGTTCACCTTATTCAAAGCAACTAGGTGGAAAACTGAGAAGAGTTTGCTTCTTTTGAGAATGTTGAAGATTTTTACTTATGAATATGGGCTGAAAGGAATAGAAGGATTTTTAGCAGTTGTTCCTTAAATGCTAATGATTTGTTCTTGCTTATACATAGAAGATTAATGAGGAAAGTAAAATATGAAGGAGCTAGTGATTGAATCGTGATAGTATACTCTCTCGCAGTTTTGAGTTTTTTGTGAGCTGATTGTACATTTTATTGTTTTTTTCTCGGAACTGTAAGTGTATATGTTATAAGTTTTATACAGTGACATGTTGGTTGTAATTGTAATTGTAAAGTGTGCATAAAATCTTATTGACTTTCGGATAAAAAGGTTAAATAAGCCGTGGTTCAATAAAAGTTTCAAAAACAAAGTTTGATTTGTTCAGATGATGTATAAATTGAGCGACATGTGCATCATTCTCACCCCCACACTTGTTTTGAGAAACACTGTTCAGTTTTGCTTTGATCTTTGAAATTTTGTTGACTAAAGGTTCATTCGTAAACCTAAAGTTAAAACCAAACAAATGAATTTTCAGTAAATTTAAAAATTGTGTATTCTCAAAAACCGTGTTATTCCCAAAAGAGTTCATGTATTGCAGAAATTTATCATTGAAAAACAAGTGATCATAGTGAGGTTCAGTTGAAACGATCAAGTCACAAGGAGTTTCAACAGTTTTAGAAAAATCGTCATTGTGTATAAGATCACATTCAGCAGATTCGTTGTTTTCAACCTCAAGAATTTCAAAGTTTTCGAATGTTTCATTTCCAGTTTCAGACCCAACAACATTATCATCAATCAGTTTAAGAAGTTTTCGCTCATCAAAGTCATCCTCACTTAAACAGTTGTTACCAAAATCATTATTTCTTTCACGTTGACAATCTAAAGTTGCTAAATTTTCAGAATCTGAGAGAGGAAGACCAAATTGAAGATTAACGTCTTTGTTTTCAAGAGAACTTGAATTCAAATCAATTATAGAGATTTCAATAACTTCATTAAGATTTTCATCAATTTCAAAAGTTGTTAGTTGAAAATTTTCGATTTTGGGCAAAGGTGGATTATCGTTCAAATCGCCACACGTTGGAACTTGATTTTGTTGGTCACTCCATTTCAAGTATGTTTCAAATACCAAATCCGTGAGATTATCAAAATTACGTTCATTTGCTTAACAAAATCAAACTTATAATTATTAAGTTGAGAAGTTCCAATTCGGAATTGTTGAGAACAAGAATCGCTAACTGCACCATCATTGGAATTATTCCCATTACCAAAATCATTTGTAAAATGATTCACACTTCCATTTTGAATATGAAATTCATTTTAGAGTTCAAAATTGAATTGACAAGGGTTATAATAAAATCATTTGAATTTGAAAATGAATTCAAATTTTGATTATTCTAAAAACTTTGACTTGGATTGTTGCTCAAGTATGAATTACACCATTCATTTATTCTTTGATTTTGTTGTGTGCTCATTTCGAGTAAAGATTTGATATTTGTTTACAGATTTGAGGATTGGTCGTAATTTTGAAAATTTTGTGGCGCAAAATTAGGATTATTTTGAAAATTTTGTGCTCTCATTTCAAGTAAAAAAAATTGAATTTTTTTAAGAGAAAAGGGAATATTCACAAAAGAGAATTTGTTTTCAGATTTTTTTTTTAAAAAAATTTCAAAGAGAAAAAGGTGAAAAACAAAATTTACAAAATGAAAAGATTCTTTTCTTTTTCTAGATTTTGACATTTATTTTGTATGTATGCATGAACATAATGCAACTATATGAATGCAAACTAAATATTTACAAATTATCTAAATTATATAATGACGGTTAGATTAATTTCAACAAAAGATTTCTCAGCCAATTGACGGACATGAATTGTCAGTGCACCAGGAATCACCCTAGCAAAAGCAACTAAAGGTTTAAGTACCTTTAAATGAACAACTGATATAATATTTACGAACCACCGTAATATTTATACGAGGTTATTACTTTGACGTAGTCTAGACATCGAGAAATTATTTATTGGAAATAAGCCAATTTATCAAAATATAATGATGTCTTTAGAAAATTAAAACAAAACTAAGATGAATGCAAACCAGAAATTAAATGTGAATTAACAATGCAACTACGAATGAATTTTTTTTTTGGTATGCAAATGCAAGCAATCAACTGTAATAACCCGGAAATCTGAGCCAATTTAAAATTTTTATTTTGGCAATTTTAGTGAATTTTGAATATTTAAAATGAATTATTTTAAATAATAACGATGAGAAATTTATTTTGAATAGAATTAGAATGTATATATTTATATAGATCGTCGTTAGAATATAAATAATTATTTATAATTATAAAAGGTATTGAAAACGGCGCGGCAATTCGAAAATTCGATTTTAAAGTTCAAATGAATGTATAGGATTCAAAATAAACCGGATTTTAGTGAAACTAAAAATATTTGAATCTAATTGAGAATATCTTACCAGCGAATCCGAAAAATTGAAATTTCATAGCGGGAGTCAAAAGTTATGTCCAGTTGAAAAATCAGAATAGTCGTTATGGAATTTTGGCCCTTAAAAATGGAAATTTTGCAAACGACGTCGGTTTTCGACGAAACCACTTTTGTTGGATCCGTGATGTCAAGTTATTGCTAGGTTTCAAAATTCATAATTTTTCGAATCAATATGTGAGCGTGGCGAAGTAAAACATGTTTGACCAGTTTTAGTTGATTCAATTGGAAATTGGCTATTTTTCAAACGGTCTCTGAATTCGATGAAATTAGTTTTTTGGGACTGTATCATCAATACGAAGCTAGAAAAAAAAATTCGGGAATTTTTAGAGCCCGTATGTGTCCCTGATAAATTGAAATGTGCATTCAAATTCAATATATAGAGTTATATTTTGATTTTGACGAAAACTGATCGAAACGTCCAAACTGGCTTACGATATATATCCCATTGTGTTCGGAATGGGGGTAATTAGCTAGAGACGACAGTCGTTGGGCCTCGTTTGGAGCTCGAATAAAAAGTCAACCCTTTTTGAAATAAATTAAATAAATATATTATATATTCATTTGAAGCCTTTATCTCCCTACCCCTCTTCCTATTCGCCGTTCACATTACAGAAAATAAAAAAAGAAAAGAAAGAAAAGGGGGAAGAGCGACGGAGCCGCCATCGGACCCGTCCCATCACCGCCGCCCCTCCCATGGCCGCCGCCGCAGGTGAAATCCCCCCCCACTCGGTCTGCTCCTCCCTTCTTCGCCCCTTTCGCCGTTCGTACTTCCACAACCTAAACCTCCAACGCCCAAACAAAGCCACTTGTCCCCGTCGATCCCATTGCCTCGCCCCCTGACCGCCTGCGCCGAGCATCTGACGCCCTCCCCGACCCTCTGATCTCCCCAGCGCCCTCCAACAACCTCCACCCCCGCTGATAAAAAAATGTAAGTATTTTTCTTTGTATAATTAATTTTTTTGGGGCTGTAATTAAATTGTTAGGAGGGTATGACATTCTTTTTCATAAAGATGTGATTTTATATCGAATACATAACATAAAAATGCGATTTTTAATTGTGAAGAGTTGAGATTAAAAATGTGATCTTTATCCTTATAACATTGAAATAAAAATCTAATTTTTATATGTGTAGCGATGAAAAGATTATATTCTTATTAGAACAAAGATTGGATTTTTATAGTTAGAAAGACAAGATTTATATAACGATAAAGATAATATTTTTGGAATAGAAAAGGTTAGATTTTTATACTATAAACATCGAGATAAAAATATGATTTTTAATTATATTTTTAGAAATATAAAGATTTGATTTTTATTTATATGTATAACAAATAAAGAAGTGATTTTGTTATAATGAAATGGTGAAATAAAAATGCGATTTTTATTATATGTATATCATTATAAAGATGAGATTTTTATATAGTTAATCAAATAGAAAAGGTTGTATTTTTATATAGTTAATCAAATAGAAAAGGTCGGATTTTTATATTAGAAAAGTTTGAATCTTTATATAGTTGAAATGGTGAAGTAAAAATGAGATTTTTATATATGAAGACATAGAGAATAAAAATATAATTTTTATATAATGTAAAGAATAAAAATATGATTTTTATATAAGTAGTGAACCAAAATTATAACTTTTATATAGTGAGCAGAATAAAAATGAAATTTTTATCTATATAGTAGCAATATAAAAATGTGATTTTTATATATGTAGTGACTACGGACAACGAAAGTGACGAAGGGCGAGCACGGCGAGATGTTCTCCATATGAAGAGTCGATGCGTTTGGTTTAGCTATTCGGTGAGAACTCCTCACCTTTAATTTATTTCTAGTTTGAAATATATACTAGGATGCAGACGGTGCTTAGTAGCACCCGACACCCGTCGTTCACATACCATGAATGACTTGTTTGTTTGATTGCTGTGTTGTGAAATTTGATTGTGTGATGTGAAATAAAATATTTTATAGTGGAAAATATTTTATAGTTAAAAATATGATTTTTAACATGTATATGAAATAAATATTTATAAACAAATCGGAGATTTGTTTATATACACTAATTTGATTGATATTGATTGGGACGATAAATTTTACACATCGCCCAACCTCACAAATAAAATATGTGCTTGTTGATTTGAAACCCCACACGGGTATTGGGATGATATTTGACGTACACTAATCCCGATTGTTTAGTTGTATGTCAATCGATGGGTTGACAGACTGTGTAAGCGTTAATTATTTATATTTAATGCTTATGCAGTTGTGTGGTGCACTCTGGATGATGGTTGATTATTTATCGTTGCTATTATATACATGTATTGTAGAAAATCCATATAATTAGCATTATATGGTAATTGATTGGACCTCATTCCAATATAGAAAAGAAATTCATGTGTTGAATTGAAAATAAATTCATGTGTTGAATTGTAAAATATTCATGTGTTGAATAAAAGCCGTGTTGATTAGATGGACGCCATTTTGATGTGAATGATATTTATATCGATTTTATTCATTTTTATAATGAATATAGAAAAGGAAGTGATTTCAAAATATAACGTTTTGAAAATATTATCATTTGTATATCGATGATGTGGAATATTCAATTTTGATTAGAAATTGAACAGGAAGTTGAAATCGTTTTGAAAACGATTTATAAAATACGTTTTAAAAAGAAATCGACGAAATATATATTATGTATAATATATGTATAATATAATGGCCTGAATAGAATGCGCCGCGCTGCGGTAGTTCGCGAATTTTGACCGTTGACTTCGAATGGACATTGCGGGAGATCCGACCGTCGGATTCTCTTGAAACCGGAACCGTTGGGTTCGTATCGAAAAGAGTTTTCTAATGAATATTAGAGATTAGAAATCTAGTGGTTGTATTTGGAATTATGTCCAAATAAAATTTGGAAAAGGTCGCTGTAAGTGCAGTTCGATGGCCGTTGATGGAAATCGACTGTACGGGCCTTGATAAAATTATTAAAAATAATAATAATTTGTGTAAAATCATAAGAAATGATTTGTGAAGAATTGGAGTGAAAAACTCATATTTGAAAAGATAAAAATAAATTTTTATCGAAATGAACTAGTTTTGAACTGGAATAATAATTTATTTATTTTTAAATAAATAAATTGGATTTGAAATGGTTTTGAAAATAACCAGAATTTTCCAATAATTGAATTGGAGTGGATTTGAATCAAAATTGTCTTTGGAATTTTTCGATGTTGGATTTTGTGATTATACAGATATTGTTATGGAAATTTGAAAGATATATTTATCTCATTATTTCCAATACGATATTTGTTGGTCGTAGAGTTTGATATAGAATATAAGCCGATATATTTTCTATTCAGAGCCTTGTATATAATATCAAATGTGATTTGGGTTTGTCGTGAATGGTGTCTTCATTAACACTGTTCTTAAACCCAGTTGAGAGAAAGATTAAATCTTTTTTTAGATTTAATGAAGTGTACCAATTAAATGTTATTTAATTGGAATTGAATTTGAATTGATTTTTGGGTTTATCGTGAACGGCGTTTTAAATAACAATTGTTCTTTAACCCGATAATTAATGAAATGTGATTTTGGGTTTATAGTGAACCGTGTTTTAAATGAGATTGGTTCTTTAACCCAGTTAAAGACAGGATATTGATTTCTGTGAAGATTAAAACTAAGTGGAGTTTTAATGAATCTTTAATTGTTTGAAATGGTCGAGAATGCAGTATCACCAGTTTTGCTCCAAGCGATAATTAAATCTTTAATTAGATTTGAACGTGAAATGGTAATTGAATTTACCAATAACACCGTGGTGTTAGATATGAAGTATTACCAGTTTTACTTCATGGGATGAATAGGTTGGGATTGGGAAATAAAATGAATTATTACTTCGGTGTGGTTCGCTAATCCCGACTAATTTGAATTGATATTCAAAGGAAGATTAAAGAATAAATTTAAAGAATTTATCTTTGATAAAATTAATGGGAACCTTTCCCAAAGTATAAGAATATTTGAATAAAAGAATATTCTGAATTGGAATGAGGCGTATGTTGTGTTTGTGTAACACTTGTTTATTATATACGCAAGTTATTCAGAAAGACCGGGTTTATCCCATTCTGAATAACTGATTCGACGTGGTGTCGAGGATGAAGACGGTGGTCGAAGACCGGAGGTCTTCACATCGTTTGGGTGATTACTGATGATCTTGATTGGGCTGTACACCCAAGAGGAGGGAATCAGTTGGTGATCGTCCAGACGTACTTGGAGATCGATGGATATGCGAGGTACAAGGTGCCTCCGGTTTCGTTCAGACCCAGGACAGACTTGTAAATGGACTGTGTGTCTAACATTGGATTTTATTCTGTGTGATTGATTTCTATTAAATATATATCTGTTTGGCGGCGGAGAATTTATTCTCTTGCTTAACGCCCTTCTCTAAGACGTACGAGCTCAGGGGTTATATATTGATGGATATCAATCGCATGGAGTGAATTGCCTCTGTGACATGCCTAAGTGGCAATTGATCAAGGCTTCTGTTGAAAAGAAAAGTCTTGTGGTTGATGATCAAAGCACGGCCTGTGTGGCATAGCTTTGTGTAACGTTGATTCGCGAACCTCACACCCCGGTTGTGAACCAGAAACGAGAGAGGACCACAGGGAGGGCATGCGTTTCCTTCTAGCTAGGGTGGTGTCAGTGCTTAAACTGGCTGACATTTATATTATTTTCACCTGTGTGGTTGTTGCTGTTACGAGGCACCTCAGTCATATCGGCCGATCCGGGACCGATGGAGTCATTCGTTGGCTCATTTACGCCCCCAAAGGGTGGGGAAACGTAGTGTTCATGCATAATAATCCACATCGGTGGACCGGCCCTGACGATCCAAGGGTCGATGCGTTCTGTCCCTGAGACATGGGCTAGATTGTCTCGAATTCGGTGGAGGAAGATCCCTTGCTTCGGTTCACAGGTGGAAATCCAGCTTCCAATACGTGACTTCGCGGTTTTGATTGCAGAGCCTAGTATGGCGACATAGTGGGATGGGGCACTTATGCCGTCTATGATTGATACTTATGATTGAAATTGTTTTATACACTATGCACTTATAATAGTATCAAATGATTTGTTTTTAGCGTATCAAGCATTCTTTGGCTATTATAAGGTAAAAACCCTATCCTCCGGCTTGCGTTGCATTGTGTGATGGGACCTAGGTCTTATAATAGCTTCATTTTTCTTTATTTAGCATTGCGCTGTTGTTTTATGCACTGGTGTTCTTGGGAGGAAACCCATTTCGTGTTATACGGCGTGGTCCCTTGATTTACCTAACTTTAAAATAAAGATTAATAACTGTTTTAGTTCTCACACCAGTCCCATGACTGACCTGGAGTTTGTTGTTTTAACCTAAACTCTGGGTGCCCTTATTTTGACATGGGCAGCTAGTAGTTTTGGTTTTGCAGATTTATATTCACAGGATCCTGATTTACAGCTGAAGCGATATCCGGAAAGCTCTGTATCCGTATATCTCTTTCAGTTGTGTTTTGTATTATTTTTCCGTTGCGATATATTTAAATGTAATTTAAATCTCTAATATTTTCTGTGTAATATTTACTCATGCTCTGTATATTCTTGTATTCTGATGGAATTCTTGTAATTAACAATGAAATGTTCTTCTGTTTGCGCTTTTTTGTGTGTTGTTCTCAAAGTATCTATGCTTTCCTTACTGGGGACGTTACGGGTCTTTACATTTGGTATCAGAGCTTTGGTTTACAAAGCTTGAGAACAAGGCACATTAGAACCATACGAAAGGATTCATACGATATTGGATTAGTAATATCCAATGAGGATGACTCGTTAGTGATGGGATCAGTAGTATCCTAGAACGAGTGTGAAGAGTATATTTTTAAATTGAAAACAATTTTGTTTTGAAAATTTATACTTTATTATTCGTATTTGAATATTTATTTGTATTGAATTTGGACAATCCAATATATATAAAGACGTTGCGTATACGTCTGATCCACGTGTATTCAAAATTTTAATATACTGGATAGATATAGATTCACACTCTAGTCGCCCGGAGATGATTCTGATGATTGTAGCTACATCATCAGAATTAGTGTTCGAGTTTCGAAGGTGTGATATTTATATATTTCCTATTGGCTGGTGTGAGAACCAAAATTAGGTAGGGCTTATTGTTGTGATTTGGCATCAAAAATATGATCTTTGGACTATATATCAAAGTTATGAATTTGAAAAGCTAATCAACTAATTGATTGATGGTTGTGTTGTTTGATTATAGTTTGATTAGTTAAAATGTTGAAACTCTAGCCAAATTGAACCAAATAGTGAGTTGTATTGAAAATTTGTCGTATTTGCATGCATATACATATACTTACATTGAACAGGTTATAGAAAGGAGGCTAGAGCAGAAGAATAAAATTGTTTGCCCGACAAATAAGTACATGTTTATTGTATTTCTTGGGTTTTTGATGATTTTATGAGCTGGTTGGCTAGCCGCTTGGCTGTTTCTTTTTCTTTTTGGATTGGTAAGGGCCATGGGAGGCTATTTGAAATATCCCAAAGTCCCTGGTGCAGGGGAGGTTATGGCGAAATTTTTCAAAAATTTAGGGTGTTAGCCAAATTTTTGAAAATTTGAAAAGTTCTTAGAAACTGAAAAGTTGAAGAACTTAAGCCGTAATGAAAATAATGAAAGTTGAGTTGATTAGTTAAAAAACTTTCGGCTTCGTTCCTTTTCGGGGACAAAAAGTTTTAAGTGGGGGAGATTGTAATAACCCGGAAATCTGAGCCAATTTAAAATTTTTATTTTGGCAATTTTAGTGAATTTTGAATATTTAAAATGAATTATTTTAAATAATAACGATGATAAATTTATTTTGAATAGAATTAGAACGTATATATTTATATAGATGGTCGTTAGAATATAAATAATTATTTATAATTATAAAAGGAATTGAAAACGGCGCAGCAGTTCGAAAATTCGATTTCAAAATTCAAATGAATGTACAGGATTCAAAATAAACCGGATTTTAGTGAAATTGAAAATATTTGAATCTAATTGAGAATATCTTTCCAACAAATCCGAAAAATTGAAATTTCATAGCGGGAGTCAAAAGTTACGTCCAGTTGAAAACTCAGAATAGTCGTTATGGAATTCTGGCCCTTAAAAATGGAAATTTTGCAAACGACCTTGGTTTTCGACGAATCCACTTTTGTTGGATCCGTGATGTCAAGTTATTGCTAGGTTTCGAAATTCATAATTTTTCGAATCAATATGTGAGCGTGGGGAAGTAAAACGCGTTTGACCAGTTTCAGTTGATTTTAATCGACTGGAAATTGGCCATTTTTCAAACGATATCAGAATTCAATGAAATTAGTTTTGTTGGGATTGTATCATCAATATGAAGCTAGAAATATTTTTTTGGGAATTTTTAGAGCCCGTATGTGGCCCCGGTAAATTGAAATGTGCGTTCAAATTCAATATATAGAGTTATGTTTTTTATTTTGACAAAAACTGATCGAAACGGCCAAACTGGCTTATGATACATTTCGCATTGTGTTCGGAATGGGGGTAATTAGCTAGAGACGACAGTCGTTGGGCCTCGTTTGGAGGTCGAATAAAAAGTCAACCCTTTTTGAAATAAATTAAATAAATATATATATTATATATTCATTTGAAGCCTTTATCTCCCCACCCCTCTTCCTATTCGCCGTTCACATTACAGAAAATAAAAAAAATAAAAGAAAAGAAAAGAAAAGGGGGAGGAGCGACGGAGCCGCCATCGGACCCGTCCCATCACCGCCGCCCCTCCCTGGGCCGCCGCCGCAGGTGAAACCCCCCGCCCCACTCGATCTGCTCCTCCCTTCTTCGCCCCTTTCGCCGTTCGAACTTCCACAGCCTAAACCCCAACGCCCAAACAAAGCCACTTGTCTCCGTCGATCCCACTGCCTCGCCCCCTGGCCGCCTGTGCCGAGCATCTGACGCCCTCCCCAACCCTCCGATCTACCTAGCGCCCTCCAACAACCTCCACTCCCGCTAATAAAGAAATGTAAGTATTTTTCTTTGTATAATTATTTTTTTTGGGGCTGTAATTAAATTGTTAGGAGGGTATGATGTTCTTTTTCATAAAGATGTGATTTTATATCGAGTACATAACATAAAAATGCGATTTTTAATTGTGAAGAGTTGAGATTAAAAATGTGTCTTTTATCCTTATAACATTGAAATAAAAATCTAATTTTTATATGTGTAGCGATGAAGAGATTATATTTTTATTAGAACAAAGATTGGAATTTTATAGTTAGAAAGACAATTTATAAGGATAAAGATAATATTTTTGGAATAGAAAAGGTTAGATATTTACACTATAAACATCAAGATAAAAATATGATTTTTAATTATATTTTTAGAAATATAAAAATTTGATTTTTATTTATATGTATAATAAATAAAGAAGTGATTTTGTTATAATGAAATGGTGAAATAAAAATGCAATTTTTATTATACTTATAGCATTATAAAGATGAGATTTTTATATAGTTAATCAAATAGAAAAGGTCGGATTTTTATATAGTTAATCAAATAGAAAAGGTCGGATTTTTCTATTAGAAAAGTTTGAACCTTTATATAGTTGAAATGGTGAAGTAAAAATGAGATTTTTATATATGAAGACATAGAGAATAAAAATATAATTTTTATATAATGTAAAGAATAAAAATATGATTTTTATATAAGTAGTGAACCAAAAATATAAATTTTATATAGTGAGCAGAATAAAAATGGATTTTTTATCTATATAGTAGCAATATAAAAATGTGATTTTTATATATGTAGTGACTACGGACAACGAAAGTGACGAAGGGCGAGCACGGCGAGATGTTCTACATATGAAGAGTCGAGGCGTTTGGTTTAGCTATTCGGTGAGAACTCCTCACCTTTAATTTATTTCTAGTTTGAAATATATACTATGATGCAAACGGTGCTTAGTAGCACCTGACACCCGTCGTCCACAGACCATGGATGACTTGTTTGTTTGATTGCTGTATTGTGAAATTTGATTGTGTGATGTGAAATAAAATATTTTATAGTGGAAAATATTTTATAGTTAAAAATATGATTTTTAACATGTATATGAAATAAATATTAATAAACAAATCGGAGATTTGTTTATATACACTGATTTGATTGATATTGACTGGGACGATAATTTATACACATCGCCCAACCTCACAAATAAAATATGTGTTTGTTGATTTGAAACCCCACACGGGTATTGGGATGATATTTGACGTACACTAATCCCGATTGTTTAGTTGTATGTCAATCGATGCGTTGATAAACTGTGTAAGCGTTAATTATTTATATTTAATGCTTATGCAGTTGTGTGGTGCACTCTGGATGATGGTTGATTATTTATCGTTGATATTGTATACATGCGTTGTAGAAAATCCATATAATTAACATTATATGGTAATTGATTGGGCCTCATTCCAATATAGAAAATAAATTCATGTGTTGAGTTGAAAATAAACTCATGTGTTGAATTGAAAATAAATTCATGTGTTGAATTGAAAATAAATTCATGTGTTGAATTGAAAATAAAATCATGTGTTTAATAGAAAATAAATTCATGTGTTGAATTGAAAATAAATTCATGTGTTGAATTGTAAAATATTCATGTGTTGAATAAAAGCCGTGTTGATTAGATGGACGCCATTTTGACGTGAATGATATTTATATCGATTTTATTCATTTTTATAATGAATACAGAAAAGGAAGTGATTTCAAAATATAACGTTTTGAAAATATTATCATTTGTATATCGATGATGTGGAATATTCAATTTTGTTTAGAAATTGAATAGGAAGTTGAAATCGTTTTGAAAACGAATATAAAATGATTTATAAAATACGTTTTAAAAGAAAATAGACGAAATATATATTATGTATAATATATATATATATAATATAATGGCCTGAATATAATGCGCCGCGCTGCGGCAGTTCGTGAATTTCGACCATTGACTTTGAATGGACACTGCGGGAGATCCGACCGTCGGATTCTCCTGAAACCGGAACGTTGGGTTCGTATCGAAAAGAGTTTTCTAATGAATATTAGAGATTCGAAATCTAATGGTTGGATTTGGAATTATGTCCAAATCAAATTTGGAAAAGGTCGTTGTAAGTGCAGTTCGATGGCCGTTAATGGAAATCGACTGTACGGGCCTTGATAAAATTATTATTAATAATAATAAATTGTGTAAAATCATAAGAAATGATTTGTGAAGAATTAGGGTGAAAAATTCCATATTTGAAAAGATAAAAATAAATTTTTATTGAAATGAACTAGTTTTGAACTAGAATAATAATTTATTTATTTATTTTTAAATAAATAAATTGGATTTGAAATGGTTTTGAAAATAACCAGAAATTTCCAATAATGGAATTGGAGTGGATTTGAATCGAAATTGCCTTTGGAATATTTCGATGTTTGATTTCGTGATTATATAGATATTGTTATGGAAATTTAAAAGATATATTTATATCGTTATTTCCAATACGATATTTGTTGGTCATAGAATTTGATATAGAATATAAGCCGATATATTTTCTATTCAGAGCCTTGTATATAATATCAAATGTGATTTGGGTTTGTCGTGAATGGTGTCTTCATTAACACTGTTCTTAAACCCTGTTGAGGGAAAGATTAAATCTTTTTTTAGATTTAATGAAGTGTACCAATTAAATGTTATTTAATTGGAATTGAATTTGAATTGATTTTTGGGTTTATCGTGAACGGCATTTTAAATAACACTTGTTCTTTAACCCGATAATTAATGAAATGTGATTTTGGGTTTATAGTGAACCGTGTTTTAAATGACATTGGTTCTTTAACCCAGTTAAAGACAGGATATTGATTTCTGTGAAGATTAAAACTAAGTGGGGTTTTAATGAATCTTTAATTGTTTGAAATGGTCGAGAATGGAGTATCACCAGTTTTGCTCCAAGTGATAGTTAAATCTTTAATTAGATTTGAACGTGAAATGGTAATTGAATTTACCGATAACACCGCGGTGTTAGATATGAAGTATTACCAGTTTTACTTCATGGGATGAATAGGTTGCGATTGGGAAATAAAATAAATGATTACTTCGGTGTGGTTCGCTAATCCCGACTAATTTGAATTGATATTCAAAGGAAGATTAAAGAATAAATTTAAAGAATTTATCTTTGATAAAATTAATGGGAACCTTTCCCGAAGTATAAGAATATTTGAATAAAAGAATATTCTGAATTGGAATGAGGCGTATGTTGTGTTTGTGTAACACTTGTTTATTATATACGCAAGTTATTCAGAAAGACCGGGTTTATCCCATTCTGAATAACTGATTCGACGTGGTGTCGAGGATGAAGACGGTGGTCGAAGACCGGAGGTCTTCACATCGTTTGGGTGATTACTGATGATCTTGATTGGGTTGTACACCCAAGAGGAGGGAATCAGTTGGTGATCGTCCAGACATACTTGGAGATCGATGGATATGCGAGGTACAAGGTGCCTCCGGTTTCGTTCGGACCCAGGACGGACTTATAAATGGACTGTGTGTCTGACATTGGATTTTATTTTGTGTGATTGATTTCTATTAAATATATATCTGTTTGGCGGCGGAGAATTTATTCTCTTGCTTAACGCCCTTCTCTGAGACGTACGAGCTCAGGGGTTATATATTGATGGATATCAATCGCATGGAGTGAATTGCCTGTGTGGCATGCCTAAGTGGTAATTGATCAATGCTTCTGTTTAAAAGCAAAGTCTTGTGCTTAATGATCAAAGCACGGCCTGTGTGGCATAACTTTGTGTAACGTTGATTCGTGAGCCTCACACCCCGGTTGTGAACCAGAAATGGGAGAGGACCTCAAGGAGGGCATGCGTTTCCTTCTAGCTAGGGTGGTGTCAGTGCTTAAACTGGCTGACATTTATATTATTTTCACCTGTGTGGTTGTTGTTGTGCGAGGCGCCTCGGTTATCGGTCAATCCGGGACCAATGGAGTCATTCGTTGGCTCATTTACGCCCCAAAGGGCGGGGAAACATAGTGTTCAGGCATAATAATCCACATCGGTGGACCGACCCTGACGATCCAAGGGTCGATGCATTCTGTCACTGAGACATGGGCTAGATTGTCTCGAATTCGATGGAGGACGATCCCTTGCCTCGGTTCATAGATGGAAATCCAGCTTCCAATACGTGACTTTGCGGTTTTGATTGCAGAGCCTAGTATGGCGACATAGTGGGATGGGGCACTTATGCCGTCTATGATTGATACTTATGATTGAAATTGTTTTATACACTATGCACTTATAATAGTATCAAATGATTTGTTTTTAGCGTATCAAGCATTCTTTGGCTATTATAAGGTAAAACCCTATCCTCCGGCGTGCGTTGCATTGTGTGATGGGACCTGGTCTTATAATAGCTTCATTTTTCTTTATTTAGCATTGCGCTGTTGTTTTATGCACTGGTGTTCTTGGGAGGAAACCCGTTCCGTGTTATACGGCGTGGTCCCTTGATTTACCTAACTTTAAAATAAATATTAATAACTGTTTTAGTTCTCACACCACTCCCATGACTGACCTGGAGTTTATTGTTTTAACCTAAACTCTGGGTGCCCTTATTTTGACACGGGCAGCTAGTAGTTTTGGTTTTACAGATTTATATTCACAGGATCCTGATTTACAGCTGAAGCGATATCCAGAAAGCTCTGTATCCGTATATCTCTTTCAGTTGTGTTTTGTATTATTTTTCTGCTGCGATATATTTAAATGTAATTTAAATCTCTAATATTTTCTGTGTAATATTTATTCATGCTCTGTATATTCTTGTATTCTGATGGAATTGTTGTAATTAACAATGAAATGTTCTTCTGTTTGCGCTCTTTTGTGTGTTGTTCTCGAAGTATCCATGCTTTCCTAACTGGGGAAGTTACGGGTCTTTACATCAACAATGCAAGAAAAATAGAAATAAGGGTTAGAACACAATACCAGAGCATGCAGAATTATTAGCAATTTGTTGAAGTTAGTTATACGAGTGAATATGCTTTATCTTGTTTTTATGTTTAGTCTTGTGGGATAAGTTTTACTCAGCTCCCAAACCTTTATATAAGGAGCTCATGTAATGTAAAGAGTGTACTCATTTTGGAATGAATAAAAGTATCTTCCTTCTCCTCCTCTAATGGCTTTCTAATTGTATATTGTTTAGCACGATAACGTGTTGTAAACAATATACAATTAGAAAGAAACTAGAGGAAGAGGAAGAATATACTTTTATTCATTCCAAAATTAGTTTCGTAAAAAATTGAATGAATAAATCTAGACACATATATATAGGGTCAATAAAAATAATTAGATCAGATACTTTTATTCATTCCAAAATTAGTTTCGCAAAAAAATTGAATGAATAAATCTAGATACATGTATAGGGTCAATAAAAATAATTAGATCTAAAAAACATAGATCTATTAGAACCCATTCTAGGTTTACAAAAATAATAAAGAAACTGATCTAGAAGAATAGAAGATAACACAAATTCATAGATCCATTGAACGAAGATTCTCAAACAAAAGAAAATAATTGTAGAACGAATCTAGAAATCCACGAATTAATAATTCTCAAATAAAAGTTACTTACCTCACAAATTCATATGTGTAGATCTATATAAATTCAAAAAATAGCTACAATAGCATCTCTTGCTGATAACGTGTTATAAAATAAAACAGAACAGATAATAAATGAGAACCCATTAGAGAGAACAGAAGAGATAAAAAAGAGACTTTTATTTCTATTGATTCAGGTGCATATAATTTCTATTACATTGGGTCCTCTATATATAGGCTTTGGAACTGATGTTAAACTTATCTCCACGATGTGGGACTAAACAAAATATTATAGAAGCATATTCACTTTTATATATTACAGAAAGATTAAGATTTGTTGCATCCTGAAGATGCTATTATATTTGTATGAAGATTATATATATATATATATATATATATATAAAGAAGAGATATATTTTTTAGGAAATCTGATTATTAAGAAATAAATTTTCTTATTAAGATATTCATTTTAATTATATCATTGAGTAATATTGACCCTAAACCTGGGATGAAATTGTGTTACTTTAACTACCATTTCTCAATTGATTCATATATTTGTAACGAAATCAGTTTATTGTGACAATAGCTATACCCTAGGCCATATAAATGTTAATTGCAGTTATTATTATCATAAATGCATTGCTTATTATAAATTAAATGTTATATTTTCATGCTCAGAATATGGATATAGGTATGATTTTTTAATGTATTTATTTGGCAAGTAATATATGATGATATAATGGAAGAAATAGGTTCAACAACAACCTGAAGTTGTGTGAAGAAATTATTTTAACAAGGAGTTATATAACTCAAAACCCAAGACCTGAAGTCTTGGATTATGAAAAAAAATAGAAACTCGAAGCTTTCTTAAAAGTTGTGACATAAAAAGATTGTACTTCCAGAAGAAGTTAAATGAGACACACATATCATAATATGTGACAATAACATTGGATTCAATAGAAAATCTCAAAACGGGTTTCATCTAAGTGACATCTTTCATGTACAATTTATATTTACTGAATATCCTGAAGATATAGTATGCATATTAATCTCTTGAAGAGACGTTCTATAGATCTTTTTTATATAGCAAACCCAACATCATAGAAGAGATGTTAGAGATTTTTTTTGTTGCATTGCAATTACATAAATAAAAGATATGTTCCCTGAAGGAATATCATAAACTCCGTAAGTAGTGATTTCTTTTCTCTACTGAATCTAAATTTTATTTAATGCATCTAATTTTGTTACTACATTTAAGGTTTGATATGTATTTTTGTATATAGATATGGCATTTCAATAGTTTGTATATATTTATCTCTGGAGGAGATAAGTTCGTCCCAGAAGCGGTGATAACGAAATATCTTTAGAGGATATTTGTATATTTAGAAATGGTAAAATATCTCTAGAAGACATTTGTTTATTTGGAAATAATAAAATATCCCCTGAAGAGATTTCTACAATTAAAAGTGATAAAATATTTGTAGAAAAGTTCATAAATTTTTCCTAAAAGAGAAAATATGCATTTAAACTCCATAAATGGTGTTTATGGAATATCCCAAAAGAGATATTATATTCTGATATATCTACAAAATAATTTTCATTGAAATATTTTCAAATATCAAAGATGATGATGCAAATTTAATGACTAAAGAAAATATCAATGCAGTGATGAATGAGATGTCTGATCTAATCAGTTAGACGAGGCCTGAAGCTTTATTGAAATTGCGTGAAATAATAACATTGTACTTCTTAAAGAAGTTACATCATATGCGACAATGATAATGCATCCAAAGATAGAACAATTTTCAAAATGAGTTATATCTTGCTTATATATTTATATTTACATATTATATTGAAGAATAAATTTTAACAACTTGAAGTTGTTTATATATTTTATTTGAATAAGAAATTCCATATAGTTTAATAACTTGAAGTTGTCTATATATTTTATTTGAACCAGAAGTTCAATATAGATTAACAACTTAAAGTTTTTATAATATTTTATTTGAACCAGAAGTTCAATACAGTTCCAAATCAGATGTGTAACAACCCGTATTTTAAAAATGTGTTAAAACCATATATCAAGGTAGAATTAATTTTTAAAATAAGAATCAAGGGAAACGGGTTGCGCCATTGCGTTCATCTCGAAATTCTACTTGAAAACGAGTCCGAGTTTTCAAAAATCGGAGTCCGTATGAGGGAGATATGACCCTCCGAAGTTTCAGAAATTTTCAGAATCGAAAACAGCTCGAAAATTCGAATTCAAAACCCAGAACAGGCTGGGCGGGAAATTTCCCACCTAGGACCAGGTCGACCTGGGGGTCGACCATAATTTCGACCTCCCAGGGACCAGGTCGACCATAGTGTCGACCTGGGGGTCGACCTGCCTTCCGAACCCAGTTTTTGAACCTGGTGCATTTTGATGCATCTGACCTCGTTTTCTATCTAGATTCGTCTGCCTAACCCTATATAAACAGCCCCCTAGCCTCATTCTCTTTACACCATTCTTCTCTAACCTTATGCTGCACAAACTCTTGATGATCATGGTTTCTTCTTCTTCTTCCTCTAAATTAAATTAAAACGCGAAGATTATTTCTTGAAGACTACGGCTAGGAATTTCATATTAGGGATTTGCTTCTACAATCAAAGCAAGATTCAACGATTCAACAATTCAACGACAAATTTCTAGACTTGAATTCTGCACGTAAAATTCTTATACCACGATATGTAAGTTCCAGTTACTTTTAGAAAAAACT
This sequence comes from Allium sativum, assembly GCA_030737875.1. Lineage (NCBI taxonomy): Eukaryota > Viridiplantae > Streptophyta > Magnoliopsida > Asparagales > Amaryllidaceae > Allium > Allium sativum. The sequence continues at coordinate 637,218,134 of CM060919.1, forward strand.
ATAAACTTAATATGGGCATGTTATAAATCGGAATTGATTTATGTATGATTCATATCTATTCTTGTTTTCTTCTTGGATCTTGACTATTTGGAATATTGCCTATGACGTTGAAACTATTGTTAATGGCATAAGACTATGCTTATGTTTATGACTATGAACATAAGACTATGCCTATGACTGTGAACATAAGACTATGCCTATGCCTATGACTGTGAACATAAGACTATTGCCTATAACTATGACAAGGACAATTGTGGCTAATCACCTATGATTCATGACCATGAGGTTATTGCCTAGGATTGTGACTATGAAATTGGATCTAAGCTAGGCTTTCTATTCAGACCTATTTTCTTTATTTATCCTTGGATCTTGATTTTGGGGATTTTTCTATTTAAGTTAGATCTATCCATGTTCTTAAACCTAGATTATTATTCAAACCTTTTCATGTTCATAATGTTATCCGATCTATATGCCTGCGATGTTTAACTCAATTTTTTCAGTTATGTTATGCCTTGGAAATAAATTGATAATAGAACAATGTTTATTATGTTATATGTGAAACTGAATGATATTCTATTTTATTATCATGTTGAATTGGGAATTAATGAATAAGTCTATTCATATGTATATTGGAGTATAACCTGTTATGACAAGTTGTTAGTTTATCATGTTATGCAAGTTTTAGGTTGTAAAATCATATCACATATGTGACCACATGTTAGATCTACATGTTTATGTGCATATGTTAAACCTATGTCATATTTCAAGATCACACTTATTCATATACTCGTGGTTGATTTGCAAGTTCACATATATGTAAGTTGATTTAGTCTATGTTGCAAATTCACATATATGTATATTGATTTAGTCTACGTTGCAAGATCACATCTATGATATTCATGTTGATTATTTTGCAAGTACACACCTATGGTGTTCATATTGACTATGCCGAGAATGCCAAGTTTACACCTATGTCATGTTTATGTTAATGAGTTTCTTTATGCAAATTTTGTGTACGTTAAATTAGGCTAAGTTGTTAGCCTAATATTATATGTCAAAAATCATGCGGATGGAAAATTAGGCTAAGATTGTTAGCCTAATATTTAGACGGGGTAATGTTGGGAAAAATTGGTAATTATCGGAAACTTGGCATGAAACTCGCCATGAAACTTGACATGAATCTTTAACATGGACATGACACTAGAATGAACCTGAAAATGGTCAACTCGAGGTTGGGTTGAGTTTGCAGTGTAATTCTGCCCGGAACCGCCCGGCAAATCCAGTTACTACAAACAATAGGATTCAATGTGGGTAGTTGGTCATATCGCACTTGAAAACCCGAGGTCAGACTGAGTTGTGGTGTAATTCTGCCGGAACCGCCCGGCATATTCAGTGACCACAACAATAGGTCTGATGTGAGAGGTTGGGGTGCATTAATGAATTAATTCCACATGATAGGGTTAAGTCATGAACATGAAAGACAACACTTAATCAACTTGGTACATGATTCGTAGGGCTAAGTCATGAACTTGAACTACAACACTTAGCCAATTTGACCTGACACGTAGGCGGGTTAAGTCACGAACTTGAATGACAATACTTAACCAACTTGACATGCTAGACTGATAAGGGTTAAGTCACGAATGTAAATGACAACACTTAACCTATTGGACGGAAACCCTAGTTACGCGGTCCATTTCAGCAGTAACCCACTAGATGTATCACGGTACCCTGGAACTAGGCTGGGTGGGGCACGATTACTGAGCTGATTGTAAGCGACCAGAACGACGGCTGTGTTGGTGCACCAGTGTAGGTTCAGGCGGGCTATGGTCGTGCACGTGGTCCGGAGTTGAAAAAGCAGGCATTGGGCATCAGTAAGTTTATAGGTGCATGCTTGATTCGTGTCGGTGGTTGGCACCCTAGGGCTTGATACACCCTATGATGGACCTAGCACAGGTGACTACATTCGTGATAGGGCCGTATAACACAGACACATGATGTGCTAGAACTTGTAGGGAGCCGATCGACTAGTGGATCGTTTCGTTGGACCTAGAAATAGGTCAGTTCAGGATATTGGGTCAAGGTGTTATTTCATGATTAATATAAGACATGGGTTTGGATTCTAGTACAGTTGATGCAGCGAACCTTGAATATGTGATGCTATACTTGATTACACTTGAATTATCATGCTATCTTAGTCTATCTTGCCCATCTTGTCATCACCCTTATGTTTACTTTCAGTTTATACATGTCATGTTACCTTTACTTGTTTTTATGTTGAAAGTCACTTGGACTTACCAATCTTTATGACTGACCCGTTTTCTTTTGCCTCTTTTTCTTTCGTTTCCCCCCAGGTTCTCAGGGAGGAAACTCTAGCACTTAGCTTGGATTTCGCTTGCTTTCGGTTCAGCTCATGTATGGTTTGATCTTGAGCTATGCTATGGCTGCATTTCTGCTACCTTTGGGGAATTAAGATACTTTTGTTGTTTTAAGATTATGGTTCTTTATTTATGCAAGACAGAATTTTTGGTAATGGAAAATAATGACCTTGGCTATTTGATGTAAAAGGTTTTGACTCTTTTTGAAAGTAATGAAATTTATCTTTTGATTCTTCCGCTGTTTTATCTATGTTCTGTCTTGTAATATTTCTGTGTTTGTTTACCTTGATAACGCTCCTCCAAAACTAGTACATTCCCTTTGTGAGTGACCCTAGCGAAGGTAGAGTGTTACATTTTAGTATCAGAGCAGAAGCTTACTAGACTGGGCAAAAGTTTTTAGAAAACCTTCTAAAACTATTTTCAAAACCGTTTACAAAGAAGCATTTTTCAAGAAAAGTCTTGTTTTATTGAAAGGCTATTCCCCAAAAACCATTAGCACTATCCTTTGTTTCCTCGTTTTGAATTTCTTCCTTTTCATTTCAGCATGTCTGGGAATCTTAACTTTCCATGGGCGTGCTAATACCTGGCTGGTTCAGGAGGTACTTAGAGGCTAGGGCCAACAATGCAGGCCAGCAGATATTCCTCCTCCAGCTGCAGCGATTCCTCCCCCTCCTCCCCCTCCTCATGCAATTGCCTTCTCAAAGATCTGTAAAGATTTTAGGGCCATGGGTGGAAAGGATTTCAAGGGAACTGAATCATTCGTAGAAGCGATGAACTGGCTCAAAGAAATTGAGGATCTGTTCGTTGTCTTCGAGGTGGACGATAGGCAGAAGGTACAGTTGGCGGTATGGTTGCTCAAAGACAAAGCTTCCTATTGGTGGGAAGTCACTAACGCCGAGAGGCCGGTTGAAACATGAATGGATTTCAGAATAAGGTTTGAGACGAAATTCCTCTCGCAAGCTGAACGAAGTCTACAGCAGGAAAAATTCTTATCTCTTAAGCAAGGAAGTATGACGGTCAAGGATTACGTCAATCAATTCAATCAGCTAGCCCGATTTGGACTAGACTTAGTGAATACCCTTCATAAGAAGGCTCTCCGTTTTGTCAAAAGATTGAATGAGCCACTTCACAGCTTGGCTATGACCCACGTACCTATGGGGGCTACTTACGAAAAGCTAGTAGACATGGCGCCCTTAAATGAAGAAGACAAGAATGGCAAGAAGGAAGTCAAGGCGAATGTGTCTCCAAACAAGAAGGTAGACTCCAAGAAAGGAGGCAAGAACAACAACAACAATAATGATAACAAGACACGTGAGAAAAGAAAATGCCACTTCTATGGTATTGAGGGGCATATAGTCCAGGATTGTACAAAGAAGAAGATGAAGATGGGATCATGCTTTCAGTGTGGTGATACTGGGCATATCAGCAAGAACTGCCCTAAGAAGCAAGGGCAAGCCCTGCAAGCAGGATCTTCTGGGGGTACATCTTTAACTTCTTCTCCTTGATGCTTTGTTTATCTTGCTTATCTCCTTAATCCTATCTTCAGAACCTTAGGTAGAACCCTTTTGAATGTAAACATGTTATGGTTGATGTTTGCAAATGGTTGCAAGTGGTCGCAAGTGGTTGCTCGTGGTTGCATAACACACATTAGGCACTAGATCGGCTCAACACATTTTCATATTGCATATGCATGAGTGTCTATACTTGTTTATGGATGAAACTGAATGTGTTATCATGTGAATGTTGCATATGGATGGATGTTTGTGCACACATATAGTGTTTATGTGATTAGGACTATTTGCATACATGTTAGATTCATGGCACTAAACATATTTTGCATTAAGAAGATCAATCAGGCCTGATCATTTGCACTAGATAAGGAACATATACACACACTTTCTGCATACGTTCATATAGCATTAGAAATCTTTTAAGGACAATGGTTGCTTGTGGATGATGGTTGAGTAGATGGTTGATTGGATGATAGGATGCATTCTTCCTAACTTGAAGATTTCGGGGACGAAATCCTTTAAGGAGGGGAGAATGTAACAACCTGTATTTTAATAATGTGTTAAAACCACAAATCAAGGCAGAATTAATTTTTAAAATAAGAATCACGGGAAACGGGTTGCGTCATTGCGTTCATCTCGAAATTCTGCTTGAAAACGAGTCCGAGTTTTCAAAAAACGGAGTTCGTATGAGGGCCTCCGAAGTTTCAGAAATTTTTAGAATCGAAAACAGCTCGAAAATTCGAATTCTAATTCTAATTCAAAACCCAGAACAGGCTAGGCGGGAAATTTCCCGCCGAGGACCAGGTCGACCTGGGGGTCGACCATTGTGTCGACCTCCCAGGGACCAGGTCGACCATAGTGTCGACCTGGGGGTCGACCTGCCTCCGGAACCCAGTTTTTGAACCTGGTGCATTCTGATGTATCTGACCTCGTTTTCTGTCCAGATTCGTCTGCCTAACCCTATATAAACAGCCCCCTAGCCTCATTCTCTTTACACCATTCTTCTCTAACCTTATGCTTCACAAACTCTTGATGATCATGGCTTCTTCTTCTTCCTCTAAATTAAATTAAAACGCAAAGATTATTTCTTGAATACTACGGCTAGGAATTTCATATTGGGGATTTGCTTCTACAATCAAAGCAAGATTCAACGATTCAACAATTCAACGTTAAATTTCTAGACTTGAATTCTGCATCTAAAATTCTTAGACCACGATCTGTAAGTTCCAGTTACTTTTAGATAAAAACTATAAACTTCATATGGGCATGTTATAAATTAGAATTGATTTATGTATGATTCATATCTATTCTTGTTTTCTTCTTGGATCTTCACTATTGGGAATATTGCCTATGACGTTGAAACTATTGTTAATGGCATAAGACTATGCCTAAGCCTATGACTGTGAACATAAGACTATGCCTATGACTGTGAACATAAGACTATGCCTATGACTGTGAACATAAGACTATTGCCTATAACTATGACAAGGACAATTGTGGCTAATCACCTATGATTCATGACCATGAGGTTATTGCCTAGGATTGTGACTATGAAATTGGATCTAAGCTTGACTTTCTATTCGGACCTATTTTCTTTATTTATCCTTGGATCTTGATTTTGGGGTTTTTTCTATTTAAGTTAGATCTATCCATGTTCTTGAACCTAGATTATTATTCAAACCTTTTCATGTTCATAATGTTATCCGATCTATATGCCTGCGATGTTTTACTCAATTTTTTCAGTTATGTTATGCCTTGGAAATAAATTGATAATAGAACAATGTTTATTATGTTATATGTGAAATTGAATGATATTCTATTTTATTATCATGTTGAATTGGGAACTAATGAATAAGTCTATTCATATGTATATTGGAGTATAACCTGTTATGACAAGTTGTGTAGTTTATCATGTTATGCAAGTTTTAGGTTGTAAAATCATATCACATATGTGACCACATGTTAGATCTACATGTTTATGTGTATATGTTAAACCTATGTCATATTTCAAGATCATACTTATTCATATACTCGTGGTTGATTTGCAAGTTCACATATATGTAAGTTGATTTAGTCTATGTTGCAAATTCACATATATGTATGTTGATTTAGTCTACGTTGCAAGATCACACCTATGATATTCATGTTGATTATTTTGCAAGTACACACCTATGGTGTTCATATTGACTATGCCGAGAATGCCAAGTTTACACCTATGTCATGTTTATGTTAATGAGTTTCTTTATGCAAATTTTGTGTACGTTAAATTAGGCTAAGTTGTTAGCCTAATATTATATGTCAAAAATCATGCGAACGGAAAATTTGGCTAAGATTGTTAGCCTAATATTTAGACGGGGTAACGTTGGGAAAAATTGGTAATTATAGGAAACTTGGCATGAAACTCGCCATGAAACTTGACACGAACTTGACATGAATCTTGAACATGGACATGACACTAGAATGAACTTGAAAATGGAAAACTCGAGGTTGGGTTGAGTTTGCAGTGTAATTCTGCCCGAAACCACCCGGCAAATCCAGTTACTGCAAACAATAGGATCCAATGTGGGTAGTTGGTCATATCGCACTTGAAAACCCGAGGTCAGACTGAGTTGTGGTGTAATTCTGCCCGGAACCACCCGGCATATCCAGTGACCACAACAACAGGCTGATGTGAGAGGTTGGGGTGCATTAATGAATTAATGCCACATGATAGGGTTAAGTCATGAACATGAAAGACAACACTTAATCAACCTGATACATGATTCGTAGGGCTAAGTCATAAACTTGAACGACAACACTTAGCCAATTTGACATGACACGTAGGCGGGTTAAGTCACGAACTTGAATGACAATACTTAACCAACTTGACATGCTAGACTGATAAGGGTTAAGTCACGAATGTAAATGACAACACTTAACCTATTGGATGGAAACCCTAGTTACGCGGTCCATTTCAGCAGTAACCCACTAGATGTATCACGGTACCCTGGAACTAGGCAGGGTGGGGCACGATTACTGGGCTAATTGTAAGTGACCAGAATGATGGTTGTGTTAGTGCGCCAGTGTAGGTTCAGGCGGGCTATGGTCGTGCACGTGGTCCGGAGTTGAAAAAGCAGGCATTGGGCATCAGTAGGTTTATCTATGCATGCTTGATTCGTATCGGTGGTTAGCACCCTAGGGCTTGATACACCCTATGGTGGACCTAGCACAGGTGACTACATTTGTGATAGGGTCGTATGACACAAACACATGACGACTAGAACTTGTAGGGAGCCGATCGACTAGTGGATCGTTTCGTTGGACCTAGAAATAGGCCAGTTCATGATATTGGGCCAAGGTATTATTTCATGATTAATATAAGACATGGGTTTGGATTCTAGTACAATTGATGCAGCGAACCTTGAATATGTGATGCTATACTTGATTACACTTGAATTATCATGCTATCTTAGTCTATCTTGCCCATCTTGTCATCACCCTTATGTTTACTTTCAGTTTATACATATCATGTTACCTTTACCTATTTTTATGCTGAAAGTCACTTGGACTTACCAGTCTTTATGACTGACCCGTTTTCTTTCGCCTATTTTTCTTCTGTTCCCTCCTTCCCCCCCCCTCGGTTCTCAGGGAGGAAACTCTAGCACTTAGCTTGGATTTCGCTTGCTTTCGATTCAGCTCATGTATGGTTTGATCTTGAGCTATGCTATGGCTTCATTTCTGTTACCTTTGGGGAAATAAGCTACTTTTGTTGTTTTAAGATTATGCTTCTTTATTTATGCAAGACATAATTTGTTGTAATGGAAAATAATAACCTTGGCTATTTGATGTAAAAGGTTTTGACTCTTTTTGAAAGTAATGAAATTTATCTTTTGATTCTTCCGCTGTTTTATCTATGTTCTGTCTTGTAATATTTCTGTGTTTGTTTACCTCGATAACGCTCCTCCAAAACTAGTGCATTCCCTTTGTGAGTGACCCTAGCGGAGGTGGGGTGTTACAAGATGTTTCAGATATTATCATGCAATCTTTAAGATTCGCATTGACGTTGCTTGATAAGCAAAAAATTAATGATCGAAACCTTATAAACAATTATTCTAAGATCAATAACTCGAATGAGAAAGAATATGCAAATCAATTACGTATGTAATACGTGTACGCACATATATACACATATTTGCGAATATTTAATTAACAACCTGAAGTTGTTATGAGCTCATATTATAAATTATACATATATTATTTAGGGTCCGTTTGTCACAGGTCCCTATTAAGTTTCAAAATTAGGCTCACATCCGGTCCAACTTTTCATGTAAATTAGGTCCCTATTTTTCAAAAACATATAAAAAAATATTAAAAAAATATAGAAAAATCACAAAAATTCATTATTAAATAAAACACGTTCACACCAAAAAATTCAGGTGAAAAAACGATCAAAAACCACGTCAAAAACCAAAATAACACAAAATCAGCGAAACAGCAGGTTTTAGCATGAAAAGATGCACCTATTCTTAAATAGTTGCACACATTCGTGCTTATATTTCAGTACTGCGACAAAACTGCAGTATAAATGCATACATTTATGCAGCTAAACAGCATTATATGCATCCTTTTATGCATATATTCAAATTTGACATGTTTTTCAAGCATTCGCCGTTTTCAGACATTGTTGCACACATTTATGCTCCTGTACAGAATATATGCATGCATTCATGCTCAAATTCAGAAGCCATCGCCCCTTTAAAGTTTGTTGCACACATGCATGCATATATACAGAATAGTAGCACACATATATGCTACTTTTCAACATAAATAGTTGTATACATGAATCTCAGTTCAACTTTGTATGCATACATGTATGCAGTTATTTAATAATAGTTGCATACATGTATGCGTATATTGGTCCAGATTTTCCGCATAAATACACTACATGAATATATGCATACATGTATGCTACTATTGGCAATAGTTGCACAGAAGTATGGTACTTTTTTTTTTCAACTTGCGTGGACTCCTGGAAATATTTCCTATTTTTTGGAATTTTTTTTTTTTTTTTTTAGTGTGTGGCGCATTTTTTTGGGGTCAGAATTGGAGAAAGGCGAAAGGGAGAAGCAGGAGGCGAAGGCGGACCAAAAAAGGAAAGCGGCATCTCAATTCTAGGGACCGGAAACGCATACAAAGTTTGACTGGATGTGGCGTATATTTTGAAACTTTTTAGGGATGTGAGCCTAATTTTCACTATTATTTAATATTTCAGAAACTCGATTGACATTAATATTGAATGGTCTAAAGTCATGTGCATATTCAAATGATAGAAAATTCCTCTAAGTCATCAGATCAATGAAAGGGAATAAGCGATGCAATATGTATGCATCTTATCAGCTAATAAGAGCATTATCCTCCTACAATTAAAATACATCTAATGTATTTGCTAGCTATAATGCGATAATGAATCAAAAATGAGAATCCAAAGAAGGTTTATTATTTAAAGTGATAATGTTTGTCAACATTAAGGGGGAGGATAAAGGAATCATCGATGTTTAATATTTGCTAATATATAAAATATGCAAAGTATTAAGTAACTTGCATAAAATATCAATTATGTCCCTAATAGACTTTCTCCAATATACATTTAAATCAGCGAAGGATCAAAAGGTGTAAATCACAAATAAAAATGTGGTATAAAAGTCGGTTCAAAATATTTTTGTAGTAAGTCATAAAGATGCCAAATAATGGAGGTGAGTATTCTTGAAGAAACACTTAAGGTTTCTTTGAAAGAAACCCATGAAATGATTGTCAAATTACCCTAGAAGTAGTTTAGGTACCTAAAGCATGACAATTTTTGAGAACTCAATAAACCATGTATAGAACTAACAAGAAATAATCATCGATGATAAATTAATAAATAATAAAGCGCTTATTTATAAATGGATTAATAATCCCATATTAGAGAGAAACATGATTGGCCATCATGAAATTCTCCTAAATAAGAAATATGGACCTGTAGTCCATAAGATAAAATTAGAAATATATAAAATGACAAAAGCACACTAAAGTTGCTAAAGTACCATACAGTGTAAACAACATGTTATGAGCATTGTTGAAACACCCCACCTCCGTTAAGGTCACTCACAAAGGGAATGCCTTAATTTTGGTGGAAGTTTATAAGTAAAAGACACAGATAAAACACAAGACAGATATAAACACATATAAATAAGCAGCGGAAAAACCAACAGACTTTTATTATCATAAATACGTGTTCATACAGAACATTTCCAACATTGTCTCAAAACAAACTACCAATTATTACAACCATAATGCTGTCTTGATTTTAAAAGTTAAAGAAGCATGAAACATAAATAAAGCTGCATAATTCCCATAAATGATATCCAAAGCCATTGTCCAAATGAAAGAAATCCAAGCAATACATTCTCTCTCTTCAAGCTGGATGAAAAACTGACTAAGCTGCGGTGTTTCCTCCCTGTGGACCTGGGGGGGGGGGGGGGGGGAGGGAACGGAAGAAAAGAAGACGATAGGAAAATGGGTCAGACATAAGTCTGGTAAGTCTAGCTATATTCCTAGAATGTTAATAATAAAAAGATCATGACTTGCATAAAGTGAGAACAGGACGATATAAGGATAATAGACTATCCTAGAACTAGATAAGGTGTCCTAAAACGAACATCCCTTCGCACCCTATTTTAAATCTCTATCTCTGCACCTACTAATTCTTATACCAACAGGCACCCCGTGATTGGGGTGAAGTGATCCCTTTCTCTTTCTTTAAAAGATCGGCTCCTACTCGTATATTCACATGTATCCTACGGCCCTATATGGTAGATACCTATGCTGATCCCACCATGGGGTGTATCAAGTCCCATGGTGGCGGCCCCGACACAATTCTAACATGCATAGGGTATACTACTGATGCTCCAGTGCCCTGACTTGTCTGCTCTAGAGTGTGTGCACGCCCCCACTCTGTTAGAACCCACACTGTGCACCAACCGCCGTCGCTTTTGACCGCTTACAATCAGCCCAGTAATCGTGCCCCACTCTGCCTAGTTCAGGGTACCATGATACCTAATTGGGTTACTGCTGAAACGGGTCCCCGTTACTAGGTTTTCTAGTCAAACATGTTAAGTGGTTAAGTGTCTGAATGAACCTAACCCCCACCCATCCAAATTATTTAACATGTCGAATTTGGTAAAGTATTTATTAAATTGACTTAACCCTATCAGTCCTAACTCAGCTCTAATTGTCTTATTAGAGCACCAACCTCTCAGATTAGACAGATATTGTTGTGGCTGTCTGTATGCCGGTTGGGTCCGGGCAGTCTTACGCCACAACTAAGTTTAACCTCGGGTCTTTATTGGGCCCCATGCCTTAACCTCTCACATTGGATAGCTATTGTTGTGACAACTGGACAGCCGGGCGGGTCCGGGCAGGTTTACGTCACAACTCAATCCAACCTCGGGTTAAGCGCGTTTGTATTTTCTAATTTACATTTTAATTATGTAAATTATTCAAATTCAAATTACTGTCACATTCATTTCCAATTAATCTCATTAATTAAGGTAATTAATGCCTTTTTATGCCATAAATCACTTATGTGATTAATGACCAACTTATGGCAAGTTTTCCTAAAATTATCATTTTAACCCAACGTTACCCCGTCCAATATTAGGCTAACCATCTCAGCCTAATTTACGTTCGCATGATTTTTGGTGTAAAGTATTAGGCTAAAAACTTAGCCTAATTTAATATACGCAAATTGGTATAAATTAGCATAAACATGACAAGGGTATAACTTTGCTATTGATGGCATAATCAATATGAACATAATAGGGTGTACTTGCAAAATAACTAACATGAACATTTTAGGGGTGAACTTGCAAAATAACTAACATGAACATTATAATGTCATAGGTACAAACTTGCAAAAAGACTAACATAAACATTATAATGTCATAGGTATGAACTTTCACTTATAGGCTAACTCAACATATATGTGTTTTTAACATAGGCCATATTAACAACATACATGAGAATTAGCAATATGAACTAATCCATATACATATGTTAATTTGCAACATAGGCAAATCAACATACGTATATGTGAGTTAGCAACATAGGCTAATCAACATACACATGTGTTAATTAGTAACATAGATTTAAACATACTTGCAAATTAATCCCAACATATGATAAGTGTGAACATGGCATAAGTTTTGCATAAACATGAACATATAGATTTGACAATTGGTCGCATAACTTCACTACATAAACTTGCATAATAAACTACACAATTCTCATAAGATGTTACAATCCAAGTCCATGTTTATACAAACAATCTAATCCAATAATCCCAAATTTAACATGATAATAGAATCAAGTCACTGGCATAGATTAATGTTATAAAACATAATTCAAATCACAAACGTATATTAATAACATAACGAGTATCGTACTATTATCATTTCATCGCAACACATGATATTCATATTATTTCGCATTCTAAAAATGTAGCTAAACTTACAATCGTAGACGATCTTGTTTTTTGAGTTCTGAAATTCTGAATTTGCAAAGCTTTCCTTTGGGAAGACGTTGCTTTGATTCTAATTTGTTGTTGCTTTTTAATCTTTTAGTTTGTATTCGATATGTTGTTCGTCTCTTTCAAGTGGAGGCTCCCTGTAGTTCTCAGCAGACAGCATGGTGGCTCCAATTCTTATTCTTTTTTTTTTTGTGAATTTTTAGTTTGAGACCTAGGGTCTTTTTATAGAGTTGCAAGTTAATTTGAGTCGTCGATGCAGCTAGGGTTAACCAGAGTCGTCCGTTGTAAAGAGAAGCCAATTATGCTCACCATTTCTTTCTTAATGTACATTTACTATTATTTGTCAATCCATATAAATACGTACGCATTAGATACATCTCCCCTTTACACATTTATTATTATTTTTGTATGCACATTAGATACATCTCCCCTTTACACATTTATTATTATTCTTGTATGCACATTAGATGCATCTCCCCTTTACACATTTATTATTATTCTTGTATGCACATTAGATACATCTCCCCTTTACACATTTATTTTTGTATTAGCAACTTTAGTGTTAACAGAAATACGGGGTGTTACATTCTCTCCTCCTTAAAGAATTTCGTCCCCGAAATCTCCAAGTCTAGGAGAAAATATATCCTACCATCCAAATGTCCATCCACTCAATCATCAAACACGAGCGTCCATTGTCCTTAAAAGACTTCTAATGCTTCATGATCATATTCATCGTGTGTGTACATGTCCTTATCTAATGCAAAAATCAGGCGGTCTACTGATTCAGTTGACCTCCTTAATGCAAATTATGTAAGTGTCATGAATCCATTATGTATGCAAACTTTTTCCTATTCATTATTCTATATGAGTGCGCAATCATTCAAACAAATGCGACATCCATATGACAACATATTAAGCTTCAACCATATACAAACATAAAAACATATATGCATATGCAATATGAAGTGACTGAGCCGATCTAAAACCCTAGATTGTGTGTATATGCATCCACGAGCAACCACTAGCAAACATTTGCAACCACTTGCAACCATCATCCATAACATGTTTCAATTACACGTTTACATCCAAAGGGGTTTCCACCTAAGGATAAAAGGGTAAGGTCGGGGAAATATACCTAAAAAGATAGATACTAACATGACTTTAAGGAAAAAGAGAGATAAAAAATGTACCCTAAAAAAGAAAAGGGTAGGCTGTGCGTATTCTATCCTTAGTTTCCCAAGTCGCGTCTTCCTCGGCGTCGCTCCACTGAACTTTGACGAGTTTGACTTCGCGATTGCGTAGCTTTTTCACTTCAGTTCCTAAGATGCGAGTTGGAACTTTCCTCATAGTTGCTTCGCGTTCTACTTCAGCTTCTTCTAGAATGTTTGGCTCTACCACTTCCGCTGACTCATGTAGATACTTCCGGAGGTGAGAAACATGAAAGACGTTGTGAACTCCGGCCAGTCTCTCGGGTAACTCTAACCTATAGGCCATCTTCCCAATCTTCTCGATGATAGGAAACGGCCCTACAAATCTTGGTGCTAGATTCCCTGTGGATCCAAAGCGAACGACGTTCCTTAAAGGAGATACCTTAAGGAAAACCCTGTCCCCAACCTCAAATTCAAGGTCGGTCCTTCTCTTGTCTGCGTAGGATTTTTGTCTGTCTTGGGTTGTCTTCATTCTCCTCCGTATTAAGTCTACTTTCTCTGAAGTCTCTCGGATCATATCTGGTCCAAGTATGAGCTTGTCAGTAGACTCCCACCAACAAGTGGGCGGTCAGCACGGTCTTCCATATAAAGCTTCGAAGGGCGCCATCCCGATGGTGGCTTGGTAGCTGTTGTTGTAGGCAAATTCCACCAAAGGAAGATGGTCCTCCCAAGTCCCTCCAAAGTCAAGGATGCAAAGTCTCAAAAGGTCTTCCGAAATCCTGTCCACCCTTTCCGTCTGACCATCGGTTTGTGGGTGATAGGCCGTGCTCAAACATAACTGTATGCCTACAGCTTCTTGCAGACTCCGCCAAAACTCGCTTGTGAAGATAGGATCTCTGTCGCTAATAATGCTGGAAGGTATTCCATGGAGTCGAACTATCTCCTTAAGATATAGAGATGCTAGAGACGAGGCAGTCCTTTTACTCTTGACAGGTAAAAAGTGGGCGCTTTTAGTAAGCCTATCCACTATTACCCAAATGCTAGTGTTGCCTCTTCTAGACCTAGGCAGCCCATCAATGAAGTCCATTGAAATGCTATCCCACTTCCACTGTGGGACCTCTAGAGGATGGAGCAGACCGCCAAGCTTCTTCTGCTCCGCCTTGACTTGTTGGCAAATCATGCTCTTAGAAACAAAATCTGCCACGTCCTTCTTCATGCCACTCCAAAAGAAAACTCTCTTTAAGTCCTTGTACATTTTGTCCCCGCCTGGATGTATTGTCATCTTGGAATGATGTGCCTCCTCAAGAACTTTCTTCACCAACTCCTTTTCCTGTGGGACGCATAGTCTTCCATCCCGTCTTAACCATCCTTTGTCGTCGATGGTGTATCTATCGAGGTGACTAGAAGTCTCACCCCTAACGAGCTTATCAACCACTTCTACAAGTTGAGGGTCTTCTCGTTGTGCGGTCCCTATTGAGTCTAAGAGAGTGGGCCGCACTTCTAGCGATGCTAACAGACCGGGTACAAAATCAGAGGAGGGCCTAAAGTCAAAACTGGCTATAAACTCTAGGCTTCGCCTTTCAACAAATAGCGGGCTCAACGTTAGCTTCTTTCTACTCAAGGCATCTGCGACTACGTTGCCCTTGCCAGGAGTGTAGGAAATCTCGAAATCATACGAGGTAAGAAACTCCATCCACCTTTGTTGCCTTAAGTTAAGGTCCTTCTGCGAGAAGAGATACTTCAAAGATTTATGGTCAGTATACAGTTCAAATTTCTCACCTAGGAAATAGTGGCGCCAAGACTTAAGCGCAAAGACAATGGCGGCCAACTCAAGGTCGTGGGTTGGGTAGTTCCTTTCATGAACTTTCAACTGTCTTCCGCCATAAGCTACTACCCTTCCTTCTTGCATTAGGACAGCGCCTAGTCCTGTCCCGCATGCATCCGTGTATACTGTAAACATTTTGCTTCCATACGGCAAGGTCAGAACTGGGGCTATTGTAAGAGCCCTTTTTAAGCGTTGGAAAGCAAACTCGCAATCCAAATCCCAAGAGAAAACTAGATTCCTCTTTTTTAGACTTGTAAGAGGAGCTGAGATTTTTGCAAAAACTCTGATGAACTTCCGATAAAAGCCTGCAAGCCCGAGGAAGCTTCGGACCTCGGTTGCATTCCTTGGTGCCTTCCAATCTTGCACCGCTACTACTTTTGCGGGGTCTACAGCTAACCCCTCTTTGGACACTATATGCCCAAGAAATCTCACTTCTTCTCTCCAAAAGTAGCACTTGGAGAATTTAGCTTTTAACTGATGTGTTCTAAGAGTCTCCATGATTGCCTTTAGGTGCTGAGCATGCTCTTCCTCATTTTTTGAGAAGATCAAAATATCGTCTACGAAGACCACCACGAATTTATTGAGGAAATCTCTGAACACCCTACTCATTAGGTCCACGAAGTAAGCGGGTGCGTTTGTCAAGCCAAAAGGCATGACAAGCCACTCAAAGAATCCGTCTGGGGCTCTGAAAGCTGTCTGTTTGCGAACAAATTAGACAATTGTAAACAACTGTAAAATTCGTTCGGCTTTCCTAAACAACAAGGATTGTTGTAGAGGGTGTCGAACTCTGAGACCAAAAATATTTTAATTAATAAATCCAATCAAGTTATCCCTAACTTTTGATTGGTGGAAAACAAAGAAAATAGCAGGAATTAAATAAAAGAGAGTTTTAACACTAAGTGAAAGCAATTAGGGGATAATGACATAGATCAGATTCATAATCATCAATAGCCAAAAGATTAACCAGATCTAATACATGTTTCTGTCACAAACATGAATCAACGATAATAGGTTTTTAGAAACAAATATGTAAATAACGACAAGCATAGCCTATGCAGGAGCTCAGCTCTACAACCATAGACTATCAGGACAGATTCACTAATTAATTTCTAAAACCCTAAAATTAGATCTAGATCTGATAAACGTTAGATCGAACACGAATATATCCTGTGAAGGAGCATAGCTCTTAAACGACACAAAATATGAAGGTTCAAATCTAACCCTTAATTCAGATCCAGATCTACATGTATACAGTCCACATCTTTTGGCTATGTGATTCATATTGAATCATACTATCAGCGTCATCACCCCCTAATCAAAGGGGATTAGCTAGACATAGCTAAAGAAGAAGAGAAAAAGAAAATAAATAACATGAACATAAATAAAATAAACAAAAAGTAAAAAGAAAGGGAGAGAATGATTTTATTCCAAGAAGAGAATTACAGAATAAAACCTAATGTCTTTTACAATGAATGAGATAAAGTGTATTTATAGCTGATATGACAAAGGCTACTTGGCAAATTCCACAATGTGGGACTAAAGAATTAGCCCAAATAACACATAAGCTAGTGTGAACGGGGTTGTAAAGTAAGAGGCCTTGTAAGTGAGCCAGTGTGAACGCGTGCAGTGCATGAATGAGAAGCCTTGCAAAGGAGCTAATGTGAACGCTGCATGAGTGAAATGGTCTGCAATTGAGCCAATGTGAACACAATATGAGTCTTTAGTGAGCCAAATCTACCCAACTAAACTCTATTTGCAACCGTTCTTCAAGCTTTAAACTCTTCAAGCTTAAGTAATTTTAACTTCACTCTTTTTCAGCAAATTCTTCATGCTTTATTCATCAAATGCTCTAAACCATGTTTTTATCAACAATCTGAAAACACAGCTATAAATACACAATATCAATTATTTAAAAGGGAAAATAAGATAAATAAGCGGATAAAATATACACATTTACGTGTATATCAAATACCCCCACACTTATCTTTTTATTCGTCCTCGAATAAACTAAACTAAGATATGTCACACTTTCGTAGGAAACACGATTGCATTTAGCGTATGCAACAAGCCGTTAAACCTCTGGGTGTCCCCAGTAGGACGAGTGTTGTCTCGTGAGGGTTTTCAGCGGATACTACCCACAAAATCCAAAGCGTCTTGTGTACGCGGATTAATCAAACAATATATTTAAGGTCTTCCATATTCCAAGGATCTCACCTAACTTCAATAATAACGGTTTAGCCCCAAATTGTCCATCCCATAATTAGTGCAAAAATGAACTAAATTTTTCAAGCTGAATCGTAATTCCTTGATAACACTGTAATTGTCTTGAAGGTTAAGAGCATGGTGTCAACCAAAGTTCTACACATCGACAATGTGCACCCAATCATTTCTTTATTCTCTTTTTTTTTGAATGATTTTTTTTTTGATTATTTTTTACTTGCACATTCTAACACGTATAACTAGGGTTAACACGCTTACTCCAGAACACGACTAACGTCTGCACAGTCTCAAGCTAGCATCTTAAAAAGACACATTACGATTCAATGAATAAATAATGTTCATTCCCATCACCCAACAATTCAACTTATCAAACAAGAACCAAGGTGTTATTTATGAATTTAAGTTAATCCTTGTTCAATGAATGACCTACTTCATAAAATTTGATTGCTGATGTAATGTAAATTCCCCCCACACTTGAGTGTGACTGTGTCCTCACAGTCGTTAATCAGACATATCTTAGTGAAAGGGAAATAAAAATAAGAGGGTCAGCACGGCTTACCGGATGTGTGTGCAGAAAATACGCAGTCATCGAATAGATGTACCGGTCCACAATGGACCAATGGATCAGCCTCATTAAGATTATAAGACACAGATGAAGCATAGAAATCCAAATCATAAAGAATTTTATATCACATTTCGGATTTGGAAAAACAAATTTTGTTTTTTCAAAAGTTTGAGTTGCAAATTTTAAAATTTTGAGCTTACAATTGATCCTAAAATTAAATTGAATTTCTGTAGCAACTAAAGAGAGATCATCGAGCTGGGGTTCAGTAAGAGTTTTAAAAACAAAATTTGATTTGTTCAGATGATGTATAAATTGAGAGACGTGTGCATCACTCTCACCCCCACACTTGTTTTGAGAAATATTGTTCAGTTTTGCTTTGATATTTGAAATTTTGTTAACTAAAGGTTCATTCGTAAACCTAAAGTTAAAACCAAACAAATGAATTTTCAGTAAATTTCGAAATCGTGTTTTCTCAAAAATAGTGTTATTCCAAAAAGAGTTCATATACTGCAGAAATTTATCAGTGAAAAACGAGTGATCACAGTGTGGTTCAGTTGAAACGATTAAATCGCAAGGAGTTTCAACAGTTTTGGAAAAATCGTCATTGTGTTCAAGATCACATTCAGCAGTTTCGTTATTATCAACCTCAAGAGTTTCAAAGTTTTCAAACATTTCATTTTCAGTTTCATACCCAACAACATTATCGTCAATAAATTCAAGAATTTTTAGCTCATCAAAGTCGTCCTCACTTGAACAGTTGTTCACAACTTCATCATTTTTGTCAAGTTGACAATCTAAAGTTGCTAAATTTTCAAAATTTTCAGAATTTGATAGAGGAAGATCAAATTGAAGATTAACGTCTTCGTTTTCAAGAGAATTTAAATTCAAATCAAGCACAGGGCTTTCAACAACTTTATTAAGATTTTCATCAATTTCAAAAGTTGTTAGTTGAAAATCGTCGATTGTGGGCAAAGGTGGATTTTTATTCGAATCGTCACAAGTTTGGATCCGATTTTGTTTCTCACGAAACTTCAAGTAATCGTCAAGTATGTTCGTTTGCTCAACAAAATCAAATTTATAATTATTTACATGAGAATTTTCACTTTGAAATCGTTGAGAACAAAAGTTTTCAGTAGCACCACAATTGAAATTATTCCCGTTGCCAAAATCATTTGAAAAGTGATTTACATTTCCATTTTGAATTTGAAATTCATTTTGGAGTTCAAAATTCAATTGACAAGTGTTATAATCAGAATCATTTGAATTTGGATATGAAATCGAATTTTGAATATTTTGAAAGCTTTCACTTGAATTGTTGCACATGTATAACTTACACAATTCATTTATTTCTTTATTTTGTTGTATGCTCATTTCAAGTAAAGATTCAACACGTGTTTCAAGAGTTGAGGACTGATCATCATTTTGAAAATTTGGTGGTGTACAAACGGGATTATCTTGAAAATTTTGAAAAGTTGGTGGCGTAAAATCCAAATTGTTTGTACAATAGTTGTTATTAAAATATCCATATGTATTTGGTGTAAAATTATGTGGATTATATTGATTTTCACAACTATCGTAAAATCCGTTGGAAAAAGGGAATTGGGACATTTTCAAGAAGCTTCTAAAAAAATTGTTAAAATTAACAAATTCGGATTATATGAATACAAGTCTGGGCCAGGTTCGGACAGGGATTATCAGTGTGCCACGAATCACCGTAGAAACACAACTGAAGGTTTAAGAACCTGTTTGAGTTCTAGACTCTACCGTTCCTTAGACACCTCAGAGAGTATCAATCCTAATTGTCAATTTAACGAATATTTTGTCATATGGGCTCTGGGGAATCCTCAATTTGATTTCAAAAATAATTTAGTCCACATTTATTTTAAAATTCCCAACCACACATCAACAATCAAAATAATCAATCACAGACAGTTAAAGAATGATAAATTGCAGAAATGAAATTTACAAGCAAGCCGATGCCCTGCAGAAGATTTTTACAAGCACTTTCTATATATATTATTTTTTTATTTGCAGCAGCAGTCCCTGTAGAGTTAGAAAATACTCACCTTGATCGGCAGTCCGTCCAGTGCAGTTGAGTCGCGCTAGCGCGTTCACACCCCACTTGGTGTGCAACCGCTCGAACACTGAATAGTCCGCTACTTTTTATTGTTGTCGTCTCCTATTATTTGCTTGACTGCGCTGCGGCACGGGTTCGGGCTAGGAGCTCGAAAATTTTTTTTTTAAGGCCTTTTACTAATTTCCACTGTACCTGTTGTCAATTTTTTTTTTTTTTTTTTGAAGAAAACTAAAAATAAACAAGATGAGTGAAAATTAAAAACAAAAGGTAAGAAAAATAATAACAAAATGGAAACAAAAGGTAAGAAACTATCAAACAAACAAAAAAAAATGTTCAAATAAATAAAGCTAAATTAAAGCAAAACTAAAATTCTAAACAAAGAAACAAATAATCTCAACTTGAAGTGCCTCAAACAAAT
The DNA here is from genome assembly GCA_030737875.1 of Allium sativum. Taxonomy (NCBI): domain Eukaryota; kingdom Viridiplantae; phylum Streptophyta; class Magnoliopsida; order Asparagales; family Amaryllidaceae; genus Allium; species Allium sativum. Next base: position 637,238,821 of record CM060919.1, read on the forward strand.
AAAAAGAATGGAACTTACACCCTAGATCCAAACTTAAAGTTCAAGCCTGAGATCCCAATTTTTTTTTTTTTTAATTTATTTGAATGTTTGAATTTTTGTAAACAAAAAGAGAAAAGAAAATGTAAATGTACACTAAAACCTTAGACCAGCCCGCGCAAGCCCGAAGTCCAAAACTCCAATAACAAAATCCTCAGCCATGCTTAAATCACAGATGTAACAAAAAAAAACAAAAGCGTCTTCTCCACAAAATCCAAAACAGCTAAAAAAAACGGCGAAGGAAATCCCAAAAATTGGAATCAAATTCTGAATCAGTTTGATGAAGCTTTTGAGATGAGAAAGGAGTTGTCTTTGCGAATTGAAACGTGTGGTTTCTGGTTCAGGCGAACGGGTATTAGGGGTTTCTCAAGTTGTAATTTTGGGAGATTAGTGAACGGCGGTATAGGACTGATGGGTTTCGAACTGCAGGAGGCGAGGTACGGTTGGGGGATTTGCGGTTTGATTTGGGGGCGGATTTGGGGCGCTGCGAATTGGGTTTTGTTCAACTCGTGATTGGGGTCTCAGGCGGAATTAGATGCGGTGACGAGATTTGGTCAAAAGTGTGGCTTATGTTCGGTTGCAGGCTCCTGGACTTTGGGTGGCTTTCTGATGGAAATTGTGGCAGAAGAACGGCGATAGTTGCTGGACCAAGGGATGATGCAATCGGTTTGTGGTTTGTTTGTAAGGCAGTGAAAAAAATGGTGGTAGTTTGGATGTCGGAAGGGTTGTCAGACTGAATGGTGGAACGGATGAAGTTGGCCAATTGAATTTGGCTTTGCAGTGAGCTGTCCTAACGTGGTAGGGCAAAGTTGAGGGATTTTGGTGGTTCGCTGCAAGTATAGGGCTATATGATGGAGTATTGTGATGGGGTATTGCAAGCAGAATTGGTACGGTGAGAACTAAGGGACTGCGGTGTTAGCGAATGGAGAAAGGCGTGAAGTAAGTGGTTGGTGAGGTTTTGGGTTAACAATGGACTGATATCCGAGGGTGGACTGATTTGCAGTGGATGGGTTTGTGTTAATGTGTTTTGGGATTTCAATTGAAGAAGAGGCTGTAGGTGGTGAAACCGTGGTTCGGTTGTGAAGTGCTTGAGTGGTTTAGGAGCAGCGGATGATTTCAAAGCAGCGATTAAATTGGGAGATTGGTGTAATTGTGCTGTCGCTTCAGGGACCGATGGGTGTTCAGGGATTCTCGCTGTTGGGAGTTCTGTTGGCGTGAGCAAGTTAGGATAATTTTTTTTTTGATGGCAGGGCAGTTTTGGTTGATATCAAGTAGTGATTTGCGGATTCTGGAAATACTGTTTGCTGTGGATTTGTGGTAGGAATTTGTGGGTATGTCTGTAGGTGGATACAAGGATGGTTTGCGTTGTGTATGCAGGGTGCTTGTGGTTGATGGTGTTGAAGCTGAGGGCATGTAAAGGGTTCGAAGGGATGGTGTAAACGGGTTGGCCGAGGCTTGAACTGAAGGGAGATGAGGGCTGTTGGTTTAAACTGAAGGGAGATGAGGTGGTAGTGAGGAATGGGGGATGAACTGAGAAGAATGTTGTGAGAGGGAGAAAAGGATTTATAGGTAAAGGAGGAAGATTCTGAAAAGATTTTTTTTTTTGTGTAAAGGGTAAGCAATGTAAAGAAAATAGCAAGAAATCAGAGATGTGAAATCTAGAAAGGTGGAAAGAAATTTGAGAAAATTTGACAATTTTTTTTTTTATATATAAAAAAAGTATGAGAAATTGGAAAGAGATTTAAAAGAAAAAGGAAAGAGATCAAGAAAACTATTGGAAAAAAATCGATTTGTGAAACAATTGCAAGGAGGAAGAGAAATAGAAGAGAAGGAAAGAAAATCACAAAAGGTTTTTTTTTTAATTTATAAAAATTGTAAAAAGGAAAAAAAATATTTATGAGAGATGTCAAGAAAGAAGGAAAGCAACAAAGAAAGGAAACAAAAAAAAAGCAAGAATTTTTTTTTCTCTTATTTGGTAGATATATGGTATCACAAATCAAATACCAAATCAACCAACAAGATTTTTTTTTAATCTATGCTAGAAAACAAAAGGTAACAAAATAAAATAAAAATATTTTTTGTGTTTTTTTTTATATTAAGAAAAAGAAAATTATAACCCGAAGGATTTAAAAACAAAAATTATTTTGGTCCCCGGCAACGGCGCCAAAATTTGTTTGCGAACAAATTAGACAATTGTAAACAACTGTAAAATTCGTTCGGCTTTCCTAAACAACAAGGATTGTTGTAGAGGGTGTCGAACTCTGAGACCAAAAATATTTTAATTAATAAATCCAATCAAGTTATCCCTAACTTTTGATTGGTGGAAAACAAAGAAAATAGCAGGAATTAAATAAAAGAGAGTTTTAACACTAAGTGAAAGCAATTAGGGGATAATGACATAGATCAGATTCATAATCATCAATAGCCAAAAGATTAACCAGATCTAATACATGTTTCTGTCACAAACATGAATCAACGATAATAGGTTTTTAGAAACAAATATGTAAATAACGACAAGCATAGCCTATGCAGGAGCTCAGCTCTACAACCATAGACTATCAGGACAGATTCACTAATTAATTTCTAAAACCCTAAAATTAGATCTAGATCTGATAAACGTTAGATCGAACACGAATATATCCTGTGAAGGAGCATAGCTCTTAAACGACACAAAATATGAAGGTTCAAATCTAACCCTTAATTCAGATCCAGATCTACATGTATACAGTCCACATCTTTTGGCTATGTGATTCATATTGAATCATACTATCAGCGTCATCACCCCCTAATCAAAGGGGATTAGCTAGACATAGCTAAAGAAGAAGAGAAAAAGAAAATAAATAACATGAACATAAATAAAATAAACAAAAAGTAAAAAGAAAGGGAGAGAATGATTTTATTCCAAGAAGAGAATTACAGAATAAAACCTAATGTCTTTTACAATGAATGAGATAAAGTGTATTTATAGCTGATATGACAAAGGCTACTTGGCAAATTCCACAATGTGGGACTAAAGAATTAGCCCAAATAACACATAAGCTAGTGTGAACGGGGTTGTAAAGTAAGAGGCCTTGTAAGTGAGCCAGTGTGAACGCGTGCAGTGCATGAATGAGAAGCCTTGCAAAGGAGCTAATGTGAACGCTGCATGAGTGAAATGGTCTGCAATTGAGCCAATGTGAACACAATATGAGTCTTTAGTGAGCCAAATCTACCCAACTAAACTCTATTTGCAACCGTTCTTCAAGCTTTAAACTCTTCAAGCTTAAGTAATTTTAACTTCACTCTTTTTCAGCAAATTCTTCATGCTTTATTCATCAAATGCTCTAAACCATGCTTTTTATCAACAATCTGAAAACACAGCTATAAATACACAATATCAATTATTTAAAAGGGAAAATAAGATAAATAAGCGGATAAAATATACACATTTACGTGTATATCACTGTCTTATCGATGCTATCATCAGCTACCCTTAGCTGATGAAATCCGGTCGCCAAATCAAGGTGGGAGAAAACCGACGCTCCTACAAGCCGGTCAAACAAATCGTCAATTCTGGGGAGAGGGTGCCTATTCTTTTTAGTCAGCTTGTTTAGCTCCCTGTAGTCAACACATAGACGGAGTGAACCATCCGCCTTTGTAGCGAACACCACTGGAGCGCCCCATTCTGAAATGCTCCGCCTAATGAACCCCTTTTCTAAAAACTCTTTAATCTGCTTACTGAGCTCTTTCCTTTCCCTAGGAGCCTTGTGCCTAACAGGCAAAGCAACGGGCTTCGCATTGTCAACAAGATAGATGCGGAAGTCTATTTCCCGTTTCGGAGGTAAGCCCTTCACCTCATCAAAGACATCCGAATATTCTCGGACCACCTTAACTGACTGCAAATTCTCAACAGAAGCGTCAAGCGATTCAAGATAACTAAGCATAACCACATTCGAGGGATTACAAGCAATTTCCAGAGTGTTACCGAGTTGGGTTAAGAGCCTAACCACTCTTTTCTCACAATCAAGGATGGCACCATTACTGGATAGCCAGTCCATGCCCAAAATCAATCCATACCCCGAGAAGCCCAAAACAAAGGTACTACATCTAAATTCTACACTTAGAATAGAGATTTTCAAATTCATACAGATCATTGACAAATAAGCTGGGCCTCCAATTGGATTGGAGACAACCAAGGGATCCTCTACCATACTAGTTTCTAGGTGCATAGATTCTACTAAAGCAGATGAAATAAAGGAGTGTGATGCACTAGAATCAAATAAAGTGCGAACTGGGTGATCATAAAGATAAACTACACTTTCTACAAAAGTATTTCTACCTCGTTGTTGCAGAGGAGGTGCCTCCAGTGCATGAACTTGTCCACCCGAAGTGGATGCAGCTTTCTGCGCCTGCCCTCGCCTCTTAGGGCAGTCCTTAGCTATGTGTCCTGTTTCTCCACAATGAAAGCAACCACCATTCATCTTTGCCTTCTTCCTGCAGTCTTTCACCACATGTCCAACCACACCACAGAAATTACACTTACTTGTTTCGCGAGCTTTGTTGTTTTTCCCTCCCTTCTTAAAGTCTGTTTTCTTAGGCTGTAAAGCTTCTTTCTTTCCCTGAGACCCTTCCGCCTTTGTCTCCTTCTTTCCTTTATCCTCCTCATGTAGTAACGCCATCTGTACCAGCCTTTCATATGTAGCTCCCATAGGTATATGGGTCATGGCCAGGCTATGAAGCGGCTCATTCAGTCCCTTGACAAAGCGGAGAGCCTTCTTGTGTTGGGTGTTGACTAGGTCTAGTCCGAACCTAGCCAGCTGATCAAACTGGTTGACGTACTCTTTGACGGTCATACTTCCTTGCTTAAGGGATAAGAACCTCTCCATTTGAAGACTTCTCTCAGCTTCTGAAAGGAACTTCAGCTCAAATCTAAATCTGAAATCTTCCCACGTTTCTACTGGTCTTTCTACATTGGTGACTTCCCACCAGTAGGAAGCCTCTCCTTTGAGCAACCACACTGCTAGTCTTACCTTCTGCCTGTCTTCTACCTCGAAGATAACGAAAAGATCTTCGGTCTCTTTCAGCCAGTTCCTGGCTGCTACGAAGGACTCGGTTCCATGAAAGTCTTTCCCACCCATAGCTTTAAAATCTCTACAACTCTTGGCAAAAGAATTTCCTCTCGGAGGAGGAGGAGGAGGAGGGGGAATTTCAGCAACTGGGGGAGGAGGAATTGCTGCAGCTGGGGGAGGAAGATTCGCTGGGCCCGCCTCATTGTCCCTAGCATCCAAGTACCTTCTAAACCAACCAGGTACAGTCACACCTTCTGGAAGGTTAAATTCTCCCGACATGCTGAAACGAAAAAGGAAAGATTCAAAACGAAGGATAGATAATTCACATGGCTTTGGGGGATTATGCCTTTCTAAAACTATAAAACAATTCTTTTTCTTGAAAAATGCTTCTTTAAATTTTAATTTGAATATAGTTTCAAAAACTTTTTATCTGGTCTGGTAAACCTATGCTCTGATACCAAGTGAAACACCCCACCTCCGTTAAGGTCACTCACAAAGGGAATGCCTTAATTTTGGTGGAGGTTTATAAGTAAAAGACATAGATAAAACACAAGACAGATATAAACACATATAAATAAGCAGCGGAAAAACCAACAGACTTTTATTATCATAAATACGTGTTCATACAGAACATTTCCAACATTGTCTCAAAACAAACTTCCAATTATTACAACCATAATACTGTCTTGATTTTAAAAGTTAAAGAAGCATGAAACATAAATAAAGATGCATAATCCCCATAAATGATATCCAAAGCCATGGTCCAAATGAAAGAAATCCAAGCAATACATTCTCTCTCTTCAAGCTGGATGAAAAACTGACTAAGCTGCGGTGTTTCCTCCCTGTGGACCTGGGGGGGGGGACGGAAGAAAAGAAGACAAAAGGAAAATGGGTCAGACATAAGTCTGGTAAGTCTAGCTATATTCCTAGAATGTTAATAATAAAAAGATCATGACTTGCATAAAGTGAGAACAGGACGATATCAGGATAATAGATTATCCTAGAACTAGATAAGGTGTCCTAAAACGAACATCCCTTCGCACCCTATTTTAAATCTCTATCTCTGCACCTACTAATTCTTATACCAACAGGCACCCCATGATTGGGGTGAAGTGATCCCTTTCTCTTTCTTTAAAAGATCGGCTCCTACTCGTATATTCACATGTGTCTTACGGCCCTATATGGTAGATACCTATGCTGGTCCCACCATGGGGTGTATCAAGTCCCATGGTGGCGGCCCCGACACAATTCTAGCATGCATATGGTATACTACTGATGCTCCAGTGCCCTGACTTGTCTGCTCCAGAGTGTGTGCACGCCCGCACTCTGTTAGAACCCACACTGTGCACCAACCGACGTCGCTTTTGACCGCTTACAATCAGCCCAGTAATCGTGCCCCACCCTGCCTAGTTCAGGGTACCATGATACCTAATTGGGTTACTCCTGAAACGGGTCCCCGTTACTAGGTTTTCTAGTCAAACATGTTAAGTGGTTAAGTGTCTGAATAAACCTAACCCCCACCCATACAAATTATTTAACATGTTGAATTTGGTTAAGTATTTATTAAATTGACTTAACCGTATCAGTCCTAACTCAGCTCTAATTGTCTTATTAGAGCACCAACCTCTCAGATTAGACAGATATTGTTGTGGCTGCCTGTATGCCGGTTGGGTCCGGGCAGTCTTACGCCACAACTCAGTTTAACCTCGAGTCTTTATTGGGCCCCATGCCTTAACCTCTCACATTGGATAGCTATTGTTGTGACAATTGGACAGCCGGGCGGGTCCGGGCAGGTTTACGTCACAACTCAATCCAACCTCGGGTTAAGCGCGTTCGTATTTTCTAATTTACATTTTAATTATGTAAATTATTCAAATTCAAATTACTGTCACATTCATTTCCAATTAATCTCATTAATTAAGGTAATTAATGCCTTTTTACGCCATAAATCACTTATGTGATTAATGACCAACTTATGGCAAGTTTTCCTAAAATTATCATTTTAACCCAACGTTACCCCGTCCAATATTAGGCTAACCATCTCAGCCTAATTTACGTTCGCATGATTTTTGGTGTAAAGTATTAGTCCAAAAACTTAGCCTAATTTAATATATGCAAATGGGCATAAATTAGTATAAACATGACAAGGGTATAACTTTGGTATTGATGGCATAATCAATATGAACATAATAGGGTGTACTTGCAAAATAACTAACATGAACATTTTAGGGGTGAACTTGCAAAATAACTAACATGAACATTATAATGTCATAGGTACAAACTTGCAAAAAGACTAACATAAACATTATAATGTCATAGGTATGAACTTGCACTTATAGGCTAACTCAACATATATGTGTTTTTAACATAAGCCATATTAACAACATACATGAGAATTTGCAATATGAACTAATCCATATACATATGTTAATTTGCAACATAGGCAAATCAACATACGTATATGTGAGTTAGCAACATAGGCTAATCAACATACACATGTGTTAATTAGTAACATAGATTTAAACATACTTGCAAATTAATCCCAACATATGATAAGTGTGAACATGGCATAAGTTTTGCATAAACATGAACATATAGATTTGACAATTGGTCGCATAACTTCACTACATAAACTTGCATAATAAACTACACAATTCTCATAAGATGTTACAATCCAAGTCCATGCTTATACAAATAATCTAATCCAATAATCCCAAATTTAACATGATAATAGAATCAAGTCACTGGCATAGATTAATGTTATAAAACATAATTCAAATCACAAACGTATATTAATAACATAATGAGTATCGTACTATTATCATTTCATCGCAACGCATGATATTCATATTAATTCGCATTCTAAAAATGTAGCTAAACTTACAATCGTAGACGGTCTTGTTTTCTGAGTTCTGAAATTCTGAATTTGCAAAGCTTTCCTTTGGGAAGATGTTGCTTTGATTCTAATTTGTTGTTGCTTTTTAATCTTTTAGTTTGTATTCGCTATGTTGTTCGTCTCTTTCAAGTGGAGGCTCCCTGTAGTTCTCAGCAGACAGCATGGTGGCTCCAATTCTTATTCTTTTTTTTTGTGAATTTTTAGTTTGAGACCTAGGGTCTTTTTATAGAGTTGCAAGTTAATTTGAGCCGTCGATGCAGCTAGGGTTAACCAGAGCCGTCCGTTGTAAAGAGAAGCCAATTATGTTCACCATTTCTTTCTTAATGTACATTTACTATTATTTGTCAATCCATATAAATACGTACGCATTAGATACATCTCCCCTTTACACATTTATTATTATTTTTGTATGCACATTAGATACATCTCCCCTTTACACATTTATTATTATTCTTGTATGCACATTAGATACATCTCCCCTTTACACATTTATTATTATTCTTGTATGCACATTAGATACATCTCCCCTTTACACATTTATTTTTGTATTAGCAACTTTAGTGTTAACAGAAATACGGGGTGTTACAATTGTACTTTCGGAGATAATTGAATTGATTAAAATAGTGAAAGTGTTTAAAACGCTTACAATACCCTAAAGGTATAAACGATGAAAGTATACAAATTCTGGAAGAATCACTACACCAAAAATGCTATTTCGCAACGGCTTTAAGCCGTTGCAAAATCATTTAGCAACGGCTTTGAGCCGTTGCAAAATCAGGGGTAGCAAATAATTAGCAACGGCTCAAAGCCGTTGCGAAAGTTCGATACGTAACGGCTCATAGCCGTTGCGAAATTTGGTTTAGCAACGGCTTTTAACCGTTGCAAATTCGTAAATCTCATTTTATTTAAAAAATTACTTTTTTGGACTCTCCCATAATACGAAATTCATTTAATTTTCATACTCAATACAAACATTTATAAATTTAACATAATATCACAAAAGAAATATCATTAAAACAAATATTTTTACAGATTCAACACAAAGACTAAACTTAACAACAATTTTTAAAATTACAACGTTAAACAACGGTATGTTACACTTCAAAGTTCGGAAGCAATAGCAATAAAAAATATTACAAAATGCAGTACATAGTTCACAAGCATATTAATCTGTACATAATTCAGCAATCATACTAAGTAAATAGTACAACGCAGAGATATATCCTTGATCGATACATAGTTCATTGTCTCGAAGCCTTCCTCCATATTGGCACTTGCTTTCATCATTTCTTTTTGAATCGGCAATACAACATGTTTTGTATAAACAATAGCTCCATATCCAGTGATAATCGTTTTACAACTACAAGTGCAATTGATTTTTTCAATCATGTTTAATCTTACCGGAATAAAATGCTTTGACATGTTTAATATATGTAAACATAGAATCACAGAATGACGATTGTACCTGGAATGCCTTTTTCAGATATTGTAGCTCTTAGTCAAGATCTTCGATGCTTTGCTTGTAATCTTGAGTTAGTCAATGCAGACAATGGTGTAAATCCATAGACCAACCGTAGAACTGCTAAAGTTAAAATTATTCATGTAACTATTGAATTAAATGATAACATATCAAGAAAATAACTTTTGAACCAGTGAGTTGACATGCACCATACATGTAAACTCCTACTTTTAGCATTCATCTCCTACTGTTTCATTCATGCATGAATGATTAATCTTATTTATATTAGAGAAAAAACACAATTGAATAAATAAATATAGTTCGCCGAAACCTCAAAATATTCCATGCGAGCTCCTACAGTGCACACAATATTAAGGAGTTCACCCTCCATGGAACATCCGCAGGAATATAAGCTGATGCACCCTTCCCAAGTACATAACTGGATTTGACACAAACAGGAGGTAGAAACATAGATATTGGGCAACATACAAACACTAAATTTAGTTTGTATTTACTCAGTACAAATTTTGACATGAGAAAAAACTGACACAAAGTGCATACGAGGATACTCAGCTACGATGAATGGCTTCACTACTCTCCGCTACTCACTTCCATCTCTCCATTCTACTTGATGTAAACACTTTCATCCTCAAACTTTTTATTAAACACTTGTGGCAGATTTGATTTACAACATTCAAATATTTTTAAGTTAATTTATGTGGCAGATTTAATGGAGCATAGTTCTAAAGTGAAAAAGATATACGTGTAAGTTATATGTATAAACGCATGGATGTTGATAAGTCAAAATGTCTAGAAATTAGATCTTTAGAATTGTATCTGAGAAGCCAAGTTTATTTATTTGTTTGTCCTATGGTCATGGGTAAATATCCAACCCCAATAAGCATTTTAAACTTCAGATTAACCTAGTTACATGATGACCAATACCATGTTTAATTAGCTTTCATCCATATAAATTTATATACGCAATGCTAATGAAAATCTAAAGTGCAACATAGATCTGTAAGCTAAAAAATATACAAAAGGAGTTCACATTCTTTTCAGCAAAAAAGAAAGCACAAGACTATCATCTTTATGACACACAGCAATTGCCTGGACTCTTTAATTGAATGACATAAACTACAATTTATCTATCATATTACTTGTATAATATGTATAACCATTTCAATGGAGGAATGCATAAACACGACTTATGTATGCATATGCGGATAGCCGTTCATTATTTATGTAAAACTATTATTAATATATTCACATACCTGACTTTGTAAACCTCTGTTTTGATATAATAGCAATGAAAGCACTGGATAATAGACATTCTTTCCATATAACCAGGTGAACTCCTTTTTTTATCCAAGTCTAAACCACAACAAATATAAAAAAGAGCTGTTAATAAAAGGGTTGTGAGCAAGGAAAACAAATGCAATGGAGACGTGAGAGAGAAGGGGGAAAGCAGGTGGTAAAGGAAATTAAATAAAATGAAATGGATGCTTGTACAAAAACGAATACAAACAAATAAAATGAAATGGATGCGAACAGTATGAGTTTGTTGTGGTGCACAAGCCCTGACAGTGCAACATCAGTTGACTTTGAAACAATTCATGTCTTTCCAAGGCTTTGCTCAATATCATGCATATATGTTGTACCATACTGATCCACTTCAGTTTTCTATTGGGTTAAAAAAGGTCACTCGAATAACATGCTCTCTAAGTTAGCAACAGAAGTATCAATTGGTTCTGGGAAATGAGGTGGGGGTAGGACAGTTAATAAATTAAATCTTCACGTAGTTTTTTAAAGAAATAATGTTATTTCATATAGCTTGGTTTACATGGTCCTCACATTGAAAATTGTACATACATTTCTAAGAAATAATATAGTAGAATGCTTTTATAAATATAGTATGGTATGCACTGTGAAACATACATATCTAATTTACAGTTTGTCACGTTCCAACGGAGAATAGCAATATCTTATTGCACTGGTATACCATGTTACAGTTTGTAAATAACAGCTATATAGCATTTAAATAAGTAAACATTACATACAATAATTAAAAGTCATTTAAACGTAAAAATGTAAGGAGTATTTGCAAACTATGTTCTGGTTAAATAGTATGCAGTCTCTGTTAACAGGAGGGTCAGAATGATTTGCACATAATATACAACAATAATGTAATCATTGTGTGAAGGTTAGAACATGAGTCCTATTTTGTTGACACTAGTGTCAAGTAACCTCGCTTGGTGATTGGAGGAAATGAGACGAAAAAGAATTTCGCTCGGTCCGAACCAGTCGCTAAACCGACCCAGACCGTTCGAAACGCCCTATCGTTTGAGAACACGACAAACCAGAACGCACACGGAAGAACATTTCATTGTATATTACAACAATACATCAGATTACAAGAATATACAGAGTATAAACAAATAAATATTACACAGAAATATCAGAGATTTAAATTACATTTAAATACATATCAGCGGAAAATAATACAATACGCAACTAGAAGAGATATACGGATACAAAGCTTTCTGGATATCGTTCCAGCTGTAAACCAGGATCCTGTGAATATAAATCTGCAAAACCAAAACTACTGGCTGCCCGTGTCAAAATAAGGGCACCCAGAGTTTAGGTTAAAACAATAAACTCCAGGTCAGTCATGGGACTGGTGTGAGAACTAAAACAGTTATTAATCTTTATTTTAAATCAGATATATCAAGGGACCACGCCGCTAACGCGGAACGGGTTTCCTCCCAAGAATACCAGTGCATAAAACAAACAGCGCAATGCTAAATAAAGAAAAATGAAGCTGTTATAAGACCCAGGTCCTATCACACAATGCAACGCAAGACGGGGGATAGGGTTTTCCCTTATAACAGCCAAAGAATGCTTGATACGTTTAAAACAAATCATTTGATACTATTATCAGTGTATAGTGTATAAAACAATCTTCAAATCATAAGTATCAATCATAGGCGACATGAGCGTCCCATGCCACTATGTCGCCATATATAGGTTTACAAATAAAACCGCAAATGTCACGTATTTGGAAATTGGATTTCCATCTGTGAACCGAGGCCAGGGATCGTCCTCTACCGATTTTAGACAATCTAGCCCATGTCTAGGAACAGCCGCAACTGCCCCTTGGATCGTCAGGGCCGGTCCACCGATGTGGATTATAATGCCTGAACACTACGTTTCTCCGCCCTTTGGGGCGTAAATGAGCCAACGAACGACTCCATCGGACCCGGATCGTCCGATCAAACCGAGGCGCCTCGCAACAGCAACAACCACACAGGTGAAAATAATATAAATGTCAGGGCTGGTAGGTCACTGACACCACCCTAGCTAGAAAGAAAACGCATGTCCCCCCTGAGGTCCGTCTCCCGTTTTTGGTTCACCACCGGGGTGTGAGGCTCGCGAATTCACGTTACACAAAGCTGTGCCACACAGGCGGTGCTTTGATCATCAACCACAAGACTTTGCTTTTCAACAGAAGCCTTGATCATTTGCATCTTAGCATGCCACATAGGAAAACCACTCTATGCAACCGATACCAGTCACACAGAATGAAATCCAATGTCAAACACACAGTCCATTTACAAGTCCGTTCTGGGTCTGAACGAAACCGGAGGCACCTAGTACCCCGCATATCCATCGATCTCCAAGTACGTCTGGACGATCACCAACTGTTTCCATCTTCTTGGGTGTACAGCCCAATCAAGATCATCAGTAATCACCCAAACGACGTGAAGACCTCCGGTCTTCGACCATCGTCTTCATCTTCGACTTATCGTCGTATCAGTTATTCAGAATGGGATAAACCCGGTCTTTCCGAATAACTCGCGTATATTTTAAATAAGTGTTACACAAACACAACATACGCCTCATTCCAATTCATCAGTCACTAACCGTAAATTAATCAAGAGAATAATTTCCCAAATATTAACCCCGAAGGCCGAAACCAACATCAGATCAATATCCAGAAAACCATTCTGCTTGGCTAACCGACAGTTAGTTTCTAAATTTCACATTCATAGGGAAAGGTTCCCATTAATTTTATCCAAGATAAATTCCTTGAATTTATTCTTTCATCATCTTTTTGAATTTCGATTCAACTAGTCGGGATTAACGAACCTTACCGAAGTAATCATTTGTTTTAATTTCCCAATCCCAACCTATTCATCCCATGAAGTAAAACTGGTAATACTTCATATCTATTACCACGGTGTTATCGGTAAATTCAATTACCATTTCACGTTCAAATCTAATTAAAGATTTAACTATCGCTTGGAGTAAAACTGGTGATACTCCATTCTCGATCATTTCAATCTAATTAAAGATTCATTAAAACTCCACTTAGTTTTAATCGCTAACTGGGTTAAAGAATCAGTGTCATTTAAAACACGGTTCACGATAAACCCAAAATCACATTCATTAATTATCGGGTTAAAGAACGAGTGTTATTTAAAACACCGTCCACGATAAACCCAAAAATCAATATCGATTCAATTCCAATTAAATATTGTTTAATTGGTATACTTCATTAAATCTAAATAAAAAGATTTAATCTTTTCTCAACTGGGTTCAAGAACAGTGTTAGTGAAGACACCATTCACGACAAACCCAAATCACATTTGATATTCAATACAAGGCTCTGAATAGAAAATATATCGGCTTATATTCAATATCAAATTCTACGATTAACAAATGTCGTATTGGAAATAACGATATAAATATATATCTTTCAAATTTCCATAACAACATCTGTATAATCACGAATTCCAACATCGAAATATTCCGAAGACAATTTCGATTCAAATCCATTCCAATGCAATCATTGGAAATTCTGGTTATTTTCAAAACCATTTCAAATTCAATTTATTTATCTAAAAAAAATAGAATTATAATTCTAGTTCAAAACTAGTTCATTTCGATAAAAATCTATTTTTATCTTTTCAAATATGGAGTTTTTCATCCCAATCCTTTCTAAATCATTTCTTATGATTTTACATAAATTATTACTATTTTTAATAATTTTATCAAGGCCTGTACAGTCGATTTCCATCAATGGCCATCGAACTGCACTTACAGCGACCTTTTTCAAATTTGATTTGGACATAATTCCAAATCCAACCGTTAGATTTCTAATTTCTAATATTCGTTAGAAAGCTCTTTTCGATACGAACCCAACGGTTCTGGTTTTAGGAGAATCCGACGGTCGGATCTCCCGCAATATCCGTTCGAAGTCAATGGTCGAAATTCGCGAACTGCCGCGGCGCGGCGCGTTCTATTCAGGCCATTATATTATATATATATAATATATAATATATACTTCGTCGATTTCAATTCAAAACGTGTTTTATAAATCGTTTTAAATTCATTTTCAAAACGGTTTCAACTTCATATTCAATTTCAAATCAAAATTGAATATTCCAATTTAAATTCATTTCAAATTGATTTCAATTCAAATTGATTTCTAATTCAATTTCAGTTCGTTTCAATTCAATTCAATTCGAATTCATTTCTATTCAATTCTTTTCAAAATATCGGATTTCGAAATCACTTTCGATATTCATTATAAAATGAATAAAATCGATATAAATATCGTTTACGTCAAAATGGCGTCAATCTAATCAATACGGCTTCATATATTCCTATTTTCAAATATTCTATTTCAAATATTTCTATTTTCAAACTGGAATGAGGCCCAATCAATTACCATATAATGTTAATTATATGGATTTTCTACAACACATGTATATATCAACAACGATGAATAATCAACCATCATCCAAAGTGCATTCTACACTGTATAAGCATCAAATATAAATATTCAACGCTTATAACAGCCTGTCAATCAATCGATCGACATACAACTAAACAATCGGGATTAGTGTATGTCAAATATCATCCCAATACCCGTGTGGGGTTTCAAGCAATCAAACACAGATTTTTATTTGTGCAGTTGGGCGATGTGTAAAATTTATCGTCCCAATCAATGTCCTTCAAATAGGTGTACATAAACAAACCGTCCGGTTTGTAAATGAATATTTATTTATTCACATTCACGTTAAAAATTATTTTTTTAACGATCAAACTATTTTATTCAACCTATGAATATTCTATTCGATTCATTTATTAAATAAAATGTTATCTTTATTTTTCGAACTTATTTTTAGAAAATTTCGGCGGCATAACGACACGATACTAGAAACGGGACAAGGCCTAGCCTTATCCCCGGTCTAGTGAAGGCCCACGCCATTCACACATCAATCAAATCCATTCATTTCACCAAACAATTCAATTCAAACCAAATAATCTAACCAACTACACAACCAAACAAACAAGTCCATGGTCTGTGGACGATTGTGTCGGGTGCTACTAAGCACCGTCTGCATCCTAGTATATATATATAACTAGAAAAAGAAATTGAAAGGTGAGAAATTCTCACAGATTAGCTATCCAATGCCACGACTCTTCTTATGTAGGAAATCTTCATCGTTCTTCCAACGCAATCTGTTTCACGAAGTATATGTTAAAAATTATATTTTCAACAACGCTACTTCTTATATAAAGGTCGAATTTTTATTTCCACTTCATGTATATAAAAATAGAAGTTTTATCGCATTAAAAATCATATTTTTAATTGTTCACTTCATAAGAAAGGTTATATTTTTATATTCCACTAGTATAAAAATTATATTTTTAACTTTTCTACTATAATAAAAATTATATTTTTAATCTTCTACTATGATAAAAAAATATATTTTTATTATTTTTAAAAAATCACTTCTTTTTGCTAATGTTCATATAGGAAAAATCACTTCTTTTTGCTAATGTTCATATAGGAAAAATCACTTCTTTTTGTCAATGAAATCAACCCTTCTCATTAGTAAAAATTCAATCTTTTCATAAGTAAAAATTCAATCTTTTCATATCATTATTCTACATACAAATAAAACTGATTTTCATATATAGATAAACTAATTACATAAAACAAATAAATGAATATAAACCAAAATAAAACTTACAGTGTTCGTCAGTGGTTTGGGGGGGGTGTGCGGATTCCGGCGATGAGGTGGCGCAGTGGAGGACAGGGGGGAGGGAGAGAACGCGAAGGTGGTGGTCGGCGCCTGGAAAGTGGTGGCTGCGGTCAATTTAGGGTTTTGGGTTTGGGCGTTGGGGCTTCGTTGGCCGGAGGAGATAGAGGGGAGGCGGAGGGAATCATCGAAGGGCTGGGGGTGGTGAACGTCGGCGGCGGCGGCGCTCGAACTAGGTCAGGAGGGAGGAGCGGGTTTTTTTCCCGATCGAAGAAGGAAAAGGGTGGAAATGAAAATAACGGGGGGGGGGGGGGGGGCTGACGTGTATAAAGAGAGAGGGAGGTTTATTATTATTATTATTTAATTATTCAACTTCAAAAAGTACCTTTTTATTTTGAACTCGAAATCAAACCCGCCGACTGTCGTCCCTAGCATTTTACCCCCGTTTCGAACACTATGGGATATGTATCGTAAGCTGATTCGGTCGTTTCGATCAGTTTTCGTCAAAATCAACATATAACTCTATATATTGAACTTGAACGCGCATTTCATTTTACCGGGGTCACATACTAACTCTATAAATCCCAGAAAAATATTTTCTAGCTTCGTATTGAAGAAACGGTCCTAACAAAACTAGTTTCATTGAATTCTGAGACCGTTTGGAAAATGGCCATTTTCCAGTCGATTAAAATTAACTGAAACTGGTCAAACGCGTTTTCCTTTGCCACGCTCACATATTGATTCGAAAAATTATGAAATTTGAAACCTAGCAATAATTTGACACTGCGGACCCAACAAAAGTGGTTTCGTCGAAATCCGAGGTCGTTTGCAAAATTCCCATTTTTAAGGGCCTGAATTCCATGGCGACTATTCAGAATTTTCAACTGGACATATCTTTTGATTCCCGCTATGAAATTTCGATTTGACGGATTCGTTGGAAAGATATTCACAATTAGATTCCATTATTTTTGGTTTCACTAAAATCCGGTTTGTTTTGCACCCGGTACATTCAATTGAAGTTAGAAATCGAATTATCGAACTACCGCGCCATTTTCAATTCCTTTTATAATTATAAATAAATTTTTATATTCTAACATCGATCTATATAACTATATACGATTGAATTTCATTCAAAAGAAATTTTCTCGTCGATATTATTTAAAATAATCTATTTTAAATATTCAAAATTCATTAAAATTGCCAAAATAAAAAAATTTAAACTGGCCCAGATTTTCGGGTTGTTACAGGAAATCAGGGGGGTCCATATATGCCTCACTGATTTCCTCCAATCACCAATTGAGGTTACTTAACACTAGTGTCAACAAACTAGTAGTGGTTAGAACATGGCAGTATAATAATTTAAACATGGAAGTACGGTTTACCGATCCAGTCACCGTCCACGCAACATTCAGCGACAGTCCATTCTATGATTTACCGTAAACCAATTTTAGATTTGTGTCAGAGGTGAGAGGTGTGAGGAATGATTGAAATAAACATATTAAATTAATCACTGCTAAAAACATAAATGATTGAAACTATAAGTATGTAGTGGAAAAGGAATTAAAGTTTATGTTGAAAATAGGGAATACACACTACAATATAATCATCTGATAAACAATCGTTAACCCCTGAAAACAGTGAAAAGGCATCACTATATATAAATACATTTTACAGCGAATTATATGACCTACGATCATGTGAATACTGTGTTTTTAGAACCATTCCTCTTTTGTAAAGAAACACGATAAAGTAATAGTTAGCAACTAACCTGATGTGATGGAAGCAACCTTGCAGTCATAGGCTCAATGTCCTTCACACCAACATCAAGCTTTGAACACATAACACCATACCTATTCAACAGACCATTCAACCCTTGTCCAATTACAATAATTTAGCATTATATAGTATAAATGGTAATTGAATGGAGCAAGGATAGAAATAAATTTCAGATATCAAAATAAAGAACAACATGCTCAAATAAAGAACATTCACCTCCTGCAGCATGTCACTTCCAGAAGCTACTTCTGCATAACTAAAAAAGCATCGGCTTCCTTTCAATAGAGAGGAATTTTGTCCGTGAAAATCAATAAGATATAACATTATTATATTAGTTCACATGATCCCTGTCATAGGAAAGGTAAAGATATTTCTCTGCTTAAAGATGAATTCAAGTCAGCATGTGTTTCATGTATAAGCTTCCACTGCATACTTTTCCAGTTTTGGCATAAATGCAAGAAAGAAAGTCAGCAAAACTTTATAAATGCACACATAATTGAAATGGCAACCAAGCTTTAACAAAATAAAACATAAGAATCCAATAGCAAAGAATGCATGTATTATCAATTCATCAGTGAAATTCAAGAACCTAAAGCAACCAAAAATACACAGACCACAATGTAAACATGCTTTACAAAGAAGAGGGCACGAATAAACATGGTACCGGCATGCACCCTTTATGTATCTAAAATAAAATGGCAGCAAGAGGAACTGAATCGTTTTGAGTAAGGAAGCTCACGCGTGCAAGAAACCAGCTCCAAAATAACCCACAGGAAAAGTGTTGGTCCAGACCGTGAATCATTCTATTTTTTTCAAATGATATCTGAGGTGAGAAAAACTAGAGTTTCCAAATATAAGCATGACAACCAATTAGAAAACGAAAATCTGAGGCCATTTTAGAAGATAAAAACAACGCAAGTGACAATTTTTAGTAAGTGATTCCGACCATAAAAGTGGCTCAAACTTTCAAAATCCAAGACCTCAAAATTATCAATAAATTCACAATCATTCAATCTACAAAACAATTACATATAATAATAAAATACAGTGATTGGTCCTATGAGGGTTACTCACTTTGATTTGGAAGCAAGATTCAGACCAACGCCTTGCTACCCTGAACTCCATTCACTCATACAACTCCATCTTCCAACGAATGACAAAGAGTTACAACACCTGCATCGATGACGTCCTAGCCAAATCACGTTGCCTCCTCCTATTCCAAACGTCGTGAGGCTCTAGTTCAACACCAAGACGTGCACAACCCCCTGATGTCGTCATTTCCCATCCCTTTTCCTCGTCAATACTGATTGCAATTTGATTCAAGCAAATTTTAATTCTTTTTGGTACTCGACTATGATTTTATTTCTTTTCACCAGGAATCATATTTCAATATAATAACAGAAACTATAAATGACTGAAATGAAGAAAAGTCCCATACCTTCAATTGATCGAGATTAGGGTCTTAGATTGAAACTGGATCTCGAATGAATCGGATTGAAGCCACAGTCGCTCTTAGGGTCTTGAATGAATCGGACTGAAACTGGATCTGGAATGAATCGAGAATAGGGTATTCGATCGAGATTAGGTTCTTCCACAGTCACTCTTAGGGTTTTTGCTTTCTGCTTTATTTTATTTTATTGAGACGGTGTGTGATTGGATTGAGAGAGCGTACAGGTTTGAGGGGGGGGGGTAGGGAAATGCTATTAGTTTTTTAGAACGGATTAAGGCCGTTGCGGATGATAATACGGAGGGGACAAAAGCTCTGAATAGCTTTGCAACGGCCTAAACCCGTTGCAAATTAGCAACGACTCAAAGCCGTTGCAATTCTTCCGCCTCAGGGTGTTGCGAAATTGCTAATATGGTGTAGTGAATTTAAATAACTTTGGTAGTAATAAAGAATGTAAAGTACATGAAATGTAGATTATAACATTCATTTAAGTATTGTTGTGATGAAAATCTTGATATAACTCATGATGAGTAGATCACTTCCTGCTTTCACGAATTGTTGTAATGAAACTCTTAATATCCATTGAAGCAGTAGTTGCGATATTCAAAACTTATTATAATATATAATTCCAGAAGAACATAAATAACATTTGTTATTATAAAGAATACAAAGAACATGGATGATAGATTACATCATTCTTCTAAGTATTGTTGTAATGAAAATCTTGATATACTTTAAAATTAGTAGATTACTTCCTGCTTAGTATTGCTATAATGAAAGTTGTCTTATTCATCAAATGTGTATTGCAATATGCAAGCCCAGTTGAAACACAAATTTATAAGCACATGAAATGTATTCATAAATGAATATTAGTAGCATACAATTCACAAAAAGAAGGCGTTTTAAATAAGAAAACATGCCTGAAGCATGGATCGCACATGAAGTTTTTAAAGAAAAACTTCATTAGAAGTATCTGTAAGAAATTTGAGTTATTGAAAGAAGAATACAAATTCAGAGGAAATTATTATAACAAGGGGATCATCCATAAGTATGTTATAAGGCACTCTTTTTCCTTAACTAAGTTTTTCGCCACTGGGTTTGCTTAGTAAGGGTTTAATGAGGCATTGTCATGATCCAGAAATATCAACCATAATATACAAAAATAAGTTATAATGTACTCTTTTTCCTTATTTAAGATTTTCCCAATGAGTTTTTCTTATTAAGGTTTTAACGAGGCATTACATTTGATCCAGAAGTATCTAACATCTTTTGATGTAGTAAACTATTATTTATGAAGACAAGGCAATTTGCATGGCTCAGATTCAAGTGAATTATATCAAGGGTGATAGGATGGAGCACATTTCTTCAAAAAATATATTCATACATGAATGAAAGGATAATAAGAAAAAGGAGAAACAAATCTAGTTTCGAGAAAAGCGGGTAGATCTGTTCTTAAAGGCAATTTCCAAATCAACATTCCAGAAGATGATGTACAAAATTGGCATGCGTCGACTACATCAATAAACTAATTGAACGATGAGTTAAAAATAAGGGGAGCATATAAAATTATGTATAATGTACTCTTTTCCTTCACAAATATTTTTCCCACTGGATTTTTGTTAGTAAGGTTTATAATGAGATATTATCTTGATCCTGAAGTATCAACCTTACCGTAACATTGTAAAACATGTTACATAAAGATGAAATAAATTGCACTTTTTTTCTTGTTTATGATTTTTTTCACAGGGTTTTTCATAAAAAGGTTTTTAATGATGCCTTTTTTTGATCCTAAAGCATCAAATGCTTTTAAGGAATATCATTTTAATATGATATCTATAATGTCAAATGCTGCACTCTTTTCCTCGTTCAAGGTTTTTCCCATTGGGATTTCCTAATAGAGGTATTTAACAAGACAACAAACAATATCTATGTTATCCGAATAGATATTTGTAAGCAATATACTATGAGGGGGAGCAATAATCTTTTAAAGGGGATAATTTCAAGCTACTATAAGAACATTCAAGAATTTGAAGACGCATATTCAAGGTGGAGTGTTAAAGTATGTATAGTTATAAGAGTGAATATGTTTTATCTTGTTTTTATGTTTAGTCCCACATTGTGGGAAAAGTTTTACTCCAAGCTTCCAAACCTTTATATAAGGAGCTCGTGTAACGTAAAAAGTGTACTAATTTTGGATTGAATAAAAGTATCTTCTTTCTCCTCCTCTAATGGCTTTCTAATTGTATATTGTTCACAACACAATTCTTTTTTTTAACGGCAATTTATTTATTAGCAAGCAAGCGAGCAATTTTTTTCCGCTAAATTCTGCAAACCTGAAAAGTGACTACGATGTATATACAAGTGAAAGGCAAATGATTCCTTTTTTTTTTCAAACTAACACAAATGAAAGTGAACACACATGAACAAACAAAAACAATAAATACAAGAGCAAATCAACACAAAAATAAATGCAATCACACACAAATGAACTTGAAGCAAGGGGAAGCAAAACAAATGATTTTTTTAAAGGAATTTATACTCAAATAAAACAAAGAAAGATACACATACAAACAAACAACACTCAAATGAACAAAAAGAACAAACACAAAATGCAACACACATAACAAAGCCTTTTTTTTGGAAGACAGAAGAGTTGGTTTATGAGAAGAGGTGGTTTATGGTAGTGAATTTGAATCGGATGTGAGTTGTGGGAGAAGGAAAAGAGGTGGTTTATGAGGATAGTAAAGGTTAATTGTTGAAAGGGAATAGTTTGAAAGGCAAGATAATAGGAAAAATAATCTTTGTAATCTTTTTTTTAGAAGACTTGTAAAAGAGGAAAAGAGCCTAGTGTATTAAGATAAGAAAGAGAATAAAGAAAGGAAAGAAATAGAAAATTTGGCAAGAGATTGAAAGAAAAAGTGGTAATTTTCTTTTTGTTTAAAAGATTACAGTATCACTGGATAATACCAAATCTAACCAATCAAGGTTTTTTCCTATTTATAAAGATAATAGAAGGAAAAATAAAACGCTTTTTTAAGAATTGTATGTGCAAATGACTAAAACAATGCAACCTAAAAAAAACACAGAACTAATAGTGAACTCAAACTAAAAACAAAACACCATACTATGCAAACAAATACTTTTTTTAAGAAGAACAACAAAATTAATCCGAAGAATAAAATCAAAATTAATTAACTTCCCCGGCAACGACGCCAAAAACTTGTTCGATGACGAATATTCTATGAATTAGAAAGTGAAATGTAATAAACCACAAGCGCATGGTGCACACTTGTAGTACGTTAGCGAGTACGAGTCGATCCACAGGGAAAAAAATAATTTTAATTATATTCAACCAGATTAAAACAAACTTTGGATTGATTTAATTAACAAAAACTAATTAAAACTATAAACTAAGTTGAGAGCTAAATATGAAATAAAAGCAATTTAGAGGCAACTCCACTACTCATGACCACATAAATCAGCATACAATGATTTCATGATCTCTCATTTGATCTTTTGTGTAATTAGTTAGTGCATTTATTATAAGCACGGCCTAATGTGTCATTAGAGAACACACTTGAACCATCAAAAATCCATAATTATACCTTCATGAATTGACAACAAAAGTGAAACTAAAATTTACTTTAAGCATATTCTATTTACTATTAATTTAGTAACATAGAGTATCAAATTTTGAATTCTAATCACACTTTAATTGCCATATTCATATGTAGATGAAGAGGCAATTTTATGTTTACGTTGACTAAGCATAACCTGTTTTGTCATCGACAGACATAGACTATCAAAACCAAAACTCAAACAACAATGTAATTACTGCTTCAATCATTCCACTAAGCATAAAAATGGATCATAAAAACCAAAATATGTTACATCTACATAATTAAGAGGGCTTCATTACCCCTAAATCAAAGGGATTAGCCTCTCATGTTTGTTATTCTAACAAAAAAGTAGATTGCAACATAGAAAAAAACAAAAAGAAAAGAGAACTAAATAAAGGAAAATCTATTCTAATTGCATAAAATAAATCTAAGCTACTTGCATAAAAGAAAAGAACATGTAAATAAAAGACAACTAATTAAAATTGCATTAAAAAGAGAGATTACATAAAAAGAAAATGGCTAAGAAGCCCTGGAAGAAAAAGAGGTTTTGATTTGAGCCTCCACTCTAAACTAAATAAACTCCAAGATCCTCTTTAATATGTACACAAGTGGGTTATTTATACATGAGTAGCGTGCTACCAAAAATGCCCTTTATGAAGTATGACCACCAAGTAATTATTAAGGTTTAATTTATCCATCATCAAATTTGCCTGAAGCTTGAACATCCACTTATTTGTCCATTAGCTTAAAAGTGTAGAATTATGTAAGTGGGAAGGTAGGTGGGGTCCTCCATGATCATGTATGAGAATTATTTCTTCTTCATTCCTTTGTATGCATATATATATATATATATATATATATATATATCTTTACGAAGTCCTCTTCTACATGCATCAAATTTCTACAAAAACATGAAAAATGTTCAAGTAAAAATTCTCAAAATAACATAAGCACAAAAAAACCATTTTCCCCCTATATGATGATGAATGCATGATGTTTTGAAATCAATTGAATTATGGCTTAAACATGATAAAATACCCACATATGACATTTATTTAAACTAAACAAGAATAAATATGTGAATATAAATGTGCATTTTTATGTGCACATCACACAGATACATAAATTACTCAGCCGTCAAGGCGGATAAACCGGAGAGATGGCCGGATCCCTGAGGAAACGAATACGGTTGGTAGCATAAGGCTACAGATGGTTTAACGCACTTGAATGAAACACTGACATTGACTAATTATGGAAGTATATGACACATAAATCCGAATCAATATGAATTTGTGATTCGAATCAGATCTATATGGCTTAACATTTCAGATTGGCATGGATCCACGAACCTAGATCGGTTCATTCACGAAAGTAGCGATCGGTACAACCCTCGCCTTTGGGCCGGATCGGCCTTCTACACAACTATTCATATCGGTAAGGACTTGGGATTTGTTCTTGAGAAGCAACAACAGATCGGTGCAAAAAGAAACAAAAAGGAAACATAAGCATAGGATCGGATCGGTCCAATAAATTTTGGGTTGAGCCGGGACCGACAACTATCTGATCCCTTAGATTGGTACTGATCTAAAACATACGTATGCTTGATCCGACCCGCACTCTTCTGACTTGATCGCCTCTACTTCCCTGATTTTTTTGGAATTTCAGGGTCGATCCGAGACCTCCTTCAGTTATAAATGGAGGACTTGAATATTCAGAAAGAGAATCTTTTTTGGGCTCTTGACGTAGAAGCTCTGCCAAATTCAAAATTCGACTTGTTCTCTCCACTTTTATACAATTAAGGATTGCACTTGTAATCAACAATATAAACAAGAGATTAGATGTAGACTAAAGATCGTCAAATTATTATAATTCTTGTGTATTCTTTTATTGCTTTTCTGTTATCATGTAACTGTGAACAATTTAGTCGTTAGTGACCGGATTCAGTGGTAAAACTTACCATTTTCAATTTCTTCTCCATATCGTTTTAAATATGTTATTGTTTCATTAGTTGTTAACTACTTTCAAGGTAAGGATGTCGATTAGGACATTAAACCATAGGATAAAAAATAGCGGAATGTTACAAAACCAGGAGAAGCTTTGCCAAGTATGATATAAAACACAAGTTCAGTAGCTTATCGATCATTTAACCAAGTTTGATTTATAATCTTTTTGAAGCTACATCCGAAGGCTCGAAGTAACAATATTTTATGCATTTTGTTTAGTTTTGGCTAAGCTATTCAGGTGAATCTTATTTAAAAACATAAAATTTATGCTTTTAAATTAAAATTCTTAATTTTCATTTCAAGAAGAAAAATTTAGGATATACAAATTTGAATTTAACGGTTGATTTCAATGGGTCATGTTAGGATTCAACGGTCGATATAAAGTCGGTTCCACTCCCACTTTATAGTTTTATTAATAGTTTCGGGCTTTCTACAATTTCTGGAAAAAAATTACTTATAAGCTGCTAAAGTCATATTTTGAACTTCAACAATTCTACTACAGGAAAATATTTAGAAGGACAAAAGTGAAGGCCTTTTTATCCATAAGGACAGCCCACTAAAATTTTACTCAGAAGGACAATACACTGAAAATTAATTTCGGCCGCTGCTTTCTTCTTCTCCCTCTCTCACGTCTTTGTCGATTTCATCGTTTATCACGAAATCACCAAAATCACGAAATCATAAATCGCTTAAATCACAAATATGATAATACATTAGAATCGGCCGTCTCAATCGAAGACAAAAATCACGAAATCAAAATCACGACCATAAATCAGTCGAAATAAAAACCCTAGAAAAAAAAAGTAGATCGAACAACAAAAATCCATTTGAAATCACAATTGAATGGAATAAAAATATTTTTCAAACGATGGAAAGCGTATATGAAGAACACGAAATGGTTGAAACAATTTTTTTAGGTTGGAAATGTTTTTTTTTCATTTTACCACTACTACAGTTCGTAGGTATCATTTTTCTATTTTTTTAGGTATCATTTTTCATGTTTTTAACTTTAAATCGTAGCAGCAGTTTTTAGGTATCATTTTTCTATTTTTCTAGGTATCATTTTTTTTGTTTTTAACTTTAAAACGTAGCAGCAGTTTTTAGGTATCAGTTTGCTATTTTTTTAGTTATCATTTTTACCGTTTTAACTGTGTTATATGTTTTTTTTTCATGAGATTTTGTTGTTGTGTTAATTTTGAAGTTATATTGTTGTATCAGTTTTGAAATTAAGTCGAACTTTTTTCATTTTAATCAATAAATCTGTGATATAAATTTTTTTTCCCATTATTTTATCTTTAAAACATTGCATCAGTATTTAGGTATCATTTTTCTAATTTTTTAGGTATCATTTTTTCTGTTTTAACAGTGTTTTGTGTTGTTTTGTTGTGATTTTATTGCTGTGTTAATTTTGAAACTATAATTTTGCATCAACTTCGTCACTCAGTCCAACTTATTTCATTTTATGTTTCATTTCTATATTTTTTAGTTATCATTTTATGTTTCAGTTATATAATTTTTTTTCCATTATTTTTTCTTCAAAACATTGCTGCAGTTTATAGGTATCATTTTGTAATTTTTTAGATATCAGTTTTACATTATTAACTATGTTATGCTTTTTTTCCATGCAATTTTATTGCTGTGTTAATTTTGAAGTTATATTGTTGCATCAATTTTTTAACTCAGTCGAATTTATTTCATTATATTCAATCAAATAGTGATGTAAACATTTTTTGCATTGGTTTTTGTTTAAAACATTGATGGAGTTTGTAAGTATTAGTTTTCTATTTTTTCAATTATCAGTTTGCATGTTTTAACTGTGTTATGTGTTTTTTTCATGTGATTTTGTTCATGTGTTAATTTTGCACCAGTACACCATCACAAAAATTATCACATAAAAAAAAGACGTATATGAACATAACACATAAATTACAGTAAAAATGATAACTTAAAAAATATAAAAATGATACATTCAAACTGTTATGATGTTTAACATAACACATAAACTGCAGTAAAAATAACACCATAAAAATATAAAAATGATACGTTAAAACTGCTGTGATGTTTAACATAACACATAAATTACAGTAAAAATGATAACTTAAAAAATATAAAAATGATACCTTCAAACTGCAGTAATGTGTAACATAACAAAGAAATTACATTAAAAATGATACCTTAAAAAATATAAAAATGATACCTTAAAACTGCTGTGCTGTTTAACACAACACATAAACTGCAGTAAAAATGATACATAGAAAAATAGAAAAATGATAACTAAAAACTGCTGCTATGTTTTAAAGTTAAAATAGGAAAAATGATACCTAAAAAAATAGAAAAATGATACCTACGAACTGCTATACTAGTAACGAAAAAAAAAAAAAAAACATTTCCAATCACGAAAAAATTATTTCAACAATTTCGACTTCTTCAACTGCGTTTTCCATCGTTAGAAAAATATTACTATTCAATTCAATTGTGATTTCCAATGGATTTATGTTGTTCGACAATTTTTTTTCTACGGTTTCTGTTTCTTGCGATTTTTGTTTCGAATGCTCTCCTTATCGATTTTGATTTCGTGATGTTTGAATTCGATTTCGAATTTCGATTGTTTTATGTTCTGAAATTCGTGATTTCGCAATTTATGATTTTGTGATTATTGATGAATTCGACTTACGCGCGAGGGGAGAAAAGAAGAAAGCAGCGACCGATTTTTATTTTCAGTGTATTGTCCTTTAGGATAAAATATTAGGCGGCTGTCCTTATGGATAAATTTTAGTGGGTTTTTGTCCTTGTCGTTAAATTTCCCACTCTACTATAACCGAACTAAGTTTTGACAAAAACTGCGAATAAGAAAAAAACACACGGGCTCCTCTGAATTTCCTCATGTAAATCCGAAGCATGAATACAATATGGAATTCAGCATTGTAGCACTGCCGTTTGAACTTTTTACTTAAGATCACATTTTTGTGCGTATAACGTTGCTCGCTCTTGCAACGGCCGCGCTTATGCAGAAAAGGTATGCAATGGGCTACGCTAATGGCACCACACAGGCCCAAACAACCCACAGGCCATAGACAGCATAAAATTAAAATTAAAATGGATAAAAGAAAGATAAGAGCGTAGAGAGCCAAAAGGAGGAAGCGCAAAATGGCAGCGTCACTCTCTCCTTCAATCCATTCATCCTGGTGTGTTCTTTTCCATATAATAGTTTAAAACAAATTTCAATTCAGTTTCTTAGAAATGCGAATTTTTGCCGATGACTCGGTTTTAAACAATCAAAATTTCTTTACTTTAGCCCTTTCTTGTAATCAGTATTCTGTCTAATAAGTTGAAACTGGAATGAAAGAGTTAAACGAGGCAGCATACTGGGTAATCGTTCGTTGGTACCTTTGGGTAGTAAGAAATATGTGCAATTGATACCGATTCAGTCTTTAATTCAATCGATGTTTTGATGTACATTCCTCCTTCCTTTACTCCGTTTAAAAATAACAATGGTTTACTTGGTAATATGCTAAATTCTATCCTGTAACCCGGGTAAATGCAATGTTCAGTTAAGGTCATCTGAGAAGGCATCTCTCATGTGTATTTGTAGACTGGACAGCCACTGTATTTATTAATTTTTGTTTAAATTTGGGCTTTGTAGTCTTACTCAATGTACATAAGATAAACAAAATGATGATATATGGAGGTGAGCAAATATAGTGATTGCCTTGATTCCTGTATGATACTGTCGATTTGTAATGTTTTTTTTAAAGTACCTTTCTAATCAGTTCTATGATGTATGAATTACACTTCT
The DNA here is from genome assembly GCA_030737875.1 of Allium sativum. Taxonomy (NCBI): domain Eukaryota; kingdom Viridiplantae; phylum Streptophyta; class Magnoliopsida; order Asparagales; family Amaryllidaceae; genus Allium; species Allium sativum. Next base: position 637,267,957 of record CM060919.1, read on the forward strand.
ATTATGACCACTCTAACAGATTGATGGTATGATATGTGTGTGTTTGTGCGCATGCGTGCGCGTGTGATTGGTGAAGTAATACAACTGTATGCTGGAAAGTATAAATAGGATATGCCATGTTTTTACTATGGCAATATTTGTAAGGCTGGTTCTATTTGCATCCCTTTTTTCCTTTCACACCCCTCTAATTTATTGACTTTTTATATTATCAAAATTGCCCCTACCTTCATATCACAACAGATCAAGTTCAAAAGAGACAATTGTGGAAACATACTCAGTTAAGTTCATGTAAAATCCTCGCTCGGTCTAGGTGGTGTTTGCGTACTAACCTCGCTTCTACCGAACTAGTTTTGTATTATACCCTAGCTAGGGTCGAGAGGTATGTATGATAACCGAGTTTGGAGTAAATGATGTTCGTGAATCAACCATATCAACATGGTTTAAGAAACATGATGGCATTTTGGGTATAAGTCTCAGAGCATGAAAAGAAAATAATGGGCTGTGATGATTTTTTAAAGCTGAATGGAGTAGGAAAGGAGGAACATGAGATGGAATAGAAATTGCCTGTTTGTAAATATTTATATAACTTACAATTCAAATGTAATTAGCTTCAGGTTTATCATTATCATATTCACATAACTCACTTCAGGCTGGTTCAATCCGTAAGTCTTTCATTTTTCTTTTTTGTAAAATCTGGAAGTGGCTGGTAATGCGAACTCAACTCACGGGCACGATATCATGTGCCTTTTGTATCAGTAGGCTGTTGCATGCACAGTATAGTTTGTTCAGCTTTTCTAAACAAATACCCAAGCATATGATATATTTCCCTTCACTGAACTATTCATACTCAATATAAACTGTGAAATTAAGTTACTGTTTGAACTTTGAAGTAAAAAATAATAAATGCCGAGCTAGAGCTAATACTTCTTTTATTTTAGCAATCTGAAATCAGGATTTCTCGGTGAGAAATATGGCATTCTGTCTACTAGCAATCATGTTGCTAAAGTTGGATTTCTAAAGAAACAAATTGAGTGCAAGGAATCAAGAATAGGAAAGAGGCCAATCGAGGTGCCATCAACTGTGACTATTCTGTTAGAAGGACAAGATTTGAAAGTCAAAGGTCCATTAGGTGAACTTTCAAGATCTTATCCACGTGAAGTGAAGGTCGTGAGAGAGGAATCTGGAATTTTAAAGGTGTCCAAGGCTATGGATACAAGGAGAGCTAATCAGATGCATGGCCTATTCAGGTGAAAATTTTAGGTAGTGTTTGGCTTAAAATGAGTTTTGCGTTATTCATTTTAAAATGTACGTCACATAGGTGTGGGAGAAAGGAAAATGTTGTAAATTCCTTGTCACTCCAAATTCCGACAAGGGAGATGGTTTTTCATATTTCTAAAGGGACACATACATTCATATACACACACACACGCACTCTCTCCAAATCGATGTTTTTCCATCATGTCCTCTCCTGTGCATTTTGTAATATATATTGAAAATATAAAACACAAACTCATTTCCAAACCAGACACTACCTTAATATTTTGCTGTAATAATCGCTGTATCAGCTTATGGTTCTGGATTATCAGTTATCTACTACAGATATTTGAATTCCATTAATGTTTAAACTATCATGCTCTTAAAATTATGCTTTGAATTGAAATATACATGTTTCTAGTCTAATTCAGTTAACCTGAATTATTCAAGAAATAAAACTAAGATACCGCGACTTCTAGCAATGTGTATCTGCTCTAGTTGACACTGATACGTTTCTTTTTTGTTTTACTCCAACTAATTATATGTTGGAATGTGTTTTGTTTGTTATTTCTTGTAGAATGCTATGCATTATTTATTTCTCAACGAGAATGGATATTCTTCATCCATCACTGACACTTAACTGTGTTTGAGTTGAAAATTTTGGAAATCATCTAACTTATGGGTATAATGTGAGAGTAGTGAGTCTCTCTCTATTTTTTTTTTTTTTTTTTTGGGTGGGGGGCGGGGGGTACTTTGCACTGAGTAGAACAAATTTTATTTTATTTTTTACTAGAATTTTATAGCTGGGGAACATTGTTGTTAAAAAAATATATTAAGATTTTACGATTTGATGCACTTCTTAAATCAGATATTTTCAATCTTGAAATAGAATCCAACTCAGCTAAAAGCAAACGTGAAAGAAAAAGAAAATTCAAGTTTTGTATCCAAGGCAGTAGCTCAAACTTTAAAAAAAAATTAGAAATCAAAGCTTTTTTTACCTACCAATATTATTTGATAATCACCATAAAGGAAAAAAAATCAACATTAAACCACATAGAATCATTATAATATGAATCTATCGAGTATACAATTTACGATGTAAATCCAGCATTGGTTCAAAATTTAAGCTTTACGATTCTGGGTACAAAACCTGTTTTGATAGCTTTGCCTATGACGTAGTGGACATATTTTGATGAATAATACAGAGGCACAGGGGGAAATGGTTGCAGAATCAGACTGATCTCAGTATATAATTATATCACTATTTTGATCATTATACAAGCACTGCAGCTTTGTACAGCTAAAGGTTCTGTAAACTGATCCGTTAAGCATACATAATAGCAATGTTTAGAAAAGGATTTATTTATTATTTATTTTAGTTATTATTTGAACCACAATCTATACTAATGAAAAATGACAAATCATATATAATATATTTATAAATTATAATGCTGGATGAAAACAGCTCTTGTAGTAAACCAGTTGAGACAACGGCTTAGTGCATAACAATAATCTAACATGGCACAACATAAAACAAGGCCGTGATTTACAAGAGTAATCTAACGTGATACAATATATATAAGCCATTGTCTTAATGATGCAGGACATTAACTGACAACATGGTAGTAGGAGTATCAAAAGGATTCGACAAAAAATTGCAATTAGTGGGAGTAGGTTATCGTGCCGTGGTAGAAGGCAACATTTTGGTTCTAAGTCTAGGCTTTTCTCATCCAGTTAGAATGGAAATACCAGAAGGGCTCAAAGTTAAAGTCGAAGAAAATACGAGAATCACAGTTAGTGGATATGATAAATGCTCAATTGGAGAGTTTTCAGCTGCCATTAGGAAGTGGAGGCCTCCTGAACCTTACAAGGGAAAAGGAGTTCGATACGTCGATGAAATTGTGAGGAGAAAAGAAGGCAAAGCTGGGAAGAAGAAGTAGAACCCCCCCCCCCCCCCCCCCCTTTTGGTTTTGTAATATTGCCTATTGCATCAGTTGTAACTTTTGTTTGTTAATTATGGTGTATGTAATCTATGTTGAATCGGATTATATGTATGGCTTTTCTTTAGATGAATTCATGCAACATGCATTGGTTGCTTTTGCAGAACATGCATGTTCTTCTTTAGTTAAGACAATCTATAGGGGTTTTGAATTTTTGGAGAAAAACTCGAGGGTGAAATTTTGGATTTGAAATTTCAGATGGTTGAAAGAGTACATAATCCTTATGGACAAACAGGGTGAGTAACAAACGAGCTAGTATTCTAGGGGATCAGTTCATCTGTCCATATTTCTCCTTTTCGTGTGTCAAGTTCATCTGAACCATGCATATTTATATGATTTTGTTTCTTTAATGGTTTAGTGGGATTTACTAGGCAATCAAATCATATGATATGTAATTGAGATTTAAATAGGCATACGACGATAATGAATTTGAACATAGAGAAATTAAGCTTATATTCGATTTTGTTGTGAAATGTCACAAAATCAAAAATTGCATAGCGTGATTCTAACATAGTACTTGTTTTGCTAACATATACTTGATTTTGTTGTGAAATGTACACTACCTAGGATTTGTTTTGCTAATATTATCATCTGAGTAGTTAATTTTAAAATGGAAAGGAAAAGAGCTGTTATTTTGGCTAGGCTTGGACAATTGGACTTATAAGAGCATTCCCATCCATGGATCAGTTGAGAAGCAACTGACCCCTAACGGAGGATTAGTTGTGCTCTTTTGGGTTGTTTTGGCAACCTGGACGGATTGGATGACAAGTGAGGCTTAAACGGCTTTAAATAAGGATGATAATTTTACTTTTTTCAGCAGATTGAAAAAATAACCTACTTAGTGTTTATTTATTATTATTGGTTGAATTCCTTAACCGGCTATGGTTGCGGTGGCTCATGTATCTTTTTTACCATTGAGGATCAATTAAGTTTGACTTGACCTCAGCAATCCACCCAGTTGGAAATCAGTTGAAATCACATGGTCCGAAATCCCCTGATCCCCTAGACCAAAACAATCTGATCTTCTGATTTTAGGTGGGTTCCACCGAAATCAATGGATCGGATTGTTTTAGCCCAGGAAGACTAGAGAATATGAGACCAGACGATTTGAACCCGTTGGAAATGCCCCAGTGATTGGATCTAACCATGATTGCTTATAGATATGATCTCCCATGCGTGATTTATAATTTAAATAATATGTGTCTTCGACTGCTAACGATCATTTATTTATGTCTGGTAGTTTGAGAAATATCTAGGCTTTAATTCCGTGCACATGATTCATCGTGCTCACATGCTCTGAATCATGTATCAGCGCATTTTGTATTGGGACCACGTTTAATTTAGGCAGATATATAACAAACCATCAATGGCAGTGTATGGATCTATAATGCACTATATTATTAATTTTCTAATGATTTCATCATGAAATCATATTGATAATTCTAAGGATTTGTTTATTTATTTTTGGCTTCATTTTGAAATTTATTACACAAATAGCCCGGTTTTGAAAGTAATTACGGTTTATTTCGATTTTACCTAAGTCAGCGCAAAGTTGGTCAAATTACACTGGCGTAGTTTACACTGGCGCAATTTAAAATTGCTGCAGTGTATATTTTTTTCGGTGGCTTCATTTCAAATCGGGCCAATGCAAATATTTATTAAAAAAAAAAAAAAAAAAAAATCTGACGTCATTTCAGATGGCGCTAATATAAGATCAATTACTATTTTTACACTGGCGCGATTTTAAATTGCTTCAGTGTATTATGTCAAAATCAGCGCTGAGTTGGCCAAAGTCGGACTATAAACGTAATTATTTTCGAACTAGGACTATTTACGTAATAAAATTTCAAAATAAGACCAAATGGGGAAAAAAAATCCAAAAATTTAAAATCTATAGTTTAAGCATTTAATCTGATGTATGTGGGAGTTATATATATATATATACACACATACATAAATATATAGACGAGCGTTCAATGACACCAAAATTGAGCACCCATTTGGCCTCCCTATTTTCCACCTCTCGTTTATATTAATAAATGTTAGTGAAATGTGAGAGAATGAGTTGAAGGAGATAGGAAGGAAATGTGTGGTGGAAAAATGATGGGCTATTAGGGTGCTAAATAATTGGGGTGTCATTGAACCTGCCTCATATATATATATATATATATATATACACACACACACACACACACAGATATATATATATATATATATATATATATATATATATATATACATATATACACATATATAGAGAATGAGTGGAAGAAGATAGGGAGGAAATGTGTGGTGGAAATAGAGAACGAGTAGAAGGAGATAGCGAGGAAATGTGTGGTGGAAAATTAATAGGCTATTGAGGTGCTAAATAATTGGGGTGTCATTGAACCTGCCTCACACACACACACACACATACACACACACACACACACACACACACACACACACACACACACACACACACACACACACACATATATATATATATATATTGAAATGAAATTTTTAGGCACAAGGACAAACTTAACAAAAAAAATTATCCATAAGAACAAAAGACTAAAATTTTAACCGCTAGGACACATTTTAGTGTAAAGAGAGGAATTCAGGGTCCCACTATCATTTCATACTTTACACTAAAGTTTGTCCTTATGGTTAATTTTTTTTTCCTTTGTCCTTATGGATATTTTTTTGTTAATTTTGTCCTTTACACTATTTTTCTGTATTTGAAATTGGGTTTAAGCTTTATTGATGGCATTTAAGCCCAAATGAAGACCTTTGGCCCATGACCAAAAGTAACTGATACAACAAAAGATAGAATAAACTTTACAACATATCGACTAACTTCCAAAACTCTACTTTGTCTCAGATCTAAAAGTAAACTCTGAAAACCCTCCGAAGTTCATGGCGGCTGGAACTGGAAGTGAAAGTAGGAGCACGAGCTGCCTCTATCTTGGTGCGTAGTCCATACCAGCAACGGATTCGTGCTTGGAGTATCGTCTACTTCAGGTTCCCTTCGTGTGGTAAGCTTCCTTCTCCTCTTCGTTACAATTGCCATGTCTTTAATTGCAAAAATTACTAACGAGCTCCAATGATTTCTTCTTTTGCTTGTAAATTCTGGTGTTCCTCTCCTTCCATATCGTCCAAATAGCAACTGTCAAAGCGATGTGCTTCATTTCAGTTTCCAGACTTTTGCGTTGCCCGATCATTTCCAGGTCAGTTATAATCTGCTGTAAATTGGACCCTTTTTTTTGAATTTTGCTTGCTATGCTGCAATTACTCCATACTTTCCTCGAAAAAGGGCATTCAAAAAATTATGATCATGGCTTTCCTCGTGTTGTTCACACAGAACACATACGTTAGCATTTATCACCCCCATTTGAGTTATCTGTCTATTGTGGGTTGTTTGTTTATCACTGCTTTGTACGCACAGCAAGCCATTTTTGGGACATTAGCTTTATTCCATATGAGTTTGTGCCTTTTCACTTGTCTTCCTTTAGGTCTGGTGTCCTCCCATACTTGTTTCAAATTGAACTCATGATTAGCCCATGTCCAGGTGTCATAAGTTTTGCTTGTGTTGATTTGCATGCTTTCTATGCTCTTTTTCTGGTTTTGGCTGCATGGCAAATTAACATGCCATAGGTTTTTTTGGAATTATGGTATCCGCCGTCACATTAGGCCACCCAAATGCAGAGATGTCCCAGCCAAGCGTGTCAATAAGTGAACCCCCTTCAAACCATGGGTATTTCCATAAGTTTGTGTCTTTGCCATTAGCCATGTCTTTCCAACAATTTTCAACTATTGTCTTACTTGAGTTTAGAATGGCCTTCCATGTAGATGAAGCATTATTATCAATAGTCGTAGTCCAGAAGTTGTCATGCACATACTTTTATTCATCCATCTGGCACATAATCCTGCATTATTGATGACTTTCCAAGCTTATTTAATAGTGAAATCTTGTCACATCACTTTGATGTCTCCTAGACCCACTCCCTCTTCTTCTTTGGGTCTACATAAATCTGCAAATTTGATTTTGTGTAACCCTCCTTTCCATATAAAGTCTGCACAGACCTTTTCTATCTTTTCTAGGGATGCATCAGGCAACTGAAATGTCTGCAACCAGAAATTAACCTTTGCATTATGACTGTATGAACTAGTTCGGTACGTCCATCAAATGAGAGGAGTCTTGAGCTCCATCCATAGAGTTTGTCTCCGATTTTAGTAATTAGATTTGCACATTATCTATCTGTTATCTTGTTAGATGACAAAGACACCCAAGATATTTGACAAGCAGCTCCCCTTCCTGCACTTTCAAAATCCCCAAAATGCTAGTGTTTTCCTTACAGAATTTATTAAAGTAGCATTTGGTTTTCATCTCATTGACTTTCAAACCACTGTGCAATTCCAATTTTCCAAATATGTCTTTAATTTTGTTGGTTGCCTTACTGTTTGATCTGATACAAATTAGGAGATCATCTGCATACAGTAAGTGGCTGACACTAGGTAGGAAGCTGTGGATTGCTTGAATACTGTTTTCATGGCAAGCAATTTCCATCTGTAGTTGAAATATTCCATAGCCACAGTAAATAGGTATGGGAAGAGGGGTCCCCTTGCCTAATGTCTCTGTTACTGCTAATAAACCCCTTAGGCACCCCATTAATTAGGATAGAAAATGTGGGGGAATTTATACATTCAGAGATCAAATCAACAAATTTTTGAGGGAACCCCATGCATAATAATATGTGTGTGTGTATATATATAGGAATACCTCATTTTGAAGCTTTTGAAATTACGAAATTATCCTCATTCGCATCAATAGTGACCTGAGGGCATAAATGTCAACTGCTAAGCCACATACATCAATCATGATTGCTTCCCAATACTCCCATTTACGGAACACCGCCAAGCATCTTCTTGACGTCTTTTTTTTTTCACCCACCAACAACCGTCTTCTCCATGTTTTTTTTCTCCTTTCCATTCCTCCTGCGATCGACAATAAATTTTCTACTTATTTTCTTCCTCGGTCTCCCTATTTCTATATATTAACTCTCAGATTGGAGTTTAAGAATGGGAAAGCCAAAAATAGGGCTTCGTCTTGGAAAGCCAACGGTAGGGCTTCGGATGAGGTTGGGACAGTTAATGGGTTTTGTAGAAGAGCATAAAGTGTTCAATTGTATTATGTTTTTAAATCTACTTGAAGTTGTAGCGGATGATACACTTATTTATTAGGTGTATGTGTTTGTTGAATAAGTTGATGATTTTGAGTTTATGCATCCCCTAGCAACATCATTTAATTATAGAACTAACATATTTTTGTTAATTTGTGGCTATTGCATTGCACCGTCCAACTATTTGGTTTCTTTGGATAAATGAAAACCTTCGTTAACGTGGATAACATCAGTGAGGATGTTGTACTAATATTTCTCCACTATGCCAATTGCATGTAGAAATTCAATGGATCTGCATTTAGACGAAGATTTTTGAAAAATCAAAGGTTGCCTATGTAAGATCATATTCAAAGCAAGAATCAAAGGTACCATAGTTGATTAGGTTTGTAGACCACTGCGTTAAACGGAAAAGAGCAAGTCGTTTACTTATAACTCAAGCCTTTAAAATGATTTGAGAATTCATGCATATGCAGATTCGTGAAAGTAAATAATCATAAGTTTATCATCGAATATTATGTTCATAAATTTAGCAATTACTGTATTATTCACCACATTATTTTATATGCAAACTAGAAATCATAAAACTAGACTACATAGACCAACTATTGTGAATATCCCCTTTTCTTCGTTGTTCTATCATGGTTTTGAAAAGCAAACATGACTTTTTGCTTTGTTTTTTTAATCAAATTTATCATCCGTCATTTTATTTGTGGATGTATGGTTATATATTCTTTGAATTGATTTTGTTGTAATATTTTAAAGTAATAAGGGTGGGTATGCTATGAACTTTACTGTAATTTAATGACATGTACACTCTATAAATAAAGAGATTGTTTACATTGTATTATACAACTAAACAACAGAAAATAAAAGGTCTCTCCCTTATCTTCTCTGTTCTCTATAATAATTTCTCATCTTTTATCTATTTTGTTTTTTTATAACACATTATCAGTACTAGATTCTATCAGAGCTACTTTTTTTAAATCTTCTAGATCTACATCTATGGATTTGCCAAGTAAATAATTTTTATGTGAGAATTCTTAATTCATGGATTTCTAGATTTGTTCTGCAATTATTTTTTGTTTGAGAATATTTGATTAATGGATCTATGAATTAGTTATATCTTCTGTTCTTCTAGATCTGATTCAAACTTCCAGATCTATTTTTCTATATATTTTTTGCAGATCTAGATTGGTTCTAATGGATCTATTTTTTTAGATCTAATTATATTCATTGACTCCAAGTATGTATCTAGATTTATTCTTTCAGTCCTGTGTGGATCTAATATTGAGTTTTTAAATCCAATTTGATGGAGATCTGATTATATATGTATTGTTTATATTATTGATGATATAGAGGTGGATCTAATTTTATCTTTTCCGATATGGGGTAACTAGGAAGAATGACAAACTTTAGAAAAAAAATTAGCCTGAAGGACATTGAGTTTCATTTTTAAGCTGAAGGACAAACTTTGAAGAAAAACGCTAAATACAACAAGCATTATATTCAGTTTTTATTCTATACCAAAATGTTAGTTACAACTGGCATTATATTCAATTTTATACTATAGAAAATTCTAGTTCAATTTAGCATTGTTCTTCAACCAAATATTTCTCAAAGTTTGTCCTTCAGCCTGAAATAAACTTAGGGCTAATTCTATTCATACACCTATAATTTCTTAACATACACCGTAAAATGAAATAAAATAGCATACACCAAAAATTTCTTTTCATACACCATGTCTTTCACAAAATTACCCTTCTATATTTTCATCACCTTTCCTCTCTTTAACTTCAAAACTAAATTACATAAAACTGGGAATTCATCGCAATATATTTGCCTAAAACTAAAAAAAACTTTTATTTTAACGCTAGTATCTTAAATTATTTGATTGTTTTATTTTTAAATCACTTTTAATTTTAGATGATGGAAATTTGAACTTATTTTTTAAAATATTAGAAATTTAAACTAGTTAAATTTTGGTATTAAATTTAAACATGATTAGATTTGAGTGAAAGATTGAAGAATTTAGTATTGTGTATAACATTAATTTTAGTAGTTAGTTTTTAATTTTAATTTTTTTATTTAATTAAAGTGTAAACTATTAAAATTGACTGTATATAAATGTTGGTTGTAACGATATGAATATATTTTAATCCTCAAAAGAAATATAAAATTTATTTAACTAGTGATATAAATTAATTTATAATATATTAAATTTACAAGAGAAATTATATTAAGTATACATAATGCAAACAAAGGAGAATTGTGTATATTTTCGTTCTTTAATACTGATTCTTTTTTAATAAGGTCATTTTGGTCTGAAATTTTATTTAAAATCTCATGGTGTAGGTAAAGAAATTTGCGGTGTTCGAATAGAATTTTCCTAAACTTAGAGTCTTTTAGGCTAATTTTTTTTCAAAGTTTGCCCCTATGTTTGTTTTCCACTTTTTTTATGTATACCCAACTAAATTATGGATAGAAAATGTAATGGTGTAGCATTTGAATTCAATAGCAATATTGATTTATCATTGGAAGTGAAACTGAAAATTCATGATGTAAACAAATTCTTTCAAATAAGGAATCTGAAGTTCACATGCTAGAATAAAGCCTTCAAATGTCGCTTTAAATGCTAAAATAAAGCCTCAAAGCATATAAATGTGCTTAATATCTTCTTATAGCAAAGAACATAGAATTCAATAATATGAAAGGATTTGAAAAAAATCAATGGAAGGAAAAGTTCCAATGAAAGGAAAAAGGCTTATATTCCAATTATATGGTACACATAACTTCTTGAAGAAATTTATTATTAGAAGAGATCACTACATTTATAATAAAAACTATTTTCTTGAAGAAAAATATTAAAATGATTCTCATATGTAAATAAAGGCACTTTTTAGAGAAATTGCTTCAATTTAAAATATATAATAATATGTAAATTATAATAAAACCCAACGTTTTATTATAGTAATTTAGAACATATCATGTTTCTAGACGAAATATTTTATTGTTCCTTAGAAAAACTTTTATAAAGAAAATATGCATCTCTTAAATCATATTAACTTAAGATTTAAATATTGATCTTAATTTAGCACACTTGAAGTGAATGCAAACACAATTTTTGTTATAAAATGGAAAATTCAGAACCTCGGTTTCTATAATGGTAAGAGGTAATTTTTATGCAAAAAGAAAGATCTAAAAGATAATATACAAAAGCTAAAACATCGTTAATGGGGAATGGCCTCATCCCCATTTTTCTTTGTTTCTTCCTATCTCCCTCTTACGATTCATTTATCCCTCCGTTTTCTATTCCATCACTTCCTGATCTCCTCTCCACTTACCTCTCACTTGTCAGCCTTTGTCATTATGGCGCTTTAGCTTTCGACCCCTTTTTAGATCCCATCCAAGACTGTTTGTACTGTTCTCTCCTCATTCTACTGCTAGCGGTCTGTTTTTTCTTGGCCATGCTTAACCCTAGACCTACAGTCACATGGTGTACCATGCTCTTATTCACTTGTCTAATCCTGATCTATTACTTGCGACCTCTTGCGACCGCCTGTAGCTACTACTGCTATGCTCATCAGTTCTTCTTCTCAACAAAATGCCGACTGAAACCCTTGTTTCTGGTTTGGATCGAATCTTTGACGAGTTGTTGTGTTGCTCTAGTGAGTTTAGTTTCTAGTAGTTGTGGATTTGGCTGGGTTGTTGTAGGTGTTAGCTTTTGGGGTCTGGACTTGTGTGTGTTGTGGTATGTATATTCCACTTGTTTTTTGTTTTCCTTTGTGTGAAAGATGGCATGGATATGTCGGTGTTGGTGTCGGTCTATTGTGGAAGTGGCAGCTTCTTTGTATTTTGTATGGTATGCTTCCTGTATGGGTGGATCTGTGATCTTTGTTTATGCAAGTTGTACATGTGTATGTGTCTTGCAGCTCTACTCTTATTTTCTCTGCTCGGCGATTATTGCCTCGGCAACGGAGTGGGATAGCTATTAGCTTTTAAGTTTTGCTGCTTCGCATATTTCATGATTTACTCCTTGTTGTGCTCTCTTTCAAGTCTTGCGTTTGCAGTTTACTCATGGATATCCCAGTGTTTCAAGTGAGCTCTCTTTCAGGTCACATTGTTTTGCAAATATTCAAGTCATCCTGGGTTGTGCAGCGTGTGGTGATTGTTGCCATCCTTTGTCTTCCCGTGTCACATTGCCAATGTTATGGAGTCGGTTTTGGCTACTTGTTGTGCGGTTGAAGGCTCTTCATTTACGTATGTTAAATTTCCAATGTCAGGTTCCTATGCATGGCTTACTGGCTGATGGTCTGCTGTGTAGCTGCTGTGGGATGTTGTCCTGTCTCTTTTCAAATCTTCTATGAAATTTGGGTTGGTGCAACTTATATTGCTCTATGCCTTGCCATATCAAAGTCTATTGATGTATGGTCATACCGTGTACTGTTGTGTTATAGTATAAAGAAACTTGTGGACTGTATATTACTCTCTGTGATGTACCTTGTCCAACGTGTAATGTTACTTCGTGTTGAAGAATGAAATGTGTAGTTTTGTCTCTTTGACAAGCTCCTGTATTGTAAGCTAGAATAGTTTCAGTATACGGACTACTATAAAATCCAATAGTGGTGGACACTCCACCTTGAAAACCGAATTTAGTAGCTAGACGATATGTCTACTCCTGTAAAAAATATATTTATTATTTGTTATAATAAAAAGCGTTACCGGCACTATAAAAACCGGTCAGCTCTGCCAAGAAAAAAGATCTAAAAGATATATATATATATATATATATATACTGAATTGTATAATTTGAATCTAAGACATGTATTTTTTTTATGTTTGTGAATTTTATATACAGATCTGCAAGTTTTTGAATCATTCATATTAACTAATGTAAAAATCTTGGTTATATGATTTTACACTTCTACTCAATTTTTTTTATTAGACATTATGCATATATATGGTATTTAGAAATTATGATTACTGAGAAATGTAGTATAACTTTAAGTTATTCATTTCATTTTTATCATTGATCAATACCGTGAGTAGATCGAAATTTTATTCTATTGATTTAAGTACAATTTATTTATTTGATTCATATATTTGGACCATATAACGGTTATTTTCATTGTTTTTAAAATAAATGCATTAAATGTATTGCTATGGTAATATACTATATTACCATATTATCATAAATGTATTAAATGCATTAGTTATTGTAAGTTAAATGATATATGTTTTTGCTTGGAATAAGAATGGGGCGTTGTTATTGGCACTCCAAATATTGTAAGGGGGGCCAAATTTTTTTTCTTCAAAAATTGTTAAGGGGAGTACCAATGAGGAAAGTGACCCCTTAACAAATAAAAGTAATTTTACCTTATTACCCACTTAGCCCCATAACAAATAAAGGTAATTTTACTTGAACAAATACTGTAAGGGCTGTAGTAATTTTTTTCGATTCGCATATATCGATTTTTTTATCCCTAAAGGATAAGCGTTTTCGGAGGAATATGATCGATTTTTTTTTTTAATTGACATAAATATGCCAAATTTTATTATCACGGAGGCAATGCACCGAGACAATTATTAATTTTCGACATAGCACTGTCGAATTCATATATGATTGATTACATGTTGCATTCGGTGTAGTGGTGATGAACTGCTTATTTTAATTTGGTTTCCCTTATCGAATAAGTTTTTTTAAAATCTAATTTAAAGGGGCAATCCAGGAATATTGAGTAGTGTGAAATAATATGTTTGTGTAGCACCTTAACAAATTTCCAAAGGGTTGAGTGTTTTTAAAAAATGACACCCTCCCCTCTTAATAATAGTTGGAGTGTCAATAACAACGCCCTAAGAATAAACACATGTATTATTATTTGATGTATTTAGCAAGTAATATCTAATGTAATGGAATAAATAAAAAGATTAGAACCACAACCTGTAGTTGTATAAAGACATTTTTTAAACTTGAAGTTTTATAACTCAAAGTCTGAGACCTAAAGTCTTGAATTATGAAAAATAAATTGATAAAGTTTGCAAGTTTGAAACCCTGACAGTTTTTCCTAATTAACAAAAATGTAAAAGCTTCTAAATTAGAAGTTTATAAAAAGATTGAAAACCAGAAGTTCATCACAAATTAACTTGATTACATATGTGTGCTTATATATGTGTATATATATACACATAGTAACCCAAAGTTCATCAATCAATGAACTTGAAATAATTTATAATTTAAAGCCTGAAGCCTTATTGAAACCATGTGAAATAATAACATTGTACTTCTTAAAAAGGTTACATCATATGGGCAATGATGATGAATTCAAAGATTTCAAAATTTTCAAAATGAGTTGTATCTTGCTTATATATTTACATTCACATATTGTATTAAAGAATAAATTTTAACAACTTGAAGTTGTTTATATTTTGTTTGAACCAGAAGTTCAATACAGTTCCAAACTAGATGTTTTTAACATTACAATATGGTGTTTAAGATTGCATTGACATTGCTTAGTAAGTTTTTAACATTGAAACCTTATAAAAAAATTGTTCTAAACTCGAATGAGAAAGAATTTGTGAATCTATTACACATATGATATGTGGGCGCACGTATATACACATATATGTGAATATTCAACTAACAACTTGAAGATTGATTAAATTGATAAAAGCTCACTACGTAGGCATTGATATCATTTAATGATTTAAAAATCGACCTGCATAAATATAGAAACACCTGAAGTCATGATCTATATAATTAGAAAATTCCTCCAAGTTACTAGATCAATGAAAGAGAATATGCAATATAATATGAATGCATATTACCACCTAATAAGAGCTTTACCCTCATACAATTTAAATACATATAATGTATTTGCTAGCAATAATGTGATAATGGATCAAAAATGAGAATCCAAAAAGTGCTTATTATTTAATGTGACAATGTTTGTCAACAATCAGGGTGAGAGTAAAGGGATATAAGTTCATATTGATCATTGGTATTAAATATTTTCTAACATACAAGAACAATGCAAAATATTAAGTAATTGCAAATATTCCCTAATAGACTTTCTTCAATATAGATTTGAATCCCTGAAGGATCAAAATGTGTAAATCACAGCTGAAATGTGGTATAAAAGTCAGTTCAAAATATTTATTTGAAGTAAGTCATAAAGATGCCAAAATAAAGGAGGTGAGTGTTCTTGAAGAAAAATTTAAGGGTGTTTTGAAATAATCTCGTAACATGATTGTCAAATGACCATAGAAGTGGTTTGGGTACCTAAACTTGATATGTTTTGAGATCTCAATAAATCGTGTATAAAAATGACAAGAAATCATCATCGATGATAAATTAATAAATAATAAATCACCTATCTTTATAAATGGATTAAAAATCCCATATTAGAGAGAAACATGATTTCTTCTCCTAAATAAGAAATATGGATCTATAGTCCATAAAATAAAATTAGAAATATACAAAACGACAAAACACATTAAAGTTATCGAAGCACCAACAGTGTCAACAACATATTATGTGCCATGAGCATTGTACTTTCAAAGATAATTGAATTGATTAAAGTAGTGGAAGTGTTTAAAACGTTTACAATACCCCGAAGGTATAACCGATGAAAGTATACAAATTCCAGAAGAATTTAAATAACTTTAGTAGTGATAATGAATACAAAGAACAAGAAATGTAGATTACAATATTCTTTTAAGTATTGTTGAGATGAAAATCTTGATATAATTCATGATGAGTAGATCACTTCCCGCTTTCAAGAAATGTTGTAATGAAACTCCTAATATCCATTGAAGTGGTAGTTGTTGTATATAACAATTCTATGATTTTTGTTTGACGATAACAAACATATATATATTATTAAAAATGTGTTTGCTATTCTTCTACATTATAGAGAGAATTAAATATTTATATTTAAATAGAATACTATTGTACAAGAATTTAAATATTAAAACAGTATTTTATTTGAGTATAATATTTTATTTCAACATCTAAATAGTATAATCTTATAACTCCACTATTTGTACATTTCACTAAAATGCAATACATTCGCGTTCAATTTCATTTGTGACATTGTTCCTCACTACAACACTCAGTTATACAGTCGCTTATTTATATACATTGTTGTCTCACTATATTTCTCTAAGTCACTCAGTTACAAATATTCTGTAACAACCCGGATTTTCAGAACCAATTAAAATTTTTTATATTAGCAATTTTAATGGATTTTGACTATTTAAAATGATTTATTTTAAATAATAACGATAAAAAATTATTTAAAACAAATAAATTTAATTTAATTATAAAAGGAGTTAGAAATGGCGCGGTAGTTTGAAAATTCGATTTTAAACTTCAATTGAATATACAGAATTCAAAATAAATCAGATTTCAGTAAAACAAGAAATATTTGAATCTGTTTAATTATATCTTTCTAACGAATGTGAAAAATCTAGATTTCATAACGAGAATTGAAAGTTATGTCCAGTTTAAAGTTTAAAATAGTCGCTATGGAATTTAATATAATATAATAAATAGCCATTTTGCAAACGACCTCCGTTTTCGATGAAACCCCACTTTTGTTGGATCCGGAATGTCAAATTATTGCTAGATTTCAAATTTCATAATTTTTGGATTTAATATGTGAGTGCAGTAAATTTAAATGTGCTTGGTAATTTAAATTCGAATTTAATCGACCAGGAAATTGACCATTTTTCAAACGGTCTCCAAATTCGATGAAATTAGTTTTGTTAGGACTGCATCGTCAAAAAAAGCTAGATATAATTTTTCTGTAATTTTTGGAGTTAATATGTGGCCCCGGTAAATTAAAATGTATGTTTAAATTAAATATATATTGACTTATATTTTAATTTAAAGAAAAACTAATCAAAACAGTCGAATTGGCTTACGAAACATATACCATTTTATCCGGAATGGGGGTATTTGGCTGGGGGCGACACTCATTGGGTTTGATTTGAGTTTTTGTCAACATACGGGTATTTTTGAAAAATAAATGAATTGAAATAAAATCAAGTACGTTATAAATACCCCCAAAATACGCCAAACCCTAATCACAAACACGAGCCGCCGTCTTAAAAATAAATGGCCAGAATGCTCCAAAAAGAAAACTGTACAATCCCTCAATCCATAACCCAAAATCAGAAATCTCCAACACGAAGATTATTCAGCATCGAGAGTACTACAAACTGAACGGAGGAGATGGGCTTTGGCAGCTCGAGGTGGCAGAAATTGGCTCAGAAAGGTGGCGACATTGGCCGGAAATTGGGGGGGGGGGCTGGGGCTGTGTGAATGGGGCCTACTTCTGGGCGGCGGTCGAGGAAGGCAAGGCGCACGCCTTGGTGATCTCTGATCGTCCAACAGTTAACGGTGGCAGGCGCGAGTGGAAGCCCTAAGGTGGTGCAAATGGGTTTCGATGGTTTCAGTGTTCCAGCGGGTGCTAACGTGGAAGACGGTAAATTAGGGGAAAAGGAAATGTAATTATTAAATTAATTATTAATTAATTATCTCGAATTTGTAATTAATATATAAACAATCATAACTCTTTCATATGAAATCGAAATTCAGAAATTTCAGTTGCATTGGAATTAGAAAAACGAGGGCTTCAACATGGAACTGACTAGAATCAAAACGAAGACAGTTGGAATTTTTGACAAAATTAAATGCCAGTTTAATTTTGTTAAAAACAGAAATTCAGAAATAAAAGACTGACGGAGTGGAAATCAAGGTGAGAACTCCTCACTAAAAAGTCTGCACAGTTTTTTATTTATTTTCATAATTGAAAAATATATAGGATTGCCAGTGTAGATTTATATCAGTTTTAATCATTATAAACTGTATACGGTGCCTGTTAGCTCCCCTCCCTCGTCCACAGATATGGACAATTTAAATTGACTGAATTATGTGTTGTTGGTGATATTGAAATGATTAACATATTAAAAATAATGTTAATATTAATGTAGTAGTTGAAATTAAATTATAAATATCCATTTATAATTTAAACAGTATAATTAGCTAAATAGAAAATAATTCAAACCGAATTAGAATTGTTTAAGTTTATTAACCAATAATTTATTTAAACAAACTGTTGTTATTTGAAAACCCCATACGGGTCTCGGGATGATAATTTATTCACATCTCCCCTTGATTTAATTATATGTCGATCGATTGATCGACCGACTGTGATAAATGTTATTTAATTATTTAATACTTATACAGTAGTGAATTGCACTTTGGTTGTGAATTGACTGTTTAATAGCTGTTATCACCATTGTTGTATACATGCGATGTATGAAATCCATATAACTGAAATTATATGGTAATTGATTGAGTCGCATTCCGATTCAGAAATAAAGAACATTTTTAAAATAAAGAATATTTTTAAAATAAAGAATCTTTTAAAATAAAGAATATTTTAAAATAAAATGTTTAAACAATAAAAATCACATTTTTATTGTATGTATAACCAATAAAAGAATCATATGTTAAAATACATTTTTATTAGATTGAAAAATGTCATCTTTAACATGTTAATGAAGAAGAACAAGAATCATATGTTAAAATAGTTTTGTTAGATAAAAATATTAATTTTAACATGTTAATGAAGTGAATTAAATAGGCACGTGTTGAATAAAATTTTTGAAAAATAAAATATCATTTTTATTGAATGTATAAACCATATAAAATATTCATGTGTTAAATAAAATTTTGAATAACAAAAATAGTTATGTAGTTAAAGCCCTTTTTACCCGAACGGATTTATCGATCGAATTTATTCATTTTATCATGAATATCGAAAAGAAGTGATTTCAAAATTTAATATTTTGTAAACATTATCATTTTAATATGATAAAGATAAAGTATATTCAATTTCGATTAAATTGAAAATGAAGTTAAAATCGTTTTAAAACGAATTTATTATTTTTTTATAAAATATGTTTTAAATGGAAATCGACGAAATATGTATAGTATATATTATATATATTTAAATGGTCTGAATAGAACGCGCCGCACAGCGACCGTTCCCGAATTTCGACCATTAACTTCAAATTGATATAACGGGAGATCCGACTGTCGGATTCTCCTAAAAACAGAACCGTTGGGTTCGTATCGAAAAGAACTTTCCAATGAATATAAGAGATTTTAAATCTAATGGTTGGATTTTTAATTATGTCCAAATCAATTTTGGAAAAGGTCGCTGTAGATGCAGTTTGGTGGCCGTTATTGGAAACCGACTGTAAGGGCCTTAATAAAATTATTAAAAATATGAAAAAATATGTAAAATCATAATAAATGATTAAAATGTATTTTTATCGAAATGAACTAGTTATTAACTAGAATAATAATCCAATGTTTATAAATAAATAAATTGGATTTGTAAATGGTCTTAACATAACTAGAATTTTCCAAAGTATGAATTGGAATGGAAATTATCTTCGAAATATTTCGATATTAGATTCCGTGATTATACGGATATTGTTGAGGAATTTGGAAGATATAAATATCGTTATTCCCAATATGATATTTGTTGATTTCAGAATTTAATATTGAATATAAGCCGATATAATTTCAATTCAGAGCCTTTTCTTTGATGTCAAATTGGATTTTAGGTTTGTCATGAATAGTATCTTAAATAACACTGTTCTTAAACCCAGTTGTGAAAAGAATAAATATTTTAATTAAGATTTGGTGAAGTTTTCCCACTAATTAATATGAATAAAAGAATTGGATTTTGGGTTTGTCGTGAATGGTGTCTTAAATAACACTGTTCTTAAACCCCATGTGAAAAGAAAAAATCTTTTAATTAAGATTATTAGAGTTTCCAATTATATTTAGTAATTGGAATAAAATGAAATGTGAATTGGGTTTATTGTGAACAGTGTTTTAAAAATATTCGTTCTTTAACCTGATTAACAGTGAAAATATAATTTTGGAATTTATAAATCTTTTAATTAAGATTATTAGAGTTTCCAATTATATTTAGTAATTGGAATAAAATGAAATATGAATTGGGTTTATTGTGAACTATGTTCTTAAAGACATTCATTCTTTAACCCGATTAACAGTGAAAATATAATTTTGGAATTTATAAATCTTTTAATTAAGATTATTTGAGTTTCCAATTATATTTAGTAATTGGAATAAAATGAAATGTGAATTAGGTTTATTGTGAACTGTGTTTTTAAAGACATTCGTTCTTTAACCCGATTAACAGTGAAAATATAATCTTGGAATTTATAAATCTTTTAATTAAGATTATTAGAGTTTCCAATTATATTTAGTAATTGGAATAAAATGAATGTTAGTTGGGTTTATTGTGAACAGTGTTTTTAACGACATTCATTCTTTTACCCGATTAACAATGAAAATATAATTTGGAATTTATAAATCTTTTATCAAGATTTAATGGAAAATTTCCAAAGTAAATTTTTCCAATTTAATAGAATAAATTGGAATTGAAGGGAATTCGATTTAATAATAGTCGGGAGGAGATTCTGTAAAGGAAGACCGTTACAATATATGGAATTTGAAAGGCTTTGTCGCTATTCCATTTATATTATTAGTCCGACACGGAAATTTATATTGATTATATGTTGATCTGATTTCTATGAAGATTCCATAATTAATGTAATATGATTTTCGGTTTATCATGAACAATTTTTTAAATAACATTTTTTCTTTAACCGAGTTAAAGGCAGAATTTATTTCCTAAATTTGAATAATCATTAAATAATGATTTTTGAGATTAAAACTGAACTAGAGTTTTAAAGAATCTTTAATTAGTTTGAAATGAGAATGGAATAATTAAATTTATCGAATTCGTGAAATGATCGAGAATGGAGTATCACCGGTTTTACTCCAGGCGATAGTTAAATCTTTAATTAGATTTGAACGGGAAATGGTAATTAAATTTACCAATAACACAAGGGGTGTTAGATATGGGGTGCTACCAGTTTCGTTCCATAGGATGAATAGGTTGGGACTGAAAAATAATAAAAGATTACTGCGGTAAGGTTCGATAATCCCGACTAGTTAATAAAATCTTTTGAAATTGATATCCAAAGGAAGACTAAAGAATAAATTTAAAAGAATTTATCTTTGATAAAATCAATGGGAATCTTTCCCTAATAATGTGAATATTTTGTTAAAAGAATATTCTGAATCGGAATGAGGCATATGATGTGTTTTTATAGCACTTGATTATTGATTATAAAATACGCGAGTTATTCAGAAAGACCGAGTTTAACCCATTCTGAATAATTACTACTACGATTAAAAGTCGACGATGAAGACAGTGGTTGAAGACCGGAGATCTTCACATCGATTAGATGATTACTAGTGTCTTGATTGAGATGTACACCCAAGACAAGGTAATAAGTTGTGATCATCCAGACGTACTTGGAGATCGACGGATATGCGAGGACCTCTCTCCCGTATTGGACATATGGGACGAGGAATAAGGTGCCTCCGGTTTCATTTAGACCCAAAACGTACTTGAAAATGGATGTGTGTCTAACATTGGATTTCATTCTGTATTGACAGATTTCTATTAAATATATATTGTTTGGTGATGGAGAATTTATTCTCTTACTTAACACCCTTCTCTGAGATGTACGAGCTTAGAGGTTATATATTGATAGACATTAGTTGTATGGCGTGAATTGTCAGTGTGGCATGCCAAGATGCAAATGATCAAGGCTTTTGTTGAAAAGTAGAGTCTTGTGGTTGATGATCAAAGCACGACTTTACTTAGCATAGCTTTGTGTATAGCGTTAATTCGCGAGCCTCACACCCCGTTATGAACCAGAAATGGGAGAAGGACCCCAGGGAGGACATGCATTTCTTTCTAGCTAGATGTGGTGTCATGGTATGGAGCCCAGACATTTTTACTTATGTGGATGATGGAAAGTGAGGTACCTCGGATATTGAGTCCCTAATGGTTCAGATTTTTCGCCCCATAGGGCGGGGAAACATATTGTTCAGGAATTACTAATCTACTAAAGTAAGCGTGGACCGGCCCTGGTGCTCATAGGTGCAGTTGCGACTGATCCTGAGACATGGTAGGCTAGATTGTCTCGAATTCGGTAAGGACGATCACTTGCCTTGGTTCATGATGGAAATCCAACTTCCAATACGACACCATGCGGTTTTGATTGTAGAACTAGTATGGCGACATGATATATTGTACCCATGCCGTCTATGATTGATACATTTATATTTGAAGTTGTTTTTTTTAAACATTATGCACTTGTAATATCAAAATGATTTGTTTAAAACGTACCAAGCATGTGTGGTTATTATAAGGGAAAACTCTATCCTCCGGCTTGCGTTGCATTGTGTGATGGGACCTGAGTCTTATAATAGCTTCATTTTTCAAAAAGCATTGCGTTGTTTTATCTTAAACTGAGGTTCATATGGAGTAAACCCATTCCGTGTTATACGGCGTGGTCCCATGATTTCCCCAACTTTTAAAGTAAAAGAAGTTAATAACTGTTTTAATTCTCACACCAATCCCATGACTGACCTGGAGTTTATTGTTTTAACCTAAACTTTGGGTGCCCATATTTTCCACACGGGCAACTAGCAGTTTTGGTTTTCGCAGATATTTCTTTTCACAGGATCCTGGATTACAGCTGGAGCTATTTTTGGAAAGCTTTGTATCCGTATATCTCCTTCAGTTGTGTCGGTTGTTATTCTATGCTACGCATTATACTTATGTATTAATTTTTCATTTCTTTGTAAGTAAATCTCTGATATTGTATTCCCAATGTGTAATATTTATTCATACTCTGGAATATTCTTGTACTCTGATGAAAATTGATGTAATATCAATGAAATGTTCTATTGATTGTTTTCTGATTGGTCGTGTTCTCAACTCGATCAGGGCTTTCTCGTAAGGGGAAGTTTGGGCTGTTTCATTTTGGTATCAGAGCTTTGGTTTACAGAGCTCGAGAACAAGACACATTAGAACCGAACAAAAGAATTCATCAAAGACTATTTAGCAACATCCTATAAAATAACTCGTTAGAGATAGGATCAGTAACATCCTAGAATGAGTTCGAAGAGTATTATTTATTTGAAATAAATTAAAAAATAAAAAGAATTCAGTTTTGAAAATTTTATCTTAATATATGTATTTGACTATTTTATTTTATATTAAATTTGGACAATCGAGTATATGAAGATTTTGCATATACGCCTAGCTAGCGTGTATACGAAGTCTCAAATATACTGGATAGATATAGAATCACACTCTAGTCACCCAGAGATGATTCTGATGATGACCATGGCATCATCAATATTTATGTTTGAGTTTCGAAAGTGGGATATCTATATATTTCCAATTGACTGGTGTGAGAACCAAAACTTAGTTATAGTTTATTACCGTGATTTGCACTAAAAATATGATTTTTGTATATATATAAAAAAGTCATATGTTTTGGAAATTTAATTCAAATAATTGATTGCTGGATGTGTTGTGTGATTATTAGTTTGCCTTATAAAAGTATTGGAATGACAATTAATTTAACCAATATACGAATGAATGGTAAATTTAGCCAAATTGAATTAATATTGAACTGAATTGAAAATTGATTGCAATTGCATACATGTACATGTATATATACTAAACAGGTCATAGCATGGGAGCTAAGAAGAGGAATAAAATTGTATGTCCGACCAATAAGTACATATTTACTGTTTTGTTTGGATTTGATGATTTTATGAGCCGATTGGCTAGCCGTTTAACTTTTTCCTTTTCTTTTAGACTGATGAGGGCCCTGCGAGGCAAGTTGCGGTTTTAAATATCAACCCGTATAAAAGAGGTTATGGCGAATTTTTAAAAAAAATCTAGGGTGTTAGCCAAATTTTTGAGGAATCAGAAAATTCTTAGAAACTGAAAAGTTGAAGAATTAAAGCCAAAATGAAAGTTGAGTTGGTTGGTTAAACAACTTTCAGCCCCGTTCCTTTTCGAGAATGAAAAGATTTTAAGTAGGAGAGATAGTAACAATCTGGATTTTCAGAACCAATTTAAAATTTTTATTTTAGCAATTTTAATGGATTTTGAATATTTAAAATAATTTATTTTAAATAATAACGATAATTTTTTTAATTTAAAACGAAGTTAGAACGAATAAATTTAATTTAATTATAAAAGGAGTTAGAAATGGAGCGGTAGTTTGAAAATTCGATTTAAACTTCAATTGAATATACAGAATTCAAAATAAGTCGGATTTCAATAAAACAAGAAATATTTGAATCTGTTTAATAATATCTTTCTAACTAATATCACAAATCCAAATTTTATAACGAGAATTGAAAGTTATGTCCAATTTAAAATTTAAAATAGTCGTTATGGAATATAATATAATATAATAAATAGCCATTTTGCAAACGACCTCCGTTTTCGACGAAACCAGTTTTGTTGGATCCGGAATGTCAAATTATTGCTAGGTTTCAAATTTCATAATTTTTTGATTTAATATGTGAGCGCAGTAAATTTAAATGTGTTTGGTAATTTAAATTTGAATTTGATCGATCAGGAAATTAACCATTTTTCAAACGGTCTCCAAATTCGACGAAATTAGTTTTGTTAGGACTGTATCGTCAAAACAAAGCTAGATATAATTTTTCTGTAATTTTTGGAGTCAATATGTGGCCTCGGTAAATTAAAATGTATGTTTAAATTAAATATATATTGGTTTATATTTTAATTTAAAAAACAAATCAAAACGATCGAATTGGCTTACGAAACATATCCCATTATGTCTGGAATGGGGATATTCGGCTAATGGCGACACTCGTTGAGTTTGATTTGGAGTTGGTATCAACATACGGGTATTTTTGAAAAATAAATGAATTGAAATAAAATAAAACACATTATAAATACCCCCAAAATACGCCAAACCTAATCACAAATATGAGCCGCCGTCTTAAAAATAAATGGCTAGAATGCTCCAAAAAGAAAACCGTTCGATCCCTCAATCCATAAACCAAAATCGGGAATCTCCAACGCGAAGATTGTTCAGCATCGACAGTACTACAAACTGAACGGAGGAGATGGGCTTGGGCAGCTCGAGGTGGCGGAAATTGGCTCGGGAAGGTGGCACCTTCGGTCGAAAATTGAGGGGTCTAAGGCTGTGCGAGTGGGACCTAGTTCTGGGCGGCGGTCGAGGAAGGCAAGGGGCGCACCTTGGTGATCTCTGATCGTCCAACTGTCAATGGTGGCAGGCGCGAGTGGAAGCCCTAATGCTGTGCAAATGGGTTTCGTTAGTTTCAGTGTTCCAGCGGGTGCTAACGAGGAAGACAATAAATTAGGGGAAAAGGAAATGTAATTATTAAATTAATTATTATTTAATTATCTCGAATTTTTAATTAATGTATAAACAATCATAACTCTTTCATATGAAATCGAAATTTAGAAATTTCAATTGCGTTGGAATCAGAAAAACGAGGGCTTCAACATGGAACTGACAAGAATCAAAACGGAGACCATTGGATTTTTTGACAAAGTTAAACGCTAGTTTAATTTCGTTAAAAACAGAAATTCAGAAATAAAAGAATGATGGAGTGGAAATCAATGTGAGAGCTCCTCATTAAAAAATTTGTACAGTTATTTATTTATTTTCATAACTGAAAAATATATAGGATCGCCAGTGTATATTTATGTCAGTTCTAATCATTATAAAATGTATACAGTTCCTATTAGCTCACCTCCTTCGTCCACAGACCATGGACGATTTAAATTGAATGAATTGTGTATTGTTAGTGATATTGAAATGATTAACATATTAAAAACAATGTTAATATTAATGTAGTAGTTGAAATTAAATTATAAATATCCATTTATAGTTTAAACAGTGAAATTGGCTAAATAGAAAATAAATCAAACCGAATTAGAATTGGATAAATTTGTTAACCAGTAATTTATCTAAATAAACTGTTGTTGTTTGAAAACCCCACACGGGTCTGGGGATGATAATTTATTCACATCTCCCCTGAACTTAATTATATGTGAATCGATTAATCGACAGACTGTGATAAGCGTTATTTAATTATTTAATGCTTATACAGTAGCGAATTGCACTTTGGATGTGAATTGATTGTTTAATAGCTGTTATCACCATTGTTGTATACATGCGATGTATGAAATCCATATAACTAAAATTATATGGTAATTGATTGAGTCGCATTCCGATTCAGAAATAAAGAACATTTTTAAAATAAAGAATATTTTTAAAATAAAGAATCTTTTAAAATAAAGAGTATTTTAAAATAAAATGCTTAAACAATAAAAATCACATTTTTATTGTATGTATAAACCAATAAAAGAATCATATGTTAAAATACAATTTTGTTAGATAAAAATTGTCATCTTTAACATGTTAATGAAGAAGAACAAGAATCATATGTTAAAATGTTTTTGTTAGATAAAAATATTATTTTTAACATGTTAATGAAGTGAATTAAATAGTCATATGTTGAATAAAAATTTTGAAAAATAAAATATCATTTTTATTGAATGTATGAACCGTATAAAATATTCATGTGTTAAATAAAATTTTGAACAACAAAAATAGTTATGTAGTTAAAGCCCTCTTTACCCGAACGGGTTCATCGATCAAATTTATTCATTTTATAATGAATATCGGAAAGAAGTGATTTCAAAATTTAATATTTTGAAAATATTGTCATTTTAATATGATAAAGATAAAGTATATTCAGTTGATTTGAAATTGAAAATGAAGTTAAAATCGTTTTAAAACGAATTTATAAATATTTTATAAAATAGGTTTCAAATGGAAATCGACGAAATATATATAATA
Source organism: Allium sativum (assembly GCA_030737875.1). NCBI lineage: Eukaryota > Viridiplantae > Streptophyta > Magnoliopsida > Asparagales > Amaryllidaceae > Allium > Allium sativum. Next base: position 637,295,231 of record CM060919.1, read on the forward strand.
TATATTTAAATGGCCTGAATAGAACGCGCCGCGCAACGACTGTTCGCGAATTCCGACCATTAACTTCAAATTGATGTAACAGGAGATTCAACCATTAGATTCTCCTAAAGCCGGAACCGTTAGGTTTTATCGAAAAGAGCTTTCCATTGAATATAAGAGATTTGAAATCTAACGGTTGGATTTTAAATTATGTCCTAATATATTTTGGAAAAGGTCGATGTAGATGCAGTTTGGTGAACGTTATTGGAAACCGACTGGCCTTAACAGAATTATTAAAAATATGAAAAAAATATGTAAATTCATAATAGAAGTTTTGGAAAGGTTTTGGATGAAAAATTTCAAGTTTGAAAAGATTAAAATATAATTTTATTAAAATGAACTAGTTATTAACTAGAATAATAATCCAATGTTTATAAATAAATAAATTAGATTTGTAAATGGTCTTAACATAACTAGAATTTTCCAAAGTATGAATTGGAATAGAAATTATCTTTAAAATATTTCGAAATTGGATTCCGTGATTATACAGATATTGTTGAGGAATTTGGAAGATATAAATATCGTTATTCCCAATACGATATTTGCTGATTTCAGAATTTGATACTGAATATAAGCCGATATAATTTCTATTCACAGCTTTTTATTTAATGTCAAATTGGATTTTGGGTTTGTTGTGAATGGTGTCTTAAATAACACTGTTCTTAAACCCAGTTGAGAAAAGAATAAATCTTTTAATTAAGATTGAGTGAAGTTTTCCAACTAATTAATATTTAAATGGAATTGAATAAAAGAATTGGGTTTTGGGTTTGTCGTGAATGGTGTCTTAAATAACACTGTTCTTAAACCCCGTGTGAAAAGAATAAATCTTTTAATTAAGATTATTAGAATTTCCAATTATATTTAGTAATTGGAATAAAATGAAATGTGAATTGGGTTTTTTGTGAACTGTGTTTTTAAAGACATTCGTTCTTTAACCTGATTAACAGTGAAAATATAATTTTAGAATTTATAAATCTTTTAATTAAGATAATTAGAGTTTCCAATTATATTTAGTAATTGGAATAAAATGAAATGTGAATTGGGTTTATTGTGAACTGTGTTTTTAAAGACATTCGTTTTTAACCCGATTAACAGTGAAAATATAATTTTGGAATTTATAAATATTTTAATTAAGATTATTAGAGTTTCCAATTATATTTAGTAATTGGAATAAAATGAAATGTAAATTGGGTTTATTTTGAACAATGTTTTTAAAGACATTCGTTCTTTAACCCATTTAACAGTGAAAATATAATTTTGGAATTTATAAATCTTTTAATTAAGATTATTAGAGTTTCTAATTATATTTAGTAATTGGAATAAAATGAAATGTGAATTGGGTTTATTGTGAACTGTGTTTTTAACGACATTTGTTCTTTAACTCGATTAATAGTGAAAATATAATTTGGAATTTATAAATCTTTTATTAAGATTTAAATTGAAAATTTCCAAAGTAAAGTTTTCCAATTTAATAGAATAAACTGGAATTAAAGGGAATTCGATTTAATAATAATCGAGATGAGATTTTGTAAAGAAGACCGTTACTATATATGGAATTTGAAAGGCCTTACCACTATTCCATTTATATTATTAGTCCGATACGGAAATTTATATCGATTATTTATTGTTCTGATTTCTGTGAAGATTCATAATTAATGGAATATGATTTTGGGTTTATCGCGAACAATGTTTTAAATAACATTTGTTCTTTAGCCCAGTTAAAGACATGATTTATTTCCTAAATTTGAATAATTATTAAATAATGATTTAAAGATTAAATCCGAACTAGAGTTTTAAAAAATCTTTAATTAGATTGAAATGAGAATGGAATAATTAAATTTATCGAATTCATGAAATGATCGAGAATGGCGTATCACTAGTTTTACTCCAGGCGATAGTTAAATCTTTAATTTGATTTGAACGAGAAATAGTGATTAATTTTACCAATAACACAGGCGGTGTTAGATATGGAGTGCTACTAGTTTTGCTCCATCGGATGAATAAGTTGGGATTGGAAAATAATAAATGATTATTGCGGTAAGGTTCGATAATCCCGACTAGTTAATAAAATCTTTTGAAATTGATATCCAAAGGAAGATTAAAGAATAAATTTAAAAGAATTTATCTTTGATAAAATTAACGGGAATCTTTCACTAATAATGTGAATATTTTATTAAAAGAATATTATGAATTGGAATGAGGTGTATGATGTGTTTTTATAGCACTTCATTATTGATTATAAAATATGCGGGCTTAACCCATTCTGAATAATTACTGCGATGATTAAAAGTCGACGATGAAGACAGTGGTTGAAGACAGGAGATCTTCACATTGTTTGGATGATTACTAATGTCTTGGTTGGGCTGTACACCCAATACAAGGTAATAAGTGGTGATCGTTCAGACGTACTTGGAGATCGACGGATATGCGAGGACCTCTCTCTCGTATTGGACATATGGGACGAGGAATAAGGTGCCTCCGGTGTAATTTAGACCCAGAACGGATTTGTAAATGGATGTGTGTCTGACATTGGATTTCATTCTTTATTGACTGATTTCTATTAAATATATATCTGTTTGGTGGCGGAGAATTTATTATCTTGCTTAACACCCTTCTCTGAGACATACAAGCTTAGAGGTTATATATTGATAGACATCAATTGTATGGCGTGAATTGTTAGTGTGGCATGCCAAGATGCAAATGATTAAGGCTTTTGTTGAAAAGCAGAGTCTTGTGGTTGATGATCAAAGCACAACTTTAATTAGCGTAGCTTTCCGTATAGCGTTAATTCGCGAGCCTCACACCCCGGTATGAACCAGAAACGGGAGAAGGACCCCAGGGAGGACATGCATTTTTTTCTAGCTAGAAGTGGTGTCATGGTCTGAAGCCCAGACATTTTTACTTATGTGGATGATGGAAAGTGAGTTACCTCGGATATTGGGTCCCTATTGGCTCAGATTTTACGCCCCATAGGGAGGGGAAACATATTGGTCAAGAATTACTAATCCACTAAAGTAAGTGTGGACCGGCCTTGGCGCTCCTGGGTGCATTTTCGATTGATCCTGAGACATGGTAGGCTAGATTGTCTCGAATTCAGTAAGGACGATCCCTTGCCTTGGTTCATGATGGAAATCCAACTTCCAATACGACATCATGCGGTTTTGATTGTAGAACTAGTATGGCGACATGATATATGGTATCAATGCCGTCTATGATTGATACATTTATATTTGAAGTTTTTTTTTTAAGACACTATGCACTTGTAATATCAAAATGATTTGTTTTAAATGTACCAAGCATGTTTGGCTACTATAAGGGAAAACTTTACCCTCCGGCTTGCGTTGCATTGTGTGATGGGACCTGAGTCTTATAATAGCTTCATTTTTCAAAAAACATTACGTTGTTTTATCTTAAACTGAGGTTCATGTGGAGTAAATCCGTTTCGTGTTATACGGCGTGATCCCATGATTTCCCCAACTTTTAAAGTAAAATAAAGTTAATAACTATTTTAGTTCTCACACTAGTCCCATGACTGACATGGAGTTTATTGTTTTAACCTAAACTCTGGGTGCCCATATTTTCCACACGGGCAGCTAGTAGTTTTGGTTTTCGCAGATATTTCTTTTCATAGGATCCTGGATTACAGCTGGAGCTATATTTGGAAAGCTTTGTATCCGTATATCTCCTTCAGTTGTATCGGTTGTTATTCTCCACTACGCATTATACTTATGTATTAATTTTCCACTGCTTTGTAAGTAAATCTCTGATATTGTATTCCCAATGTGTAATATTTATTCATACTCTGGAATATTCTTGTACTCCGATGAAAATTGTTGTAATATCAATGAAATGTTCTATTGACTGTGTTCTGATGCGTCGTGTTCTCAACTCAATCCGGGCTTTCTCACAAGGGGAAGTTTGGGTCGTTTCATATTTGTTTGCGAACAAATTAACAACTGTAAACAATTGTTTAATCCGTTCGTCTTTCCTAAACAACAAGGATTGTTGTAAAGGGTGTCGAACTCTGGGACCAAATATATTTTAATTAATAAATCCAATCAAGTTATTCTACGATTTTGATTGATTGACAACACAGAAAATAACAGCAATTAAATAAAAAGAGAGATTTATATAATAAGAGAAAGCAATTAGGAGATAATGACATAGATTGGATTCATACTCATCAATAGCCAACAAATAAATATAGATCTAATTCATGTTTCTGTCACAAACATGAGTCAACGATAATTAGGTTCATAGAAACAAATAAGTAAATTATGACAAGCATAGCCTATGCAGGAGCTGAGCTCTTAAACAACCATAGGCTATCAGGACAGATTCACTAATTAATTTCTAAAACCCTAAAATTAGATATAAATCTGATAATTGTTAGATCGAACACGAATATACCCTGCGAAGGAGCATAGCTCTTAAACGACACAGAATATGAAGGTTCATATCTAACCCTTGATTCAGATCCAGATCTACATGTATAAAGTCCTCATCTATTGGCTATGTGATTCATGTTGAATCATATCTATTAGCGTCATCACCCCCTAATCAAAGGGGATTAGCTAGACGTAGCTAAAGAAGAAGAGAAACAAAAAATAACAGACATAAATAAAATAAAACTAAAACTAAATAGAACAGGGGAAGAAGAATGATTTTATTCCAAGAAGAGAATTACAGAATAAAACCCAATGTGTTTCTACATGAAGGAGATACAATGTATTTATAATTGCTTTGCCAAGACCTAGAGGCTAATTACATAATATGGGACTAAAGATTTAGCCCAAAGAACACATATGCCAGTGTGAACGCAGCGGTAAAGTGAGAGGCTTTGTAAGTGAGCCAATGTGAACGCAGTGTGAATGGATTTGCAATTGGCATAGCTTACGGGCATCAAATGACATCAATTTCAATTGTTTTGAGCATGAATAGGAACTCCATAACATCTGCAACAAGCTATCATTATGAAAAGGCATTGGATTATTAAAATATGCGGCAGAAGGTAGTTGAGCAACAACATTTCTTCAAGCTTTAATCTAACTCTCAAAATCAACACTCTTCATATACCAATTCTTCAAGCTTTTCAACAATTAAGTGCATTAATCCATTCATCATAAATAATCTGAAAACACAACTATAAATACACAATATCAATTATTTTAAATATAAAATAAGATAAATAAGCGGATAAAATATACACAATTACGTGTATATCAATATTCATACATACATGCACTGACACATACACTTGTCTTCTATCTTTCTTCTTCATTCAGTCCAGTCTTTTGCTTACCAGTCACAGAAACACACATAGTATTCTGGAACAAAATATTTTTAAATTCTAGCCGATATATTTTTAATTTTAAAATTTATTTGCCTCAAAATTTTGGTGTATTTTTCATCATATTTCATGACTTGATTTGATTTTTATCGACATCCATCTGTGTCTAGAAAGCTTGTGATATTCACAGTGATACACTGTAAATACTACAAGGTAGACAGTATTTCTAGTGCTCATATATATATATATATATATATATATATATATATATTCTCTACACATACATGTGTACGTATATACACATATATTTTGTGTTGGGGCAATATGGTCAAATCAGTGAACGAGCATGAACCAAGAAATCCAGTACATATGTTGACATAAACACATATATATGCACATCTGTGCATATCTATATATCTGTGTGTGTGTGTGTGTATGTGTGTGTGTATATATATATATATAGCAGGAACAGTGGTTCAGCAATATCCAAAATGGCTACGAAGAGCTCATATGCAAGTACAAGCCAAGTGGTCGAGCAGCAATGAAAAATGGGTATAGTAGCATGGTCAAGCCATACAAGCCAGTGTACACATAGCAATTTTTTAATGGCAAAACAGTGTGCACAATGCCATGTCAGGTCAAAACTGGACATCACAAGCATTGCCAAGAAAAATTACAGGCTAATGACTTGATAAAGCATGCACACAGCATATGCTACAACAACAACAAAGCCATATATCCCTAACAAGTTGTGGTTGGCTAGATATGGAACCCAAAATAAAAATAAAAGAATAAATACTGATAATAATAAATATATATGGGTTTAAAATAAAGAAACAGATAAAAAGACGTCTGAAAAAGTTTTTTTTCTTAAAAAAAGAAGTAAAAAGGTTCAATAAAATTGAAATAAAATCTAAAATAGTAATAAAAAAAAGTAAAAAGGTTCAACAAAAGTGAAATAAAGTCTAAAATAATCAAACAGATTAAAAAAAACCCTAAGGTTCTGGTACATAGATTGCTAACTTCCATGCACTCCTATCCACTACCAGCTCCTCAGATATACTCCAATTATTTAAATCCCTCTTTATTATCTCCTCCCATGTAATTTTAGGTCAACCTCTACCTCTCTTTGGGCCTTGGGCGCGACTTATAATTCCAACGCGCATAGGAGCATCATGTGGTCTACGTTGGATATGTCCAAACCATCTCAAGCGATATTGGACTAACTTCTCCTCAATAGGTGCAACTCCAAGTTTTTCCCGAATATCCTCATTTCTAATCCGATCTCGTCTGGTATGCCCACACAACATATGCTACACAGTATAAAAAATTCAAGATGAAAGGAACAACAAGTACTCTCACAACAAACATGTGTATGCAAATACAAAAGGTCGAGGAGAACATGTGCACAAACAAACAGCTCATGCCAATGAGAAATAGCATCAAAGAAATACAATGTTGTACACTGAAGCATATGTGTGCAACAAATGGTATGCACATATATTTAAATACAAGCAAGTCTAAACATCAAGACAACATAAGTAAGAAGATCATTTCAGGTGCAATCAGAAGGTGAATGGTGCAGCCCAAGAAAATGGTGCAATATAAGTTAGTGAACTCAAGGCCACAACAACAAAATACTCGACAAGTTCAAACAAGTGGAGCCAATCTGACATATAAATGGAATATAAATATGTGTGTATACACACACACACACACACACACACACACACACACACATATATATATATATATATATGTGTGTGTGTGTGTGTGTATGTGTGTATGTGTATCTAATATATACATCGTGGTGATCAATGCAGTCGTAAATGCATGTTCTCATGTACAATGTAGAGAGGCAGTTAGTTTTAGGCAAAAATGAGCTCAAGTAAACATTTTCAGGTAGCTGTCTTAATACCAAGAGTTCATGTGTCAAGAGGCAAGAGAATTAAAGTGGTGCAAACAGATTTACATGCATCATGCTCATTTCAGTCAGTTTGTACATGCACATTGATATAACATGTTAAGGGTGGTTGAATTCTCAATATTGGAAGAATAAACATCTTCAAGAAGATGGTAGAAATTTAATAACATGCGTCAATACATAAGTATGTGCAAGCATGAAGGTCAGCACAAGCAATAAAGAGCAACCAAATTTTTTTAATTGTTTCTAGATTTTACAAAGGAATTTAGCAAGTTTTTTGTTTCCATAAAAACAGAATATTGGTTTTGGCAAGAAATCAATTTCGATATTCAATCCCGCTTTCAATTTTTTTAGCATTTTTGGCAATGTTTTCAACTCAATATTTCTGGCAAGTACTCAAAATCATTTCAAATTGGTTTCCTGATTTCAACCACAAAACACACGGCAACAAATCAAGTATTTTATCATATTAGGAAATCACGCAAGTAAACAAATATGGCATGCAAGTTTTTATTTCGAAAACTTCTTTAGTTCAACAAATGATTTCCAGAAATTCATTTATTCATGGGCAAAAATCAATTTGGTAGTTTCCAGGAATATACAGTTTGGTGTATTTAGGATGTATACATAATTCACGCAAGATATCAACCAAGTTTATCATGCATGGGTCAAAGTCGAAGGAAATCAATTAAATTAAGGCAACAAATTCACTCGTTGATCAAACAAGCCAAATTTCAGTGAAACTAGAGTTAATCTAGGATTTAACTATCCCATGTATAACAACATATACATCACATGCAATTTTAAAAAATCGAAGTCAAGAAAAGCAAATCAGAAAAAGGGTAAAAATCTCATAACAATTTACAATCAATTGTTCCCGATAGTGAAGGCGACCAAGAGCAATAGAGAATCGAAGCATCAGTGTTTAAACCCAAAAGCAATCTTTTTATAGTCGCGATTTTTGATAGAGAAGGAAAATCCTAATTTCATTTGAAGTTGGCCGACATTTTTGAAGAGAGATTTTTGCAAAATCATTGCAAATAATAGGATAGGGGGCCGGTCTTTTTTTTTTTTGTTAAAGGGGGGTTTTCGTTTTGACTTGTTTTTATATTGTTTTGGTTTTTATTTCACAATTTTAATGGTTCATTAGTTTTCGAGTTTGCCTGTAAAACTAGGGTTTTCTAGTTTTTCTATAAAACTAGGAGTTTACCATTTTGTCTATAAAACTAGGTTTTACTAGCTATAGGTCTTATAGCTAGGGTTTACAGATTATGGGTTTGTAATTCGAGAAAATCTGATCTTGCGAAAAAAGATCAATCTAGGGTTTTGAGCGTGGGACTAGAACAGGAGCAGGGTTTGCGAGTTTATAGGGTTTCTTAAGTGGGATCTGTTTTAATACCTAGTAGAAATCTTAGGAATGCAGTAGTAGGTAAGGTTTGTCAGAGCTGGATAAAATCTTTATTATTTACTTTCAACATTTATTTTTTCTAATGAAATTTGTATGTTGAAAATTTTAATATGGTGAATAAATGCAATAAACCCTATTCACCCCCTTCTAGGGTTAATCTAGATCCAATAGTAGTTATAATATGCAAAACTTATTAAAATATATATGTTCCTGAAGAATATAAATTACATTTGTGATTATAAAGAATGACAAGGACGATAGATTACAACATTCTTCTAAGTATTATTATAATGAAAATTTTGATATACTTAAAGATAAGTAAATTACTTTCTGCTTAGCGACGTTGTAATGAAAATCTTGATATACTTCATTCTTCTAAGTATTGTTGTAATGCAAATCTTGATGTACTTCAAGATGAGTAGAATACTTCCTACTTAGTGTTGTTGTAATAAAACTTGTCTTATTCATCAAATATGTATTGCAGTATGCAAATCTGATTGAAACACAAAATAGTAAGCGTATGAGGTATGTTCATAAATGAATATTATTAGCATACAAATCGCAAAAAAGAAAGATGTTTTAAATAAGAAATTGAAATGATAAAAATGAAGTTGTGAGATAAATGGCACAAATTGTTGCACAAGGTTTCCTGCAGAGACCATGTTTTGACTTTAAAGAAACATACTCTTCTATTATGGATGTCATATCATTTCGATATTTGATAGGATATGTAGTTTCTAAGAAGCATGATATAAGATTAACTGATATTGTAATAGCTTATTTATACGATGAATCAGATACAGATATTTACATAAGAATCCCAGATGAAGGTGAGTTGTTTGAAGAAAAATCAAAGTCGATGTACTCATTAAAACTGAGCCGATCACTATAGGTTCTAAAAAATTCGAAAGAATGTGGTATAACCGTTTTAGTCAATATTTGGTAAATACTAGGTATAAAAACAATCTCATTTGTCCATGTGTCTTTATAAAAATTGGCAAAGGGATTTGCTATTTTAGCAGCACATGTTGATGATACAATTGTGATTGGGACTCCACAAGAGATTGATGAAACAATAGATTACTTGAAATAGGAATTTGAAATGAAAGATCTTGACAAAACTAAACAATGTTTTGGTCTACAAATCGAGCATATCACAACTAGCATATTAACCCATTAATCAAATTACATTGAGGAAATCCTAAAGCGTTTTCAAATGGATAAAGCACATCTACTTCGTACACCTATGATTGTCAGATCACTAGATATGAAAATGGCCCTTACCATCCAAAAGAAGATGATGAAAATGTACTTGATTCATAAGTAACAATACAAATAGTAACATATGAAAATAAGTTATAATGTACTCTTTTTCCTTATTTAGGATTTTTCCTATTCGGGTTTTCTTATTAAGGTTTTAACGAGGAACTATGATAATCCGGAAGTACCATACTCCATTTGACATAGTAAATTATTGAAATATGACATTTTATATCGTACTATTTTTCCTTTGCTAGGATTATTCCCATTGGATTTTTCTTAGTAAGGTTTTTATGAGGCAACATTTGATCCAGAAGTATCAAACATCTTTTGATGCAGTAAACTATTATTTATAAAGACAATCCTGCTTGCTGGCTCAGATTTAAGTGAATTATATCAAGGGTGATAAAACGAAGAACATTTCTTCTATATTTCTCTTCACAAATGAAATAAGAAAGGACAAGAAGAAAGAGGAGAAACCAATCTGGTTTTAAGAAAAGCAGGAGATCTATTTCCTATTGTAACAATCCAAATTCCGAAAGACTGATTTTTTTTTCAAAATTCCAATCTATCGAAACTCATGTTGGTTTGCTCTGGTATCCTACAGAAAAGGCAGAGACATAAAATAGTCATAGCTCAGAAAATATCTCACAGCGGAATGGGTAAAATATAATGTATTCCAAATATAGCCTTACCGGATTAATAATACTGCCTAACCAGTATATAAAGCTATTATATTTCTACCACCAATCTAACCTGTGAGTATGTTATAAGGAGGGGGTCAGAACACAAGTTCTGGTGAGTGGATTTAAATTATACACTTTGGATAACACTATATATACCATTCAATCATATTTTCTTATTTATTAGGTTACTTGGGTTAACAACACTCAAGGCTTACACACAAACATCGTACCTATTTACTTCCCAGTGGATTAACCGAATTTAGCGTATATGTAGCTACCCCTCAATATTGAGGTACACCCTATGGTACCCCCACTCGCACGGTATCCACCGTAATACCACCGAAATATACAAAGTCCTTCATCCTACGCCAGAGTGACGTACGGATCTCTATATAACAATGTTACATTTCACATATATCTGTCAATTCTGTGCTATGTAAGCGTACGGACTGCCACCTTCGATCGAATCAGATTCCATACTAGAGAAATGCCCTCAAGTCTACGATACACCATCAGAGCATATATGCATGTATCTAGATTGTCCCACGTACATACCGTTAGTTGTAGCTCGATGCCTCAACAACACGTCCTCTAATGTGCATCGAGTTCCGTGGCAGGACGATACAAGAAACACGGAATTTAGTCGAGAGTTTTTCCATGTCTGTATAGGCCCGCCTTTAAGAGCCTCAAAATACAGATATTCCTAGGGTCTGTTTTCACTATGGCTATGGCCCCACCTCGGCCCCTCCCTCAACTACTAAAGACTACAAGAGCTAAATGACTTGCCTCTAACAAACAATCTAAACATCCAGTTGGCGTCTTCCCTCAACCACCGTACCTCGATAGTGAAAGGTGAATGGTCTATTGGTTTCAGCTCTAGTCTTTTCGCATCACACTGGCTGTCGATGACGGGTATCCGACGATCTACTATCCTAGTTGGTCGTGACCCTATGCCTCCATGTTGAGGCAACCGCCAAATCACCCTGGTGTCACCACGTCATAGCATTCTAACTGCAAAGCTACTTTAGCAGTCAAGGCCCACCTACTTAGTAGTTACGCGCGCAGACCCAACCTCTCCGAGCATAGCCTAAACATCTGCCACCACACAGAGGACTACCAGGAGCACCTTACATATCTCAGGGAGCCGCGTGCTTCCTCTTCCAATCCTTCAGAGATGACAGAATAATAAGATGAACGTGCGCTCCCCTCGTGCCTTATAACACCACGATGATCTACCCCATTGGGTTATTCATCCTCAAACGTACGGACTGGTCCAAGCGTCTCACTTTAATATGTTATTAGACCCTATGTCTAAACATTCTTTTACGCGCTTGCTTTACCTTATCAGGTTTCCATTTAACTTGGTTATCTTAACTTTTTATTCAGGTTACCCAGTTCTTCCTTGCCCCTTATATCTCTGAGGAATGGGCCCCTCTTGCTTATTAATTTCAGTTATACAACTTAATCGATTTAAGTTTATTAATAAGCCCACAACCTATTATCTCTAGATTGTGATCCAAGGTCTGTAATCCACAATCCCTTTATATTCTTGTTTGTTTTCATAATAACATGTTATACCTAATATTAAGTATATCTCAATTCACATGCTTTTTTTTAACATGTCAGTCATTATTTATGATTAAATATAACTTATTTCATTTCATAAGTTTTCCTCATTCTCTCTTGTTTAATCATAATTCCTTCTTATATTGTCACTACAACGTATCGTTGTTCACTTATTAACTTAGTTTTATTAACAAAGGTCCACTAATAAGTTTCTCTTCCCATAAACATAACTTATGTTGTGCTCATCCATAGATTTCAGATTCTTGTTCTTACAAATAACTTAATTTACAATTAAGTACAACTTATCCCCTTAGATAAGTTATTCTATTCCCTTTTCGTTTATTATAACCAAAGTTATAATTTCCACTTGTCCCTGGGACAAGCCTAAAGATTTCTTACTTCCAAGTTTACAGAGTACTTAATTTATAATCAAGTACAAATTCTTACATTTCATAAACTTCCGCCTTTTTCTCTACTTATTACAAACAACTGGTTTCTGTTTTCTCCATTTACTGATTAATTAATTTAGAATTAAGTACTACTTATCTCATTTCACCAGTTATCTCATGTACTTACTAGTTATTATAACCTAAGTTATAATCTTCACTTGTCCCTAGGACAAATCTACCTATTATACAATTATCATTCCCCGTCCATTCCGTTCCTTTTTACTGTTGTAACTTTCTTTCAATTCCATTAATTTCAATTAATGTCATTTATCAATCCTGCTATATATGTATATTTATATATATGTTTATGCACCAGACCTCTCACATTAAGCCTACACTTGTGGATGTTGGATTTGTCGGGTGGTTCCGGGCAGACTTCTTCCACAAGTTGACTTAACCTCGTGTCTTAGCACTGTTACATGTTTTTATTTATGCACTTAGACCCTTCACATTAGATTTACCACTTGTGGATGCTGGATATGCCGGGGGGTTCCAAGCAGACTTATGCCACAAGTGTAATCCAACCTCGTGTCTAAGTGCGGTTATAGTTTCCTATTTACTGTAATTTTTAGGCATATTATTTTTTCACATATTACTAATTTACCTGTCATCAAATTATGCCTATATTATGCCGCATGTCCTTTTTAACACGTTTTTGATTCTATCTTGACAAGTAAACTTTTAATCAGGTAATTGTTCAAATCCAATAAATTAACATGTCATTTACTCAATAATATGCCACAAGTGAGTCATGGAATTTTAACAACAATAGTCCTTACCCATATTCCAACGGTTTTTTTTTTCAACACATAAGCATTTCAACACTTTAACTGATTCAACATATGAATTTCCCAATATCTCAACTTGTTATAAAAGCATCTTAACATTTCTAGTTATTCTGGCAAATTCATATTTCATAATAAGGGGGAATGCTTGAACGATAACATACTATTATCTAAAATTATATTGCTTAAATCCATTCACCTCATATGCTTTCCAAATCCTGGATGTGGTCCAGATCTAGCATTCCATGGTTTTTCACCTAATTAGGTTTAGAACCTAACAACCATGGATTCATAGTTTTTACTAAAAGAAAGAAAGAAAAAGAAGAAAGAGAAGAGAATTGAAAATAGATTTGATCTAGGAATTACCTCACTTCGATAAGAAATCTGAACACCCATTTATAAGCATACGTTCCTTTCCTTTAGATCTGGATTCAGAATTTTTCCTAAGCTAATAACCTTAATTTCCGAATAGATTTGTGGAGGAAGAGGAGTGGCAGAGCTTCTGCGTTGTCTCGAAAATATGAGACTTGGGGTTGGCTCTACAGGCTTATTTATAGGTTTTCAGTAACGAATATAGTCCAGAAAATAGTTCATATTCGCAAAAAATTCAAAAACAGTCCACGTACACTGAACATCGCGTCCAGATCTGGGGTGGGTCGACCCTCTTGTTGGTGGGTCGACCCCCAACGGTATATTTTCCCGCTTTGTGAATTTGACTTTTTGTATAAATTTATTTATTGTATATACATATAAGCTCCTTATATGTATACAAACTTCTAACACTCATAACTTTTTCATATGTTTTCCCTTTTACGCAAACCAGGTGTCTATTTTGACCAGAATTTCTAGACGAACGCATTGGCGCAGTCCATTTCACTTAATTCTGAATATATAATTAAGTTATTCTAATTTTACTACTTTAAAAATGCGGGGTGTTACATTCTCCCACCCTTAAGAAATTTCGTCCCCGAAATTTGATAAGGGTAAGAATCAGTTAACCCCACATGTAATATACATCCATCATGTGTGCATCCAATTTTTGCAAACATTGTACACTTGTGCAAAGTGAAATACAACATAATAATGCATGTATGCCTAAGTAGTTCTCCTATGTGTATGCAAAATTTTCAAAAATCCCTTTAAGATATGATGCTTACATCTAAATATACCGGCAGTTCTACATGAATGCAATATTTTGAAGAAGAAAAAATGCTTTTTCATCCAAATTTTCCTACACTCTTACTGAGTAAGAGCGTAGTTCATCCAATTGTTGCATCCATAATCCTACCAACCAACTTTATTTTTCGAATTTTAGAAAAATCTAATTTTCTAAATTCGATCTCTTATGTTACAAAAAGGTGGAAAACAGATAATTCCACATTATCCGTTTTTCTTTTATGTACATTTTTCCAACCGTACTTGGATTTTATGAAACTATTGTAAAGATTCTCCTATTTTCCTATCCAAGTACATCCCGCATAAGAAAATTTTCTTTTGTTACTGATTTTCTTTTTCATCTTATCTTGGAAATTTTTACCTTCATCCATCTTTTCTCATGACTTATCATGTTTGTTGCTTTACTGAATTTGTTATTTCCTTTTTAGTTGTACCATTTATCTTTTCTTAGCTTATTTAATCATCTGATCTAATTTTAAATTTAAAGCAGCCTTCTAGTCTTTCAGCTAAAACAGGAAAACAGACACTCTACACAGCTACTACTAAGGGCCGAGAATCTCGGTACTATGTCCCTCTCAGACAGAAAAGTCCAAACCATAGGGTCCACGACAGGTTTAGGTGTTACCCTAACTACCCAACAAGAAAAATAATAGAATGATCCCACAGAAATGTAGCAACGGGTTTTACTCCTAACATGAAAATTACTAACAGGATCTAAACACTTACTTGCCCTTTTTACTATCTAGTGGTCACCACTGGTCCTAGTTGTGTACCAACAATTATTTCAAGCAACACCCTAGGCTTTTCGATGATTACGCATTCTACGGGAACTTACCATATCCCAAGATAATTCTTGCTATTTACTTCATAGCCTTAAAACTTTTCCTGTCTTCCCTAGGCACTAATCCTTACCTACTCGATACTTTAAAACACAGTTTAGCCTTTTCATTTAATTTTCTTTTTCATTCCAAAAATTAGACGTGTCGAAATTTTATTTTCCTCATGAAAACTTACTTTTTCCAAACAATAAAACATGTCATCTTAAAAGAAATGTAAATCATTTTTTTTTTCAAATCACAAAAATTGGAGTTGACAAAGACAACTAATTCTCAATCAGGTTTACGACAGGTTCATGCCAATAAGGTCAGTTCACTCTCTTACTACAAGGTGCAACCATCTACTCTATTCTTAATTTCTACAACTTATTTTGTCCACCCAACAAATTATCTTGTCAAAATAATTGTAGTCCCTTTTACTTTAAAACTCAATAAGTATACTTTACATATTTAAAACTATAACTTTTAAGATTAAAACTTGAAAACATCATAAACCATTTTCCAAAACTTTTACAATTTCAAGTTCTTAAAAGTTAACAATGGGGCTAGACTCAAAGCGGGTTTCCAATTTTTCTAGGCTTTCCTAGACACTCCCGAAGGTCAATTCTCTCAACTATATATTCCTAATCCATTTTTCTCTTTTTAACCTTTTCCAATCTATAAGGTTTTCAAGCCCATTAACCCAAAATACTAATCATATAGGATTCACATTCCTTCCATATGAAGTACATTGTACACTTTCCACCCAAATTACCTAAGGGTCTCAGATTTCTATATTCATTCCTTTAGCGTACAACACAAGCATCCTATTTCTTACCATGTTATACTTTCTCTATTTAGTGGGTTCCTCTATGGATCTATGTATATTTATATATAATATTTATATTTTTAAAAAATACAAATTCATTCACTCACTATTTATACAGGAATCCTAAACCTAAACTCTGATACCAGATTTAACAACCTGAATTCCGACAAACCGAATTATTTTCAAAATTCCAATCTATCGAAACTCGTGTTATTTTTCTCTGGTATCCTGCAAAAAAGAAAGAGACATAAAATATTTCAGAGCTCAGAAAATATCTCACAACGGAATGGTTAAAATTAAATGTAATCCAAATATAGCCTTACCGTTTTAATAATACTGCCTAACCAGTATCCAAAGCTATTATGTTTTTGCAACCAATCTAACCTGTGAGTATGTTATAAGGAGAGGGTCATAACACAAGTTCTAGTGACTGGATTTAAATTATTCACTTTGGATAACACTACGTATACCTTTCAATCATATTTTCTTTTTTATTAGGTTACTTGGGTTAATAGCACTCAAGGCTTACACACACATGTCGTACTCATTTACTTCCCAGTGGATTAACCTAATTTAGTATATATGTAGCTACCCCTCAATATTGAGGTACACCCCATGGTACCCCCACTGGCACAATCTCTACCATAATACCACCGAAATATATGCAGTCCCTCATCCCACGCCAGAGTGACGTACAGATCTCTATATAACAATGTAATGTTCCGCATATATCAATCAATTCTATGCTACGTAAGCGTACGGACTTCCATCTTCGATCAAATTGGATCCCATACCAGAGTAATGCCCTCAAGTCTATGATACACCACCCAGAGAAGACATGCATGTATCTAGACTGTCCCACGTACGTACCGTTAACTGTAGCTTGATGCCTCAACCGCACGTCCTCTAATGTGCACCGAGTTCCGTGGCAGGGCGATACAAGAAACACAGAACTCAGTCGGGAGCTTTTCCATATCTGTACAGGCCCGCCTTTAAGAGCCTCAAAATACAGTTATTCCTAGGGTCTTTTTTCATGGTGGCTATGGCCCCACCTCGGCCCCTCCCTCAACTAGTAAAGACTACAAGAGCCAAATGACTTGCCCCTAACAAACAATCTAAACATCCAATTGGCACCTACCCTCAATCACTGTACCTCGATAGCGAAAGGTGAATGGTCGATTGGTTCTAGGTCTAGTCATTTCACATCGCATTGGCTGTCGATGACGGGTATCCGACGATCTACTATCCATGTTGGTCGTGACCCTACGCCTCCTCGTTGAGGCGACCACCGACTCACCCTGGTGTCACCATGTCATAGCATTCTGACTGCAAAGCTACTTTTGCAGTCAAGGCCCACCCACCTAGTAGTTACACGCAGACCCAACCTCTGCAAGCACAACCTAAACAACTGTCACCACACAGAGGACTACCAAGAGCACCTTACATATCTCAGGAAGCCGCGTGCTTCCCCTTCTAGTCCTTCAGAGCTGACAGAATAATCAGATGAACGTGCGCTCCCCTCATGCCTTATAACACCATGATGATCTACCCCGTTGGGTTAACGGACTGGTCCAAGCGCCTCACTTTAATATGTTATTAGACCCTATGTCTAAACATTCTTTTACGCGCTTGCTTTATCTTATCAGGTTTCCAATTAACTTGGTTATCTTAACTTTTTATTCAAGTTACCAAGTTCTTCCTAGCCCCTTATATCTCTGAGGAATGTGCCCCTCTTGCTTATTAATTTCAGTTATACAACTTAACACATTTAAGTTTATTAATAAGCCCACAACATGTTATTCTCTAGATTGTGATCCAAGGTCTGTAATCCACAATCCCTTTATATTCTTATTTGTTTTCATAATAACATGTTCTGCTTAATATTAAGTATATCTCAATTGACATGTTTTTTTAACATATTAGTCATTATTTATGATTAAATATAACTTTTTTCATTTCATAAGGTTTCCTCATTCTTTCTCATTTAATCATAATTCCTTCTTATACTGTCACTACAACTTATCATTGTTTACTTATTAACTTAGTTTTCTGAACTAAGGTCCACTAATAAGTTTCTCTTCCCATAAACATAACTTATGTTGTCCTCATCCGTGGATTTCATATTCTTGTTCTTACAAATAACTTAATTTACAATTAAGTACAACTTATCCCCTTACATAAGTTATTCTATTCCCTTCTCGTTTATTATAACCTAAGTTATAATTTCCACTTATCCTTAGGACAAGCCAAAAGATTTCATACTTCCAAGTTTACAGATTACTTAATTTATAATTAAGTACAATTTCTTAGGTTTCATAAACTTGCCCCCTTTTTCTCTACTTATTACAAACAACTGGTTTCTGTTTTCCCTATTTACTGATTACTTAATTTAAAATTAAGTGTCACTTATCTCATTTCACCAGTTATCTCATATCCTTACTAGTTTATTATAACCTAAGTTATAATCTTCACGTGTACCTAGGACAAGTCTACCTATCATACAATTATCATTCCCTATTCATTCCATTCCTTTTTACTGTTGTAACTTTCTTTCAATTTCATTCATTTCCATTAATTTCAATTAATGTTATTTATCAATCCTTCCATATACATATATTTATATATATGTTTATGCACTAGACCTCTCACATTAAGCCTACACTTGTGGATGTTGGATTTGTCGGGAGGTTTCAGGCAGATTTCTTCCACAAGTTGACTTAACCTCATGTCTTAGCACCGTTACATGTTTTTATTTATGCACTTAGTCCCCTCACATTAGATTTACCACTTGTGGATGCTGGATATGTCGGGCAGTTCCGGACGGACTTCTACATCAAGTGTAATCTAATCTCGTGTCTAAGCGCGGTTACAGTTTCCTATTTACTGTAATTTTTAGGCATATTATCCTTTTCACATGTTACTGTAATCTAATTTAGAAGTCATCAAATTATGCCTATATTTTGTCGCATATCCTTTTTAACATGTATTTAATTCTATCTTGACATGTAAACGTTTAATCGGGTAATTGTTCAAATCCAATAAATTAACATGTCATTTACTCAATAATATGCCACAAGTGAGTCATGGAATTATAACAACAGTAGTTCTTACCCATATTCTAACAGGTTTGTTTTTTCAACACATAAGCATTTCAACACTTTAACTGATTCAACATATGAATTTCCCAATATCTCAACTTGTTATAAAAGCATCTTAACATTTTTAATTTTTCTGGCAAATTCATATTTCATAATAACAGGGAATGCTTAAACGATAACATATAATTATCTAAAATGATATAGCTTAAATCCACTCACCTCATATGCTTTCCAAATCCTGGATCTGGTCCAGATCTAGCAGTCCATGGTTTTTCCCCTAATTGGATTCAAAACCTAAAAATCGTGGATTCATAGTTTTTACTAAAAGAAAGAAAGAAAAAGAAGAGAATTGAAAATAGACTATATCTAGGAATTACCTCACTTCGATAAGAAATATGAACACCCATTTATAAGCATACGTTCCTTTCAATCTGGATTCAGAATTTTTCCTAAGCTAATAACCTTAATTTCTGAATAGATTTATGGAGGAAGAGGAATGTTAGAGCTTCTGCATTGTCTCATAAATATGAGACTTAGGGTTGGCTCTATAGGCCTATTTATAGGTGTTCAGTAACGAATATAGCCCAGAAAATAGTCCATATTCGCAAAAAGTTCAAAAACAGTCCACATACACTGAACATCGCGTCCGGATCTGGGGTAAGTCGACCCCTGGGTCGACCCCCAACGGTATATTTTCCCGCTAACGTTTCCCGCTTCATGAATTTGATTTTCTAGATAAATTTATTTACTATATATACATATAAGCTCCTTATATGTATACAAACTTCTAAAGCTCATAACTTCTTCATACGTTATCCGTTTTACGCAAATCAGGTGTCTATTTTGACTTAATTTCGAGAAGAACGCAATGGCGCAGTCCGTTTCACTTAATTATAAATATATAATTAAGTTATTCTTATTTTATTGCCTTAGAAATGTGGTGTGTTACACCTATGGCAATTTCCAAACCAACGTTTCAGAAGATGGTATATAAAATTGGCATGCATCGACTACAACAATAAACTAATTGAATAATGCGTTATATATTGGGGGGCACATAAAAATATACTATAATGTACTCCTTTTCTTTACTAATATTTTTCCCACTCGGTTTTTGTTAATAATGTTTCTAATGAGGCATTTTCTTGATCCATAAGTATTAACCCTCATTATAACATTGTAAAACTTGTTAACTAAAGATGAAACAAAATTGTACTCCTTTTCTTATTTAGGATTTTCCCACTGCGTTTTTTCATAAAATGTTTTTTAATGAGCAAAATAATTTTATCATCTTTACATAGGCATATTTGATAGGGAGTTTTGTAATATATAAAAGTAATAAGAGTGAATATGCTAATATGTTAACTTTCTTTGCTGCAATTCACATGGCATGTAGACTCTATAAGTAGAGAGATTGTTTACATTGTATTGTACAATTGAATCAATAGAAAATAAAAGTCTCTCCCTTATCTCTAATGTTCTCTCTAATAGTTTCTCCTCTTTTATCTATTTTGTTTTACTTTATAACAAATTTATCAATTTTACGTTGTTTTATTGTATTCTATTGTTCTATCCGGTTAGCCTTTTTTTCCATATATGTATTATAGGATAGGCTTGATGAAATGTATCTGACACACCACGTTTCATTGCGTTGAATATTCATATTATCATGCAATATTATTTCTACCTTATATGTGTTTTTATTATTTAACATTTGTACATGATAGCCTAGACGGTCAACCATTGTGACCCTTATGTAGAAAACATATGAAGATGCATACCAACTTAGCAATTTGATTAATATTTTGTAGAAACCTGTGTTATTATCAAACAAGCCAGAGAGTCTTCTCAAGTTTTCGTGATGAAAACTACATCTAGTTAGGTGATATATTTATGTGTTATTTTTTCCCTTTTTTTATGGCCCCAGAATAGCTAATTGCTTCAATCATTATATGTTTTAGATTGATATTTTCTCATAAATGAATCATGTTGTTGCACATTTGGAAAATTTTATGCTAATTAAATGAATCTAATAATAATAAATTTGAATTTATTATTCAAAATGGACCTTCTTTCCTTATGTTTGTTCTCTGAAGTTATCCTTTTTAGATAAGAGACAAATTGCGTTGCATGCGATGTATTTGTTCAATAGTCATTGCACTTGAGTACTCATGTAACATCCCTAATTTTTTAGCCATATAAAATCCATTTAATAAAGGGTTTTGAGTTTAAAAAAAATTTCAAAAAAAACTTAAGAGTATTCGTAAGGATTTTCAGTTTAGAGCAATTGACAAAAGTTGTTGAAAAACAAAATTTTCTAGCTTATCGATTTAAAATATAAATTAAGTTTGTTTTCGGAATTGGTTTAAATATAGTTATTTAAACTATAAAATAATTCATTTGGAATGATAAGAAAAGTTATTTGAGAATATAAAATATAATCATCAAAATGTTGGAAGAAATCATGTCCGTTTTGTCACAACAAATTTACCGAAATTCAAAGAAATAAAGTATTTTTCATATGATTTATTTTGGTTAAATATAAGTATTAAAATATGGCTTATTAAATGAAATATTTATTTTCAAATCATTAAGTTGAATCATTTTGGTTAAATATAAGTATTAAAATATAACTTATTAAATAAAATATTTATTTTCAAATCATTAAGTTGACTCGAACAATCGCTTACAAACATCGTCTAGTTTTGTCAAAATTGTTGTATGTTTTCTATCAATAGAAGTTGTTAGCAAAAGTGTTAGGAATTGTGATAAATGCACTTGTAATTAGAAACATAAACAAGTCATTTGAGTTTTAAATAATTTGGGGGGTTGATAAAACTAATGCAAACATAAAACAATTGTTAAAAGAGAAACCATACACATTAGCATGTGTAGTTTCAAGGAAAGAACACGATTTTAGTGGATGGCGTTACACATGTTAAGCATCCTAAGCAAGGGAATTTAGGACAATGACAAGTATCTGACCTGTTCGCTTAAATTTATTTATTAAACTAGTCATTTTCCGGATTTCAGAATAATGGTTGATATAGAAAATTTAATTTCAAATAAAACGTGTCCATGTTTTATTTTAATATTCATTTGATCACAATAGACAACTTGATCAATATCCAAACCATCACAACATATTTTTGTCAACAATAATTTGACAATTCAAATTCGAACTAATTACGGTCTTAAAGTATTCGATCCTGGATTAATCAACTAGCTGTTTGAAAAATAAAAGGATTTATTAAAACTTCGATAAATACATTTTTTTTATAAACTCTGCTTTTTAAAATATTTAATAAATTTTAAAGTCTGAATCGTACGACAATTCTTACTTGAGAGTTACTTTTCGACATCATGAATAATGCAACAACTTCTGGATTGAATGAACCATCGTATCTCAAAGTTATAAGATCAAAATTCCTTTTCATTATTATTTATTTCTCTTTTGTTTTTCTGTTCTACCATGGCCTGGTTTGGCACAGGCTCGATGTAACGACCCGGGTATTTTATTGACCTTGGTTACCGACATAAACTCAATGTCGACACTCCAAGCGTCGGAAAATACCGGACAGTCCATGAAAGAAAACAGAGGGTGAGAATAGATAAGATAGAAACTTAGAATAGAAGAAGAAGAACATCACAACATCAGAGTAAACACGAATCTCACAGCGGAACGAATAAATATATTTCATAACATAACTTTGAAAAAAAACTATATCTGTATACAATACCATTATTAGAGTATAACACTTACAACACAGAGGAAATAACAATAGCTATAATTCTGAAGCCTCCTGCTCCAGCTCTTCAAGTATCTGTAAATCCCGACTACTTGACTGCCCGTACAAAATTGGGCACCCAAGAGTTTAGAGAAAATAAAACAAAATAACTCCGGGTCAGTCATGTGACTGGTGTGAGTAAACTCAAATCATTTGTTTAACTTCAAAGATCCTTTCAAAGAAAGAATAATCGTAAGACTGATCCACACATAAACACGGATGGTTTTTACCTTACGATAACCCAAATCATTTGTAAACAATATTATTCTGATATTATAATAATGTCTAACACAAGTAATATTAATCTAGTAGAACGCTTGCATCTAACGTTCTGCATATATAATATACAATCAAAACCGCGGGCTCTTATGTGCGGAATGGATTCCAACTATGACAAGGTATGGACCCACCTTCCGCTCAGTGTACTCTAGAAGCGATACACTGGAGTTCAACAAGAACATCTTGCAACTCGGCCACACATGACCGACCACTCATTTTGCTTGAGTGTATCGAATATATTGTCACCTTACAGTTGGTAAACCAACATAACCATTCCCAGGAGATACAGAATTGAAAGAAGTAACAAATATGAATATCATCTAGATGGTGACAATATACCCTACTTGGCTGCGGCCCACTTAGCTATGCTGCCTCCCCGATTTCTGTCATTTCCCAGTTGATGAGGCTTGAGGTTATGACGTATCTCTATACAGATCACGTCTTCATTTACTTTAAATGCCATATCATCATACCCGTCAAACCACAAATTGATTTCCCTAAAAATACCACAGGTATAAGCTAAGAGAAATGAATTCCTCCGCTACCAACGTAAATACGTTCGAAACGATCAACTCACGCGATCCACCAGATATACTCTGTCAAACATTCTTCCATACAGGTTGTCGTGGGACAGGACAAACCGATCTCTCCATTAATGCCCATACAGAGTGGTTCTCAGATAATAACCCAACTGATCTCTCCGTATTGACGACGGAAAAATGGTCAAAACTTTAATAGTTTGTGATTTAACTATCAAAGAAAAACACGTGTGCAAACAACGATATTATTTCCTGATGGAAATTATATCAATCAATCATCATTTAACATTTATCTCTTTAGTTCATTAATTTACTTATCTCCTATTTCTATATATTATATATTCTTATTTTCTATTATCAGAAAACATTTCTGATTCTTATTTGGAAAACATTTCCAAAACTCCTTCACTGGATTTAAACTAATGTTTAAATCAAACATCGCCATGCCAACTCAAACCATTTCACTCATTAACTAAATTCACTTAACCATCCTTTATTATCAAACCTTAGCCATTCCTTAGTTAAGAAGGCAGTCAATCAAGTTGGGGTATAATTACCTCTCAGACCTTAACTGAACAACGTTTTAACTTTGGAATAGGCAAAGTTTATCTTTTAAATCATTAACAAACTTCCTTACGTAACTATCAGATTCTATTTACGAATCCACTTCTTTTATAAAAACATTGGTTATAACGATAACGTTATAGTCCCTACTTTCGAAATATCTTACTTCAAATATAACTTTTATTCTTTAATTTGAATTAATAAATAAACATCTAATTTATAAATAAATAAATCTTGATTTAAACACTGGAAAGTATAAGTACTTTCCCGAATTCGATATAATCGAATTCGACGATTAACTCTCTTCGAATAACTAATATTCGATTAACTCTCTTCGAATAACTAATATTCGATTAACTCACTTCGATTAACTTTTTTTGATTAACCCCCTTTGAATAACTAATATTCGATAACTCTTCTCTTCGAATAACTTATATTCGGTTTAACTCCATTCGAATAACTTATATTCAATTTAACTCCTTTTGAATAAACTATATTTGATAACCCCTTCGAATAACTAATATTTGATAACCCCTTTCAAATAACTAATTCGATAACTCCTTTCGAATAACTAATATCCGATTAACTCATTTCGAATAACTCTATTCGATAAATTCTTATCTTCGATTAATCAATACTCGACGAACTCTAACTCGATTAACTAACACTCGACTAACTCTAACTCGATTAACTCTATTTCGATTAACTCAATTCGATTAACTTCTTTTGATTAACTCCTTCATTCTATTCGAATAAACTATATTCGATTAACTCTTTTAATTCTATTCGAATAAACTATGTCTGTTTTAACTTTATTTCGAACATCTAATATTTGATTTAAGTCCATTCGCTTGACTTTAGATCGCTGCGATCACAATGGTTACGCCTGATTCGCTCACGAAACATCCGACCGCCGTAGGCTATCTGCAGCCCTGCGAATTACGCTAGTAGTCGCACAAAATGGCAACTCATCCTAAATAACTATGCTTGACTAACTCTATCTCAAATAACTATATTCGATCAACTCTAATTCAATAACTATATTCAATTAAATCCTAATTCGATTTACTATGTTCAATTAACTCTATCTGGTTAACTCTTAATTCAAATAACTAATATTCGATTAACTCTAATTGAATAACTAATATTCAATTAACTCTATTAATTAACTCTAACTGGTTAACTCTAATTGGTCAACTCTAACTGGTTAATTCTATCTGATTAACTCTAATTGATTAACTCTATCCAATTTACTCTTTGTCGATATTCAGTTTCAAATATCGATGTTGAAATCGATTCTTACTTCTCTATATGAATCCAGACTTATAAATTCTATTTATCCAATGATAAATATTTTACTTAATTTATAAAACCTTATTTATAAATTAATCTTCTTACTTTATCTATTAAACAGATTTCTCTTAATTGTTTACTTTGAATTCATATTCTGTTACACCCGTGTGCGAAGCACGGGTCTAAACCTTCCTAGTGTAAAATTCTCTTTTTATACAATTTTATTCCTTTTTCAAGTGTTTCCTTTTATAATCTATTTATTTTCGAAATTAATATTTCCTTTATAATTCTATTTGTAACTGTTTTACAAATATTTCTGTTTCAATTCTATTTGTAAATGGTTTACAAATATTCCGTTTTCAAATTCTATTTGTAAATGGTTTACAAATATTCCCTTTCCTATTTGTTTCACAAATATTTCCTTTTATAACTTTATTTATTTTATAAATAAATATTTCCTTTATCTCTATTTATTTTCTAAATAAATATTTCATTCCCTATTTGTTTAATAAATATTTTCCTTTTATAATTATCCTTTGATTTCATAATTATTTTCTTTTATAAAATCCTTTTCCTTTTATATATAAAATCTACTGATTTTATATAAATAATTCATTTTCAAAATACACTTTGAAAATCCCCTTTTCTACATCCCAGTATTTCTTACGGTATTTAAAATACCAAATACAATGATCGATATCATTCAAACACACATAATCAACAACAGATTATATATCACATCATATATTACAATATATGAAAAGAACAGTATTATAAATATTGAGGAATCCAGTTGGATCCCTCCAACCTGTTTCCCTGCATCACAGATGTTAAACAATATAATTAACATGATTTCATTTCAATATGAAATATTCTGCTAAACAGAATCAATATTTGATTAACGATTTATATATATATATCGTTATCTATAATTTCAACCAATACATAAGCAACTCAACCAAACAGTTAACACACAACAATTAACAGATAATTATCAGTTCTAAGAATACGTTATAAAAATATAATTGTTCAGAGTTAGCGAGTTTTACTCACATTGGACGATCATCGTTAATAACGATAGCCATCGCTTGAGTCTGACGGACAATTTATTTTTCTATAAATTGTAATGAGCACTAATCCACTTCCAACTAGTTCCATCTTCTAGCTCACGTCCATACGATCCCAACATATCTGACCGTTCGTGATTCTGACAACGTATGATCGAGATATTCAATTTACCAGTTACAAAATTATTTAATTAAACAAAACTTGAATATTATTTATATCGGGCCTCACACATTACTTCCTTGTCCCAATTTAAATACCCGCACCCACAAATCTCATCTTCCCCAAATTCTGAAATACCGCATTCACTCCCCTGTAACCCACCCTTTGACCGAAACTTTGACCTTCCTCCACCATTACTTCGGCCATCGCATCTACCTGCAACCACGGCCAAACACCTCGGCATTCCATCCTCTACTCGAACGCCATCCTCCACACAAACTCGGTGGCTCTCCCCTGACTTCGACCTGCTCCTCAAAATGGCAACAGCCATTGTCGCAGCCCACCAGAACCAACCGGAGACCCTCCTACCAACATCAATCGGTGCGCCTCCTCCCTTTAAGTCCATCCTCCACCTTATCTTAGCCGACACCCCACCACATCGAGGACAACCCGCAGCCCTAGCTGTGCTCGTGAAAAGTCGAGCATCCCAGGTTGGCATCAGAAACATTGTAAGGGTATAGTCTTGAAGCTCTCTGGAATACGAGTTCAAATAATCCGGCCTTGTGAGATTTCATTGAGGAAGGAAGGAGATTTAATTAGTTGAATAATTAATGTTGGTGGCGACCTCCTTTTATTTGGTAGAGAATGGATTGGTTTCGGCTTTGTAAAGAGATTTATATAGGATTTTCCTATGATTTAGAGGATGCCACGTTTCCCTTTTGTTTTGTGGCTGCCGTTCTATTTGATAGGAGGAAATGAAACTAGGTTAAGAATAATTAAGGTGTTTTTATATAGAATACATGTTGTGTGGCCATTCACGTGGTTAGGTTTGTTACCACTAGTGTAGGTGACAGCGTTTGTTTAAAGATTGTTTTTAGTCTATAAAAGTTCATAAACCCTGCTACCTACACTTATCTCTATGTACAAGCGTTGTAGACTGAAATAAATATACCATTGTGATGAGCAATGCCCCACAATCACAAAAATATAATAATATCGGTAGGTTAACTCATTTTGTGAAACCTCAAAATGTTGATTACAGGGTGCAAAATACTCCAAATAAAAAGTTGCTTATTTAATTAATTAAAAATTACGATAAAATTATAAAAATTAAATTATCACTACGTCTCAAAAGAATCTTGTCTAAAGTCGAAATCAGTATCTAGTTATATCGAATAAACCGTTATGGTCGATAAACGATTCTATAGCGACTATTTTAAAATTTGATTTGGACACAACTCACAATCTACACGACGAAATCCTGATTTTTCTCTTCCGTCAGAAAAATATACTTCACCAGCTCCTAATGTTTCTTGTTTCACAGAAATCCGATTTAAAAACGGACCCTGTATATCCAGTTGAAGTTCAAATCGCCAAATAGCGAACTGCAGCGCCATTTAGAGCTCGATTATAATTATACATCAACTGTCGTTTATATAATATATTCGTGAATATAATTCAACTCTAAACTGAATAACTATTATAAAAAATCCAATTCACACTGTATTGCCATTTCAGCTAATTCTAATTATTTCAGAATTAAATATATTATTTAATTATTATATTAATTAAATATTCAAAGTTATTTAATTATACCACCATTAAATCCTCTAAGTCACTATTTATATAATTAAATTAATTAATTATAATACTGTAAAAATTCGGGACATTACATTCTTCCCCCCTTAAAATAATTTCGCCCTCGAAATTGCTAAGGTAGAAAACAACCGTATTAACTGGTTAGAACTTATTTGTTCACTTCTTAACTTCAGTTTCAATTGAACAAATTTAATTTCAATAAAATATTAATTAATTCTTATCAACGAAAATTTTCAACAATCCTGGAAATTTTCTAACACCCGAAATTTTCGAAAAATTTCGCCAGCACCTCCTTTGTACTGCTCAATAGCTCAAACTCCAAATCGCCTCTCTAGGCCTTCTTCAACCCAAAAGAAAATCAAACAGCCAAGCGGCTTGCCAATTCGGCTCATCAAAATCTCAAACCCATTTATAATATAAACTAGTGCCTTTTTGTCGGCATATCAATATATCCTTTACATCTACTGCTAATTCAGCATGTACCAATGTCATCCCAATCAAACTCCAATCACTTTTATCTCCCACACAACCATTCGCTTATATCCAAGCCAAATTCAATTTCAAATCAAATTTCCATTCTCGATTTTCAAATTCTTAACTCATCAATTTAATACCATTTCAGATTCCTATGTCACAAATCCAATTTTCTCGATATCATTCTAATCCAATTCAATTTCCACAGATTTTTATTTAAATTTGTTTTTAATTCAAATAGTCTCTTCCTGGGAGTTTTAAACAGCTTTGCTTTTCTCAAAAATCAAATATTCCTTTTGAAGTATCAAACAACTTGTTTTCTCAAAACAATTCAAAAAAAACAAAAAAATTGGTAGTAATTCGTCACCTACAACTCGAAAATGAACACTAATGATGTCGCGATTCATCATCAGGTTTATTTCCCAGCCATCGAAGTGAGTTCAATACTATATCACTTTCAAAATCATTTCTAAACACTTTCATTTTGAAATCCATTTCAAAATATCCTTTTTCAGTGCCTGTAACAAAATGAAAATCTCCCAGGATTTTAAAATTCACATATATTTAATCCAATTCCATTTACAAACACTTCTTCAACTTTTCATTCCAATTTTGATTCTAAATTCAGATTTACTTCATCTTATTTCATATATTATATTCATATGAATTCTGATTGGTTATTTACATAAGCATTCCAATTATAATCTTATTCGATTATAATAACAACCAATATATCCAATATATTATAATTCCAATATATATATATATTTTCTCTATATCAAAATATACTTTGGGTAAAATTATTTTCATTTACCCTCTTTTCAAAACATACCGTGTCGACTCATCGTATTCGAGTGTTTAGAAACTCCTACCGGTACAGTGGATCAAACTGATCGACCAGAACCCATAAACAACTCAACCAATGAATCTACACAATACAAAATAATTTTTATATCAATAACAAATACGCGCTCGTATATATACACTCAACTCAATCTAGGGTATTACTAACCCCATCTCTACTGAGTCACGCCACAGAGCCATGGTAATTACTTAACCTCCAATACCACTGTAACGACCCAGAAATTTGGTAGGCTTTTCAACCATCCCTCATCCCCCAAGGCAGAGGGCTAACCTCCCCCTGTGGCTTACAGAGGTACCCCAACTGCATGCTTTACGGCCACCCCCTCGACTCGACCACCCCGCTATATTGCAGGACCTGTAGGGGTAAGAGTTTCCCGTTCGCCACCAAACCACGAAGCGAGAACCCCCTATCAGACGTACCAGTTAAATAAATAGAAAGATGAAAAGGGAATATTTGTAAAACATTCACAAATAAAATAGAAAGAGAAATATTTGTAAAACATCTACAAATAAAACAGGAAGAGAAATATTTGTAAAACATTTACAAATAGAATATAAAAGGAAATATTTATTTAGGAAATAAATAGAGCGAACTGATAAGAGTAAATCGATTAGAGTTAATCAAATAGTGTTAATTGAATAGAGTTATTCGAATATAGGTTATTCGAAGAAGAGAGATTATCGAATATAGTTTATTCGAAGGAAAGAGTTATCGAATAGAGATTTATTCGAAAGAGAGTTGCGTAAGGAAGTTTGTTAAAGATTTAAAAGATAAACTTTGACTATTTCGAAGTTAAAACGTTGTTCAGTTAAGGTCTGAGAGGTAATTATACCCGAACTTGATTGACTTCCTTCTTAACTAAGGAATGGTAAGGTTTGATAGTGAATGATGGTTAAGTGAATTTAGTTAATGAGTGAAATGGTTTGAGTTGGCACGGCGATGTTTGATTTAAACATCAGTTTAAATCCAGTGAAGGAGTTTTGGAAATGTTTTCCAAATAAGAATCAGAAATGTTTTCTGAAAATAGAAAATAAGAATTTAGAATATATGGAAATAGGAGATAAGTAAATTAATGAACTAAAGAGAAAAATCTTAAATGTTGATCGATTGATAAAATATCCATCTGGAAATAATATCGTTGTTTGCACACGTGTTTTTCTTTGATAGTTAAATCACAGATTATCAAAGTTTTGACCATTTTTCCATCATCAATATGGAGAGACTGGTTGGATTCTTATCCAAAGAACCACTCCGTATGGGCATTAGCGTTTTGAATCAAATAGATCGAAGACAAATTGAAGACGGAGTAAAGTGCAAGGGCTGCTGTATAAGTCCTAGGTAGAGATTGCCTAGGATGGATGTACGGAATAGTGCCTTCAGTTTGTCCGGTCTCAGGACAACTTGAATGGACGAATGTCTGACAGAGTATATCTGGTAGATCGCGTAAGTTGATCGTTTCAAACGTATTTACGTTGGTGGCGGAGGAATTCATTTCTCTTAGCTTATACCCGTGGTATTTTTGGGGAAATCAATTTGTGATTCGACGGGTATGATGATGTGGCATTCGAAGTAAATGGAGGAATGATCTGTTAAAAGATACATTTTGACCTCGAGCCCCATCAATTGGGAAATGATAGAAATCGGGCAGGCAACATAGCTAAGTGGTTCGCAACCAAGTAGGGTATATTGTCACCATCTAGAGAATATTCATATTTGTTATTTCTTTCAATTCTGTATCACCCGGGAATGGTTATGTTGGTTTACCAACTGTAAGGTGATAATATATTCGATACACTCAAGTGAAATGAGTGGTCGGTCATGTGTGGCTGAGTTGCAAGATGTTCTTGTTGAACTCCAGTGTATCGCTTCTAGAGTACACTGAGCGGAAGGTGGATCCGTACCTTGTCATAGTTAGAATCCATTCCCCAAATAAGAGCCCACGGTTTTGATTGTATATTATATATGTAGACGTTAGATGCAAGCGTTTCTACTAGATTGATATTACTTGTGTTAAACATTATTATAATATCAGAATAATATTGTTTTACAAATGATTTGGGTTATCATAAGGTAAAAACCATCCGTGTTTATATGTGGATCGGTCTTACGATTATTCTTTCTTTTGAAAGGATTTTTGAAGTTAAACAAATGATTTGAGTTTACTCACACCAGTCACATGACTGACCCGGAGTTTATTTTGTTTTATTTTCCCTAAATTATTGGGTGCCCAATTTGGTACAGGCATTCAAGTAGTTAGGATTTACAGATATATTTGGAGAGCTGGAGCAGAAGGCTTCATAATTATATAGCTATGGTTATTTCCGCTGTGTTGTAATTGCTGTACTTTGGAAATGATATGTATATTCAAGTACAGATTTATATTTCAAAGTTATGTTATATATTATATGTTATTCGTTCCGCTGTGAGGTACGTGTTACTCTTATGTTGTGTTGTTGTTCTTCTTCTATTCTAAGTTTCTATCTTATCTATTATCACCCTCTGTTTTCTTTCTATTAGTTTTCTGGTTTTCCAGTGTAATATGGGTTGGACTTGTGTTATTTGGTTAGCTCAAATTGGACCGGAATTTCGGGACACTACAGTTAGTTGAACTCCAGTGTATCGCTTCTAGAGTACACTGAGCGGAAGGTGGATCCATACCTTGTCATAGTTGGAATCCATTACCAAAATAAGAGCCCGCGGTTTTGATTGTATATTATATATGTAGAACGTTAGATGCAAGCGTTTCTACTAGACTGATATTACTTGTGTTAGACATTATTATAATACCAAAATAATATGTTTTATAAATGATTTTGGTTATCATAAGGTAAAAACCATCCGTGTTTATATGTGGATCGGTCTTATGATTATCCTTTTTTCAAAACGATTTTGAAAGTTAAATCAAATGATTTGAGTTTACTCACACCAGTCACATGACTAACCCGGAGTTTATTTTGTTTTATTTTCCCTAAGCTCATGGGTGCCCAATTTTTTATGGGCAGTCAAGTAGTTGAGAATTTATAGATACTTGGAGAGCTTGGAGCAGGAGGCTTCATGATTTTATAGCTATAGCTATTTCCGCTGTGTTGTAAGTGTTGTACTCTGATAATGTTACTGCGTACATATACTGTTTTATTTCAAGGTTATGTTATGAAACATATTTATTCGTTCCGCTGTGAAATTCGTGTTTACTCTGATGTTGTATGTTCTTCTTCTTCTTCTTCTATTCTAAGTTTCTACCTTATCTATTCTCACCCCATAGTTTCTTTCGTTAACTACCAGTATTTTCGATCCTTGGATGTTCGATATGTGTTGTATATTGGATAACCAAGATCGACTTTTCTGGGATGTTACAGGACCCGGGGATTTTATCGACCTTGGTTACCGACATAAACTCAATATCGACACTCCAAGCGTCGGAAAATACCGGATAGTCCATGAAAGAAAACAGAGGGTGAGGATAGACAAGATAGAAACTTAGAATAGAAGAAGAAGAACATCATAACATTAGAGTAAACACGAATCTCACAGCGGAACGAATAAATATATTTCATAACATAACTTTGAAATAAAACAATATCTGTATACAATACCATTATTAGAGTATAACACTTACAACACAGCGGAAACAAGAATAGCTATAATCCTAAGCCTCCTGCTCCAGCTCTTCAAGTATCTATAAATCACGACTACTTGACTGCCCGTACAAAATTGGGCACCCAAGAGTTTAGGGAAAATAAAACAAAATAACTCCGGGTCAGTCATGTGACTGGTGTGAGTAAACTCAAATCATTTGTTTAACTTTAAGGATCCTTTCAAAGACAGAATAATTGTAAGACCGATCCACACATAAACACAGATGGTTTTTACCTTACGATAACTCAAATCATTTGTAAACAATATTATTCTGATATTATAATAATGTCTAACACAAGTAATATTAATCTAGTAGAACGCTTGCATCTAACGTTCTACATATATAATATACAATCAAAACTGCGGGCTCTTATGTGCGGAATGGATTCCAACTATGACAAGGTATGGACCCACCTTCCGCTCAGTGTATTGAATATATTGTCACCTTAAAGTTGGTGAACCAACATAACCATTCCCGGGAGATACAGAATTGAAAGAAGTAACAAATATGAATATTCTCTAGATGGTGACAATATACCCTACTTGGGTGCGGCCCACTTAGCCATGCTGCCTGCCCGATTCCTGCCATTTACTAGTTGATGAGGCTTGAGGTTATAACGTATCTCTATACATATCACATCTTCATTTACTTTGAATGCCACATCATCATACCCGTCAAACCAGAAATTAATTTCCCCGAAAATACCACGGGTATAAGCCAAGAGAAACGAATTCCTCCACCACCAACATAAATACATTTGAAACGATCAACTTACATGATCCACTAGATATACTCTATCAAACAATTCTCCATACAGGTTGTCTTGGGACTGGACAAACTGAAGGCACTATTCCGTAAACAGGATAGCCCTTGCATAACTCCGTCTTCAATTTGTCTTTGATCTATTTGATTCGAAACGTTAACGCCCATACGGAGTGGTTCTCGGATAATAACCCAACCGGTCTCTCCGTATTGACAACGGAAAAATGGTCAAAACTTTGATAGTCTGTGATTTAACTATCAAAGAAAAACACGTGTGCAAACAACGATATTATTTCCTGATGGAAATTATATCAATCAATCATCATTTAACATTTATCTCTTTAGTTCATTAATTTACTTTTCTCCTGTTTCCATATATTCTATATTCTTATTTTCTACTATCAGAAAACATTTCTGATTCTTATTTGGAAATCATTTCCAAAACTCCTTCACTGGATTTAAACTGATGTTTAAATCAAACATCACCATGCCAACTCAAACCATTTCACTCATTAACTAAATTCACTTAACCATCCTTTACTATCAAACCTTAGCCATTCCTTAGTTAAAAAGGAAGTCAATCAAGTTGGGGTATAACTACCTCTCAGACCTTAACTGAACAACATTTTAACTTCGGAATAGACAAAGTTTATCTTTTAAATCTTTAACAAACTTTCTTACGTAACTATCAGATTCTATTTACGAATCCACTTCTTTTATAAAAACATTGGTTATAACGATAACGTTATAATCTCTACTTTCGAAATATCTAACTTCAAATATAACTTTCATTCTTTAGTTTGAATAAATAAATAAACACCCAATTTATAAATAAATAAATCTTGATTTAAACACCGGAGAGTATAAGTAATTTCCCGAATTTGATATAATCGAATTCGACGATTAACTCTCTTCGAATAACTAATATTCGATTAACTCACTTCGATTAACTTTTTTTGATTAACTTCCTTCGAATAACTAATATTCAATAACTCTTCTCTTCGAATAACTTATATTCGATTTAATTCCATTAGAATAACTTATATTCGATTTAACTCCGTTTGAATAAACTATATTTGATAACCCCTTCGAATAACTAATATTCGATAACCCCTTTCGAATAACTAATTCGATAACTCCTTTCGAATAACTAATATCCGATTAACTCATTTCGAATAGCTCTATTCGATAAATTCTTATCTTCAATTAATCAGTACTCGACGAACTCTAACTCGATTAACTAACACTCGACTAAATCTAACTCAATTTACTCTAATTCGATAACTCATTTCGATTAACTTCTCTTGATTAACTCCTTCATTTTATTCGAATAAACTATATTTGATTAACTCTTTTAATTCTATTCGAATAAACTATGTCTGTTTTAACTTTATTTCGAATAGCTAATATTCGATTTAACTCCATTCGCTTGACTCTAGATCGTAGCGATCACATTGGTTACGCCTGATTCCCTCAGGAAACATCCGACCTCTGTAGCTATCTGCAGCCCTTCTAATTACGCTAGTAGTCGTACGAAATGGAAACTCATCCTAAATAACTAAGTTTGACTAACTCTATCTCAAATAACTATATTCGATCAACTCTAATTGAATAACTAATATTCAATTGAATCCTAATTCGATTTACTATGTTCAATTAACTCTATCTGGTTAACTCTTAATTCGAATAACTAATATTCGATTAACTCTAATTGAATAACTAATATTCAATTAACTCTACTGATTAACTCTAATTGGTTAACTCTAAATGGTTAATTCTAACTGATTAACTCTAATTGATTAACTCTATCCAATTTACTCTTCGTCGATATTCAGTTACAAATATCGATGTTGAAATCGATTCTTACTTCTCTATATGAGTCCTGACTTATAAATTCTATTTATCCAATGATAAATATTTTACTTAATTTATAAAACCTTATTTATAAATTAGTCTTCTTACTTTATCTGTTAAACAGATTTCTCTTAATTGTTTACTTTGAATTCATATTCTGTTACATCCGTGTGCGAAGCGTGGGTCTAAACCTTCCTAGTGTAAAATTCTCTTTTTATACAATTTTATTCCTTTTTCAAGTGTTTCCTTTTATAATCTATTTATTTTCGAAATAAATATTTCCTTTGTAATTCTATTTGTAAATATTTTACTAATATTTCCTTTTCAATTCTATTTGTAAATAGTTTACAAATATTCCCTTTTCAGATTTTATTTGTAAATGGTTTACAAATATTCCCTTTTCTATTTGTTTCACAAATATTTCCCTTTATAACTTTATTTATTTCATAAATAAATATTTCCTTTATCAATATTTATTTTCTAAATAAATATTTCTTTTCCTAATTGTTTCACAAATATTTTCCTTCTATAATTATCCTTTGATTTTATAATTATTTTCTTTTATAAAATCCTTTTCCTTTTATATATGTAATCCATTGATTTTATATAAATAATTCATTTTCAAAATACTCTTTGAAATTCCCCTTTTCTACATCCCAGCATTTCTTACAGTATTTAAAATACCAAATACAATGATCCATATCATTCAAACACACATAATTAACAACAGATTATATATCACAACATATGTTATAATATATGAAAAGAACAGTATTATAAATATTGAGGAATCCAGTTGGATTCCTCCAACCTGTTTTCCCTGCATCACAGATGCTAAAGAATATAATTAACATCGATTTCATTTCAATATGAAATATTCCGCTAAATAGAATCAATATTTGATTAACGATTTATATATATATATATCATTATCTACAATTTCAACCAATACATAAGCAACTCAACCAAACAGTTAGCACATAGCAATCAACATATAATTATCAGTTCTAAGAATACGTTATAAAAATATAACTGTTCAGAGTTGGGAGTTTTACTCACATTGGATGATCATCGTTAATAATGATAGCCATCGCTTGAGTCCGACGGACAATTTATTTTGCTATAAATTATAACGAACACCAATCCATTTCCAACTAGTTCCATCGTCTAGCTCTCGTCCATACGATCCCAACGGATCTGACCTTCGTGATTCTGACAACGTATGATCGAGATATTCAATTTACCAGTTATAAAATTATTTAATTAAAAAAAACTTGAATATTATTTATATAGGGCCTCACCCCTTACTTCCTTGGCCCAATTTAAATACCCGCACCCACAAATCTCATCTTCCCCAAATTCTGAAATACTGCGTTCACTCCCCTGTAACCCACCCTTTGACCGAAACTTTGACCTTCCTCCACCATCACTCCAGCCATCGCATCTACCTGCAACCACCGCCAAACACCTCGACATTCCATCCTCTACTCGAATGCCACCCTCCACACAAACTCGGTAGCTCTCCCCTGACTTCGACCTGCTCCTTAAAATGGCAACAGCCATTGTCGCAACCCACCAGAAGCAACCGGAGACCCTCCTACCAACATCAATCGGTGCGCCTCCTCCCTACAAGTCAATCTGCCACCTTATCTTAGCCGACACCCCATCACATCGAGGACAACCCACAACCCTTGCCGTGCTCGTGAAAAGTGAGCATCCCAGGTTGGCATCGGAAACATTGTAAGGGTATAGTCTTGAAGCTCTCTGGAATACGAGTTCAAATAATCCAGCCTTGTGAAATTTCATTGAGGAAGGATGGAGATTTAATTAGTTGAAGAATTAATGTTGGTGGCGGCCTCATTTTATTTGGTAGAGAATGGATTGGTTTCGGCTTTGTAAAGAGATTTATATAGGATTTTCCTATGATTTAGAGGATGCCACGTTTCCCTTTTGTTTTGTGGCTGCTGTTCTATTTGATAGGAGGAAATGAAACTAGGTTAAGAATAATTAAGGTGTTTTTATATAGAATACATGTTGTGTGGCAATTCACGTGGTTAGGTTTGTTACCACTAGTGTAGGTGACAACGTTTGTTTAAAGATTGTTTTTAGTCTATAAAAGTTCATAAACCTGCAACCTACACTTATCTCTATGTACAAGCGCTGCAGACTGAAATAAATATACCGTTGTGATGAGAAATGCCCCACGATCACAAAAATATAATAATATCGGTAGGTTAACTCATTTTGTGAAACCTCAAAATGTTGATTACAGGGTGCAAAATACTCCAAATAAAAAGTTGCTTATTTAATTTATTAAAATTACAATAAAATTCTAAAAATTAAACTATCACTACATCTCAAAAGAATCTTGTCTAAATTCAAAACCGGTATCTAGTTATATCGAATAAACCGTTACGGTCGATAAACGATTCTATAACGACTATTTTAAAATTTGATTTGGACACAACTCACAATCTACATGACGAAATCCTGATTTTTCTCTTCCATCAGAAAAATATACTTCACCAGCTCCTAACGTTTCTTGTTTCACAGAAATCCGATTTAAAACGGACCCTGTATATCCAGTTGAAGTTCAAATCGCCAAATAGCGAACTGCAGCGCCATTTCGAGCTCGATTATAATTATAATATAATTATACATCAACTGTCGTTTATATAATATATTTGTGAATATAATTCAACTCTAAACTGAATTATATATTATAAAAAATCCAATTCACACCGCATTGCCATTTAAGCTAATTCTGATTATTTCAGAATTAAATATATTATTTAATTATTATATTAATTAAATATTCAAAGTTATTTAATTAAACCACCATTAAATCCTCTAAGTCACTATTTATATAATTAAATAAATTAATTATAATACTGTAAAAATATGGGACATTACACTCGATCCCACCAACCATACCAACCCCCTTCTACTTCTCCATTTTTCTCCTTTTTTTCCTTCTTTCTTTCTTCCCCTGCTGTTTCTGTTCTTCACTTCGTTTCTATGCATAATGTGCATTGTGCATATGCACGAAAGCCCCCTCGACCACGATCTTGCTCCGACCATTGGCATAAACCATGTTTCCCCGCGTGAATCCATCTCCATCACGAAAACTTGCCCCAACTTCCTACATCAAAATCTGGTGCTTTGGACCGCAATCTAACCAAAACACCGCCCCTTAGAATACTTCGCTACACTACCATACCCCAACAGACACTGCTAAACTCCGGTCCGAGGTCTACAACGACCCTTTCGACGATTACCTCCAGTGCATATGCCTAAAACTCACCAACGATGGTGCGGTTTGATGTTAAACAAAGGCCACAAACAATCCTCCAAAAATCCTATTTCAATCTAAATCATGCAAACACCCATATAAAAATCCTTGTTGTATTTTATCCCATGATCTCTAACTTCCCACATTTCTCTAGTACCCATGCTATGGCCTTTCATCTAGGGCTGTGTAACAACCCGAATTCCGACAGACCGGTTTTTTTTTCAAAATTCTAATCTATCGGAACTCATGTTGGTTGCTCTGGTATCCTACAGAAAAGATAGAGATATAAAATATATCAGAGCTCAGAAAACATCTCATAATGGAATGGATAAAATATAATTTAATCAAAATATATAGCCTTACCCAAATTATAATACTGCTTAACTAGTATCCAAAGCTATCATGTCTCTGCCACAAGTCTAATCTGCGAGTATGTGATGAGGAGGGGCTCAGAACACAAGTTCTGCTAACTGGATCTAAACTACACATTTTAGATAACCCAACATATACCGTTCAATTAAATTTTCTTATTTATTAGGTTACTTTGGTTAACAACACTCAAGGCTTACACACGTCATACCCATTTACTAGCTAGTGGATTAACCTAATTCAGTATATATGCAGCTACCCCCAATATTAAGGTACACCCCGTGGTACCCCACTCACGTGGTCTCCGCCGTAACACTACAGAAATATACACAGTCCCTCATACTACGCTAGAGTGACATACGGACCTCTATATGACAACGCTACGTGTAACACCCTGTAATCTTAAAGAACACTATATTGATAAAATAAAGAACACTTAATTAAATATTAGTAATTAAGTAAAATAGACTATGTCATTGCGTTCATCTAAGAATTTTGCTTAAGATAGACTCTGAGTTTGCGTGAAACGGACATCATATGAAGAAGTTATTAAGCCTAGAAGTTTGTATATGTGCAAGAGAATTATATATACACAAACAAATCAAATATTTAAAAAAATTCAAAACAGCGAAGCAGAAGCCCCAGGAGCGAAGGGTCTCGGGTCGAACCAAGGTTCGACCCATGGGTCGACCCCGGGGTGGACATCCAAAGGGGGGTCAACCGCCATATGGATCTGGGCAGATTCCCAGTTTTGAACGTGGACTGAATTCTTAGCTTGATTTGTTGACCCTATGCTATAAATAAGACCCTATACCCATTGTTTTACTCATCTAAATCAATGGAGACGGCGAGGTGCCGCTCCAATATGGTTTGATCTAGCCTATTTCTTCTTCAACAATCAAGTTATTCATATTCAGAGATCTGTGCTTCAACATCTGCGATTAATTCTTCTGTTTCTTAGATCCAATCACAGTGAGTCTACGTTATTTTTAGATACGAATATTTAAAAGATAATCTTACATTTTTATGAATTGGATCTAAGCCTGCGACTAATTGAATCATATCAGATCTGCCATAACCTGTGTATATAAGTTATTTTGTCATGACTATGAATTGGATCTTAGCCCATGCCTATTTATCATTTCAGATCTGCCATTATTTGTAGATCTAATTCACTGTTTAGATCTTATCATGCCTGTTTATGATGTCCATATTATATTAGAATCAGTTCTATTATCAAATGTTCATCAGATCTGTTCCTATATGCCTATCTTGTCATTATGCCCAATTTTGTCACTATATGCTTATTAGTGCTATGCCGATTTCTACCATCATATGTCAATCTTGTTATTATGTTTATTTCTGTTCTCTTCCATTCTTATTTCCCCTTTTATTTTATAGCCAGGCTACCTTCGAGCCTAGGCATACCGGTGAAATACGCGAACGTACGAAATTGGGAAACAATGGGAATAATTAATTTTGGGCATAATTCATATTGTAAAACACGATTGGGAATATTGGGCATAATTCGTACCTTGAGGCAAAACTTGGGAATTGGGGTATAATTTATATATTGATCTAAATCTTAATTGGGAATAATTTGTATTGGGAAATTTGGGCATAACTTGAATTGAAAACTTGAATATTGATTTGGGGGCATAAATCAAGGTTGTGACTAAATATCTTAATTTAGGGCATGATAAACATGAAAATTTGTTAGTAATGAATAGGAATTGGAAAAGGGGCATGAAAGCCTATAATGAAATAAGGATAATTGTTAAATAGTGAAAATGCCTAGATTTACAGTAACTAGAAACTGTAACCACGCTTAGACACAAGGTTAGATTACACTTGTGGTAGAAGCCTGCCCGGACCCGAACAACATATCCAGCGACCACAAGTGGTGAATCTAAAGTGAGGGGTCTAAGTGCATAAAAATGTAATGTAACACCCCTCTCGAAAAGCTAACACAAAGATATTAGGGGTAATTAGGGTACATTTAGACTCTGGTATGCTTAGGAGCCCGTTAATAACCTTAGGGGTAACTCTGGTATGTTTAGTTGGGCTTCCGGTTATTGTATGGGGTAAAACCTGTCACTAGAAATACGCATTAGTCTACCATCTTATACTTGTTGGGGATCATCTTGTTCATACGACACTAGTATTGGTGCATAGAAAAAGAAAGTACTAGAGAAGCGCAATATATTCTATCATATTTATCCTGTTTACTTTGTCATACCTGCCTTATTGTGTTGTTATCTATCTCTCCAGTTTATATGCATGTCATGATACTTTCACTTATTTATATGCTAAAAGTAACTAGACTCGCCAAACTTTATGTCTGACCTATTTTGTTTCCTCTTCATTCTCTTCCATTCCCCCCCCCCGGTTCTCAGGGTGGGAATACTCAAGCTTGATCAGGATTTTGCTTTTATCCTACTTGGAGCCACTTAGATGTATTTCTTGATTTCATATCTCTCTACTATGGCTATCTTTTAGGGATTATGCTTCTTTAATTATTCTACTCTGATGATTCAAGTACAAGGCAGAAATTTTAAATTTATGAACCGGGTTTTTTGCATTTCAGACTTATGATGTAACAATGTTTTGAACTACGATGTTTTCTGTTTAATAAAAGTTTTAAATTCCGTTGCTATTTTATATCTGTCTTGTAATGTTTCTGTCTATGTTTACCTATAGCGCTTCACGAAACTTAATGCATTCTCTTAACGAGTGACATTAACGGACGTGGGGTGTCACATTTGGTATCAGAGCTAAAGGTTACCAGATCGGATAAAAGATTTTGAAAATTGTTTTCAAAAAGGTTTTAAAAGAAAGCATTTTCAAAAAGGAAAGTCCGTTTTGAAAAACATATTCCCCAAAGCTATATAAAATATCTCTCGATTCTCAGCTTGAGTCCCTTTTCCTTTTCTTTTTGGCATGTTTGGGGAATCGATCCTTCCCAAAGGTTGTCCCCATTGCGGCATAGTTCCGTAGGTATGTTAAAACAAAGGCACATGTCGAAGGGCAAGGAAGTGCCCAACCTCCATCTGTAGCAGTAACAGTTTCACCTGCGGCTAATTTTCTCTCAAGCTTAGTAAGGTTTTCCGTGTGATGGAGGCAGCTTTCGAGAGACTTATTAACATGTTACACAAGGATGGTGAAGAGGAGAATAAGGGAGTTAGGGCTGAGGAGCACAACCCAAGGATGGGAAAAAGGGTGGTCCGAGAAAGAACAACAATAACAAAAGAAGGGTGGAAAGAACGACAAAGCCTAAGATAAGAAGAAATGTCATGAGCACTTGGGTCATTTGGTCAAGCAATGCAGAAGAAGGGATAACTCTTGTTTCAACTGTGGCAAAGTCAAACACTAAACTAGGGAGTGCCCGATGGAGCTAGGATAGTGCCAAAGGGCAGGATCTTTTGGAGGGAAGATGCATGCTCTTGTGGCCAGTGTACCGGATAGAGGTAGGAAAGTTTTGTCGAAGGTTTGATTTCTCTTTCCAATCATCCTATTAGAACTCTTTTTTATTTTCGCGCTTTGCAATCTTTTATATCTGAATCTGTGGTTGAGTCTCTACACCTTAGTTCTATTATGGTTTGGATCCGATAGTTGCCTCAAACCCCATTGGTGGTATGACTCATCTGTCTATGATATGTTGGGGTTTGAGGATACCTGTGTTAGGCATCGAGTTTGAGTGCGATGCATACGTGCTTGGTTTCACGGGCTATGGATTTATTCTAGGGATGGATCGGCTAGCCATGTATGGTGCCATTCTGGATTGTGAGAGGAGGGTCGTTAGACTTTTGACTTGCCATGAGAGGACCCTCGATATTTTTTGTGACCTAAAGGGGTCTGTCATGCTTAGTTTCCTAGAGTCGCTTGATGCATCTATTGATGATTACAATCTGTACCAGTAGTCTATGAGTATCCTGGTATTTTTAAGGAGATTCGGGGATTACCTCTGAGGCGTGAGATTGATTTCCGTATATACTTGGTGGACAATGCAAAGCCAGTTGCATTGCATGTGCGCTATATGGCTCCAAGAGAAAGGAGGGAGCTCGGTAAGCAAGTAGGGGAGCTACTTTAGAAGCGGTTTATTAGGCGAAGCATATCTGAATGAGGTGCTCCAGTAGTATTCGCAACTAAGGCGGATGGTTCGCTTTGCTTATGTGTGGATTATAGGGAGTTGAATAAACTCACTAAGAAGAATAGGCACCCACTTCCGAGGATAGATTATCTATTCGACCAGCTTGTTGGTGCATCTGTTTTCTCTCAGTTAGACTTGGCCATGGGGTTTCGTCAGTTGAAGGTGTCCGAGGACAGTAT
The DNA here is from genome assembly GCA_030737875.1 of Allium sativum. Lineage (NCBI taxonomy): Eukaryota > Viridiplantae > Streptophyta > Magnoliopsida > Asparagales > Amaryllidaceae > Allium > Allium sativum. The sequence goes on from CM060919.1 coordinate 637,339,427, forward strand.
AGACAAGACTACCTTTAGAACTCCGGATGGTTTCGTCGAGTGGATCGTTATGCCTTTTGGGTTGACGAATGCACCCGCCTATTTTGTGGATATGATGAGTAAAATGATTCGGGAGTTTCTAAATAAGTTTGTTGTGGTCTTTGTCGATGACATCTTGATTTTCTCGAAGAGCGAGGAAGAGCATGCATACATTTAAGGGAGGTTTTAAAAAACTCTCTGAGCACATTAGCTAAAGGAAAAATTCTCCAAATTTCATTTTTGGAGAAAGGAAGTGATATTTAGGGCATGTGGTTTCTAACGATGGGCTAGCAGTAGATCCTGCGAAAGTAATTACAGTTCAGGAGGGAAGGGTAGTATGTTACGATGGTAGATATTTGAGAGTTCACAAGAAGAACTACCCTACCCATGTTCTGGATTAGCTGCAATAGTATTCGCGCTTTAGACTTGGCTGTAGTATCTGCTTGGAGAGATGTTCGAGTTATACATGGACCATAAGTCGCATAAGTATATGTTCTCGTAGAAGGATCTCAAATTGAGGCAGTAGAGATAGGCTTCTACTTGGACCTGAGACGATTAGAGAAACTTCAGAAAAGACTGATCTTATCCGCAGGCGCATGAAGACAGCTCAGGACGGGCAAAAGTTAAACGCAGATAAAGGAAGGACCGATATTGAATTGAGATAGGAGACATGGTTTCTATCAAAGTATCTCCTTTCAGGAATGTGGTACGTTTTGGATCTGCAGAGAAAATGGCGCCAAGGTTTATTGGACCATTTCCCATAATGGAAAGAATAGGTCAAATGGCTTATAGGGTAAAGCTACCACAGAAATTAGCGGATGTTCATTTGCCGAAATATTTGCATGATACAGCAGAAGTAGTTGAGCCAAGTATGCTTGAGGAAGTAGAAGTGGAATGAGGGGCAACAATTAGACGAGTTCCTACCCGTGTTTTTGGATCAGAGGTTAAGAAGCTACGAAACCAAGTGGGTACAACTTAGGAGACTGAAGATAAGATTTGCGCTTCTTACCCTTTTCGTTTCAGGGGAACGTTCTTAACTTCTCTTCCAAAAACTTTTATTTGTACTTGCTTCTATCATCTAAGTATATCCTATCGATCGAATCTTCAACCTTTAGGAAGGAAACCCATAGATGTAAACATGTGTTTGAGATATGTTATGTTTGATGGATGCAAGTGGATGAAAGTGTTTGCTAGTGGTTGCTCGTGGATGCATATACACACACATTAGGCACTAGATCGGCTCAACCACTCTCATACAGCGTATGGATATGGGTGCATTTTTCTTCTTTTAATGGATAAACATGGGTGTGTCATCATACGGATGTTGCATTTGGATGAATGGTTGCGCACACATATAGAACTTATATGTTATAGTAGGATTATTTGCATACATGTTGGATTCATGACACTAACATACATTGCATTGAGGCGATCGACTGAATTAGTAGACCGCTTGATCTTTTGCATTAGTATAGAGATATATAAGCATTAGAAATCTTTAAGGACAATGGATACCTGTGGTTGGTGGATGAGTAGATGGGTGATGGATGTTTGGATATACATTCTTCTAAACTTGGAGATTTCGGGGACAAAATCCTTTAAGTAGGGGAGCATGTAACACCCCGTAATTTTAAAGAACACTATATTGATAAACTAAAGAATACTTCATTAAATATTGGGAATTAGGTAAAACAGACTGTGTCATTGCGTTCATCTTGGAATTTTTCTTTAGATAGACTCTAAGTTTGCGTGAAATAGACATCGTATGAAGAAGTTATTAAGCCTAGAAGTTTGTATATGAACAAGAGAATTATATATGCACAAACAAATCAAATATAAAAATTAATAATTCAAAACAGCGAAGAAGAAGCCCTAGAAGCGAAGGGTCGACCCAGGTTCTTTGGAGTCAACCCCGGGGTCGATACCCCAAAGGGGGTCGACCCCCATACGGATCTGGGAAGATTCCCAGTTCTGAACGTGGACTGAAGTCTTTGCTTGGTTCGTTGACCCTATGCTATAATTAGGACCCTATACCCATTGTTTTACTCATCTAAATCAATGACGGCGGTGAGGTGTTGCTCTAACATGGTTTAATCTAGCTTATTTCTTCTTCAACAATCAAGTTATTCATATTCAGAGATCTGTGCTTCAACATCTGCGATTAATTCTTCTGTTTCTTAGATCCAATGACAGTGAGTCTACGTTATTTTTAGATATGAATATTTAAAAGATAATCTTAACATCTTTATGAATTGGATCTAAGCCTATGACTAATTGAATCATATCAGATCTGCCATAACCTGTGTATCTAAGTTATTTTGACATGATTATGAATTGGATCTATGCCTATGCCTATTTATCATGTCAGATCTGCCATTATTTGTAGATCTAATTCACTGTTTAGATCTCATCATGCCTTTTTATGATGTCACTATTATATTAGAATCACTTCTATTATCACATGTTCATCAGATCTGTTCCTATATGCCAATCTTGTCATTATGCCCAATTTTTTCACTATATGCTTATTAGTGCTATGCCTATTTATACCATCATATGTCAGTCTTGTTATTATGTTTATTTCTGTTCTCTTCCATTCTTCTTTTCCCTTTTTATTTTATAGCTAGGCTACCTTCGAGCCTAGGCATACCGCTGAAATACGCGAACGTACGAAGTTGGGAAACGACGGAAATAATTAATTTGGGGCATAATTCATATTGTAAAACATCATTGGGAATATTGGGCATAATTCATACCTTGAGCCAAGAATTGGGATTTGGGGCATAATTTATATGTTGATCTAAATCTTAATTGGGCATAACTTGTATTGGGAAATATGGGAAACATGAATATTGATTTAGAGGCATAAATCAAAGTTGTGATTAAAGATCTTAACTTGGGGCATGATAAACATGAAAATTTGTTAGTAATGAATGGGAATTGGAAAAAGGGTATGAAAACCTATAATGAAATAAGGATAATTATTAAACAGTGAAAATGCCTACATTTATAGTAATTAGAAACTGTAACTGCATTTAGGCACGAGGTTAGATTACACTTACGGTAGAAGTCTGCCCGGACCCGACCGGCATATCCAGCGACCACAAGTGGTGAATCTAATGTGAGGGGTCTACGTGCATAAACATGTAACATGATGAGACACGAGGTTAAGTCCGACTTGTGGAAGAAGTCTACCCAGACCCGCCCGACATATCCAGCATCCACAAGTTGTAGACTTAATGTGAGAGGTCTAATGCATAAACATATATATGAATATATGTATATAAAAAGATAGATATAAATGTTGCCAATTGTAATTAATGGAAATGAATTGGAATAAACGGGGAATGAGAATAACCTATTGTAATTAATTACATGAATGAGAATGTTATATAATAGGTAGGCTTGTCCTAAGGACAAGTGGAAATTATAACATAGGTTATAATAAAAGAAAGGAAAACTTATCAGTAAACCTTAGTTAAGAGAACTAAGTTAATAAGTATAAAACGACAAGTTGTAGTGACATGTTAGAAAGAAAACAGGTGGATCGATATGAAGTATACTTAATTACATATTAAGTAAAACATGTTATTGTAACTATGGAAACAGACAATGAATAATTGTGTATTACTTTTGTTAATTAAAATACGGGTATAATAGATTGTACATTATAGATTTTGGATTACAATCTAGAGAATAACATGTGATGGGCTTACTAATAAGCTTAAATGGATTAAGCTGTATATATATGTGAAATTAATAAGCAAGTGGAACTTGGTAATTTGAAAAGAAGTCAATGTGAATGGGAATAACCTATTAACCTGTAATACCAAACTTGTTTCAATCTATAAGGATTACATGAACATGTTAACTTGAGTAGGGGTTAAGTAAACTTATATGAAGCAGTGGGATGGTGAAGTATATCTTGGGGTGATGGGTAAGATTTGTATATATATGCAAACAAACTTAACCTGTGGAGTTATGCAATCTTTTACTCTAGTATGGCATGCAATCTTTTTACTCCGGTATAGCATGCATTTTTTTTTACTCTGGTATGGAACAACTTGTGGAAAACCTAGTAGTGGGGATACAAGCCTAGGGGGAGCTAGTATCATCTTGTATGTGGGACCCGTTTCAGTCAGTGACCAATATTTAAGTATCAAACAAGTACACTGAACTAGGTCGGAGTCGGGGCACGCTTACTGGGCTGATTGTAAGAGATCCAAATGAAAGGCGGTGTGGGCGGCGCATATCGACGGAGTCATGTGCGTGCATGAGTCCGGTAGAGGAGGCTAGGACATTGCGATACCGGTAGATATGGATGTGCACATCCTAAAAACAAAGGGTTCCCACTTTAGGAAGTGATACATCCTACTATGGGGCCAACACAAGGTATCTACAGAGTAGGGAGCCGATCAATTGGTGTAGTAATTAGGGTACATCTAATCTCTAGTATGTTTAGGAGCCCGTTAATACCCTTAGGGATTACTCCGGTATGTTTTGGTTGGGCTGCCTATTATTGTAAAGGGTAAAACCTCTCACTAGAAGTACGCCTAAGTCTACCATTTTATAATTGTTGGGGATCATCTTGTTCATACGACACTAGTATTGGTGCAGAGAAAGAGAAAGTACTAGAGAAGCACAATATATTCTAACATGTTTATCCTGTTTACCTTGTCATACCTGCCTTATTGTGCTGTTATCTATCTCTCCAGTTTATATGCCTATCATGATACTTTTACTTATTTATATGCTAAAAGTAACTGGACTCACCAGACTTTATGTCTGACCTATTTTGTTTCCTCTTCTTTCTCTACCGTCCCCTCAATGGTTCTCAGGGTGGGAATCCCAAGCTTGATCAGGATTCTGCTTTCATCCTTCTTGCAGCTGCTTAGACGTACTGTTTGATTTCATATCTCTCTACTATGGCTATGTTTTGGGGATTATGCTTCTTTTATTATTGTACTATGATGATTTAAGTACAAGACAGAAATCTTAAATTTATGTACTGGGTTTTATGCATTTCATACTTGTGATGTAACTATGTTTTGAACCACCATGTTTTCTGCTTAATAAAAGTATTAAATTCCGCTGCTATTTTATACCTATCTTGTAATGTTTCTGTTTCTGTTCACCTATAATGCTTCATGAAACTTAATGCATTCTCTTAACGAGTGAAGTTAACGAACGTGGGGTGTCTACATTACGCTCTGTATAGAACTGCCATTGCCATGCTACGTAAGCGTACGGACTACCATCTTTGATCGAATCAGATCACAGAGTAATGCCCTAGAGTCTACGATACACCACCCAGAGCAGACATGCATGTATCTAGACTTTCCCACGTACATATCATCAATCGTACTAGATGCCTGAACTGCACATATCCTCTACTGTGCACTGAGTTCCGTGGCAGGGCTGTACAAGAAACACGGAACTTGGTCGGGAGCTTTTCCATATCTGTGCAGGCCCACCTCTAAGGGCCTCAAAATACAGATATACCTCGGTTTTTTTTCATGGTGGCTATAGCCCCACCTCAGCCCCTCCCTCAATTAGTAAAGACTACAAGAGCTAAGCGACTTGCCCCTAACAAATAATCTAAACATCTAGTTGGCGTCAGCCTCAACCACTGTGCCTCGAAGTGAAAGGTGGATGGCATCTTGGATTTAGCTCTAGTCTTTCCGCTTCCCACTAGCTGCCGATGACGGGTACACGACGATCTACTATCCTTGTTAGTACTAACCCCACCTCCTTATTGAGGCGATCTTCGAATCATCCTGGCGTTACCTTGTCACAACTTTCTGACTGCAAAGCTACTTTTGCAGTCAAGGCTTACTCACCGGGTAGTTACGCACAGATCCAACCTCTATGAGCACAACCCGAACACTGCACCACCAAAGAGGACTACTAGGAGCACCTTCCACGTCTTAGGAAGCCCCGTACTTCCCCTTCCAGTCCTTCGGAGCCGACAGAATAATCAGATGTACGGGCGCTCCCCTTGTGCCTTACAACACCACGATAATCTACCCCATTGGGTTAACATACGGACTGGTCCAAGCGCCTCAGGTTAACATGTTATTAGACCCTATGTCTAATCATCTAATTACACGCTTGCACTTACCTTTCAGATTTTCATTTAACTTGGTTATTTCAGATCATATTAACTTCTTATCTAAGTTACCAAGTTCTTTCCGAGCCCCTTATATCTCTAAGGAATAGGCCCCTCTTGCTTATTAATTTCGTTTATATAACTTGACCCATTTAAGTTTATTAATAAGCATATAACATGTTATTCTCTAGATTGTAATTCAAGGTCTGTAATCTACGATCTCTTTATATTATTCATTGTCTAATTTATAGTTATACTGACATGTTCTACTTATTATGCAATTAAGTGTATCTCAATTCACATGTTTTCTATTTAACATGTCACTTATTATTTGTGATTAAATATTACTTATTTCATTTCATAAGTTTCCCTCATTCTTTCTTATTTAATCATAATTTCATCTTAAACCGTCGCTACAACTTATCTTTGTTTACTTATTAACTTAGTTCTATTAACTAAGGTTTACTAACATGTTTCCTTTCCATTAATATAACTTATGTTGTTCTTATCAGTAGATTTCAGATTCTTGTTCTTACAGATAACTTAATTTACAATAAATACAACTTGTCTCATTATATAAGTTATTCCATTTACTTTATCGTTTATTATACCTAAGTAAAATTTCCACTTGTCCCTAGGACAAGCCTTCCTATTATATAACATTCTCATTAATGTAATTTATTTATAATAGGTTATTATCATTCCCCATCCATTACATTTCTTTTACTGTTGTAACTTTCTTTCATTTTTTTATTCATTTCCATTCATTCCCACTAATCACAATTAGTACCATTTATTTTTATCCTTTTATATACATATATTTTTATATATGTTTACGTACTAGACCTCTCACATTAAGTTACCACTTGTGGATGCTGGATTTGCCGGCCGGTTCCGAGCAGTCCTCATCCACATGTTGACTTAACCGCGTGTCTTAACACCGTTACATGTTTATTTACGCACTAGACCCCTCACATTAAATTAACAACTTGTGGATGCTAGATTTTCCGGGCGGTCCCGAGCAGACTTCTACCACAAGTTGAATTTAACCTCGTGTCTAAGTGCGTTACAGTTTTCTATGTACTGTAAATTTAGGCATATTCATTCTTTCCATGTTTTACTATAATCCATTTTTTACATGTCAAACACCATATTAAGTCCATTATCTTATTTCTTGTCGCATGTTCTTCCTAACATGTAATTAACTTCAATCTAAAATAATAACATGTAACTATTCCAATTTCTACAGTTAAGGGTTCAAGTACGTAATATGTCATAGGTAAATATGTGATTATCCAAATTTCTACAGTTAAGCGTTCAAGTACATGATATGTCACATATTAACGTGCAATTAAAACATGTATGTATACAACAGTAATTGTTTCCACATTTTTAACGTTATGGTATGTTTACATTGCATATTAATCGAGGAATGTCAAATGATAATATACCATTATCAAGAACGATATAACTTAAATCCATTCACCTAATTTACTTTCCAAATCCTGAATCTGGTCCAGATCTAGCATTCCATGGTTCCCCTAACTGGATTTAGAACCTAACAACCATGGATCCATAATTCTCAACTAAAAGAAGAAGGGAAGAAAGAAAAGAAATTCAAATAGACCAGATCAAGGAAATTACTTTATTTCGAATAGAATTCTTGAGACGACCCGATTTCCCGTTCTCACGGAAACAAGGTTATCTTTTGGAATATAACACAGAAACATATAATAGCAGAACAGAATTAAATAAATACACCAGAATGAACAACAAAATATACTGGATAAAAGTAATCATCAGAGTTACACAGTATACAGGATCTTACTTAGTACAAATACAGTTCAGCTATACATAAATGTCTACAGCGGAAATAAACAAAATATGTACAATAGGAGCTGAACAGCATAAAAGGAAATAAATGATAGAATCCATCTTCAGCTCCAGCTATCCAGAAAGAACCAGCTAAACCTGAATACAAGGCTGCCCGTGTAGAAAAAGGGGCACCCGAGTTTGAGAGTGAAACAAACTACGAGTCAGTCATGGGACTGGTATGAGAAATCCACTCAACACATATATATAATTGGCTAATCACAGGACCTCGCCACTTTCGTGGAACGGGTTTACTCCATTGGATTGCCAGTGCTTTAAAACAAATCTTTCTTTTAAACATCGCTATGCTTTTTATAAAAATGAAGCCGTTATAAGACTCAGTTCCCATCACACAATGCAACGCAAACCGGAGGATAGAGTTTTTACCTTATAACGGCCAAGATATGCTTGATACGAATAAAACAAAGGCATTTAATATTATTGCTAGTGTTTATATGTTTTGAAAACAATTTCAAATCATAACTATCAATCATAGATGGCATTAATGCCCCATACCACTATGTCGCCATATATAGGTATACAATCAAAACCGCACGATCACGTACTTGGAAATTGGATTTCCGTCATGAACCAAGGCAAAAGATAGTCCTTACCGAATTCGAGACGCTCTAGCCCGTGTCTCAGGCAAGCGCGCAGGCAAGCCTTGGATCGTCAGGGCCGGTCCACCGATGTGGATTATTATGCCTGAACAATACGTTTCCCCGCCCTTTGGGGCGTCAACAAGCCAACGAATGACTCCATCGGACCCGGATCGTCCGATCTAACCGAGGCGCCTCGCAACAGCAACAACCACATAGGTGAAAAGTATATAAATGTCAGGGCTGGTAGGTCACTGACACCACCCTAGCTAGAAAGAAACGCATGTCCTCCCTGAGGTCCTTCTCCCGTTTTAGGTTCATACCGGGATGTGAGGCTCGCGAATTTACGTTATACACAAAGCTACGCCACACAGGCGGTGCTTTGATCATCACCACAAGACTTTGCTTTTCAACAGAAGCCCTGATCACTGCATCTTAGCATGCCACACAGGCAATTCACACCGTGCAACTGATGGCTATCAATCACACAGAACAAATTCCAATGTCGGACACACAGTCCATTTACAAGTCCGTTCTGGGTCTGAACGAAACCGGAGGCACTAAATACCTCGCAAACCCTTCGATCAACACGTACGTCTGGACGATCACCACTCATTATCCATATTTCGGGATGCCTCCCAATCAGGACCTCGGTTACCATCCAAACGAGGTGAAGATCTCCGGTCTTCGACCATCGTCTTCATCTTTGACTTTCAATCGTCGGTCAATTATTTGAAATGAGAATTAACTCGGCCCTTTCAAATAATTCACGTATATTTAGAATTTCAAATCGATTTATTTCAATGGTTAAATTATTTGACAACATCACGTTTGTTCTTTAATGTAATTTTCACACCAAACACATTCAACCATCAAACATCACATAAATCAAGCAAATTCAGTTTATTTCCATTCCATATCGCTTATGATATTTTATAACTATTTATCGCTATTTTTATTTATTTTAAAATAGCTATTTTATTCAAAACGACGCTTCGGGCCATAAGGCGGCCGTGGCGCTGTTTTTCTTCAGATTTGATTTACACATATCTGAAAATCTAACCGTTGGATCTTCACAAAATTTACATCATTAGAAAGGTCTTTTCAAAACGAACCCAACGGTTCCAGTTTCGGGAAAATCCGACGGTCGGATCTCCCGGTACAATCGTTTGAAATTTCGATTTCAAAATACGAACTGCAGCGTCGTTATTCGATTAAATATAATTCTTTTTATATTTATATATAAATATAATCGTTTCTGGCGCTGTTTTTCTTCAGACTTGAATTAAACATTCCAGACAATCCAACCGTTGGATTTTTACAAGGTTGGTGCCGTTGGAAAGATTATTCCAAGGCGAACCCGACGGTTGAGGTTTCGGGAAAATCCAATGGTCGGATTTCCCGTACTAGTCGTTTGAAATCACGGTTTCGAAATACGAACTGCACGGCCTCGTTTCGTTTTAATTTTATTTATATTTATATAGTTATATAAATATAGTTCATTCAAGGATTTCTATATCGTTTTCACTTCAAAAAAATTTTCTAACACCTTAAATTTTGGAAAAATTTCGCCATAACCTCCCCTGCACCGGGAGCGTCGGGAAATCGCAAATAGCGTCCCGGTCCTTCTAATCTCAAAAAGAAAAAGAAAAAGCCAAGCGGCTAGCCAATCAGGCTCAAAATCATCACCCAAACAAATCAGTAAATGTGTACCTATTTGTCGGGCATAAAATTTTATTCCTCTTCTCTAGCCCCTTTGCTGTAACCTGTTCAATGAATATGCATGTACATATATATACAGTTCATATCATTTTTCATTTTCTATTCAACTTCATATTTGATTTCTATTTGGTTTAAAAACTCCATTCATTCTAATGTTACATAAATAGGTGCAAATCATTTCATTAGCTAATTAATGAATATTTCAACTCATCTATGTTTATTTTGAACAAGTGGCTATTTTTAACACTTCACATTTCAACGTTTTATGCATACAATAAAAATGTGATTTTTATTGTAAAACGATTTATTTCAAAACACTATTTTTCTATATAGTTCATATAGTCGATAAAAGGTGATTTTTATTATCAAACAGTTTATTTCAAAATATGAATACCATTCAACACATGAATTTCTAAACAACGAATGAATATCAATTCAACACATGAATGTTTTCAATAGTTTTTATATGTAGATAAAAATGTGATTTTTATTATCGAACAATTTATTTCAAAATATGAATACCATTCAACACATGAATTTCTAAACAACGAATGAATATCAATTCAACACATGAATGTTTTCTATAGTTTTTATATATAGATAAAAATGTGATTTTTATTGTAAAACGATTTATTTCAAAATATGAATACCATTCAACACATGAATTTCTAAACAACGAATGAATATCAATTCAACACATGAATGTTTTCAATAGTTTAAGCATATGAAAATAATTCAAACACACAAATATTATTCAAAATTTCGGCAGCATAACGGCAGGGTAGTTACACCGGCACCGTCCCTAGTACGGCTCCTCGCTCTACCTTAAAACCTCGCGGTTTTTGACAATGGGAAACATGCATCTAGTTCGCACGCAGGCGGCATGTATATATATTTATTCATTTCCACAAACTAATCCTAAGTGGTTTCAACCAAATATTTCACAACCACAAACGGGTATTTTTCAACCACAATCAACCAATATCCATCACAAACAATCCCAAACAATCATTCAATTTTCACAGCAATTTCAACCAATAAATATCGTCCATGGTTTGTGGACGAGGGGGCGTATATATATATATATATATTTATATATAGCAATTTATATATAGCTATTCACTTTCATTTCACACGTATATATATAAATTTTAAATCAGAAATCTCACAAATAGCTATCCAACTTCACGACTCTTCCTAATAGAAATCTTCGCCTATTGTTGCTTTCGCCCGTATTCTCTGCATATGTAAAAATCGAATTTTTACGATGCTATTCAATATATAAAAATATGATTTTTTCTTTTGCTTTCACATATAAAAAATATGACAATTCTATTTTTTTCTTTTGCTTTCACATATAAAAAATATGACAATTCTATTTTTACTTTCTTTAAAGAAACCAGTTTTAAAATATTTTAAAAAATCAGTTTCAGTTTTTATCTTTTTATAAAATTCAGTTTTTTACGTTTTAAAAAAATTCAGTTTTTAATTTTTTAAAAAAAACCAAATCAGTTTTTATCTTTATTAATAAATCAGTTTTTACTTTATTTTTAAAACAGTTTTTACTTTAAAAACCAAAACAAATTTTATTCTAAAAACCAAAACAGTTTTTATTCTTTTCAAATCAGTTTTCAATACCTTTTATAAAATTCAGTTTTTAACTTTTAAAAACCAGTTTTCAATTCTTTTTAAAAATCAAAATCAGTTTTTATAGTTTTATAAAATCCAGTTTTTTTCTTTTAAAAAAAACAGTATTTCAATTCTTTTATAAAATCAGTATTCAATTCTTTTATAAAATCAGTATTCAATTCTTTTATAACAAATCGGTTTTTAATATTTTATATAATCAGTTTTTATTTCTTTAAAAACAAATCAGTTTTAAAGAATAAAATAAAAAAAAAGAAAATAAAATAAAAAAAAATAGAAAATGTTTACCGATGAAGCTGCGAAGGGGGGGGGAGCGATGCTCGTCTTCGTCGGCGGCAGGAGGAGCAGGCGGCGGCTTCGAGCTTCGACGGAGGAAAGGCGGTTGGCGACTTCGAGTCTCGAACGCGATGGAGGGAGGCGATGGCTTCAAGGGGGGGCTCTTCGTCGGCGCTTGAGGGATCGGGGGGAGGCTGGCGATTTAGGTTTAGGGTTTGGGTTTTTTTTTTTTTTCTTTCTGTTATGTTTTATAACGAACGGGGGGGGCCAAGCAGATGATAAGGAGGGAAAGGATATTTTTTTTTTTTATTATTATTATTTAATTATTAAATCTCGCAAAAGGTTGACTTTTACATATGACCTCGAAACGAGGCCCACCGCCTGTCGTCCATAGCGTTCTACCCCCATTCCGAACACAATGGGATATGTATCGCAAGCTGATGTGATCGTTACAATCAGTTTCTGTTGAATTTACATTTAAATCATTATATTGAATTTTAAACGTACATTTCAAATTACCGGGGTCACATACTAACTAGAAAAATTCCAGAAAAATATTTTCTAGCTTCGTATTGGCGATACGGTCCTAACAAAACTAGTTTCGTCGAATTCTGAGACCGTTTGAAAAATGGCCAATTTCCATTCGATTAAAATCAACAGAAACTGGTCAAACGCGTTTTCTTTTGCCACGCTCACATATTGATTCGAAAAATTATGAAATTTGAAACCTAGCAATAACCTGACACTGCGGATCTAACAAAAGTGGTTTCGTCGAAATCCGAGGTCGTATGCAAAATGTCCATTTTTAAGGGCCTGAATTCCATAGCGACTATTCAGAATTTTCAACTGGACATATCTTTTGATTCCCGCTATCAAGTTTTGATTGGTCGGATTCGTTAGAAAGATATTATCAATTAGATCCCATTATTTTTGGTTTCACTAAAATCCGGATTGTTTTGCACCCGGTATATTCAATTGAAGTTTGAAATCGAATTATCGAACTACCGCGCCATTTTCAATTCTATATATAATTATAATTAATTATATTGGTTTTCAAATGTCGATTTCAACTCAGTTTTCATCGCCATTATTTAAAATATTTATTTTAAATATTTAAAATCCATTATTTTAGCCAATTTAAAAAATTTTAAATTGGTTCAGATTTTCTGGGTCGTTACAATCTCCCCCACTTAAAACTTTTCGTCCCCGAAAAGGAACAAAGTCGAAAGTGGTTTGATAAATCTACAAACCCACGATACAACAACCAATTTGTTTTTAATATTCAGAGTATAGAATAAACAATGCACATCCATGGGAAGAAAATAGCAACAGAATAGAGAATTAAAAGGTAATGCAAGGTAGGGTAAATGTACCTTGCACCAGAGTCAATCAGAGATATCTACTCGGCATCTAGGATAAGCTTTCTGAACGCTCTCCTCAGTTTCCCAAGTACAATCTCGCGGATCTCCACTCCATTGCACCTTGACTAAGTGAACCTTCTTGTTTCTCAGCTCTTTGGTTTCTTTGCCGATAATCTTTAGCGGCTCTCGCCTCACAGCTAATTCTGGAGTAATTTCAATGTCCTGCTGAGCTGCTTCTTCCACGATCAAGTCTGGATCATGAACGTGCTTTCGAAGTTGAGATATGTGAAATACATCATGCACACCAAGCAACCAGTCAGGCAGTTTAACTTTATATGCGAGAGTTCCAATCCGTTCCAGAATAGGAAACGGACCAATGAATTTGGGTGCTAACTTTCCAGTTTTACCGAACCGGATAACTCCTCTCATCGGCGATACTTTCAAATATACATAGTCGCCAACTTCAAAGGATATATCCCTTCTTCTTCTATCGGCATAGCTCTTTTGTCGGCTTTGAGCGGCGAGTAATCGCTTCTTAATAAAATCGACTTTGTCGGCCGCTTCTCGAATCATATCGGGGCCCAACACAAGTCTATTTCCAGGCTCGACCCAACAAGCAGGAGATCGGCACGGTCTACCATACAATGCTTCGAATGGCGACATTGTCAGACTCGCCTGGTAGCTGTTATTATAAGAAAATTCAGCCAAATGCAGATTGTCTTCCCATGATCCACCGAAATCTATAACACAAGCCCGCAATAGATCTTCTAAAATGCGATTCACCCTCTCAGTCTGACCGTCTGTCTGAGGATGATAAGCGGTGCTCAAGTTTAACTTCGTTCCGAGCTCGACTTGAAATGCTTCCCAGAATTTGCTAGTGAATATTGTATCTCTATCACTGACTATACTGAGCGGCACTCCATGTAGTCTAACTATTTCCCTGAAGTAAATATGTGCCAGACTCTGAGCAGTTCTATTTGATTTGACAGGTATAAAATGGGCGGTCTTCGTGAAGCGATCTACGATCACCCAAATACTGTCATTTCCTTTTCTGGTTCTGGGCAAACCATCAATGAAATCCATAGAAATATGTTCCCACTTCCAGCCAGGAACTTCTAGCGGTTGTAATAATCCAGCCAGTTTCTGTTGGTCACTTTTGACTAGTTGGCAAGTAGGGCATCGGCTAACGTATATTGAAACGTCTCTTTTCATGGCCTTCCACCAGAAAGTTCTTTTGAGATCGTTATACATTTTGGCCACACCAGGATGGATACTCAGCTTGGACTTGTGACACTCGTCTAACACTTCCCTTTTTAACTCTGGGATGTCAGGAACACAAATCCTTCCTTTTAATCTCAAGGTCTCGTCGTTATCTATTTGAAAACACGAGGGTTCGCCTTTCTGAATCCTTTTAATCATATCCTTAATAAAGTTATCCTCCTTCTGAAGAATAGATATTTTGTCAATCAAGGAAGTCGTGATAATAAAGCTGGCGATCATTACATTCTTTCGGCTCAGCGCATCGGCCACGACATTGGCTTTCCCTGGAGTATATATAATTTCGAAGTCATATGCTGCAAGAAACTCCAGCCAACGTTGCTGCCTCAAATTCAAGTCCTTCTGAGTGAACAGATACTTTAACGACTGGTGATCTGTAAACAGTTCAAATCTCTCGCCCAGAAGATAGTGTCTCCAGATTTTCAAAGAGAATATGATAGCCAATAACTCAAGATCATGAGTTACATAGTTTTTCTCGTGCGGCTTCAGTTGACGGCTAGCATAAGCAATCACTTGACCCCTTTGCATTAACACTGCGCCAAGGCCTTCTCTAGAAGCATCAGTCCATACTTTTAAATCCTGGTTGCCATCGATGATGGTTAACACTGGAGCAGTAGTTAGTCTCAACTTTAGCTCTTCGAAAGCCTCCTCACTCTCTTCAGTCCATTTGAACTTAGAATGCTTCTTTGTAAGCTTCGTTAAGTGGCCAGATATCTTAGAAAAGTCTTTAACGAACTTCCGATAATAACTAGCCAATCCGAGAAAACTGCGGACTTCAGTGGGAGTACTGGGCTGTTTCCAATTCTGAATAGCTGTGATTTTGCTTGGGTCCACAGCGATTCCATCTTTCGATACGACATGGCCCAGAAATTTTACTTCATCTTGCCAGAAGATACATTTGGAAAATTTGGCTTTTAATACATTCCTTCTGAGGATTTCTAGAACCTGTTCCAGATGCTTTTCATGCTCGGCCTTAGATTTAGAGAAGATTAGAATATCATCAATAAAAACCAGAACAAATTTATTCAACACTCCTCTGAATACTCTGTTCATCAGATCGACGAAGTAAGCAGGAGCGTTACATAAGCCGAACGGCATTACTAACCACTCGTAGAATAAGTCGGGGCCTCTGAACGCTGTCATTGGAACACACTCTTCGGCAATTCGAAGTTGATGGAAACCTGTAGCTAGGTCCATCCTTGAAAATACTTGTGCTCCATTTAATCGATCCAACAAATCATCTATTCGCGGCAATGGATATTTATTCTTTATGGTCTGCTTGTTCAGATCTCGATAATCTACACATAGACGTAGAGTACCGTCAGATTTTGGGACAAATACCACGGCTGCACCCCAATCAGAGAAACTAGGCCTAATCAGACCCTTCCATACTAGCTGTCTTGTTTGATTGTCTAATTCCTCCTTCTCTTTCAAGGACATTCTTCGAATAGCGTGAACTACCGGCCTTGCATTGGGAATCAAAGCAATCTTGAAATCTATTTCTCTCTGCGGAGGTAAGCGAACAACTTCTTCGAACACATCCGCATAGTTTTTGACGACTGGAATATCTTTGATGAGGTCAGGAATATTCTCAGTGATTTCAGGGATATTTTCTACTTGGGCTGGAGAAACATTCAAAGCTGCCCAGAAGTCTTTTCTATTAGCATTCTGACCTTCACAGGGAATGGTTATATAATCACCTGATTTAATCTTCGCCTTTACGACTCTCTCGGCGCATTTAACCTCAGCTTCATATTTGGTCAACCAGTCTAACCCCAGGATAAGATCAAACTCTTTAAAATTCATGACGACTGCGATGGTAGGAAACCGATAACGAGAGAAAGAAACCGGCACTCCACAAACCCAACTTAGATCAATGGAACCCCCAACCGGATTCTGGACAGTCATTGGTTCCTTGAGCTTTTTCAAATTCAAATCCAGTTTCTTAGCGGCATCTTTGGCGATGAAACTTCGTGACGCGCCTGTGTCAAACAGTACTTTGACTGGAATGTTTTTGACAGTAAGCGTGCCTTCTAAAACATCGGGCCTTTCTTGATTAGCTAAGGGCTCAGAAGTTTCTGCTATTTCATTTACCTGAGCCTCTTTGGCCCTTTTTAACAGCCAGCAATCTCGCTTTATATGACCGGACTGATGGCAGAGATTGCATTTCCTATTTGTTTGAAATCCTTCTTTGGATCGAAGTCCACTTTTTAATCGCTTCTTTAAAGGCCCGCAGTTTATCGACAAATGCCCTTTCAGATGGCAGTTCTTGCATGTGGCAGTCGTGACAGGTTCTTTTTCAGATCTAGCCCGTTTCCGATTTACTTTAGGCTCTTTACCGACCTCTGACCTCGTACTGGATTCAGGAATATCAGTTTCCAACTCTGTTTTGTCACTAGAACTGACTTCTTCTTCGTCGCGTAACATTCCTTTCTTATGGAGATCTTCATACTGATAAGCCATGTATATCATTTCTGGAAAAGGAAGCTTCACATGCCCCAATACTTTATTCTGGTATTTCCTTTGAAGCCCGTGAATAAATCTCAGATTTTTCCTCTTCGGATTTTGAATTAGATGAGGAGCAAAGTGAGCAAGTTCGTTGAATTTCTTATGGTATTCGGGAATGGTCATATCACCTTGTATTAGATAAGAAAATTCATCACATAATCTCTCGGTTACCTCGGGAGGAGTAAATCTTTCTAAGAAAATCAATTTAAATCTGTCCCAGGTGATATCACCTTCTGGATTATCTTTGATGATTGTTTCCCACCAGATTAAAGCTTCTTCTTTGAGCGCCCAAGATGCTACTAACCGTTTCTGGTCATCTCTCAGCTGGATATGCTCAAAGATTCTTTCGACAGAACTCAACCAAGCTTGAGTTTGAATAATAGATTCATTGCCCGAGAATTGTGCTCCACCCAGATTTCGATATCTCTTGAATAGAGCCTCTAGGTCGGGTTCTGTATTCCTTCTGTTTCTGGCACTCATTTTTCTAGTACTTCTGCAATTAGCAGATCAAGTGTCAGGTCACAGAAAAGGTAGTTTAAAATATAGAAACATATACTTCAATGTAAATGTGTCTATCGAGGTGTAATCATTCTGCTTTACTCATACTAGGATATTGCTGATCCTATCTGTATTGAGTTACCCGTCCTAGAACACTACTGGTTCTATTTCTGACGAGTTCGTTCAAATGTTATATTCCAGAACTAAGCTTAACCAAAGCTCTGATACCACGTTGAGACGACCCGATTTCCCGTTCTCACGGAAACAAGGTTATCTTTTGGAATATAACACAGAAACATATAATAGCAGAACAGAATTAAATAAATACACCAGAATGAACAACAAAATATACTGGATAAAAGTAATCATCAGAGTTACACAGTATACAGGATCTTACTTAGTACAAATACAGTTCAGCTATACATAAATGTCTACAGCGGAAATAAACAAAATATGTACAATAGGAGCTGAACAGCATAAAAGGAAATAAATGATAGAATCCATCTTCAGCTCCAGCTATCCAGAAAGAACCAGCTAAACCTGAATACAAGGCTGCCCGTGTAGAAAAAGGGGCACCCGAGTTTGAGAGTGAAACAAACTACGAGTCAGTCATGGGACTGGTATGAGAAATCCACTCAACACATATATATAATTGGCTAATCACAGGACCTCGCCACTTTCGTGGAACGGGTTTACTCCATTGGATTGCCAGTGCTTTAAAACAAATCTTTCTTTTAAACATCGCTATGCTTTTTATAAAAATGAAGCCGTTATAAGACTCAGTTCCCATCACACAATGCAACGCAAACCGGAGGATAGAGTTTTTACCTTATAACGGCCAAGATATGCTTGATACGAATAAAACAAAGGCATTTAATATTATTGCTAGTGTTTATATGTTTTGAAAACAATTTCAAATCATAACTATCAATCATAGACGGCATTAATGCCCCATACCACTATGTCGCCATATATAGGTATACAATCAAAACCGCACGATCACGTACTTGGAAATTGGATTTCCGTCATGAACCAAGGCAAAAGATAGTCCTTACCGAATTCGAGACGCTCTAGCCCGTGTCTCAGGCAAGCGCGCAGGCAAGCCTTGGATCGTCAGGGCCGGTCCACCGATGTGGATTATTATGCCTGAACAATACGTTTCCCCGCCCTTTGGGGCGTCAACAAGCCAACGAATGACTCCATCGGACCCGGATCGTCCGATCTAACCGAGGCGCCTCGCAACAGCAACAACCACATAGGTGAAAAGTATATAAATGTCAGGGCTGGTAGGTCACTGACACCACCCTAGCTAGAAAGAAACGCATGTCCTCCCTGAGGTCCTTCTCCCGTTTTAGGTTCATACCGGGATGTGAGGCTCGCGAATTTACGTTATACACAAAGCTACGCCACACAGGCGGTGCTTTGATCATCACCACAAGACTTTGCTTTTCAACAGAAGCCCTGATCACTGCATCTTAGCATGCCACACAGGCAATTCACACCGTGCAACTGATGGCTATCAATCACACAGAACAAATTCCAATGTCGGACACACAGTCCATTTACAAGTCCGTTCTGGGTCTGAACGAAACCGGAGGCACTAAATACCTCGCAAACCCTTCGATCAACACGTACGTCTGGACGATCACCACTCATTATCCATATTTCGGGATGCCTCCCAATCAGGACCTCGGTTACCATCCAAACGAGGTGAAGATCTCCGGTCTTCGACCATCGTCTTCATCTTTGACTTTCAATCGTCGGTCAATTATTTGAAATGAGAATTAACTCGGCCCTTTCAAATAATTCACGTATATTTAGAATTTCAAATCGATTTATTTCAATGGTTAAATTATTTGACAACATCACGTTTATTCTTTAATGTAATTTTCACACCAAACACATTCAACCATCAAACATCACATAAATCAAGCAAATTCAGTTTATTTCCATTCCATATCGCTTATGATATTTTATAACTATTTATCGCTATTTTTATTTATTTTAAAATAGCTATTTTATTCAAAACGACGCTTCGGGCCATAAGGCGGCCGTGGCGCTGTTTTTCTTCAGATTTGATTTACACATATCTGAAAATCTAACCGTTGGATCTTCACAAAATTTACATCATTAGAAAGGTCTTTTCAAAACGAACCCAACGGTTCCAGTTTCGGGAAAATCCGACGGTCGGATCTCCCGGTACAATCGTTTGAAATTTCGATTTCAAAATACGAACTGCAGCGTCGTTATTCGATTAAATATAATTCTTTTTATATTTATATATAAATATAATCGTTTCTGGCGCTGTTTTTCTTCAGACTTGAATTAAACATTCCAGACAATCCAACCGTTGGATTTTTACAAGGTTGGTGCCGTTGGAAAGATTATTCCAAGGCGAACCCGACGGTTGAGGTTTCGGGAAAATCCAATGGTCGGATTTCCCGTACTAGTCGTTTGAAATCACGGTTTCGAAATACGAACTGCACGGCCTCGTTTCGTTTTAATTTTATTTATATTTATATAGTTATATAAATATAGTTCATTCAAGGATTTCTATATCGTTTTCACTTCAAAAAAATTTTCTAACACCTTAAATTTTGGAAAAATTTCGCCATAACCTCCCCTGCACCGGGAGCGTCGGGAAATCGCAAATAGCGTCCCGGTCCTTCTAATCTCAAAAAGAAAAAGAAAAAGCCAAGCGGCTAGCCAATCAGGCTCAAAATCATCACCCAAACAAATCAGTAAATGTGTACCTATTTGTCGGGCATAAAATTTTATTCCTCTTCTCTAGCCCCTTTGCTATAACCTGTTCAATGAATATGCATGTACATATATATACAGTTCATATCATTTTTCATTTTCTATTCAACTTCATATTTGATTTCTATTTGGTTTAAAAACTCCATTCATTCTAATGTTACATAAATAGGTGCAAATCATTTCATTAGCTAATTAATGAATATTTCAACTCATCTATGTTTATTTTGAACAAGTGGCTATTTTTAACACTTCACATTTCAACGTTTTATGCATACAATAAAAATGTGATTTTTATTGTAAAACGATTTATTTCAAAACACTATTTTTCTATATAGTTCATATAGTCGATAAAAGGTGATTTTTATTATCAAACAGTTTATTTCAAAATATGAATACCATTCAACACATGAATTTCTAAACAACGAATGAATATCAATTCAACACATGAATGTTTTCAATAGTTTTTATATGTAGATAAAAATGTGATTTTTATTATCGAACAATTTATTTCAAAATATGAATACCATTCAACACATGAATTTCTAAACAACGAATGAATATCAATTCAACACATGAATGTTTTCTATAGTTTTTATATATAGATAAAAATGTGATTTTTATTGTAAAACGATTTATTTCAAAATATGAATACCATTCAACACATGAATTTCTAAACAACGAATGAATATCAATTCAACACATGAATGTTTTCAATAGTTTAAGCATATGAAAATAATTCAAACACACAAATATTATTCAAAATTTCGGCAGCATAACGGCAGGGTAGTTACACCGGCACCGTCCCTAGTACGGCTCCTCGCTCTACCTTAAAACCTCGCGGTTTTTGACAATGGGAAACATGCATCTAGTTCGCACGCAGGCGGCATGTATATATATTTATTCATTTCCACAAACTAATCCTAAGTGGTTTCAACCAAATATTTCACAACCACAAACGGGTATTTTTCAACCACAATCAACCAATATCCATCACAAACAATCCCAAACAATCATTCAATTTTCACAGCAATTTCAACCAATAAATATCGTCCATGGTTTGTGGACGAGGGGGCGTATATATATATATATATATTTATATATAGCAATTTATATATAGCTATTCACTTTCATTTCACACGTATATATATAAATTTTAAATCAGAAATCTCACAAATAGCTATCCAACTTCACGACTCTTCCTAATAGAAATCTTCGCCTATTGTTGCTTTCGCCCGTATTCTCTGCATATGTAAAAATCGAATTTTTACGATGCTATTCAATATATAAAAATATGATTTTTTCTTTTGCTTTCACATATAAAAAAATATGACAATTCTATTTTTTTTCTTTTGCTTTCACATATAAAAAATATGACAATTCTATTTTTACTTTCTTTAAAGAAACCAGTTTTAAAATATTTTAAAAAATCAGTTTCAGTTTTTATCTTTTTATAAAATTCAGTTTTTTACTTTTTAAAAAAATTCAGTTTTTAATTTTTAAAAAAAAACCAAATCAGTTTTTATCTTTATTAATAAATCAGTTTTTACTTTATTTTTAAAACAGTTTTTACTTTAAAAACCAAAACAAATTTTATTCTAAAAACCAAAACAGTTTTTATTCTTTTCAAATCAGTTTTCAATACCTTTTATAAAATTCAGTTTTTAACTTTTAAAAACCAGTTTTCAATTCTTTTTAAAAATCAAAATCAGTTTTTATAGTTTTATAAAATCCAGTTTTTTTCTTTTAAAAAAAACAGTATTTCAATTCTTTTATAAAATCAGTATTCAATTCTTTTATAAAATCAGTATTCAATTCTTTTATAACAAATCGGTTTTTAATATTTTATATAATCAGTTTTTATTTCTTTAAAAACAAATCAGTTTTAAAGAATAAAATAAAAAAAAAAGAAAAAAAAATAAAAAAAAAAATAGAAAATGTTTACCGATGAAGCTGCGAAGGGGGGGGAGCGATGCTCGTCTTCGTCGGCGGCAGGAGGAGCAGGCGGCGGCTTCGAGCTTCGACGGAGGAAAGGCGGTTGGCGACTTCGAGTCTCGAACGCGATGGAGGGAGGCGATGGCTTCAAGGGGGGGCTCTTCGTCGGCGCTTGAGGGATCGGGGGGAGGCTGGCGATTTAGGTTTAGGGTTTGGGTTTTTTTTTTTTTTCTTTCTGTTATGTTTTATAACGAACGGGGGGGCCAAGCAGATGATAAGGAGGGAAAGGATATTTTTTTTTTATTATTATTATTTAATTATTAAATCTCGCAAAAGGTTGACTTTTACATATGACCTCGAAACGAGGCCCACCGCCTGTCGTCCATAGCGTTCTACCCCCATTCCGAACACAATGGGATATGTATCGCAAGCTGATGTGATCGTTACAATCAGTTTCTGTTGAATTTACATTTAAATCATTATATTGAATTTTAAACGTACATTTCAAATTACCGGGGTCACATACTAACTAGAAAAATTCCAGAAAAATATTTTCTAGCTTCGTATTGGCGATACGGTCCTAACAAAACTAGTTTCGTCGAATTCTGAGACCGTTTGAAAAATGGCCAATTTCCATTCGATTAAAATCAACAGAAACTGGTCAAACGCGTTTTCTTTTGCCACGCTCACATATTGATTCGAAAAATTATGAAATTTGAAACCTAGCAATAACCTGACACTGCGGATCTAACAAAAGTGGTTTCGTCGAAATCCGAGGTCGTATGCAAAATGTCCATTTTTAAGGGCCTGAATTCCATAGCGACTATTCAGAATTTTCAACTGGACATATCTTTTGATTCCCGCTATCAAGTTTTGATTGGTCGGATTCGTTAGAAAGATATTATCAATTAGATCCCATTATTTTTGGTTTCACTAAAATCCGGATTGTTTTGCACCCGGTATATTCAATTGAAGTTTGAAATCGAATTATCGAACTACCGCGCCATTTTCAATTCTATATATAATTATAATTAATTATATTGGTTTTCAAATGTCGATTTCAACTCAGTTTTCATCGCCATTATTTAAAATATTTATTTTAAATATTTAAAATCCATTATTTTAGCCAATTTAAAAAATTTTAAATTGGTTCAGATTTTCTGGGTCGTTACAATTCTGAACACCTTCTTTATAAATATTCATCATTTTCCTCCAGATTTTGATTCAGAATTTTCCTAAACTAATTATTCTATTTTTCTGAAGAGATTTGAGGAGGAAGAAGAATGGCAGAGCTTAGACGACTTCCCAGAAAATGTTAGATTTAGGCTAGGCCCTGCTAGTCTATTTATAGGTGTTCAAGATCTTATCATACACGCAGCGCTGAGTCAGCAACGAACGTCATTAAGAAAACAGTCCAAATTCATTGATGAATCTGCTCAGATCTATGGTGGGGTCGATCCCTGGGTCGACCCCCCAATGGGTCCCGCGAGCTGTTTTGGCGCAGAAGTTTTATCTTTGAATGTTTGAATTTATTTAAATATTATATTTTCATATAATCTCCTTATAGTATACAAATCTTCTAATGACCATTTTATATGTATGTATATATGCACAACTTTTATTTTGTTTTCAGAATTCAAGTGGTGTAATGCCGTTAATTAATTCTTACCATATTTCTTTGATTGCAGCCTTATTTTGAACTTTTCTCTTGGATATATATATTTCGGCACATATACACAAATATATTCTCATATATATACATACATACATATATTTTTCTATACTTCCTTATTTGTATATTTTTTCCTTATATGTGCGTTTATACATATTTTCTCTTTAGAACATGTGTTATTTCAGTCGTTCCCTTAAAATAAAAATATGATGCCAGCGGAGATCGAACTTCGTACCTCTTGTAAGCAAGCCACATGCTCTAACCAACTAGACTACTAAGGCTATTGTTAACAAGGCTGAGAACAATGGTGGTCATTGTTCTTTTCTCAGTCCTCTTTTTCATATTTGTTGTAATCTTTTATTTAAACTATTGCATGTAACTTTATCATTTTGCATGCATAGTTTTCTTTTCTTTTTCTTTTATTATCAATGTATAATATTTGTAAATCAGTGCATGCAACATATTTACACTGCGTGCAACAATCCTTTCTTTCTTTTAATGCATGCATTACATTTTTATTTACATTAATCATTTCTTCTTTTATATATTTATGTCTATGCATATATACACATATGCATTATTTAATTGTCATAAAATGCGGGGTGTTACAGGTTATATATTGGACAGGACAGTCCGTTGTCCAGCTCGGTCCGAGGCAATAAGATGTCTGGTCCGTGTTCGTATGATTCTCCTATAGGACAGGACTAGGACACACAACCGTCCAGTCCGATCCAAAATGTTTGATGTTTTTCTATTATCGGAACATTGTTCGTCCGTTGTCCGGCTCGTACGAACAGTGTCCGAACTTAATGCTTGTCTGGTCCGTGTCCTTTCGAATCTCTTATTGGACAGGACAAGGACACACCTCCATCCGGTCTGACATGTTTATACCTCTACTCTCATCATCGTCGCCGACGTTATTTGGCCAAAATCACTTTTCTGATCGCTTGAAAATTTCTCTTCAACCACGCTGCTAAAAATTGTAATCAAGCCATTAAAATTCATGATTTTTCCCAATAATTACACTCATATAAATAATTTTTAAAATAGTGAAGTTATAAATTTCGGAATTATATACCTCTTTACTGCAATTTAAACACATCTCGAGGCATGGGTTACTTTTTTAGTTGAAACAAATTTTAAAATTTACTATAGACATATATGAACAACTTTCATGTTGATCTCCAACCTTGAATCAGACTAGATTTAGAGTTATTGAATTTTAAATCAAGTGGAGGTGAAATATTCCTTATCTTTAAAACCTATAGACAAGTTCAAATGTTGACAGAGATTCATCTAGGCATAGATTACATGGTAAATATGATATAACACGATCAGCAACAGACGTATGTGTTGGAGAATGGAGTTTTTGATGACAACAAACTTATTTCAATATTAGTTGATTATAAAAAGTATACTAACATCTTTATCTTGAATATGTATACACTTATATGCAGGATTTGTATACAGGAATTAATACTGAAGACTATACAGTTTTAGAGATTTAAGAGATTCATAATTCAGAGAAGATTCAAGACTCACGAGTAATCAAGAAATCAAGAGTTCAAGATAAATATAGTAATAGAGTCTAGATTATATGTAAGACTCTGAATAGCACTCTAGGTTCAAATTCAAATCCTGTTTTTCAAATTTCAAATTCTGATTTTCAAATTTCAAATTTTGTTTTTCAAATTTCAGATTATAATTTTAATTTGTTTTTCTATCTTACCTTTGATTTTAAACTTATGTTTTAAACTTTATGTTGATGGGCCTTTCGAGCAGCCCATCAAGGCGAAATGATGCAGCAGAGATACACATGAGGTGTTCGAGTTGGGCCGAGCTGTGAGATCCAACATCCAAGCTCTCTTCCCTTGATGCGGCCCGGATGAGTTCGGCATGACCAAGCATGATTAGCCTTGTCACCCTCAGATGAGATCCGAAAAACCAGCCTAAGGATTAGCTCGCCCCAGATCTTTTCTTTCGAATTACTCAAGCTGGAAGGGTCCAGTGCCAATTCATGTCGATAATGCGCGGAGAATACCAACTCTTCAGGGAAGACCGATTCATTCTATATAAGCTATCCTTTTGGATCTCACGGCACGTGTCCAAGGCGACCTAATATTGTATCATCTATTAATACCTCTTTTCAGTTCAAAAAGGGGAACTTTTTTGAGAGAGAGAAGAGGATTATAAAAACTGAAACTGTTTGTAGTATTAATTCTCTTATTCTCTTATTCCACCATTGTAACCATTCTTCTAGTAGCAGAAATGATATATAAAAGTTTATAAAGTGGATGTAGGCTCTTTAACACCGAACCACTATAAATCTTGTGTGATTTTTCCTATTTTAAGTTCCTTATATTTGTTAATCTTCATTTTAATCTTTATACAAGTTTATCTTTTGGTGTTGTGCCACTTTTTGGTGTTAACATTTTGGTGCTTTCACTGTGAAGTGAAATTCTCAGCTTAGTCCGGATATTTTCTCTACTTTCGGATCACCATATCCAAGGAGAAAATCTCATCCTCGTTTCTGGATTATCGAATTATGGCTGGAAAATCAGCTCGTAATACTGGAAAACAACCGCAAGTTGGAACCTCTGTGGAAGCTACTGGTGGACCTACCGCACCCGAAACTGCTCAGGATCAACCTGCCTTTCTCCCCATAGTAGATCCAACTCCTTCATCAACCTTCGCTACTCAAGATGAGTTCACGGCTGTGCTGAATCAACTTCAAGAGACAAAAGAGGCTCTAAAGGTCCATGCTCAGGAGAATGCCGCTATGCGGCAAGATATGACTCGCATAACGAGACAATCGGAGGAGCTCAGGAACCAAACCCAAGAAGTCAGGGAACATCAGCTTTCCCCCTTAGCTGGATCATGTGTCAGAAGGTTCTTCGTCGTTCGACATTAGCGGGGATCCACGATGGACCCGGCGCCCATTAGAAAGAGCCGAGAATGTACAACAATTATGTCTCGAGAAACATCCAGGCCAGCAGGAGGTAAACGAACAAATCGGGGCAGACCCAGCCAAGGTGGAAATTATCGATTCCATGGCCCTGCGTAACCAAGGAGCTTCTCTTCAATCGTAGAATGCTGCCAGAGGGAATCAGACCCTTATTCACCTTCCTCAGAACCTTTGACTGACCGAGATACCCGGGAGGGAAGGGAGACAACCCGGGCATTGGGTCAGGCAACATTTTCCTTGTGAGAGAGCCAGGAGAGCCCGTTCAGATGATGAAACCAACCAGGACTCAGTCGTCCCACTGAACCTAACTGCAATGGTATGAATGACAGCCGCAGACATAGAAACAAAGACAGGGGGATCGATCAAAGCCACACGCCATTTACCGACAATATCTTACAAGTAGAGTTCCCCCGGAGATTTAATATACCCCAGATGAATCAATACGACGACACCTATGACCCACAGTAGCATCTGATGAGGTATTCCTGGCACATGGGGTGGCGGTGGCCCCCGACACTATCAAATGCAAAGCCTTCCCAATCTTCTTGAGCGAGATAGCGCTTAAGTGGTTCGTACGTTTGCCCGCGAAATCCGTCCCAAGCTTTAAAGACTTGAGCGAGAAATTCCTAACTTAGTTTCACCTTCACGCTACTAAGTCAAAGCATGTAATGTCACTCTCGGCTGTTAAACAGGGAAAGGGAGAATCCCTGAGAAATTACCTTAATCGATTCAACCGGGTGGCCATCGAGGTCAGTAACCCCAACCACGAAACTGTTCTAATGGCCATGGTCAATGGCATCGATAAATGAACTGAATTTGGGAAATACTTGATTGGGAAGACGCCAACAACAATTGAGGCTTTTTATGGGAAAGCCCACACCCGATTACGGCAGGAGGATGTGCAGTCAGAGGAGGAAGACAGACCGAGAAATGCATCTACTCCATCGACCCAGAATAACGTCGCAGTCAAGCAGTCTGGTGATAGCTTAGAAAAAGTAGAAGTAAACGTTGGAAACCATAGAAAAAGAAATGGCGAGGGGCCAAGAGAGACCAATGGAAGCTCGGGATAGATGGGGAACCCTCGAAAGCGACCACGGTTCCAGGCGTTCGAGACTTACACTGCCCTGAATGACACACTAGAAAACATCTATCTTGATACCAATAATACGGTCCAGTATAAGAAACCTCCTCCTTGTGAGCCCACGGAGAGGGAGCAAGCGATTGGAAAATATTGATTATTCCACGACATCTACGGGCATACGAAAAACAAATGTCGGCACCTTAGAGACATCCTTGAAAAGCTGATTCGAGAAGGAAAGCTTGATGAATATAGGACGACCCCAAGGGATAGGGGGCAAGGGGCTTCAACCCCTAGACAAAGCCAGGCCGCTCCTCGAACTACTGCACAAGATAAGGGGAAAGGAATGGTCATCAATGCCATAATTGGAGGGCTATACCCCTCCAGATTCAGTCTCAAGGCTATGGAACAATATGTGAATTCTGTGAAACACCTGATGCTACCGAAACAAGTGTCCCTGAAAGTGTGAACCCAATGAAGCAGAGGAAGACTGAGACAGAGGACGTTGTTTTC
The DNA here is from genome assembly GCA_030737875.1 of Allium sativum. NCBI lineage: Eukaryota > Viridiplantae > Streptophyta > Magnoliopsida > Asparagales > Amaryllidaceae > Allium > Allium sativum. Next base: position 637,368,235 of record CM060919.1, read on the forward strand.
CATGGAAGAGAGGCAATAGGCATTGAAGCTCCGACGATCGACGCCATGGTGATAACCACGACTATCCGCCCGGCAATAGTAAAGAAGGTGTTGATCGACAATGGAAGTTCGATCAATATAGTGTTTAAGCAAACCTACGACCAAATGAAATTAGAGCTGCAGGACTTGGAGTCTTGTTCTGGTGAGATACAGGGTTTTAATGGATCTTCCACCGAGCCAATTGGAGTGATCAAATTGCCCGTGGAGTTAGGAGATAGGGACCGGAGGAGAGTAAGGCCCCTACTATTCGTCGTAATTGACATCAACTCCTGCTACAATGTGTTCCTAGGACGACCAACACTAATGGAGTTCAGGGCCTACATCGCCCCATGGTGCCTGCTATTGAAATTCCCAACTGATGGAGGAATTGGTATGGTACAAGGAGACCAGGTAGATGGGCGAGCTTGTTACTTGGCGGAGTGGAAGGATCTCTAAAATAAAGGCAGCAAAATGTCAACCATCGAGCCTCCTCGTGCGAAAGATATGAGAGCATAGCAACTACAGAAAACGTCCTGGTCGGGACCATCCATATGTGGAGCCAAAGATATCGACCCTAGAGAGGACGAAGAACCAGGATGTAGAAAGACCGCTCCGAACGAAGTGATGATGGAAATTTCGGTTGATAGAAATGACCCCACCAAGGTCCTAAAAATTGGTTCCCATCTTGATTCCCTCCGGGCGTGGGAACTAACTGACTTCCTCCGAGAAAACCTAGATGTGTTTGCCTGGACCCACACTGACATGTGTGGGATCTCTCCCTCCATTATAACTCGTTCCCTCAGCATCGACCCAAAGCATGCTCCGGTAAAATAAAAAAGGCGAATGCTCGGTCCTGAAAGGTCGATAGCCTTGAAAGAATAGATTGGTAAATTACAAGCTAATGGGTTTATTCGTTACTCAATCTATCCCGACTGGATGCCCAACCCAGTACTTGTGCAAAAGGCTATTGGGAATTGGAGAACTTGTATTGATTTTTCTGATTTAAACAAAGCATGCCCTAAGGATAGCTTCCCACTACCTAGGATTGATCAGTTGGTCGACCCAACCGCAGGGCATAAGCTGCTTTCATTTATGGACGCACATTCAGGGTACAACCAGATTGCTATGCATATACCGGACCAAGAGCACACTAGTTTATGACTGACCTTGGGCTGTGTTGTTATGTGGTAATGCCCTTTAGACTGAAAAATGCTGGAGCAACCTATCAAAGACTGGTCAACTGGATGTTTCATGACTAGATAGGAAAAACGATGGAGGTGTATGTGGATGACATGTTAGTAAAGTCAAAGTAATCGTCCGAGCTTGTGAATGATCTATCATGGATGTTTAACATCCTCAGGTAGTACGGGATGAAACTGAAACCTTTGAAGTGTTCTTTCGGAGTGGCTTCGGGCAAGTTCCTGAGTTTTATTTTAAGTATTCGAGGAATCAAAATTAATCCCGATCAAATTTCGGCCCTCAAGAGAATTCAGGAGCCTAAACGAATCGAGGATGTCCAAAGCCTGGCGGGTAAGATAACAGCTATGGGTCGATTCATTTCAAAGGTGACTGATAAATGTATACCCTTCTTTGAGTTAATTAAAAGAGTGAAGCGGAACTTTGCTTGGATGCCCGACTGTGTCAAAGCTTTTCAAAGTTTACTCGATCACTTGGAGAAACCTCCCATCCTTTCTAATTCCATTGACCAAGAAGACCTATTTGTTTATTTACCAGTATTCGCACATGCGATCAGCTCGGTCCTGAATCGTGAAGAAGAGCGAGTACAACGACCGGTCTACCATGTAAGCTAAAAGTTGATAGGGGCCAAGCGCAATTATCCAAAAATCGAGAAGCTTGCCTATAGCTTATTGGTCGCATCAAGGAAACTATGGCATTATTTTCAAGCCCATCCAATTAAGACATTTACCAACCAACCCCTTTGACAAGTTTTGCAGCAACCCGAGGCTAGTGGGAGATTGCTAAAATGAAACATTGAACTAAGTTAGTTCGACTTAACATTTGTGCCCCAAAAATCAATCCGGGGGCAGGCCTTAGCTGACTTCATAGCAGAATTCATTTCTCCAGAGGATGAAGACCAGAGTGATAATCCCAACCCTTTGAAGCCTGAACCTGAACCGGTCACTTGGAAGCTATATACGGATGGAGCCCGAAATGAGCATCGTTCGGGGGCCGGTATAGTACTACTTTCTCCCGAGGAACGGTCAGTCTATTATGCCTTGAGGATTGAATTCCTTGCGACAAACAACGATTCCGAGTACGAGGCCCTGATTGCTAGGCTAAAACTCGCGAAAGACTTAAAGATTACATCGCTTGACATTTTTTGTGATTCACAACTTGTGGTACGCCAAGTTTGCAAGGAATATCTTACCAAGGGAGAGCAGCTAGGTTCATATCTTAAACAAGTTGAGAAGTTGTTGCAAAGTTTTGGCCAATATAGCATTTCCCACATTCCTAGAAAAGAGAATCAGACGGCGGACAGGTTGGCCAAACTAGCCAGCTCGGACCACCCTGGCGAAACGGATCTAGTTCCCATAGAAACCCTAAGTATGCCAAGCATCGAGCAAATGGAGGTCGATCAAATTGATACTGAACCCGAGAAAGAGTCATGGATGACCCCCATCAAGAGTTTCCTCCTCCACGGCAAGTAGTCCGAAAGAAAGAATGAAAGACAAGTCTTGGTGCGGCAATCTTCCAGATACGTGATTCAACAAGGCCAGCTATACAGAAGAGGATTCTTCATTCCCATGTTTCGGTGTGTGGCCAACGAGGATGTCAAGAAGATATTAAAGGAAGTGCATGAACAAGATTGTGGGGGCACACGCCGGGGGGAAAACCTTGGCCAGGAAGTTACTGCGCTATGGATACTTTTGCCAACCGTTAACAAAGATGCCGCCAGTTATTCTAAAAGATGTGACAAATGTTAGAGGTTCGCGCGGATTCCGCGAGCCCCCCTCCCCCCGACGGAGATCACCCAAATGGCTGGCCCTTGGCCATTCATTTTTTGGGGAATAGACATTATCGGAACATTGCCTATTTCGAAAGGAGGTGCTAAATACGCGATAGTAGCAGTCGACTATTTCACGAAATGGGCAGAAGCTGAGCAGATTACCATGATAACGACAAAGAAGGTCATTAACTTTATTGTCAGAAACATTATATGCCAGTATGGGATACCTCGAACTATCATCGCTGACAACGGGACTCAGTTCTATGGTTCCAAGTTCAGAGATTTTTGTGAGAAGTATCATATCGAGAAGAAATATACCGTGGCTGCACATCCCCAGTCTAATGGACAAGTCGACGCGGTTAACAAAATTATCAAAACCATTTTGAAAAAGCAGCTAGAACGGGCAAAAGGAAAATGGGCTGATGAACTGCCACTGGCCCTATGGGCATATCGAACCACCCATAAAACCGCAACAGGTCATACTCCTTTCGCCTTATCCTATGGTTTGGAGGTAGTTCTCCCGATAGAGCTTGAAGGCCCGTCGCATCGAACGACTTATTACGACCCCTTATCTAATTCTCTTGACATCGTTGGACATGATTAATGAAAAAAGGGAAGAAGCAAACCTTCGTGCAACGACCTATAGGCAAAGAGTCGCATGATATTACAACAAAAAGGTATGGCCGAAGACTTTCGAAGTAGGCGATCTCATTTTGAAGCGGATCTTCCTGGTACCCCGCCCATATGGGTCCCCGATGGGAAGGACCCTACGTCATTCAATGAAAACTTGACAATGGAAGTTTTAGACTATCGACCGTTGATGGCGAGCTTTTCCCCAGAGCATGGAACACAAAGCATTTACGACTTTATCTTTCTTAGACTTTCCAAATATTTTTATTCCCTTATTTGTTTTAATAGTGTAATAAGCAACAGTTTGCCGATTGTAGCGATTAATGAATAAGAAGCTCCGTTCCTGCTCTGATTATTTATTTGTTTTAAACTTGGACTAATCGATTAGTTTTTGTCCCCTGCTTTGATGACTATAAGTAAGGATGACGCCAACCGAACACCATAACCAATCACTTGAACTTAACTCTAATCCTTACGACTTGAGGACGAGTATAAACGACGAAAGAGTGTGAAAGGTGCACCCGACTAAAGACTGCTCGAATCTTGATAGAACTCTACTCCTTATCGACTAAGGGATGAGTATAAAAGAATGAAAGCGTAACCCGCTCAATGACATTCAAATCCCGATTAAGGTTGGATCTGCCTGAGTTTGACTGAATGGTTCGCTATCCAAATGGCTCCCCCGACACCGGGGGCAAAAAGCCGACAAGTAACTCCGGTTAGGGTATTGTCTAAATAACCCTCGGAGGCTAAAATAAGACGAGAAATTTGAATGATACATTTTCACATGAGTGACAGAAATACTTGTAAAACACGTATACTGTCATTCACATCATCATGTCATGATTACAAAATGTTGTTACGTGACAGGTACGTTTCAGGCATTATCTTCAGAAACACGAAGTTCAATGATTACAAAGGCGCGAGGGCCGCTGTAACACCCCGTAATTCTGTAACACTAGGATTCACAAATCTAGGCAGAATTAAATTTTAAAATCAAAATCAAGGGAAATGGGTTGCGCCATTGCGTTCGTCTCGAAATTCTGCTTGGAAACGAGTCCGAGTTTGCGAGAATCGGAGTCTGTATGAGGGAGATATGACCCTCCGAAGTTTCAGGAATTTTCAGAATCGAAAACAGCTCGAAATTCGAATTTGAAATTCGAATTCAAACCCAGAAGCGGGCTGGGCGGGAAAATTCCCACCCAGGTCGACTGGGGAGTTGACTGGGTAGTCGACCCCCCTGACCAGGTCGACTGGCCAGTCGACATGGGTGTCGACCTGGGTGCAAAACCCACTTTTGTGCCTCGGTGCATTCTGATGTACCTGGTCTCGTTTTCTGCCTAGATTCATCCGCCTAATCCTATATAAACAGCCCCGGGTCTCCTTCACTATTCACAAATCTTCTCTAACCTTATGCTGCAAAGATTATTGGTGAACATGGCTTCTTCTCCTCCTCTTAATTAAATAATAAATAAAATAATATGTAAAATAAATCAAGACGAGGAAATGCTGCTCAAGACTTTCAAGAGGAGATTCAAAACAAGCTAGGATTCAAGTGAAGATTCAAACGACTGTTATTCTACGAATCTAATCTAATCTCTGTAAGTCGGTTACTTTTTAGATTTGAACGTTTTCTCTATTCGTGACATGAAATTAAAGGAATAAAAGAATATGCCAAATCTTTCTATTCGAATCAGTGCTTATATCTTTGGACCTAATTAAGAACTGTTATGATTCGATGACCAATAAGACTGTGACTATGAAACTATGGACCTTAAAACCATATGCCTCTTTGACTATGAACATTGCCTATGACTGTGACTCATGACTATGAGAATTATTTCCTTTGACTATGAACACAAGCCTATGCCTTTGATTAGGAAACATAAACTATTGCCTATGACATAACAAGGACAACTACGACTAAACACTTATGATTCATGACTAGGAAAGTGTTTCTTAAGTTTTGTGACTATGAAATTGGGTCTAAACCTGATTATCTATTCTGTCTATTCTTTATTTCTTTGGTTTTTGATCTTGGGAATTTACCTATTAAGTTAGGTCTACCCATGTTCTTGAACCTACATCGTTATTCAACCCTTTTTATGTCATAACATTTTCAGATCTATAGGCCTTCAATGTTTTAGATCAATTTATTTCAGTGTAATTCATTAGGTCTGTAATTAGTAAATTATCATTTTATGCTAGTTATTATGTCTATCTTTTTCATAGCATCTTTGGTTCATTCCCTATTTTCTACGAATCTAGATTTATCTATAATCTAGATTGAATCACGATTATACGAATGATGGGAATACGATTTGGGCAAAATATGAAATTTACTAAAACGTAGTTATAAACTTGGAAATTGGCATAAATTGGGAACATGTATTATGGCATGTTTATAAAAATGCAAATTGGATAAATTTGACATGAATTATAGGATGTGTAATTTGAATCTAGTATTGACTTGTAAATCTAGCATTTACATGAATTGTGAACTAGAATAATAAGTCTAGTTTGACATGAACTGTAATTAGAATGTTAAATCAGAATTGGATTAGCTAATTTGGCATAATAAATATATTGGCATAAATTTGAAAGTGGGCCATAATAATAAACGTTGACAATTTACATTAAAAGAGTAATTATGAAATAAGTAAATTAGGAATAATTTACTTATAGAATTTGTCCTAAATGAGAAAATGTAAATTTAGACAAATTAAAGGTTTATTAACGACATCTCTTTTAATAACACACCAGAAAGTTCTAGGGTGACAGAGAGGATAGTGTCTAGGCTTGGGTTTGGAAAATACAAGTTTCCTGCTCTCCCTGGCTATCCCTAACTGACCCGACGGACGGGATGGTTACTTTCAAAACCTGATTTGAAAATTAATCAAAACCCTTTGAACTTAGAAAACACAAATATGCCTAACCCGAGGTTAGACTGAGTTGCGATGTAAACCTGCCCGGAGCCAACCGGCACATCCAGTATTCGCAACAATATCTGTCTAATGTGAGTGGTCGCGGCTTTAATTTATTTAGTTAAAGCTAGAATGGTAGGGTTAAGTTAACTAAGACACTTAACCAATTCAACATGATAACCAAACCGATGGGTGGGGTTAGGCTCATACAGACAACACAGTTAAGCTAGAATGGGAGGGTTAAGTCCATAGGAACACTTAACCAAACTTAACATCGTAACAAGACAAGATTTGTAGGGGTTAAGTAACTAAGAAAACACTTATCCAAATTAACATGTTAACTAGACTAGAAGGTGGGGTTAAGTAAAGTTAATACACTTAGCCAAATTAACATGTTAACTAGACTAGAGGTTGGGGTTAAGTAAAGTTAATACACTTAGCCAATTTGATATGTTAGCTGGACTAGACCGTAGGGTTAAGTAAACTCGAACACTTAACCATCATATTGTGATAAATGAATAGGGTTAAGTCTAAAACATGAAGGGATAATGCTTAACCATTAATAAAGTGTTAGTTAAAACAGATGGGCAAGGTTAAGTTAAAAAGGAACACTTAACCAATACAGGATGAATGAACAGGGTTAAGTAATAAGAAATACTTAACCAATATAACTTGGTTTGTGGTAGAGTTAAGTCAACATGAATTATTGATAACACTTAACCAGTTTATCAGGATAAATGAAGAGGGTTAAGCTAGCTTGAATTGACTAAGGACACTTAACCAATCCAAATTGACGAGAAAGAGAACTAAGTAGTAAACTTTAGTTAAAAGGAGCTAAGTAGTAAACCTTAGTTAAGAAAACAACGATTCTGGAAACTAAGTGGTAAACCTTAGTTAGCAAAACTAAGTAGTAATTCTTAGTATAACACGGGAAGGAGCGAACGTCCGTCTGAGTAAAAAGAAGGTTCCAACGAATTGGGTTACGAAGCCCGAGGCTTCGAGGGGACGTGAGGGTACCCTTGGTATCCCTCTGTGAGGCTGCAGATGATCTTCCTGGGCTCACAGAGGTTAAGGTCTACGGTAGAAGAACCAAGGGTATGCCTTGGTTGCAAAATATGGCAACCTAAAGACTAGGATGGACCAGCGTGATTCAGTGAGAAACCGGTAGCCCTGTGATAGCAACTCGTCGTCTACCATCCATCTTGAGTCAATCAAGATACGTGAAGCGGAAAGGCGGAGAACTCTAAAAGACCATATACTTGCTATCTAGTTATGGGTGAGGATGGCCATAGGTTAGTGGGGGCATAGGGGGCCTGCGTATAGTTCTCATTTTTCAAGGTGTGCCTTTCATTAGTTGAGGGAGGGGTCGAGTGGGACCATAGCCACTGGAATAAAAACAAACCTTAGCATCTGCATCGGTAGATATCTGAAAGCTCCCGACTGAGTTCTGTGTTTCTTGATTTGCCCTGCCACAGGACTCGGGTCGCACATTACAGGACATGTGCATCTAGACAAGCGATAACGATTCGCGATACATGCGTGGGGAAGTCTAGGAACGTATACCACTCTAGGTAGTGTGTCCTAGACTTAGGGGCATCGTTCGATAGGTAGCATAATCCCTAGTTGGACTAGGTGGCATAAACCCTGAATCCGAGAAGCGTTCAGCAGATAGCGTAAACTCTAGTTGAATCTAGAAAGCACTTGATATAAAAACCCTAGATTAGATCTAGGTAATAAATAATAAATGTATGCCTGAAGGCAACGGAAACTACAGGGATTGGGATCACGTTATCGTTACTAGTTGGGACACTAGTAAGGTGGTGCAGAGATATAGAAACCAGTATAACAAGGAAATAGCGAAGCGGCGAAAGTATTAGAGCATATCCAGTTTATCTTATCTTAGCATATCTTGTGTTAATCTTGCTGACCCTATCATCATGGTGTTATCTTGTATTCAGTTAATTCATGTCGTTTTGTTTTTCCATGTTCACATGCTAGAAATAACTGAACTTACTCAGGCTTTATGTTTGAATCTGTTTCTCTTTCGTCTTCTTTTCTTCCGTCCCCCCCCCCCAGGTAGTAAAGGAGGGAATAGTATAGCTCAAGTTAAGTTGGACTGTCACTCTTTCCCAGCTTGAAGATTTGTCGAAGTTTTGCTTGGATTCTCTTTTCAGATGCTATGGCTGGCTCTTGCTACAATTGGGGAATATAAATGTTGTTTTATGCTTCTTATTTTGTAAGACAGATGATACTCTGATATTATAAAGAAATCGTGTACAAACTATTTTATCAATAAAGCAAAGTTTTATTTTCTGCTGTTTTAATTTTTGTCTGTCTTGTAATTCATCTGCATCTTTTACCTTAAAATGCTCCACAGAACTTAGTGCATTCCCTTTGTGAGTGACACTAACGGATGTGGGGTGTTACAGCCGCACTCGCACAAGACTTCCTAAAAAGGCCTAAAAAGGAAAATCACAACTGGAGCTTAGGATGGGGGCAACATCTCCCTGTTCTCGATCGTCTCTATCGGCCCTTTCTGCTTAACGATCTCTATCGCCTCACCAGAGCTCAATGAGCATTGAAGTCCCCCAAGCATGCTCCCGAAAGGACGAGGAACTGGCTTCAAGGCCTGCGGATTAGTAGAATCCGAAACGGGAGGAACTTCAATCGAAGAAAGGATAGTCGGGGGAATAGCTCGAATAGGTTGAAAGTACATAGCATCTTCAGATGGTTCAGGTTTCACGAAAGAAATATCCATCTCCATTCGAGCTTGAACCTCTGCCATAGACAGAAGATCACTTTTTTCAGTTATGAGTTTATCTCGATATCATTGTCCTTTGATGACCCTATATTGATTCTCTATGCCTTCAGTCCTTCAGCTGCATTCACATCACCCTGTTCTCGTTTGTCCCGGCGATGCCTAAAAGAAGAAAGGGGAGGAGATGGCGCGTGAGTCAAGGTGGGATAAGTAAACTTAAAATCAATAAGTAAACCTACCTATGACATCAGGTTCGTTTAATTTTTCTTTAGCAACTCCGGTTAGATCAGGTGGAAGAGCGGATGACGAGCCTTTCTCAATGTTTGCGGCGGCAAAAACAGTCGATGCCTTAACTTGGCTGCTGCCAGTTTCCTCTATAGGGACTGACTTCCCTTTTTCCCTACGGTGCTCTACCGCCATTGCAACCACTTCCTACCTTCTCCTTTCGACCAACACTGCCCGTTCCTTCTCGTTTAGAATTTGGGTCATTAAAAGCTCTTCGTCTACTGGTTGCTCTTGCACTGTTTTTCTCTACTCACCCGGAATTATTCCCCATACATCAGCTAGAACCATGGGATACTTCGATATCCAGGATAGATCCCTGCGACGAAGGAACTTAGCAAAAAATTCAAGATCCTGACGAGTGTGCCCCTTTTTTAACTCGATCCTTTCCTGAGCGTGCTAGGACTTAACTACCTGGACGTCAATGTCGTGCTGAAGCTGTAGGTTGCTAGCTCACTCGGTCGCTATAGTAGCATTTTTTTTGGCCAAGCCTTTAGCCAATTCGGATGAGTGAAGTTTGGCTTTGAGATTCTGCACTTCTAAATCCAGTCAAACTTTGTCAGCCTTTAAAGATTTGATTTCACCCCACATAGAGTCACATTCCAGACTCCTTTGCTTGATCTGGGCATTCAAATCTTCTGTTATTTTCTTGTGCTCCACCTTGTCAGTAGCTACCTGTAGCTTCAAGCCATTAATCTTCTTCTCAAGAGATCCAAAGGACGTCCTGCTCCTCGCCATATCCCTTTTCAAACCTGCAATCTCAGTCATTTTTTCTGTCAACATCCCGCTTACTTTCCTGGCGTATTCATGCAGTATGTCGTATTGAGACAGGACATGGTCGAGGTTGTTGCGAATGCGACGACAAAAACTGCCCGACAGTAGCCATAGCTTGGGGGCAGGCTCAATCCCTGCAAAGACAAGGTCATGGAAATACCTTTCTAGTTCTCTGGCGCGACTGATGGGGGGAGGCTTGACCAAAGATCTAAGTCGATCCAGTGCAGCCTTGGAATGTCGGTTCGCGACCCTTCTTCACGTGTCTTTTTATGAGAGCATGGGGAAAGTCGAAGCTTCGAGGATTCATTCTCCTTTTTCTTGTTGGGTATACCCCCTAGCTCTTCTCTATCCTCCGATATTCAAACATGCTTCTCTAAGCATCTCTTCTTTTGCCTGCCTAAATCTCGGGCCGATTCTTTGTTTTTTTCGGCTTTCCCATCATCCTTTTCCTGCTTAGTCCTCCTCTTTCTCTTTTCCCTTCTCCATGTCTTTTTCCATATCTCGGCCTTTCTTTTACTTCTCACTCTAGCTATTATAAATTTCCATGTTGTTACCCTTCTCGTTGTGTTGTAAAATAGGTTCATTCGATTTTATGTCAGCTGGAAGGGAGGCTAAAAGATTGTCATAAAACTCCTCGTCGATGTCTCCTGAAAAGAGAGGATGGACAACAGTTAAAGTGATCCACATTTGAGTTAAATGTAAAGAACTTAATGTTGTGACGTGCAGTACAAATGTTAAATGATAAATCATCCAAAATGATTCTGACACTGAGAATGAAATCATGCCTCCGATGTTTTCATGCTCGATCGAAATCCCTTCCGATTGATTAACAAAGAATCGATTCAGATCTAAACTTCACGGCGAAAGAATGACACAAGGCATCTGCAGTGACTTTAGCCCTGAAAGAGGTGATGCAACGCGTCCTCCTTGCAAAATATAGGCTGAAGGGGGATCCTTATTGACTGTAGGACCCCTCAAGTAGTTGACAACAGGGATCTCTCGGGCTGGCTCTTTTTCTGTTTTCTTCGGAGACTTCTCAACAGGAACTTTCTCCCTTCCCCGGTCTTCGAGCTTCCAGCGTTTGGCTTCTCCACGTTCGGCCTCTCGAACTCGTATCTTGGAAGTGGGTTTCTTTGGATCAGGCTTCTTCTTTTCCCCAAGAGAAAAGCGGGTGGAGGACTCCCCGACCGAGGAAGCTATCTTATTGATCACTGGCTTTCTTTTTGTTGAGGACGTTTCGTTCTGACTAAGGGAAATCGACCCGGTTCCTTCCTTATGGGGTCCGATGGATCTGTTCTCATTTAGGAAAGCATATTGATGAAGGTGTTGATCAGACAAACAGTCCCAAAACCGCCGCTACTTGGGGTCTAAATTGATCAATCGCATGTATCTTTCCTCAAACACCTCCCCTTCAGACCTTGCGGGACAATCTCCTATTAAAGAAGGAAGTATCAAATAAAAGAAAAGGAGAAGAGGGAAAGGAAAATAGAGATTCATCGCAAGTGCTCAAATTGACAAATGGATTTGCTGCATTGAAGCCAATATCGGGCGCTTCCCAACTATTCCTTAATGCAGAACCACTCCCGCTTTGAATCACCCTCTTTGCTGAGAATATCCTCAGTAATCTTCCAACGTCGAGCTGACTCAAAGTAAAGAAGGGAAGGAGATTGCTTCTCATTATGTTTATAACGGAAAAAGAAAGTCAGGTCCTCAAAGGTTGGGGGGTGCCCAAATATCTCATAAACAAGAAATACAAGGATAGCAGGCTGCCGTAGGCCATTGGATGAAATTGCATTAGGGCTAAGTTCATGCGTCGCAAGAAGTCGACGATGAATGGATGAAAAGGGGGAATGGCTCCCACATTACACATCAGGAGAGACATCGCCATATAACCTGTCAGGGGATTATGAGGTCGATTAGTGTCCTGTGGAAGAAGAACGTCTGTGAAGGGAATCTTATGTTTAGCCGTCAAGTTCTCTAACCGTCTGCGGGTTATTTCAGACTCTAAGGCGTCTGGAGGGTTTATCAAAATTTTAGCCTCTGGAAGTGTGTCAGGTGCCATCAGAACCTGGTCCGCCACATTTAATTCGACCGCCAATTCAGGAAGAGCCGGTGCCTCTGTCATCCGATTCTGAGGACTATTGTTCAAATTCGAACCCGTTCTGGTCGAGGACCCGGAAGAACTATCAACCTTGGTGGAAAAAAGGCTATTTGGATTCGGTTGATGTAACCCTTAGATTAGACATGGCTGATGTGTAAAGCGATTAGTAAACCCAGGATCAGCCAATGAGACGAGTGACAGCAAGGCATCATCACTATTTGGGTTCGTTGACGTTCCTGAAACAGTTCATGAATTCATTGCGGATTTCAAGATTCGTCGAGTGAATTATTTGGCCTGGTCTCCGAGATTCTTTAATTGAGGTGAGAAAGTTTGTTCAAGGAATATGCTTTCAAAGTATGTTCTGTTACCAACACACCATACTTTGGTGGGCAAAGTGTTGATGGGCCTTTCGGGCAGCCCATCAAGGCGAAATGATGCGGTAGAGACACACCTGAGGTGTTCGAGTTTGGCCGAGTTGTGAGATCCAACATCCAAGCTCTCTTCGCTTGATGCGGCCCGGAGGAGTTCGGCATGACCAAGCATGATTAGCCTTGTCACCCTCAGATGAGATCTGAAAAACCGGCCTAAGGAATAGCTCGCCTCAGATCTTTTCTTTCGAATTACTCAAGTTGGAAGGGTCCAGTGCCAATTCATGTCGATAATGCATGGAGAATACCAACTCTTTAGTGGAAACTGACTCATTCAATTTCAACAATCCTTTTGGATCTCACCGCATGTGTCCAAGGTGGCCTAATATTGTATCATCTATAAATACCTCTTTTTAGTTCAGAAAGGGGATCTTTTTTTGAGAGAGAGAAGAGGATTATAAAAACTGAAACTGTTTGTAGTCTTAAATATCTTATTCTCTTATTCCACCATTGTAATCATTCTTCTAGTAGCGGAAACGATATATAAAAGTTTATAAAGTGGACGTAGGCTTTTTGACGCCAAACCATTATAAATCTGTGTGTGATTTTTCCTGTTTTACGTTTCTTATATTTGTTAATCTTCATTTTAATCTCTATACAAGTCTATCTTTTGGTGTTGTGCCAGTTTTTGGTGTCAACACTTTATAAGTTTATATAGTTATATACTTTTATAATTTTATATTTATATAATTTTGAACTTTATAATTTTATAAATATGTTTATATAATTTATATTTATGATTTCATATGATTTTGTACTTTATAATACTCATTTATATCACTATGTTTTAATTCAAGAATTTCTAGAATTATGTATATAGTAAAACACATGAAAATATTCAATATTCAAATTTTGTAAACACATATGTCGATATACATATATACATATGTCGACATACAACTATCACTTTTTTAGCTTTGAAAGGAAGTGTTTTCACTATTTTTAATGTTCCAGAGCATTGCAACCTTTCAAATCTTATAAATAAGGATTGATTTCGAATTTATTAACCATTCTTCTTCTCCATCTTCACACCTTTTCATTCCTCCATTATTATTTCAATTTTTTATTGAGTTATACACTTCTACTCTGCCGATTTCTATTTTAATTACATAAAACTTCTTCTCCTCTCACTCTCTACTCATTACTCTCTGAATTGAAGTGCTATTGAAGAGTTATAGGGTTGTTGTAATCATTTGGGATTGTTTGGGAAAGGGTGTGTTCCTTGTATCCCTGAAATCAAGGAAAGGAATCGGTGTTAACCTTGTAGCCGTGAAATCAAGGGTGTTTCGAGCGGTGTTAACCTTGTAGTCGGGAAATCAAGGGGATTGTACTTGGATATTGATCTAGTAATAAAACTCTGCGCAATCCAGCGTTGCGTGGGACTGGACATAGGAGTAATCCAAACTAGTACAAAATTCGGTGTGTTCTTTCCTTTTCTACATTTTATCTTTGTTTATTTCTATGTTTATGTTTAATTCTGTGTCTATGATCATCTCTGTGGTGTGTGATTCATATAGTAGAGCATATAATTTTTAGATTTTCTTAAATTCCTTGAAAACACTATTCACCCCACTCTAGTATTAGTTTTGCCTTAAGATCCGCATTTCGCGTTCCCTAACAATATGCATATGTATAAGTTTGAATCATGATATACAGTCATTGAAAAAGATTTGAAAAGGAAACAGTGGTGTTTGCTCATTGTTTTATTATAGTTCTTCTTTTGTTTTTGTTTCCTGAATGTTTTAACTTTTAAACAGTGGTTTTTTCTTCTTTGAATTGAGATGTATATATAGTTGAGTCTGTTGTAAATGTAACACATGAATGTCCCTGCCTTTGTACGTATGAAACTCAGTGTATTTATTTGATAACAATGGAATGTTTTCTTTTCTTTGTACAAGGTATTATGTTTTGATAAGTATGGGATATATGGTTTTATACACTTCTTAATGGCCAAAGAATATATGCAATATATGTATACTTAGTTGGACCTATCTCTAACACCAACGAGATGCGAAGGCTGTTTCACCTATAGCATTTGCATGTGCTTCTTACTGCCTAATTTCTTTTGTTCAAAATTTTTTGGTTTGTAGCCTTTGCTTCTTCCTTTTCTACCTTTTTCTTGATCTTAGTGGCTACATTTTCTTGCCTAATTAATTACTTGAGTTACGCTTGTTGAGTATAAATCCATGTTTTCTTTTCATGTCCCATTTCTATATTTGTATGTAACGACCCAGATTTTCAATCAATAATTTTGAACATCTAAATTTATTTTAAATGTTGATTTGGTAATATAAATAGATTATATATATTAATGATTTAATAATCAAATACGGTTTAATTTTGAGTATATCGAATAACCATAATACGAAAGCGAAATATATATGAATCCGAAGTTAGAACTGAATCGAGATGATTTAGAAGATCAGTATAAATTCTATTTCAATATAGATGATAATAATAATTTATTATAAAGGAATTAATTGTTTCAAATTTAATTTTTCGATTTAAATTAATATTTTCTCCAGTCAATCAAATTAGACTTTGAAATCTGCTCCCGTGTGTTTAGAATATAGGGATAACCCTAGAAAAACTGGTTATTATGTTCAAATAAGAGTTTAGAACCACGAAATATTTTGATTGATGGACAAGCTTAAAAATCTAATCAAATAAATGTGTTTACCAACTTTTCTTCCTTCATTCCTGAGTGTACTAACACCTGTTCACATCGTACCCTAAAGGTTGGATATCTCGCAACCTAAAACCCATCTACAACAGCTATCCCCTTGTACAAAACTACGAGTAACCCCCCCCCCCCCCCCCCCTCTAATTTATTTCTTTTCCTCATTGTTCGCTATTTCTTTAGAAAAAAAATCGAAGCCGACATTTATATTATTTTTCAAAATTTAAAATCAAATACCTCACTCCTATGCTCTTTTACCCGATTCGATTGAAGACGCCTAAACCTGGTCGAGCACAGAGCAACTAGTGTTGAGGTAGGGAGAATTTCATGAAGTTGTAGGTATTTTCGTGGGTAAAGACGAGTTCATGGTGACCTAACAAGGCGTGCGATGGAGTTTGGTTCACCAATGAAAGGGTAGCGTGGACACAACGTGGTTTTTGGATGAAGAGGACAGTTGCGATGTGGATTTTGTTTCTAGAGACATGGAAGCATGTTTCTGGCAGTCGAGTTTAAACTGCGATTTAAAGAGGGAAGTCACGATTGAATTTTTACAGTGATTTATGATGGAGCTAGGTGCGACATGTTCAAATTGGGGGCAGTCGTCGTGAAGAAGGGTCGGCACAAATCGTGATTACAGGGAGTTCGAATTTGTTTATTGGGGGCAGATTTCTGTCTGATGATGAACTAGTATGGGGTTCGAAAGTTAGGTGGAAGGGGAGTTTTGACTATGCTCAGGTGACTGGAAAGTGTTGATTCAGGAATGTGAAGCTCAGGGGATGGAAAGCGATTGTCAGGATAGTGAGGCTAAAGTTTGAACCATTCAAGGGCAATGTAGAAAATGGGTTCGATCGTAATGTTGATTGGAAAGAGGTTGGAGTGATTGTGTCTAGAATTTTAAGTGAAGCTGGGGTTGGTTTTTAGATGATACAGCAACAGAAAAGAAGTGGGCATGAGTGATGTAAAGGAGATGGTGGATTGCCAGTAAGGTATATGTTATTTCGAGATTTAAATAATTTAATTGTTATTTTAGTTCAGTTTAATTAATAGTAGTTTAATCGATAAATAAAATCAAATTGAGTTAATCTCGCTCTGATTTGGTTAATTAGTGGCTTTTAAATGTTTAAAAATAACTATTCGTTGAAATACATCGTCCAAATATTTTACCGGTACTATTATCGAACCATGGAAAAATATCAGCTCAATAAAAATATATTAGATCAATAAAAGTATAATTTTATTAGTTAAATAAAAATATAATAATTATATGTTTATTGAAAGAATTGAGTAGGGATTGTCACGTTGGATTGTGAAATATACGAGTTGGGATTGGTTAGAGATTTTTCTGACTCAGCTAGGGATTTATATAATTCAACAAGCTGGATATTCGACAAATAATAAAATCAAGATTTGTAAACACACTCTTTGGGTTCGTTATAATTTATTATAAATGAATATTTATTTAATAATTTTTATATGTAGTTTGTTAGTTGTTTGGGTGCATTTAAATATTTTTGTGGCATTATATATATATATATATATATATATATATATATATATATATTAGTTATTTAAGCTCTATGGTTGTGGCTATTATATATATATTGATGGTTGGATATTTCCCGCAGCATCATTAGCGGATGACCCTATACGCCCTACAATATATTATATTGGATGACCTTTTATACCGCGATATCCTGCCTTGAAGCAGGATGGGTATTATTTATGTTGGCAAACTTCCGTGGATGTAGGAAAACAGGTTGGAGGGATCCAACTGGATTCCTCAAAATTTATTACTGTTCTTTTTCATATATATATATATATATGTATATATGTATGTATGTATGTATATATGTATATATTCATATATGATGTGTTAGAAAACCTATGATTGATAATTGGGTGTTTTGGATGTTTAAATATCACTGGACCTAAAATGTTGATTTATAAAAATTTCGTGCAAAAGGAATTTGAGATTTAAAAGTGAAAATCTATTTTTTTGAATAAAATTTGAATTTTGAATGGACTAGAAAAATTAACTTGTTTTGAATAATAAAAACAAGTAATGAATTTATAAACGGTGTTTATAAATTAAATGGAATGATTTTCATAGGATAATTTGGGGAATTGAAATGAATTTATAAACAGTGTTTATAAATGAAGGGAAATAAATTAACATTGGATAACATGAATATTTAAATTCAAATGTGAATTTAAAATGAGAATTGGAAATCATTTTAAATAATAAACGATGAAATTTATTTCGATATTCAAAATGTAAATAGAATTGGAATAAATCCATACAGATTTATGATTTGAATTCGAGTATGTCAAATTTATAAAAATAAATTATTTCCAGAAAGGCTATTAAATCTGTATTTGACAGAAACTGAATTTAAATATGAAAATAGATTCTACAATTATATTTACAAGTTATAATAATAAAATATTCCAAAACAAGGAATTGGGTTTCAAATGAAAAATTGAATGGGAAGCCTGTTTTAATTTATAAAACAAGGAAACTAATTTATAAATGATGTTTATAAATAAAGGGGGATAATATTAGGTGATAATTTGGAATTTTAAATTCAAGTATGAATTTAACAAGAAAAATAGAAATTGTTAAAAAAGGAATGATAGAATTTATTCTAGAATTCAAAATATAAACGGAATTAAGATAAATCAAAAGGGTTTATAATTGGAATTTGATATTATCGAATTTTATAATAATTTAATTCCAAAAGAAATTGGAATTTAATATGGACAATCGAGTTGAAAATAAATTTATAACTGAATTATGAAATAATCGATGATTAGGGATAATTAGAAATATTAAGTGAGATTAGGAAAATTGGTTTAAAATATATTAGAATGGATTTGAAATTTATTTTTGAACGAAGTTTGAACATTTATATTTAAATATAATTAAAACGAACTCGCTGCAGCGCGATTGTTCATAAACTGACGTTTCGAACTTTAATTGAGTATATAGAACTCAATTTAAGTCGGAATTCATTGAAACAAGAATCGTCAGGACCGACTGAATAATAGTTTTCTAATGGATGAAAAAATTCTATATTTCGTCTTATGGATTTTGAGTTATTTCAAAATCAAATTTTAGAAAAACAACTCTATAACTATTATAAAGCCATAACGGTTTATTTAATGAAATAAAAAGATTTTAAGCAGATAAAAGTTAGACTTCCATTAGAAAAATCCATGCTTGAGTTATAAAATAAATATGAACTCAAGTGGAGTAAATGGATTGATTTTTGAAACAAAAATCAGATTTTAAATTATTGGATGAAGTTAACTAATTAGAAAAGTAATTAGTTAATGGAGTTGGATCAAATTTAATTTTGGGTAAGTAAATTGGTTTGGTGAAATAAAAATTGGAAATTGAATATGGAAACTTGGATTAAATTTGAAATCGAATATGGAAAGTGAATTCGACTTGTTTATCAGTCGATAACAATGTGTTTAAAACACGGCTGATTTCAATAAAAAAGTGAAATAGGCAAAAGAGCTAATTAAAGAATAAATTCGCAAATTGAGTTAAAAATGATTGGATTGAGTTGGAATAAATTGGAAATGGCCGTATATATGTTAAATACGTTTGGAATGAAGAGAATGAAGATTATAATTCAACTGCCCGATAGAAAGGTACATGTTTAAATTCCATATGAGATTTTATGAGCCTATTGGGCAAGCAGCTTGACTTTTTTATTTTCTTTTATACTGGAAAGGGCCTAGAGAGGCGAGTTGGGGTTTGAGCTATTGACTGGTACAAAGGAAGTGTTGGCGAATTTTTCTGAAAATTTAAGGAGTTAGAATATTTTTAAGAAAAATTGGTAACTAGAAATCAATATATCAATATATATAGAATTCGTTAAGGAAACAAACTTAAAATAGAATATTTTAGATTTAAATCTGGTAAAAATAGAAATAGAAACATATACACATTTAAAAAAATGGATAATTGGTTTTATATGATGTTGAATATTCGAAATAAGCAGTCTTGTCCGTTTTGAAGTTAATAATGCTATTTAGTCAAGGTCTGAGCGGTAGTTAAACCCCAACTTGATTGATTTTATTATTAACTGATAAATAGCAAGATTCAATCTCGAAATCGAATGTTTAAATAAGATATTTAGTTGAATGCAATATTTTGGGTTGTTGTAACGATGTTTTACACAACATTCGTTTTAACACAAGTTAGTGGAATTTTGGAAATATAATGGCGAATATTTCCTAAGTATAGAAATGAATGGTCGTGAAAGGGATAAGTAACTGGAAATGAATTCCAATCATAAATGCAAAATATTTTCTAAGTATAGAAAATATAAGAAGTTGATATATGGAAATGTTTTTCCAAATAACGTAAGAGGCCAAGAGGATTGTTGAAAATATTGGGTTAACAAATATTAATAAGGAAATGGAGAAGGGATTTAATTAATGAAATATTAATTAAAGGGACCAATGATTATTTGATGCTTTGGACGAATGTTTGTTTTTCTTCAATAGTTAAGTAACCGACTATCGAAGTATTGGCCAATATCATTGCCGATATGGAGAGACGGGTTGGATTATTATCCAAGGAACACTCCGTATTGGCTGTAGTGTTGCGAACTAGATTATATGAAGACAATCAAATTTGTAGTAAAGCGAAAGAGCTTTTTCTGTTAATCCTTGGTAGAAATTGCCTAATAAGGATTAATGAAAATTGTGCCTTCGGTTTCGTTCGGCCTAGAACGAACGTATATGGACGAATATTTGACAGAGTATTTCCAATGATCGCATAAGTTGGTCTGTGCAAATATACATCTGGTGGCGGAGAATTTATTCTCTTAGCATAATATCCAGAATATATTTGTGCAAATCAGTTAGTGATTAACGGATCTTACAATGTGGCACTCAAAGTGATTGTGTTATCAGTGCAAGGTAAGTAATCATAACCTCAAGCCTCGCAACCGGGAAATAGTATAAAATCGGGTAGGTCGCATGGCTAAGTGGGTCGCACCCAAGTAGGGTGTATTTTCACCTGATCTAGAGAAATTCCATTTGCTTCTTTAATATTTCGATGTTGTCCCTTTTGGGGAACGATTGGTGATCCCAACCGTTGGTAACAATACATTCGGTACTCTTAAGCGAAGTGAGGAGCCGATCATGTTTAGCCTGAGTTACAAGATGTTCTTGTTGAATCTGGTGTACTCCTATATAGAGTTACACTTTCGGAAGGTGGCCCCATACCTTTCTAGTTGGAATCCATTCGCCAACAAGAACCCGCGATTTTGATTATATACTACATATGTAGAGCG
Organism: Allium sativum; assembly: GCA_030737875.1. Taxonomy (NCBI): domain Eukaryota; kingdom Viridiplantae; phylum Streptophyta; class Magnoliopsida; order Asparagales; family Amaryllidaceae; genus Allium; species Allium sativum. The sequence goes on from CM060919.1 coordinate 637,389,113, forward strand.
TGAGATGCAAGCGTTTTGCTAGATTGATATTTATTTATTTTAGACACATTATAATATTAGAAAAATATAGATTTTAAAGAATGTTTTGGGTTATCTTAAGGTATAATCCATTCGTATTTATGTGTGGATCGGTATTACGATTATCCTTTCTTTTAAAAGGGATTTGTAAAATTTAAACCTAATGTTTGGGCTTTACTCACACCAGTCCCATGATTGACCCAAAGTTTATTTTGTTTTGTTTTACCCTAAACTCTTGGGTGCCCAAATTTTTACGGACAGTCAAGTATTTCAGGTATTTATGGATACCCTTGGAGGATCTTGGAGCAGGAGGCTTCAGCATTAGATATTTACTGTTTTATTTTCCACTGTGTTGTATTGTACTCTAATGATGGTATGTATATATATACAGAAAATTTTGTATTCCCAAAGTTGTTAATATTATATTTTATTCCGCTGCGATGTGAGATTATGTGTTGTTATTTCTGTTATTCTTCTATTCTAATATTTCTTTCTTTCTAATTCTAATCCTCTAACTTCTTTCTATAAATGATTCGTATTTCTATGCAATTTGGGTTGGACGTGTGGTGTATTTAGTCAACTCAGATGGTACGGAGATCCGGGCTGTTACAGTTGGTATTAGAGCTTCAGTTGAGCTAATACTTAGGCTTTGGTGGGGGTTTACTAATTAAGGATACGATCAGTAGTACCATGAATGAGTTGAGTGTACATATACGAGAGCGTGTATTTGTTAGTTGATATAAAAAAATGTTTTATATTGTGTTGGCTAGTCAGGTCAGTGGCTTATGAATCCTGATCGAATCGTGGGACGCCATGACATCGATAAGAGTTTTTAAACATTTGAGCAGAGAAATTTGACATAATATTGTTTTTATGTGAGTAGATGAAATAATTTTACCCAAAAATCTATTTTGATAGAAAAAGAATAATTTTCTGAAATTATTATATTATACGGATGTGTTGATTATTATTATAACTAGATGAGATTATAAAATTGAAATGGATATATAACCAAATATAATTTGTATATGAATGAAATATACAAATGTGATGAACTAAAATTGGATTCAGAATCAGAATTAAGAATTTGAAATCCTAGGTGTTTCGAAAAATATTTTCCAAAGTATATTAAATAATATAGCATTACTTTGGAAGGATTTGATTAAAAACCATTTTAAATGGATTTTGAAAGTGATAAAGTACTGAACTCACTTTAGTGGCTGGAAAATAATTCTGATGATGACTGTAGCATCATCAGTACTCATTTTCGAGTCTCTCAATGATGAATTTCTACCTTAGAAAAGTTTTTGATGGAAATTTTTTTGAAAGAAAACAAATTGATTTGAAAATTAAAATGTTTTGAATTTGAGATAATTTTAAATATATGTATATATTTATGTGATTTCTAAAGGATTTGAAACAAAAACCCGAAGATTTGAATTCTGGGATTTAAATTTAACTTAAGCAAGTTAAATGGATCGAAGTGAATTGATTAAAATCATTGTGAAAGCGTATGAATGGAATATGAATTGGATGTGAACAAAATCATTCAGATAAAATAAATGTAAGCGTATATGGCATGCAATATGAACGAAAACCAAAAGTTTTGGTAGAACCAAAGTTGTAGAAATATAAAGATTTGAGTTTTAGCATAAGATGAGTTTTTGAAAAGTTAATGGGTTTGTAAGACTTTTCCTACCTTTGAAATTTTGGGGTCGAAATTCTTTTAAGGGGGGAAAGAATGTAACGAACCGGATTTCCAATCAATTAATTTTGAACATTTAAATTTATTTTAAATGTTGATTTGATAATATAAACAGGTTTATATATATATATTAACGATTTAATAATCAAATACGGTTTAATTTTGTGTATATCGAATAATCATAATACAAAAGAGAAATATAAATGAATTTGAAGTTAGAACTGAATCGAGATGATTTAGATTATCAATATAAATTCTATTTTGGTTTTCAATGTAGAGTACGAGCAAAATAATAAATCCCAAGCTCAGGAAACCTAGCACAAAATAGAGAGGAACAGGAACAAATATACGTTTAATCCCCGAAAGATGCTTTACATGGCTAAACCACATGCTCCACAAATGAAAAAATTTGGTAGGAAAAAGATTTGCCTAGCTGATTTCATGCTAAAAGAAGGTGAGATTGAAGAAAGACCAAACCAACCGAAACATGCTACTTTCTCTAAGAAAAGTACTAATATCATCATTGATGATCCCCTACTAACTAAGAACAACTTTTATTTGCTCAATTTGGACGAGGCAACTGCCAGTTCTGACCCTAATTCAAGCAATGTTGCTATTAATGTTCAACCAGAAGTGGTTGTTGTTGGGGCAATCAACGTAATGGAGCAAGAAAATACAAGTAAGGCCGATGCAAGTGTACAATCAGACATGGCTATTGTTACAGCAAATTATGTGGTTGAGCAAGTAAATACAAGCAAGGTTGATGCAAGTATACAACCAGAAGTGGATGTTGTTATGGAAAATTATGTAGTGGATCAAGAAAGTACAAGAATAGTTGCATTAAGTGATCAATCTGCAGTGTTTTTGAAACTGAGAAAAGTCGAGTGGAGCAAGAGCCTGCAACAGAAGGCACACTTGATCTATCTGTAGCTTCAATCTCAGCTGTTCCAAAAATAGTTGATGACATTAGTGTGCCTAAGTCCAATGAAATTACATTTGTTTTCACTGAAACTGCATTTGAACCAGGAATTTTGAACTGAATGCATGTCATTAGTACGTTAACAGTTTGTACTCTGGAGGCTAACAATAATGAGGGACATAATAACACTAAAATGATAGAGAATGAGCAAATCACATGCAATGCCATAGATAATGATCGTTTAACTGGGTTTATCTCCTAAAGCTTGAGCCAGTATAGTAATATTCCCCTTCCTCCTGGATTTAAAGAAGCCTCTGAATCACATCTCTATGTGGCAGACAAGGGAATTTCCGAGACTTAGAGTGTTATTTTCAACAAAGGCAATAAACAACCCAAATTTGACTCACCATTGAAAACTGGTGTTTCAAATGCTATAGATCCCAACATGGTCAAGACTAGATCAGTGACAAGAAGTTTGGAAAAACAAATTGAGTTTAACAATGCAGCAAAACCTTTGCATTTGGAATCTTAGAGGAGCTCATAAGGACATAAAACTGGACCGATGCAAGCTTTTACTCAGGTAATATAACCTCACTGCGATGGCTTTATTGGAGACAAAACTGAATGCTGAATTATCTATCAGAGCCCCCAGGTATGTCAAACTTAACTGGCATATGATTCATAATCTTGAGAATGCAAGTTATGGTAGGATTCTTATCATTTTTGACCCTGCCATTCACAACTTTACCGAGGTTAGTTCAACTAGTCAATATATACATTGTCAAAACCTGCACATACCCAGGTCGACTCTGTATTACTTCACTTTTGTGTATGCTTACAACTCTTCTGCTGCACGAGGAACACTTTTCCATTATATACACACATTGAAACAGACGCTCCACCCATGGATTATTTTAGGGTATTTTAATTCTCCTCTGAAATTGTCTGATAGGATTGGAGGCTCGCCTATTTCGCTAACTGAAGTCAGTCATATTAGTTTAGCCATCATGAATTCCAACTTAGTTGAAATCAAAACATATGGATCTGTATTTTCCAGGAATAATAGTAGTAGAAATGGCATATGCACATTTTCCAAAATTGATCACTCTTTTTGCAATTCCCCTGCTCTAAACACTTGGCCAAGTATGTAAAATGATCTAGCTTCATCGATTCTCTCTGATCATACACCTCAAGTTTTATGCTTGAATGTGTGCGTGATCGAGAGACTGCCTGGTTTTAGATTTTTTGATATATGGACGAAACAACCTGTCTTTTTTGATGTTGTTAAGAATACGTAGGCTACTCCGTGGTTTGGCAATCCTATGCTAATTCTTTTCAGGAAATTAAAAGCGCTGAAAGATGTTGTGAAGGTGTGGTCTTCCAAAAAATTCGGGAGTGGTAGCCTAAAATCGAATATTCTTCAGAGGCAGCTTGAACAAATTCAAAGAAGTATGCAAAACGACCCAACAAACCCTTCACTCTCCAGCATCGAATACGACTAGCGTGTAAACATTGTGAAGCTCTGACCATGAAATCCATGATGAGAAAGAGAAAAGGAAGGATCAATTGGTTTGAAGATGGCGACAGGAATTCTGCCTATTTTCATGTTTTTCTCAAGGCTAAGAAAGTTAGAGAAACTATTCATTCCATCACCGACATGCAAGGTCAAGTACATGTTTCTCCACCTAGCATACAAAAAGCTTTTGTCAAAAATTTTCTGATTGTTTGGTAATAATGATAACTTTGTCCTCGGTGTTGAGGAAATTAATTTAATGATTCTTCCTAGACTTAGTCCGGATATGAAAGCTTTTTTGTGAAATGAGATAATTGATGTGGAAATTAAAGAGGCTATGTTCTCTCTTAGTCAACACACGTGCGGTGGACCGGACGGTTACAACGCTATTTTTTATACTAAATGTTGGAATATAGTTTACGATGATGTTTGCAAATCTGTTTAATACTTAAAAAAAAAGGTAAATTGCTTGAAGCTTTTAATAATACTGTAATTTCTCTAATACCTAAAGTTAAAAATATGAGTTTTGTTAATGCATTTAGACCTATCTTGTGTTACAATACCATTTATAAATGCATTACGAAAATTCTAGCAAGTAGATTTAAACATGTCCTCCTAGCTATAATATCAATCAGTCTGCTTTCTTACCTAGTAGGAATATTCTAGACAATGTGCTTCTTGCGCATGAACTAATCAAAGGGTATAGCACTAAGAATATTTTCCCTAGAACCATGATTAAGCAGCCTTCGACACGATTCAGCGGCCTTCTATCATTAGAATACTTAGTTTTACGAATTTCCCTACTTGCTTTACTACGTGGATTCATTCATGCATTAGTTCGGCGCATTTCTCTATCAATATTAACGGCTCCCCTGCTGGGGTTTTTCACAACAAACAAGGTATTAGACAAGGAGATCCTATGTCCTCTTATATTTTCATTACTGTTATGGAATTGCTAACCAAAATGATTGACCAATTAGTTGTCTCTGATAATTTTGACTTGCACCCCAGGTGTACTAATCCTCATATCACTACATTTATGTTTGTTGACGACTTAATTATTTTTTGCAAGCCTACTCATAGAACCTTGTGTGGCATCATGAACACTATTGACAAATTTTACAACTTACTGGACTGAAAGTTAATTGTGAGAAATCAATTATCATGCTAGCAGGTGCTAGCCTAGCATGTAAACATGACATACAAAGTCTTACCGGCCTTTCCTGTAGTGATTCCACACTTACTTACCTAGTGTTACCTATGGTAACCTCGAGAATATCAAAGCTGCAATGTATCCCTTTATCCGATCATATAACTAATAAAATGAATTGCTGGTCTACTAGCCTGCTTACGCTTATAAAGTTTGTTTTAATTTCTATGCTAATTTATTGGTCCAGAACTTACTTGCCACCTGACAAACTTCATAGTTTGATTAGATCTACATGCATGAGATTCTCCTGGAAGGGAGGTACCCATGCGAGGTATCTTGCTCCCACTTCCTTTACTAGGCTCGAACTGCCCGTTTGAAAAGAGGGTTTAGGAATTGTGAACACCAAAGTTTGGAATGCTACTATTGGTAAGCACATTAATGATATCCTTGAGAATAAATGTATTTTGTGGGTTTCATGGTCCTTGAAGCATGTGATCAAAGATCAGAATTTCTAGTCCATGAAAACACTTCAAGGCTTCAATTGTACTTGGAAAAGCATTAAAACTTTAAATATAAACTACTTCCCTTTTTCAAATTTGGGTTTGCGGCCTTTGAACGTATCATATTTTAGGAAGATCCATGGGTTGACCATGGATTTATTATTAATGACAAAATAACTCATCTAGAAAAGCTCAACTCTGATATTCGCCAAAACATTTTGGTTGCTGACTTTGTTGTTCATGGCAAATTCGCCATGCCAATTACCACTAAATAGAACTTGCAAGCTATTTGGAATAGTATTGAAGCGATTTACTTGTCCACCGCAATGGCTCAATCTACTTCGTGGCTCTGGCAAGGTGAGTGGTTCAAGATTAAGTCACTTTACCTTAAACTGCATGGTACTTCATTTTTCAATGATTGCAAATGGCAAAAACGTGCGTGGAAGCGTGGAAATAGCGCAAAGGATAATCTTGGACTTTAGAAAGTTATCAGCAACACATTCCTTACTAAGGATAAGCTTGTTAACTATGGTATGACAATGAACACCTGTTGTGTTTACTGTGATGGAGCAACTAAGAGTGTCCAATATCTCTTCTTTGATTGTGTGTTACTCATCAGATCTGGAAGGATGTCATCATGCAAATTGGCTACTCAAACTATCCTACTGCCAGCTCAGATCTATAGGACTTAACAAGAGGAAGAGGGTGTAAAGAAACCGAGACCGAAATTGTTCACTTATTTACTAAACAAAACTGTTAACAACATCTGGAAGTAATGTAGTAACGGGGTATTCGGCAACAAGCATGCTATGAGTAAGCTATTATGGAGAAATATCAGAGATGGCCTCAAGTTCCTAAAATTCACTTACGATTCGGGAATTTTTATGTCTTGAGTGTTATTTTTAGTATATACATGTTTATGTCTTCGTTAGTGTAGAGTTTGATATGATTTGTAATCACTATGTTTTTTTTGTTTAATTTCTTACTATGTCTCTTTGTAATCGTCTTTGCATATCAATAAAAGTGGTAGATGTCCACTCAACCCCGTCGGCTTTGGCAAAATAATAATAATAATAGTTTATTATCTAGGAATTAATTGTTTCAAATTTAATTCATCTATTTAAATTAATATCTTCTCCAGACGATCAAATTAGACTTTAAAATCTGCTCCAATGTGTTAGAATATAGGGACAACCCTAGAAAAGCCGGTTGTTACGTTCAACTAAGAGTTTGGAACCGCGAAATATTTTGATTAATGGATAAGCTTAAAAATCTAAACAAATAAATGTGTGTACCTTCTTTTCTTCCTTCATTCCTAAGTATACTAACAAATGTTTACACCGTACCCTAAACGTTGGATATCTCACAACCTAAAACACCGCTACAACAAATATCCCATTGCCTATATACGTGGACCACAAATTTCCCCTTCTATAAAACTATGAGTAACCCCCTCTAATTTATTTCTTTTCCTCCTTGTTTGCTATTTCTTCAGGAAAAAAATCAAAGCCGACATTTCTCTGATTTTTCAAAATTTAAAATCAAATACCTCACTCCTATACTCTTTTACCCGATTCGATTGAAGATGCCTGAACCAGTGTCGAGCACAGAGCAACTAAGGTTGAGGTAGGGGAATTTCGTGAAGTCGTAGTTATTGTCGTGTGTATAGACGAGTTCGTGGTGACCTAACAAGGCAAGCGATGGAGTTTGGTTCACCATTGAAAGGGTAGCACGGAGGCAGCGTGGTTTTTGGATGAATAGGAGAGTTACGATGTGGATTTTGGTTCGAGAGACATGGAATCATGTTTCTGGCAGTCGAGTTCGAACTTTGATTTAAAGGGGGAAGTCACGGTTGAATTTGTACAGTGATTGGTGATGGAGCTAGGTGCGACATGTTCAGATTTGGGGGAAGTCGACCGTCGACGTGAAGACGTCGTGAAGAAGCGTCGGCACAGATCGTGATTACAGGGAATTTGAATTTGTTTATTGGGGGCAAATTGTTGTCTGACGATGCATCGGTATGGGGGTTCGACAGTAAGGTGGAAGGGGAGTTCTAACAATGCTCAGGTGACTGGAAAGTGTTGATGTGGGAATGTGAAGCTCAGTGGATGGAAAGCGATTGTCAGGAAAGTGAGGCTGAAGTTTGAACCATTCAAAGGTAATGTAGAAAGTGGGTTCGATAGTAATGCTGATTGGAAGGTGGTTGGAGTGATTGTGTCTAGAATTTTCGGGGAAGTTGGGGTCGGTTTTTTGATGATATAGCAGTAGAAAAGCAGTGGGCATGAGCGATGTAAAAGAGATCGTGGATTGCCAGTACAGTACATGTTATTTCAAGATTTAAATAATTTGAGTATTATATTAGTTCAGTTTAGTTAATAGTAGCTTAATCCACAAATAAAATCAAATTGAGATAATCTTGCTAAGATTTGGTTAATTAGTAACATTTAAATGTTTAAAAATAACTATTTGTTGAACGACATCACCCAAATAATTTACCGGTGCAATAAGAATATATTAGACCAAATTATATTAGTTAAATAACAATATAATGATTATATGTTTATTGAATAAATTAAGTAGGGATTGTCACGTTGGATTGCGAAATATACGAGCTTGGATGGTTAGAGATTTCTTTGTGTCAACTAGGGATTTAGATAATTCAAGAAGTTGGATATTCGACAAATAATAAAATCAAGTTGAGTAAACTCACTCTCTAGATTTGATTACAATTTATTACAAATGAATATTTATTTAATAATTTTTATATGTTGTTTGTTGGTTGTTTGGATGCATTTAAATATTTTTGTGTCTATTATATATATATATATATATATATATATATATATATATATATATATTAGTTATTTATGTTTGGTAGTCGTAGCTATTATATATATACATATATTAGTGGTTGGATATTTCCTTCAGTATCATTAGCGGATGCCCGCGGTATCATTAGCGGATGACCCTATGCGCCTCAAAATATTTTACAGTGGATGACCTTCTATACTGCGATATCCTGCTTTTAAGCAAGATGGGTATTATTTATGTTGGCTAACGTCTGTGGATGTAGGAAAACAGATTGGAGAGACTTAATTGGATTCCTCAAAATTTATTATTGTTTTTTTTCATATATATATATATATATATATATATATATTCATATATGATGTGTTAGAAAACTTATGATTGATAATTGGGTGTTTTGGATGTTTAAATATCACTAAAATGTTGATTTATAAAAATATCATGAAAAGGAAATTTGAGATTTAAAAGGGAAAATCTAATATATTTTTTTAAATAGAATTTGAATTTCGAATGGGCTAGAAATATTAACTTGTTTCGAATAATAAAAACAAGTAATGAATTTATAAACGGTGTTTATAAATTAAATGGAATAATTTTCATTGGATAATGTGGGGAAGTGAAATGAATTTATGAAAGTGTTTATAAATGAAGGGAAATAAATTAACATCAGACAACATGAATATTTAAATTCAAATGTGAATTTAAAATGAGAATTGAAAATCGTTTTAAATAGTAAACGATAAAATTTATTCTGATATTTGGAATGTAAATAGAATTGGAATAAATCCATACAGATTTATGCTTTGAATTTGACTATGTCAAATTTATAAAAATAAATTATATTCAGAAAGGATATTATATTTGTATTTGATAGAAACTGAAATGAAATATGAAAATAGATTCTATAATTATATTTATAAGCTATAATAATAAAATATTCCAAAACATGAATTGGGTTTCAAATGAAAAATTGAACTAGAAGCTTGTTTTGATTTATAAAACAAGAAAGTTAATTTATAAATGATGTTTATAAATAAAGGTGGATAATTATCAGTTGATAATTTTGTTTTTTAAATTCAAATATGAATTTAACAAGAAAATTAGAAATCGTTTGAAAAATGAACAATAGAATTTATTCTGGAATAAATCAAAAGGGTTTATAATTGGAATTTGATTATATCGAATTTTATCATAATTTAATTCCAAAAGAAATTGGAATTTAATATAGCAGATCGAGTTGTAAATAAATTTATAACTGAATTATGAAATAATCGACGATTAGGGATAATCTGAAATATTAAGTAAGATTAGGAAAATTGGTTTAAAATATATTAGAATAGAGTCGAAGTTTATTTATAAACGAAGTTTAAACATTTATATTTAAACATAATTAAAACAAACTCGCAACAGCGCGACAATTCGTAAATTGACATTTCGAACTTCAATTGAGTATATAGAACTCAATTTAAGTCGGAATTCATTGAAACAAGAAAAGTCAGAACCGACCGAATAATAGTTTTCGAATGGAAGAGAAAATATGGATTTCATCTTATAGACTTTGAGTTATGTCAAAATCAAATTTTAAAAAAAAAACCGTACGATAACCATTATAAAACCATAACAGTATATTTAATAAAATAAAAAGATTTTAAGCGAATAAAAATTAGATTTCCATTAGAAAAATCCAGACTTGAGTTATAAAATAAATATGAACTCAAGTGGAGTAAATGGATTGATTTTTGAACCAAAAATCCGAATTTAAATTATAGAATAAAGATAACTACGTAGAAAAGTAATTAGTTAGTGGAGTTAGATCGAATTTAATTTCGGGTAAGTAAATTGGTTTGGTGAATTGAATATTGAACATGGAAATTTGAATTAAATTTGGAATCGAATATGGAAAGTGATTTCGACTTGTTTATCAGTCAATAACAATGTGTTTAAAACACGGTTGATTTCAATTAAAAGTGAAATAGGAAAAAGAGCTAATTAAAAATAAATTAGCAAATTGAGTTAAAAATGATTGGATTGAGTTGGAATAAATTGAAAACGGACGTATATATGTTAAATAGTTATGGAATGTAGACAATGAAGATTATAATTCGAGTACCTGACAAAAAGGTGCACATTTAAATTCCGTATGAAATTTTATGAGCTTATTGGGCAAGCCGCTTGGCTTTTTGACTTCCTTTTTGAATGGAAAAGGCCTAGAGAGGCGAGTTAGGGTTTGATCGATTGACCAGTACAAAGGAGGTGCTGGCAAATTTATCGGAAAATTTAAGGAGTTAGAAATTTTTTAGGAAAAATTGATAATTAGAAATCAGTATATCAATATATATATATAATTCGTTAAGGAAAGTAACCTAAAATAGAATATTATAAACAAAAAGTAAATCTATAGATTTAAATCTGGTAAAAATAGAAAGAGAATTTATACACATTTATAAAAAAATGGATAATTGGTTTTATTTGATGTTGATTATTCGAGATAAGTAGTCTTGTCCGTTTTGAAGTTAAGAATGTTATTCAGTTAAGGTCTGAGAGGTAGTTATACCCCAACTTGATTGATTTCAATATTAACCGATAAATAGCAAGATTCAGTCTCGAAGATCGAATGTTTAAATAAGACATTTAGTTGAATGCAATATTTTGAGTTGTTGTACCGATGTTTTACACAACATTCGTTTTAACCCAAGTTAGTGGAATTTTGGAAATATAATAATGAATATTTCTTATGTATATAAATGAATGGCCGTGAAAGGGAGAAGTAGTTTGAAATGAATTCCAATCATAAATAGAAAATATTTTCTAGTACAGAAAATAAAAGAAGGTGATATATGGAAATGTTTTTCCAAATAACGTAACAGGCCAAGAGAATTGTTGAAAATATTGGGTTAACAATATTGATAAGGAAATGGAGAAGTGATTTACTTAATGAAATATTAATTAAAGAGGTCAGTGATTGTTTGATGCTTTGGATGAATGTTTGTTTTTCTTCGATTGTTAAATAACCGATTATCGAAGTATTGGTCAATACAGTTGTTGATATGGAGAGACCGGTTGGATTATTATCCGAGAAACACTCTGTACTGGAAGTAGCGTTCCAAATCAGATTATATGAAGACTATTGAAGATGGAGTAAAGTGCAAGAGTTTTTCCGTTAATCCTAGGTAGAAATTTCCTAAGATGGATTAATTAAAATTGTGCCTTTGGTTTCGTTCAGTCCCAGAACCAACGTGTATGGATGAATGTCTGACAGAGTATTTCCAACGATCGCATAAGTTGGTATGTACAAATATACATCTGGTGGCGGAGAATTTATTCTCTTAGCATAAAATCCAGAATATATTTGTGCAAATCAGTTAGTGATTAACCGATCTGACAATATGGCATTCAAAGTGATTGTGCTATCAATGGAAGGTAAGTAGTCGTAACCTCAAGCCTCGCAACCGGGAAATAGTATAAAACCGGGTGTATTGTCACCTGATCTAGAGAAATTCCATTTGCTTCTTTAATCTTTCAATGTCGGGGGATAGTTGTTGATCCCAACCGTTGGTGGTAATACATTTGGTACTCTCAAGCGAAGTGAGGGGGCGGTCATGTTTAGCCTAGGTTGCAAGATGTTCTTGTTGAGTCCAGTGTATTCCTCTCTAGAGATACTTTCGGAAGGTGGTCTCATACCTTGCCAATTGGAATCCATTCTCCAATAAGAGACCACGATTTTGATTGTATACTATGTATGTAGAGCGTGAGATGCAAGCGCTCTGCTAGATTGATATTTATTTGTTTTAGACACTATTATAATATCAAAAAATTATTGATTTTGAAGAATGTTTTGGGTTATCCTGAAGTAAAAACCATCTTTATGTGTTGATCGGTCTTACGATTATTCTTTTTTTTATAAGGATTTTTAAAAGATAAACCAAGTGATTGGAGTTTACTCACACTAGTCCCATGACTGACCTAGAGTATTTTTTTTACCCTAAACTCTTGGGTGCCCAAATTTGTAAGGGCAGTCAAGCAGCCAGGAATTTACAGATACCCTTAGATGAGCTTGGAGTAGGAGGCTTCAGCGTTAGATATTTACCGTTTTATTTTCTGTTGTATTGTACTCTGATGATGGTATGTATATGTAAACATAAAATTTTGTATTCCGAAAGCTGTTAATATTATATTTTATTCCGCTGCGATGTGAGATTCTATGTTTTTATTTCTGTTCTTCTTCTATTCTAATATTTTTTCTTTCTAATTCTCATCCTCTAACTACTTTCTATTAATGATCTGTATTTCTGTGCAATGTGGGTTGCACGTATGGTGTATATAGTCAGCTCAAGTGGTGGCTTTGTCTTGTTTCATTTTTTTCCTGGCCTCATGTCACTATTCTCATTTCTTTTGAAAGATTTGTTTGATTTCCCTTCATTTCATTCTTATTTTAGTAATAAACTACATGCATACGTTCATTTGAATCAATATGCTATGAACAAAACAAATTTGAAATTTATGCTTTGACTTATTCGAGTTTGTATATATATATATATATATATATATATAGTTATTTTTTCAATAAATCCAAGTATTAGAATTCACTTACCTTTTTATATTTGTTTGATTTTGAAATTTTTACATGATTTTTAAATTTTATATAGATCTTTATTTGTAAAAAAAAATGCAATATACATTATTACAAGGAAGGATATTTAAGAAATATTTAATTCTTCTGATTTGTTTATTTTTATGGATTGTTAACAATACAAGTTAGATTTTATCTTTAAAAATTCTAAAGCATTTCCTATTATAAAATTTTTAACCCAAGTTATTGAGATAAATAATGTTTTAAAATGAATTAAATTATAAAGATTCATAGGTTATATTCGCGTAATAGACTTATAAAAACTGGGTCGTTACATTCTATCCCCATTAAAAAGGAAATTTGTCCTCAAAATCTGAGAAAACATAAAAAAGTGGTCAAACCAAAGTCATCAGACGTCACATATCACCTCAAAAGTACCATACGTAGTCATATACTGGCGTAGCTCGAGTTTTTTTTTTTTTTGAAAATTGGTACTCTTTATTGCTTATACCAATATTACCTCATTATATGCCTCGCTAAAATCCTATAATCCCCCAAACCTAAATGGGTGCCTTACAAGGGAAAATAGTACATATAAATTTGGTATACAACTATATAACAATCAAAATAGTGCCATAACAAATAAACGCAAAACAAACAATAAAACATGTGTTAAACCATAGCAAATAGACCCACTTAACAGCTTAACAAGGCCCAATTATTCAAAAAAAAACTTTCCAACAAACTACTCCTTCCCACTCTAACCAGTGTCTAAAATTTCAATACCCTAACAGCCGATAATTAAAGAATTCTTTAGTCTTCTCACTATTTTGCTCCCATTGTTTCTAACAAGATAAGTAACTTCTCCCTTAATCTATGCTAGCTTTGAAGTTGCAAGAGTTCTTTTGTTTTGAAAAATTCTCAAATTCCTCTCTTTCCAAATGAAATAGATTGTTGTTGTGAAAGCCCCAAAAGCAACATCTCGAACTTGATCAAGTGATTTAAATGCAGAATGAATACTTTGAGCTTCTTCTTTTAGACCGGATTGAATTATCAAAGGAAGAGAAACCTTCTGTCTTAATGATAACCGGATAAAAAACGAATAATTGCGTTCAAAAACAATTGTTGTATTAATTCAGGGTAAGATTCACACAATGGACACAATGTACTTGTTATATTTCGAAAGTGAATCAATCTGCCTTTTGTATTTAATCTCCCCATAATTGCTAAATTAGAAATAAAGGCCATTTTCTTACTATTTTTCTTATGTGAAACAACCTCAAATGTTGTATCTTTTTCAACTTGAAATCGAGTTGACTCCCAAGCTTTATGAAAAGAGAAACTACCACAATTCCCCTATTCATACAGATCATGACTTTTATTTCGATATACTTGAACAGAGCTGATTTCATTACTGAGTTCTCTTGTTGCACGATGAATGTTAGGATCCAGTACAACATTTCTGAAGATAGAATTAACTTTCTGATCTGCATGGCTGAGCATATGCAATCTATCATAACCCAATAAATCAACAAAGCACTAACAATTTATCCATGGTTCATACCAAAGGTAAGTTTTCTCTCCTCTTGTCGTGCTCTAATTAAATAATTGTTTCGAATTTTTACGAAGTCTAAGCAAAGCTTTCAAAGTCAATGATGAGTTATTATCAATTGCAAGTGACAAAAAATATTTACCCTTGCAGTACCTGTTGTATGTCCATTTATTCCATATAGATTTTTCAGATAAAAATTTCCACACAAGCCTGATACAGGCTGCTTTTTTAAGCTCTGGAAATTTTTTTAAGCCAATTCCATCTTCACCTTTGGGTTTACATAAAATTTTCCATGCTATTTTATGAGCTAAACTTAAAAAAAATCAGCACAAAGATCTTGTAATTTGTCCAAAGTAAATTCAGGTATTTGGCAGATGAATAACCAATACAGAATAATGGGAGTAAAAATACCATTGGTTAATTTAGTCCTACCAGCAAATGAAAGTAATTTAGTTTCCTAACCCTGAATCTTACTTTGCACTCTCTCAATTAAAGAATTACATTTTGTATAATGGATGTAGTTGGAAGAAAGAGGGACCCCCAAATATTTTATAAGCAACAGACCCTGATTATACCTAAGAATACTCAGTATGTCTTCATAATTTCTGACCAAAGTACTAAAAACACTTTAGTTTTTGAAGCACCAACAAGCAGACGTGCATGAGTACTAAGTTTTTGAAATACCATCTTCAGTGTAGATGCATTCTGAGGGGAAGATTTCCCAAAAATCATTAAATAACAATCTACATATAAAAGGTAAGAAATGAAAGGCTGAATATAACTACTAGGTTGAAATGATTTTGCAAATGTGGCCTCATCCATTAGATAAGTAAAATATTTCATTGTTATTGCAAATAGGTATGGAGAAAGTGAATTCCCTTGTCAAATCCCTCTTGTATAAGTAATAAAGCCCTTAGAAATACCTTGTATTAATATAGAAAATGTAGTCGTAGACGTACATTCATATATAAGGTTTACAAAATGAACATGGAACTTCATTAAGAACATGATTTGGCATATAAAATCTCTGTTAACCCGATCCTAAGCCCTTTGAAGTTTAACCTTAACACAAAATTTGGGCATACCACTTTTTTTAAAATCCCTTAGTAGCATATGGGCCAATAAGATATTATCTCCAATATATCTATCATTAATGAAATCACTTTGATTCTCAGAGATTAGAAAAAGCATAAAATGTTTCAACCTATTGCATAAGAATTTTGCAAAGATTTTGTAATAAACATTACAATAAGAGATTGGTTTATAATGATATAATTCTGTTGGCCTATCGTTTTTAGGAATCAAGGTAATAAAAGTGTGATCAAAAGACTTTAGGAGTTTACCCAATTAAAGAAGTCAAATATGGCAGACGATAGATCTCCTTTGAGTTCTTCCCAATGCACTTTCATAAACTTAGAATTTAAACAATCAAGGCCTGGACTGGTGTCATCTTTTTATAGAAAATTGTGCATCTCGATTTTCAGAAAGAGACACTTCTTTCAATAAGAAATTCTTCCCTCATTCGTTTATTGTTGCAATTGGTTGAAAATTTGGAAAAGGAGTAGTCATACCACCATTGAACAAATCTGAAAAATAGTTAAGAGCCTCTGCCTCAATTTCTTCAAGCTTAAAAATACGATTAGTATTTTGATCAATTAATTCTAATATGATTGAAATATCTTCTATTAGACATACGAGCATATTTTTTTTTTGAATTGGTATCCCATTGTTGCAACAAGGAAACTTTTGCTTGTTGTTTAAAGCCTTCAAAATAAAGCTTTTATAATCTCTGATAGTCCTTTTTTGCTTCAAGAATGTTGTCATACATTAGTAAATCATCAGGGTTTTGATCTGCTGCTTGTTCCAGATTGGACAGAAGATGTTGAAGATTATTCAGTTTTGTATTATTTTTGTCCCTCGCTTTATTCCAATGTTTAAGCTCTGCTTTGCAACTTTGAAATTTCTGAAGTAGCTGATAACTCTGAAAACCCCAAGCGACACAATTTAAACCCTTTAATATAGCTTCCATGTAATCAGACATGTTAGACCATTCATTCTTATATTTAAAAAGATAGTCCTCAGATGGTTTTGTAGGAACGAGATATAGTAACATAGGGTTGCGGTCACTTGATTATTGAGAAAGAGATAAAGCTTTCATACTCACAAAATGTTGAAGACATCAATTATTTACAGAAAAATTGTCAATATGGGTAGCAATGCCTTTTCTATACCAAGTAAATTGAAATCCCAATGGTTTAACCTCTGCTAAAGTAGTTTTCAAGGTAAACTTCTGAAACTCTGTCAAATGTTGCCAAGGCACAGGTAAACCCCCACTTTTATCATTAGGGTAAAGTGCATTATGAAAATCATCCATAAGTATCCAAGTGTTATCAACTAGAGAAGAATCATTAACTAAACATTGCCATAAATTTAGTCTGTTAGTAAAAAAGTTGCTTGCATATATCATTGAAAATACCATAGAGAAACCTCCTTTGTTATTTGCAGCAACTGTTATATGTTGGAAAGAAGAAGCCATACAAACCATATCCCACACATTAGCATCCAAAATCAAAAGAATACGTCCAATATAAGAATCAATATTATTTGTCATGTGATTCCAAGAACTAGGAAGCATAGAAATGAATAGAGCTAAATTTGCTGAAGACAATTTATTTTCCACTAAACCAATAGTAGTTGGTTTAGCATGAGTTAGAAGTTTGAACACCTCTTTCATACGCGAAAGAGTTCTTATACCCCTAACTTTCCAAGCTAAAATTGTCATTTAATTGAATTTGACCTCGTAGATTTTTTAGGAGAGCATTATATAAAGCATGAGAATCAAAATTAACTTTACTTTGCAGATAACTTGAATTTTTGTCAATAAGCATAGAGGCTTCAACTTGTTCATCCTTTTCAGAGACTTTCTGCCTGTCTCCTTCATTAATAACATCAGCCACATTTTGCAAATCATCATGTAATATCTCTGAAGGAAGATTAATACTCAAAAAGAAAAAAAAAGATCGTCCATAGGAGCAGTTGAACTCTGAGAAGCTTCTTTTGGCACTACAGGATCTAAATCATTATTATCAACATTTGAATGAGAGGAATCATTTGGCACTACAAGATCATTAAAGTTATCAACGTTTGAACGCAAGGAAGCAGAGGGGATATCAACGGAATTCCATCAAGGTTCATTTATCACTTCATGAATATTATCATCATGAACATACAATCGGCATTTATCACATTTAGTAGGCACAAATTCGTATTCTACTATAACAACAATCTTCTGACCATTATGTAATAAAATTGGAATTGATATTTTGAGGTCATTTTGGGTATCAATTGAAATTAGAACCCTCGCATACTTTGCAAATTTCTTAACATCTGTATTTTCATCAATTAAAAGCGATTGAGCAATAAATCTTGCAACCATTTATATTGCATCCTTTGTCCATAGCTCCATTGGTAAATTATGTAGTCTAGTCCAAATCTGAATAGTACCACTGTGTTTATAATTATAATCATATCCAGGAAACCATGCTTCATCCATGAGCAATCGATCAAAATATGAATAAGTCGAGCTTTCTATAATCCGGCCATAATCAATCTGATTTTCGAACTGAATAACAAAATTATACGCAGATGTAGTATGAATATTGAAATTACCATAGGGCTGCCATAATCTTTTAATGTACTCTTTCAATTTAACAATCGACAAACTGAAATAGATAAAGATTGAAGCAACTATATTCGTCCAACCAGATTTAAATTGTTTATATATTTTCTTAGGAATAAAAACATATTCTGATGGAGGTTTAACAAATCTCAAGCTTCGACTATTTGATGAAATAGAACCTTGATTTCAATTATCCTTTGGATTTGTAGAATTAGCATTCGAGGATGGATTAGCATATGTTGATGAAGTAGGAGGTTTAGCTAAAGAAGAAGTATTAGGTTGAGGAATTGAAGATCGCGAATTTGATTCGTGGGCCGTAAAGAAAATGGAAAACAGTTAGAAATTCAACCCCACACACAAAGTCAATCCACTAAGCTAAGTTACTATGTCAAACTATCTAGAACTGTATATGTCATCATCTAAAAGGTGAATAATCTCTATCGGTGCATTGGGTAGGTGGATCATCAAAATCCACGGTTATCTCGACACGTCCCTTAATCCCGAACCCTTTCTAAATGCTCTGTCTCTTCCACCTCCTTCTCATCATCATTACCATAATAAGGATCTCCATCTTCCTGTTGCTTTCCTCCATCCTCATCCTGCTCATCCATAAAGTTACCATCAACCTCCTACTCAATAACCCATACCACACTCTGATCAACACCAAAATCATCCTGTGAATATACATAAAGTCTAGTATCATCTCTGAGTTCCTTAAACTGATCGAGCTCACCCCTCTTCGACACTTCCTGCATCACAGGTGGATCAACCACTCTAGGTTTCCCTATACCAATATGCAGTCTAAACTTCTCTTCATTGTGGTTCTCCGTAGAATAAGTTATCTAGTAAACAAATGAAAAACACATCTCAAAATGAGCTAGGATATGACCAGAAGAGTTCTTAAGTCCTAATATCGGCTCAGTTCTCAACAAACATATACTAATAACCATAGAAATAAAAGAGAAAAATCCGTTCATTCATTTTCTTATTGGGAGAAATGATACTCTATAGGTTTATGATTAGTTAAATCCCGTTGCAAAGTCCATTTGAGAAAACACTGTTTCTCCATGAAGTTGATCAACAAGATCATCAATTTGAGTAGAGGATACTTATACCTAATGGTCACCTTGTTCAACTCACGACAGTGTACACACAATCTTAGTGAACCATAAGATTTAACTACGAAAACTGTTGCCGACCCTCAACTTGAAAAACTTGGTCTAATGAATCCTCTATTTAACAATCTTGAGTCTTCTTCTAAAGTTCCATTACTTCACTCGGAGCCATTCGCCTTTCAGGTTGAACAACTGGCCTTGCTCCAAGAGTTAAATATATTATAAATTCTATCTTATGATGAGGTGTAAACTTCTAACTTCTTCGAATACGTCAGAGTAATCTCTGACTATCTCTAGTGTTTCCAAATTTTCTTATGGTGCTTCCAAAGCATACAAGAAACTACAGGTATGAATATCGGTTTTCCACATGGTATTTTGGCTTTCCTCCCGATACTGGTTACTAAGGTTATCTGTGTAACACCCCCTAATTTATAACACACTAAAATGATAAGTTATAGGATACTTAATTAAATATTGGGGATTAAGTAAAACGGATTGCGTGCGCCATTGCGTTCATCTCAGAATTCTACTTAAGATAGATACCAAGTTTGCATAATACGGACATCGTATGAAGAAGATATTAAGGTCTGAAGTTTGTATACGCGTAAGATATATATACACACACACACACACATAAACAACTCAAAACGGTTACAAATAATTCAAAATCAGAAGCGGGAACTCTGGGAGGGAAATGACTCGTTGGGGGTAGACATACCCTAAGGGTGTCGACCCATGGGTCGACACCATAAGGGGGGTGTCGACGCCCATGTCGACATCCCCCAGATTCGGGCGAAATACATTTCTGCGTATGTGGACTGAATTCTTGGCTAGATTCGTTGGCTTTAGGCTATAAATAGGACCCCATTTCTCTTGTTTTTACGCACCAAAAACAATGGAGAACTAGATGATGCCTCTGCCTAGATTAAGATAGCCTATTCTTCTTCAACGATCAATTCATTCAAGTTTAGAGATCTGTGATTCAATATCTGCAATTATTCTTTTGTTTCTTAGATCCAATCATAGTGAGTCTACATTATTTTTAGATATAAACACTTAAAAGTTATTTTGACATGTCTATGAATTGGATCTAAGCCTATGACTATTTGAATCGTATCAAATCTGTCATAACCTGTGTATCTAAGTTAATCTTAGCATGTTATGAATTGGGTCTAAATGTGTGACTAATTGAATCATGTCAGATCTGTCATTATTTGTATATAATTTTCACTGATTGGACCTCATCATGCTTGTTTATGATCATGTCACTATTCCTAATCAGTTCAATTATCACATGTTCATCAGATCTGTTTTTATATGCCTATCTTGTCATTATGCCCAATTTTGCCGTTATATGCTTATTCGGTTGCTATGCCTTTTTCTATCACCGTATGTCCATCTTGTTATTATGCTTATATCTGTTTTCTTCCCTTCTTCTTTTCCCTTTTAATTTTATAGCCAGGCTACCTTCGAGCCTAGGCATACCGCTGAAATATGCGAACGCGTGAAATTGGGAGTGAAGGGGAAACGCTAAAATTGGGGCATAACCTGTATTGGGAAATTTGGGCATAATTTGAATTAAATATATAAATATGGATTTGGGGCATAAATCAAATTGTGATTTAGATCTTAATGTGGGGCATATGGTACATGATGAATTTGACTTGGGAAAGGGGCATGAAAACCTATAAAGGAATAAGGATAATTGTTAAATAAAGAAAAGTGAAAATTAGGGTCACATCCCTAAAAGCAAACTTAATTCACGCCACACCCCTCCCAAGTTTGAAATACAAACCCGCCCCCTATTTTTCACTTCCGCCTGCTTTTTTCAAAAGTTCCGCCTTTTACAAATTTCAGCCAAATTTTTTGGCCCTACCACATAAAAAAAAATTCTTAAATCTGGAAATATTCTTTGAAGTCCACGCAAAAAGGAAAAAGTTGCATACATGTGTGCAACTTTTGCATATAGTTGCATACTTGTATGAAACTATTGCATACGTTGTTTTCTTCAGAAATTCTGAACCGAAACTTACATACTTGTGTGCAATTAATTGGAATACCTGCATACATGTATGCAAGTATTTCATGCCGAAATCTAAACTGATATTTATGTAGGTGAATTTATGCACATTTGTATGCCAAAATCACGCAGTACTTGCATATATGTATGCAAAAATATCAAACGCAGATGCATGAGTCAAAAATATGCACGGATGCATGTAGGAAAATACAGATTTGTGCATACTATTATGCATTAAACAGCAATTTCGTTGTTTTTTTGTTTTTTGTTTTGTTTTTTGACGCCTTGTTTGATTGTTTTTTTATTTGAATTTTTCAGCGTTTTTGAGTTTTAATTAATTATAAATTTACATAATTTTTTATTTATTTGTGAGTTTTCGAAAAATTGGGACTAAATTTACAATAAGTTTACGACCGGACCTGAGCTTAATTTAAAACCTTAACAGGGACCTTAAAAAAAAAACCCTAAAGAAAATGCCTAGATTTACAGTAATTAGAAACTGTAACCGCGCTTAGACAGGAGGTTAGATTACACTTGTAGTAGAAGTCTGTCAGGACCCGCCCGACATATCCAGCAACCACAAGTGGTGAATCTAATGTGAGGGGTCTATGTGCATAAACACGTAATGAGCTAAGACATGAGGCTAAGTCCGACTTATGGAAGAAGTCTGCTTGGACCCGCCCGACATATCCAACGTCCAAGTAAGCTTAACGTGGGAGGTCTAGCGCATTAGAAATAAATAAAGGGTGATGAACTTGTAACGACCCGGACTTTAAGTCATTTAATTCTGAATATTTAAATTTGTTTAAATATTTTATTTAAATTATAAAATGGATTTTTATAAGTAATTTATTTATTAAAACGATGGTTGAACGTATAATTTATAATATAACTTAAATCGAGCTCGTATGTCGCAGTAGTTCATAATTTAACGTTTATAACTTCAATTGAATATACATATTCCAATATAAGTCAGATTTCTTTGAAACAAGAAACGTTCGGATCTATTTGATTACATTTTTCTAATGGAAGTGAAAAATTAGGATTTCATATTGTTGATTTTGTTTTATGTCCAAATCAAATTTTCAAATAGTCGCTATGGAATTCGTATTAAAATTTTAATGATTTATTTAATAAAATAAATGTACTTTAAAATATATTGAATATCGTTTTAACTTAGATCAAAATATCGAGTCTAAAATTCAAATTTGATAATTTTGAAGCTATATGTATATATTCAGATTAAATATGTATTTTATTTGTTTATTTTGAAATTGATTGTAACACCCCACGTTCATTAATGTCACTCTCAAGGGGAATGCATTAACTTTCATGGAGTATTATTGGTGTATAGAATAGAATATAACAAGATAGATACATATATTAGTACTTGAAAAATTCAAAACAACTTTTATTGCAGCGGAGAAATAGTTTGGTTACAACAACATCAAAAACCAACAATAAAACCAAGTACACTTAATATCCATCTTGACAAATTGTTTTCTCAGTATATAAAGTAAAAAGCATAACCTCAACATAAGTAGCCATAAAAGAGATGAGACGTACCTTACTTTCAGCAATCCAAGCACCTCCAAAAGAGAGAGAAAGGCCACAATCAAGCTCCACTAGCACTAGTCCCACCCTGAGAACTGGGGGGGGAGGGGAAGGAAGAAAAGAGGCGAAAACAAAGGGGGTCAGACATAAAGTCTGGCAAGTCCAATAATTTTAACAATATTATTATTAAAGTAATTAGGATAAGGAATAAACTGGTAAAACAAGGAATGACTGTGAAACAAATGGGCATGACAAAGCAAACAAGAGGAATAAGATAACGTTAATTGCGCCTCCAACACTATAGGATAATTACTACACTGCACCATTACTAGTCATCCTAAAAGTTGATCCCGCCTACGGACATAATAATTATAATGGTAGTTTCGTGTATCCCTAGCTGTCTTCATAGGTACCGCCTGCCCCTATCCCCACTAGTTGTACCCACTACCCCCATGCGATCGACTCCCTAACTCGTAGATACTCGTGCTGGTCCCACAGTGGGGTGTATCACTCCCCAAAATGGCAACCCGATACCACTAAAGATGCACGGCTTATATCTACACGATGCAACAACGTCTTACCTATCAGCCCGGCCCCACGCACGCACATGACCCCGTTGGACTTGCGTTAGCACCGTTAATCTGTTTTGACCTCTTACAATCAAACCCAGTAAGCGTGTCCCGTCCTCGATCTAACTCGAGCTCACAAAGATACTTAATGGGTTACTGGTTTGAAAAGGGTCCCCCATGCTTGACACAAGCTTTCCACCTATGCTTGGTCCCCACTAAGATTTTCCACTTAACCTCTTCTTATTCATGTCTTCTTACATGTTTTAATTTGGGTAAGTGTTTCTAATCGTATTTCATATGCCACCCATGTCACCCACTTAACCCCTATGCCCCACCACATGTTTATCTTGGTTAAGTGTTACTTAATTCATTATAACCGTAACCTTATAAGACCTCCCACATTAGACTACCGTTTGCGGTTGCTGGATTTGCCGGACGGGTCCAGGCAATCTTATACCGCAAACGAGTCTAACCTCGTGTCTTTACAATTGTTACGCGTTTAATTTATGCCTTCGACCGCTCACATTAGACTACCGTTTGTGGTTGCTGGATGTGCCGGGTGGGTCCGGGCAGTTTTATTCCACAAACGAGTCTAACCTCGTGTCTTGAGCATTTATTATTACATAATTTTTTCATCCCAATATGAATTAATTATCCCTATTCAAATTGTAAATAATTTCCAAATTAACTATGTCCATAATTGTCACCTAAATTATGTCCATACTTTTTAGGTATATAAATTATACCAATTAATGTCTCATATTAATTATATGCCTTTAAAGCCATTTTATGCCAATTCACAATATGTATTATTAATATTTTCCCATTATCCCCACGCCGTTCGTACGTTTAACATGAAACATGTTAGACTCGCAAATAGTCTAACTTATAAAAAGAAAAGCAACATCACAACTTGCATAACACATAAAATAGATCTAACTTGCGAATAAGAATTATAACATAAGTTTGCATAGCCAATAACTTGCATAGGCAATGAACATATAAATTTGCATAGAATACCATGGATCTAAATATAGATCTAAACATGAAATTGTGAACTTGCATATATGAATATGGGTTTCACCTAAACTTGCATATATGGAATATAGTTTTCACCCAAACTCGCATATGTGAATATAGTTTTCACCTAAAAATGTGAATATAGTTTTCACCTAAACTTACATATGGATTCCTACAAACTTGCATATGAATTTAAACATGTAAAAATATATCACGTGTTTTTGCATATAAACTAGCATATGTATATACTTGATTCACATATAAACTTGTGTATAATTCGCATACAAACTTGCATAAGATTCACATACAAACTAGCATATGTAAAAACAGACTTGCATAAGATTCACATACAAATTAGCATATAATTTAACATCCCAAACTTGCATATAAACTGATGTCATAAAATGAATCAAATTAAACATATGTGATTGGACATATGAAATAGATCTACCAACAAAAGTTAATAAAACTGTCATATTTTCATCAATGGACGATAACAAAGTTAAGTAACATCACATGATTCAATAGTCATATTCTCATAATCCAAATTATAACTCATCATATGTAACAACCCGGAAATGCGGGCCAGTTTAAAATTTTTATTTTGGCAATTTTAGTGGAATTTGAATATTTAAAATGAATTATTTTAAATAGTATCAGCAAGAAATTTATTTTGAATAGAATTCGAACGTATATTTATATTCAAAGGGTCCTGATTTACAGCAGGAATGATGCTCGGAAAGCTCTGTATCCGTGTATCACTTTCAGTTGTGTTTTGTATATTTTTCCGCTGCTATGTAATCTATTGTAATCTCTGATATTCGTCGAATGTATTTTATTCATTTATAATCTGTATATTCTTGTATTCTGATGGAATTGTTGTGATAAGCAATGAAATGTTCTTCCATCTACGTTCTGATTCGTCTTGTACTCAATTCTATCCAGGCTTTCCTTACCGGGGAAGTTCGGGTCGTCTCAGTTTGGTATCAGAGCTTTGGTTTACTGAGCTCGAGAACAAGACACATTAGAACCGAACGAAAGAATTCATCAGATATTGGATTAGTAATATCCAATTAGAATTACTCGTTAGAGATAGGATCAGTAGTATCCTAGAACGAGTGTGAAGAGTATATTTTTCAAATGAAAACAATTTTGTTTTGAAAATTTAAATTGTTTTATACGTATTTGAATATTTATTTATTTTGAATTTGGACAATCCAATATATAAAGATTTTGCATATACGCGTCATGAACGTATATTTGAAGTTTTAATATACTGGATAGATATAGAATCACACTCTAGTCACCCGGACATGATTCTGATGATGGCGCGCCATCACCAGTATTTATTTTCGAGTTTCGAAGGTGTGATATCTATATATTTTCATTAGACTGGTGTGGGAACAAAAATACAGATAGATTTATTGTTGTGAATTGGCATCTAAAACATGATTTTCTGTATATACATATCAAATTATGAATTTGGAACGTTAATCCACTAATTGATTGATGTTTGTGTTGTTTGTTTGTTTGTTTGAAATTTTGAACCATTTAGCCTAATTGAACCGAATATTGAATTGTATTGAAAATTTGTCGCATTTGCTTGCATATACATGTACTTACATTGAACAGGTCATAGCAAGGAGGCTAGAGCAGAAGAATAAAATTTGTTTGCCTGACAAATAGGTACATATTTACTATAATTTACTGTTTTGTTTGGGTGATGATGATTTTATGAGCCGATTGGCTTTTCCTTTTTCTTTTTGAGATCAGAGGGCCTGTATGGCAATTTTGGGATTTTCCCGGTGCTCCCGGTGCAGGGGAGGTTATGGCGAAATTTTTTAAAAATTTAGGGTGTTAGCCAAATTTTTGAAAAATTTGAAAAGTTCTTAGAAACTGAAAAGTTGAAGAAACTAAGCCGTAAAGAAAACAATGGAGGTTGAGTTGATTTGTAAAACAACTTTCGGCTTCGTTCCTTTTCGGGGACGAAAAGTTTTAAGTGGGGGAGATTGTAACAACCCGGAAATGTGGGCCAGTTTAAAATTTTTATTTTGGCAATTTTAGTGGAATTTGAATATTTAAAATGAATTGTTTTAAATAATATCGACAAGAAATTTATTTTGAATAGAATTCGAACGTATATTTATATTCACAGAGTCCTGATTTACAGCTGGAATGATGCTCGGAAAGCTCTGTATCCGTGTATCACTTTCAGTTGTGTTTTGTATATTTTTCCGCTGCTATGTAATCTATTGTAATCTCTGATATTCATCGAATGTATTTTATTCATTTATACTCTGTATATTCTTGTATTCTGATGGAATTGTTGTAATAAGCAATGAAATGTTCTTCCGTCTGCGTTCTGATTCGTCTTGTACTCAATTCTATCTGGGCTTTCCTTACCGGGGAAGTTCGGGTTGTCTCATCATAATTAATTTATTAATTATTTTGTAAAAGAAATTGTACTCACAAGGGCAGGTTAGAGAAGAGAATAATTCGTTCATCGTTTTGTATTAGAATTTTGACTTGTAAATCTCTAAGCTTTAGGAAGAAGAACTATCCTAGCAGTAGCATGGAGGCCAAGAGACTAATTTAGTTTAGGTTTAGGGCTTAAGTCTATGCGTGCTTATATAGAAGTTTAATTCAACAGAAGTCGTTAGATTATCATAGGAGAAATCACAACCGTCCAGACTAGATAGAGTTATCCAGAATTGCCACCTATGCCCTAGTGACTCAGCAACAGGCCAGGAAGACTCAACAACAAGTCAGGATCGTCATATTCCAGATCTACCCCGGGGAGTAGGTCGACCCCTTGGTCGAACTGTGTAGGGACCCCCTGGTCGACCTGGCCTTAGGCAGGAGAAATCTCGCCCAGCCCGCTTCCAAGTTTGAATTTTAAATTTTAAATTTTTGATCTGAACTATTATTAATTTATTTAAATTACTGAAACTTCCGAGGGACATAACTTCCTCATACGAAGTCCGATTTACGAAAACTTGGACTCTATTCCAAGCAGAATTTCGAGACGAACGTAATGGCGTAACCCGTTTCCCTGAATTCTCACTTTAACAATTAAGTATTCTTAAATTCAATTTTTTAATAGTCACAGAAAATTCAGGGTGTTACATTCTCCAATCCTTTAAGGATTTCGCCCCCGAAATCTCCAAGTTAAGGAGAATGTATATCCTAACATCCAATCATCAGTCTACTCAACCGTTAAACACAGGCATCCATTGTCCTTACAAGATTTCTAATGCCATATGAACATATGCAAAAAGTGTGTGTATATGTCCCTTATCCAATGCAAAATCAGGCAGTCCACTGATTCAGTTGACCTCCTTAATGCAAATCATGATAGTGTCATGCGTCCATTATGCATGCAAAAGAATCCTAGCGATACATATTACTTCTACATGTGTGCACAACCATTCATCAGAATGCAGCATCCATATGATAACACAACCATTATACATCCATTAATTTAAATATGCACACATATTTATATGCAATATGAAAGTGATTGATCCGATCTAGTGCCTAATGTATGTGTACATGCATCCACGAGCAACCACTAGCAACCACTTGCATCCACTCGCAACCATCAATTATAACATGTTTCAAATACATGGTTACATCCATTGATTTCTACCTAAGGATAAAGAGTAGGACCGAGGAGATATATTTAAAAGATAGATATAAGTATGAATAATTTTATGGGAAAAAGGGATCAAGGAGGTACCCTCAAAAAGAAAAGGGTAGGCTGCGCGTATCTTCCTCTCAGTTTCCCAAGTTGCGTCTTCCTCAGCGTCCCTCCATTGAACTTTAACAAGCTTGACTTCACGGTTGCGTAGCTTTTTGAATTCTGTACCCAAGATACGAGTTGGAACTCTTCTCACAGTCTCTGCTCATTCACTTCTACTTCCTATAGTATGCTTGTCTCCACCACTTCCACAGACTCATGTAAGCACTTTTATAGTTGAGAAACATAAAAAACATTATGAACTCCAGCCAGTCTTTCGGGTAGCACTACTTTATAAGCCATCGTCCCAATCCTTTCAGTGATAGGAAATGGTCCCACAAATTTTGGTGTTGGCTTTCCTACGGACCCAAAGCGAATGACATTCCTTAAAGGAGACACTTTAAGGAACACCCTATCCCCAACCTCAAACTCAAGGTCGGTCCTTCTTTTGTCTGCGTAGGACTTCTGTCTATCTTGTGCAGCCTTCATCTGCCTTCTTATCAAGTCCACCTTTTCTGAGGTTTCTCTAATCATGTCTGGCCCAAGTACGAACTTGTCTATAGACTCCCACCAACAAGTTGGTGATCGGCATGGTCTTCCATATAAAGCTTCGAAGGGCGCCATGCCTATGGTGGCTTGGTAGCTATTATTGTAAGCGAATTCTACCAAAGGAAGATGATCCTCCCATGTCCCTCCAAAGTCAAGAATGCACAATCTCAAGAGGTCTTCCAATACTCTGTTCATCCTTTCCGTCTGACCATCGGTTTGGGGGTGATAGGTCGTGCTTAAGCATAATTGTGTGCCTACAGCCTCTTGCAAACTCTTCCAAAACTCGCTCGTAAAGATAGGATCTCGATCACTCACTATGCTGGAGGGTATCCCATGGAGTCGAACTATTTCTTTGAGATAAATGGATGTTAGGGACGAGGCAGTCCTACTACTCTTAACAGGTATAAAGTGAGCGCTTTTAGTGAGCCTGTCCACTATTACCCAAATACTGGTATTGCCCCTTCTTGACCTAGGTAACCCATCAACAAAGTTCATCGAAATGCTATCCCACTTCCACTGTGGGACCTCCAGAAGATGAAGCAGACCACCGGGCTTCTTCTGCTCTGCTTTGACTTGCTGGCATATCAAACACTTAGCGACGAACTCAGCTACATCACTCTTCATGTCATTCCAAAAGAAAACCCTTTTTATATCTTTATACATCTTGTCTCCGCCCGGGTGTATGGCCAGCTTAGAATGTTGTGCTTCTTCGAGAATCGTCTTCACTAAATCCCTTGCTTGTGGGACGCATAGCCTTCCACTCCTTCTCAACTAACCCTTTTCATCGATGGAGTATCTATTGTGGTGACTAGAAGTCTCACCCCTAACTAGCTTATCCATTATGTCAACTAGCTGAGGATCTTCTCGTTGCGCGGTTCCTATTGAGTCCAAGAGAGCAGGCCGCACCTCTAGCGATGCTAACAGACCAGGTACAATTTCAGAGGAGGGTCTAAAGTTAAAGTTGGCTATGTACTCCAAACTTTGCCTTTCTACAAAGAGAGAACTCAAGGTCGGCTTCTTTCTACTCATGGCGTTTGCTACCACATTACCCTTGCCTGGGGTATGGGAAATCTCAAAATCATATGAGGCCAGAAATTCCATCCACCTTTGTTGTCTTAAGTTAAGATCTTTCTATGAGAAAATGTACTTTAATGATTTATGGTTAGTAAACAATTCAAACCTTTCTCCTAGTAGGTAATGACGCCATGACTTTAGAGCGAAAATAATGGCGGCTAGCTCCAAATCATGAGTTAGGTAGTTCTTCTCTTGTACCATCAATTTCCTTCCCCCATAACAAACTACCTTGCCTTCTTGCATCAAGACAACGCCCAACCCTGTACTGCATGCGTCTGTGTATACGGTAACATTTTGCTCCCATCAGGCAATGTCAGAACTAGGGCTGTTGTTAGAGCCCTTTTCAAACGTTGGAAAGCAATATCGCAATCCAAATCCCAAGAGAAAGTTAGGTTCTTATTTGTCAATCTTGTGAGCGGGGCTGAGATTTTTGTAAAGTCTTCAATGAACTTTCGGCAAAAGCCCGCTAGCCCGAGAAAGCTTCGGACTTCGGTTGCATTTCGTGGAACCTTCCAATCTTGCACCGCAACTACTTTTGCGGGGTCCACAGCTATCCCCTAGTTGGACACCACATGTCCAAAAAACCTCACTTCTTCTCTCCAGAAATGGCATTTGGATAATTTGGCTTTCAGTTGATGTGCACGAAGAGTATCCATGACTTCCCTTAAGTGCAAAGCATGCTCTTCTTCATTCTTCGAGAAAATCAAAATGTCGTCTACAAAGACCACCACAAACTTATTAAGAAACTCCCTGAACACCCTGCTTATCAAGTCAACGAAGTAAGCGGGTGCGTTTTTTAAGCCGAAAGGCATGACAAGCCATTCGAAGAAACCATCCGGGGTTCTGAACGCGGTATTATCAATGTTGTCTTCAGCCACTCTTAGCTGATGGAAACCGGTGGCTAGATCTAGTTGGGAGAAAACCGACGCCTGACAAGCTGATCAAACAAGCCATCTATTCTTGGAAGTGGGTGCCTATTTTTCTTGGTCAGCTTGTTTAGCTCCCTATAATCAACGCATAGGCGAAGTGAACCATTTTCTTTGGTTGCGAATACTACTGGAGCACCCCATTCAGAAATACTCCACCTTATAAACCCTTTTTCGAGCAAATCTTTGACTTGCTTGTTGAGCTCTTTTCTCTCCCTTAGAGCCATGTGTCTAATGTGTAGAGCTACGGGTTTTGCATTATCAACAAGGTATATGTGGAAATTCCCTTGCTTCAACGCCAAGAACCTCTCCATGTATAAATTCTCTTCTGCTCATGAGAGAAATTTCATCTCGAACCTATGTCTGAAATCCATCCATGTCTCCACTGGACGCTCTCCATTCATGAACTCCCACCAAAACGAGGCTTCGTCCTTCATTAACCAAGCAGCCAATTGGACCTTCCTTCCATCTTCAATCTCGAAGATACCAAATAAATCTTCCACCTCCTTAAGCCAATTTCGAGCTTCAACAAACGTCTATGACCCATGAAAAGGTTTCTTGCCCATTGCCCGAAAGTCTTTGCATATCTTCGAAAAACTATCAACGCAGGGAAGGGGAGGAGCGGTTGCAGCTTGGGGAGGAGGAATGTCTGCTGGGCCTGCGGTGGTGGCCCTAGCCTCCAGATACCTCCTAAACCAGGTTGGTATCCGTACTCCCTCGGGTATCTCGGGTAACCCAGACATGTTGAAAAGAAAAAGGAAGAGATTCAAAACGGATAATCGAAAGAAAGATATATGGATCTTGGGGGTTACGTTTTTAAAACAAACATTTCTCTTGAAAATACTCTACTTAAAACACATTTTTTAACGTATTTCTTTATAAAATGCTTTTGAAAAACAGTTTTTCAAAATCTCTTATATGTTCTGTTAACCTTCAGCTCTGATACCACGTGTAACACCCAACGTCCATTAATGTCACTCTCAAAGGGAATGCATTAACTTTCATGGAGTATTATTGGTGTATAGAACAGAATATAACAAGATAGATACATATATTGGTACTTGAAAAATTAAAACAACTTTTATTACAGCGAAGAAATAGTTTGGTTACAACAACATCAAAAACCAACAATAAAACCAAGTATACTTAATATCCATCTTGACAAATTGTTTTCTGAGTATATAAAGTAAAAAGCATAACCCCAACATAGGTAGCCATAAAAGAGATGAGTTGAACTTTACTTTCAGCAATCCAAGCACATCCAAAAGAGAGAGAAAGTCCAAATCAAGCTCCACTAGCACTAGTCCAACCCTGAGAACCTTAGGGGGAAAGGAAGAAAAGAGGCGAAAACAAAGGGGGTCAGACATAAAGTCTGGTGAGTCCAATAACTTTAACAATATAATTATTAAAATAATTAGGATAAGGCATAAACTGGTCAAACAAGGAATGACTGTGAAACAAATGGGCATGACAAAGCAAATAAGAGGAATAAGATAACATTAATTGCGCCTCCAACACTATAGGATAATTGCTACACTGCACATCATAATCGTAGTTTCATGTGCCCCTAGCCATCTTCATAGGTGTCGCCTGCCCTTATATCCACTAGTTGTACCCACTACTCCCATGCGATCGGCTCCCTAACTCGTAGATACCCATGATGGTCCCACAGTGGGTGTATCATTCCCCAAAATGGCAACCCGATACCACTAAAGATGCACGGCTTATATCTACACGATGCAACAACCTCTTACCTACCAGCCCGAGCCCACGCACGCACATGACCCCGTTGGACTTGCGTTGCCACCGTTAACCTGTTTTGACCTCTTATAATCAAACCCAGTAAGCGTGTCCCGTCCTCGATCTAACTCGAGCTCACAAAGATACTTAATGGGTTACTGGTTTGAAAAGGGTCCCCCATGCTTGACACAAGCTTTCCACCTATGCTTGGTCCCCACTAAGATTTTCCACTTAACCCCTTCTTATTCATGTCTTCTTACATGTTTCAATTTGGGTAAGTGTTTCCAATCGTATTTCACATGCCACCCATGTCACCCACTTAACCCCCATGTCCCACCACATGTTTGTCTTGGTTAAGTGTTACTTAATTCATTATAACTGTGACCTTGTAAGACCTCCCACATTAGACTACCGTTTGCGGTTGCTGGATTTGTCGGGCATGTCCAGGCAATCTTATATTGCAAACAAGTCTAACCTCGTGTCTTTACAATTGTTACGCATTTAATTTATGCCTTCGACCCCTCACATTAGACTACCGTTTGTGGTTGCTGGATTTGTCGGGCGGGTCCGGGCAGTTTTATACCACAAACGAGTCTGACCTCGTGTCTTAGATGTTTATTATTACACAATTATTTCACCCCAATATGAATTGATTATCCCTATTCAAATTGTCAATAATTTCCTAATTAATTATGTCCATAATTGTCACCTAAATTACGTCCATACTTTTTAGGTATATAAATTATACCAATTAATGTCTCAAATTAATTATATGCCTTTAAAGCCATTTTATGCCAATTCACAATATGTATTATTAATATTTTCCCATTATTCCCATGTCGTTCGTACGTTTAACATGAAATATGTTAGACTCGCAAATAGTCTAACTCATAAAAAGAAAAGCAACATCACAATTTGCATAACACATAAAACAGATCTAACTTGTGAATAAGAATTATAACATAAGTTCGCATAGCCAATAACTTGCATAGGCAACGAACATATAAATTTTCATAAACTACCATGGATCTAAATATAGATCTAAACATGAAATTGTGAACTTGCATATATGAATATGGGTTTCACCTAAACTTGCATATATGGAATATAGTTTTCACCCAAACTTGCACACGTGAATATAGTTTTCACCTAAAAATGTGAATATAGTTTTCACCTAAACTTGCATATGGATTCCTACAAACTTGCATATGAATTTAAACATGTAAACTAATCACGTGTTTTTGCATATAAACTAGCATATGTATATACTTGATTCACATATAAACTTGTGTATAATTCACATACAGACTTTCATAAGATTCACATACAAACTAGCATATGTAAAAACAGACTTGCATAAGACTCACATACAAATTAGCATATGATTTAACATCCCAAACTTGCATATAAACTGATGTCATAAAATGAATCAAGTTAAACATTTGTGATTGGACATATGAAATAGATCTACCAACATAAGTTAATAAAACTGTCATGTGTTCACCAACAGATGATAACAAAGTCAAGTAACATCACATGATTCAATAGTCATATTCTCATAATCCAAATTATAACTCATCATAATTAATTTATTAATTATTTTGTGAAAGAAATTGTGCTCACAAAGACAGGTTAGAGAAGAGAATAATTCGTTCGTCATTTTGTATTAGAATTTTGACTTGCAAATCCCTAAGCTTTAGGAAGAAGAACTATCCTAGCAGCAGCATGGAGGCCAAGAGACTAATTTAGTTTAGTTTTAGGGCTTGAGTCTATGCGTGCTTATATAGA
Source organism: Allium sativum (assembly GCA_030737875.1). Lineage (NCBI taxonomy): Eukaryota > Viridiplantae > Streptophyta > Magnoliopsida > Asparagales > Amaryllidaceae > Allium > Allium sativum. Next base: position 637,423,621 of record CM060919.1, read on the forward strand.
AGTTTAATTCAACATAAGTCGTTAGATTATCATAGGAGCAATCACAACCGTCCAGACAAGATAGAGTTATCCAGAATTGCCACCTATGCCCTAGTGACTCAACAACAGGTCAGGAAAGACTCAGCAACAAATCAGGATCGTCATATTTCAGATATGCCCCGGGGGGTAGGTCGACCCCCTGGTCGACCTATGTAGGGGAGGTCCAGGTCGACCTGGCCTTGGGTGGGAGAAATCCCGCCCAGCCCGCTTCCTCGTTTGAATTTTGAATTTTAAATTTTTGATCTGAACTGTTATTAATTTATTTAAATTACTGAAACTTCTAAGGGCTATTACTTCCTCATACGACGTCCGATTTATGAAAACTTGGACCCTATTCCAAGAAGAACTTCGAGACAAACGCAACGGCGCAACTCGTTTCCCTGAATTCTCAATTTAACAATTAAGTATTCTTAAATTCGTTCTTTTAATAGTCACAGAAAATTCAGGGTGTTACATTGATTCAATTTAATTTCCAAATGATATATGATTTTAATAAGATTAACTATATAAAATTCAAAATATTATTATTGCAAGATTTTTCAGACGTAGTTATAATTTAATGTACAAAAAAATTCTATAATTCATTTTTTTGAGAAATAAGCGACTTTTTTATTTGAAATATTTTACACCTTATTTCAGCGTTTTTAGGATCATGGCAAGTGTTCAACCCAACAGTATTTTTATTTTAATTCATAATGACGTACGCGAAGAGGGTTCATGTGACAGATTCGTTAAACTTCACAAAAATATTAAACGAATTGATTTTAATTGAATAAATAATTCGATTGGTCTTTCAAATGAACTCGTGGCTCATCTAAATATAATTCAATAGCATGTGTTATCCACTATTTATATTTTCGGAGTGTATGACCAGCAAGCCTATATTACAAGTGGTTATTAAAACAGGTACAAATATGATATTAAATAGGGAACAAGTTGCGTGATATATGCATCATACTAAATCTAATAATAAAAATAATAATTTCTAATGCACTTTTTCAGCTGTCATCTTCTAACGCAGACCTACGCATCATGCCAATGCCCTATTTTTGAAACCTTGCCGACAAAGTAATTTGAATAAACAAGCCTATCTACCGCTACATTTACAGCTATTCTAAATTATGTGGGTGCCAAGCTTTGCAAGTTATAAAACGCGTTGTTTTTCCATTGTTCTCTTCTTCTAAAATAAAAAATCCAAGCCATCTCATCTCCTCTCAGCTACTCTTCTTCATGCTTTAAAAATAAAAAGAATGTAGGCTTCAATGAGGAAACAAACCGCAAGTTGTTAACATCAATGAAATCATTAGTTTTTGGATTCGTTTACAGCCTCTGGGTCAGTCTCTAAGTTCAAAGAAAATCTCAGCAGCTAGGGCTCGCTGGAACCAGTGCTTGAGGTGTCGAGAGGTGAAGTTGAGGGAGGCGCTGGGTCTGTTGAGGGAATGACACTGAGTTTTCTATGTTGGAAATAGAAGAAAGAGTAATGAATTGGAGAAATGCAAAACAACTTTCTATTATTTCAAAGTACATCTACTTATACTTGCATAATACTAAAATATCAAACAATAAAATAGCTGAAATAATTCAAACTGATCCACTAAAAAAGGAAGACTAGATCTAATCTAAAATAAAACTTTGAATCATTCTCTAACACAACCCCTTGATTCAAAGTTATTGAAATAATAAACGAAGCTGAAATAATCAACATTCTATTGGGAATGGATTATGTGGGTGATAACGGAGGACTTCGGGTTCTCGTTTGTCGCTGAGGGGACTGTAACGCAGAGAACGGACGATGAGCGGATGATTGTTCTGGGGTAGGTGAAGAGGAAGGCATGGAAATGGTTCGAATTATTATTGTACAAGTGAAGTGAAGGATTTCCTGTAGGTGGTTGTGCTCGTGGAATGGTGAGAACGTGGAGAACCTTACTGTGTTGTAAAGCAGTAGTATTTGTGTATTTCGCTTACCTGGGAATACATTAATGTGAGCTAATCGTGTTTTTATGGGAAATATGGAAGTTATTTACAGGACACGAACCAAGGGGAGGGCTCGTTTGTGAAAACAATGGGGTGTAAAAGGGAAGAAGGTTGAAGCCGTATATGGAGAGATTGCTGACAGGGTAAGGTACGGTTATGGAGGTATGGCAAGCAGGTATTGTGAAAGAAGGGATGTAGCACTATACAAACATGAGAGGGGGTTATGGTGAGCGTGAGTTATGGAACTGGCGTGTGAGTAGGAAGGTTTAATTTATGGGTAGGAGTAGTTTTGAATGGAAAGAAGCTAGTGGAGTTGATAGTTAAATTGGTGTTGATGGGGCATGTTGAGCGAGAGTTTCATTTGAAATTGTGGGAACTACTATTGAACACGCAAAACTGGTCTGCCATTCGAACAAATTCGTTTTCATGAGAAGAAGAAGGTGCCGATATTTTTTTAAAAGAAGTAATTAGCGCATAATTCAATGCATAGAGTGTTATCACCAATATTGTATGGTTATATATGATAGTCTAGTTAAAATTTAAAGTAGATGCTGCAAAAAGGAAAAGGGTGAGTTTAGCTTTAAAGAATTTCCTGTAGCGATTTCAGGAAAAATGATTGAGTTTCAAGTTGAGTGATGAAGCATGTTTGAGGCAATGGATTCATCGGTGTATTCAGTTTGAGGGTACTAAGTTTCACGGCATGGAGAAGTAAACTGCAGCATAATCAGTGATATGGTAATTAAATATTTAATGACCTAATTAGCCTATTTAAATTCCTATAAATGATTAAATCTTGAAACATCTGTATATTTCTCATATGAAAAATAGAATTGGGTTGAAATCGCAATGTTAAGATCTACGTGATGGAATTAGTGTAGCAAGAACAGAGCTTTTGGGATTTCGGAGTAAAATGAAACGCACGTTCGGTTTTAAATGAAACAAACAGCAGAATCATCAACTGCGAGCCAAGGTGAGTAAACTCACTAACTCTGACTCGTTTATAATTTATATAAACGAGTTTTAAATTTAATTTTATATTGTGTGATGGTTGTTTGGATGAATGGTTGGGGGGAAATGGTTGAAATGGTTGACACCGTTATATCGTTGATCAGTTATTTATTCCGTTTATTATGATATTTCATATTGATGTGAAATTAATATTATTGATGTTGATTAACATCTGTGGATGCAGGGAAATAGGTTGGAGGGATCTAACTGGATTCCACAATACCTATATTACTGTTTTCCTTGATTGTGATGTATGATGTGATATATATAATCAGTGATTGACTATGTTGTGTTTGAATCACCCTAGCCTTAGGATTTTGGTATTTAATACCGAAATATATTTTCGAATGTAGAAAATAAGTTGAAGATTTAAAAATAAAATTTATTTCCAAAATTAAAAATTGAATTTCGAATAGATTTTTAAGTGGAAACTTGTTTTAATGGATAAAACAAGTAGTTAAAATTATAAACAATATTTATGGCTAAAGGGAAATAATTATTATTGAATAATTAATATTTAGCTTGGAATCAGTATTTTATTATCGAATGAAAAATTGATATAAGGTTTTAAAGGGAGATTTTAAATAGATATATGTTTTAATAGATAAATTGAGAAGATTAAATTATGAACGACATTTTAAATTCAATGAAATATTTTTAGTGGAATAAATTGAATTTATATAGAAAAGTGAAAAATGGTTTTGAAACCGGTATTTGAACTTGAATTTAACTTAGTAGTTATAAAAGAAATTGTGAACGAGATTATAAATATTTGGAATATAAAAATGATATTTTCTATGGATAAATTTTTAACGGAAGTTATGGATGAAATTTGGATTTGAAATGACAAAATCAAATGGATTTGATTGTATATAAAAGAAATATATTCACGATTAAAGTGAATAATGGTTTAAAGGAAATATTCTGCAAATTAAATATCCCGAAAGGAAATTTAGGCTTGAAATATTAATCCAAATTGAAAATTTAATGAAAAGGGAAATGGACAATCATTTTAAAGGAAAACGATGGGTTTAGTTCAAAATTTGGAATGTAAAACAAAGTGTGATAATGTTTCGTAGACTAGAATGGTTATAAAGGAATTTGGTAATAATTTGGAAAGGATAAATTTAAAAGTGAAATTGGGAATTTGAATTAACCTAAAATGATAGATAAATTCCGAAGTTCGGCATATAAATCGAGTATAGATTATTCAAGAGAGTGTTATTTATTGGAATTCGATTATATCGAAGTTAGGGAAGTATTTATTTCTACTTTCCATTTGAATCAAATTTAACTATTTAATTAATTATTTATTCACTTACTAATTTATTTATTGAAATTAATAAAATATAATTTATATTGTTATAAACCAATATTTGGAAACAGCGATTGTAACGCTACCGTTATAATAAATGCTTTGTAAATCTAAATATCGATTTTAACACTACCATTATAATAAATGCTTTGTAAATCTAAACATTGATTTTAATGCTGCCATTATAATAAATGTTTTTATAAATCAAATATTTGGAAACAGCGATTATAATGCTGCCATTATAATAAATGTTTTTATAAATCAAATATTTGGAAACAGCGATTATAATGCTGCCGTTATAATCAATGTTTTTTTTCGGATTCTTAGATTGAATCTGAGAGTCGCATAAGCGATGTTTTGCTTGAAGTTGTGAACTTTGACTATTTCAAAGTTGAGAATGTTGTTCAATTAAGGTCTGAGAGGTAATTATACCCCAACTTGATTGATTTTGTAACATCCCATAGTTTTTACCAAGTTGATTTGGATTTTTAATATATGAATTTGGATTTTTATTATATAATGGTTGATTTTCTGAATATATATTTGTTTTTATAAGGTTTGAATATATGAATTTTTAATTTTGAATAAAGTATCTTGTTTTGTTTTATAAATTATGATTTTGTATAAGGAAAATTTATTTTAAAAGTTTTTATTTAATTTATAATATTTCATGTTTAAGTAATAATATTTTCAAATTTTGATAATATTGATTTGTAAATGATTTTTGTAAAGGATAATTTAATTTATGATTTTTACAAGAATGATTATTATATTTTATTTTGGTAAATTATAATTGCATTTATAAAATTTTATAAGGATTGATAGGCATTTATTCTAAACCATTTGTTAGTATAAACTTTGGTAAATTATATGATAAGTAATATAGATAAATATTTCAACTATTTATAGGTTATTATAAAGATTCTTTAATGATTTTTAGATTGAAATAAGATTTTTACAAGAATGATTATTTTATTACTTAAATAAATTATAATGGTGGTTATAAAATCTATAAATTTGTAGGATTGATAATTATTTATTTTTAACCATTTATGAATTTTGGTAAAGTATATATATATATATTTGATGAATAATAAATATTTTTGGAATATTAATAAGTGATAAGCATTTTGATAAACTTTAAATAATATTAATAAGTTATATATTTATATATAGTAAGTGGTAAAATGGTTACATTTAAGTATAACTAAATTTGGTTACATCTATAAGTGTTGCAACTCATGTTGCTAAAGTTAATTAATTAATTAAAATGAGGTGTCCTCTTACATGTCATGATGCATGGAGTAGTTGATGTGGTAGAGCCATGTAGCATGTATGTGTAATACATGCATGAAGTTGAATTAAAGGAAGGACATGTGTCCTCCTACTTGTCATCATGCGTGAAAGAGTTCATGTTGTAATATCAAGTGTCCCCTTAAGTGTCATCATGCATGGGAAGGTTTCATGCCATAAGCCATGTGTCCCTTATCAAAATTCCTATAATACCCTTGAACATCTCTATATAAGGAAGGCTATACCCCATTTTTCATACACTTCATCCATTAGCCACTTGCGATGAAAATCCTCTCGTCATTCTTCTTCTTGCTCCTTGTTTTTAAAATTTCCTGTACATGAAATTTACACCTCTCTTCATTGAAAAATTCAAATCTCTCAATCCACTTCAAATTGATCAATGCCATCTGCGCCATTGAGATCAGCGGTGTATGTAGTATTTTTCATGTGATTTTGGTTCGATTCTGTGTCGACAACTTGAGATTGTCGGAATTAGGGTTGGAGTTCATCAAGGGTGGAGGTGATGATAGAAGAATTGGTGAATGACGTTATGACGAGCGAAGAGAGAGCTTCGAAGTAGTGTAATTTGATGGAGATTGGAGAAAATAAGTGTCGATACTTCTTTTGGGTTCACGCAACTTTTCGTTCCAGCTTCGGAAATGGGGGGGATTGCATTTTGATGTTTGGAGCCGAAGAGGTGGTGGTGCGGTGCAATTGAATGAGGAGACGAAGAGAAAATTGTTGGTGGTCTAGGATCAAAGAATGATGGAATGTTTGGATGGTGTATGTGCACTACCGTGCACAAGGTGTTGGGTTCCATGGAGCGTGAATAATGAGATAAGAGGAGGAGGAGGAAGAAGAAAGGGATGCGGGCTTGGATCGGATTGAAGTATTTGGGCTTTTGGGTTTGGGCCTAGTTAATAGAAAAATCTCCAACTGCCAATGGAAGTGAACTGAAAACAGTACGAGTAGCAGTGACAGTATTCGATTGGTCTATTCGCTCTGGTAATGAAGATGTTGGAGCTTGTCTGGTGAGAACTCCTAATTTAAATTTTATTTAAATTAGTTAATTTTAATTAGCTGAGATTAATTATAATTTGTTGATGATGATTGTGTGATGGGTGTTGATATTTGAATAGTTGTTCATGAATTAGATAATACACTGAACACGAGTAAGCGTTATTGTCTGTAACGCTTGTGCACAGTTAAATGTTGTTGTGATGAATGAATTCATATCCATTTGATCGTATAGTTCATTAGGATAGATATGATTGCATTGTATGATATCACACACACACAAACACACCGCGGTTGTGGAATATATGGGTGATCGATTTAGATTCTCCTTCATATATATGATTTTATTTAATTATTAAATAATATTTAAAAAAAATTGATTTTGAATTTAATATCAACTTTCAAATATTGAATTAGGATTTGGAAAATAATTTAAATTATGTATTGATTTTGTATAACGATCTTTATATCTATGTGAAACTGGTTTTGGTAAAAATATTTTCAATTTAAATTCGAAATGAGATTTTTAATTTGAATATGGTTTTTATATAATAATGATATAATATACACCAGAACGTTCTAGGATGACAGAGAGGATGGTGTCTAGGCTTGGGTTTGGAAATTCAGTTTCCTGCTCTCCCTGGCTATCCCTAACTGATCCGACAGATGGGATGGTTAAATAAAAATCTAATTTGAAATTATTTGAATGGTGATTTAATTAAAAAAAAAGTTGTGTTTTAAATCCAAATAATTTGAAAAGTCAATTTAAATGATTTATATAAGTTATAATGATTTTTTAGGTAATTTGAAGTATTTAAGAATAATGATTATTTCTTGTCGCATTATGGTAATATGTAAATGCTTATAACTTTTCCAATTTAAATCGGATTTCCATGAAACGAAAAACGTTTGACTTCTATTTACAAGAGCTTTCAATTGAGTGAAAGCAGATTTTAATTTCGGGTTATAGTTTTCAAGCTATGTTTAAAACCGTTTTGGAAAAGATCGTTGTAAGGGCATAGTTTTGTAACGCTTTTGAAACGTTGTTGTACCGCTTTCATTAAAAGCAATCTATTTTGAAGTTTTAATCCGCAAACAATTTTCCGAACTATGAGAAATCATTTTTAAATGATTTATAGGATGTTTTCAAAGGTTTAGAAGTATTCGAAATATTGTATATGGGATTTAAATTGATTTATTTAAATAGTAAAATAACTTTTCCAATTTTGAATAATTGGATATGGTGGAAAATAAATCTTCGATGTTTAATATTAATTCAGTAGATGATGACTCTTACTATTTGAGGAATTTAAAAGGTAGTTCATCGTTATTCCTCTTATAGTATGAGTTGGATACGGAGGTTAATATTGAGGATAAGTTGATGATATTTTCTATCCAGATCTAATGTCAAAGAGTTGGATAAATCTTTTAATTATGATACAAGTCCCTAATTTGATTAAGATAAGTTGGATAGAAATAATCTTCGGATATTTGATATGAAATTTTGTGGCGTAAACGTATACTATTTGAGGAATTTGGAAGATATTATTATTTTTATATCGATATTCCCCTTATGGTGTTCGTTGATTATGAGAATTGATATCGAATATAAGTAGATACAATTTCTGTGTAACTTATGTTCAATATCAATTGATTTGGGTTTTTCCGTGAGTGGTATTTTCAAAGATATCATTCTTGAAACCCGATGAGATTGAATGGTGGAAATTCATATCGTAATTGGGGATTTAATCAAATCTTTGATTTGAGGGAATTAAAGGTAAGAAATTTGAAGCGAAGGTATAATCTTTGATTTCAAAGAAGAGATAAGAGGATAATGAGATGTATGAAATTAAAGTAATTCAAAATCTTGAGTTATATATGAATTGATAATCATCTGGAAGGAGATTTGAATTGAAAAGCCTGTGTGAACCATAGCTACTGTTTAAAGTACGCTTATTACTTGGAAAGACCGGGATCGAATATATGTTCGAAAACCATTCCAAGTAATAATACGACGTTATGAAACAATTCAAGACTTGAACGACGAATGAAGACTGTGAATATTTAAATTTGTTTAGATTGATTATTGATTAATATCTCGGTTAGGTAGGCCACCGATACGAGGTATGAGTTACATGAGACCTGAACATATTTAAGTATTTTCGGGTTGTTGTTCCGTTCAGACCCAGAACGGATTGTATGGATGGTGTGTCTGACGTTGAAATTGACCGCATAGCACTGATTTCCGTTAATGTATATCGGATTTGGGGCAATATATTATCCTCATCTCTAAGTCATATGGAACGAGTTAGTGATGATCAAAGAATGGCTTATCGAAGCATCGCTTTGTGTATGACGTGACATCGACAAACCTCACATCTCGGATTGATGAGAAACTGGCGGTTAGGTTTTTACTTATATATGAATTGATGATGAAGCTGTGCAGCAGTGGGAAACCACTTATGAACCTGGGGAAGTTGGGTATGTTCGGGGGGTCGTGTCTGATCGAAAACCATTGATCTGCCCTGACGATGTGTAGTCGGTGTCCGCATGATGGATGAAAAAGCCGTTGAGGCACTTCGTTTGTATCCCTGATTGATCTTTCGTGCCAGGAATCATCAAGTTGGAAATCCAATCTCCAATATGAGCCATACGGTTTTGGTTTATATATATATATGGCGAGATAATATTAATGGTATTATGTCGTCTAGGATTAATACATTTATTTGCGAAATTTGTTTTCCACACTATATGATAATATTAGAAGAGGATTTTTACGTATGAAAGCACGTTTGGTTATCATAAGATAAAACTCGCCCATCTGGTGTGCGCTTGCATTGTGTGATGTGGGACGAGCTTATGATAGCTTCATTTTAAAAAGTCATAGCGAATTTCTATGCACGGGAATTCATATGGAGTTAACCTGTTCCGCGTTAGCGGCGTGGTCCCTTGAATTACCCAACTTTAAAATGAATCCTAAATAACAACTGTTTTTGAGTTCTCACACCAGTCCCACGACTAACCTGGAGTTTATTGTTCCTTTCTAAACTCTGGGTGCCCATTAATTTCCATACGGGCAGCTAGTGTTTAGTTTTGCAGTTATAGGTCATTTGAGCAGGATTCGAAGCGCTTTTAAAGTTGGAGTCCACACTAGAGTTGGAGCTTTCGCTATAGCATACAGTTCTTCCGCTGAGAGTATATTTACTTTTCTTCCGCTGTATATGTTGTAACTCTGATATTCTGTGTAGCTCTGATGTAACATTGTATTTTGCAATAAAGAGTTCTGTTATTCTGTTCAATATATGTATGCACCCATAACAATTCATCTTTGTGAACGGTTTAAGTCGGTATTAGCGGCGAAAATCGGGCAAAAAGATGGGTCGTTACAGATTTCATGACTGACGGAGGAATGGTTAAGGTTCGGTAGTGAAGATTGGTTAGCAATATCGTTAGTTAATAAATAATTAACGGTTTGAGTTATAATAACGATGTTTTATAACATCGTGTTAATTTAAATGGTTTTGAAATGTTATCCCAAATAAAATGAGAGATATTTTCTATGCGTAGAAAATGAAATGAAATGATCAACGAGGATTAAGAAATAGAATATGAAAATATTTTCTAATATTAATAAGGTATATTTTACGAATATAAAAATAAGGATTCGTGAATACATAGAAATGTTTTCTAACTGGAATAAGAGATATTTTCTCGAATAAAGAATTGTTTTTCGATGAATCGAGAGAGGAATTTGAGCATTGAAAGGATACGAAAGGTGGCAAATGGGAATCGGAAATGATAATAAAATAAGAAATTGATTTAAAAGGGGCCAATATTGTTTGATGGTTGGTCGGTAGAAATTCCATTTGGAATATAGGATCGTTGATTGAATGGATGTTCCTTTGATAGTTAAATCACTGTCTATCAAGGTTTTGGTTTGTTTTATACCTCCGTTGTCGATACGGAGAGACCGGGATCAGATTTATTATCTGAAAACCACTTCGTATTTGCATAAGCATTACGAATTAACTTATGCCGAAAATGATTGAAGATGGAGTAAAATGCAAGGGTTGTTCTGTTAGCCCTAAGTAGAAGTAGCACAAGATGGATTGATGGAATAGTTTCTTCGGGTTGTCCAATCCCAGGATAACATATATGGACGGACCTGATGATGTGGCATTCAAAGTAAGTGGTGGCAAGATGTTCTCGAAAGATAATCATGACCTCAAGCCTCATCAACCGGGGAAGGGCAAAAATCAGGCAGGCAACATGGCAAAGTGGGTCATTCCCATTAGGGGTATTATCAACTGATCTAGAGAAATTTCATTTGCTTCCTACTCCGTTCGCTGCTGTATGCTTTCGGTAATGGTGGCTAATCACAACCGTTGGTGATAATATGCTCGATACACTCAAGTTAAATGAGTGGTCAGCCATGTGTGGCCAGGGTGCAAGACATTCTTGTTGAACACCAGTGTATCCCCTCTCGGAAGGTGGATCTATACCTTGTTATAGTCGGAATCCAATCTCCAATAAGCACCCTGCGGTTTTTGATTTTATATTATATATGGAGCCTGAGATGCAAGCGTTCCACTAGATGGATATTTATTTGATTTAGACACTATTGTAATATCACTGGATTTGATATCAAAAATATTTTCGGTTATCGTAAGGTAAAAACCATCCATGTTTATGTGTGGATCAGTCTTACGATTATCATTTCTTTAGAAAGGATTTTTAAAGTTAAACAAATGGTTGGAGTTTACTCACACCAGTCCCATGACTGACCCAGAGTTTATTTTTTTTCTTTTCCCCTAAACTCTTGGGTGCCCAAATTTTGTATGGGCAGTCAAGTAGTCAGGATTTACAGGTTCACTTGGAGGAGCTTGAAGTAGGAGGCATCATCATTTTTCCATAGTCTATCATATTTTCCGCTGCGTACTATGTTGTATCTGGAAACATGTGTTTATAACTGTTCCAGGAATAACTGTTGTGCTCTAATGATGGTATGTATTTACAGTTACTGATTTATATTTCAAAAGTTATGTTATTTAATATATTTTATTCGTTCCGCTGTGAGATTTGTGTTCTTCGTTTTCTTCTATTCTAACTTTCTTTTTTTCTATTTCTCATCCTCTAATTTCTTTCTATTAATGATTCGTATTTATTTACAATTTGGGTTGAACGTGTAGTGTAATTAGTCAACTCAAATGGTATGGAAATTCGGACCATTAAAGAACTTGAATACTTAACCAGATTGAATCCTTAGGGATTATATGAACATGTTAACTTGAGTAGAGGTTAAGTAAACTTGCTTGAAACAGTGGGTGGATTAAGTATATCTTGGGGTGGTGGGTAATATTTACACATATATAGGCCCACAAACTTAACCTGTTGGGTTTATGCAATTTTATTACACTGGTATGGCATAACCTATGGAAATCCTAGTAGTGGGGATGCAAGCGTAGGGGGAAGCTTGTATCATCTTGTGTGTGGGACCCGTTTCAGTCAGTAACCCATATATAGGTATCAAACGAGTATTCCGAACTAGGTCGGAGTCGGGGAACACTTACTGGGTTGATTGTAAGAGATCAAAAAGAAGGGACGGTGCGGGCGGCGCATTCCGATGGGGTCATGTGCGTGCATGGGTCCAGACAAGGAGGCTAAGACGTTGTGACACCTGTAGATATGGTTGTGCACATCCTGAAAATAAAGGGTCACCACTTTAGGAAGTGATACGTCCTACTATGGGGCAAACACAAGGTATCTACAGAGTAAGGAGCCGATCGATTGGGGGTAGTAATTTGGATACATCTAGACTCTGGTATGTTTACGAGCCCGTTATTATCCTTAGGGGTAACTCCGGTATATTCAGTTGGGCTTCCTGCTATTGTATGGGGTTAAACCTCTCACTAGAAGTATGCCTAAGTCTACCATCTTATACTTGTTGGGGATCATCTTGTTCGTATGATATTGGTACTGGTGTAGAGAAAGAAAAGTGTTAGGGAAGCGCTATTTATTCTGTCTTGTTTATCCAATTACCTTTTCATACCTGCCTTATATGATGTATCTCCCTTATCCTGTTTATATGCCTGCCATGATGCTTTTACTTATTTATATGCTAAAAGTAACTAGACTCGCCAGACTTTATGTTTGACCCATTTTATTTCCTCTTATTTCTCTTCCCCCCTCCCCCCCAAGGTTCTCAGGGTGGGAATACTCAATCTTGACCAGGATTCTACTTTCGTTCTGCTTGAAGCTTCTTAGATGTACTGCTTGATTTCATATCTTCTCTACTATGGCTATGTTTTTGGGGATTCTGCTCTTTTCATGTTTATTGTACTCTGATGGTTTTAGTACAAGACAGAAGTTTTAAGTGATGTACTGGATTTTATGTATTTCAGACTTATGATGTAACTATGTTTTGAACCACGATGTTTTCTACTTAGTAAAAGTTTTAAATTCCGCTGCTATTTTATATCTGTCTTGTTTTGTTTCTGTTTACCTATAATGCTTCACGAAACTTAATGCATTCTCTTAACGGGTGATATTAATGGACGTGGGGTGTCACAATTTGTTTCCTTAACACATTTAATTTTAGCTTGGAACTTATTCAACCAGTCTAAACCAAGAATAAGTTCAAAGCCTTTAAAATCCAAAACATAGAAATCAAAGAGAAGGAAATGAGATTTCTACAATTTCATAGATCATCTTTAATTTAGTCTTTCCTCCTATAGGGTTGGACACATGAATATGATCTTGTAAAAAAATTTGTGGTAAAATGAAATTTTGTACGGATTCTAGAGAAATGAAATTATGCGAAGAACCCATGTCAAATAAAAGATGAATATAAATCCCATTCAAGAACTTCCTTTCCCTTCACGTCCGTGGAAGTTGACGGCTCATTCTTAGAAGCATAAACCTTGGGTTGTGTCACCTTCTTTGATAGTGGATAATCCTTTACCATGTGTCCCGGTTGATGACAGTTATAATAAAGAGTCTTCTAGACTATCTCACTCCTTGATCCAGATTGTTGCTGCTGAGCTGGTTCTTGTGCCTTGACTCTAAGACTTTTACAGAATCTGGCTATATGACCCTTCTGCTTACAACTGTAGCAGATAATATTTTTGGGCGACTTTCTGATCCATTTCCTCGTACTTTTCCTTTTTCTTTGTTCTTCCTGGTTAAGCTAAACTTCCTCTTGTTGGGATTAGTTTCTCCACCGTGTATATGTTTAGTAGGCTCCATCTTATCCAAGGCCTCATAACGGAGTGCAAAGTTTATCAAATTAACAAAAGATCCCTTCAAGTGTCATAACATTTTCACATGAAAACTTTCTCTTAATCTAACCACGAGCATTTCATTCTTCTTAAGTGGCGTATTGATGAGCTCAGGTCCAAAACAAGAAAGTGCATTGAACTTGTTCTCGTATTTTTCTATAGACATACTCCCTTGTTTCAGATCTATGAATTATCTATATATCCCGGTTCTCCCTGTAGTAGGCAAGGATTGCACTTCAAACTTTTCTTTGAATTTTTCCTAACAAAAAAACTTCTTCTAAAACATTAGTTATTTGAACTTCCTACCTGCAGCAGCTGCATCCTGGAGTTGTCATGATGCTAGAAGTCGTTTTGTTCATCAGCTAATTTCAATCCTTGTACAATTTTCTAACAACAAGTAGCCAAGCTTGGACTTCAATAATAGATTATGTTCCCTTAAAAGATTTTCCTTCTAAGGAAGCATAATCCCTACAGATAGTAGTAAAGTTAGATCCAGACTGCACTGGAGTTACTTTCTCTGTAGCCTCAACTCAATCTTGGTTTGCGATATGTCCATTTGTTGTGGTAGCCCCACTAGCTCTTCTTCCACATCTTACTCTAGTGCTCATTGTTATCCCCTGGATATAATAGGGTGATACTAAGCACTTAGTCAGAAGATATTTCCTTTAAGAATAACTCTAGTAATTTACTCAAGTTAATTCAACCCTAAGGATATAAAATATAAATATAATATAAACTTACAAATACGCACTCTCAATAAAGACGCTAACTCAAAGCCTAGGTGTTCAATATCTCTAAGCTCTAATACCAACTGTAACGAACCAACTTTCGAACACTTCGGAAATAGAGTCATTAATAAAAAAAGAAAAGGATAGAAGGTCGAATTGAAAAAAAATTAGAATCTCACAGTGGAACTGTTTATCCCTAAAAAAGCATACGTATGTTGGTAAATTGATTTTTTAAAGGAACTACGGGGTGGCCGCTACAAGGATCAGTTGAGCATCTATAGTCCAAGACACTCGGATCATTAACACAAGGAAGGACGCCCGCTACAAAACAAAAGGGTCGTACACCAGTTACACAGCATCATTCGACCATACGAAGAGACGATATGGCCAAGGCAAGTTCAGAAGGCTCATATCGAATATAGGAGTCGCCCATTTTAATGTCAAAGGGTCGTCCACACCTAAATGGGGATAAATCATGAACTGAAAGTCGAGCATGGCTCAAGGGACTGGTCATTCATATCCGAAGTGGTCGGTCGATCATGTCCGAAAAATTATTCACCTTTACATCAAGAGAAGATGCTCAAACATCAAGAAACTTGGGCACAATGCGGCTTAAACGCTCTAAGGGATCGCTCGCAAGTAAAGAAAGCTCACTTCAACCATCAGGACAATTAGGTCGTCCGCTCATCAAAGCTGGTCAAAGCATAACAGATTAGCATGACCATACAGAGAGGTCGTACATATTAAGAACGATGCAATAAGACTACGCATCTTACAGGGAGTCGTTCGTTCATAATACGATTGTCGAACATCCACCAATCTTAGGCAAAAACCCAAAATGTCAGGATTCGCACATCCATATTCGGTCCACTCAACCGCATTTATCGGTTGGTCAATCTCACACCAGTCCCAAAGCTATGACAAGTCACCAAATCCTACATCGCTTGCTTGCCCATTCAATCTGCTCGAGTCTAAGCAATCGTTTGCTATCTAATTAGCTGCTATTTCTTATGACAGATACCGCCCACCAGTCGGTCAAATATCAGCTCTTGAACGGTCGCACTAATATCTGTTATACAAATCTTGATCGGTCGCCCAGCATCCATTCATCCAATCATCCCGCTCATGCGCATAAAGGTTGCTCGCAACAGTATGCTACAGATAGGCAGTGGCACTTTTGTAATTAATGAAACAAATGACCCATAACCTGCGTATGTGGATTTCAACTCATTTCTTCGGGGGAGCTCACCTATAAATAGGTCATGACTTCCGCCATAAAAGGGGGGACTTCAGACGACCGCAGAGGGTTGTTGAATTCTTTCCTCCACCATTCCTTAGCATTTTAACCATCATCATCATCTCCATTTGGAGGATCTTTCATCCATTTGGCCATGACACCCATTGAGACCACCTAAGTGGCTAAGAGACTGAAGATTATCCCTCATCCTCCTCTCAAACAAGGACATTCTTCTTCTCCACCGCCGGCCTATCCTCCTCCTTCACGGATCATGTCACCTCTCCATCGAATTCCACGAATTTAAGTGTGGCTCACATGTGAAAGCGAGTATATGTTGTAAAAGAGAGAAAGAATTCATGTACAAAGAGAGTTTTTATGCCTCGTAATCACTATCATGATAATGCAAGTTACCTTCATAGTGGACGTAGGCCTAGCTTATGGCCGAACCACTCTAAAATCTAGTCTCCATTTTACTTTCCTCACATTTTACCTTTAATTTTTGTTGAGTGCGGCTCCATTTACTTTCTAACCACATTGGTGAAGTATGGTTCACGTACGATTGGTGTTTGAGCCATTTTTAGGTGAAAACATTTGGGACCTACCGTGGGGCCGTATTCGTGCTTCCTTCCTTAAACTCCCCTCCAATTTTAGTAACCCACTATTGAAGTCTTGATCCGCCTCCTTCCCTGAAGTCATAGCTAGTTCGAAGAAAACTGATAAATTCATTAGAGCCACTATGAATGTCGAGAATGCTCAAAATAACAAAGCTATACCACAAACTTTGAATCGAGACGTTGGAGACTCTTCCAATCCACCTATAACTCAAGATAAGTTGAAGGTGGTCATAACCGGCTTGAATAGGAAAATGGGTGCTACGACACAAGTGTTGATGGAAAAGCTTGATGCTTTGATTAATGTTCAAGCTAATCCCATGCCTCCGAATATCATGAACAGTGTTGACGGGAAAGAGGAACCCTCTGCTTCAGACCCCAGTCGATCCCACTTTTCAGATAATGAATAGGGAGGGGCATCAGTGTTGAAGGCTCTAAAGTCAAAACACCACGGCATGATGAGAAACGGGCAACTTGAGGCCCCACTAGTCCCATCGAAGGGACATCTCCCGGAAGAGGTAATAAGAAGCACATTTTGGATATGATCCAATGAATAATGAAGAAGAACACGACCCATCGGGATGATGAAAAGGAATGGGAGTTTCCACCCAGTAAGAACCCATCCACAGAAAAGATTCGTCAGGAAAAAATCCCTAAGAAGTTCATACCTCCAATAATGGTACATATAGTGGGACGGGGAGATCCAAACATTTTCCTATTCAAATATGATCAACACATGAATGAAGCTAGGGTCACCGACAAGATGAAACGCTTATGCTGCCTCGTGTGTTTGAAATGTGTGGCCTCACTATGATTCACTAGACTCCTATCTGAATGAGTTGATCAATTTGCTGGTTCAGCAAGTAGATTCCAAGACCAGTTCCGTCTAAAAAACTACTAACGTAAGCAATGTAACGTTGCTTAATGAAGTGGAACAAAGCCTGAAGAGCTAATCGGAGATTTTCTTAAAAGGAAAGGGGAAAGGAAGGAAAGGATAGCAAAACCCATAAGAAGACACGACTCTGCAAGCATTCAGTGTTGACTCTCCTAAGCGAAACCCCAGAGAGGATTTACGCTGCTACAAAGGACTCAAGCATTTTCCCTCAGGTTAAGTTGCAGAGGATTACAGAGCAGCAAGCCGACTCTGGCAAAATCTGCTGATTTCATAACCAACTGGGGCATAACACTAATGAATGTCAACATCTGAAAAGTTTGATTAAAGATCTCATTAGAAATAATAAACTTCAACAAGTATATGAAGAATCCTCAAAACATTCCAACTGCCCAGGGGAAAAACAGCACTGCTGATCAGTCCGGCTTAGGAGAGAAAGCTCAAGCGATTCTTGATCCGAGACTAGTAACTAACACGATTTTTGGAGGGCTCATCCGGCTTCAAGCAGCCGGGCCGATATGGAAAGATACGCTAACAAACTGAAAGGTATCTCAAGCAATGAACTTCCAATGAAAATGCCAAGGGCTTCAGCCAATAATGTGCCGTGAAAAGAGTCTTAGTTGACACGGGGGCATCCATTAATATGATCTTCATAAATACATTTCAGAAAGTGAACCGCTTTATGGAAGAAGTGCGAGCCTATCCAAACAAAATCCATGGATTTACTAGACAGCCTATGCAAATCGTTGGTACAATCGACTTACTCGTGGAATTAGCAGAAGGAGCCCAGATTCCTCAAGCATGGAGTAGCGAGCGCACCCATCGTTACTCCCTATAATGCATTGTTTAAATTTATTGTAAAAGCTATAAACTTTTGCAAACTTTACCTTAAAACTATGTGCATACAAAAGTTATGAGCAAAAAGCTCTGCTTGCTCGCACGAATCATGTATTCGCAAACCTTTTCTAAAAATTGACTTTCTCGTGTAGGCAAAACGAGAACAATCACTCTTTCAAAATCCAACCATAGCTGGAAGCTTCCTGGGCACACCTCAATTGGGACAACTCAAGCGCTAAATACCCTGAGCATCATGCAGATTAATTAAGATGATTAAAACACACCACCTTGCAGATCTCAAAAGGATGAGCTACTCTGAGCCGAACGGTAAAACGCGCAGCAGATTAACACTGAACCCTTAGCAAAGCATCCAGCAAAAGGATTGATACCGAGCCTTGAGAATGATGCAAGGGATAAAGCAAACCAACCTGTCCCAATCAAAAGATTGATAGCCCAAAAGAGGCACCTTGTTAGGTGCAGGACATGAGTTCGTTGAATCTGGATAAAACTCGATAAGAGGAACTAATGTCCACCTCCCGGGATGAAGCATAAAATCGAAAACACCGAAAACACCTAGGCTGGAAGCACCAGTCCTAGTGCCGGAAGGACCGGCAACATGCTGGAAGGACCAGTACAAACAGAAATCCTAGCCGAAATGGGGTAACAGAAATCCTAGCCGACAGGGGTATCCAATTTAGGTCTTTTTTTTATTCCAAAATAACCAAATCAAACAAGACCGAGAATGGATTGAAACTTGAAACCCAAGTTCTCCCCAGGGGGAACGTACTCAAAACCAGTCTTCGAAGGGCTTGGGTCACCAAGTCAGTTAGATATGGGGTTGAATACATTCTAATAAAAAAAACATGCATATATATATATATATATATATATGAATATGAATATGCATCTAATCGAGTCTCCAAAGGGCTTGGGATACCAGGTCAGTGAGAAAAACGATTAAACACGCTATAAGGTACATAAACCTCTTCGGGGGGCACGCACTAGAGTTCAAACTTCAAGTGGCTTGAGTTACCAAGTTATTGAAAACACAAGTAAATGCATGAAATTCTAAGATTACAACGGACGTTAAGGCAAACCAGTAATGCTAACTTTACACACCATAAGTCGGTCACAGTCATACGATTAACAAATCGTTTAGTGATACAAATGAATTGTGATAAATATATAACATGCGGCGCATCAGTGAAAAGGGAGCTAAGTTAAAATAAAAATCTACATTACGATAAACCAGGTCACAAATCAGTCATAAAGTCACTAACATCAACATATGGTAATAAGCAGGGACTGGCACCCGCATGTACAAACCAGTCAAAACACAACACGTTAAATAGAACAATGGAAATAATGAACGGTGAAGCTTGCCAATCATGGCCTTCTAGTATAAAAGGCAGTGACCATATCCTGGAATTCAAGGGCCTTGGTAAGCTCAAACTTGTCTTTCTCCAAAGCATGGATTCGATCGATGTTCTCTCTATTCAACCTTTGAAGATCACCAGCAAAAGTATGCCAAGCACCCAACTGCCTCACAATATAATCCCTGACTTTCATAATAAGGTCTCCAACCAAATTTGGACGTGCCTCCAACTGCTCAAATTCAGCCAGTATGCAGTCTTTCATAGCATCCATCTTACCAGCGACAATCCAATTGTCATACGGGTCTATGTCCAAGTCTAAGCACAAACCTTCTAGACACCAACCCTCGAATCGTCCAGCAAGTGTAGGATGGCATGGATTAGAAACATAAAGAGGCCTCTGTATGGTCATTTGAAGATTAGGAGAATATGAAGTGATGGATGTAGAAGCTAAAGATGGCTGGTCGGAAGTAGTCTGAACATCTGGAATGAGAGGTTCATCCAGTGTACAACGTCTCTAAGGGTCACTTTTGCCCAAATTCTCTTTACTCTTCAGCCTGCTTTTCCTGCCAATCTTCTTCATTTCCTTCCTCTTTAGTCTTCTTAGCATAAGGAATTTCATCCTTGGACCTAAGGAAAAGACAAAAAAGACAATTCAGCATCTGTTGAGCACCATAAAGGTTGTTTCAGTTTAAAGTTTGAATACTGATCAAAGTAGGCCAATCTGGGCATGAGTAGAGGTTGTGCGCAACCAAAAACAACCCGACCAGATTTAGGCATAAACAGAAGCCACGCTGGATATAAACCAGGAATGTCTGGGGCATTTCATCAAGCAACTTATAGGCAATATCGAAATCAAAATTCAAAAAGGTTCCATGTGATTCAGGTTCGTCAAATGATTTCATATACAACACTTTCATCAGACAGACTTAGTTATCACCAAAGTCCCAATCCATACTCAATCAACCAAACAACACTTGAAACATTCTAGTTCAGGGCTATCTACAATATCGACAGCTGCTCAACCAAATCAAAGCAAAGTAAAAAGTAAAAAATCACCAAAAAGAATCATGGTGCTTCAGATCCATAGAAAAGCTGTTAGGTATTGTTGGGAGCGTCAAATAAGATAGTCAAAGGATGTGGATTACCTTGTAAGATTCTCTAGTACATTGTCACCTTCAAAGAGTTTCTTTGAGGAAAAGAGGTGAAGGGAGGATCGGAGAATGGAAAGAAAGGCTAGTCCGGCTAGTCCAAAATGTTCTTGCCACGTCAGCTTAGTCAAAATCAAATCTGCCTAGCTGTACAAGTATAATAACCTGTCAAACTCAACGTGCTCGAACCTCTATAAGGTAAATGATCTGGGGTGACTTCAACCTTGTCCATCCCTGAATGATCGAAAGTCATGTGCGAACAACCCTCTTGAGAATAAAATTTCAATTTACCAGACTAGGTTATGATCAGTTATTTCGAAGCCTGTAATTTTTTGTAAAATAAAAAATTACAAACTTCGAGGGGCAAATGTTTATCCCCAAAAAAGCACAAGTATGTTAGTAAATTGAATTTTTAAAGGAACTAACGGGAGACCGCTACAAGGATTAGTTGAGCATCTGCAGTCCAAGACACTCAGAACGTTCACACAAGGAAGGACGCCAACAACTAAACATGAGGGTCGAATTCCAGTTACCCAGCATCGTTCGACCATATGAAGAGACGGTATGGCTAAGGCAAGTTCAGAAGGCTCATACCGGATATAGGAGCCGCCCATTTCAATGTCAAAGGGTCGTCTGCACCTAAAATGGGATAAAGTATGAACCGAAAGTCGAGCATGGCTTAAGGGGCTGGTCATTCATATCCGAAGGGTCGGTCGCTCATATCAAAAAAATTATTCACCTTTACATCAAGAGAAGATACTCGAACATCAGGAAATCCGGGCGCAACGCGACTTAAATGCTCTAAGGGATCGCTTGCATGTAAAGAAATCTCACTTCTACTATCAGGATAATTAGGTCGTCCGTCCATCAAAGCTGGTCAAAGCATAATAGACTCGTACATCCATCTTTGGTCCACTCAACCGCATTTATCAGTCGGTCACCCTCACACCAGTCCCGAAGCTATGACAAGTCACCAAAACCTTCATTGCTTGCCTGCCCATTCAAACTGCTCGAGTCTAAGTAGTCGTTCGCTCTCTAATTAGCTGCTATTGCTTCAGACAGATACCACCTACCAGTCGGACAAATATCAACTCCTGAACGGTCGCACTAATATCTACTACACAAATCTTGATCGGCCGCCCAACATACATTCATCCAATCATCCCGCTCATGCGCATAAAGGTCGCTCACACTAGTTGGCTACACATAGGCAGTGGCACTTTTGTAATTAATGAAACAAACGACCCATAACCTGCATATATGGATTTCAGATCATTTCTTCGCTCGCACTAGTTGGCTACACATAGGCAGTGGCACTTTTGTAATTAATGAAACAAACGACCCATAACCTGCATATATGGATTTCAGATCATTTCTTCGGGGGAGCTCACCTATAAATAGGCCATGACTTCCGCCATAAAAGGGGAGGACTCCGGACGACCACGGAGGGCTGTTGAATTCTTTCCTCCACCATTCCTTAGAATTTTAACCATTGTCATCATCTCCATTTGGAGGATCTTTCATCAGTTTGTCCATGGCACCCATTGAGACCACCTAAGTGGCTAAGAGACTGAAGATTATCCATCATCCTCCTCTCAAACAAGGATATTCTTCTTCCCCACCGCCGGCCTATCCTCCTCCTTCACGGACCACATCACCTCTCCATCGGATTCCATGAATTCAAGTGTGAATCAAATGTGAAAGAGAGTATATGTTGTAAAAGAGAGAAAGAATGTATGTATAAAGAGAGTTTTTATGCCTTGTAATCACTATCATGATAATGCAAGTTACCTTCATAGTGGACGTAGGCCTAGCTTAGGGCCGAACCACTCTAAAACCTAGTCTCCATTTTACTTTCCTCACATTTTTACTTTTAATTTTTGTCGAGTGCGTCTTCATTTACTTTCTAACCACATTGGTGAAGTATGGTTCACGTACCATTGGTGTTTGAACCATTTTTAGGTGAAAACAGGAACTGGTTAAAATATAATACATAACATAATTCACATATATTTATATATATGTATCAACTAATTCTTATACATCAGAGTCATCGATACTGATATTTACACACCATGGACTCATGACTTGTCCCTTATACAAACCAAAATTGTAACATAGATATTTTATAGATGTACTAATATGATCGTTTATATGGAAGTTCCTGTTTAGCTCCTCCAAAAGATAGCGATTTATACCTGGATAACTTGATTACTTATAGTAATTATTATAAGTACCCAAAAGTTTATGAAAAACAACAGAAAAATAAACTCTGTGTCAGACATATGCCAGATGTGAGTATACATTTTTTTTTAAATATAGTTGAGAAATCAAGAATATTTCATAAACTTATTCGCACATAAATGATTTGTTTAAATTTAAGAAATACTTATAAGAGAATGGAATTCTCGTAAGACTAGAACATACATAAACATGGAACTTGTTTTTCCCTTACGATAGCCAAAACATTTTTTTATGAAAATCCAGTTATGTTATAATAGTGCCTATCAATCCACAATAAAACAGGAATATTGCTGAAAAGCTTGCATCTCACTTTCTGACATAGTTTGTTTACAACTAAAAACGTACGGATTGTATTGGAATTTGGATTTCCAGCATGACATGATATGGAACCATCTTTCCATCAGTGTTCTCTAGAGAGGAAACACTATAGTTCAACAAGAACATCTTGCAACCCGTCCATACATGACCGACCACTCACTCAACTTGAGTGCACCGAATATATTATAACCGACGGTTGGGATCAGCAACCGTTTTCCATAAGCATGCAAAACTGATAGAAGAAGGGATAAATGAATTTTCTCTTGATGGTGATAATACGCCCTAATGGGAATGACCCACATATCCATGTGGCCTGCCCGATATCATTTTCCGGATGATAAGGCTTGAGGTCATGATTACCTTTTAGAACATCACATCATCATTTACTTTGAATGCCACATTGTGAGATCCATCAAAACGCTAATTGATTTGTACAAGTACACCCTGGGTGTTAAGCTAAAAGAAGTTTCCTTCTTCACTACCAAACTTGGTATAATTGTAAAAATCAACGTACGTGATTTTTAGGAAATACTCTATCAGGCATTCTTCCATACAAGTCATCCAGAACATGATGAACTGAAGGAACTCTCCTACCATATACTATATAGGAATCTCCCTAAGGATCAGTAGCGAGTAGTCCTTGCAATCTGAAGAATTCAATCATGATAGAATCGCTGTCAAAATATCTCTAGGAGCAAATCAATGAAATTCAACAAGTAGTTCTTCCACTCATGAAGATCCACGTTCTTCAACTTTCCGTCTCATAAGAATCCCTATAAGTTATTTTTCGAATGCAAAATCGGTTCGAAGTGGTTTTGGGTCCAGTTCCCATCCCGATTTCTTCGAACTAACACGTCAATAGTCAAAAGGGATATTGGTTTGACAACTGGTTCTTTACCTATCAAAACAAAACAGTACAGATAAGTATATCAATAGCTCAGGCCCTTTTAAGTTCAAACCATTCAATAAAATTGTTTCGTCGATTCTTAAAAATATATTTTCCATATTCTTATCTTCATGACCTGTCCGCACAAATTAATATATTGAATGAATCACTTTTCTGATTTTAGAACAGGGATTGATATAGATGATTTGATTTTTAATAAACATGTCCATGTTTTATTTTAATATTTATTTAATCACAATAGACAATTTGATCAATATCCAAACCATCACATCATATTTTTATCAGCGATAATTTGTCAATTCGAATTAGTTATGGTTTTAAAATATTCGATCTTGGATAAACCAACTAGCTATTTGAAAAATAAAACGATTTATTTAAATTTTGTAAATACAACTTTATTTTATAAACTTTGCTCTTTTTTATTGTATAAATTTCAAACTCTAAATTGTACGACATTCTTGCATGAGAGTTACTTCTCAAAATCATGAATCTAATGCAACAATTTTTGGATTGAATGAACTATCGTATCTCAAAGTTATAAGATTTAAATTCTTTTTTATTATTTATTTATTTCCCTTCTACCATGGTCTAGTTCGTCACAGGCTTAATTCCACCAACCTGACCGACCCACTTCTCCTTCCCTTTTTCCTTTTCTTTCTTTCTTCCCCTGCTGTTTATATTCTTCACTTCATTCCCGTGCACTGTGCGCACGTGCACAATAGCCTTCCTCCCCCGTCTACAACCTAGATTTAACCATAGCCACAAACCATGTTTCCCTACCAAAAGCCATCTTCATCTCCAAAACTTGCCCCTAACCTCCTACAACAATATTGGATGCTTTAGACTGAACTCTAACCAAACACCTCCCATCAAAACACCTTGCTACACCACCATACCCCACCGGACACTGCTAGACTTCTGTTAGAGGTCTACAACAACCACTTCCGACAATTACCTCTGGTGTGCATGCCTAAAACTCAGCGACAATGGTGTAGATTGACGTTAAACAAAGGCCATAAACACTCCACCAAAAACCCATTTCAATCTATATCATGTGAACCACCCATTTAAAAGCTCTTATTATATTTTTCCATGATCTCTGACTCCTCACGTTTCTCCAGTACTTATGTTATGGCCTCTCATAGCCATCGCCACCGTGATTTTCCCAAAATCCCTTTTCTGATCATTTCCAAATTTCTCTTTAATCACACTACTAAAAATTGGGATCAAGCCATCAAAATTCCTGATTTTTCTCAACAATCATGCACATATAAACAAATTTTAAAGTAGCGATGTTCAAAATTTTGGAATTATATACCTTTTACTATAATTTAAACATATCTCAAGGCATGGGTTAATATTTGAGTTGAAACAAATTTTGAAATTTACTATAGGCATATATAAACGACTTTCATGTCGAACTCTAACCCTGAATTAAATTAGATTCAGAGCTATTGAATTTTAAATCAAGTGGAGGTGAAATATTTCTCAACATTAAAGCATACAAACATGTTCAAATGTTGACAGGGATTCATCTTGCAATAGACAACATGGCTAATATGATATAACACAACCACTAGCAAATATATGCATATTTATAAGTTTGAATCATGATATACAGTCATTGAAATAATTTGAAAATGAAATAGTGGTGTTTATTCACTGTTTTATTATTGTTCTTTTGTTTCTTGTTCTTAAATCTTTTAGCTTTTAAACAATGGATTATTCTTCTTTGAACTGAGATGTATATATAGTTGAATTTTTTAAGAGAAATATAATATAATATAACAAAAAGGAGAATCTGGCCATTCTCCAACGGATCACAAAAATAGTCCCTGCAAGAGCAGAAACCGTGCACACACGCAAACAAAGGGAATAGATCCACAAAAAAACATACGGAAGAAAAAATACAGACAACAGCTAAACTGGAAGAACAAGAAAAACAACTGAGCCAGATGAATCCTGGACGGACAGAGGATAAAGCCTAGCTCAATGCTGAAATGTCCAAGTCTTTACGAAGATAGAGCAGTAAGACATGCTAACGGGTTTGCCTCCCAAAAAAGACTACAGGAACAGACTAGAAAGACCAACCATGCAAAGTAGAAACGCTGAAAGCTCAAGCATGTCACCTTCGTCTTATCCACCGGATAAATAGCTCTGCTGGCCAAAAGGAAATCTAAAACTCTAGCTCATGCAGTATTAGAAAACATCATAAGATATTAGGGACATGTGTGGAAAAGGTGACAATAGAAAAGAAAAACCAACAACAAAGGAATCAACCGATTCCCATCCTAGGAGTGCACGATATCTCTGTAATACCAAAGCTACCCGCCAACCTCCTTGAGCAGGAACCAAAAACTCCCTTGTGAGTGCTACCTCAAAATGCTAGGAATACGTCATTCCTTACCTACCGAATGATGGCGGTAGGATCCGTTGGTATTTCGTCGAACATTGCCTTATTACTCGAGCACCAGACATGCCAACAAATAAGAAAAGGGATAAGATGAAATAAAATAGAGTGGAATGATTTGCCTGAGATTCCAGACCATCAGGTTCTCAGTAAATTAGAAAGAGAAGAAGCATTACCTCGGCAACCAATCAAGTTACCGAAATAATTCCAAATGGAACTGCCATAAGAACCTATAAAAAACAGATGTGTCAAGGATTCCAAGGAACATGTGCAACAACACCTGCACTGGGAAACGATTGGGATCCCAATCCTCTAAAGGTTCTCGTCTAGTGGCAACTCATCATGCAGAAATTTTCAGATAAACAAAGTGACCTTTGGGGGAAGCCTGAAATCCCAAATGAAAGAGAAAAGAAATAGACATGGTGTCGGTGTCCTTGTGGACTCCCACGTTGCTTTAACCGAGAAAGGATTACCATCCCGATCGGTTCCACCCCCATGTAAATCCGATACGGCCTTCACGGATTGCATCCATTTCCACGTCTCACCAGCGTACTACAGGGAACCGGTGTAATTCACGGCCACAAGCCTTTGGTAATTAGCGTGGAGGAATGCCTCCCGAGTGGAATCGTTCGCTCCTAATCTCGCCCACAATTTGCAAGCATAGGTGGAACAAAGGTCCTTTGGGTTACGGAGGCCGAAACTTCCCTTACACCTTGGAAGACAAACTGTATTCCAAGAAATCCATTGATGACGATGCACGTTGTCTTTATTACCCCAAAAAAAAAGACGACACCAAAGAACAGTAAGAATGGAAGAATGTTGAAGTGGGAGTCATAGCAACAAAGACATGAGTTCCAAAATAGACTTTATTAGAACGAGTCTTCCTGCCTAAGAAAGAAGGCAAAATGATCTTTCCCCAAGGTTTGGCAATCAACGAATCGAAAATGGCATTCAGCTTCTTACCTCAATATAGAACAATACTCAGATAAGGTAAAGGAAGGGAGGCTGGCGTGAATCCTGTGTAAGACTGAATCCAGGAAGGTCTGGTCATAGACAAATCCTTAGCGGGCATAAAACAACTCTTGTCGAAATTTATGAGTTTACCCGAGCTACATTCGTACCATTGGATAAAGCTAACAAGCTGACGGATAGCGCAACGACAACCATTAGTGAAAAGGTTGATGTCATCAGCGAAGGAGAAAGATGAAATAAGAGGACATCCCCTAGGGATGTCAAACCTGTGAATCTAGCCAGCTATCATTAGTGTTTGCAAACTACGAATGAAAGCCTCAGCAGTGATCACAAAAAGAGAATGGGAAGGGGGTATCTCTATCGTAGATCCCTACCGCCCTTAAAAAACCCATTAGTTGATCCGTTGGTGAGAACACAAAATTCGCAGTTAGTGATAAGTTTCTAGATAAGATCAATAAAGGGTTCCGGGAAGTCGAAATCCCTTAAAACCTTGATGATGAAAAACCAGGACATGCGATCGTATGCCTTAGCCATATCAAGCTTAACGACTACATTAGAACCACGCACCTTCTTGTCGATTTGGGAGACAAGTTCCTCGGTAGAAGGACATTATCTTTGATCAGGCGTCCTTTCACAAAGTCAGCCTGGGAAGAAGAAACAAAACGCTCGAGAAATGGTGCCAGATAAAAGGCTAGGACTTTAGAGATGACTATATTAGAGAAATTTCACAGGCTAATTGGGCGAAAATCCGTGCCATACCTAGGGTTTTCGCACTTTAGAATAAGGACGAGATTGGTAGAAGTTCACCCTGTAGGTCGATCCCCACCAGAAAAGAAAAACTGGATGGCAAGACAGAAGTCTGCCTGCATAATCAGCCACACACTGCTGTAAAATACCCCATTGTAACTATTTGGTCCGCACGCACCATCCTTATTAAGACCAAAGACACAATCTCGAATTTCCTCCAAGGAAGGGGGAGTAGCGAGATCATATGAATCTGACAGAAGCACCAACCTTGGGATGAAAGCGAGAAGGTTCGGATCGAAGGTCGCCTCCAATGGAGATCCTAAAAAGTTTTGGGAATGGGTAAGAATGGTGGCTTTGACTTCAGACAGCGTGGAAGCTAAAGAATGATCAGACCACTAGATTTGATAGAGCATCAGAAGATTCTTCTTCTTTTAGATAGTGGAATGGAAAACCTTGGAGTTCACATCGCCTTCAACAATCGACTTTATCATCTCCTTTCGACGAAGATAGTCGTGCTCAATACGAAGCTCCGACGAGAAGGCCAATTGGGATAGAACCAAAGCCTCCTTATTAGCAACAGAGGGATCAACGTCAAAAGACGACTCTACAAGAACAAGAATTTCTTCGGCCACCCTAACGCGGTCGAAGATATTCTTGATAACGAGAAAATTCATGCCTTAAGGCTGGCTTTAAGACACTTCAGCTTCCGGGAAAAAAACAACGCATAAAGAGCCAATAACAGGGTCATTCCATGAGTTTTCCACCATGCCATGGAAAGTGTGGTGAGTTCTCCATATGCTCTGGAACCGAAAATAAGAGGGGACAGAAAGGGACAGGGAAGTACATCGCAAAACCATTGGAGCATGATTCGAGACAGTGCGGTGCAAATGAGTCATCAAGAAAGTGAACGGAAGGCTGAACCAACCCTCCGATCCAAAAACAATGTCCAAAACCAAAAGAATGTGGTTTGGCCCATCTTGGTTATTGCTCAGAGTAAAAGTCGAACCAACAAACGAGACCTCAGAAAGACCAGAGCTGACAATGAAGGCATTGAAATTCGCAACCGCCACCCGATTAATGGCATTTCCACCTCTTTTCTTAGCTTGACAGGTGATAACATTAATGTCGCCGCCCAAAACCATAACCGCAAAACACAAATGGAAGAGAGAAAGGATGTAAGCCCAAAGGGCCAATCGCCCTATCCTATCACACTTTGCGTACACAGAAGAGAACAGAAAGGAGGAGGAAAAGGATGGAAAAGGGAAAGCTACCAACAAAAGCTTTTCGGTGTCGAACACAGGGTGGACGACAAGATCTTTGGACCAAAGAATCCAAATCTTGTCAGACATGTTGGCCAAGGCATCACCGAAGCCAAGAGACGCAACATACTTTGTGATCTCTTCAGGACCCACAAAAGGCTCCAGAAGAGCCATCAAACAAATAGAATACTTCTTAACAGCGCGCTTGAGTCTAGCCACTG
Organism: Allium sativum; assembly: GCA_030737875.1. Lineage (NCBI taxonomy): Eukaryota > Viridiplantae > Streptophyta > Magnoliopsida > Asparagales > Amaryllidaceae > Allium > Allium sativum. Next base: position 637,453,451 of record CM060919.1, read on the forward strand.
ACGCAACATTTCCTATACAACCCATGTTCCAGAAAAGGAAATTCACCATGAAGGAAAAATATAAAAACAGCCGAGCCCATAGAAAAGGAGACAAAAAAGAGGACCCTTAACCAGCGAAGATCCGGACCACCTCTAAGCTCAGATAAGGTACAACGTGTGTCGAGTAGACCTAACGATCTGCTCGTACACTGCTATAGAGCAGTACAAATGGTGTGGGGAGTGCGAGGAGCTGAACCCCTAGATCTCCTCGAAGTGCGAGAAGACGAACAGAAAAATGGATCGCAGTCATAAACAAACCCCACCATCTGGACCAGGAGGATAAGAAGAAGACAACTTGTCCGAGAGGGACAATAGTTCTTAGTGAGTTGAGATAGACGATTATTGACGATCACTATCTCAGTCGCACTAACAAGTGGAAACGAGACATGACCAGGAGGAACGAGACTAGAAGAAGAGACAAAGGTAGGAACAGGAACTAATGAACCATACATAAAAGATAAAAATGTGGAGTTTCTCAATGGAGACAACACCACTTGTTGTTTGAACTCTACCAATATCGATCTGTCATCAGATTGATAGTCCCGCAAACAAGGTAAAGTTCTCACACCCGACACCCTAAAGCTGGTGAAAGGTAATGTCCGTAATGGGAAAACACCTCCCCTGTAAGTTGTATAGTAGACCACATTTTTGTGCACTATACGTATACGATGGGGAGACCTCCCATCCCGTGCCAACAACACCCCTTGAAGAAGCCAACATAACCCACAAAAATCTGAAAACACGATCCAAACCCCACGAGTCACTAACGACATGAATACGGCCTGGCAGTGACTTGTATCATAAAAAAACCCAAAAACCGACTCAGAGGAGCCAAGAGTTTCCCAATAGCCCAGAACTACAAGCGACCAGTCTGTTGATGTAACATACAAAAGTCTCTGCCTTTGTATGTATGAAACTCAATGTATTAATTTGAAAAGAATGAAATGTTTCTGTTTTTTTATAGGGCATTAAGTTTTGATAAGAATGGAATATACAGTATTGTACACTTATTGATGGTCCAAGATTATATATGTATATGCATACTTAGTTGGACCTATCTCTAACACCAAAGAGTTGCGCAAAGTTGTTTCACCTACAGGATTTGCATGTGCTGCCTAGTTTCTTTTAGTCAAAAATTGTGTGCATTTCTTGACTAATTAATTACTTGAGTTACTTTTGCCTAGTACAAATCCATGTTTCTTTTCATTTCCCATTTCTATATTCGTAAGATTTTGTTTTTAGATTTTCCATTATATGTTGCATTGTCTTATTTCATTTTTCCTTGCCTCATGTCAATATTCGCCTTTCTTTTGAAAGATTTGTTGGATTTCCCTTCACTTCATTCTTATTTTAATTATAAACTGCTTGCATACATTCATTTGAATCAACATGCATTGTACAAAAAAAATGCTATGACTTACACAGACTTGTGTATGTGTGTATATATACACACACATATATATATATATGTAATTTTTTCAATTAAATCCAAATATTAGAATTCACTTGCGTTTTTACATTTATTTGATTTTGAAATTTTGACATATTTTGAAATTTTATATATGATCTTTATTTGTAAACAAAATTCTATAGTACACATTATTTCAAGAAAGGATATTTAAGAAATATTTAATTCTTCTTATTTGTTTGTTTCGATGGATTGTTAACAATACGAGTTAGATTATACCTTTTGAATTTCTAAAGTATTTCCTATTTTAAAATTTCAATCCTAGTTATTGAGATAATAATGTTTTAAAATTAATTAAATTATAAAGATTCAAAAGTTATATTCACATAATTTATTGATAAAATCCGAATCCTTATAAACCAAGTCATATGTACAACAATATTAAATAAAAATCAAAATATCATCTAACCTAAACTGTTGTGAAAGTTCACCAATACATGGAATGCAAAATACATTAATTGTGAGGGAAGAATGAAAATAGTTGCATGCCTACTATTTTCACAAACACGTTAACTTCATTGCTAGAAGGATAACTAGAGTTTTTGTAATTTGAGGACCATAACCGTGTTTGTATAATAGTATGATATTTTCAATTTGGCCCTTCAACAAATTGAAAATCACATCGGTCTCCATGCATTCTTTCCATGACAATTACATCTTTAACTCTTATTTTTTATTACTTTATTTGATCACTTTAGTTAGCCTTTACATCGAAATAGCATAACACATTTTATTTTACATGTGCGGTTCACATGTTGAATTTTCCAACAATCTCCCCCGGGTCACATATATAATAACTTTAAAAAGGGGTTTAACTTTATGATCTCCAAAATTTTCTATTTGTAAAATATAGTGTATTTGAAACAATCTCATCCATTAACTGCGTTGACAAAGGATCAAAGATGTCTTTGTCACATTTATTGTAATTGAACCCATCTATGGTCACATATATCAATACAATCAAATGAACTTGATATGTGTGTGTTACCGAAGTATTAAGCAACGAGTCATACAACAATACCAAATATGAATTCTCTCTGAACCAAAATATCCTTACATAAAAGTTACACCAATCGAGCACATGCTCATGAAAGACCTTGGTTGATAATTGTAACAACCTGCATTTTACGTATTGGAGAATCATAAAATATTTTTATATAATTCCCTGAGGGTTGGATCATTCTCATATTTTGATATATTTTTTTGGAGATCTTAGACATGTCCATAATTTTTATCAACTTTTCTCGTGACCATTTTGCCCCTATCAGTTTTGTATAGGGCATAACTTTTGATTGGGATCGAATCAGGTGCTGGGATCAATTTCATTGGAAAGTAAATAATGTTTGTAATTCAGTATAGTGGTCACATTGAAGATTTGGTTCAGTGGTTTGGGAGGAATCATTGTTTTAGTGCTGCACAATTTTTTGTACAGGTTTGGCTAGGCATTATTGGGTTGAAATGGTGTGACCCATTAGTGGGCTGGTTAGAGGCTATAAATAGGGGGTTGAGACATAGAGAATAGTTTACTTTCTTCATTCTCTCATTTTTTTGAGATCGTGATCCTCCTTGCTCAGTCAAATACATCTTTCCTATATTAAATTCTAGATCTACATAAGAAGATTGAAGATCTACATCGAGTAAAGCTAGTTCTACATCGAGTGAAGGAAGATCACATCAAATTGAGAGGTTTGAAGCTCATTCTTCACTGTCCAGACTAGGAATTAAGTGATTTCAAGTTAATTTGAAGATTTGGTGAGTGATAAGCTTCTCCCACACAGATTCAATCAAGTAAATAGGTTATTTGATCATATTTTCATCATTTTAAGTTGTTTTCACCCATATCTACATCATGGTAAGTATATTTTCATTCAAATCACCATAGGATCTAATCTAATAACTTTAACCGATAATTCTTATGTTAATTCATATGATTATTTATCATGATTTGGTGAGTTTCATATGATTGTATGATGAATAATGGTCGTTTAAGTGTTGTTGATGATTTCATAAAGTGGTGATGGTTGAATTGGATGATTTGGGTGAGTTGCTTGCATCAATGTTGTTAATTGGGGATGGATTGGTCATGGTTGGAGATAGATTGATTAAATATGGAGTCGGGTCATTTTTGGATAGGTCGCATGGATTATTGCTCAAGAAATACGGTCGGGTCATTAGCTTCAGGTCGTTGGACTTGGATCATGGAAGGTAAGTCAGTGGAATCAGGTCGTGATTGACTCGGGTCATTGGAGCTTCTGAAGGAAGCAGGTCGCTCTGCTTGGATGCAAGTCAGGTCGTTCGGATTTGGGACAGGCAGGTCGTTTTTCTTTGGAGCTTGGAGCATCTTAAGGAGTCGGGTCGTTGGGTGTCTAAAGAAGTTGGGCCATTGGAGTCTTGAAGTGCTGGGTCATGGAGGGCTTTAGATCGTTGGAAGTTGATATATCAGAAGAGGTCATTGGACAAACTAAGGAGCACTACACCAAAACAGTGGATTCCCAACAAGTATATGTGCTACAAATAATTTCAGTAACACTTTTAAGTGTCACCAACGGCCTGTGAGGAATTTCCTGTAACACTTATAAGTGTTACAAACAGAGTAACTACTAACACTTATAAGTGTTACAAACAAATTCATTGCTAACACTTATAAGTGTTACACGAAATTCATTGCTAACACTTATAAATGTTGGAACTATAAGATATGGTAACACTTATAAGTGTTACAGGAAATTCATTGCTAACACTTATAAATGTTGGAACTATAAGATATGGTAGCACTTATAAGAGTTACAATCATATTCATTGCTAACACTTATAAATGTTGGAACCATAATATATGGTAACACTTATAAGAGTTGCAAACATGCTAACAATTATATTTGCATATAAGATGGCATAAGCTCTGTTTAATATGCATTCAGCTATGATATTATCTCGACATAATAACGTGTAACGAAATCCATAAGAAAAAAATCCATATTCGTGACAACGACAAAGTACAAACTAACAAAAAATAATAATACATAAAGATACTAAATTCAACACATATACAATATCCAATTCCATAGTAAAAACAATACATAATTAACAAAATGCAAGATATTTTTCATATTTGAAGTCTACAAGTATCAAATGCGAAACTCCAGACATATAAAGAATCTTACATCCAAAAATTTGCATAGCTTGTACCACCAAAATTTATCTTTTTCTCCGTTTCACTGCTTCCTGCGTGCATTTAATTAAATAGCATCATTTAAGTTTCGAATAGTGGTAAATGTTATAAGTTCAAAATCATACCTTCTTAATTTTGACACATCTTTTGTCTATTAACTCGATGAAATCTTGCAATTTAAGCTCCTTTTTAAGCCTTATGTTTTCTTCAAGAACCTCCAATGCAAATTCCACACCACGATCACATAATGGTTCGTCAATCCAATGGATGAATCCACAGTCTCTAAGAGTTCCAGTGTTTTCACAAATAAATAAACAACAACACATTCAGAACTTTCATGTCATACTAGAATATTGTGGTGGTATTGAAGCTATTGTTAATAACTAGCACAATGGCACGTTTAACTATAAACCCATTGACCAATAATACCATGCCACCTATATTTATTATATTGATAATAATTAGTATCTTTTTATTTAATGGATTTCAGTATTCACTATTTCATCTAGCAATACCGACTTAACTCATTGACCAATAATACCATGTTACCTATAGTCCTTCTTCATACTTTAGAAACATATTTACCCCAGGAATTCCATATAAGCCTTCTTCCTTGCTGTAGAATTTCATATTAAGGAATGCTTACATATATTTTCTGATCGCGTTGGGGAATTCTAATTATATTCGCACTAGCAATAATAATAATGCACATACTACTGATCTGAATGGATATAAAGGTTTAACAATGACTTAACTAGGCATTTGTAAACGATTAAAATAAATAATCAGTTAAGAGTGGAAAAGGAAAATAAACTTGACGAATGTTGCAATTTTCTGAAAAATTAAACAATTTTCAGAGAATGTGTAAATCAGATATTTTTACCGCAATAGCTTACATGGTTTACCATAATGAATATGGCTTATATATGGTATCATTGTCAGAATACCATGTCACTCATGCTATACTAAATATAGCTTAAGCAGAAACTTCTAAAACGCTTTTACAATACTATTCTAAATTTTGCATCCCTCTTAAAACTTTTAGTTACCTTTGTTCTTGGGTATAATTAATTTATGTCCCTAATCTTTCTGATGACCAGTTTGCATAATTTATTTCAAACAAAAAGTGACACTGTGATCCAAGATATCAGTTATTCCATCAACTGTTTTTTCTTTTGGAATACAAAACAAGCCCTTTTCATTTACATTGTTTCCATAAGTTTTACATTCGTTGTAGATAGAATATGTGACGGGTCACACACTAGTTTACAGTATATGAGAATCCACTAAATGAAAATTTACCAGCACATTGTATGAGTATCCACTAGCACAGTTTCAGCAAGCCACTGGCATAGTTTCAGCAATCCATGGACGATATGCACAGTTCGCTTCTAAAAAAAGATAGTATATAAGGAAAAAAAACAGCAGTTATTTGTTGTGCTGCTCAGTTCAATAAAATCAGAAACAACAAACAGCTACTGAAAGAAAAGCACTATGGCATTCATCATTTTTAGCATCAATTCCAAATCTAGAATTATACCACAAATAAACAACAGCCAAGACTAACTAAAACCAAAGAAACCACACATCTATACCCAAGAACACTAAGGCGACACACTCGATATGTTCTCTCCATTCACAGAGAAACCAAAAAAATCAGAGCACCCACCGACACAAAACCACAAACCTATACCAAACAACACCCAAAGCCTAACCAAAACAGCGCAAGCGACAACCAAACCATCACTAGCAACGGAGGGGTCTGTGGGAGGAGAGGCAGGCAGCCTGTGGAGCAAATAGAGAGAGTGCTATCTACTACTAGTGAGACTCTAGCATCTACACTAGTCTGCGTTATGGAACAGCCAAAGGTGAAGCAAATAAGAGCAGAAAGGCAAAGGATACGAGCCGGAGCAGATTTAAGGAGAGGTTTCAAAAGGTACCAGATCTAGGTTTAGGGAAAGAAAGGCAAGCGGAGAGTAAGCTGTCAAAAAAGAGAAAAAGGGAAAAGATAGCGGCGACGGTATCAGCAAGAAATCGAAGTTGGATGAAGCGAAAAGATTTGAATCAAGATCTGGAGGGGGGGCAACTGAACCACAGAGGAGAAAGCTAGAGCAGTAATACTACATTTTTGTTTGCGTGGTTATCATATATGTAAATGATACCTGTATAATACAAAAGTTACTCAGTTCATATATGTGATAGTTGTAACTACATGGGAGCAATTCTCAGCACCAAGCTAATATGCACTGGTCTTTTTTACAAATAGTTTGAAAATGAGCTTTACAAGTTTTTAGCTCAAAAGATATTTATTCTTTGATTAATAAGTCTATTTAAATAAATTTTAGTATAGCTTGATTTGATTCTCTCTCTATCTTGAATTTGTTATCTAGGATATGTAAACTCCTAATTGATTCAACTTTGATTTATTTGACAGAAAACCTTCAAATACTAGGTAATTATTTTATCAAAATGAGACTTTCAAACACTTCCCTTTCCCATTGATCAAAATGAGACTTTCAAATGTGATCAAGAGGAATAAGTTCAAGCACATTCAGTTTAAGTGGATTTCTAGAGAAATTATTTATCATTTGAATAAACACACAAATCAAGCCAAAAAAGCTGTAATATAACAAAATTAATTCAACTTCTTGAAATAATTCCATCAATTAGAATTACGTAATATACAAAAGTAATTCAACTTCTTGAAATAATTCGCATGATAGTAGTCGTTGGCACAAGCAGGCCGGTCTGCATGCATGTATGCTTGCAGTTGCGTGTGTATCATAAATATTATACGTTAGAAAAATAATCAGATGTTATAACTAAAATATCCTTAACCATTAATACCGTGTATGTTTATATGTCCGTGTCTGTTTATATGTAATTTAGACAACATAATAGCTAAAGTTCAAGATTCCATATGAGCTTACTAGTCCAAAAATGGCTCGAGACGCACCAACAGCTGGTGCTTGGGAATATCGATAGCTCATCAGTGAACCTAATCTTCTCAAGAGATATGCATCAATTCTTGGATAACTTAAATGAGGCCCAAAGAAGTTATCAAAGAAACGCTGGAAGCCAAATTACTGTAACAAGTACTTACTCGCAATTGTTGATGATAAGTATAACACAATAAACCGTTTCGGTCCACTTAGTTTCTCCACAGTAGGACCAATAGAGTTCAATGAGTAACAATTAATCTGTAATCACAAAAATCGCTATCACAATCATATTAATGTTGACTATGGAAACAACAAGCGAAAAAGATAAATGATAAAATATAGACCACAAGATGTCCAATATTTGCATGTAGAAAAGAAGAGGTAATTAGTCTCCACAATTGTCCTCTATTGATCAGACTATTAACCTATTTTCAACTGAGATATATGAATACTTTCACCATGCAAAGTAAAAAAAGAAGGATTCCCTCTTTAGTAAAAACTAAAGTAGGTAAACATTGGAAGATATGCATTAGTATCGTAAAATCAAATCAAAAGTCCAATGAATATTCCATTTTGGTGTTTCCCTATTCTGCTTTACTAGAGAGATGATTACATATGAGAAGGAAAAATAATGAACTTCATGAACCATAGCTCCCCATAAAGTTACTTTTCCATGAGATGCAACCTGTCCAATGAATGCTCTAAAAGAATAACAATATCATGCTTATTAATATTTTATTGGTCCTTGTTACTTCGCAATATAAGAAAGCATAATAATGAAATCACAAATGCTTCAAAAATAATAAATATATAAACTGGAAATAAAACTAGGCAAACTTACATAACATTAAGTGCTAGAAATACATTGGTCCATAGCCTCTCATTGTTACATTGTCCTCCTGAATTCTTAAACTACGATGTGTTCTTATTAGAATTAGCTCTTCCACCAAAAAAGGGAGTAAAAAATGACGGCGATGCTTCGATTTTATCAGCTGCTGTTTGAAGAAGAAACTGTTTGTTAACAAAGTCCCTTTTTGAGCACCAAAGATCTTGTTTATCATCTAAGTCAAAACGGTAAACCTCCTGTTGGTTAAAAGAATAAATTTGATAATTATGAATTAAAATATAATAATTATTATTATATTACATGATATGGACTATGAACATGTAAGATAACTAGCTATCCAAAGTAGGATATGATAATGTCATTGACATATCAACTAAGGTTTGAGGTTTCGATTTCGATCATTTGAGAATTTTGAAGCTCCAATAATTTTGGAGATACTGCTTTTGGTTTCTATTTCAAAATAATATCGAAATTATAGTTAACATTATCAACAGATAAGAAAAAATTGGACAACAAAAATTAACAAACTTTATTAAAAATTATACATTAACCTAGTCAACAAATTGATAATTCAAAACCTAATGATAACTCAGCCCAAAAATCGAATGGACAGACAAAAGCAGATGGGCAGAAACTGAAAGCACGGAGGAAATAACGGAAATCAGGGGTTCGCTTATTTTCACCTCAAAGCCGATTAAATATCCAAATTTCGGTCCCAGATTACATAGCATTTTCCTTTCTAATACAAATCTAACAGGCTCATTTCATAATTTTAAGCACGAGTTCCTCATTTATCTTAATCCAATACATACCTCCATCTTTTCATCTTATAAATTTATCATTGATAAAAGAGTAACAATTTGGAAAATTGTCGAAATCACAATCATATTAAGTTCTTTTAAAAAAGGTAACAAGGATCACTTTTCAATTGCCAACAACCATATTACAGCTAGATAAAAGGGAATGTGAATTTATACCATTGTTTTCAAATCCCTTCGTTTTGATCCCTCATGACAGGAGATTTCCATGAAGGTACAAGGGACACAAGACGATACTGGAGGTCCGAGGAAGCACCACAGGATTCCCCATGCAACCCAAAGAAGATGACCTTAAGGACCGGTTGGCTCCATTTCATATCACCATTTCTCCCTTTTTCGGCATGAAAATGCAGAGAAACTTCCATCAGTTAAAATGACGTATTATACAAAATTAATTCAACTTCTTGAAATAATTGGCATGAATTTCACTCAAATTACAGTTGTAGAAGTTTCTATTTTCTATACTTGATTTATAATGATAGGCATGACAGTAAGCGTTGGTACAAGCAGGTCGGTCTGCGTGCATGTGTGCTTGCAGTTGCGCGTGTATCATACATATTACACGTTAGAAAGATAATCATATCAGTTATTGCAAGTAGCTGCTGAACTGCTTGATCTCATCTACTATACAGGGAATCAATTTTTGGCCCCTTATTTGAGTTTAGTAACCAATTATGGTTTATAATATTTTTTGTAGCTTGAGTGGATATGCATTACTAAAAAACACTGAATAACAGTTTGAAATTTTGATTAGTAAATAGTATCATTTTGAATTATTCATTTTCTACCCATCTGTTATTTTGTTAGTGTTCAGGGATCTTTTTTTGGATAACGGTTTTTGGTTAAAATAATGAGAATGTCCAGTCATAGAATTTTACTTCTTTAGCATATACATTTTTTGGAAAAATATAGAGATAATGAAATGTCGTCACCTGTGATTTCAGCAAAATAAATTGCAAGTAAAATAAAAGATGATCCAGTATTTCCCCAAAAACCTAATAAGCATAGAAAAAATGTTCCACTGAAAGAAAAGATGGAGATATTTGACAAAAACTGCATGGCTTAACCATGTGTTTGCTTCCAATATCCAAATGTATTTGCAACTTCTCATGAACTGACGTTAAACGATAAACAATGCCACTAAAGTATGGAAGGTGAAGAAGGGAAAATATATTTTTCCACCGCCATATAAAAAGTTCACCAATTCAAATGGCCACATGACTAGTCCTGCTAGATCTAAAGACAAGATTCTGACACTAGCATGTTCTGTAATTTCCAAACTTTGTCTTATTTTATATAATATAATCGTTATTTGGCTCATTAGAAAACATTTAAAATATGAATAACAGTATTGTAATAACAGTAAAATAATTATCCAATAGTCCTAGGGAAATTACCTAACCTAATTTAATATGTGCGACGAAAACATGAACTAAATCCCAAATCGAAGCATGCCCAAGTAAATCGAAGCATGAACTAAATCCCAAATCGAAGAAAACAACAATCATCATACCATTGTTTTTACCTCTTATCGTGATTCCTATAAGCCTCCGTGATTCCTAGAAGCCCCAATTCCTAGAAGCCCCAATTCGAAGCAATGGAGAGAGGATTTGAGAAGGTAATACAGATTTTAGAAATTCAAAATCCGTTGAATTTCTGAAATTGACATTGATTCAGATTTCAATCTTGGAAGTCCATTCTGTTTATTTTCTTATGTTGCGGCCTTGGAAGGAATAAGTGTTGAGAAGTATGCGTCGAGCATCTGAATAGGGTCATGTTTGATAAGTTACCATTTTGCCCTTAAAAAAGAAGAGTTGACCAAGCATAACAACACATAGAAGTGTTGGAACATTTTTGGTGACACATTTTCGCTACCGCAACACATATTAGTGTCACTAGTCTACAACACATATAAGTGTTGGCAGTTGAAAAAAATAAGAGTTGGCAATTGGCCATTATGGTGTAGTGGAGTTAGGTTGTTAGTGACTTGGAGAGGTCGGATCATTGGGTGGTTGTAGCAACCTGATGATGGGTCGGTGAAAAAGGAGGGACAGCCCAGACTAATGTTGACCAAATATTGATGTTATTTTGGTTCAATGATAGATGTAGCTTCGAAGTGAATTCAAGATAGAATGTTCGAAGTGTTATTATGTGTTCGTTTATCGATGAAATGCAACGAATATTAAGATGACTCAAGGTTGTGAGTTCGTGGATAATGGTTGCTCGAGAAGTCGCTTGATCTTATAGATAGTTGTCAATTCAGATGGTTAGAGATATCGAAGACCGAGGAATTATCATTGTCTTAGGTTCTAGCGGACTAAAAGCAGGGTTATAATGGGGACACCCAAAAGACTAGAAGTTTGTTGGTCGAGTACCCTGGGTATAGTCGAACGACCTAGATATGTATCGAGGAAAGGCGTATGGGTTTTTTCTAGAACCGGGGTATACCATTAGCCCTTGATGAACGACAGGATGTGAGATGCTCATACGATTAACAATGGTTTCAACGTAGGATCGGCGGTGATAGCCAGAGTCATGGATGATGATTGTTTTGTGCGCATCATCTTGTGTAGGTTATTTGACGTAAAAGGAGATATCTCGAGTGCTTATCTGATGTTGGTTTAGGTCTTCTTGGCTTGTGCTTGAGTGATGTCAATATCGATTTGGATGATCTACACTTGATAATTAATTGCCATGAATGTACTATTTGTTTCTACATGATTGTTGTAAGGGCTATCACTGTCGGATGTAGGGAAGAAAGGTTCGGGTTCTTCTCTGTTGATGTTGGTAGTTGAGTTTATTAATTTGCCTATTTTCATATACTTTATTGATGATGTTAGATAGATGTTTTATCTCTCATTAAGACTGTTGTCTGACTCCAGGTTTTATGTTTCCCTCTTATTACCTTGCGTTGTTCATTTGGTTGTGGATGAGCAGACTAAATAGCAAGTGGTTGGTACTAGATCTTGATGAGGACGATGCTGTTGTGCGACGATGAGAAGGAGACTGGCGTATTATTTTCTACTATCTACTATTGTTGTTTTCCGCTGTTTGATGTATTTTATGACTTGTAGTCAGGCTCATTGTACAAACTCTTATAGTGTAATCCTAGGTTGTATGGATATTTCATGGTGATATGAAAAAGTTTAAGATTCTCCTCAATTCTGCTTCACTATTATTGCCTGTTGTATTTGATATATTTTATTTTATCCTTGTGTTGTGAGTTATACGATAGGTTTCCACTTGTGTTATCATATACTAATGATCTTCCATAGCTGCTTGGCACGTCTTTCAGTGCATTATTGTCCTTGTTAAGTGCAGGAGTTGTGGGCGGTCGTCAAATTTGGTATCAGAGATAGGTTACCGATTTTAGCCAAAGTTTGAAGACGCAATTATGTACGAGATACGTATTTGTAGACTTATGACGGATGTATACTATATATTAGTGTATTGTATAGTAGCGTTTGAACTCCATTTGCAGTTTTGCTCATACGTGGACTAACCATTCTATATTACAGATTTAGAATGAGTCATCGACCATTGAGACACGCTGCTAGAGAGGAGACTTTTCCTGTAGGGGGTAATAGAGGTATACCAAACACTACCAGCTATGTTCGAGGCCATGATGGCAGCGATCATGAGAAGAGAACCAGCTCACGAGACAGCAGCAGTATATATGTAGGAGTTCAAGTGCAGGTGCCCAGGGTTGTGGAATTCGCAAAGCTATGTAAAGATTTCACTACTCTAGGAGGAAAGCAGTTTAAGGGGACAAAACGATTGAAGAGATTCAAGGGTGGCTTGATACCTGCATTCATATCTTTGGAGACTTGGGAATTGATAATGCAACCAACAGGAAGCTTGCAACGAGATGGCTATAGGGCAGAGCTATGGATTGGTGGAACCCTGTCACTCTAGAGATTCCACAAGATGAGATTTCATGGGAGAAATTCCAAGTCAAGTTTGAGATGAAGTTTATCTCTACCATCCAGAAGTCTATTTTGTTTTAGAGAATTGTTGAGCTCAAGCAGAATGGTCGACCGGTGCTAGAGTATGTTTCTGACTTCGAAGCTTTGTCGAAGTATGCTCGTTTGTATATTTAGACTTCCTGTCAGAAGAACGAGAAGTTTGTCATGGGATTGGACAAGTATCTTGGGAATTAGCTAGTCTATCATATAGATGACACTTATGAGAAGATCGTCGAGAAAGCTCTAAAAAATGAAAGCTTGTTTCCTAAGGAAGAGCATGTTGTTGCAACTAATGAAGAACAGAAACCACAAAAAGGTGGTAACGTGAAAAAGAGGAAGCAGTAACAACAGAAAGGAAAAGATGGCCAGAAAAAGAAGAAAGGCAAAGTGACTTGCTTTAACTACCAATAGAAGGGCCATTATTCTACGGATTGTAAGAATCCAGAAGCTGAGTAGAAGTGCTTTAAGTGTGGAAAGCTTGGACGTGACAAGAACGATTGTCTAGAACCAGCGAATTGTAAGTTAGTTGTGAAGGCATATGCTTTGGAAGCCGCTCCATCTTCTTCGAGGGATCCTACGGCGGAGAAGAAAGGGAAGAGTATCGTCGTTAAAGGTATTCTTTCTGCTAGATATGTTTCAGTTCATGTGAGTTTTGATATTGGAGCATCGCATTCATTCATTTGTAATGAGCTTGTTTACCGCTTGGGTTTGGAACCCGAGATTTGGGATAGACCTTTTGTTGTGGCTAATCTAGTTGAGGGTTCGTCCAGTTTGTGTATTATTTTCCATGGTCTAGTGTTGTCGACTCATGGTTGCTCCTTTGTGTGTGATTGCTTTGTTTTGAACTTCGTTGGGTTTGGGATTATTTTGTGTATAGACTGGCTCAAGAGGTATGTGGCGAAAGTGGATTGTGAGAACCTGGTGGTGACAATAGGGAATGTGGAAGGGCGAATAATTGTGATTCGATGTAAGCCCAAAGAAGGTGTCTTCCTAAGCTATTTATATTCGCTTGTGGTTCCACGGGAAGACTTGTCATCGGTGCCGATCGCAAGTGAGTTTAATGATGTCTTTGGCGAGGTCAAAGGGTTGCCGCCGCATAACGACATTAATTCAGAATCGATTTAGTCAAAGGTGTTAGACCTATCATCATGCCTCTTAGGTAGATGGCGCCTAAGGAACAACAAGAGTTAATGGTGCAAGTACGTGACCTTTTGGGAAAAGGATTCATTCGGAGGAGCGTATCTGAATGAGGTGCACCAGTTGTGTTCGCAACCAAGGCTGATGGATCGTGGAGATTGTGCGTGGATTATCGTGAGCTGAATAAGGTAACCAAGAATAACAAGTATCTGTTGCCGGGGATAGACGACTTGTTTGATCAACTTTACGAGGCCAAAGTGTTTTTTCAGATGGATTTGGCAATGAGATTCCACCAGTTGAGAGTGGAAAAGGATAGTGTGCCGAAAACTGCTTTTAGGACACCATCTAGTTTTTTAGAATGTTTGGTGATGTCATTTAGGTTGACTAATGCGCCAGCGTATTTCGTGGACCTTACGAATAGGTTATTCAGAGATAGTTGAACAATTTCGTGCTTGTGTTCGTGGATGATATTTTGGTTTACTCCCAGAATGAGGAAGAGCATAAGACGCACTTGCGAGTTGTTTTGGAAGTCCTGCAAAAGCATCAGCTGAGAGCTAAGTTTACGAAGTTTCACTTCTGGAAGAGCGAAGTGAGGTTCTTATGCCATGTTGGTTTTGGAAATGGGACAGCAGTTGACCCCACCAAGGTAGAAACAATCCAGGACTGGGATAGACCTAAGAATGCAATGGATGTTCGAAGTTTCCTTGGGTTAGCAGGATATTGTCGTCGTTTTATAAAGGATTTCTCCAAAATAGCTGCACCATTAATAGGATTAACGAAAAAGAATCAAGTGTTCACATGGGATGCGAAGTGTGAGCAAGCTTTTGGAATCCTGAAAGAGAGACTGACGAGTGCTCTAGCTTTGACGATTCCAAGTGGGAATGAAGAAATGGTAGTATACACTGATGCATGTGGTACTGGACTTGGAGAGGTACTAATGCAAAAGGATAAGGTTGTGGCCTATGCGAGTCAACAGCTGAAGTCGCACGAAAGGAATTATCCAACTCATGATTTGGAGTTAGCAGCGATAGTATTTGCTCTAAAGATGTGGAGACATTACCTGTTGGGAGTTCGATTCGAGTTGTTTATAGATCACAAGTCGTTAAAGTATCTTTTCTCCTAAAAGGATTTGAATCTTTGGCAGCAACAGTGGTTAGAGTTTCTGGTATCGTATTATTTTGGTATAGCCTATACTCCTAGTAAAGGTAACGCAGCAGCGAATGCATTGAGTCGAAGACATGCAAGTTTGGAAGCGTTGTTTTCAGAATGGAAGCACCTCAAGTACTTGGCTAGATTTGATTTGACACCACGGTGTGAGTTGGAACTTGAAATATTGGCAAGCTTATCGATAAGACCTACTCTCATCGAAAGAATTGGTGAGGGCCAGATGTGTGATGCAAAGCTTGTCGAGATTACCCAGAGGTTAGAACCAGGGGATAAGGAATTCGAGGTTGATCGAGAGGGTTGGATTCGGAAGAAAGGACAACTGGTTGTTCCTGACATTAACGGAATAAGAGATGAGGTTCTGAGGGAATGTCATCACTCAAAGTTGACGATTCATCCTGCTGATAACAAGATATATCAGGACAGGATGCGAGCCTACTATTGGGAAGGAATGAAAATGAATGTTCGAAAATTCATTTCTAAGTGTATAAACTATCAATTAGTGAAAGCTGAAAGAAGAAGCCGAGTGGATTGCTTCAGCAATTAGAAGTTCCTACATGGAAGTTTGAGAAGATACCGATGGATTTTATTGATGGACTACCTAGAACTAGGGCAATAAACGAAGGGATTTGGATCATTGTGGACCGCTTGACCAAAAGTGTAAGATTTATTCCTTTCAGATCGACTAGGACAACATCAAAGTTGGTTGAGCTATATATAAAGTGGATAGTTCGATTCCATGGTATTCCGAAGAGCATAGTGAGTGATCGAGATCCATTGTTCACAAGTGAATTTTGGAAGAATTTGTAAGAGATTTTGGGAACCGAATTGTGTTCAAGGGTGACTTATCATCCCCAAACTGATGGTCAAACCAAGAGGGCTAACCGATTTTTGGAAGATCTCCTAAGAGCTTGTGTATTAGACTTTGGGGGATCAGCGGAAGACCATCTACATTTAGTTAAGTTTGCATATAATAATAGCTACCAGTCAAGCATTGGGATGACACCATACAAGGAGTTGTATGTTAGACCGTGTTATTCTCCAGCATGTTGGTTAGAGACTGGAGATAAGTTGATACTTGTGCCTGAGATGATTAGAGAGACCTCAGATTGTATCAAGATCGTTCTCCAACAAATGAAGGCAGCCCAAGACCGTCAGAAGAGTTACGCTGATAAGCGTAGAAAAGATTTGGAACTTGACGTAGGCGAAATGGTTTTCGTGAAAATTTCGCCTTTAAAGCATGTTGTTCGATTCGGGAGTAAAGGAAAGTGAGCTCCAAGGTTTGTTTGACCAATTCCGATAGTCGAGCGGATTGGAAAGTTCGCATATAGATTGGTTTTATCTAAGAAGATGTCGAGTGTGCATAATGTTTTCCACATGTCGTTTCTACGGAAGTGTATGCATGATTCGAACGTGGTGGTATCTCTGGAACAGTACGAAGACCTAGAGTTCGAGTCTGTAGATACGAGATCTCGTAATCCGCTTCGGCTTGTGGGGAATGACATGAAACATCTCAGGAGGAAGACGTTTAATGTAGTCAAGGTGCAATGGAGTGAGGATGATGACGATTGCACGTGGGAAACGGAAGGGAGAACGAAGACAATCCATCCAAAACTCTTCGTTGGTATGACCCATTAATGTCGTGTCACCTTACATCATTGTAGCTTGTACTATTCGTTAGAATTCCGCATGCTAAGTTAAGGCTATGGATGCATGGCTTGATGGATGCTAGTTTGGATGGTAAAGTTGGCTACTTCTGGATGGTAAACATGAAGTATTGTTTCTGTTTTCTTGGAATTTCGAGGGCGAAATTCCTAGGGGGAGAATTTAATAGCCCACATTTTACGTATCGAAGGATCGTAAAATATTTTTATTTAATTCCCTGAGGGTTGGACTATTCTCATATTTTGATATGTTGTTTATGAAGATGTGAGACATGTCCGTAATTTTTATCAAATTTGTTTGTGACCATTTTGCCTTTATCTGTTTTTTAACTTTCGACTGGGATTGTATCAAGTGCTGGGATCTATTTCATTGGAAAGGAAATAATGTTTCCAATTCTGTAGGGTGGTCACATTAAATATTCAATTCAGCGCTTTGGGAGAAATCGTTGTTTTAGTGATGCACAATTTCTGTACAGGTTTGGCTAGGAATAAATGGACTGAATTGGTGTGGCCCATTAGTGGTCTGGTTAGAGGGTATAAATAGGGGGTAGAGGCATGGAGAATAGTTTACCTTCTTCGTTCTCTCATTTGGTTAAGCTCGTGATCCACCTTGCTCAATCATATACACTTTTTCTCCATTAAAATTCTAGATCTACGCAAGAAGATCAAAGATCAACATTGAGTAAAGCTAGATCTACATCGACTGAAGGAAGATCACATCAAATTGAGAGGTTTGAAGCTCATTCTTTGTTGTCCAGATTGTGAATTCAGTGATTTCAAGTTAATTTGAAGATTTGGTGAGTGCACTAAAGGAAATTATTATATTAATAGCAAGTAGGAGTGCACTAAAACTTGTCTTGCTATTGTTAAATGGCTAATTCTTTACTTAATTAAAAAGACAACAAGTTAAATTGTAATTATATCGACCATGAGCAATAATATTAATCCACCACACGTTACTCCCGTTCCACGATTTGGTTTCCCTCCAACATTTTTTAGGCCACCAAATTTTCACTTTTCTTTACACTTCTCCTCGAGATACTCATCTTCATCCTTTCCCCTTTTTTAATATTAGTCCTCCTCTCCTGTTTTGTTATACCTTAACCTATCCATTCTTCAACCTCAATCCTTCCCCAAGTTCACAAAGCTCCGTTATTCTATTTTTCTCGAAGTTCCAAAAGTTCATCGACCTGATTTGAGACTTGAATCGAAGCGAAGCGTAATTTGGTCCGAAAGCACTTCTTCAACTCGATTTGGTCCGAAGTTCAACCACCTGCCAGAAAAGAGATTTGGTCTGAAGTACAATTCTTCAAGCGTGAGCATTTGGTATATATTTTTGAACCTTCGCAATTTTAGTCATTTTTCTTTACCGATGATCATTCATTTAGTATATTAGAATCATTCTTCAAGCACCAAATCTTGATTTACCTGCTAGTTTCAGTTTTAGTGATTTTTGATGTTAAAATTAGTATTTAACAGTAATCATTTACTTGCTACTGGATTAGTAATCATTTATGATTGTATACCATCTTTTTACAGCAATCACTTACTGTAAGAATGAAATACCAGAGTTAAAATTAGATTCCATTATTAATGAAGAGTGTATTATAGGATTATTAGAAATCTGACTTTTTTTGTTTTTTTAATAAACCTATTTATTAACAATATCAACATATCTGAATATAAAAAAGGAAAGAAATAAAGAAGACCAGATAAAGGAAAATAAATATAATTTCAACATATTTGGTAGAAGCCTCCATTCCTTCAAAGTGTTGGCCAAAATAAGATTTATAGAAAAGATCAGTTCGAGTTATAGCAACGTTGAACCTGTTGTATAGATTGATCGATGATAGCCAGTTCATGTGGGATTTTCCTGATTCGAATGTGGTGACTTTCCACTAGTTTTTGTGCTATCTTTTAATTTACTTTTTCCTGATTCAAATGTGGTGATTTTTGTGATTTGAATGGGGCATCGGTGACCCTGATTCGATGGTAGGCAGTAGTACTCTTTATATGGTTACTTTTTATATGTGGTTTAACGTCTGTGTCAGTAAAGCATCTTGGTCAGTTTTCTCAATTTTAAATATATACAAATCACATGTCAGTATTTATGATTATTTAAAAGCTTAGAAAATTTATAATATGGCAATCGAATGTCAAAATTTGGCATTAGTATTTACAAAGCATGTAAAATAACAAACTACCATCTAACCTGATTGTAAAAAGGAAAAAATCATTTCATGATTCAGGTAGAATAATTTAACACTTAACTATTTTAGTTTACTGATTAAATCATAATTTCGAACTCAGGATGACATCATCTGAATAATTCAGACGCACATAGTAAAGAACTAAAACACCACAATGCAATAACCAGATGTGCACCAAAAGAGAAACAATACAAAGATCTACGATTACGAATAAAAATTGCATAATCAAAGGCGAACTAATGGTCCCACTACAGATGAGTGAGGCTAGTTTAGATTAGTTAATTTTAAAGGTGAAAAATCTTAAAGAAGGTTTAAATTAATAAACCTAATTACGTAAACTTAATATGATCGCTTAAAAATATTGCATAAAGGAAGGCAAGCATATCTTTATTACAAAGTAAAGTTCACTAATCCTGCAGTAATACTGCAATTCCAAAACTATGAAAACAAAAAGAAGTCATTGAATTTGTTTTTTCCAATTAAGTTATCAATTATTGATATTAGTTTATAAAAATACCAATGCAAAATTTTGAGTTTTTGATAGAACCCCTTAGGGTATACATTACTGTTCACATCAATGCATAAAGGAAAATAATAGAACAATAAGTATCCCATAAAATTAACAAATGAGATCGATTAAATTGATGAAAATGTAAAAAAACAAAATAGCAACGAGTGAAGCATAGTGGAAGGTAAATCAAAATCGAGTAGATTTCGTGGATAATAAGTAGTAGTGATCGATGGTAAAGAGAGTAGGAAATGGACAATGTAGATTCTAACTGATAATCACTCTGTTTTCTGGGGATAAATAGAGAGGGCTATTGAGAAAAACAGATAAAGGAAAAAGGTTTCTCTTTATATGTGGTTTAACATCTGACTCGGTAATGCAAGACAATTGTCATGACCAAAGACCATTTCACATATTTCCTTTTCCTTTACGGATGTTCTTATAGTCCAAGTATAGATAAATTATACTAATTCTTCATTTATTTAATTTTGTGTTGAATAACACTTTTTATTTTGATTTTTGTATTTCAGGCTATTTTCGAAAAATATGAAATATATTTTCATATTTGAAATAAAAGACATTTTCTCCTCATCTTTGCCATTTTCTACTTCTAATTCCATGGAGTTGAGGATTTTACAGGCAACATGTGAAGTAGTTTGGTTGTCGGTTGTTGATGTTTTCTTGGCAGTTATAAGTTTGTTGGTGACTGCATGGTATTTGTTTAATGCAGTTCTTTTTTACTCTTCTGGTCTTTCAATAATATATATCAGCTTGGTGTTCTGTGACTTTCTACTTGTAAGTGGACCTTTCCAAGGGATTTCTGGACTTTAAAGGTTTTGGAGTAATCAGTTGTGTTGCTGTTTTTTTTTATATAAACTTAATACGCATAACAATAGGAACAATCTGTAACACATTATGCCTATCCTCAACATCAGAGAAATGAAATAAAAAACGTTAACATTTGGATCTCACTTTAATGGCCCCTTCGGGCTTCCACATACCCTTCAGAGTTTGACCAATAATTGAGAATGAGAGCAATCTATCAAGAAAGAACCCGGCAATGAACCTGGACCAGACGACTGTACCCGCTTGAATCACTTCCGGAGAGTGCATAAGACATCCAACTTTTATGATCGAAATAAGATAAACTGGCTTGTAAATGCCAGCGTTCCAGGGTTTATTAGCAAAGGGCGAGGATTGGGTTCGCTCATGAGAAAGGGATAGGATTTTGTCAGTGGAGAGCTTGGGAAAAAACGGGAACCTAGAGGAGGTGAGGGGTCAGGGGGAAGCGGGATCGGTCCGACGTACGGAAGGGAGGAGGATGGTTTGATAGACATAGGGCTGGACGTAGAGGTTTGGATTAGACTCAATGTAGCGGTTGGGATGTGAGAGAGGAGTGAGCGTATAGCATAGGCTGCCATTAATGGGATCGATGCAATTTTGTTGCTGCTAATCTGCATTACTATGGATTTTGGAGTTATCAGATTTGGAGTAAATGAATGCTGGTTTTTGAAGTTCTTATTAAGGATGCATTCCAGTGTATAATGTTTGATGTTACTTTGCACTACATTGGTTGATGTGCAATTAACTTGTTGGTATATTTGTTGAAAGTCTGTTTGTTTTGTCCATCTTTTATGTAGTCTACTTCATGCTTGCCTTTCAAAAAAGACATTTTCTTCTAATTACAAACAAAATTTGCTTTTAAAATAACATTCCGTTGGTATTCAACTTTTTTTCCTAAAGCTTGATGACAGTTGTTAAAAGATAAGTAAAAATTATTTTAAAAATTAAGATTATGTGCATCTTTACATTTTCTTTTAGTTCAAGAATTCAATATTTTTGAATGAACTCTAACTTTTTATAAATTATCAACATGATATTTATTTGAAATAGATGAAAGTGAACGATAAATGAGAATGTTGAGATGCCATCTTACTAATACGGTAAGTGAAAATGCTGATATGTTCAATTATTTTTCAGTTTTGTTTTATTCCTACGAAGTATCACTTCGATACACAAAAACAGTTTTTAGCGTGTTAATATGTGTACATATGCGTAAATATATACAAATTTAACACCTATTGAATTGTACTTTTGTTTAGAAAATTGCTTGTTACAGTATCATATACGGCGATGGAAAAAAATTAGGTGCATTTACACAGGTAACAATACAATATTTAGCTTAAAATTTAACCTGGAAATTAAAATAAAAACTTGATTTGTTATGTTGATAACTTTTTTTTATTTTATCATAGAACTAGTAGTGAATACGCGCAAGAAGCATGGAATTTTGTGCATGCAGCAAAGAGAAACTTTGGAAA
This sequence comes from Allium sativum, assembly GCA_030737875.1. Lineage (NCBI taxonomy): Eukaryota > Viridiplantae > Streptophyta > Magnoliopsida > Asparagales > Amaryllidaceae > Allium > Allium sativum. The sequence continues at coordinate 637,475,703 of CM060919.1, forward strand.
TATGAAGAAAAAAAATATGTCCTTGCTTATATTATCGAAATCTCTCCCATCAATATGGTGATATTGTTGTCGGACATTCGATTATAAGAAGAATGGATCATGTACACAAGTGCAGTAAATGGTACAATGATGGTGAGCAAATGAATATAACTAAAAAAGTGGAATTGGATGACACATATGAACTACTTCAAGCCATTCACTCTGAAGATGAAGCATTTCTTAATCATAATTTTATCTCTGATGATAAAAATAATGATGATGCACAGAAGCGAGTGGATGATTTTCTCAAAAATTTGGAAGACGCAAAAATTCCACTATACCCTAGTTGCGTAGATCAAACAAAATTATCTGTTATCACTGCGTTGTGTAATCTCAAATGTGAAACTGAATTATCCGATACTGGTTTTGATAAGCTTCTAAATGTGGAACAGTTTTTTTTACCCAAAGATAATGCCCTTCCAAAAACTTTGTATGAATTGAAGAAGCTGCTCAAAGTATTTTGCGTGGGATTCGAGAAGATTCATACATGATTGTTGTCTTTTTAGGAAAGGGTACAATGAGTTGAATAAATGTCCAAAATGCGGTTCTTCGAGATGGAAGATAAACGAGTGGACGAAAGAGATAATGCCAGGTATTCCAGTCAAAGTATGGAGATATTTTCAAACTATTCCAAGATTAAGAAGAATGTTTAGATCCCCACAGATGGTAGAAGATTTAAGATGACATTTTAGTAATAAAAGTAATGATGATAAAATGCGTCATCCTGTGGATTCTTTGACATGGAGCATGGTGGATGATAAATGGAAATCATTTTCAAATGATCCACTTAATCTTCGACTTAGTCTTGCTACCGATGGTTTTACTCCATTTGACATGAAGGGTACCAAGTATAGTTGCTGCCCGGTGATGCTTGTGATTTATAATCTTTCACCTATATTGTGCACGAAAAAGGAGAATATTATGTTATCGTTATTGATACCTGGTCCAAAGCAACCTGGGAATGATATTGGTGTATATTTAGCTCCTTTGGTAGAAGATTTGGAACATTTATGGAGTAACGGGGTGGAGATTTATGATGAATTTAGCAATACACTTTTTAACTTAAAAGCAATCTTGTTATGGACTATAAAGATTTTCCAGCTTATGGAAATCTTAATGGATGTTGTGTAAAAGGAAAATAAGGTTGTCCATTATGTAGCATGAATACTCTCCATAGATGGCTAAATCATAGTAGAAAAAATGTCTATATGGGACATAGAAGATTCTTACCTCTTTTAGATCCATGAAGAAAACAAAAGATTTGGTTTAATAACACTGTAGAGAAAGGTAAAAAACCTAGAATTCTTACAGGCAGAGATATTTCTGTTATTTTGAAAGATTTTCCAAATGATTTTGGAAAAGCTGAAAATGAAGAAATAAAAGCGGCCAAGAAGAGAAAGAATAAGAAGTTAAATAAGAAACAAATTATAAAGATTACATGTAGGAAGAGGAAGTGTAGTGACAACAGAGAAGATGAAAATTATCCTATAAAAATAGAGCTATTAAGGTGAAAAAAAATCAATTTTCTTTGATTTACCAAATAGGAAGGTTAGTGTTCAAATTATATTTTATTCGCAATAATTAAATTATAAACTTATATAATGTTAAAGTGGTTGTATTGTTGATTTTTGTAGGAACTTCCACTCTGCCACAATTTACACTTGATGCATATTGAGAAAAACGTGGGTGAAAGTTTACTTAGCACAATGTTGCATGATAGCTAATGAAAGATGGTTTTAATTCTAGAAAGGATTTAGAGGATCGGAGAATTCGACCTGCTCTATATGCGCAACCTCGTGGGAAGAAAACATATCTTCCACCGGCTCCATATACCATATCCAGTTCTGGAAAAAAAAATTGCAAAAGATTGTATGACTTCAAAGGACCTGATGGAACTGCTCCAATTTCAAAAGATGTGTGTCGTTGAAGGATTGCAAAGTTAGTGGATTGAAGTCGCATAATTACCATGTATTAATGCAACAAATGTTATTGGTTGCACTAAGAGTACTGCTTCCAGAAGGGGCAAGGAAAGTAATAACTCGTTTATGTTTATTTTTTAATAAAATATGTCAACGTGTTCTTGATAGAGAGAAGTTGCAACAAATCGATGATGAGATCATTACAATTTTATGTGATCTTGAAAGCTATTTTCCACCATCATTTTTTGACATAATGATACATCTAACGGTTCATCTTGGAAAGGAAGCTCAATTATGTGGACCGGTTCATTTTCGTTGGATGTACCCCTCCGTAAGGTATATAAAAACACTTAAAGAATATGTTAGGAACTATGCATGTCTCGAAGGATGCAATGCATAAAACTATCTCGCAGAAGAATCTGTAAGATTCTTTGGCGAATTTCTATAGGAATCATCACAATTTGAGGAGAAAAAAAGGTAGAAACAAAGATTATGAGACTAATGATGCAATACTCGAAGGGCATCCGATATCAACATGCAACACAATTACATTGACAACTAATGAGAAGGAAGTTGCTCACCTTGCTGTGCTAATGAATATGGCTATAATTGAGCCATTTTTAGAGTAAGCACATATTGTTTTCTTATTTATTGTAGTAATATGTGTAATTATAATCGTAACTTAGTATCTTTTATGTTATGATAGTATGCATTTGGAAGAGTTACAAAGGTCGGACAGACGCATGGAAACAAATGGTACATTGCTATGGAAAGCTAACACAAAAAACTTTGCAGATTGGACAAAAAAGAAGGTTAATCAACTCTTTTAAATTTTGTTTATAGGTTTGAAAATAATATTTTTGAATCTATATTGAATTGACTAGTTTTTTTTCCAGATTTTTATTAACTCAAGCGAACACAATGACATATTAAAATGGATTGCATATGGTCCAAGTAGTAATGCTTTGTCCTACAAAGGATATATAATTAATGCGTTACGTTTTCATACAAAAGATGTTAAGAGAGAAACTCAGAATTCTGGAGTGACTTATAATGCTACTACCATGTGTAGGGCAAGTGCAAAAGATGTCTCTCAAGTAGTTGTTGTGGACACGTACTATGGGATTTTGATTGACATAATCGTGTTAGAATATCACAAATTTTATATTCCAATTTTTAAGTGTCATTGGGCAAACATTGGAATGGGGTGAAGGTTGAAGATGGATTTACTCTTCTTAATTTGCATCAAAATCAAGCTTCATTTTCGAGGGATCCATATATTCTTGCATCTCAAACGAAACAATTTTTATATTCAAGAGAGAATGATTATTTGAATTGGTATGTTGTAATCAAGGCACCATCAAGAGGTTTTTCATGAATTAGAGACAGACGATTATATTGAAGACACAAGCTATGCTATTCAAGATTGCGAAGAAAACATGATAGATGTGGATTATGTGGAGGATGCCAACTATGTTAGGAAAGACTGTGAAGGCATATTGGAGAAAAGTTTTAGAAACCATCATTGATTATGCTTGAATTATTTTTTGTATCCATTTTCCTATTAACTTTCAGAAACAAATAAAAATTTAGCATTGGATGCCTTGTCGATAGATTACTTTGCTTTGAGTGCTCTTGGTTATGTTATTGTTCAGTTGGTTGATGCTATTTCAGTACACATATTTAATAATTGTTAAAGGCAAATAACTGTCCTTTGGTAATCAAAATTGAAGGAGCGATTTCCACCTTTACAAATGTAAGGCAAAATTATAATGCTCCTACAAATAAATTCTTTTTTTTTTTAGTTTTTTTTAATGATCTATAGAGTTTATTAGTTTGGGTTTTTGAGAATAACAAAACATGATTTGGTTTTTCATACTATGATGAATTTTGATCGCAACTGATGTTTAGATTTTTTTTTTCTCCCTCCTTAATATCATAGAAACTACGTTAACCTAAAACAATTACTGCCATAATTTCGCATATACTTAGTCGACTTGTATTTAATTATATATATAACACCATAATTCTTTTGTTTAATTTTAACACCATAAGTAAATAGTGGTTTAATCTATGTGGGTCATTATTTAATTTAATTTTAGCATTGTAATCTTTATTGAATCTTGTAATATTAGAGAAAGTAATTATTTTGATGTGTTATTGGACCATAGGTTCATTATTAACCAATAAAGTTGTTTCAACAATTCATTACTATATTATACGTTGTACCATATACACAAATTTGGATGCATTACACGATATGTTGAGAAATGAAGGCTACGTAAAAATACCGTGTTGTTTATTAGTTCTCAATAATGGCATTTACTTTTAGTTCATTTCATTTAAATAGTTTATTGAATTATTAGGCTAAAAAGCAAATGATGTGGTTTTGATAGGTCTAAATAAGGTAAGTAGATAAAAGGGGTATGCTGTTAGCCTAAAAAGGCAAATCACGAAAATGGAGCATGCAGTTAGCAAAAGGTTGAATATGCAAAGGACATGAAGTTATAGATTGAGGCAAGAAACTATTATCTAAAATGTTTTCACCTAAATATATATGGTAATGCAATGAACCTCCTGGATGCGACGTACGAAAAGTGACAACAGTTTATGTTGAATAATTTTATTCTTAACTAACATTAATGTAACATGTTGTATCGAACATATTGAAGTCTATGCTTCATCCTTTTGTTGACAGTTGCACCGTTTATTTCAACAATTCTATGCTTTTGTTAACATCCATTTTTTTTGTTATATGCAACAAATGGGTAAAAAGAAGTCGGCTGCTCTAAAATTGCTAAAAATAATGGATAAATCCACCACATCCAAAGCTAATGCAAAGCACAAAGATAGTAGTGTCGATAGCGACTCACGTATTGAAGATAACTCGCAAGAAGTTGGAAACACGAAGAACAATGATGATCAAAATCAAGACATAGCTGAAGCAGTTGAGGAAGACACAATGCAAGTTGAAGAAGATTTTGAAGTTGACATGAATGGGAGAACTACTTAAGATGCCACCGCAAATCCAGTTATAAAGCACAAACGTAGAGGTCCAACTAAAGTGAAAAGGATTCCAGCAAATCCATTGAGTCATATTAAAGTTGAATTTGATGCGAATGGAAAACCAATAGGAGATGGATCTATCAAGCTTTCTTCATATTTAGGTCCGCTAGTAAGGGAACATGTTCTGTTTACACTTGATAGGTGGAAAAATCTAAGTAACACATTACAAGTTTTTTTGTGGGGGTTGTATTCAGGTATATGTCTTACTTATTTTTCCAAATTTAGTTAAAATATATATGAAAAAATGCATTTTATATTTCAAGTTCCTCTCTCTTTTAATACTGTCAAATTGAACTAAATGAAAGCAGAAGCAGTCAGGTACTTCGATCCACATCATTTCACTTGCATTTTTAGCGTATTTTGGTAAAAGTCCGAACCTCGAAACCTTCCCTTTATCGTAAACAACCGGAGATCCTCCTCTGATCATCTCCTGCAACTTAAACACCACCTACTGATCTGGCACTATAATAAAATTCTCTTTTATAGCAAAGCCATGCATCATCGTAGGTTGCTCTAGTTTAATCTCAACATCTTCAGATTTCTCCCCATTGGGTGAGAATTTGAAGTACTTTAGGTAAGGCTTTTGAATAACATCGTAGCTAAGTGCAAACATTTCTTTGGTAACAGGGTCTAGTTTAGGATGAGCCCTCATAGCTAAATTGAGCTCTCCATTAAAATTATACCTCCCTACATTTTCCAAATCGCTTGAACTCGGGATTCTTACTTGGTAGGGCAAATCATCTTCTGACATAGCAAGCAATCTATCATTGAAATAGATCAATCCAGCATTAGCTACTCCAGTTCAATTGCTGTGATTGACTAACCCGAATACCCCTCTTGCGTAAAACAACATTAGTCTAGCTATTCCAGAATGATCGTGTAGTTCTCCGATAGCTTTAGGGAAGACGGGCCTTCCAATAGCCTGTTCTTGAACCAACCTCTCTGTTGCCATGTATTCATAAGTAGATCATTTATATATTCATAAGTTTAAACAAGATGTCCATACATCCACTTGAATGAAAGTTTAAACAAGTTTGAACAAGTTTAAACAAGATGTCCATACACCTACTATAATGAAATTCTCTGTTATAGCTTGTTCACTCAAGTTTAAACAAGATGTCCATACACCCACTTAAATGAAAGTTGTCAGTATCAAGATAATTTATGTATTCATAAGTAGATAACATCCATTTATAACATGATGTTACTTTTGTCAGTGTTATGAAAATATCTATAACACAATGATTATTATCTTATTCCAATTATTATTATAACACGTAGACAACATGTAATATAATGCAAATAAGTCACTGATTAAAAACAATTATATTGCTATGAAACAGATAATGAAAAATCTAGATATGCCAATTTAAAAAATGTAACCAAGCGATTTTTCTAGTCTTTGTTGTTAGTTTCTCCATCACCTCGCTTTTTATGTTAAGCATCACTAGTAAGTGGTTAATGTATAAGGACTGTGTTTTCTCCTATAATATAGTTGATATGTTCTTACGCAGTAAATATTTTGTTTTCATCGTTTTATTTCAATATCGATATTCATTTGATTCTGTGACGGCCCGCCCCGCACCAACCGACATTTACTCCAAAGGTGCGCTGTACACATGTCCAGTTAGCACGGAATGGGTCGTCAGAAGGAAAAAGAAGAAAGAAATGAACATGCAAGGAACCTGTAGAATGTCTCACAGCGCATAGAACAAAATATAATAATAACATATTTGACATAAAACAGGAGAGACAGTGCATAAGTTGAATACCAAAACTAAACATCATGGCAGCGGAAATTCAAAATACAGCTTATTACAACTTTCAAACTGTCTCAAAGCAAAAGTAAGATAAATGAGGTACACTACTAATGCCCAAGTAGCGACCACCAACGACACAGGGAGAATGTGTATATATATATATATCATACGTGGAAGCCTCCTGCCCGCCTCCGAATCAGCTACTCGCGCATCACCAGCTAACCTGTCTCTAGTCTGCTCGTGTGAGCACCCAGAGTAATAAGAGGAGACATAAAACTCTGGGTCAGACATAAAGCCTGGTATGAGCGATAAGCATCTAAAGTGAATAATAACAGGTAGACTAAAACATACCTGAACCTGGATCTGCAACCAAAGAGTTAGCACTACATACTGTAGAACACTCTAGGGTACCATATCAAACGGTGCAAAGATACGGAGGTGGGGGAGGTGTGCATGTCATAATGATGGCAAACAATCAAACATAGCATCCATCCTCACATCTCTCACTCAGTGCATAAAGCATACGAAATTCACCACTTCGATCACCCAACATACCTTGCTACGATCACTCTGCCCCATGAAGTCATAAATGGCTTCACTGCATTGATAACGTAGCCACTAATTCCTCGCTATGTCCACTTGTCCCATGGAGTTATTCACCCCATCTGCGCTGGCTCATAGCCTTACCAATCCTTACTATGTCCACTTGCCCCATGGAGTTGTTCACCCCATCTGCGCTGGCTCATAGTCTTACTACGCATCACCTTGTCCCTCAGGTCATAATGACCCTACTGCACTGATAACGTAGTCTTGCTACCATCACCTTGCCCCTCAGGTCATAATGACCTTACTGCACTGATAAGTAGCCCATCATTCATTTTTAGTGGTGAATTGAAGTTATGAACGTCGACAACTCCTTAGCACACGTCCCGCAGCAAAGTCCAACCATGAAGTGAACTCATTGGTTCCCAACTGGATCCTGAGCTCTAACTTCCCATATTGGACTACCTTTGCATCTTGGGTTATTGGTCAATACTGGGTCGGATCGGGTCCTCTTCAAGCCATCGGTTCGGGTCGGGTATCCTTCATTGGTTCGGGTCGTGTCTTCTCCTGGTACGGTTCGGGTCAGTTGTCCTCCATCGGTTCGGGTCGAGTGCTTCACCTCGGGTCGGGTCGGGTGTCATCTCCCCTCCAGCTCGTGCCTCCGTTCCGATCCGTCTCCTCGTCCTTCACATGCTCCTATCCGATCCATCCTCATGCCTCCGCTCTGATCCGTCCTCCTTAATCCGATCCGATCCCAGTTCAATTAGCGTGGCCTTCCTTTATGCCACTTTTCCCAAGTGTTGGGTTCCGATCCGATCGGATTCTTTGCTCAATTCAATATATCCGATCCGAGCCCCTTATCCGATCCGATCCGAACCCTGCACTGTTTTCTGAAACTGTTCCAGCAAGTGTTTACGCCATTCGACGACGTTTTCGACCATTCTAACTATTGGAATCAATCACAAAGCATTTCATACAGTCATAGCAACAAACATGATCAACCACAAACATCAAAACATCAATATGATAGGTTAAAATGGATCAAACATACCACAAAATCCCATATTTCCCCTTAAGCATGTTTAGGTGAAACTAATGATAGGATTAGCAAAACTTAACCAAATTAACCCAAATTCATATCAGAGGTCTAAAACATCATTTAGGAATTTATGAACATTTTTCCCGAATTTTATCATGCTTAAATTCGCTAATTAGCACTAATTACCCTTAACTAGCCATAATTAGTGTAAAACTATGCAAATCACTCACCTTAGCCACAAATAAACTAAGATCTGAATTAAATCTCTAATTTGATGTGAATCTCAATGCTAAACAGCAGCTCCAATGTTGCTTTGGGGTAGATCTTCCTTGATTAGAGGTTGCTAAGCCAAATCCTTGACCAAAAGGTGATTTGGAGGTGATTTAGAGGTTGGAGGCCATTTTTAGGGTTCCTTGGTGATAAGTGGAGGCTAGAAAACTGAAATGGAATGATTCTCTATCTCATTTCAGTCTTCCCATAACCCTAATCCCGAAATGGGTTATTGGCCTACTCACTAATCACCCGATTTGGCCCGGTTAAGCAGTTTTTCACCTTCCAAACCTTATTTCACCCATATCTCCCAAACGGTAAGTCCGTTTGGCTATTATGACCACTCTACGGAAAGGTAAACCATCAAAAAATCTAATGGAAGTGGTTTCAGATCAAAATTCCTTTCCAATCAAAAGTTATGGCCAAAACAGTACCAACTAGGGGCAAAATGGTCATTTAAAAATCGACAAAATCATAAACATGGGAAATGACTCTAATGGATGTTTCCCAAAGTTACATGACCATACGACTTCATACGGGAAAGAAATAAATATTCTACGATCCCCCGATGCGTAGAATACGGGTCATTACACTCTCTCCCCCCCCCCCCCCCCCCTTTAAGAAATTTCGCCCCCGAAATTCCCTAATCAAAACACACACAAAGGTCCCGCATGCCTATCAATCATAAAACAACAATCAAACATGCAAACAAGCACAACAAGTCTACCCTAGCATGCGGAAAACTAAATTACAAAGTAAATCTTACCAGGCAAAGAGTTCTGCATATGCCTTCCTAACACTCTCCTCTGTCTCCCAAGTACAATCGTTCTCGTCCTCGGCCCACTGAACCTTGACTAGCTTCACCGCCTTCCTTCGAAGTTGCTTCGTATCGTGCCCCACAATACGAATCGGCTTGCGGTTCCCAACCGCCTCGGGTTCTACTTCGAAGTCCTCTAACTGATCAGGTGAAATAGTCATATCTGAGTCGTGAACGAACTTCCTTAGTTGGGAAACATGAAATACATTGTGAACTCCCGCCATTTTCTCTGGTTAGCCAACTCTATATGCCAAATTCCCGACTAGTTCAAGAACAGGGAATGGGCCAATAAATCTTGGTGCCAACTTGCCTCTCCTGCCAAATCGAATCACGCTCTTTAACGGAGAGATCTTGACGAACACCAAGTCACCAACGGAGAATTTCAAGTCTCTTCTCCTCTTATCAGCATAGCTCTTCTGCCTATCTTGAGCAGCTTTCATTCGTTGTTGAATGATCTTAATCTTATCGGAAGTTTCCCTCACCACATCTGGTCCAAGCACAAACTTCTCGCCGGTCTCTATCCAACATGACGGTGAGTTGCACGGTCTTCCATACAAAGCTTCATATGGAGCCATACCGATACTGGACTGGTAGCTATTATTATATGCAAACTCTACTAGATGCAAATGGTCATCCCATGACCCACCAAAATCCAATATACAAGCTCTCAAGAGATCTTCCAATATACGATTCACCCTCTTCGTCTGACCGTCGGTCTGAGGATGATATGCGGTACTGAGATGTAATCCTGACCCTATAGCCTCTTGTATGCTCTTCCAAAACCCACTAGTGAACAACGGGTCTCGGTCACTCACAATGCTTTTGGGTACTCCATGAAATCTCACTACCCATTTCATATACAATTCTGCCAACTTGGCTGCCGTCCTGGTCGATTTGACCGGTATAAATCTTGCACTCTTAGTCAATCGGTCCACAATTACCCAAATGCTATCGTATCCCGACCTAGTCCTCGGTAAACCATCGATGAAATCCATCGAGACTTGCTCCCATTTCCATTCGGGAATTTCTAATGGTTGCAACAAACCACTAGGCTTCTTTTGCTCGGCTTTATCTAGCTGGCAATTCATGCATTTGGATATAAACTTCCCAACGTCTCTTTTCATCCCTTCCCAGTAGTAGGTTTGCTTCATGTCTCGATACATTTTATTACCACCGGGATGTATAGTTAGTTTTGAGTGATGACATTCTCTAAGCACTTCATCTCTCAAACCATTCACGTTGGGCACAACTAGTCTTCCATTCTTTCGAAGCCATCCATCTCGATCAAGCCCATACACATTCATCTCCTCACTGTCGATGCTCATCTCTAGCTTGGAGATGATTTCCAATAGATTAGGATCGTCCCTCTGGCTGGAACCAATCCGCTCTATTAAAGTGGGTCTGATCGTCAAACTAGCTAGCATAACTGGATCCAATTCGCACTTTGGTCTGAAATCAAACCCCGCGATATACTCCAGTTGCTTCCATTCAAGAAACATAGCCCCTAAGTTGGCCTGTCTCCTACTCAAGGCATCGGCTACCGCATTACCCTTCCCAGGTGTGTATGCGATATCAAAATCATACGAAGCCAAAAACTCTAACCATCTCTGCTGACGGAGATTCAGATCTTTCTGGGAGAAGAGATACTTTAATGATTTATGATCGGTAAACAACTCAAATCTTTCTCCCAAGAGATAATGTCTCCACATCTTCAGCGCAAACACGATCGCTGCTAATTCCAAATCATGGGTAGGATACTTCCTCTCATGTGGCTTTAGCTGTCGACTAGCATAAGCTACAACCCTACCTCCTTGCATCAATACTGCACCCAGTCCGGTACCACAAGCATCCGTGTATACCGTCATCTCTTCATTCCCTTTAGGAATGACTAACACTGGAGCACGCGTCAACTTCTCCTTTAGACTCTTGAAGGCATCCTCACACACTCCGTCCCAGACGAAGGACTGATTCTTCTTAGTTAACTGAGTCAACGGTGCTGCTATCTTGGAGAAGTCCTGGATAAACTTACGATAATATCCAGCTAATCCCAAGAAACTTCTTACATCCGTTGCATTCTTGGGTGTAGGCCAATCCTGTACCGTAGCCACCTTCGCAGGGTCCACGGCAATACCACTCTCGGAAACAACATGACCCAAGAATCTCACTTCCCTTCTCCAAAAATGACACTTAGAGAATTTCGCTTTCAATTGGTGTTTCCTCAACACCTCCATCACTATCCTCAAGTGTCCCTTGTGTTCCTCCTCTGTCCTTGAGTAAACAAGGATATCATCCACGAACACAAGAACAAACTTATTCAACTGATCTCTGAATACTCGATTCATAAGATCCACAAAATAGGCTGGTGCATTGGTCAACCCAAATAGCATGACCAATCACTCATAAAATCCAGACGGCGTCCTAAATGCCGTTTTCGGAACACTCTCATTCGCTACTCGTAGCTGATGAAATCCTGTCGCGATGTCCAACTAGGAGAACACTCTAGCTCCTTCCAGCTGATCAAACAAATCATCTATCCGTGGTAGAGGGTACTTATTCTTCCTCGTTACCTTATTCAACTCACGATAGTCCACACACAAACGAAGGGAACCATCTGCCTTAGTGGCAAACACAACTGGTGCTCCTCACTCGGAGACACTCCTTCTAATAAATCCCTTCTTCAAAAGATTGCTGACTTGCACCCCGAGCTCTCGCTGCTCCCTTGGTGCCATACGACGAAGTGGCATCACTATAGGTCTGGCATCTTTCACTAAATCAATACGGAACTCAATCTCTCGGTGTGGTGAAAGCCCGGTCACCTCCTCGAAGACGTCCGGATACTGGCCAACCACGGGCACATCTGACAACTCATCCTGCGGGATGTCGAGGGAATTTACAAAACTAGCCATAACCCCATCACTAGGTAGGGTACCAAACACTACCCTCCGCCCATCATCCGCCCTCACTGTCACCAAAAAGCCCTCACAGTCTACCACCACCCCGTATCTTTGGAGCCAATCGACTCCCAATATAATGCCATACGCAGTAAAGCCCAAAACAAAGCAATCACAAATAAACATACATCCATGACTCGATAAGACCAAATTCCTGCAAATCATACTAAGGCTAGTCGAACCGCCAATCGGGTTCGTCACAACCAATGGTCTATCGACTATCTCGGGTTCCAGTCCCAACCTATCTACCAGGTCACTAGATATGAAGGAACGGGAAGCCCCAGTATCAAACAAAACTCGAACTGGTATATCATAAATAGAAAGCATACCTTGAATAACAACATTCTTTCGTTTCTCCGCCGTAGTTGGGGCATTCGACGAAGAAGGAACAACATCAATAGCATATGCTTTCACAATCTGCTTCTCCTTAAGAGGCTGCGGACACTTATCCTTATGATGTCCCACTTGACCACAGTTGTAGCACTTCCTTTCCGCTGGCTTGGCCCGACATTCTTTAGCATAATGGCCCTTCTTTCCACAGCTGAAGCACTCAACATCCTTCTTGCTCTTTTCCTGACCACCTTTAGATTGGTTCTACTTCCTCTTATTCTGAGAGTTATTCTTGCCTCCACCGCCTGCTTGCGGCTTTGGCCCTTCTGCAGATGCAGCCTCAGTCTTTGACTTAGGGTAAAGACTCTCTGATCTCAAAGCTTTCCCCACGATCGATTCAAAAGTCTCATCGATGTGATTAATAAGCCTTTCCCCCAAGTATCCATCCAAACCAGTAATGAACTTCTCATTCTTCTTCTCAGGAGTATCGATAAGAGACAGTCCATACTTCGACAAAGTGTCGAACTCAGCAATATAGTCAGAAACTTCCCTTCCGTTCTGCTTGAGTTCCAAGAACCTCTTAAACAACACTGACTTCTGGGCAGCTGGAATAAACTTCTCGCTAAAGCGAGCCTTGAACTGATCCCAAGTAACCTGATCCTCTGGAGTAGCTGTTCTAATGGCATTCCACCAATTCATCGCCCGCCCTTGCAGCTGACGAGACGCTAGCCTTCTCTTCATCGCATCCTCAAGACCCAAGTCATCGAAGATACGGTCACAGCTATCCATCCAATCTTGAACATCCGTGGCCGACTCCGTTCCGTGGAACGGCTTTCCACCAAGATTAGTGTAATCCTTGCACAACTTGGCGAAATCGACCCTAGGCGCCTGCACTACTGGGCCAACACCAACTCCGGGATTGGGAACTGCCCCTTGCACTTCTCTAAGCATATCTCTCATGAGGTTAGTAAACATTGCCCTCATGTCAGCGGCAGTCCCTTGGTTGGTCCCTCTACCAGCACCCCTCGTGTCTCGGCTCATCGTCAATCTGAAAAAGGGAAACGATTAACGACCCCATAGTGGTGCTAGTGCAGTGCGACTTCATTCTTATACTATCAATAGTATATATATATAGCTTTTGAAAACCAAAGTAATCACAAATACGCGCTCTCATATACGTATTATCTCTCTCTGGTGTCTTTCCCCAGGTTAACTACGCAACCTAGAGCTCTGATACCAAGTGTGACGGCCCGCCACGCACCAACCGACATTTACTCCAAAGGTGCGCTATACACATGTCCAGTTAGCACGGAACGGGTCGTTAGAAGGAAAAGAAAGAAAGAAATGAACATGCAAGGAACCTGTAGAATGTCTCACAGCGCATAGAACAAAATATAATAATAACATATTTGACATAAAACAGGAGAGACAGTGCATAAGCTGAATACCAAAACTAAACATCATGGCAGCGGAAATTCAAAATACAGCTTATTACAACTTTCAAACTGTCTCAAAGCAAAAGTAAGATAAATGAGGTACACTACTAATGCCCAAGTAGCGACCACCAACGACACAAGGAGAATGTGTGTATATATATATATATCATACGTGGAAGCCTCCTGCCCACCTCTGAATCAGCTACTCGCGCATCACCAGCTAACCTGACTCTAGTCTGCTCGTGTGAGCACCCAGAGTAATAAGAGGAAACATAAAACTCTGGGTCAGACATAAAGCCTGGTATGAGCGATAAGCATCTAAAGTGAATAATAACAGGTAGACTAAAACATACCTGAACCTGGACCTGCAACCAAAGAGTTAGCACTACATACTGTACAACACTCTAGGGTACCATATCAAACGGTACAAAGATACGGAGGTAGGGGAGGTGTGCATGTCATAATGATGGCAAACAATCAAACATAGCATCCATCCTCACATCTCTCACTCAGTGCATAAAGCATACGATATTCACCACTTCGATCACCCAACATACCTTGCTACGATCACTCTGCCCCCATGAAGTCAAAAATGGCTTCACTGCACTGATAACGTAGCCACTAATTCCTCGCTATGTCCACTTGCCCCATGGAGTTATTCACCCCATACGCGCTGGCTCATAGCCTTACCAATCCTTACTATGTCCACTTGCCCCATGGAGTTGTTCACCCCATCTGCGTTGGCTCATAGTCTTACTACACATCACCTTGCCCCTCAGGTCATAATGACCCTACTGCACTGATAACGTAGTCTTGCTACCATCACCTTGCCCCTCAGGTCATAATGACCCTACTGCACTGATAACGTAGTCTTGCTACCATCACCTTGCCCCTCAGGTCATAATGACCCTACTGCACTGATAAGTAGCCCATCATTCATTTTTAGTGGTGAATCGAAGTTATGAACGTCGACAACTCCTTAGCACACGTCTCGCAGCAAAGTCCAACCATGAAGTGAACTCATTGGTTCCCAACTGGATCCTGAGCTCTAACTTCCCATATTGGACTACCTTTGCATCTTGGGTTATTGGTCAATACTGGGTCGGATCGGGTCCTCTTCAAGCCATCGGTTCGGGTCGGGTACCCTTCATTGGTTCGGGTCGGGTCTTCTCCTGGTACGGTTCGGGTCGGTTGTCCTCCATCGGTTCGGGTCGGGTGCTTCACCTCGGGTCGGGTCGGGTGTCATCTCCCCTCCAGCTCGTGCCTCCATTCCGATCCGTCTCCTCGTCCTTCACATGCTCCTATCCGATCCATCCTCATGCCTCCGCTCCGATCCGTCCTCCTTAATCCGATCCGATCCCAGTTCAATTAGCGTGGCCTTCCTTTTTGCCACTTTTCCCAAGTGTTGGGTTCCGATCCGATCGGATTCTTTGCTCAGTTCAACATATCCGATCCGAGCCCCTTATCCGATCTGATCCGAACCCTGCACTGTTTTCTGAAACTGTTCCAGCAAGTGTTTACGCCATTCGACGACGTTTTCGACCATTCTAACTATTGGAATCAATCACAAAGCATTTCATACAGTCATAGCAACATACATGATCAACCACAAACATCAAAACATCAATATGATAGGTTAAAATGGATCAAACATACCCCAAAATCCCATATTTCCCATTAAGCATGTTTAGGTGAAACTAATGATAGGATTAGCAAAACTTAACCAAATGAACCCAAATTCATATCAGAGGTCTAAAACATAATTTAGGAATTTATGAATATTTTTCCCGAATTTTATCATGCTTAAATTCGCTAATTAGCACTAATTACCCTTAACTAGCCATAATTAGTGTAAAACTATGCAAATCACTCACCTTAGCCACAAATAAACTAAGATCTGAATTAAATCTCTGATTTGATGTGAGTATCAATGCTAAACAGCAGCTCCAATGTTGCTTTGGGGTAGATCTTCCTTGATTAGAGGTTGCTAAGCCAAATCCTTGACCAAAAGGTGATTTGGAGGTGATTTAGAGGTTGGAGGCCATTTTTAGGGTTCCTTGGTGATAAGTGGAGGCTAGAAAACTGAAATGGAATGATTTTCTATCTCATTTCAGCCTTCCCATAACCCTAATCCCGAAATGGGTTATGGGCCTACTCACTAATCACCCGATTTGGCCCGGTTAAACAGTTTTCACCTTCCAAACCTTATTTCAGCCATATCTCCCAAACGGTAAGTCCGTTTGGCTATTATGACCACTCTACGGAAAGGTAAACCATCAAACGAATCTAATGGAAGTGGTTTCAGGTCAAAATTCCTTTCCAATCAAAAGTTATGGCCAAAACAGTACCAACTAGGGGCAAAATGGTCATTTAAAAATCGACAAAAATCATAAACATGGGAAATGACTCTAATGGATGTTTCCCAAAGTTACATGACCATACGACTTCATACGGGAAAGAAATAAATATTCTACGATCCCCCGATGCGTAAAATGCGGGTCATTACAGATTCAAAACATGATTTGTTCTTATTACCTATAGTTTTTTTTTTTCAGTTTTGATCTTTGAATTGATTTTCACCTTTTTCACATTATTAAGCGATATAGATTTTTTTTCAAAAAAAAAAAACAAAGCTTATATTATGAATAATTATGTTATCAAATTTGGAAATATTTTTGATAAATTATAACTAATAGATTACACATTCCTAATTTGATTGTTTTTGTTATTTTAATAATTATTAATATTCAATATAATTTGATGTTACTTTTACGGTATTTAGAAATATGCCAAAAAGATTCTGGATATATATGTTAAAAAGGCATTGTTTTTGCAATTTGGCTTTAGGTATAAGCACAGGACCGCTCCCGTGCCAACTATTGTATTTATGTTGATGTTATGACTATAATTCTTTATCAAAATGAATTTTGTTTTTTCTATTAGCTGGTGGGTATGTTTGTGGTACCGAATGACATATGTGCAAGAAGCTGAACATCAATTTATGAGGTTGTAGTGACCTATTATTGTTTACTGCACATGAAAGGGGTTATTCTGATGTATTTACGTAGTTCAAGATTAATACTCAAGGATCATATTGACTGAAATTATTATAATGTAGAAGATTAAATGTAATAGTATTTGTTATATAACAGGCTTGATTCAAATTGGATGAGCAAAAAGCGAGCATATTTCAGCAAATAGGATGCAAAGAATTCAGATGAAACCTGACAACCTAAGCATGAATAAGTGCAAGAAGTTTGTCCATTCCAAAACAAATTCAGAGTTTAAGGTGTTTGCAACACCC
This sequence comes from Allium sativum, assembly GCA_030737875.1. Lineage (NCBI taxonomy): Eukaryota > Viridiplantae > Streptophyta > Magnoliopsida > Asparagales > Amaryllidaceae > Allium > Allium sativum. The sequence continues at coordinate 637,493,177 of CM060919.1, forward strand.
CGTATTTATGTTAACACTAAAGTTACTAATTTAATAATAAATGTGTAAAGGGGAGATGTATCTAATGTGCATACAAATTTAATAATAAATGAGTAAAGGGGAGATGTATCTAATGTGCATACAAATTTAATAATAAATGTGTAAAGGGGAGATGTATCTAATGTGCATACAAATTTAATAATAAATGTGTAAAGGGGTGATGTATCTAATGTGCATACAAATTTAATAATAAATGTTAATAATGTACATTAAGAAAGTAATTGTGAACATAATTGGCTTCTCTTTAGAACGGATGGCTTTGATTAACCTTGGCTTCATCGACGGCTCAAATTAACTTGCAATCCTATATAAACAGCCCCCTAGTCTCCTTCTCTTTGCACCATTCTTCTCTAACCTTATGCTACACAAATTCTTGATGGACATGGCTTCTTCTTCTTCCTCTAAATCTAAATAAATAAATTAAAATAAAATATAAATCAAGACGAGGATATCCTGCTCAAGTCTTTTAAGAGAAGATTCAAAACAAGTTAGGATTCAAGTAAAGATTCAACGGCTTCAAGCAATGCTATCTTTCTATTCTTTTCTAGATCCAATCAATGTAAGTCGGTTACTTTTTAGATTTGAACGCCTTTTCTATTTGTGACATGAAATTAAAAGAATATAAGAAATATGCCTTATCATTTCATTGAATCTGTGCTTGTTTATGACTATGGATCTGATTCTTGATTATGGCCTAGAACACATTGTGACTAAATTGCCAATGCTTAAGATTATGACTATGGAACTGTGGCCTTTGAAAGCATAAACCTTTGACTATGAACATAAGCCTTTGACTATGAACATAAGCCTTTGACTAGGAGCATAAACCAATGTCTATGACTATGACAAGGACAATAGTGGATAATTACCTATGATTCATGAACATGATATTATTGCCTAGGATTATGACAGTGAGATTGGATCTAAACTTGATTATCTATTCAGTTTATTCTTAATTATCCTTGGATCTTGATTATGGGAATTTATCTATTAAGTTAGATCTACCCATATACTTGAACCTATGTTATTTGTTCAACCCTTTTTATGTCATAATATTATCAGATCTATAGGCCTTTGATGCTTTAATCAATTTATTCAGTGTAATTTGTTAGATCTGTGATTAGTGAATTATCATCTTCTGCCAGTCATTATGTCTATCTTTTCATGGCATTTTGGTTCATTCCCTTTTTATCCACGAATCTAGATTTATCTATAATCTAGGATGAAATCACGATTACACGAACGATGGGAATACGATTTGGACAAATCATAAATTTGACTTAAACATGGATGTAAACTTGGAAATTGGCATAATGTGGAACATTAACATAATTATGATTGATATAATCTAGAACATGTATTATGGCATGTTTATTAGAACGCAAATTTGAAAATTTGACATGAATTATGGAATATGTAATTTGACATATTAAATTTAGTATTGGCAAGTAAGCTAAGTTTTAGGCGTAAACTAGAATAATAATTCTAGTCTTTCCATAAACTGTAAATTAGGGTGTTAAATCAGAATTGGGTCAATTAAATTTAATTTGGCATAATAAGTATATTAGCACAAATTTTGAATTTTAGTCATAATTGTGAGTAATTGTCATGTTTAGAATAATCATGGTTAGTGACACTTAATTTGGTATAATTTACATACCAAAAACTATAAATATGATATATAGGGAAAATGGGCCATAATAATAAATGTTGACAATGTACATTAAAAGAGTAATAATGGAATAAGTAAATTAGGGAAAATTTACTTATAGAATTCATCCTAAATGAGAAAAGTAAATTTAGACAATACGAACATGCTTAACCCGAGGTTGGATTGAGTTGTGATGTAAATCTTCCCGGACCCGCCCGGCTGTCCAGTGATCACAACAATACCTATCCAATGTGGGAGGTTAAGGCATTGAGCCCGATAAAGGCCCGAGGTTAGACTGAGTTGTGGCGTAAGACTGCCCGGAACCAACCGGCATACCGGCAGCCACGACAATACCTGTCTAATGTGAGTGGCTGGTGCTTTAATAAGACAATTAAAGTTAGGCTAGAATGGGGGGGTTAAATCCATAAGAACACTTAACCAACTTAACAAAGTTAAGCTAGAATGGGAGGGTTAAGTCCATAGGAACACTTAACCAACTTAACACAGTTAAGTTAGGACGATAGGGTTAAGTTAACTAGAACACTTAACCAACTTAACATGATAACAAGACAAGATTTGTAGGGGTTAAGTAACTAAGAGAAACACTTAGCCAATTTAATATGTTAACCAGACTAGAAAGTGGGGGTTAAGTAAATTCAATACACTTAGCCAATTTAACATGTTAACTAGACTAGAGGTTGGGGATAAGTAAAGTTAATACACTTAGCCAATTTAACATGCTAACTAGACTAGAGGTTGGGGTTAAGTAAATTTAATACACTTAGCCAATTTAATATGTTAGCTGGACTAGACCGTAGGGTTAAGTAAGCTTGAACACTTAACCATCAGAGTGTGATAAATGAATAGAGTTAAGTTAAAGACATGAAGGGACAATACTTAACCATTAGAACATGTTAATCAAACCAATGTTAGGGTTAAGTTAACTAAGGGAACACTTAACTGTTATAACATGTTAGTTAAAACAGATAGGCAAGGTTAAGTTAAAAAGGAACATTTAACCAATACAAGATGAATGGGTAGGGTTAAGTAAATACTTAACCAATATAACTTGATGCTGGTAAGGTTAAGTCAACGTGAGTTACTGATAACACTTAACCAGTTTAACATGACAAATGAATGGGTTAAGTTAACTTGTATCGACTAATGACACTTAACCAATCCAACTTGACGAGAAAGAGAACTAAGTAGTAAACCTTAGTTGAAAGGGGCTAAGTAGTAAACCTTAGTTAAGAAAACGACAATTCAGGAAACTAAGTGGTAAACCTTAGTTAGGAAAACTAAGTAGTAATTCTTAGTATAACACGAGGAGGAGCGAACGTCCATCTAATCTTAAAAAAGGCTCCAACGAATTGGGTTACGAAGCTCGAGGCTTCGAGAGGACGTGAGGGTATTCTTGGTATCCCTCTGTGAGGCTGCAGATGATCCTCCTGGGCTCAGAGAGGTTAAGGTCTGCATTAGAAGAACCAAGGGTATGCCTTGGTTGCAATATAAGGCAACCTAAAGACTAGGATGGACCAGCGTGATTCGGCGAGACCAGTAGCCCTGTGATAGCAACTCATCGTCTACCTACCATCTTGAGTCAGTCGAGATACGTAAAGCAGAAAGGCGGAGAACTCCAAAAACCATATACTTGCTATCTAGTTATGGGTGAGGATGGCCATAAGACAGTGGGGCATGGGGGGCCTGCGTATAGTTCTCAATTTTTCAAGGGTGGCCTTTCATTAGTTGAGGGAGGGGTCAGGTGGGACCATAGCCACTGAAAAAAAACAGACCTTAGCATCTGCATTGGCAGATATCTGAAAGCTCCCGACCGAGTTCCGTGTTTCTAGAATAGCCCTGCCACGGGACTCGGGTCGCACATTTCATGACATGTGCATCTAGACAGCGATAAACGATTCGCGACACATACATGGGGAAAGTCTAGGAACATATACCACTCTAGGTAGTGCGTCCTAGACTAGGGGCATCGTTCGACAGCTAGCATAATCCCTAGTTGGACCTAGGTGGCATAAATCCTGAATCCGAGAAGTATTAGATAAGTCGCATAAACCCTAGTTGAATTTAGGAAGCGCTCGATAAGAAAACCCTAGATTAGATCTAGGTAGTAAATAATAAATGTACGCCTAAAGGCAACCACAATTACTGGGATTGGGATCGCGCTATCATTTTAGACAGATTACTAGTTGGGACACTAGATAGGTGGTGCAGAGACATAGAAACCATAATAACAGGTTAATAGCGAAGCAGAGAAAGTATTAAAGCATATCCAGTTTATCTTGTCTTAGCATATCTTGTGTTAATCTTATCCTATCTTGTTAGCCCTATCATCTTGGTATTGTCTTGTATTCAGTTAATTTATGTCATTTTGTTTTTCCTTGTTCACATGCTAGAAGTAACTGAACTTACCAGACTTTATGTCTGACCCAGTTTTCTTTCATCTTCTTTTCTTCCGATCCCCCCCCCCCCCAGGTAGTTAAGGAGGGAATAGTATAGCTCAGGTTAGATTGGACCGTCACTCTTCCCAAGCTCGAAGATTCTTTGATAAAGTGCTTTGGACTCTCTTTTTCTGCTGCTATGGCTGGCTTATGCTACACTAGGGAATATAAATGTTATTTTATGCTTCTTTATTTTTTAAGACAGATGATACTCTGATATTGGAAAACAATTGTTGTACAAACTATTTTATCAATAAAGTAAAGTTTTAATTTTGTCTGTCTTGTAATTTATCTGCATCTTTTACCCTAAATGCTCCACAGAACTTAGTGCATTCCCTTTATGAGTGACACTAAAGGATGTAGGGTGTTACACGTGGTATCAGAGCTGAAGGTTACCGGATCAGATAAAAGATTTGAAAAAATTTATTATTTTCAAACTGTTTTAAAAGAAGCATTTTCAAAAGAAAAGTTTTGTTTTAAAAGCATATTCCCCAAAAGCCGTACGCACTATCTTCTGATTCTCTGTTTGAATTCTTGTCCCCTTCTTTCTTGAGTCTCTGGGGCTCCTGTCTTTCTGGGAGGTAACCTCATCGAAGGGCGAAGTAGTGCCCGACTTCCATCTATAACCGTAGTAGTTTCACCTGCGGCTAATTTTCTTTCAAGCTTAGTAGGGTTTTCTGTACGATGGAGGCAGCTTTCGAGAGATTTGTCAACATGATTACACACGAAAGAGGATGATGAGTTTGGCTAAGGAGCACAACCCAAGGATGAGGAATTCATGGATGTAAACAGGGCTCACGAAGGAGGAAGGGATTATAAAACCTAAGACAAGATGAAGTATCTTTACTATGGCAGAATAGGGCATATAATTAAGAACAAAGGACAAGATTTTCAGAAGGGCAAGTACATGCTTTCACCACTAAGCGTACCTAGGAGAAAGGTAGTAAAGTTCTATTGGAAGAGTCTAGCTTTTCTGTTTGTACTCTTTCTTTTGGTTTTAGCACTTCGCATTTGTTCATATTTGCTTCCATAGTTGAGTCTCTGCACCTTAGTACTTGTATAGTAAAAGATCCCAACTAGTGCTTAAGTGTTTGGTTGTTTTTGCTTAGATCATCTCACGTAGATCGTCCAAATTCGGAGGAGACATTCCTCGGGTGCTTGTCTGATATTGGTTTAGGCCTTTGGGGCTTGTACTTGAGGGATGTCGAGATCGACTAGGATGATTTGCTTGAGAGATGAATAGTTGTGGCAAGCGCTCTATATAGAGAAGGACTAACCTTAAGAGAGGTAAAAAGTATGTAGTGACCTTTTGACCCTCATAGTTATGGCATGATGGATAAGCTAAGAGGAGAGACCTCTGATCATCCTAGTATATACACTCAGTATCATGGTTGACATTTGTTTATTTTGGAAATGGAGGTCAAGAAACTTCGCAATCGTGAAGTTGAATCTGTTAAGGTACAGTTGAGTAAAGCTCAAGAAGACGTGATACGGGAGATTGAAGATAAGGCATACGCGCCTCATACCCTTTTTCTTAAGGGTATATCCTTGATTCTTTTTTTAAGGAATTCTATGCATACTAATTTCTAGCTTTTAAGGTATATCCTCTAGGACGTATCATCGATCCTTAGGTAGAAACCCTTTTGGATGTAAACATGTATTTGAAACTTGTTATGGTTGATGGTTGCGAATGGTTGCTAGTGGTTGCTCGTGAATGCATATACACACGTATTAGGCACTAGATCAGCTCAGACGCCTTCATATTTCATTTACATATATGTATTTGTTTATGAATTGAACTTAATGTGTTATCATATGGATGTCGCATTTGAGTGAATGATTGTGCACTCATATAGAAATAATATGTATCATTAGGATTTGCATACATATTGGACGCATGGCACTGACATGATTTGCATTAAGGAGGTCAACTGAATCAGTAGACCGCCTGATTTTGCATTAGATAAAGACATGTACACACACTATGCATATAAACATACAAGCATTAGAAGTCTTTAAGGACAATGGATGCCTGTGTTTGATGGTTGAGTAGATGGATGATTGGATGGTAGGATTTACATTCTTCTTGACTTGAAGATTTCGGGGTCGAAATCCTTTAAGGAGGGGAGAATGTAACACCCCGTATTTCTGTTAACACTAAAGTTACTAATTTAATATAAATGTGTAAAGGGGAGATGTATCTAATGTGCATACAAATTTAATAATAAATGTGTAAAGGGGAGATGTATCTAATGTGCATACAAATTTAATAATAAATGTGTAAAGGGGAGATGTATCTAATGTGCATACAAATTTAATAATAAATGTGTAAAGGGGGGATGTATCTAATGTGCATACAAATTTAATAATAAATGTTAATAATGTACATTAAGAAAGTAATTGTGAACATAATTGGCTTCTCTTTAGAATGAATGGCTTTGATTAACCTTGGCTTCATCGATGACTCAAATTAACTTGCAATCCTATATAAACAGCCCCCTAGTCTCCTTCTCTTTGCACCATTCTTCTTTAACCTTATGCTACACAAATTCTTGATGGACATGGCTTCTTCTTCTTCCTCTAAATCTAAATAAATAAATTAAAATAAAATATAAATCAAGACGAGGATATCCTGCTCAAGTCTTTCAAGAGAAGATTCAAAACAAGTTAGGATTCAAGTAAAGATTCAACGGCTTCAAGCAATGCTATCTTTCTATTCTTTTCTAGATCCAATCAATGTAAGTCGGTTACTTTTTAGATTTGAACGCCTTTTCTATTTGTGACATGAAATTAAAAGAATATAAGAAATATGCCTTATCATTTCATTTAATCTGTGCTTGTTTATGACTTTGGATCTGATTCTTGATTATGGCCTAGAACACATTGTGACTAAATTGCCAATGCTTAAGATTATGACTATGGAACTGTGGCCTTTGAAACCATAAGCCTTTGACTATGAACATAAGCCTTTGACTAGGAGCATAAACCAATGCCTATGACTATGACAAGGACAATAGTGGATAATTACCTATGATTCATGAACATGATATTATTGCCTAGGATTATGACTGTGAGATTGGATCTAAACTTGATTATATATTCAGTTTATTCTTAATTATCCTTGGATCTTGATTATGGGAATTTATCTATTAAGTTAGATCTACCCATATACTTGAACCTATGTTATTTGTTCAACCCTTTTTATGTCATAATATTATCAAATCTATAGGCCTTTGATTCTTTAATCAATTTATTCAGTGTAATTTGTTAGATCTGTGATTAGTGAATTATCATCTTCTGCCAGTCATTATGTCTATCTTTTCATGGCATTTTGGTTCATTCCTTTTTTATCCACGAATCTAGATTTATCTATAATCTAGGATGAAATCACGATTACACGAACGATGGGAATACGATTTGGGCAAATCATAAATTTGACTTAAACATGGTTGTAAACTTGGAAATTGGCATAATGTGGAACATTAACATAATTATGATTGACATAATCTAGAACATGTATTATGGCATGTTTATTAGAACGCAAATTTGAAAATTTGACATGAATTATGGAATATGTAATTTGACATATTAAATTTAGTATTGGCAAGTAAGCTAAGTTTTAGGCGTAAACTAGAATAATAATTCTAGTCTTGCCATAAACTGTAAATTAGGGTGTTAAATCAGAATTGGGTCAATTAAAGTTAATTTGGCATAATAAGTATATTAGCACAAATTTTGAATTTTAGTCATAATTGTGAGTAATTGTTATGTTTAGAATAATAATGGTTTGTGACACTTAATTTGGTATAATTTACATACCAAAAACTATAAATATGATATATAGGGAAAATGGGACATAATAATAAATGTTGACAATGTACATTAAAAGAGTAATAATGGAATAAGTAAATTAGGGAAAATTTACTTATAGAATTGATCCTAAATGAGAAAAGTAAATTTAGACAATACGAACATGCTTAACCCGAGGTTGGATTGAGTTGTGATGTAAACCTGCCTGGACCCGCCCGGCTGTCCAGTGATCACAACAATACCTATCCAATGTGGGAGGTTAAGGCATTGAGCCCGATAAAGGCCCGAGGTTAGACTGAGTTGTGGCATAAGACTGCCCGGAACCAACCGGCATACCGGCAGCCACAACAATACATGTCTAATGTGAGTGGCTGGTGCTTTAATAAGACAATTAAAGTTAAGCTAGAATGGGAGGGTTAAGTCCATAAGAACACTTAACCAACTTAACACAGTTAAGCTAGAATGGGAGGGTAAAGTCCATAGGAGCACTTAACCAACTTAACACAGTTAAGTTAGAACGATAGGGTTAAGTTAACTAGAACACTTAACCAACTTAACATGATAACAAGATAAGATTTGTAGGGGTTAAGTAACTAAGAAAAACACTTAGCCAATTTAATATGTTAACCAGACTAGAAAGTGGGGGTTAAGTAAATTCAATACACTTAGCCAGTTTAACATGTTAACTAGACTAGAGGTTGGGGATAAGTAAAGTTAATACACTCAGCCAATTTAACATGCTAACTAGACTAGAGGTTGGGGTTAAGTAAATTTAATACACTTAGCCAATTTAATATGTTAGCTGGACTAGACCGTAGGGTTAAGTAAGCTTGAACACTTAACCATCAGAGCGTGATAAATGAATAGGGTTAAGTTAAAAACGTGAAGGGACAATACTTAACCATTAGAACATGTTAATCAAACCAATGGTAGGGTTAAGTTAACTAAGGGAACACTTAACCGTTATAATATGTTAGTTAAAACAGATAGGCAAGGTTAAGTTAAAAAGGAACACTTAACCAATACAAGATGAATGGGTAGGGTTAAGTAAATACTTAACCAATATAACTTGATGCTGGTAAGGTTAAGTCAACGTGAATTACTGATAACACTTTACAAGTTTAACTTGACAAATGAATGGGTTAAGTTAACTTGTATCGACTAATGACACTTAACCAATCCAACTTGACGAGAAAGAGAACTAAGTTGTAAACCTTAGTTGAAAGGGGCTAAGTAGTAAACCTTAGTTAAGAAAACGACAATTCAGGAAACTAAGTGGTAAACCTTAGTTAGGAAAACTAAGTAGTAATTCTTAGTATAACACGAGGAGGAGCGAACGTCCATCTAATCTTAAAAAAGGCTCCAACGAATTGGGTTACGAAGCCCGAGGCTTCGAGAGGACTTGAGGGTATTCTTGGTATCTCTCTGTGAGGCTGCAGATGATCCTCCTGGGCTCAGAGAGGTTAAGGTCTGCGTTAGAAGAACCAAGGGTATGCCTTGGTTGCAATATAAGGCAACCTAAAGACTAGGATGGACCAGCGTGATTCGGCGAGACCAGTAGCCCTGTGATAGCAACTCGTCGTCTGCCTACCATCTTGAGTCAGTTGAGATACGTAAAGCGGAAAGGCGGAGAACTCCAAAAGACCATATACTTGCTATTTAGTTATGGGTGAGGATGGCCATAAGACAATGGGGCATAGGGGGCCTGCGTATAGTTCTCAATTTTTCAAGGGTGGCCTTTCATTAGTTGAGGGAGGGGTCAGGTGGGACCATAGCCACTGGAAAAAAACAGACCTCAGAATCTGCATTGGCAGATATCTAAAAGCTCCTGACCGAGTTCCGTGTTTCTAGAATAGCCCTGCCACGGGACTCGGGTCGCACATTTCATGACATGTGCATCTAGACAGCGATAAACGATTCGCGACACATACGTGAGGAAAGTCTAGGAACATATACCACTCTAGGTAGTGCGTCCTAGACTAGGGGCATCGTTCGACAGGTAGCATAATCCCTAGTTGGACCTAGGTGGCATAAATCCTGAATCCGAGAAGTATTAGATAAGTCACATAAACCCTAGTTGAATTTAGGAAGCGCTCGATAAGAAAACCCTAGATTAGATCTAGGTAGCAAATAATAAATGTACGCCTAAAGGCAACCACAATTACTGGGATTGGGATCGCGTTATCATTTTAGACAGATTACTAGTTGGGACACTAGATAGGTGGTGCAAAGACATAGAAACCATAATAACAGGTTAATAGAGAAGCGGAGAAAGTATTAAAGCATATCCAGTTTATCTTGTCTTAGCATATCTTGTGTTAATCTTATCCTATCTTGTTGGCCCTATCATCATGGTATTGTCTTGTATTCAGTTAATTCATGTCGTTTTGTTTTTCCTTGTTCACATGCTAGAAGTAACTGAACTTACCAGACTTTATGTCTGACCTAGTTTTCTTTCGTCTTCTTTTCTTCCGTTCCCCTCCCCCAGGTAATTAAGGAGGGAATAGTATAACTCAGGTTAGATTGGACCGTCACTCTTCCCAAGCTCGAAGATTCTTTGACAAAGTGCTTTGGACTCTCTTTTTCTGCTGCTATGGCTGGCTTATGCTACATTGGGGACTATAAATGTTATTTTATGCTTCTTTATTTTGTAAGACAGATGATACTCTGATATTGGAAAACAATTATTGTACAAACTATTTTATCAATAAAGTAAAGTTTTATTTTCCGCTGTTTTAATTTTGTCTGTCTTGTAATTTATCTGCATCTTTTACTCTAAATGCTCCACAGAACTTAGTGCATTCCCTTTGTGAGTGACACTAAAGGATGTGGGGTGTTTCAGTGTTTTAACTAATTTTTCAAATAAAAATGTTTATTATCACATTGGATGAAAGTTGTGAAGTTTGAATTAATGAACGAACATAATTAATGAATTTTTTATTTTTAGGAATTGAATAAGAAATTCAAAGCTATTAGAAAGAATCAAATACCACACACATGTAGTCGTAAAGGAATGGCTTGAGTAGCTCATGATTTGGTAAGAACTGCCAATTTATTTACTACAATATTTATTAACTAGTTAGTTAATGTTCCATGTTGTAATAAATATTCGTTAAATATAGAAAAACATGAGTCCTAATCCATCTTCGGTCTCTTGATCTAAATTTTGGATCAAATCTCACACTCGAAAAAATGGTGAATCCGTAAATGTGACTACGCAGATGCTATCGCTAGTACACTGATATTTTATTAGACAACAATTTTTTTTCTATTTTGATATTTCAATCGTGTATAATATGCATATATGACAACAAATGTAGGAAAAAATTAAACAAATCGAGAATGATTCAAATTCTGGCTCAACATCTAACTACAAAGAAGACATGCTTGCATAAGTGTTGGGACAAGACAAACCTGGATGATTGAGAGCCATGGGAAGGGGTATAACTTACACAAATACAATATGGTCACACATAAAGGATAAAGAGACAGTCAGCATGCAGGTGAAAATTTTAGAATTAGATGGACTGGTCTGCATGCTTCTGAAAAATTAGGTAAACCTTAAATACGCATTAAAAACAAGCATAAGACTGTTTTCTGGTAGATACACTAAAAACATAGTGACTTCAAAATGTCTTTACCATTGATTCTATTATGTACAAGCACATAATCCATTTTCTGGTAGACGAAAATATATGAAATATTTCAACCTATATATATATACACACATATATATATACACACACAAATACATACATACATATGTCACTATGTTTCTTCAAAACTATACATCTACTGACAATATGTTGGAACAATGTGTGACGAGTTATATCATTATGTTTCTTCAAAACTGTACAAATTTTCTTCAAAAGTATTGTTTTCACAGTTGTATTTTTGTTTAAGTACTGTTATTATCATGAAAATTGAAACAAATATATTGAAAGAAGATAAATCCTCTAATACAGATATTTGATCTTGTTGTTAGCATTGCTGCAGCCTTAAATTATTATTATTGCTTTTTTTTGCATGATATATAAAAAATTCCTAATGAGCCGTTGCATGCTAGTGTAGTAGCAAGGTTTGTTGCCTCATATGCAGTGTGTGGTTTAACCATGGGAATAACTGTGCCATTTGCGACAAAAAAAAGCTTAATTTCAAAAACACGTCTATTATTCTATCTATACTACTATGTATACTATTGTGTCTCTGCAGAACTGTGTTCAGTCTATTTGACTGAACTTTGTTTGCCTAAAATTCAATTTTGTTATTTATTTGGCAGAGAAAAGAAATCTTGGATGAAGCGAATGCATCTCAAGCAGCAAATGTACCTTAAGTGTTAAAAGTTTGTTTATAGTACTAGAGTTATATCATTATATTTGACATTTATTTTAATCAATTTATTTTTGGTTAACTATAGAATAAACAAGGTGAAAAACATGACACATATGATTTATTGGATTGGAGTGAGACAGAATAAGTTTTTGCGCTAGGAAAGTTGTGTCAAGTGACCCGAAGGAGCTTGTTCAACAAATCCCTTTAGGACCTGATGCGAAATTTTTTTATAATAGACAATGTAAGGAAACCCGATGCTTTCTTATGGAGGCCTTCACTTTATTTGACACACATTGGCAAGTTGAAGGTGAGTTGGTAGCATGGCCAACTAGTAAAGTTGTTTTGTACAACTTCGATAACTTTGGAAATGAAGATAATCCGGTAATATATAATCTTTATACTTATTAACATTTCATTGTAATTGTTTAAAAATAAAAATCAACATGTTCTTTTTTAATAGAATAAAAGCAGCAGCACAGATCATAAATGCAAATTAATTGATTGGAGTGGGAGTGAAGAGTTAGTTGTAGAAGGATGAATACATTCGACTGATCCAAAACAACTTGTGAATAATCTTCCTCTTGGACCGGGCGCTATTGGAGTTTGGAGAGATAATTCAAAAGTTGAAGATGCTTTTCCATGGAGGCCCATTAATGGTTTGACACGAGTTGTAGATGCCATTGGTATCATTACGCCATAGATTGCCTATCGCAACGAAAACCCCATGTTATTGCCTGCTACAACGTTGCCATTGCTATACTGTTTTATGTCTATTGCAACGCACGCTTCAATGTGTTAGCATAGATATCAGCAGTGTGTTGCGATAGCTATAGATATATTCTAAGTAAAATATAAAGATAAAAATTACACCTCAGCGATCCGCACAATTAGTTAAAATCAAATCTCAACCGTTCATCCACACCATCAATCCACACCTCATTCATCTCTATATCTTACTTTTATTTTCATTCTCCCGCTTTTCTTTTCTTTCCCTTCCCGCCTCCAAAACTTCGCCAATATTTCGGAATCCCTAATTTTCATTTTCTACCTCTTTCTTCCCCTTTCCATCTATCTGCAACCCTAAATTATCAAATCGAAACCTACAAAAATCCCCAAATAAGAAAAAAGGGTATTTGAAAACCCTCGTCATCGTCATTAGATTCAGATCTAGATTCAGATTCAGGATGCTGTCAGTTCTTCTTCCCTCTGCAGCTATTTCGTGTGCGCTCGTTCCCTTGTCGATCGATCTAGTTATGAGTCAGTCTGACTTCTAGAATCAAACTTCAATGCTTTCTCACAATAGAAATAGGAAGCCAAATCGTTGAATCGAAGGCTATCTCCTCGCAAAACAAAGTGCGGACGGAATCGAGATGAAGGCAGCAGCTCCTTTGAGAACAAAGGCTGAATCGAGAATGAAGAAGAGGGAAGCCGAGAGTTTAGGTGAGTATTCTAACTTTCTATTTGGCATTAAGCCTTAATTATAGGCAACCTTAATTCTTCTAGTTACTGGCATGTCTGTTTTGTTTAGTGCTATGCTTGATTGTGTTGGATGAATTAGATGATTGGCTGTGATGATTGAGTTAAACATTTTGGTGATGGGTATGCAATGGTTGTAAATGCTATGCTATGACCCTTAAAGGTATTAATGAAGATAAATAATGAAACCCATGTTTATAAGTCCTATACACTAAGTGCTTCTGATCTCATTTATGCTATGATATTTCTAGCCATTCTTTGTTGTTGCTCCGACTGTTATTTGTGCCTGTATATATGTTTTTTTATTGCTGAAAGAAATGAGTATGGGAAAACTGATAAGCACCCACACGTCCTATATCATGACTGTGCCATGTGAAACAAGTACCTAGAAACTGCCAATACCCCTGTATATATACATATAGGTAACACACTTGGCTAATTTAACAAGCTCAATGTCATGTATTAAGTGAATTTACTCACACCAGGCAATAGTCTGACTATATCATGCTCTGTTTTAAGTACATTAATGTGTGATAAATGATTCCTGTATATCTTAGAGAAACTGCCTTGATTAATCTGTTGTGACTTAAGAATTGAATGAATCTGAATTGCAGCAAAAGCTCTCTTAAGTTGAATGCTCTTTGCATGGGTCATGCTAAATAATTACCTGAGAGCAATTGCGTGAAAGTTTTAGGAATCGGGTAGTAGTTCCATGATATATATACTGCTAGTTTTTGATGTTACTGCTTATTGCTGCTATATGTGTATATATAAGTATGGCCGAATTTAGGTGCTTTATAGCTAGTGCAAACTAGGCAATATGACAGACCCATCCATGTTTATAGAACTGATGCACAAAGAAAAAGGGTACAAACCATATTTTAATTCTAAAAGCTGTATGATTCTAAGACTTAGTTTGGCTTCCATAGAAAATGGATGAATAAGAAGAGCCCTGTTTTGTATAAAAACAACTGTTGTGTCTAAGTGAGTGGCGTGGTACTTCTTTTGAGAAGTAATATTCTGTTTTCCAATGTACTGGAATCATAAAATGAGGAATACAGTTTACTTAAATTCCTTTGATGATATCACCTTGTTTTGGTGTAACATTTGTATTAAAATTTTGTCTACTGAAATAATAGCACAGTAATATGAGAATGTGGCAGTGTACATATGATAGGTACCTAAGTGCGAGTAAACCAATATAAGATTTTTCCCTGTATAAAGCATTTAACTGAGTACATATGCAGACTTTGAAGTTTCACTTAACCACGGAAGTGCAAATGAATTGCCACCTTGGGTTTCTTCTACCCAATTTGCAAAATATTTGGTAGCTGGTCTCTTGGAAACTTAGGGGGTATGCATTCTTATCATTCATGCAAATTCAACCAAGAAATGGTTTGTTTTGTTTTATTTTGTTTTTCTATTTGTGATTATGATAACCTTGTTTTTTGTTACTTTTGCAGCCTTGCAGGACATGTGAAGATGCTATGGAGACATTTAATGACTTTCTTATTAAGGTAAAACTGAAGTTACATTCAAGTAATCTTTCTTCTATATTTAATTACATGCTTTATCGATAACATTTTGCTTGCTTTAAAAAAAAGAATCAGTTGAATTAGGATTTAGGAAATGAGTAATAGAAAAATAGAGCATGAAAATTATGTTATAAGAAAGACTTCACGTAAACATCCTAAAGAGTACCCTAATGCTAAGAACCATCCTCATGTGCAGGTAAATATTTCTTGCGATGTTTAGTTGATATATAAATGGAAACTGAATCTTATTTCTTCATTAATATCTTGTTTTTCCATCACACTGGTTGCACTTAAATTAGAGCAACATGATCACACAGTCTGCACCCTTAGGGATATAATTCCTTATGTCATTTGTTGTCAGTAGGATACAATCCTCATTTTATAAGTCGAGGGAAATAGTGATTCTAGCTCCGATAGTTTGTTTCAGTAGATGGATATATACAACCGTAAAGGCTACGGTCGTATTAGTGAGTTTGATTGCCTTTCAGTTGAGACAACGGTCGTTATTCGATTCACCGACTTTTCTTATGTTTTTTAATTACTAGTTTGATAGTTATTATCTGTTTTAAAATAATCAAATCTAGTTTTAGTCTTTAACTCTTCTCATATTACAGTAATAAGGGTCCTGCTTATTTATGATTGAACTAGATAAGTTGTGCATACTTTGCGAGCAAATCATCCAAAAGGAAAAAATAAAGGTAGTAGTTTACATAATCATTTTCGTGTATTTTTTCTTGCTTATGATTGTATGTGTGAGTCTGTATATGAGTGAATCGAGTGACAATGTAATGAGGAATGTATGTAAATATGATTGATTGTGTAATACACGTGTGAATTTACAATAGTGGAGTCAAAAATTTTGTACTATTTGAAATGTTGAAATAAAATATTTATTTGGATAAAATACTATGTTATAACAATATTTATTATAATATTATGGAAATTTTAATTAATAGCAGTTGAGATACAATTGCTTTTAGCAGTTGTAAAACAAAATTTAACAACTGCTAGAAACAGTTGTAAAAATGGTTGACTTTATTACGATTGCAATATAACTAGTGATGCATGCCAGCTGTAATAGACATATTACAACTGTTTTTGGCAGTTGTGAAAGGGTATTTTTTGTTGTATTGGTACCTGTGGCAACACCTGTACCGATATTGCCATAAGGTCGCAAAGGTGTTGCCTTTGACTCTAAGGCAACGCGGCAAAAGGCAGCTTTAAAAAAGTGTTGCCACAGATCATATTTTGCCTATAGCAACACTTTTTGGCACCTACTGTGTCACTTCTCTAGGGTTGCCGTAGGCCATCTATGGCGTAGTGTATCAAAGTCGCATGGCCTGAATCAAAAGTAGTTATTGACACGATTAACACTGCATCATCGGATAATCATATGAGTGATGTCCGAGTTGTCGAAAAGGTAAACTTAATTATAAAACACTGCATTTTTTGTTTCATCGTACAAATTATTGATGCAAATAATAATATAACCTATTCATTTAATTTAAAGGGTCCAAATTTTATGCCAAATGATAAATGCAAGCGGATTGGTTGGTTGGGAAATAGAGAAATAAGATGCATTAGGACGCGTGTCTTCGACCGATCCAGCTGTAATGGTTCATTATGTTCCTTTAGGAAGAAATGCAATTGAAGTTTGGATTGATATTGTAAAAATTCCGAAAGCACATCTATGGAGAGAAACATCTGATTTAGAAGTCATTGAAGATGCTTTTGGTACTACGATAGTTTTGGCCTGCTGCGAACGTTATATTGGAATCAACTTCTAGTAAGTATAATTCAAATTTTGTTTAAATTTGACATTGTGTTTTTGTTATGCTTCTTCAAATAAAGGTCCATTTGTGATTTCTTTGCATCATTACATGAAGTGCTCTATTGTATACACCTTTGTCTTGTTCGTACGGTATTGGTTCATAACAGATCTTATAGTCGGATGCTTTATTCATGTAAAGGGTTAGTCCAAAAAAAGAAAAAAATCTGTATACGTAGGTAAGTCTGTCATTGGCACGAAACAGATAATTAAATAGGTATTCATGGGTAAAATAAATAGGTTTTTCAACAATCTGTTAATTAATGGGGTGTGGATGGATAGAAATTTATTGGTAACTACGGGTACCATGTCCATTGTGAAATTGTGTTATTACCCTTACATTATATGCATAGTTAGGAAAATTGGTTTTCTCCCTGTATCATTGTTTTGAGTCTGCATTTTGTTGTTCTTTCTCTGATGGCGAAAATGATTTTTTGTCACTAAAGCATCCTATAGTTATAAAAATTAAGCTATTGATATCGGTTCACGGTCGTCCGGCCTATCGGTTTGGCCTGGAACGTAACTCCGTTCATGACCATGACTCCACTATACCCTGAATGCACACCGTTCCAGATAATTTTGCGGGAAATGCCTGTGTATTCAGATAATTTTACCCTGAATGCACACCCTTTTTGCAAGGCGCCTGAATGCATATAGCCTTGTTCCAGATAATTTTGCTTTAGATAATTTTACAACAAGTCTCTGTGAATTCTTCTTATACGAGAACAGCTCAAAAAGAAGCATTTCATAGCTGTAGACATCTTTGCAGTTATTACCACATCTGATATCCATTCTTGAGCAAGATACACTATGGTCCCTCTCATCGTAGTTAAAACCCTACTGAAATCCCGTGATAGGAGCGTACCCATGGTCGGCCCTTTGCCAAAGCCCGTGAAGCAACTGCTTAGGGCCGCATCAAAACCAAGGCACCACTTACAAAAAATTGCATAAGATTCTCTAAATCCAATATGCAATCAACCACGACGACCTGCGATTTCATCCAGGAACTACAGCTTCCAGGGCATAGCTACGCAAACATCTTTGGTCCTCCAATCCTCTTTCATCTTTGGTTCCTGAGTAATCGTGTGCTACAAGGTAATTAATTTTTGTTGTACCAAATTTTTTTTTGTTTCCCATTTTTCCACCGTGTTTGTTGCCTTATAGAAGCTTTTTCAAGAACTAGTTTATGGTTATTTAAAACAGGTACTTGGATTTTATTGTTTATGCTGCTCAATATAATTTTTAAATGTTTCTTATCATTTTATACCCTTGAGTTTTAAACTTTTAATATTCACTATACTCAAGACTTTGAAACAATTTCTCTTGAGACTGATAGTGATTTGTAGACAATCTCTTGTTTGTTGTGAATCTTGTAATTAAAAACTGTTTTTTAGTGTTACTTGCCATATCAAAGAGAGCTACTAAAAAAATGATTTTTTTTAATGTTACTTGCTATATCAAAGAGAGCTAATTGTAATGGCAGTAGTAAGTCCTGGTCAAATAGTCAATTTGTTGGGTTTGATGATGACCAACAGCAATAGATCTGATGATATTGATAGTTTGGGATTATTGGTGCTAACAGTAATAGGTAGATGCATTGATATTTTCACGAGTTTATTCAGAAAATTCACATTTATATTTTTTACATTTATTTCGTTTTATTATCTTCTCATCATTTATTAACATAAACCTATTTTGATTGTTCAATTGACGGTATAACATTAGTTTCTACATGAAGGCCTTGGTTTTGCGATTGGCTTTAGGCATCAAATCTTCTAGTGCCGGCCCTGAGCATACCCTATGGTCTATGCATTGCTCATGCAAATATGTGAGAGCATATGCAGTTTTCTATATAGAGAACCGTTTGGCATGTACTCGTACACCAACATTTTGTGCACCCCTTCGGAGCAGAATCCCTTACCGGTGCTTTTGCACTCCAGTTTTATATGTCCTTCCTCCCGACCCCAGACCCCATACGATCCATTGCTCAATGAACTACACATACCCTCATACGATCCATTGCTCTCCTCCACGACTGATTAAAATATCTAGCCCTGGAGGGGAGTGATTGGTCGATCTTTGTGCACTTTCTGTCGAGAAGCACTTTATGTTTTTGTGGTGGGGTTATAGTCATAATTTAAATTATGTAAATATTTGTTTTTCTTTTGGGTAAACTTCAGAACTATTGATATCATGGGGATTTAGCCTAAAGTTAAAGATTACCGTATCCATTTTGTTTTGGTAATTCGGATGTGTAAACAAATAAAACTGCACAAGAGACAACAACAATATTGATTTTAACATGGATGAGGATTGAATTATAGAGTTTAGAAACTACTCGTGTAGGGGTTTGCATTCGTTCCTGGCCTGCACTTTGGGTCCCCTGGATCACTGCATCTGGTTTGTCATGTTTAAGTGCTTCATACCCAATTGCTGCTTCTTCTTGACCGTACTCTCTCTAGCCGATTTTGTCAGCACAAAGCATGTCAATGCTATGATTGTCAATAGAAGTAGTGCTCGAGTCGAACTCATCTGCATGTATATCATCCAACATGAATTCGTTGCATCGCCCGCGAAAATGTTTACATTTATATTTATGGCTGCATAGTGAGTGCAGGGATACAATGCCATTTTTTTAACACCAAATAAAATTACTTAAGAGGTGAAGTTAAATATTAGTTATGCCATTCAACAGTTCATGTTGTTGTCATATTGGCTACATCTTGGAGTCCATTTTCCAGTTAAACAAGTTACACTGACACCATTTGCCGGTCAATAGTTCATGTTGTTTCCAGTCAATCTGATGTTATGTTGTCATTTTGCTAGTCAATGTTTCTTATGTCCATCATTGTCACGTTTGGTTATTTTGTTTATGCTGCTGCTTTAGCTCTTGTGAAACTTGTGAATCACTTGAGTTATTGTGTTTCTAAGTTCAATGCTTTTGTTTAAAGACAATCACAGGCAGTTCTGCTTTTATTTACGTTCTTTTTTCTTTGGTAAATTAGGTGGACGAGATTACCAGTAAGGTAATAGTGTGGTCTTTGTTGTGTACAATGGAAGCTTTCTGGGGAATCCATATATTACTTGTTTCAGATTGAATATCAGCAGTAAGGTAACAGTGAATATCAGCATTTTTTACTTTGCCCTTTGTGCCATCCAGAAAGTTCTATGGCAATGACACCATTTTCTAGCGATGGATCATTTTTTTTATTTTTTAAAGATAAAATCGTGCAAATATAGATTTCAATTCCCTGAATTGTCATCATTCAATTACACTCATAAATCACTACAAACACAGGAATTTGCACCTGTTATACGTTTGGGGAAAAAATGTTCCAACAGTGCATCTTGCACGCATAGTAAAAATCATGTTTATTTTGTATCACTACAAATCACGTTTGAGGAAAATTCATGGTTGTATGTATAGAATACTTGAAATTGCTTCAGGTTTGTTAACATAAGAAGTAAGCCAGGAACAAAGTAATCCCCTCTCACTTCAAACAAAATCATCTTCTTCTGCATACTTTGTTGGCCTTTTGGTGAAGTTCTAATAAGCTTTGTAGATCCGTTAATAACTGCAGGGACAGTCATTTATTTACGATAACTGCATATATGAAGTCTTTGTATGTTCGGATTTTATGACTAATAGATGTATTTTTCTGACAGGTTGTTTTGGTTAAAGGCATGAAAAAATACGTTGTCGCACTCATTCTCCTTCAAATGTATTTTGCGTCGATGTTCATACATCTTTACTTTTACTAGACTCATTTTGGTTAGATACGGTTGTATGGATTGTTCTTTTAAGTGTATGTATTGTTTGGTTCAGCAACGATTGTAAGAATTGTTACTGTTGATCACAAATATTAATATGCTTTGAATTTAGTATGACATACTTTTTGCTCATAAATATTTATATGTGAAATATTGTGTATGAAATTTTGTTAATAATGGCTATACGTACTATAGCATTATGCTAGTGCAATAAAAATATTCTGCAATAATTTAACAGCTTTCATTGCATGTAAATAATGCAATAAAAAGTAAATTAAACCTTTTGTGGTGTTTCTATAGCATTTGTAGTTGCTATAATAACAAGGCTACGAAATTTCTATAGCTTGTGTAGTTGCTACAATAATCAAACTATGGAATTTCTATAGCGTTTGTGGTGCTATAATATTCAAGCAATATTTATCAAGAGCGTTTATAGTGTCTATAAATAGCGATTAAATGATGTTATAAATATTAGCAGTTTAAACCACAACTTTGCATTACATTTTTATAGCAACCAAAAAACGCTACAGATAGAATTTTGTATGTTGCAAATCGTCCATTTAAAAGCAACTTTGAAATGCTATGAGTAACATCAATTATAGCATGTTTTTTATAGCGATTATTAAGTTGTTATTATAGACCCCTGACATATTACAACATGTTGATATACAGCGCTTATAAAAACGCCATAGTATCCTTTAATAGCGTTTTTTTAAATGCTATAAAAAGGAATTTTTCTTGTAGTGGTGATAAGCATCTCTCACACGAATTCAATCAAGTATATGAATTGTTTGATCTTATTTTCATCATTTTAAGTTGTATTCATCTAGATCTACATCATGGTAAGTATATTTTCAATCAAATAACCATAGGATCTAATCTAGCAAATTAAACCGATAATTCTTGTGTTAATTCATATGTTTATATAAGTTTAGATCCACTATTTTGGTTATTCATTGATTTATCATGGTTTAGAGAGTTTCATATGACTGTATGATGAATAATGGTCATTTAAGTGTTGTTGATGATTTCACAAAGTTGTTTGCATCTATTTTTGTCGTTTGGTGATGGATTGGTCGCGATTGGAGATATATTGGTCAAATCTGGAGTCGGGTCGTTTTTTGATAGGTCAAATGGCTTGTTGCTCAAGAATTGAGGTCAGGTCGCTGGACTTAGGTCGTGGAAGGCGGGTCGGTGGAATCAGGTTGTGATTGACTCGGGTCATTAGAGCTTATGAAGGAAGCAAGTCGCTCTGTTTGGATGCAAGTCAGGTCATTCGTCTTTGGGAAAGGCGATTCGTTTTGCTTTAGAGCTTGAAGCTTCTGAAGGAGTCAGGTTGTTAGACTTCTAAAGAAGTTTGGTAGTTGGAGTCTTGAAGTGCTGGGTCGTGGAGGCTTCAGATCGTTGGAACTTGATAGAGCAGAAGCAAGCGTTGGGCGACCTAAAGATTTAGGTCGTTAGAGACCCAGAGAGGTCGGGTCGTTCGGTGGTTGGAGCGACCCGATGATGGGTGAGTGAAAAAGGAGGGATGACCTGACTAATGTTAACCAAATATTGATGTTATTTTGGTTCAATGATAGATGTAGCTACGAAATGAATTCAAGACGGAATGTTCAAAGTGTTTTGATGTGTTCGTTGATCGATGAAATGCAACGAATGTGAAGACGACTCAAGGTTTTGAGCTCATGGATAATGGTTGCTCGAGAAGTCGCTTGAGCTTATGGATAGTTGTCAAGTTGGATGACTAGAGATATCGAAGGACGAGAAATTATCATTTTCATATGTTCCAATGAACTCAAAGCAGGGTTATAATGGGGATGCCCAAAAGACTAGAAATTAGTTGTTCATGTACCCTAGGTGTCACTGAAAGGCCTAGATACATATTGTGGAAAGGTGTATAGGGTTTTGCTAGAACTGGGGTTTACCATTATCCCTTGACGGACGGTAGGATGTGAGATGGTCATATATTAACGATGGTTTCAAAACCGGATTGGCGGTGATAGCCAGAGTCATGGAGGATGATTGTTTTGCGTGTATCATCTTGTGTAGATTATTCGACATCTAAGGAGATATCTCTTGAGTGCTTGTATGATGTTGGTTTAGGCCTTCGGAGTTTGTGCTTGAGTGATGTAAATATCGATTAGTATGATCTACGCTTCATAACTAATTGCCATGAATGTACTATTTGTTTCTACTTGATTGTTTTAAAGGTTATCACTGTCGGATGTAGGGAAGTGGGTTTGGGTTCTTCTCTGTTGATGTTGGTGCATTAGTTGATTAATCGGCCTATTCTCATATAATTTATTGATGATGTTAGATAGTTGTTTTATCGCTCATTAAAACTGTTGTCTGACTCAAGGTTTTATGTTTCCCTCTTATTACCTTGAGTTGTTCATTCGGTTGTGGATGGACAGACTGAGTAGCAGGTGGCAGGTAGTAGATCTTGATGAGGACGATGTTGTTGTGCGATGATGAGCAGGAAGCTGGCGTATTATTTTCTACTATCTACTATTGTTGTTTTCCGCTGTTTGATGTATTCTCTGAGAAACTTATAGTGAGTCTTATTGTACAGACTCTTAGAGTGTAATCGAAGGTTGTATGGATATTTCATGGTGATATGAATTTTTTTTAAGATTCTGCTCAATTTAGCTTCACTATTATTGCCAGCTGTATATGTTCCATTATATTTTATCCTTGCTTTGTGAGTTATACGATTGGTTTCCGCTTGTGTTGTCCTACCGCAACGATCGTACATAGCTGTCTGACACGTCTTTCAGCGCATTATTTCCCTTCTAAAGTGCAGGAGTTGTGGGTGGTTGTCGCAATAATCCTTTTGTAATCGGATCCACCATAATGGAGTTTGTCAAAGTATGCTTTATGAACTACAATATATTTTGCACTCTTCCTTTATTGGAAAATAATATGTTCTTTATATCACAATATTACTTCAATGGTCTTCGAATTGTTTATCAATAACTCATAGTCTTGTGACCGAATTTTACAATTATTTTCCATAGTTAGTTGTATTATAATTAGACATAGCAAATATTCCCATAGTAGTGGAAGCTATAAGTGTTTGCACAACACTTTTCTTTATATGGTTCCACTCTTAAAATATATTATTTTTACCAGAGGAGGATCTGTTGCAATAGCTACATCCAAAATATTTAGGTTTTAATGCTTTATGATCTCCAACCGATCTGATCTTTTAACTATAAGCATATAACCTTTTTTTTTCTTATCGATACCTTATAAACATTTTGGTTACTAAGTGGTGATCCACTTTCAATATCAATGAGATATCTTCCAAATAATGCATGAAATATCCATATGTGTATATACTTTAGTATGCATTAGATCTCGCACTGCAAATGCATGAAGAATCTTTTGCATTTCTTTAGTTACAGGGAAGGTAGCATTTATCTGTTTTGGTAAAAGAGAATCAGTTGAATCACAGTTTACATGCCAAACCTATTAAGAACTTATCTTCCTAATTGTTTTCTAATAATCCAAATATCATCCCATGAACCGTAATGGTTTATTTGAATCCTAAATATAAAATATTAATCCATAAGTGGGTTTCTAAATTAGTTTCATCAATGTCTGTATTAAGAAACATGACTTTAATCTCCATCAAATAATGCCAAAAGTATATGATGCAATAAGCTCCAAAGTAATTCTAAAGAGTCGTTTACTAAGTCCAAATAGAAACACTTTTTAAAGAAAATAAAATTTTCTTTCAAGAATAGTGTTTTCAATAAAAGTGCCTTATAAAACTCTATATTACTCACTTTATTCCTATTAGCTTTCGATAGTTATTCATAACCAATATTCTTGTTATTTTAGTTAGAGGGAAAATTCAAACTTTAATATCCATATAGATTTATGTTATATGTTTATTTGTTAAATCCACATTTTAAATTAGTACCTTATATGGATTGATGTAAGTCCATAGAATCATCTCTACCAATCCATTATTAATCTTTATGGAGAATTACTACATAGTCATCTGGAATAGCATTTCTTCCCTTTCAAATGGATTTCTTTAGCAATCTTGCGTTTTGAGGTTATTGAGTCTGTTTTCTTGAAACAGTAAATCATTCCGAGGAAGTAACTGCAGTTGAATCAACAATGATGATTCTCTTTAAAGACAGTGGTCATGCTTTATTTCCCCCTCAAAATTCAGAATCCTTAAAAAAATGTTGCATTATCTGTCTCTAAACTTTTATTTAGTGTGGGTTCATAAAATTATCCCTTTAAAGTCACTTTGAATATGAATGAAGTATTTTATATCTTTACGATATCTCAATCTTGAATTCTTTAATAAGCAGAAATATATAATTGTATTGGTCACCAAAACAAAATATGATATATCATTACAAAAGCTATTTAGCATAAGTGGAAATAATTTATATATTAGACTTTAAGATCTTTAATTACATAAATGTTTGAATTTACTCATAAAACAACATTATTATTTCTAGATGAACAATAATAACCTAATATGTTCATATTAGAACTAGAAAACCAAAATTTGTCTAAATGACAACAAAAAAAAATTAAATAAATCCAAACAATTTAACTACAATCTCAATAATTACTTAAAAAATATCTAATATACTTTACTTTATATGTCTTCATATTTCATTAAAGAAATAAATATATCTATATGTTATTTCTTTTCTTTTAGATCCTTAGCAAGTTCATTATCTTTATTTATACATTTGTTTACAATACATGTTAAATAAATATTTTTAACATTATCATGCTTCATATTTATTCTTCTTACCATAACCGATATAAAGTTAATAATATATCACCTTATTCTTAGGTTATTAGTTTTAATAATAATTTTTAAAGTAGTTATAATACAAAAAATTAATAATAACTTGAGTGATTTTAACTTTTAAGCAAGATTTTTCCATATAGTACTCACTTTTTTCTTTTGCTTTGACTTTATGGAACTAAGCAGCATAAATTGTGCTTGTATCCTCCTTATTGTTTCCAAAAATTTCTTTACGCCCTCAATAGATAACTCACCAAAATTAGTTATCCTTATATACAACATATCCTTGAAAAACTTATAAAATTCTTTACCATATAATTCTTTTATTCTTTTTGTTTGAGTTATACTACCTTTCAATATTCTTCATAATATCAAAAGAACATTCAACTGTATTAGGGTTGAGTATGACCCTCTTAATTGCAAGAGCTATATTTATGAAGTTAAGAGTAGACACTAAACTGGCAGCACTTGATCGAAAAGGTGGACACTAGACTGGCGAGGTGGAAAGGCAACTCATTATCCAGAGCTGGTCGTCTTGTGCTTGTCAATTCTATCCTGTCGTCGATTCCACTGTACTGGATGTCCTTCTATCACTTTCCAGGTTGGGTGGTGGAAAAGATTGACGCACTTCATCGTAACTTTTTCTGGACTGGTTCTAAAGAGACGAAGAAGCTAAGCTGTTTGATATCGTGGAACCAAGTATGCAAATCTAAAGAGCAAGGGGGCCTCGATGTTATAAACTTAAAGACAATGAATTCAGCTCTTCTTTGTAAGTGGTTGTGGTTTATGATTTCTGACAAGCACGCTTTATGGAAGGAGTGGATCATTAGTACATATTACAATGGTAATTTTGGTTGGAACACTAATTTTTCAAGATGCTCTGTGTTTTGGCGCAATGTCATGGTTCATGCACAGTGGATGAAGTTGGGTACTAAGATTGTGGTGAAGAATGGACACAACACATCATTTTGGTTGGATAGCTGGCTAATTAATGTCCCTTTGAGTGTGGAGTTTCCAGAGCTTTACGGTATTGCTTGCAACAAAAACCTCACTGTTAGAGAGATGTATGATAATGATTCAGCGGGTTTCAAATGGAGATTGAATTTCTCAAGACTTGTGGCTGGTAATGCATTGATTCAGCTATGCTGTTTGTTCGATTTGCTTGAAGCGGTGAGTTTGAATAATGAGCGGGATGATTTTATTTGGATGTTGGAGGGGGAAAGGAAGTTGTTTAGTGTTCGTAGCATCTATAAGTTGTTCAATTTTGCTGGGGTTAGGAGGTTAGGGTTCGAGCATATGTGGCGATTCAAAATCCCTGATAAAGTCAAAATTCATATGTGGGTCGTGATACATGGTAGATTGAATACGGTTAACAGAATTCGTCAGAGAGGCGTGCATGTTCTGGATGGCTGTGTTTTTTGTGGTCATGAAGACGAGGATTACCACCATCTATATTTGGCTTGTGACTTTGCTTTTTATATTTGGACAAAATGTTTGGTTGCGCTTTACCTTGACTTGCACTGGAGTGATTTCATTGCAGACCAATTTGTTTTTTGGCACTCAATTTACCCGACCTTGCATGCCTCTCATGATAGTCTTCTTTTTGCTTTGTTGAACTTTGCTTACACTTGATTGCTTTGGCATGAACAAAACTCCAGAAAATTTAACCGCAAATTGAAAACTCCTAATAGTATTATTTATTCTATCCTTAATTTTGTCTATGACTGGGCAGGCATGGAGCGAAAAAGACATGTTGAGAGCATTGCAGACCGAGTTCGTAAGAGGGGGCGGATCACTGGTCCACATGATTAACGATGATGCTTACTGTCTCACTAGCCTTTTGTTGTTTTAATGTTATGTTTAATGCTATGTAATGTTAACTATGATGTATGGCTCCTTTTTGTATGGCCGTATGTAGTGATGGCCTGTTTTGCTGTTTTGGTTGTACATATATTGTAAATATACGCACTGGTTACTTGATGAATGCTATATATTTTAGGCGTGAATCATGTTGATTCACTACCTTTTACTTCAAAAAAAAAAAAAGAGAGTAGACAACGCACTAGATAGTCCCACAGAAGACGAGAATACACTTAAAATTTGCAGACACTTAAGTCAAATTAGTTAAAAAAGGAACAAATGTAAAGAATGACTTTATATGCTCATAACCAAATATCAGCCATAGTATATTCAAATAATTGGTTAGTCTCTTATCAAGATACCTAGTACACATCGATATCAAGTCTTAAGACAATAATATCAACTGTAAGTGGTACTCTTGTTTTAATAACCAAACACTAACAAAAAATTCAAGTCAAATAATAATATTCCTTTGGACCAATCAATTATTCACGCATAAAACCTTATAATTGTCATCTATTTATCCTCACACATGTGTAAACGATTTAGTCAAACATATTTTAACAACCCAGAATTTCTGAACCAACTTAAAATTTTTATTTTAGCTATTTTAATGGATTTTGAATATTTAAAATGATTTATTCTAAATAAAAACGACCAAAAATTTATTTAAATCGAAGTTAGAATGTATAAATTTAATTATAAAACGAGCTTGAAATGCCGTGGTAGTTTGAAAATTCGATTTTAAATTTCAATTGAATGTACATGATTCAAAACAAATCGAATTTCAGTAAAACCAGAAACATTTGAATCTGGTTAATAATATCTTTCTAACGAATGTGAAAAATTCAGATATCATAATATAAATTGTAAGTTATGTCCAGTTTAAAATTTAGATTAGTCGCAATAGAATTTATATACATATTAATATAATATATAACCCTTAAAAATAGCTATTTTGCAAACGACCTCCTTTTTCGACAAAACCACTTTTGCTGGATCTGGAATGTCAAATTATTGTTAGGTTTAAAATTTCATAATTTTTGGAATCAATATGTGAGCGCGGTGAATATAAATGTGTTTTGCAATTTTAGTTTGCATTTAATCGACTGGAAAAAGGGCCATTTTTCAAATGATCTCCAAATTCGGTGAAATTAGTTTTGTTAGGACCGTATCGTCAAAACATAACGCGATTTATTTTTCTGTAATTTATGGAGCCAATATGTTGTCCCGGTAAATTAAAATGTACGTTTGAATTCCATATATGTTGATTTATATTTTAATTTTGACGAAAACTGATCGAAACAGTCAAATTGGCTTACGACACATATCCCATTGCGTCCGAAATGGGGGTATTTGGCTGGGAACGACATCGTTTGGTGTCGTTTGGAGTTCGGAGAAACAAAAAACTAATTAACGAATAAAATAATATTAAAATAAATATATATAAGTTAACCCCCATTCTCTTTCATTTAAACCGTAGCCACCAAAAACGCATGAATGGTTGTGATCTTCGATTTTAGATTCCTCAAAAACTCTCGATCCAATTCGAATTAAACTCTGATTCTAAAACGAAAGTCGAACTACTAAGTGTGCTCTACATGTTTAACGGTCGAGATCGTCTTTCGTGTCCTAGATTTCTCGAACTTCGTGATTAAAACCGTCGACTTCGTGGGTATTCTGGAGGGGCAGGACGGCGAGGAGTTGGCGGCGGTGTTGGGGGTAGCGAGGCGCCGGAACGGCGAACGCCGTGGTATGGTATGATCGGCAGTCTAGACCCTCGTGAAGCGTGCGCAGGTGGATCGTGTTGGCGATGTTAGGTTACGGGTTTCTCAGACTGGAAACGATGAAGAAGGGATGTAATTATTTAGTTGATTAATTAATTAATTATGTAATGAATGTATCTAATGTTATAACTTCTTCATACGAGGTCCAAATTCGACGATTTCACTTGCGTTGGAATCGTGTTGAAGAACACTACAACACGGAACTGACCAGAACGGAAATGGGACAAGTTGGATTTTAATGCTAAATTAAATGGTTGTTTAATTTAGTTTTAAAAACAAAAATTCAGAAATTTAGAAATTAAAGACTGACAGAGTGGAACCCAAAGTGAGAATTCTCTCACTAAAAGTTCGTACAGCTATTTAATTTATTTTATAACAGTAAATATATAGAAATTGCCAGTATAGATTTTTATCTGTTGTATGGAGTTCAACACTCGAATTTGCATAAATCACATTGATTGGAAGCGATGTATGGATATTACAGACACTTGGATTTCATACTCCACGAATGGTCACTTATGGCACCGTAAATGGCATTGGGTAGTTGAGTATTTATTTATATGGATTATTTTGTGATTTTTGTTGTGATTGTGATGATTAACATATTAAAAATAATATTAACATCAATGTGGTGGTTGAAATAAAATTATAAATATCCATTATAATTTAAGCAGTGAAAATTTGTTAAGTAGAAAATAATTCAAACCGAATTTGAATTGGTTAAATTTATTAACCAATAATTTATTTAATTGATTATTGTTGTTTGAAAACCCCACACGGGTATTGGGATGATAATTGGCGTACACTAATCCCAATATTTAGTTGTATATCGATCGATTGATGGACAGGCTGTGATGAGCGTTATTTATTTATTTTAATGTTTATACAGTTGTAAATTGCACCCTGGATGATGTTTGAATGTTGAATGATTATTTATCATTATTGTTGAATACATGCGATGTATGAAATCCGTATAACTGAGATTATATGGTAATTGACTGAGTCGCATTCCGATTCAGAAATAATGAACATTTTAAAATAACGAATACTTTAAATTAAAATTCAGTGAAGAATCAAAATAAGATTTTGATGCCCAATTTTGGATGGATACGAAAATATTGAAATATATGAAGCCAATTTAAGTAGTTAAACGCCATTTTTACTCGAAAAGGTTTATAAATCAATTTTATTCATTTTATAATGAATATCGAAAAGAATGGATTTCAAAATCTGATATTTTGAAAATATTGTCATTTTAAAATTATAATGATATAGAATATTCAATTTTGATTTAAAATTGAAAATGAAGTTGAAATCATATTAAAATGAATTTATAAATGATTTATAACATACGTTTTGAATGGAAATTGACGATATATATATTATGTATATTTAAATGACTTAAATAACGCGCTGCGCAGCGACCGTTCACGAATTTCAACTATTAACTTCAAATAAACGTAACATGAGATCCGACAGTCGGATTCCTAAAATTAGAACCATTGGGTTCGTATCGAAAAGATCTTTCCAATGAATATAAGAGATTTAAATTTGAATGGTTAGATTTTAAGATATGTCCAAATCAATTTCAGAAAAGGTCGCTATGAGTGCAGTTCGGTGGCCGTTATTGGAAACCAATCGCAAAGGCCTTAATAAAAATAATTAAAAATTTGGAAAAATTGTGTAAAATTATAGTAAATGAATTGAAAGGTTTTTGGATGAAAATTTTCAAGTTTGGAAAGATAAAAATATATTTTTATCGAAGTGAACTAGTTATTAACTAGAATAATAATCCAATGTTTTTAAATAAATAAAATGGATTTGAAATGGTTTTAATATAACTAGAATTTTCCAATTTATTAATTGGATTGGAATGGAAATAATCTTAGGAATATTTCGATATTGGATTTTGTGATTATACAGATATTCTTGAGGAATTTGGAAGATATAAATATCATTATTCCCAGTACGATGTTTGTTGATTTCAGAATTTGATATTGAACATAAGCCGATATTATTTTCTATTTAGAGCCTTGAATTTAATATCAAATTGGATTTTGGGTTTGTCGTGAATGGTGTCTTTAATAACACTGTTCTTAAACCCAGTTGAGAAAAGAATAAATCTTCTACTTAAGATTAATGAAGTTTACCAATTAGTTAATATTTACTTGGAATTGAAATGGAAATGGATTTTGGGGTTATCGTGAACAATATTTTAAATAACATTTGTTCTTTAACCCAATTAACAGTGAAGATATGATTTGGAATTTATAAATCTTTTTATTAAGATTTAACGGAAAATTTTCAAAGTAAAATTTTCCAATTTAATAGATTAAATTGGAATTGAATGGAATTCGATTTGGTAATAATTGAGATGAGCTTCTGTGAATGAAGACCGTTATGATATATGGAATTTAAAAGGATTTGCCGCTATTCCATTTATATTATTTGTCTGATATGGGAATTTATATCGATTATATAGTGTTATGATTTCGGTGTAGATTCCACTTTGATGTAAGATGATTTTGGGTTTATTGTGAATGATGTTTTAAAGGGCATTCGTACTTGAACCCAGTTAAAGACAGGATGTACTACCTAAATTTGAATAATCATCAAATAATGATATTTTTTTTGAGATTAAAACTAAGCGGAGTTTTAATGAATCTTCAATTAGATTGAAGAGTTAATGTGGTAATTAAATTTGCCAAATTTGAGAAGTGATCGAGAATGGAGTACCACCATACTCCAGGCGATAGTTAAATCTTTAATTAGATTTGAACATAAAATGGTAATTACTTTTACCGATAACACAATGGGTGTAAGATATGGAGTACTACCAGTTTTGCCCCATGGGATTAATAAATTGGGATTGGAAAGACAAAATAAATGATTACTTCAGTAAGGCGGTAATCCCAACTAGTTTATAAACCTTAATTTTGTTTAGAATTGTGAAAAGATAAAATAAAATCTTTTGAAAGGGATATCCAAAGGAAGATTAAACAAATAGTTTAACTGAACTTATCTTTAATAAAATTAATGGGAATCTTTCCCTAAAAATGTGAATATTTGTGTAATGTTCCGTATTTTTACGGTATAATAATTAATTTATTAGAGATTTTAATGGTCGTTTAATTAAATAATATTGAATATTTAATTAATATAAATAATAGAATAATATATTTAATTTCTGAAATAGTCGGAAATAGTAGAATTCATAATGTTGTGTGAATTGAATCATTTAACTGATTTAATTCAGTTTAGAATGGAATTATAATAACGAATTTATTATTTAAAACGAAGTTTGAACGTATAATTATAATACAATTACAATCGAGCTCGAAATGGCGCATCAGTTCGTAATTTGGCAATTCGAACTTTTAACGAATGTACAAAATCTGTTTTAAGTCGGATTTATGTGAAACAAGAAACCTTCAGAGCTAGTGAAGTATATTTTTCTAATGGAAGAGAATAATCAGAATTTCGTCAGGTAGATTTTAATTTAAGATCAAAACAAATTTTAAAATAGTCGTTATGGAACATTTAAAAGGCATAACGATATATTTAATTATAATTAAATATTGGCTTCGAATTTGGACAAATCCTTTTAGACGTAGTTATAATTTAATTTTTAGAATTTTTCTGTAATTTTTATTTTTGGAAAATAAGCACTTTTATTTTGGAGTATTTTACACCCTATATCAACATTTTGGGGTTTAACCGAATAAGTTAACATACCTATATTATTATATTTTTGGGATCGTGACGCCTTGCTCTGCATGACCATATTTTTATTTTTGTCCATAGAGGTACGTCAATGAATGGGATTTTATATAACGATTACACTGCATTAACGTAATCACATGAACTACACTATCCCATATAACTTTAGATAAATGAAACATTCACAACTGAAAATATGAGTTAATATATGTATATACAGTCACACGAGAGAAAGTGGCGAACATATGCCTATACAAACCTTACAAGTGAACCAATTCAAAACAAAATATAGATTATATAATGCCACATATTCTCTATAAGGTTGTATAAAATACGTATATTGTGCCTTAGCAACTAAGGAAAATGGTACAACCCAAAGTCTTAATGCACGTCCACCACTTGAGTTGTCATCCATCAGAAAACTGTACCTGCTTCATGCGCTTTATAATACTTAGCTCCTAAGCATTTATGTTTTTCTTGCACATGTCTATTGCATGAAACTTCTTATCACCTGAGCTTTCACATTTAAAATTGTTCTGACACTCGTACCTTCTATTTTACTTAGTAACCAAGTATACTTTACTGCTAAGTATTCTTTGATTATATATACATGAGCACAGGAGTAGTGTTGGTTCCTTTTTACTTCAGGGGAAAATCATAACCGTGGAAATCAACATCAAATTTTCAACGGCGAAGTAGAAATTAAAACTAAAATACAATTTCTCCCACTTCTAAAATTTCAAAACCTATATGTTGAAACCCCTTAAACAATTCTCGACTCTTTCTTTGGGTTTAAGGTAGTCGAACAAAAACATGTGGTTCGCTGGAATATTTGTCGTGGTTCGAGATGGCCTTTGGGTTCAAGCGAGAATAGCAGAAAGCTCGGAAAGGACAGACGACCGAGGTCGCAGTAGGAAAGAAAGGGGGTTTTCTATCGTGAAGTCTATAGTAGTGAGAAGAGAAGTAGATAAAGGCGTGACTGGGTGGAACGATGGTGTGGGGGGTCATAGCAGGTGATATTGGGTTTGTGAGGTGAGGGCAACTTCTATGTAAATATTAGGAGGAGGAGCAGAGCTCATAATGAGGGAAGGAATGGTTTATAGCAGGATGCATACATGTGTGAAGCGTGAAACTAGTACAGTGTGTGAGCATGGTTGTTTCATGAAGATCCGTTAAGTGATGGAGTAAAGGTGAATAATGGCATGAAGGTGGTTCAGCTAAACCATTCGCATACCATTTTTGGCAGTAAAGCCTGGAACGCATATATCATTTAGGGAAGACGACGCGTTGACAAACAATGTTATGGGGGTAAAGCATTTCCAAAGGGAGTTTAACAGTGGAGTGCGTGACTTACTAGCTCACGTACGAGTGCAGTTATGGATACACATGAGTTTGCGGTTTATAATTGTGTAGGGAGGAGCTGTCAATGGCAAGAAGTTTCTGAAGCTTGTGTAACATTTGATTCGGGGAAGATGGATGTCTGTTGAGAGGTGGGTGCGGGTTTTAAAGTTTGGAGATGGGCCTATATAGTATGGTGAGGCCCAGTTATACATACATGAAAAAAAAATAGTAAAACGTGATGGCATGGAAGCAAAAAGGACTGGAGGGTTCACATACGTTAGGGGAGAGGACTGTTCAAAGGTAGAGTGGGGAGAGTAGTTGAGTTGGCGTCAGTATGAAAATTTGTTGATGAAGAATTTAAAGGCAAAGGAAAGGATCTGATTTGTGAGGATCAGTGAAGGATCCGAAGGGGTGTTCGAAGATTACTGGAGCGGCAATTATTCGGAGGAAGACAAGTACTATTGTTAAAACGGGTGGAAACGGGTACGTGGGCTGACTGCAAATAATAAAAACAAAAAAAGAAGTGTGAGGCCCATTATTCCATAATATTAAGTTTTAATTTTTATTAAATAATACGCTAACTTGTTAAAGCGATATCTATATCATACGAACTCAGTTTTACGGACCGCTTGTCACGTTGGGATCATGTGGACGCAAGCTACGCGATGAAGCTAGTTTGGAATTGTTTGGAGCTCATTAGGGATTATGGCAGAATTAAACGTCTGATCCGAATCGACCATTATTCGTTATTTAACGATTAACAACCAATGTGAGTAAATCTCACTATCTCTGTACAGTTTATGTTTTTATAAATATAATTTAGAATTGATAAATGATGGTTGATTGTTGTGTATTGTTGTTTGGTTGAATTGCTGATTTATTGGTTGAAATTATAGATAACGATATATATAAATCGTTAACCAAGTAATGATTCTGTTTATCAAAATATTTCATATTGAAATGAAATCGATGTTATTTATATTGTTTAACATCTGTGGATGCAGGGAAACACGTTGGAGGGATCCAACTGGATTCCTCAATATTTATAATACAGTTTGTTTCCATGTATTGTGACATATGATGTGATATATAATCTATGATTGATTATGATGACACTGGTCATGTTATTTGGTATTTTATATATCATATGAGATACTGGAAAATAAAAAGGAAATTTTCAAAGTGAATATTGAAAATGGCATATTTATATATAAAATCAATAGAATTATATAAAAGGATTTGTATATAAAATGAATAAAATTATGTAAAAGGATTTATATAAAATGAATAGAATTATATAAAAGGATTTATATAAAATGAATAGAATTATATAAAAGGATTTGTATGGAATAAATAGAATTATATAATGGGAATTATAAATGAGATTTAAGTGTTAGAAATAAAAAGGATATTTGTATGAATAATTCTGCAAATAAAAATATAAATAGAATTTGGATATTTGGTTTTAAATACGAAATCATACTGGTTTGACTATATAAAGAAATATTATTCACATTCTATGTGAAAAATTAGATTAAAGTAAATATTTTGCAAATAAAATATTATAAAGGAATTTGGGTTTGAATTAGGAATTTAAATGGAATTACTGAAATTAGAAACTGGTTGGAAGTTAGTTGAGTTGAATGGCTTTCTGGGTATCGATCTGATGTTAGTTTCAGCCTTCGGGTTTTATGCTTGGGAAGTTGTTCTCTTACTAGTTTACAGTTAGAGACTAATAGAGGTGGGAAGATATTGATGCGTGAATCAGAAATGGAAACGTTTTTCCAAAGTTAATAACGTATATTCTCTAATTTTAGAAAATAAGGAATTTATGAATATATGGAAACGATAAAATGGGAAATGAAATGATGATTGATTGGTAAGATTTCCATTTGGGAATACGACCGTTGTTTGTACACATGTTTTCCTTTAATAATTAAATCACCGACTATCAAAGATTTTGACCATTTCCGTCGTCAATACGGAGAGACCGGGATCATATTCATTATCTGAAAACCACTCTATATGGACGTTAGCATTGTGAATCAAATTTAATGAAGATAATTGAAGACGGAGTAATGCAAGGGCTGTTCTGGCGATCCTAGGTAGAAACTGCCTAAAATGGATTTGTTGAATAGTGCCTTCGGTCTGTCCAGTCCCAGGACGACCTGTATGGAAGAATGTCTGACGGAGTATATTTAATAGATCGCGGAAGTTGATCTCTTCAAACGTATTTACGTTTGGTGATGGAGGAATTCATTTCTCTTAGTTGTTTGAATATGATATGTTTGGAGAAATCAATTTGTGATTTAGCGGATATGACGATGTGTCATTCAAAGTGAATGAAGATGTAGTTTGTAAAGGATACGTTATGTCCTCTAGCCTCACAACCGAAAATGGTATAAAATCGGGTAGGTCGCATGGCTAAGTGGTTAGCTTCTAATTAGGGTGTATTGTCACCTGATTTAAAGAAATTCCATTTACTTTTATAATCAATTTCGATGTTGTCCCTTTCGGGAAACGGTTGTTGATCCCAACCGTTGGTGATAATACATTCGTACACTCAAGCGAAATTAGTGGTCGGTCATGTTTAGCCTGGGTTGCAAGATGTTCTTGTTGAACCCGGTGCATTATTCTTTAGAGATACACTGTCGGAAGGTGGTCCTATACCTTTCTAGTTGGAATTCAATACGCAGTAAGCGCCCGTGGTTTTTGATTATATATTATGTATGTGGAACGTGAGATGAAAGCGTTCTGCTAATGATTATTAAGTTGTGGTTGATAGACACTATTATAATATCAAAGGGATTTTGATATAAAGATTATCATTTCTTTCAAAAGGATTTTTGAATGATTGAGTCAAGTGTTTTGGATTCTCATAAGGGAAAAACCCATTCCGTGTTATACGGCGTGGTCTTATGAGATATCGTTCATTTTATCAAACTGTTTTAAATTGTTTTACTCACACCAGTCCCATGACTGACCCAGGGTTTATTTGTTTTGTTTTACCCTAAACTCTTGGGTGCCAAATTTTGTATGGGCAGTCAAGTAGTCAGGTTTTAAAGATATACTTGGAGAGCTTGGAGCAGGAGGCTTCAGGATTATATAGCTATTGTTTATTCCGCTGTGTTGTATGTATTGTACTCTGATAATGTTACTGCATACATATACTGAATTTATTTTAAAGATATGTTATCTATTATAAGTTGTTCGTTCCGCTGTGAGATTCTTGTTACTCTAATGTTGTTGTATGTTCTTTTTCTTCTTCTATTCTAATTTTCTATCTTATCTATTCTCACCCTCTAACTTCTCTCATTAACTATCTGGTATTTCCAATGCTTGATAGTCGACATTGGGTTATATGTCGATTAACAGGATCGCAAAACCCCGGGTCGTTACAGTTGGTATCAGAGCTGAAAGTTAAGTAATTACCTTGGCTCTGTGGCGTGACTCAGTAGAGATAGGGTTAGTAATACCCTAGATTGAGTCTGAGTGTATATATACAAGCTAACGTATTTGTGTATTTTATAAAAAATGTTTTATATTGTGGTGATTTATTTATTGAGTTATTTATGAGTTTTGGTCGATCAGTTTGATCCACTGTATCGGTAGGAGTTAATAAACACTTAAATACGATGAAACGACATGGTATGTTTTGAAAAGAGGGTAAATGAAATAATTTTACCCGAAATATATTTTGTTATAAAAGGAACCTATATATTGGAATTATTATAATATATAGGATGTGTTGGTCATTATTATAATCGAATCAGATTGTAGTTGGATTGGTTATAAATAACCAATCCGAAGTCGTATAACTGTAATGAAATGAATTAAATCTGAAATCAAAAATCAGAATAGGAATTTAAAATTCCTAAAAGTTAGAAAAATGTTTATAAATGAATTTGGAGTAAAAATACAAGAATTTTAAAATCCTAGGAGATTTTAAATTGTTTTACGAGCATTGTGAATGGTATTTTGAGATAGATTTCAAATGGAAGTGTTTAAAATGATTTTTGAAAAGTGACATAGTATTGAACTCACTTCAGTCACTGGGAAATAATTCCGATGATGACGACCGCATCATCAGTGTTCATTTTCGAGTTCTAAGTGACAGATTACTACCAAAGATTTTGTTTTTGAATTGTTTTTAGGAAGTAAGCTGTTTTGAATCCTAAAAAGGGATATATGGTTTTAGAAAAGATAAACTGTTTAAAATTCCCAGGAAAATACTGTTTAAATCAAAAAAAAAATTTGTGAAAGCAAATTGGAATTAAAATAAAGTCAGTTAAGTGGTAATTGAAATTTAATTGGATTAGAATGATATCGAGATAAATTGGATTTTTGAGATTGAATCTGAAATGTAATTGGATAATCGATTTAAGAATTTGGAATTAAGAATAGTACTTGAGTCTAAAATGAAATTTGGCTTGGATAGAACCAAATGATTTAGTTTGAGGATGAATCGATTGGAGATTGATTGGGATGGCATCTATATATGCTGAATGGGTAGCAAATGGAAAGAATATAATGATATGCCCGACAAAAAGGTACAAGTTTATTTTTATATGAGTTTGGTGATTTTATGAGCCGATTTGGCAAGCCGCTTGGCTATTTGATTTTGTTTTGGATTGGAGAAGGCCTAGAGAGGCGAGTTGTGGTTGTACCGATTGAGCCGTACAAAGGAGGTGCTGGCAAAATTTTCCGAAAATTTAAGGTGTAAGAAAAATTTTAGAATTTCTGAAAATTTTTGTTAATAGAAATGAACTAATAATTTAGTTAAAATAAATTGGTTCAGTGAAACGGAAGATAATAGTAAACAAATAATTTTTGTAACGACCCGGATTTTCGGCGACTTTGGTTATCGACGTAAGCACGACGTCGATAACCAAAACATCGAAAAATCCCGGTAGTTAATGAAAGAAATTAGAAGGTGAGAATAGATAAGATAGAAACTTAGAATAGAAGAAGAAGAAGAAGAACACAACGTCAGAGTAACACGAACCTCACAGCGGAACGAATAACATATAATATATAATATAACTTTGAAATATAACAGTTATGTATACAATAGCACTTATCAGAGTACAACACTTACAACACAGCGGAAATAACTATGGCTATATGATCTTGAAGCCTCCTGCTCCAAGCTCTCCAAGTATATCTGTAAAATCCTGAACTACTTGACTGCTTGTACAAATTTAGGCACCCAAGAGTTTAGGGAAAACAACAAAGTAAACTCCGGGTCAGTCATGGGACTGGTGTGAGTAAAACAGTTTAAACAGGTATATGAACAAGTAAACGATATCTCATAAGACCACGCAGCAGAACGGAACGGGTTTTTCCCTTATGAGAATCCAAAATATCTTTATATCAAAAACCTTTTGATATTATAATAATGTCTATGTACAAATAGATATCAACTAGCAGAAACGCTTTCATCTCACGTTCTACATATATAGTATACAATCAAAATCGCAAGCACGTATTGGATAATGGATTTCCAACTATGACAAGGTATGGAACCACCTTCCGATCAGTGTACTCTAGGAACGATACACTGGAGTTCAACAAGAACATCTTGTAACTCAGCCACACATGACCGACCACTCATTTCGCTTGAGTGTATCGAATGTACATCACCAACGGTTGGGATCAGCAACCGTTCCCGTATATATATATATGGGACAGCATTGATAGATTAAAGAAGCAAATGAATATTCTCTAGATAGGTGATTATACACCCTACTTCGGTGCGACCGACTTAGCCATGCTGCCTGCCCGATTTCTGTCATTTACTGGTTGATGAGGCTAGAAGCTACGCTTTATCATCACATCAGATTCACTTCGAATGCCACATTGTCAGATCCATCAAAATCACTAATTGACGTCTACAACCATACATTACGTGTCAGCTAAAAGAAGTTTCCTTCTCCGCTTCCACTCTTGGTATAGTTGAAGCAATCAATGTACGTGACCGTCTGGAAATACTATGTCAGACATCTATCTTCATTCACTTAGAAATGTCACATCGTCATACCCGCCAAATCACAAATTGACTTATCCAAAAATAACACGGGTATACAGCTAAGAGAAACGAATTCCTCCGCCACAAAACGTGAATACGTTTGAACAGATCAACTTACGCTATCCATTGGATATATTCTGTCAGACCTTCGTCCATACAAGTTGTCCTGGGACTGGACAAACCGAAGGCACTATTCCGTATATCCATCTTAGTCACTGTTATCTAAGACTTATACGACAGCCCTTGCATTTTACTCCGTCTTCAATTATCTTTGGCATATATGATTCGCGGCGCTTATGCCAATACAGAGTGGTTCTATGGATAATAATCCAACCGGTCTCTCCATATTAACAACGTTAAAATGGTCAAAACTCCGATAGTCTGTGATTTAACTATCAAAGAAAAACAAGTGTGCAAAACAACGATATTATTTCCAGATGGAAATCATATCGATCAATCATCAACATATATCTACATATATATTCATATTGCCTTATTTTCTATGTTTAGAAAATATATGTTATTAACACTGGAAAACGTTTCCATCTGCTTATTTACAAATCACTACTCTTCCACAACTATCAGTCCCTGACTGTAAACTAGTATGAGAACAATCCCCTAAGTATA
This sequence comes from Allium sativum, assembly GCA_030737875.1. Taxonomy (NCBI): domain Eukaryota; kingdom Viridiplantae; phylum Streptophyta; class Magnoliopsida; order Asparagales; family Amaryllidaceae; genus Allium; species Allium sativum. The sequence goes on from CM060919.1 coordinate 637,534,224, forward strand.
AATCCCGAAGGCCGAAACCAGCATCAGATAGGCACTTAGAAAACCATTCAACTTACTAATCTCTAGTCAGTTCTAATTTTACTTAACTCTATTTGATTAACTCTGATTGATTAACTCCAACTGGTTTTACTTGGTTTGACTAACTCAATTTATTAACTCGACTGACTAATTCAACTCGATTAACCTAACTTGATTTACTTATCTCGATTAACTGAACTAATCGCTTTGATTAACTCGACTAATTCACTTTGGTTAACTTAACCAATTCACTTAACTAATTCACTTAGTTTAACCTAACTATTCACTTAACTCCTGTCGAATAAACTATATTCGATAACTCCTCTAACTCTATTCGAATAAACTATATTCGATTAACTCCTTTACTCTATTCGAATAAACTATATTCGATAACTCCTCTAACTCTATTCGAATAAACTATATTCGATAACTCCTCTAACTCTATTCGAATAAACTATATTCGATTAACTCCTTTGATTTAACTAATCGATAACTCCTTTCGATTAAACTAACATCGATTACTCCCTTCGATGAAACTAACATCGATTACTCCCTTCGATGAAACTAACATCGATTACTCCCTTCGATGAAACTAACATCGATATCTCCTTTCGATGAAACAAACATCGATAACTCCTTTCGATGAAACTAACATCGATATCTCCTTTCGATGAAACTAACATCGATATCTCCTTTCGATGAAACTAACATCGATTAATTTAACTCGACGAACTTAACTCGACTAACTTAACTTGACTCGACTAACTCGACTTACTTGGTTCGACCAATTCGATTCGATTAACTAGGCTCGACTAACTTGACTAACTTAACTCGACTTACTTGGTTCGACCAATTCGATTCGATTAACTAGGCTCGACTAACTTGGTCGAACCACCCGATCAACTCAACTTATTTAACTTAACTTATTTCTCAACTCGATCAACTCGATTAACTCCTATCGAATAACTAATATTCGATTAAACTCCATTCGCTTGACTCTAGATCGCAGCGATCACAATGGTTACGCCTGACTCCCTCAGGAAACATCCGACCGCCGTAGGCTATTTACAGCCCTGCGAATTACGCTAGCAGTCGTACGAGATGACAACTTATCCTGAATACTATGTTTGACTAACTCTGTCTCAAATAACTATATTTGATTAACTCTAGTTCGTTTTAACTCTAATCGATTAACTCTAACTAATTAACTCCAACTGGTTAACCCTAACTGATTAACTCTAACTGGTTAACTCTATTTGACTAACTCGATTTGACTAACCCCTTTCGAATAACATATTCGATTAACTAACTTTCGAATACCATATTCGATTAACTAACTTCGAATACCATATTCGATTTCTCCTTTCGAATGTCTATATTCGATTAACTAACTTCGAATACCATATTCGATTTAACTAACTTCGAATACCATATTCGATTTAACTAACTTCGAATACCATATTCGATTTAACTTTATTCACTTTATAAAGATTTCCTTTTTAACAATGTTTTATTCATTTGAAAAGATTTACTTTTAAATAACGGTTCTACACTTTAAAAATGATTTCCTTTTTATAATGTTCCCTTTCCAATTCTATTTGTAAATGGTTTACAAATATTTCCTTTTCAAATTTATTCTTGAAATATTCTAACTCCTTAAATTTTCGGGAAAATTCGCCATAACCTCCTTTGTATCAGGAGCATCGGGAAAATCCCCAAACCCGCCACACAGGCCTTTCCATTCAAAAAGAAATGTTTTGAATTTTTTTCCTTTTCAAATATCTCCTATTTATAAATATTCCAATTTATAAACATTTCTTATTTATAAATATTCCACTTTATAAATATCTCTTATTTACAAATATCCCATTTTATAAATATGCTATTTTCAATATCACTTTGAAAATCCCCTTATCAACATTCCGGTATGTTATGGTATTCAATCATATCAAATCACGATGTTCAATATCGTTCAAACACATATAATCGCCAACAGATTATATATCACATTATATATCACAATATATAAATCACAGTAATATAACTGTTGAGGAATCCAGTTGGATTCCTCCAACCTGTTTCCCTGCATCACAGATGTTAGACAATATAGATAACATCACTTTCAGTTCCATTTGATACATTTTGTTAAAAAGAATCAATATAGAAATTTTACTAACTGACTAGCAGTTCAATCAAACAATCAACACACAGTAAATCAGACAATTTCTAACAGTTCTAAAGATACAACATGAAACTATAAACTGTTCAGAGTTGGTGAGATTTACTCACATTGGCAGTTCATCGTTAAAGAGCGATAAACTGTTGTTTGATTTGAATCAAACAATTTATTTCGCCACAAATTCAAACGAGCTTCAATCCACTTCCCGTCAGTCCCAGCGTGTAGCCACCGTCCATACGATCCCAACGGATCTTGTTTCGCTGATTTTCGTTCACATATGATCAAGTTATGCATTTTACAAATTTAAGCAAGTATTTAAATAAATTTTATTTTAATTAAAATGAATTGGGTCATTACCCAACATCCTCGGCCCAAATCTCCCTTTTAACCAAAGCCCATCCTTCTTTGAACCAAAACCCACTTCCTTCTTTAAACTAAAGCCCACTTCCTTTTCTTTTCTTTTCTCTTTACTATTTCCTCTTTCCATTGGGCCTCACTGTATAAAGCCCAACCCTATACTTGAACCACAACCATTGACCCATTACTACACATCTTCTTCTTCCAACATTTTAAAAGCCTCTGCCGATCATTTTAAAACACTTCCCCTCTCCATACTTATATTTCACAAAAACTAAACTCAAATAAAACTTTAAAATAGTCGGGCTTTACCATTTCCTTTTGTTGGGCTTCACAGTTAAAAACCAACCCACTTGATTCTTCAGACCTCCGTTCGTTTTTCCCTGGCCAAACCCGTTTGTCTCTCCAACCTCAACTCTCCAGTTCGCACATCCTTCTTCAAACCAAGATAATCCCGTCGCTCCTCAAGCACAACTCCAGAAATTTTAACAACAACCGAACCTTCCTTACTCAATGGAAATCCAAACTAACCTCACCAATGTACTCCTCTTCCAACTCTCATCCTCACCATCATCACAACCTGAAACTGGCGCCTTCCGACCCATTTCTGTCGTACAGTACCACGCCTGAACCTAAGAACTGGATCGACCTTTTTAAACTCAGAAAATCCCAAACAAAGGCAGACAAATGCGGTTTTTTCCTCCTCAATCTACTTCTGAACTTCGATTTACATATTGCTGACCAACGAACCAAAACAATCGAGCCCTAGTTTTCTATGCGTTTTCCAGTAGAAGAAAATCAGCGTCGAACCCAAAACAGATGATACCAGATTGAAGCTAATTCCCATATGAATCCAAAGAAACCTACTTTTAATTTATTTGATTTTATTTGTATTTCTTATTGATTTATGAAGTGAAGAAATTTGCTGTGAGGAAGAAATATTGACGGCGGATTTTCTGAGCAGTGGAAAAATGTGGATTAGGTCTTAAGGAGAGGTTTGCGATGTATTTATAGGATTCTCAAAATATCTAGATATTTTTGTGAAAGGAATATTTCCGGTATATTCTCCATCGTTAAATTTGTTTTTGACTTCTAAAAATTCGTGTGATCACATACGATACCCAAAAATCACGAAACTGGACATGTAGCTAGAGTTCGTTATTATGGTCCCAACGAAACTGGTTTCGTCGAATTCTGACTCCGTATGCTCACACAACGTATTTTTAACCGTCGAAATACTGACTGTTTCTCACTCTAAAAATCCGTATGGCCACACAGTGACTCTAAAAATCACGAAACTGGAAATCTAACAACTATTTGACATTGCGGATCCAACAAAACTTATTTCGTCGAATTCCGGCTTCGTTTGCAAAAGTGGCTATTTTTAACGCGCTGAACTGACCTTTTAAATATATAAATATATTTAAATATTATTAAGTTAAATATTAATAAATTAATATTCTCGTATATATCCACAGATGATGTCGTACGGCTCCAGAATATCATATCAGAATTTATGACTTGATATTTCAGATTTCAGATTTATCGATATTCAATTTATATCGAAAATCCTTTATAACGTATATAAAGCGTTGCGAACTATAAAGGAATTCCACAGCGACTTTTCTGAAATTTGATTTGGACGTACATCAAAATCTACATGACGAAATCCCGATTTTTCTCTTCCACTAGAAAGATATACTCCACCAGCTCCACACGTTTCTTGTTTCACAGAAATCCGGCTTAAAAGGAATCATGTACATTCAGTTGAAGTTCAAATCGCCAAATAGCGAACTGCAGCGCCATTTCGAGCTCGTTTATAAATATATTATAAACTATACGTTCAACTGTCGTCGATTCAATATAATCGTTATTATATTTCGAATCGAAACTCAACAACATCTCGTAAACTATTCAATTCACACTCTATTGTGAATTCTACTATTTCTGACTATTTCGATATTTATAATCGATTATTCATTATAAATATTAATTAAATATTCAATATTATTTAATTACGGTTCTCGATATCGCTATAAAGATATTTAATAATTAAATTGATTAATTATTCCATCTCTAAAAATGCGGGTCATTACAATTTTTAACCCAGTTGATAGGGTTTGTTTTATTTGTTTTTTTTTCCTTAGCAATTTCGAGGACGAAATTATTTTAAGGGGGAAAGAATGTAATGTTCCATATTTTTACGGTATAATAATTAATTTATTAGAGATTTAAATGGTCATTTAATTAAATAATATTGAATATTTAATTAATATAAATAATATAATAATATATTTAATTTCTGAAATAGTCGGAAATAGTAGAATTTGTAATGTTGTGTGAATTGAATCATTTAAATGATTTAATTCAGTTTAGAATGGAATTATAATAACCAATTTATTAATTAAAATGAAGTTTGAACGTATAATTATAATATAATTATTATCGAGCTCGAAATGTCGCAGTGGTTCATAATTTGGCAATTCAAACTTTTAACGAATATACAGAATCTGTTTTAAGTCGGATTTCTGTGAAACAAGAAACGTTCGGAGCTGGTGAAGTATATTTTTCTAATGGAAGAGAAAAATCAGAATTTCGTCGGGTAGATTTTGATTTATGATCAAATCAAATTTTAAAGTAATCGTTATGGAATGTTTATAAAGCATAACGATATATTTAATTATAATTAAATATTGGCTTCGAATTTGGACAAATCCTTTTAGACGTAGTTATAATTTAATTTTTAGAATTTTTCTGTAATTTTTATTTTTGTAAAATAAGCACTTTTATTTTGGAGTATTTTACACCCTATATCAACATTTCGGGGTTTAACAGAATAAATTAATAGACCTATATTATTATATTTTTGGGATCGTGACGCCTTGCTCGACATGACCATATTTTTATTTTTGTCCATAGAGGTACGTCAATGAATGGGATTTTATATAACGATTACACTGCATTAATGTAATCACATGAACTACACTATCCCATATAACTTTAGATAAATGAAACATTCACAACTTAAAATATGAGTTAATATATGTATATACAGTCACACGAGAGAAAGTGGCGAACATATGCCTGGACAAACCTTACAAGTGAACCAATTCAAAACAAAATATAGATTATATAATGCCACATATTCTCTGTAAGGTTGTATAAAATACGTATATTGTGCCTTAGCAACTAAGGAAAATGGTACAACCCAAAGTCTTAACGCACGTCCACCACTTGAGTTGTCATCCATCAGAAAACTGTACCTGCCCCGTGCACTTTATAATACTTAGCTCCTAAGCATTTACGTTTTTCTTGCACATGTCTATTGCATGAAACTTCTTATCACCTGAGCTTTCGCATTTAAAATTGATCTGACACTCGTACCTTCTATTTTACTTAGTAACCAAGTATACTTTACTGCTAAGTATTCTTTGATTATATATACATGAGCACAGGAGTAGTGTTGGTTCCTTTTTACTTCAGGGGAAAATCATAATCGTGGAAATCAACATCAAAATTTCAATGGCGAAGTAGAAATTAAAACCAAAATACAATTTCGCCCACTTCTAAAATTTCAAAACCTATATGTTGAAACCCCTTAAACAATTCTCGACTCTTTCTTTGGGTTTAAGGTAGTCGAACAAAAATATATGGTTCGTTGGAATATTTGTCGTGGTTCGAGATGGCCTTTGGGTTCAAGCGAGAATAGAAGGAGGCTCGGAAAGGACAGACTACCGAGGTCGCCGTAGGAAAGAAAGGGGGTTTTCTGTCGTGAAGTCTATAACAGTGAGAAGAGAAGTAGATAAAGGCGTGACTGAGTGGAACGGTGGTGTGGGGGGTCATAGCAGGTGATATTGGGTTTGTGAGGTGAGAGCAACTACTGTGTAAATACTGGGAGGAGGAGTAGAGCTCATAACGAGGGAAGGAATGGTTTATAACAGGATGTATACATGTGTGAAGCGTGAAAGTAGTGTACAGTGCGTGACCATGGTTGTTTCATGAAGATCCGTTAAGTGATGGAGTAAAGGCGAATAATGGCATGAAGGTGGTTTAGCTAAACCATTCGCATACCATTTTTGGCAGTAAAGCATGGAACGCATATATCAATTAGGGAAGACGACGCGTTGACAAACAATGTGATGGGGGTAAAGCATTTCCAAAGAGATTTTAACAGTGGAGCGCGTGACTTACTAGCTCACGTACGAGTGCAGTTATGGGTACACAGGAGTTTGCGGTTTATAATTGTGTAGGGAGGAGCTGTCAACGACATGAAGTTTCTGAAGCTTGCGTAACATTTGATTCAGGGAAGATGGATGTCTGTTGAGATGTGGGTGCGGGTTTTAAAGTTTGGAGATGGGCCTATATAGTATGGTGAGGCCCAGTTATACATACATGAAAAAAAATAGTAAAACGTGATGGCATGGAAGCAAAAAGGACTGGAGGGTTCACATACGTTAGGGGAGAGGACTGTTCAAAGGTAGAGTGGGGAGAGTTGTTGAGTTGGCGTCAGTATGAAGATTTGTTGATGAAGAATTTAAATTCAAAGGAAAGGATCTGATTTGTGAGGATCGGTGAAGGATCGGAAGGAGTGTTCGAAGATTTACTAGAGCAGCAATTATTTGGAGGAAGACAAGTATTACTGTTCAATTGGGTGGAAATGGGTACGTGGGCTAACTGCAAATAATGAAAACAAAAAGGAGATTTGTATGAATAATTCCGCAAATAAAAATATAAATAGAATTTGGATATTTGGTTTTAAATACGAAATCAAACTGTTTTGATTATGTAAAGAAATATTATTCACATTCAATGTGAAAAATAAGATTAAAGTAAATATTTTGCAAATAAAATATTATAAAGGAATTTGGGATTTGAATTAGGAATTTAAATGGAATTACTGAAATTAGAAACATGCTGGAAATTATTTGAGTTGAATGGCTTTTTGGGTATCGATCTGATGTTGGTTTCGGCCTTCGGGGTTTATGCTTGGGAAGTTGTTCTCTTGCTAGTTTACAGTTAGAGACTGGTAGAGGTGGGAAGATAATGATGCGTGAATCAAAAATGGAAACGGTTTTCCAAAGTTAATAACGTATATTTTCTAATTTTAGAAATAAGGAATTTATGAATATATGGAAACAATAAAATGGGAAATTGGGAAATGAAATGATGATTGATCGGTAAGATTTCCATTTGGGAATACGACCGTTGTTTGTACACATGTTTTCCTTTGATAGTTAAATCACCGACTATCAAAGATTTTGACCATTTACGTCGTCAATACGGAGAGACCGGGATCAGATTCATTATCTGAAAACCACTCTGTATGGACGTTAACATTGCGAATCAAATATAATGAAGATATTTGAAGACAGAGTAATGCAAGGGCTGTTCTGACGATCCTAGGTAGAAATACCTAAAATGGATTTACAGAACAATGCCTTCGGTTTGCTCAGTCCTAGGACGACCTATATGGAAGAATGTCTGACGCAGTATATTTAATAGATCGCGTAAGTTGATCTCTTCAAACGTATTTACGTTTGGTGGTAGAGGATTTCGTTTCTCTTAGCTATTTTCCCCTGATATGTTTGGAGAAATCAATTTGTGATTTAGCGGGTATAACGATGTGACATTCAAAGTGAATGAAGATATGGTTTGTAAAGGATACGTTATGGCCTCTAGCCTTACAACTGGAAATGGTATAAAATCGGGTAGGTTGCATGGCTAAGTAGTTAGCTGCCAATTATGGTGTATTGTCACCTGATCTAGAGAAATTCCATTTACTTCTTTAATCTATTTCGATGTTGTCCCTTCCGGGAAATGGTTGCTGATCTCAATCGACTGTGATAATACATTCGGTACACTCAAGCGAAATGAGTGACCGGTCATGTTTAGCCTGGGTTGCAAGATGTTCTTGTTGAACCCTGTGTATTCCTCTCTAGAGATACATTGTCGAAAGGTGATCCCATACCTTGCCAGTTGGAATTCATTACCCAATAAACGCCCGTTGTTTTTTATTATATATTATGTATGTGGAATGTGATATGAAAGCGTTCTGCTAATGATTATTTAGTTGTGGTTGATAGACACTATTATAATATCAAACGGATTTTGATATAAAGATTATCGTTTCTTTCAAAAGGATTTTTGAATGATTGTATCAAGTGTTTGGGATTCTCATGAGGGAAAAACCCGTTCCGTGTTATACAGTGTGGTCTTGTGAGATATCCTTCATTTTATCAAACTGTTTTAAATTGTTTTACTCACACCAGTCTCATGACTGACCCAGAGTTTTTTTTGTTTTACCCCAAAACTATTGGGTGCCCAATTTTGTATGGGCAATCAAGTAGTCATGTTTTACAGATATACTTGGAGAGCTTGGAGCAGGAGGCTTCAGGATTATATAGCTATTGTTTATTACGCTGTGTTGTATGTATTGTACTCTGATAATATTACTGCATACATATACAGTTTTTATTTCAAAGATATATTATCTATTATATGTTGTTCATTTCGTTGTATGTTCTTCTTCTTCTATTCTAATTTTCTATCTTATCTATTCTCACCCTCTAACTTCTTTCATTAACTATCCAGTATTTCCTATACTTGATAGTCGACATTGAGTTATATGTCGATTACCAGGATCACGAAAACCCGGGTCATTAGAATTTGAATAAAAGCATATTATGAATTGGAATGAGGCGTATGATATGTTTTTGTAGCACTTGGTTATAAGATACGTGAACTATTCGGAAAGACCGGGTTTAACCCATTCTGAATAACTGTTACGACAATTAAAAGTCGATGATGAAGACGGTGGTTAAAGACCGGAGATCATCACATCGTTTGGATGATTACTGATGTCTTGATTGAGTTGTACACCTAAGACAAGGTAATACGTAGTGATCATCCAGACGTATTTGGAGATCGACCGGATATGCGAGGTCGTCTCTCCTATATTGGACATATGGGACAAGAAATAAGGTGCCTCCGGTTTCGTTTAGACCCAAAACGGACTTGTAAATGGATGGGTGTTTTACATTGGATTTCATTCTGTGTTGATTGATTTCTATTAATTGGTGGGGAGAATTTATTCTCTTACTTAACACCCTTCCCTGAGACGTACGAGCTTAGAGGTTATATATTGATAGACATCAGTCGTATAGCGTGAATTGTTAGTGTGACAAGTTGAGATGCAAATGATCAAGGCTTTTGTTAAAAAGTAGAGTCTTGTGATTGATGATCAAAGCACAGCTTTAATTAGCATAGCTTTGTGTATAGCGTTAATTCGCGAACCTCACACCCGGTATGAGTCAGAAACGGAATAAGGGACCCGAGGAGTGGATGCGTTTCTTTCTAGCTAGAAGTTGTGTCATGGTATGGAGCCCAGACATTTTTACTTATATGGATGATGGATTGCGAGGTACCTCGTATATGATTGCTCGACATACTGACCATTTTAGAGGTCTGATAGGACCGGGAAACGTGTGTTCAAGAATAATTAATCCACTAAAGCAAGTGTGGACCGGCCTTGGAGGATCCAGGCATTGCCCGTAAGTGTAATCCTGGGTCATTCCACTAGAGATGGCCTGAATCGGTAAGGAGTACATCCCTTGCCTTGACTCATGATGGAAATCCAATTTCCAATACGCCACTTTTCGGTTTTAATTGTAGAACTAGTATGGTGGCATAATATATGGTACCTATGTTGTCTATGATTGATACAAATATATTTGAAGTTGATTTTGACACTATGCACCTATAGTAATATCAAAACGATTCGTTTTAAACGTACCAAGCATGTTTGGCTACTATAAAGGAAAACTCTATCCTCCGGCTTGCGTTGCATTATGTGATGGGACCTGAGTCTTATAATAGCTTCATTTTTCAAGAAGCATTGCGTTGTTTTATGTTTTAAACCAGTATTCATGTGGAGTAAACCAGTTCCATGTTATATGGCGTGGTCCCATGATTTCCTAACTTTTAAAGTAAAGTTTTAATAACTGTTTTTAGTTCTCACACCAGTCCTATGACTGACTCGGAGTTTATTGTTTTAACCTAAACTCTGGGTGCCAATATTTTCCACACGGGCAGCTTGCAGTTTTAGTTTTCGCAGATATTCCTTTTCCTAGGATCCTGGATTACAGCTGGAGCTATATTCGGAAAGCTTCGTATCCGTGTATTCCTTTCAGTTGTGTTAGTTGATATATTTATATTAAAAATTTTGTTGCTATGTATTTTAATCTTTGATATTATTTTCCGATGTGTAATATTTATTAGTACTCTGATATATTCTTGTACTCTGATGTGATTGTTGTAATAGCAATGAAATGTTCTGTTGTTTATGTTCTGATGCTTCATGTTCTCAACTTAATCCGGGATTTCTCTTACCGGTGAAGTTTGGTTCGTTTCAGCGTGGTATTAGAGCTTTGGTTTACAAAGCTTGAGAATAAGGCATATTAGAACCAAACAAAAGAATTCATCAGAGATAGGGTTAGTAACATCCTATAAGAATAACTCGTTAGAGATAGGATCAATAGCATCCTAGAATGAGTTTGAACAGTATTATTTATTAAAAACATTAGTTTGGAAATTTATATCTTATTATACGTATTTGATTATTTTAATTTATATTTATTTTGGACTATCAAGTATATTAAGATTTTTCATATACACGTCATGAACGTATATACAAAGTCTCAAATATACTGGATGAATATAGAATCACACTCTAGTCGCCCGAAGATGATTCTGATGATGGAGCTCCATCATCAGCATTTATGTTCGAGTTTCGAAAGTGGATATCTATGTATTTCCAATTGACTGGTGTGAGAACCATATTATTTGTGATTTGGCACTGAAATATGATTTTTGATTATATAAAAGTTATATATTTGAAAATTTAATCAACTAATTGATTGCTGGTTGTGATGTTTGATTATTAGTTTAACTAATAAAAATATTTGAATGATCATTAATTTAACCAATATGAGAGTGAATGATAAATAAAACCAAACCAAATATAATGTAGAGCTGAGTAGAAAATTTAATTTGAATTGGATCTATATATTTGATAGATATGCATATATACATACATGCTGAACAGGTTATGGGTTTACTGTTGAGTAGAGAATATATTGCGTGCCCGATAAATAGGTGAACCTTTTTTTTTTGAAACAAAAATGTGTGGTCTTCTGAAGAGAAGAGAGCACACACACATATATATATAATAAAGTCAAGGATACAGAGTCCGACTATAGTACATAAGAATACAAGATAAAACCAAACATGTCTCTAGGGATATATGGATCGTAGATAGATGAGCTCCGGATAAACCACCGCCCATCTACTCCAATATCGAGTTCCGGCAAGGCCACCACCCGATATTGAAGTATATCTACTCCAATACAATAACCCATACTCTCTATGTAATATCAAAAATAATGAAGTACAACATCAAAAAACTCTCTAACAAAAAGCCCAAATGAAATGCGAATCATCAACCCAAACAGCAATCCTCAAAGCTCGACAATAATATCCATCAACCTGAACACCTGAAAAGTACATAACTGCTACCAATCCATCCAGCTATCTACTAAGCACTTCCTCTTAATCAACAATCTGAATCTGCGAAAAGCTCAACAAACTATTAGTAATTTGTCACATATATATATATATATATGGGAATAAATGTATCTAAATATATATATATATATATATTATATAAGCATATATATATATTCATACATATTTATTTACCATACATATATGTGTAGAAAAAAAAAACAATGAAAAACTATTAAAAGAAATTAACAACCAATGTGATACCTATTGCGAAAAAAACAATTGATTCTAATAAATAGATACAAATTGAATCTAACCTTAATCAATAGGTGAACCTTAATGAGTTGATTGCGCAATTTTATTTATTATATAAACTTCTGTGAGTGTTTTTGGATGCAGTGTGATGGTTGTTCTGTGTGAGATTATAAACCACGCCATAGGATAGCAACAAATGATTTATGAACTACACCACATGGCATACTACATGAAGACAACATATCATATCATATTCCATATAAGCATTTGGCGCTTATATGACGAGATTTGGATTTTTCCATACGAGCGAGATGCTTGTATGGCGATGACTATATTATAGGTTGAACAGAAGACAGATTATGGACATAATTAAGGAATACATGTAACGGTGCTCGTGGCAGGATTAATAAAAACCCCACACAGGTCTGAAGAAGACAAAAATTCATGTCTCTTTTGTTGTTAATTAAGGCTCATAAATTAATTATTTTTCCAACACTGGGGCAAGGTAGTGATATTATGATTTTTACACGTCTCCCTTGGGCATAGATAGGTCACTAAAAATTGTGTATGCTTTCTCTTTATTTGTTGGGTTCCTAACGGCCCAATAATTTTTTAAAAGTCAACCCATACAAAGGAGGTTAGGGCAAAAAAAATTGAAAATTTAGGGTGTTAGGCAAATTTTTGAGAAACTAGAAAATTCTTAGAAATTGAAAAATTGAAGAATGAAAGCCAGAATGAAAGTTGAGTTGGTTAGTTAAATAACTTTCAGCTCCGTTCCTTTTTGAGGATGAAAAGATTTTAAGTGGGGCAGATTGTAACAACCCGAAATTTCTGAACCAACTTAAAAATTTTATTTTAGCTATTTTAATCGATTTTGAATATTTAAATGATTTATTCTAAATAAAAACGACTAAAAATTTATTTAAATCGAAGTTAGAACGTACAAATTTAATTTAATTATAAAACGAGCTTGAAATGGCGGTAGTTTGAAAATTTGATTTTAAAATTCAATTGAATGTATAGGATTCAAAATAAATCGGATTTCAGTAAAAACAGAAACATTTGAATCTGCTTAATAATATCTTTCTAACCAATGTGAAAACCATATTTCATAATATAAACTGTAAGTGATGTCCTATTTAAAATTTAGAATAGTCGCTATGGAATATATATATATATATATATATATATATATATATTTCAATATAATATATAGCTCTTAAAATAGCCATATTGCAAATGACCTCCGTTTTCGACAAAACCATTTTTGTTTGATCTAGAATGTCAAATTATTATTAGCTTTAAAATTTCATAATTTTTGGAATTAATGTGTGAGCGCAGTGAATATAAATGTATTTTGTAATTTCAGTTTGAATTTAACCGACTGGAAAAGGGCCATTTTTCAAACGATCTCCAAATTCGATGAAATTAGTTTTGTTAGGACCGTATCTTCAAAACATAGCCAAATTTATTTTTCTGTGATTTTTGGAGTCAGTATGCGGCCCCGGTAAATTAAAATGTTCGTTTGAATTCAATATATATTGATTTATATTTTAATTTTGACGAAAACTAATCGAAACAGTCGAATTGGCTTACGAAACATATCCCATTATGTCTGGAATGGGGGTATTTGGCTGGGGATGACAGTCGTTGGGTCTTGTTTGGAGTTCAGAGAAATAAACAACTAATTAACGAATAAAATAATGTTGAAATAAATATATATATATATAAGTTAAAACCCCCATTCTCTTTCATTTAAACCCTAGCTGCCAGAAACGCATGAATGTCTTCGAACTTCGATTTTATATTCCTCAAAAACTCTCGACCCTATTCGAATTGAACTTTGATTCTAAAACAAAAGTCGAACTACTAAGTGTGCTCTACATGTTAAACGGTCGAGATCGTCTTCAGTGCCCAAGATTTCTCGAATTTCGTGTTTAAAACCGTCAACTTTGTGGGTATGTTAGAGGAGCAGGACGGCGGTGAGTTGGTGGCGGCGCTGGGGGTAGCGAGGCGCCAGAACGGCGAACGCCGTGGTAGGGTCTGATCGGCGGTCGAGACCCTCGTGAAGCGAGCAAAGGTGGATCATGTTGGCGATGTTGGGTTACAGGTTTCTCAGGCTGGAAACGATGAAGAAGCGATGTAATTATTTTGTTAATTAACTAATTAATTAATTATGTAATGTATGTATTTAGTGTTATAACTTCTTCATACGAGGTCCAAATCTGACGATTTCACTTGCGTTGGAATCCTGTTGAAGAACACTACAACATGGAGCTGATCAAAATGAAAACGGGACAAGTTGGGTTTTAAAGCTAAATTAAATGGTCGTTTAATTTAGTTTTAAAAACAGAAATTCAGAAATTAAATACTGATGGAGTGGAACCCAAAGTAAGAATTCTCTTACTAAAAGTTTGTATAGATATTTAATTTATTTTATAATTATAAATATATAGAAATTGCCAGTATAGTTTTTTATCTGTTGTATGCAGTTCATAACTCGAATTCGCACAAATCACATAGATTGGAAGCGATGTATGGATATTACCGACACTCAGATTTCATACTCCGCAAATGGCCACTTATAGCGCCGTAAATGACATTGGGTAGTTGAGTATTTATTTATATGGATGATTTGGTGATTTGTGATGTGATTGTGATGATTAACATATAAAAATAATGTTAACATTAATGTGGTGGTTGAAATGAAATTATAAATATCCATTATAATTTAAGTAGTGAATTTTTGTTAAGTAGAAAATAATTCAAACCGAATTTGAATTAGTTAAATTTATTAATCAATAATTTATTTAATTGATTATTGTTGTTTGAAAACCCCATACGGGTATTGGGATGATAATTGACGTATATTAATCCCAATATTTAGTTGTATGTTGATCGATTGATGGACAGGCTGTGATGAACGCTATTTGTTTATTTTAATGCTTATACAGTTATAAATTGCACCCTGAATGATGTTTGAATGTTGAATAATTATTTATCATTATTGTTGAATACATGCGATGTATGAAATCCGTATAACTGAGATTATATTGTAATTGACTGAGTCGCATTCCAATACAGAAATAACGAATATTAAAAAAACGAATATTTTAAAATAATGAATATTTTAAATAAATATTCAGTGAAGAACAAAATAAAATTTTGGTGTCCGATTTTGGATGGGCACGAAAATATTGAAATATATAAAGCCGATTTAAGTAGTTAAACGCCATTTTTACTTGTACAGGTTTATAAATTGATTTTGTTCATTTTGTAATGAATATCAAAAAGAATGGATTTCAAAATCTGATATTTTGAAAATATTATCATTTTAATATTATAGTGATATGGAATATTCAATTTCGATTTAAAATTGAAAATGAAGTTGAAATCGTTTTAAAACGAATTTATAAACGATTTATAACATATGTTTTGAATGGAAATCGATGATATATATATATATATATATTATATATTTAAATGGCTTGAATAGAATATGCCGCACAGCGACGGTTCGCGAATTTCAACCATTAACTTCAAATTGTTGTAATGGGAGATCCGACCGTCGAATTCTTCTAAGACCGAAATCGTTGGGTTCGTATCGAAAGATATTTCCAATGAATATGAGAGATTTAAATTTGAACGGACAGATTTTAAGATATGTCCAAGTCAATTTCAAAAAAGGTCGTTATGAGTGCAGTTCAGTGGACGTTATTTGAAACTGACTGTAATGGCCTTAATAAAATTATTAAAAATATGAAAAAATTGTGTAAAATCATAATAAATAATTTGGAAGGTTTTTGTATGAAAAATTCCAAGTTTAGAAAGATAAAAATATATTTTTATCGAAATGAACCAGTTATTAACTAGAATAATAATCCAATGTTTTTAAATGAATAAATTGGATTTGAAATGGTTTTAATATAACCAAAATTTCCAACGTATGAATTGGAATAGGTTGGGATGGAAGTAATCTTCGGGATATTTCAATATTGGATTTTGTGATTATACGGATATTGTTGTGGAATTTAGAAGATATAAATATCGTTATTTCCAATACGATGTTTGTTGATTTCAGAATTTGATATTGAACATAAGCCGATATTATTTTCTATTCATAGCCTTGAATTTAATATCAAACCGGATTTTGGGTTTATCGTGAATGGTGTCTTTAATAACACTGCTCTTAAACCCAGTTGAGAAAAGATTAAATCTTTTAATTAAGATTAATGAAGTTTACCAAATAATTAATATTTAATTAAAATTGAAATGAAAATGGATTTTGGATTTATCAGGAACAATGTTTTAAGTAACATTTGTTCTTTAACCTGATTAACAGTGAAGATATGTTTTGGAATTTATAAATCTTTTTATTAAGATTTAATGGAAATTTTCCAAAGCAAAGTTTTCCAATTTAATAGATTAAATTATAATTGAATGGAATTCGATTTGGTAATAATCGAGATGAGCTTCTGTGAATGAAGAACGTTACTATATATGGAATTTAAAAGGCTTTGCCGCTATTCCATTTATATTATTTGTTTGGTACGGAAATTTCTATCGATTATGCACTGTTATGATTTTCGTGTAAATTCCATTTTGATGGAAGATAATTTTGGGTTTATCGTGAATGATGTTTTAAAGGACATTCGTTCTTTAACCCAGTTAAAGACGGGATTTATTTCCTAAATTTGAATAATCATTAAATAATGATTTTTTTAGATTAAAACTAAGCGGTGTTTTAATGAATCTTTCATTAGATTGAAGAGTTATTGTGGTAACTAAATTTTCGAAATTTGAGAAGTGATCGAGAATGGAGTACTACCAGTTTTACTTCAGGCGATAGTTATATTTTTAATTAGATTTGAACGTGAAATGGTAATTAATTTTATCGATAACACAGTGGGTGTTAGATATGGAGTACTACCAGTTTTGCTCCATGAGATTAATAGGTTTGGATTGAAAAGATAAAATATATGATTACTTCAGTAAGGCGATAATCCCAACTAGCTTATAAACCTTAATTTGGTTTAGAATTGTGAAAAGATAAAATAAAAACTTTTGAAATGGACACCCAAAGGAAGATTAAATAAATAGTTTAACTGAACTTATCTTTGATAAAATTAGTGGGAACCTTACCCTAAAAATGTGAATATTTGAATAAAATAATATTCTGAATTAGAAAGAGAAGTATGATGTGTTTTTATAGCACTTGGTTATAAGATACGCGAATTATTCGGAAAGACCGGGTTTAACCCATTCTGAATAACTGTTATGACGACTAAAAGTCGATGATAGAGACGATGGTTGAAGACCGGAGATCTTCACATCGTTTGGATGATTACTGATGTCTTGATTGGGATGTACACCCAAGACAAGTTAATAATGGCGATCGTCCAAATGTACTTGGAGATCAATCGGATATGCGAGGACCTCTCCCTTGTATTGGACATATGGGACGAGGAATAAGGTGCCTCCTGTTTCGTTCAGACCCAGAACGGACTTGTAAATGGATGTGTGTGTGACATTGGATTTCATTCTGTGTTGATTGATTTCTATTAAATATATATCTGTTTGGTGGCAGAGAATTTATTCTCTTGCTTAACACCCTTCTCTGATACGTACATGCTTATAGGTTAGATATTGATAGACATCATTTGTATAGTATGAATTGTCAATGTGGCATGCTGAGATGCAAACGATCAAGGCTTTTGTTGAAAAGCAGAGTCTTATGGTTGATGATCAATGCATAACCTTAATTAGCATAGCTTTGTATATAGCATTAATTCATGAGCCTCACACCCAGATATGAGTCAGAAACGAGATAAGGGACCCAAGGAGTGTTTGCGTTTCTTTTTAGCTAGAATGGGTGTCATGGTATGGAGCCCAGACTTTTTACTTGTGCGGATGATGGATTGCGAGGCGCCTCGGATATGATTGGTCGACGTATTGTCCATTTTAGAGGTCTGGTAGGACCGGAATACGTGCATTCAGGAATAATTAATCCACTAAAGGAAGTGTGGATCGGCCTTGGAGGATCCAGGGGTTTCCCATAGGCGTGATCCTGGGTCATTCCGCTAGAGATGGCCCGAATCGGTAAGGAGTACATCCCTTGCCTTGACTCATGATGGAAATCCAATTTCCAATACGCCACTTTTCAGTTTTAATTGTATAACTAGTATGGCGGCATAATATATGGTGCCTATATCTTCTATGATTGATACATTTATATTTAAAGTTGATTTTGACACTATGCACCTATAGTAATATCAAAATGATTTGTATTAAACGTACCAAGCATGTTTGGCTATTATAAGGGAAAGCTCTATCCTCCGGCTTGCGTTGCATTGTGTGTTGGGACCTGAGTCTTATAATAGCTTCATTTTTCAAGAAGTGTTGCGTTGTTTTATGTTTTAAATTAGTATTCGTGTGGATTAAACCCGTTCGTGTTATACGGCGTGGTCCCATGATTTCCCAACTTTTAAAGTAAAGTTTTAATAACCGTTTTTAGTTCTCACACCAGTCCCATGACTAACTCGGATTTTGTTGTTTTAACCTAAACTCTAAGTGCCCATATTTTCCGTATGTGCAGCTTGTAGTTTTGGGTTTCGCAGATATTTCTTTTCCTAGGATCATGTATTACAGCTAGAGCTATATTCGGAAAGCTTTGTATCTGTGTATTCCTTTCAGTTGTGTTAGTTGATGTATTTATACATTTTAAATTTCCGCTGCTATGTATTTTAATCTCTGATATTATTTTCCGCTATGTAATAATTATTCGTACTCTGATATATTCTTGTACTATGAAGTAATTGTTCTAATAGCAATGAATTGTTCTATTGTTTGTGTTATGATGCTTCATGTTTTCAACTTAATCCGGACTTTCCCATACCGGGGAAGTCTAGGTCGTTTCAATTATCCTTTTTTTGGGCCGAGTAATACTCACATGAATAACTACACACAAATATCAAACAATTTCATGAACCACCAAAATAAGAGAGGTCACTTTGGTGACATGTTATTTTAGTTAGTTCACTATGAACTTATTATTGTTTGTACAATATACTTCAAGTTCCATAAAACACTCAAAAAATGCTTTAAGTCCATATATCAGTTAAAAAATTTCAAAAACAAAATTCTTACTATGGTATAAAATGTTTTAATTATAGCTACTTTAATCTTTTTCTATAGGTATGCAGCTATATGCATGACATTCTTGTAACATGATACAATACTGCATAAATAAACCACTATACAAATGCCATAAATTAATGTCAGGATCAACACCATAAAGTTACATATAAATGACATAGTACATGTCTTGTTAAATAACATTAATGAACATAATAGTTATAATGTATATCTGACCATACTATAGCTACATAAAATGCTACTATGTCATTTTTCCTTTGGTTTATTATTTGAATACTTAACTAAGCCAGAAATGATGCTGTTTGGATAAACATGCACACTGTTGCTCCTTCTATTTTATGACATTCCCTGATAAATATGATGCAATACATCATAAATAAATCACAATGCAAATGTCATAAATTAATGTCGGAATTAATACCACATAAAATTACATATAAATAACATAGCATATGCCATGCTAAATAATGTTAATGAACATGATAGCTATGATGTATATCTTACCATAATGTAGCCACATACTATGTCATTTTCCCTTTGGTATATTATTCGAATACCTAACTAAGTAAAAAATGATGCAATGTGGATAAACATGCAAACTATTGCTCCTTTTATTTTGTGCTAATGAAGCATGAAAGAATAACATAACTTCCATATGTGTCATTATGTATAAAACACATGTATCTGTCAAACATAAGTGCATTAAATAAAAAAAATGGCTTTTCTTATTCCTAGTAGAAACAAGAGGAATCATTTAATTTTCATAATCGAAGCATTTAATGCACTTATGATACTACCATAACAACCACAATTAATGCATTTATAATATATATATATATATATATGTGTGTGTGTGTGTGTGTGTGTGTGCAATTGACTGTTATGTGGTCTAGAAATTAGACCAATATTACGTCAAATTAATTTAGTTACAAATGTATATAAATAAAATAAATGATATCATTGATTCTCATATATAAATCAAATAAAGAAGCATACTTGATTCGAAATTTCCGAATTATCCCCAATACCCTATATATATATATATATTATAATTATATATCCAAATTACTTAAATTAAGGAACCAAATTCGTATTACCTTGCATAAATGGTTCTAGATTATTCAAATCAATAAAACAACTATTTCTAATGTATCCTAAATGTTCTTTCACATTGAAATTCATAACTAATTCAGAATAATATACAATAATAACTTGTAATGTTATGACTAACAACAGTTGTTTTCCAAATTTAGAGTGATTCAGGTAATTTTGTAAAAAAAAATTAATTGTTTCAAAATTTAGGTTTTTTAGATTTATCGTTATAAACCAAAAGAATTACATAAGTCAACCTTTTAATTTTCAATAATAAAAAGGTACTAAATCAAATCCAAATCTTAACCAAAAAAGTTGTAATTTTCGTAATAAAATCAATAATGGATGGCTCTGATGTCACTTGTAGTAATTTATGCATGCCTTATGATTTGAAAAATCATAAAAACTGATATTTGAATAGTTGAACCATATTGATTTAGTTGAAAAGAAATCAGAGGAAGTAAATGAATTAACGGAAGCCATACCTAAACCCACAGATGTTTACAGTGAGAAGATTGACCTGGTTAAGATATGGCTTTGATTTCATAACTGACACGAGTTTTAGATCCGAATCGATAATTGCTGCTTTCATCAACTGATCAAGATTAAAGACAAATCTAAAAGATAAAGTTGGATACGATCTTTCGAATTGACATAAACCTATATCTGAATTATTTCATACAAGAGATTAGGAGAATAGCTATAACTTAAATAATCTGGGGACCATAACCCATTATGTATAATAGTGTGATATTTTCAATTTGCCCCTTCAACAAATCGAAATTTACTTCGGTCGCTATGCATTCTTTTCAGGACAGCTACATCTTTAAGCCTTAATTTTATTACTTTATTTAATCTCTTTAATTAGGTTTTACATTGAAATAGCAGAACACGTTTTATTTTACATGTGTGATCTATATGTTGAAATTTTCCAATAAACAAAAATCCAAATCCACAAGGTTTTAATGCAAAACTTTATAGAACTCATTGGGACAATCTTAAATTGCTGATTATTAAAGTTGTGAAGGAATTTTTTAAAGAAGGTAAAACTTCTTAAATAGTGTGAGCCACACCTTTATCGCTTTAATACCCAAAAATAGAAATCCTGCAAATATAAGTGACTACAAACCAACATCTTATTGCAAATTTATTTATAAAGTTTTCGCTACCACTATTAGTAATACAATCAAATTGTTTCTACCGTTTTTAATTTCAGAATATCAAAGTGCTTTTGTTCGTGGTAGATTTGTTAGAGAACCTCAAATTATCAGAAAACCAATAAGTAATGTGAAGGGTGAACTCTTAATAGTTACAAAGAAATTATTTTACAAATTCCCCGATGTGGGACTTGTTTCAACACGCCCCCACACGTGTGGCATATCTGAGCCTAACACGTGGAGGTTATTTGGGTGACGTGGATAAGTGTGGCAACGTGCGCACGAATTAAACCTGCTCTGATACCATGTTAGAATTCAATTTCTTACCTTCATTTCATTATTCTTAGCTCCTTTATGTAGGAGTTCAATATTTACAGGAATTATTGCAAATAGATAAACTTCAACATAAATTATATATTTTACCATATGTAATATATATATATATATTAACATAAATAAAAAGCATCTAATCTTCTGTCATTAATACACACACACACACACATATATATATATATATATATATATAACCATGTGTAATATATATAAATGACAAATCTTCTATCATTAATATATAGTATTTATGTAATACATTATTAACATAAATACCATATATTAATTATTCTAAAACAAATCTTCTACCATTACTATATGGTATTTATGTAATAAATTATTAACATAAATACCATATATTAATTATTCTAACACTCCCCCGCAGTCGAAACAGGTTGTTGTCGGACGTTGAGGTTGTCCCGAAATTCGTCAAATAGCACACGCGGAAGACCTTTTGTAAAAATATCAGCAATTTGATAACGGGATGGGACATGGAGGACTCGAACTTCTCCTTTAGCTACTTTTTCATGAACAAAGTGAATATCCACTTCAATGTGTTTTGTGCGTTGATGCTGAACTGGATTACCAAATAAGTTGATGGCACTTACATTGTCACAATAAACCAAGATGGCTTTTTGAATGGAAACATGCAACTTTAATAACAAATTTCTGATCCAACATGAGTCAAAGACAACATTAGAGCCTCCTTTATACTCAGCTTCTGCACTAGAACGAGACAATGTAGGCTGACATTTAGAGGACCAAGAAATAAGATTATCTCCAAGAAATACACATCAACCTGAGGTAGAGCATCTAGTAACCGGGCATCTACCCCAATCAGCGTCTGTATAGGCGATAAGTTTGTCAATAGAAGACTTATGCAGATACAAACCATAAGATAGTGTACCCTGAATATAGCGCAAGATGCGCTTGAGAGCAGTTGTGTACTCAACTTTCGGATCATGCATATGAAGACACACCTATTGTACTACATAAGAAATATCAAGTCTTGTGAAGGTAATATACTGAAAAGCACCAGCAATGTGACGATACTTAGTAGGATCCTCATACGGGGCATCCTTAGTAGCACTAAGTTTAGACTTGGTGTCAATAGGGGTAGGGCAAGGTCTGTAGTTAGACATTCCAGCTTCATCAATGATATCTGCAGCATACTTTTTCTGAGATAGAAATAAACCATTTGCATGATGAGTAACAGCAATACCCAAAAAAACTTAGCTGACCAAGATCCTTCATAGAAAATTCTGAACTCAAAAGAGTAATGAAAGAATTGCGCAAATGATTTGAAGAAGTAGTAAGAATTATGTCTTCAACATACAACAGTATATATGCCATATCTGAACCTTGTCTATAAATGAACAAAGAGTGATCAGATTTACTGTGAGTAAATCCAATGGATGCAACAAAGTATGCAAATCGCTGATACCAAGCCCGAGGAACTTTTTCTAAATCATATAGAGATTGTTTTTAGTAAACACACATGATCCAGATGTCTTTTGTCTCGAAGCCCCATGGGTTGATGCATATAGACAGTTTCATTAAGATGACCATGTAAAAAGGCATTCTTGACATCCAGTTGATGAATGTGCCAAGATTTTGAAAGAGTGATACTAAGAACTGCTCGTATGGTTGTTGGTTTAACCACTGGGCTAAACGTTTCTTCACAATTAATACTCTGTTGTTGAGTTTTACCATTACCTACAAGACGGGCTTTATGCCGCTCAAAAGAACCATCAGATTTGTACTTGTGACGAAAAATCCACATAAACCGAATTACATTCACATTAGGTGGCCTTGGCACTAAATCCCAATTCTTATTATCAATTAAAGCATTAAATTCATCCAACATTGCACTATTCCAGCTTTGGTCATGTAAAGCACTAATAGGATCCTTAGGTATGGGAGATATGTTTGTGGTGGATGTGTGTAAATTGGTAGTGTATTTGGGATTTGGTTTAAAAATTCCATTCATTGCTCGGATTGTCATACTATGTAATATTGGGTTGTTAGGCTGAGGAGAGCTTTGTGGGCTTTGCTTTTGGTTCGTTTGAGCAGTTGAAATGGAGGTATTTGGGGAAAGAGATGCTGCTGACTTAGAGTTGTAAGATTGGGTAGGAGATGTGGGTTGTGTTTCTAGACTGAAAAGAAGAGGAGTGAGTTGTGGGCTTAGCTGAGTTTGTCGACCAACCTAAGTGTTGACAACACATGGAGAGAATTGTTGGGAAACTAAGCCTGTGGGAGCTGGTGGCGCAACAGAAGAGGATGCAACCGGGTCCATTTGAGGCCTGGACTAGTATGGGAAGGCTGATTTAATGGGCTAGAATGAGGCATGGACTCAATTATGTTTAGAGGCTTCGAAGTAGAATGTAAATAATTCAATAAAGAATCAGAACTATTGGCAATTAAAAAATCATACGTTTTATTTATGGTTTTGTGAATTTGTGCGAATGGGAATTCGGTCTCAATGAATTTCACATGACGATAAATAATGATTTTGCCACTTGTCATATCGTAACACTTTGAGCCTCTATGGTTAGAAGCGGGACAAGATAAGCACATGGAGTGGATCGAGCTTGCAATTTGTGGATAAAAGTGGTCGGAAACAAAGGAAAACATAGGCAACCAAATACACGCAATGCCGAATATTTTGATCACATTGGTATAGAATTTGGTTGGGGGATCCTAAGACTTTAGTTGGAAGTATGTTAAGAAGATATGTGGTCATTTCTAAAGCATGATGCCAAAAAGAAGGTGGCATAGAGGCTTTAGCAAGCAATGTACGAATGATGTTGTTTATTGATTTAATGTGTCTTTCGGCTTTGCCATTTTGAGGAGAGGTGTGCGGACAAGAAAGGTGGAATAACATCCCATTATGATCAAAGAATTGTTTAAAGGTGTCATTGATGTATTCTGTACCATTGTCACATTGGAATGTTTTAATGTTTCGTTCGAATTGGGTTTTGATTAGAGCATGAAAAGATTGGAATAAATGTTTGACTTGTGACTTTTTGGCAATAGGGAAAGTCCACAAAAATTTGTTATAATCATCAAGAAAAAGTACATAATAATAGTGACCAAGAGAACTAACAACAGGCGATGTCCAAAGATCGCTATGAATAATATCAAAAGGTAGCAAAGTGTATGACAGAGAATCAAAAAATGGTAATTTCAAATGTTTTCCAAGATGACAAGAAGAACAATAAGTTTTACGAGACTTATTACAACTAATAAGGTTTTTATGATTTAATATACTGGCTACTTTAGATTACTAGATATGGATTGGATTATAGAGAAGAAAGGTAATTTCTTTTAAATATACATTCATCAACAAGCAGTTCAGTTGCAACTCATACGAAAGAGATCTAGCCTATATGTTTTTATCATAACCGCGACATATCACATATAGAAAGAGTGAAACATAGAGTTCATAATAAAGCTAATGCTAATATACATTGGACTTAAATGATTTTCTTAGATAGTCGTCTAATTATGCAAAATTCAAAAGTAAAGCTCAGTTGTCATATCAAAATCAATAACTTATTCGAGTGGTGGGAGAAAGAAGCGGATAACATACATAGAGAAATTTCTCATAAATGCAAAATTCAAGCCTTAGAGTACAAATCTACTAATTCAAGTGCTTATTTTTCTTCATCTGCAGCAAATGACCACGAAAAGCATAATTTCGTCTTTCAAACAACTCATCAACTAATACCAGATCTAACGAAAATTTTAGACGTTTGGCCAGATCCAAAGAAAAATCAAAGGTTAATAATCGTTTTTAAAGTTTCAATCACCATTTTAGGGATTCAACTCAAAATTTAATAGATTCAAAGCAAATGTTCTGTAAATCCACTAAATTGAACGACGACTTGAAGACTAAGAACTACGAAATCGATTTTGGTGGTATGAGGCGTAGATACAACAGATGCTTATCCTGTTGAGTAGGAGGAGAAGAAAATATAAATCATCGATGTCATTGGTTTTTGGAGTGTGGTAGTTAACCCTAAGCTGTATTCTTTTTATTTTGCTTGGGTTTCGGGTATTTTGACCTGGTTTTGTAAATGGGCTTTGACCCTAAAGTTATCTAATTCCAAGAAGAAAGAAAAAAGCCGCAGATGCTTATCCTGTTGCGTTTTGTCTGCCGTGCATTCACACGGTAACCGCCTACGGGAAAAAGCCGCAGCCACCCACAGATCAAACACAGCAACAGCATTAAATAACATGCACCAAAATTAATGTACTAAATAAACCAAAAGCTATACAGTAAAAGTGCGGGAAGGACCGAATCCCCAAAGCAAAGTGGATTTCATTCAGTACACACGCAAAATCATCGTCCTTAAAGTTTGCTCTCTACAAAATTACAAATGTCCTCCTTTTGTGGGCTAAACTCCAAGAATCTCATTCGGCAAAAACGCGTTTGTATGTGGCTACTTTTGTCAGTCTGCACTGCTTTCTCAACCTTAGCCAATATTGCTGGCAAGCACCCACTGTTAAACCGAGTGAAATTTTGTTGAGACCCAAAAAGGATGTCAACAAAACTTCTACCCCTGATTGGTGGAAATCAGGGGAGCTCATATGGGTCTCCCTGATTTCCACCAATCAGGGGTGGAAGTTTTGTTCACACCCCTTTTTTGGGTGTGAACAAAATCGTATTCGGCTAAACCGTCCTCCCTTTCATTCCAAACAATCTGTTGCTAATCCAATATTAATACTTTATTTCTCTTAATTTTAATGTTAGTTTTCCTAACTATGTTAGGACCGCTGCCTCATTCCACTCTTTTCCTCCGGCAGATCCACTTGCACTGCCAAAGGCTGCCTCCTTTAGTCCACTTCATGATAACGACATATTCATGTAATAGTAGGTTAAGAACTTGTTGGTTATACGATAAAGTTGCAAATCGATATAATACCGATTAATTTTCGGTTTAATTTTCCTGGCATAATAAGAGAACAATTACGCCTAACTTTTACAATTGACCTAAAATCAGGATCCGCACCATGCGTTACAGACACAAGGAATTAATTAATGTGCGAAATTATTATTCATAAAAATATACACAACTTAAACCGTACATTAAATATTAATGCATGTCCTGCTCATTCTTCCATGGTTGTTACCGGTCACACCCGGTCATTAATTATCACGCTCCCTTTAAATTCTAACCTTCGTCCTTCCTCACTCTCTATTATTCACTTCTCTTCCCTTTCCTCTTCCTCCCTTTCTGTTTGCTTGCCGAATTATGCCATTGCGGCTGAATCCAATTGAATAGCTGAAAATGAAGTATTCAAGGTCGAATTCATCCAGAATCAAACTGAACAATGGAGGAAGAGCCACCAAAGATTGGCTGCATCTTTACTCTATTTACGGATCCGACGACTGGCACACCGTCTTCTTCCTCCTCTTTAATTCTCTCCTGTTCGGCTCATTCTCCGTAGTGATATTGATCTACTTCTCGTCTATTCTCAAATTCGTGAGCAGCCGTTTTCCTTCAGTACCATTCGCACAGCATGCTCTGAGTTTTATCGGAATCCTCACAGCGCTTACCTCGATCTGCTTGCTGTACGCCTCGATTCAAGTGCTCTACTCATCCTTGCCACTCAGATTCGAAATCGCCCGGAAAATGGTGCTGGAGATCACAGATTGGTCGTCCGTACGAACCGCGTTGGACGTCGGCTGCAACCGAGGCGTCCTCCTGAACACGGTCGCGAAGCAGATGAAGAAGGAAGGGAGCTCAGGCACGGTGATAGGTCTGGACAAGAACAAAGACATAATCATCGAGGCGTTGAGGAGAGCGAGCGTGACGGGAGTGCAGAAGTACGTGACGTGCAGGGAAGGGGACAAGAAGGAGCTGCCGTTCGGCGACGCGTATTTCGACGTGGTGGTGTGCGGGTTGGGGTTGGGGAAGGAGAGGGAGGAAAGGGCGAAGGAGCTGTCGGAGATGGTTAGGGTTTTGAGAGGGGGAGGGGTAGGGGTGATTTGGGATATGGTGAATGTGAGGGACCTTTTTGAAAAACTGAAGGAGATGAGGATGGAGGATATCCGGGTTTCGGGCCGGGTCACAGTTTACATGGTGAGTAGTCGGATCGTTAGTTTTAGGAAGCCGGAGACGGCGGTGGAGGCTGCGCCGCTTGACTGGAGGGCTAATATCTGTTGAACAGTGGGGAATTTTGAATGTCTACAGAACTAGAAGATCTTTACATATATACATATGAAATGGAATGCCGATTCTCGAAGAGGATTGGATTGGAGTGACGATAAGGTTGTTAATTATGAATCGAAATTCGTAAGATTTCGATCCAGTGAAATGTTTTAAAATATTGTTATCATGTTGTCGTGTATAGAAAAATGGAAGTGATGTTAATTTATTATTATGATTTTTTTTTTTTTTCGGTTTTGGAAATTAAATTATTATATCTTTACAGCCACTAGCAAGACAGAAGGGAGGAGGAATGGTTTGGCTAATGGTATATACAAATGGGTTTGGTGATAACGCATGATTATTTTTCTTGTTCATTAATGTTGTTGGTTGAATGCCAAATTTGTATTGACTTTTACGCACGTTGTGGTCACGTTTGTTTGTGCTGAATTTGTGGACTCAGGATAGTTTTGTTATAATTAATACACGCGACTTGTGGTTAAATTAGGATTACAGCTAATAGTTTTAAATCCCCAACATACATGTGATATTCTTAAGTGCATAAAAATTGAGTTGATATTGCAGATGCATTGCTAAGTGTTGTTAGGTCGGATGTCTTTCAAACATTGCGCTTATCTGAAACAACTAAAATAGGGCTATTGATTTTGTGTAATTGTCAGTGTATGGCTCGAGGGAGGGCATGACGTCGCGTTACCCGCTTTACTTTCTAAGATGCTACAAAACCCGAGAAGTAGAGGTCGGAAAAATCAGAAAATAAGCGCAATTCATGAAAGCTGTTTTTTGATATTTTAACAAACTAATTTTTGAGTCTCTTAGGATTTTTGCTTTGCTTTTAATGGATAATGGCATGTGTAGTTGTTTCGTTCCTGTTGAGTTGGAATTGTTACATACGTCTTTTGACGCATAGACTAGTAGATTAGGTCTGAATAGATAATATGAAGTTGTAAACCTTTTGTTTCAATTATATCTTCGTTCAATGCACTTTCATCGTCTTTCAAACGCTAGGTCTTGACTGGTAGATTAGGAGTGATGAGACCTAGCTTTGTACTATTATTATCTCCCACAATGGATCATCATGCCCATGATTGCAGGATGTGTTTGAATAAATCGAATTAGGGACGAAAAGTAGTTCCAATTGTGCGACTCTACTTTCACGTGGATCAAGAGGGCAGCCGCAGATCGGATAAGACAGTTACACACGTACATCAATGGTTTTCATCTATTACTGCAAAAAATTCATTGAAAAATCATTTCAACGATTATTAGTTAAGTAGAAAAATAATTTCCATTTGCCGTTTCGCATTAGCAAAATTGCTGAGTATACCATTAGACGGCAAATAAAGAAGCAAATTGGTCCATTGCTTACTAAGTTACTAACAATGAAATATTATTCATTACGTAGATCAGTCAAATTATCAAGTTTATTAATTAGTCGTCAAATATATAAGTAGTGTACTGATTTTAAAAAACTATTTAATTTTTTGTCTTGGCATCCACGTAAGTTGACTTTAATAAGTTTATCCATCAATATATTTGTTAGTTAATTCACGGTGGATTAACTAATAAATGGTGGATTAACTAACAAAAAAACAACATTTTGCTCCTG
Organism: Allium sativum; assembly: GCA_030737875.1. Lineage (NCBI taxonomy): Eukaryota > Viridiplantae > Streptophyta > Magnoliopsida > Asparagales > Amaryllidaceae > Allium > Allium sativum. Next base: position 637,564,110 of record CM060919.1, read on the forward strand.
CCGCTCAAAAAAAAATATGCTTTAGCTGGAAGTACTATCATATATATACATCCAAACATCACTGATAATATAGACCAAAATCCAGAATACTTTTTAAGCTCATCACAGGTGCTTGATAACAATAGCATCCAAATGTTTTACCTCTGTTATCAAGATGACAATATCTTTAATTGGGCACCTTAAATTAGCAGCCCTGTGTTGTCAATTCTCGATGTTGTTCTCCTTCGTCTTACTAAAGCGTTCATGAATGATGTTAATCGTAGGTGACTTGATCTGCTTTTAGGAAGATGGTTAGCTTATGCATGAAAATAAGAAAGAGGTACGAACTTGTACTCTCCGTCAAGCTACTACAACATTAATATTTTGTCAATTATGAACACCTATCTTTAGCCTTTGCGCTAGTATCTTTGATATACATTTGTAACATATGTTACAACAACTGATAGGCCTAAATTGGCTGACACGAGTTGGATTATTAGTTTTGGGTTTAAACAGATAGTGGTGGCACTAACTGTTGAATTTTGATGAAAAATAAAATTTGACTGGTAATATTATTGATGTAATATGAATAGTATGATAGAAATGATGTCATCTTTGTACCCTTGCACTTTGTATCCTTGTTATATTTTGGTTTAATCATCTACAAAAATCTGATACCCTTATAGTTTGATCATTGAATGAATATCATAAGTGCATATAACTAATAATTATGGCCATGAAGTCCATACAGAAAACCACATTTAACTATTAAATATAGTATTGAAAGTTGAAACAGTCGTTGATAAAAAGGTTTTATGTGCTCAATGTTCATGATGGTTGGTACATGTTAAATGGTTACCTGTGATATCTAGAATCCTCATGTTCATGAAAGTGAAGACGAGTTTGTCCGCACTATATTTTCTATATTGATGTTTAAGTTTATATAAAGTTATTAGTAATGGATATGTTTGTGCTTAAGCAGGGACTGTTTGGCTTGTTGTTGGTTGTATGTAATTCATTGAGCAAGAAATCCAATTCAAAGCGAGGATAAAATTCTTGAGAAGGAGCTGCTAATAGACTAGAGCATGATACTATCATCAGCATTTTGCTGCATGAAAATAAATCAATACATATATTGAGTTCTGAAGTTTTTGCAGCACAAAATTGTAATTGAACTGAGCTCCATTCTTACTTGGACGGCATATAAGCAGATCCTATATTAGTAATTTTTCTTTGTGATCAAAAAAAAATCTGTATGCAATAAGAAAAAAAAACCCGTAAACATAAAAAATAATTTCGGTGGATGAACTAATCAATTTTAAATAATTATACATACCATAAAAAAGGTAGATATCCTACAATTTAGGGTGGATTAACTAATAGGAATGGTGGATGCAAATAAAATTTCCCTTTTGTCTTAGTACCTGCGCAGTCAATGTTTCGCTGTTATTCCGTTATAACCCCACTATATCTCATAGCGGATTACAACCGCTTCATTTTTCCCAAATAACATCTAATATAGCCTCTCCACTTTAAGCTTCCGCTATTCCCTATACATCCTGTTATCTATGTTATATTACGTTTTTCTCGCTATATCTTTGATAGAAGAGCGGCCTGAAAAATGAAATTTACACTTATAATAATTATGAAGTCGAGTTTTTTTGGGCAAGACGTGAAATCAGGGTTTTAATTGAATTTTAAACATATTTATTAAAAACAATAATATTATAATATTCTATTAAATTCAACTAAGTTAAATAACAATTAATGTTTATCAATAGATATTTGCACATGATTTTATTTAAAGTTAAGAATGTGCTAATCGTTTTTAAATAAAATCTTCGTTTTTCATTTAATTATCATTTAAATATTCATAAAAACATTGAGAATGAATTATATGTGCTATTTTAGATTCATTCGATATATCTCACTATATCCTCTCTTTGTCTTTATTATGACTTTTTAGACTTCTGCCGCATTGAATCCACTAAGCGCTTTAACAACACAGCCCAATACATTAGCTATTGGGGCAACTGAGCAAAAAGATATTGCAACATCATATGGACTTTATCAGGATTTAGTTGATAGATAATAGAGCGGTCTTTTTTTTCTTATAAATTCGACACCCTCGGTTGTTGATTTGTTCGCTCATATCTGCCCTAGCCAAGAGGTGTGGCCTACGACATACAATTCTTATATTTTTAGATCTTCAGCTTGACATTACCTTGTTGACTAGAATTAAGGTGGAAAACTAGATATGATTCCATTACCTTTTGGCCATAAATATGAGAGTCATGTGATCACAGTTTGAGAATGGTCATGTTTCTTCTAGGATTGTTCCATGACATATTTACATGAGTATATTATAGCTTAAATGGGCGTTGATGTTATGAGTGACATTTTGTTTTGATCATTTCGCTTATATTAGACCTTTTTTCAAACAAACAATGTGACGACCGCCCACAACCCCGCATTATACAAGAGGAATAATGCGCTGAAAGGTGTGCCGAGCAGCTATGAGAGATCATCAAGGTATGATACATAAGCGGAACCTGTCATAAACTCACAGCGCAAGGATAAAATATAATAGAACATATACAACAGGTAGTGATAGTGAAGCAGAAAACACTAAACTTTCATGATAATTAGAAAGTATTTCCCATAAACGTGGATCTCAACAACAGTGTTTGTACAATTTGCCTCACTACAACACTCATAGAAATGTAAACAGCGGAAACAAATACTAGATAGTAGTAAAACTGGTACGTGAGCCTCCTGCTCGCCATCGATCAACATCATCGTTCTCACTAAAGCATCACCTGTCACCTGCTTCTCAATCTGCCCATCCACAACCGGATGAACAACCTAAGGTAATAAGAGAAAACATAAAACCTTGAGTTAGACTCCAGTCTTAGTGAGCGATAAAACAACTAACAGACTTCATCAATAAAGTAGATGGGAATGGGTAAATAAACAACTAATCTACCCAGCTCCAAAGAAGACTTACACCTGCCTTCCCCACACTTGACGGTGATAGCCTTTACGATCCATACATCCAAAGGAATAACAATCCAGTCATGGAAATCAGAACAACCATTCATACATAGCAAAAGCAGCTCAACCATCATCACAACAAAGCATTCAAACATCCATGACTGACTCTGGCTATCACCGCCAACCTTGCTTTGACACCACCGTTATCGTATGAATGGCTAACGAATCGCCATCAACTGTCAACGACCATACTCGACGCCCTGGTTCTAGCAAATTTGCGCATGCTATACTGAACACGTGTCTAGGCCATACACGATGCCCAGGACACTCAACCTACAATTAGTCTTCAATTATACTCCTGCTTCGAGTCCACTAGAACCTACAACAACGGAAATTCCTCGACCTTCTCATCTATAGTCGTTATCAATTACGACTATTAATTAGCTCAGAACACTTTAGAGCAATCACTTCACACGAACTCAAAATATTCTTTAGTCATTTCCACATTGGTCACATCCGATGAACAATTCACCTCACTTCGTCATTCCTCCATGGAATTCACTTCGAAGTCAAACCATTGCCGAGCCAATTACATCACTGCGCTGCGCTGTGGCTAGGGTTTGGGGGGTTGCCCCGGATTTTTTTTAAAAGCGCTTTTTCTTCAAATCTGGGTCATACCCAAAAATATAAATTTTCAGAAAACGACCATGTGACCGAACTCTGGTCATGTTTGACCGACCCCTCTCCTGGATGTACGACTGACCCTCCTTGCTCGACCCAAGATACTGCTCGACCGACCCACCTTCAACGTGTATACCGACCGACCCCAAACTTCCTGAGTACGACAGACCCTCAATGTTCGACCAATAAAAAATTTCCTCCAAACCCAGAATCTTTAGACCTGTCCGACCGACCCTCCCCAGACCGACCCAGATGACCGACCCGACCCAGCTGAGACCGCTCGACCAGGCATAGCTCCTGGCTTGTTCTCCAAGGCACACCTTGGACCGACCCACCATGTTCGACCCAAAACCTGCATCCTCCAATGCAACTCCAATTTCGACCAAAACTTCGCCAAAACGATTCGTTCGACGAAACCAGGTCATCCAATACATCCAATATGATCACAAGCATGATATGAAATCAACAATAACACCAATATGACAATTCCATCAACAAACATGTAAAATTCACCAAAATCACCATAAATGTATATATGAGCAAAAACCATGGATCTAACTTGCACATTCACATGAAATGTCCCAGAAATTACCTATCTAAACTTGCTAGATCAGATGATAGGGTGATCTATATAAAAATGAACTTACCACTGCATAAATCTAAGGAAAAACACTTGAATTTTATGAAAAACATGATCAACTACTCATACACTTCATTGAATCCATGTGAGAGATGTAATCCACTCGCCGATTCTCCCAAACAAACAAAAATCAATGAAATAGGAATTCGGACAACAAGCATTTCACACCAAACACCTTGATCTGATGAATTCTTGCCTCAATTGATGTAGATCTAGCATCCAATCATGTAGATCTATGATTTTCCTCCTTGAATTTTTATTTTAATGGTGGAAAGTGTTAGAGGAAGGAGGAGCACAAGGCCTCCAAATGAGATAAGGGAAAACTAAAACCATTTCCCATATCCCTTACCCCCTGTTTATAGTTTTCACCAACCTACTAATGGGCCTCTCCAAATTAGCCCATTAAGGCTCCCAAAACCTGAACAGCCAACTGAAAAACCTTAAAACAATGATTTCTCCGAAACTGTTAAAACAAATCCTTAATATAACTACTCCACGGAAATGCAATCATCATTTCCTTTCCAATAACATAGGTCTCATCCTCTGATTCGACCTAAGTGAAATGTTTTGCCCTGTACAAGAGTGACAAGAGCAAAATGGTCACAAACAAAATGGGTAAAAATTATGGATATGTCTCACATCCCCATAAACAACATATTAAAAGATGAGAATGATCCAACCCTTAGGGAATAAAACAAAATTATTTTAAGATCTTCCGATGCGTAAAATATGGGTCGTTACAAACAAAATACCTTAGATATGATTATATTGCAGATTTAGCCAATCTAGATTGGCTTCATACTATATATATGGGATAGGATCAGGGAGTCCCCTTGAATTTCAGCCCACATTTCCACTCGAACCATAGCCACTAATTTATATTAAAGAATATGAGTGGGAAGTGAGAGAATGAGTGGAAGGAGAGAGAGCGTGAAATACTTGGTTGTGGTTGAGAGGCTTTTGGGGTACTGCATTGGTTGGGGTGCCCTCGAACCTGCCCCATATATATATATATGTATATGTATATAGGCGAGCGTTCAGTGGCACCCCAAACAGTGCAACACCCCTAACGCCTCCTGATTTTCCACCACACATTCTGTTTCTCTCTTCCACCACTAATTCTCTCTCCTTCCACTAGCTTAATTTATATTAAATGAGAGGATGAGAGAAGGGACAAATGAGGTGCTCACTATTTGAGGTTCCATTGAATGCTCCTCATATATATATATATATATATATCTGTGTGTGTGTATGGCAAAGCCGACCGGTTTTTAAAGTGACGGCAAACACTTTTGACTATAACCAATAATAAATACAAGAAAGAACAGAAGGTTTGTGGTTACCAACCTACACTTCAGTTACTAAGGTGGTCTGTCCACCACTATCGAAGTTTAAAGTGGTCCGTTCACCATATCTAAACTAGATTACAGGTTCAGAACTAAAAATTGTTTTAGACTATGAAATAACATACTCCACGCAGGAAGATTATAAATTGCATGGTTTACTTCAAGAGAACTGCATAACATTACAAGCTACGATATTACAACTATAAACACATAGCAAAATTTGAATACCATTCACTGTACAAAAGTACAACCTCATGACAGTATAGCAATTTTTGATGAGTCGCGCTGAGTAGCATAAAGCACAGACAACTTGATGTGTGACATGGAAAGGTTCACATGCTTCAGGTACTGGCAAGCAACACTAGATCACGAATTCGACGCAGCAACATAGCAAAACTAATAGGAACATATCTTCATGACGATTTAACCTTAAAGGATATCCAAAGTAAGAATTCAGAGTTGACATGCTAGGGAAAAGAAAATAGACTTGGTGACGGAAAACCAAGAGCACATCCGTAGCCTAAACTATCGCTGATGGTCCCAAGTGATCCTCAGGTCATAACAGAGATGACCAAACTCCTAGCATGTCAAGGTGCCAAGGCTGCATCTTGACACAATCCAATTCCTTCTCACTGCAAAAATCCAAACAAAACACCCTAAAACAACCAAAAATCCCTATCTAGCTTCACAACCACAACTCGTTCATCCAACAAGACGCCATTCTTTAACTCTTCAGACAAACAGAACAACAAATACTGCCCAACAGGATACACACTACACCAATAAAACATTTCAATCTCCTTTAGCTCACCAAATAAGAGGCTAAACTAAAATTTCATTACATGTTTGGTAGAATCGAGACAAGCAGAATGCTTACCAGGTAATTATGGGAGCATCGCGAAACAGTACATACTATGTGTCAAATCTGAAAACCAAAGAAGCTCCACGTTGGAGAAGAAACTACATCGTCATAGCAAGTCAAGCACAACCCATATTTTGTTGAATACTACACCAAAGCATTGGGGTTGCCAAAAAAAGAAGGGAACACAATGCTATAGGCGAAGCAGCATAGTGCGATGCGAGGCAGGGGAGCTTCATACTATACATTGGGAGTCCTTTATACTTGTACATTTATACAGTGCTCTTAGTTTTTTATGTCGATGAAGAGATTAGGCAGATGTTTTGGTTTTAATATATTTTTTCATGTTGGTACAACGAGTACATGACAAACATGAGTCCTTGCATTATTTAATCTAATAGTCATGCCATAGAGACGTATTTTATATACATAAGACGATGAAAGCGCTTATCGTTTTCTTCAAGTCCAAAATTTGACTTTTTTTGCTCAATATCTACAAACATGCGCATTACATCGATTTTCTCATGTGCTTGCTTGCATTTATTTAGATGTTTCTGATTGTGAATTTCATGAGTGATAACTTCAGCATTTCAATGGCATCAACTTATTTTTTCCTTTGTTGCTTTAATGTCCATTAGTCTATCACCTTCATCTGGTCTTTTGGTGAGTACGTTCATTTTGTTTGCCTTCTTCAAATCGAGCACAGAGGCCAGGTAATAACCATTAGCCCCCAAACACCTTTTCCAAAGTTAGGTGTGCTTTCCTCGTGAACAAGGTCCAATATTTAGCAATCAATCCCCAATATTAGAGCTCTCCAGCTATATCAATCAGATTCTCTGAATGATTCAATCAAGCACTATAAATATCTCAATCTCGATAATAATGAGCCAAAAGATCAACTCCTCTCCAAGGAAACTTGGAGTTAAAATAGTTCATCCAAAGATGTCTCTGAAAAAGATGAAGATAAATAAAGTCAAGAAGGGAATGCCCACCTCATGAGTGTACCAGGTCAGGGAACGGTACTAATCTCTATAGAGGGATTGATACCGATCCCTCTTATTGTTCAAATCAGAGGGTGTAATCCCTATAATAGCTTCATTTTATTAACTTCTTTGTATTCTGATGTTGATACTGGTATTTGCCTTGTTGTTTGAGAGATATGGAGTATAGTTTGATGAACTTGAACTTTCATCTGGTTCGCCACAGAGTCACACCAATCCAGAGCATAGAATTAAGCCAATCCCTCACCTAATAAGTTCTTGGATGATGTTCTGTTAAGTTCACCCAACCATAGTCGAATGGTGTTATCCGTACTCAGTTATTGGATGGCACCTAAGAATGCGACAGAGGTCAGAAGTTTATTGGGATTGGTGAGTTACTACATGAAGTTCATTAAGGATTCTGCGCAGATCTCGGCTCTGCTTGCCTGTCTAATGAAGAAGAACCTGGTTTTTTCTTGGGATGTAGACTGCGAGGATGCATTCTTGAGATTGAAGAAAGCTCTTACATCAGCTCCAGTTTTTCTCTTCCTGATGGTACAAAGATGTTTACCATTTATACGGATCCTTTCAACATGAGTTTAGGTGCAGTGTTGATACAGGAAAAGAGGGGTTTCTGCTATGGGGTAGGCAGTTGGGGGTACATGAGAAGAACTAACCTACTGATGATTTGTAGCTAGCGGCGATAGTGTTTGCGCTCAAGTCTTGGAGACACTATCTATTAGATGAGAGGTTCGAGCTTTATAAGATCATAATCGCTCAAGAACTTGTTCTAGCAAAAATTCTTCCCTTTACACTCTTTACTCTCTGATTAAGAGCTATTAAAGAGTTATAGGGCTTTTAGTAATTACTTCGGTGGTATTTGGGGTTAACCGGTTTTATCCCTTGTAGCCGTGAAATCAAGGACGGAATTGGTGGTATCCCTTGTAGCCGTGAAATCAAGGACAGAATTGGTGGTACCTCTTGTAGTCGTGAAATCAAGGAGGTTGCAATTAGATATTGATATAGTAATAAAACTCTGCGCAACCCTGCGTTGTGTGGAACTGGACGTAGGAGCAATCAGAATCAGTATAAAATCTGATGTGTTCTTTCCTTTTCTGTATCTTTACTTCTGTTTATTTTGTATGTGTTTCATTTTGTGTCTGTGATTGTTTTGTGGTGTTTGATTTATTTAGTAATTCATATAAGTTTTAGTTATTGTTTAAATTTGCAAAAACACTATTTACCCCCCTCTAGTGTTTGTTTCGCCTTAACGATCCTTTCCGCATTCCCTAACAATTGGTATCAAAGCAAGGTTTTTCAAAAAGATCACAATCTGATTTTTGAAAATTTTAAATGGAAAAATTTGAACACTAGTTTAAATTCATGTCTTGCATCAGTATTAGATGAGTTTGCATTCAATTTGATTGAAAATCCAAGTTATCATGATATGATTTATTGAAAAGTTTAAATAGATATATCACAGAATCATCATAATGTTATTATCCCAAATTACAATTAGTTATTTTGAAAAGTCGCTGGATTCTTTGAAAAGGTATGTTGTTTTGCAGCGAAAGAGTTATGTCTGATGACTATTGGCCAAAAGACACCAAGATGATTATTCAACAATCAAGAAAAGAAGAGTTTATGAGGAGATATGACTTTTGGAGTTATAGTAGTTAAAGTGTCCGTTCATTCAAAATTCAGAATCAAATTCAAAATTTTGAAGCCAACTTGGTTAAACTACTAAATCGTTGATCTCATTGTCAAATTTTGGAAGACGTAAATATGATTCAGATTCGTCATCAAGTGATGGAGAGCCAGAAACCAGAGATTCAAATATGTGTTTTACAACAATTCAGAATTCAGAGAATGTCAACGAAATGGATCTAAAAACCGGGTGTGCGTTAATTAATTTTTTATTTTTTAGTTAAATGTATGTTTTGTTTGCTTTGTTTTGAATTTGAAAATTAAAATTCAAACTGAAATTCAAAATTCAAAATTCAAATTTGAAATTTGAAATTTGAATTTTGAGATCCAAGATATCAATATTATAATAATAATATAATAATAAGTTTTGAATGTTTGTTAGGATTAATATTATTTTAAGAAATAGTTAAACCTGAAATATAAATTGATGAACCAAAAGTTACAAAACCATATGTCCTTTGAAATCATACATGTATGTCGACTTACATAAATGACCATGTCGACATATGATCTAATAAATTCAAATTTTGAATTTTTAAACTTCCCTTCATCCTTTCAATAAGAAGATGCCAATTCAAATTCTGGTTATTAACTTTATCTATCTACTTATTTTCTTATACCTTGTTTCTAAACATATATATATATATATATTAAAAGTATATAAATTTTATAAGCATGTTAATATCATATACAAAATTAATATAACTTTTTGATGTTGTTATAAAATATAAATTTATTCATCTTTTATATAGTTTAAACATGCATAGCTTAACTTATATATTATTCATATGTTTTCATAGCAATTTTGGGTTACATTATGACAAATATTATTTGTAACTTAAATATTTCTTTTGATTTCTTATTAAGATTTATAAAACTTAAATATTTAACCTAATATTTTGGTATAAAAATAATATATATATATTATGTCTTATATATAAGAAATTATAGTTTTAGAGTTTAATTTATATCTTGATTACATAATTTATTTCTAACTATAGATTTATTTTTACAGTTTTAACATATAAATGGTTCCTTAACAAATTAATATATTTTGATTTCTAAAAGTTTAAATTTAAAATTGGTTTGTATCAAAAGATTGATTTATATTTCATAATAAATTAAATTTTAAATCCTTTTTAAAAAATAGTTTTTAGAAATACAATTATGACTATATGTTTACTTTATATGATACAATTCTATATTCTATTTAAAAAGATCTTCAATTTTTACTATATTAAAGAAGCACCCTATCAAGAATATTTAACTCCACATTTCTCATAGGATTATTTTATATATTTTACTATATGTTATTAATTTCATAAAACTTTTATCTTTTCTATCATTTCAATCTCTTTCATAAGTATCATTAACTCAAGTCTAGAAATTAACATATATTATCCTTGTTTAATTCAAATAATTTGTAATATATGTATATGCATAATAGTTAGATAGTACTTTGAATATACTACCTAAATAGATATAGTTACCAAATCATTGTGCATATTATCACTACACATCTTATTTCATATCATACATCACTATTAGTGTACAAATCAAATTAAAATCATTCACATCTAAGTTGCATTTCATTCAATATATCACTTCATATAGATTTGCATATGACATACTGCATTATAACCAACATATTGCATTGCATGTAAACTTTAACTCCACACATAACAAGTATACATATTTACTTTGTCTTGATTAATTTGATTAACTTATTTGGCTTGATTAAAATTGATTAAATTGATTGACTTGTTTGGTTTGTTTGAATTGTTTGACTTGAATAACTTGATTGACTTACTTGACATGGTTAATAGGAGTTTTATAAGTTTTAGGATAAAAAGAAGTACAAGAAATGTTTGATTTTATGTTAGAATTGATTGATTGTTTGGATTGCTTTTCTTATATAATAATTTTAAGGATATAATATTAGAGTTAATTCTTAGTCTAGATTAAAGTCTTATTATAGTTAGAGTACAGGCTAGGTTTAGCCTTGTATTAGAATAAAATGGAGTTTTATAGTTTCTAGGATTATTTGAAGGTTCAAGAAGTGTTTGCTGACGCATATTTTTTAATTTGGTTGATTTCTTGAATTGATTGCTTGAGTAGATTGTTTGAGTTAATTGTTTAGATTGTTTGTTTGAATTACTTGTTTGGATTGGTTTGCTTGTTTGAATTAATTGGTTTGGTTTGTTTATTATCTTTCTATTTAGTTTATTAGAGTAGTGTAGTCATAGATTTAGGGGTAGTTATAGAAATTTATTGAGAATTATTGATTAAGGAAGAAATATAGATTTAAGGGAAGTTATATAGAATTAGGATATTATATAGGCATAAATTTAGGGGGAGTATTTTATAAGGTATAGATAGATTTAGGATTTAGGGAAGTACTTTACTTTAGTATAGGAATTATTTAAATAGTTCTAGGATTTAGGGGGTAGTTTTAGAATTCCTTTTTGATAATGCCAAAGGGGGAGAAGTTATAAAATATAGACGTAGTTTATAGGATTCATATGGACAGGGGGAGTTTTTAACGGATCATCATCAACAGGTATGTACAGGTATGATATTTTATAAAATAATGTTGTCATCATCAATAAGCGGGAGATTATTGGAGAATGGAGTTTTGATGACAACAACCTTATTTCAGTATTAATTGATTGTAAAATATATACTAACATTTTTGTAAAAAATATATATACACACATATGAAGGATTTATATACAGGAAATATTACTGAAGATTTTACAATTTAAAGATATTAGAGATTCAGAGTTCATAGAAATTTCTTGACTCATGAGTATTCTAGATTTCAAGAGTTCAAGAATTCAAGACTAATACAGTTATAAAGTCTAGATTATGTAAGACTCTAAATAGCACTCTAGGTTCAAATTTTGATTTTCAAATTCTATTTTCAAATTCAATCTTTTATCCTCCCTATTTTATTTTCTCTTTATGTTTCTATTTTGTTTTCTTACTTTACTTTTGTTTTTTTTAAACTTAAGTTTTATATTTTTGTACTTTTTTATACTTTTATATTTATATATAGTTTAAAACTTTATAATTTTATAAATATGTTTATATAGTTTAAATATATGTTTTCATATGATTTTCTACTTTATAGTATTAATTTATAATACTATATCTTAATCTAAGAATTCCCAGAATAATATTTATATCAAAACACTTGAAAAATGCTAAAAAAAGAATTTTGAACTAAGAGTATGTCGACATACATAAAACACTATGTTGACATATAACTGTCATTTTTTCGATTTTGAAAGGAAGTGTCTTTTCACTATTTGAGACGGTTCTGAAGCATGGCATCCTTTCATTTACTATAAAAAGGGCTTGAATTCGAATTTTTTATCATCTCTTCTTCTCTAACTTTACCCTCTTTCTTTATGCCATTATTCTTAATCATTTTTATGATTTCTACGCTTATACTCTGTTGAATTCAATTCTGTTTTGATCAAACTTCTTCTCTTTACACTCTCTACTCTCTGAATCAAGTGCTATTGAAGAGTTAAAGGGCTGTTTGCAATTGCTTTGGTGGTATTCGGTGTTAAACGGTTTTATCCCATCTAGCCATGAAATCAAGTACGGAATTGGTGGTATTCCTTGTAGTCGTGAAACCAAGGACGGAATCAGTGGTATTCCTTGTAGCGGTGAAATCAAGGAGGTTGAAATTGGATATTGATATAGTAATAAAACTCTGCGTAATCTAGCTTTGCCTGGGACTGGAAGTAGGAGCAATCCGAACCAGTAAAAAATCCGGTGTATTCTTTCCTTTTTTGCATTTTTACTTCTGTTTATTTTGCATCTGTGTGATTATGTGTTTGTGATTGTTTTTGTGGTGTTTGATTCATCTAGTAATTCATATAAGTTGTATATCTCGTTTAAATTTGCAAAAACACTATTCACCCCCCTCTAGTGTTTGTTTTGCCTTAACGATCCTTTCTGCATTCCCTAACAACATGAGGAGGGTTTTTCATTGGATTGGGATGAAGAAGGACGTGGTATAGTATATGGCTCGATGAATGACTTGCCAATGAGTGAAGGTTGAGAAGAGGAAATCTAGTGGATTGCTTCAGCCTCTAGACATACTGCAGTGGAAGTGGTAGAGGATCTCTATGGACTTTATAGATGGGTTTCCCCGATAGAGGAGATGCAACGCGGGTATTTTGGTTATAGCTAATTAAGAGCGCTCAATTTATCCCAGTCAAGGGTAAGAGGATGGCAGCTTGGTTGACGTGGTATATCTTGGAGAGATTGTCCAACTTCATGGAGTACCCTCTGGTATTTTTAGTGACCGAGACTCCATCATTAGGCGCGAGTTTTGGAGGAGCGTTCAATAGGCATTAGGGACACAGTTACAAATGAGTACTACCTATCACCCTTAGACGGATGGACAGACAGAGAGGATTAATAGGAATATGGAGGATTTATTGAGGCTGTATATCCTAGACTTTGGAGGGACTTGGAAGGAACATCTTCCGTTGGTAGAGTTCGCATACAATAACATATATCAGATGAGTATCGGTATGGCTCCCTTCGAGGCGCTTTATGGACGACCCTGCAGATCGCCTACATGTTGATGGGAGTCCATGGACCGACTTCTACTTGGACCTGAGGTGGTTAGAGAGATTTCAGAGAAGATAGATTTGATTCAAAGGCATATGAAGGCAGCTTAGGATAGGCAGAAGTCGTATGCAGATCAGAGGAGGACAAACTTAAAGTTCGAGGTGTCACCTTTGAGGGGTGTTATTCGGTTCGGCTCAGTAGGGAAATTAGTGTCGAGGTTTGTATGGTCATTCCCTATGGCAGAGATGATAGGTCAGACGGCCTACAAAGTTAGACAACTAGAGAGATTAGCAGGAGTTCATGATGTATTCCATGTTTCACACTTGAGGAAGTGTCTACATGATTCCGCAGTAGTGGTTGAGCCGAGTACCCTATAGGATATAAAGATAAAAAGGGAGGCATCAGTCAGGAGAGTTCCTACTCAAATACTAGGATCTGAAGTTAAGAAGCTACAGAATAAAGAGATCGGGATAATTAAGATACAATGGGGAGAAGATAGCGATGGCGCGACTTGGAAACCAAAATATAGGATTCACACTTCTCTTTGAGAGTACACCCTTGCTCCTTTCCTAAGCTTTGAATTTGAATCCAATTTTCCTATCGTTTGAAACATAATTCTTAGGTAGAAGCCTATGGATGGTAGGAAATGGCTTAAAACATGTTAGTGGAACACGTTATGGTTGAATGGATTCACGTGGATGCGGTGGATGCATATACGCACATTAGACGCTAGATTAGGGATTGGCTGAACTAGGACACTTACATATTGCATATGGATGTGTGCACGTTTTAATTTATTTTCAATATGAATGAAAAATGGTTGAATCATCACTTGTATGTTGCATTTTGGTAAATGGTTGTTGCATGCATATAGAATTTTATATGTGTTATTAAGATTCTTTTTGCATACATATTGGATGCATAACACAAACATGAATTGCATTAAGGAGGTCAACTGAATCGGTAGACTGCCTTATTTTCGCATTAGCATAGGGACATATACGCAACACCTTTGCATATGTTCATACAAAGCATTAGAAATTTCAAGGACAATGGATGTCAGTGGTTGACGATTGAGTAGATGGGTGTGAATAATGGTTGATAACATTCATAACATTTTTCTAGCCTTGGGAATTTCAGGGGACAAAATCCTTTAAGGAGGGGAAAAAGTAACACCTCGAATTTTAATAAACAATAATTAAATAAAGAAGATTAATAAAATCGACAATAATTAAAAATAATATTCAGAATTAGGCAGAGAGGATCCACATTTAGATCAGTTACAAAATTCTGGTTCGGATAGACTTTTAGTTTGCGTTAAATGGACAAGAAAAGAATAAGTTATGATTAGTTAAAGCTTGAAAATTAAAATGGAAATTTAAATAAATAAACTGTAACAACCAAGAATTTCAGAACCAATTTAAAATTTTTATTTTAGCTATTTTAATGGATTTTGAATATTTAAAATGATTTATTTTAAATAATAACGACTAAAATTTTATTTAAATCAAAGCAAGAACGTATAAATTTATTTTAATTATAAAACAAACCTGAAATGGTGTGGTAGTTTGAAAATTTGATTTCTAATTTCAAATGAATATACAGAATTCAATATAAGTCAGAATTGGACGAAACTGAAAATGTTGAAATCTATTTAAGTATATTTTTCTAACGAATGTAAGAAACTGAGATTTCATAATATAAATTTAAAGTTATGTCCAGTTTAAAATTCAAAATAGCCACTATGGAATTTATATATTTTTTAATATAATATATAGCCCCTAAAAGTAGCCATTTTGCAAATGACCTCCGTTTTCGACGAAATCACTTTTGTTGGATCCAGAATGTCAAATTATTGCTAGATCCCAGTTTTCATAATTTTTGGAATTAATATGTGAGCGTGGCAAAAGAAAATGTGTTTTGTCAATTTTAATTGAATTGGATCGACCAGAAAATTGCCATTTTTCAAACGGTCTCCAAATTCGATGAAAATTGTTTTGTTAGATCCGGATCGTCAAAACATAACTAGATTTATTTTTCGGAAATCTTTGGAGTCAGTATATGGCCCCGGTAAATTAAAATGTAAGTTTAAATTCAATATATATTTATTTAAAATTAATTTAAATGAAAACTGATCGAAATAGTCGAGTTGGCTTACGAAACATATTCTATTGTGTCCGCAATAGGGGTATTTAGTTAGGAATGATAGTCGTTGGGTTCAATTTGGAGTTTGGGAATTAAACAAGTAAAATGGGAAATTAAATAATATTAATTGATAAATTATTTTCTGTAAAAGGGGGGACCCTAATTTCGCCGCCACTTAAAAACGGGCGCTCAAAATTGTCCCAAAAAAAACTATAAATTCAAGAAATCTGATTCGAATTGGAAGGAATTTATAACACGAAATCAATAGAGAATCTTGAGCTCTTCAAATTGATCTAAGTATGATGAACTATCGCTGAGCGGTTGGAGAGAAGTCGAGCCTCAAAGAGGCCGACGTCAAGAATGATTTTCGAGGCCGTGGGCCCTGCAAGTTCCGCGCCATCGCTGTTGTGGGTGGAAGAAGGTGCAGCTACACGGTGGCAGCCTCCGATCATGCTGCGTCCACCTGTAGCGTCGCCGGCGATCAGGTCTCGAAGTGGAGCGATTTCCAAAATTTAACGAAGAAGGTAATTAGGAAATGGTAACGGTATTAATACGTTATAAATTTTAATTAATTACATATTTTAAATATCCAAAGTTTAAAAATCCATAACTTTTTCGTACAAGGTCCAAATCACGCAAAACTGGATCTATTGCGATTGTGGACCCGAGAGCTTCGCAACAAAACTGACAGAGTCCAATTTGGAGCACGTTAAAATTTCAGGCAAATCCATATCCAAACTGTTCAGAAATTCAGAAATAAAACTGGTGGATTGGAAACCGACTGTGAGAACTCTTTCTCACTCAAATTTATTTACAGTTAAGTATATACTAGGATGCAGACGGGGCTTAGAAGCCTCCGACACCATTTATTGTACAAACCATGGATGTTTGTTTGAATTGGCTTTATTGTGTAATGTGATTGTGATATTGAAATGGAGCAAATAAAATATGTATACATATGCGTTCTATAAATTATTTATATATATGCGTTGTATAAATTATTTATATATGCTGTATAAAATTCTCCTGAAATGAAAGTAAACATTCATTTACAAATCAGACAATTTGTTTATGTACACCCATTTAACTGACATGGATTAGGGCGATAAATTTTACACATCGCTCAACTGCACAAATAATATTATGTGTTTGCTGATTAAAACCCCACACAGGTATTGGGATGATATTTGGCGTATAGTAATCTCAATTGTTTATCAATCGATTGGTTGACAGACTGTTGTAAGCGTTAATTATTTATATTTAACGCTTATGCAATTGTGTATTGCACTCTAGATGATGGTTGACTGTGTATAATTATTGGTGTGTACATGTGTGTATGAAACCCATATAAATAACATTATATGGTAATTGACTGTGTCTGATTCCAATTTAGAAATAACAAATATTTTAAAATAATGAATATTTTAAAATAATATTCCATAAAGGATTAAAATGTGAATTTGTTGTCCAATTTTCGATGGATATGAAAATATTGAAATGTATGAAGCCATGTTGAGTAGTTATGCGCCATTTTAACGCAAACTATATTTATATCGATTTTATTCATTTTTATAATGAATATCGAAAAGGAAATTATTTCAAAATATTTTGAAGATATTATCATTTAAATATTATAATGATAAGGAATATTCAATTTTGATTTAAAATTGAAATGAAAGTGGGAATCGTTTTAAAACGAATTTATAAACAATTTATAAAATACGTTTTGAATGGAAATCGATGAAATATATATACTATATATTTTTAATGGTCTGAATAGAACGCACCGCGCCGCGACCGTTCGCGAATTTCGACCGTTGACTTTGAATTGACATTACGGGAGATCCGACCGTCGGATTCTCCTAAAAATGGAACTGTTGGGTTCGTATTGAACAGAGCTTTCCAAGAATATAAGAGATTTGAAATCTAACGGTTGGATTTGGAATTATGTCCAAATCAAATTTGGTAAAGGTCGTTGTAAGTATAGTTCGATGACCGTTTATGGAAATCGACTGAAAGGGCCTTAAGAAAATTATTAAAAATATTAATAATTGGTATAAAATCATAATAAATGATTTGGAAAGAATTGGGATGAAAAATTCCGCATTTGTGAAAATAAAAATATATTTTTATCAGAATGAACTAGTTATTAACTAGATTTGAAATCCAGTAATTTTTAAATAATATAAATTGGATTTGTGAATGGTTCTAATATAACCAGAAATTTCCAACAAACAAATTGGAATGGATTTGGAATGGATTTAGAATGGAAATAATCTTCATAACATTTCGATATTGTTTCTCGTAATTATACAGATATTGTTATGGAAATTTGGAAGATATATATATATATACATACATACATTGTTATTTCCTATACGATATTTGTTGGTTTAAGAATTTGATATTGAATATAAGCCGATATAATTTCTATTCAGAACCCTTTATTTAATATCAAATTGTATTTTTGGGTTTATCGTGAACGGTGTTTTAAACAACACTTGTTCTTTAACCTGATTAACAGTGAAATGTGATTTGGAATTTATAAATCTTTTAGTTAAGATTAATGGAATTTTCCAAAGTAAAGGTTTCCAATTTAATAAAATAAATTGGAATGGAATGGAATTTAATTTGGTAATAATCAAAGTGAGCTTCTGTGGAGGAAGACTGTTAATATATGTGGAATTTAAAAGGCTTTGTCGTTTCATCGTGGTATCAGAGCTTTGGTTTACAGAGCTCAAGAGCAAGACACGTTAGAGCCAAACGAAAGAATTCGTCAGAGATTGGATTAGTAACATCCAATAAGAATGTCTCGTTAGAGATGGGATCAGTAGTATCCTAGAATGAGTTGGAAGAGTGTTATTTTTGAAAAAAAATGAAAACAAATTTTGTTTTGAAAATTTAAACCTTATTATACATATTTGAGTATTTTATTTTAAATTGATTTTGGACAATCGAGTATATGAAGATTTTGCATATACGCCTTGCAAACGTGTATACAAAGCCTCAAATATACTGGGTAGATATAGAATCACACTCTAGTCGCCCAGGGGTGATTCTGTTGATGTGGCCACATCATCAACATCTATGTTCAAGTTTCGAAAGTGATATCTATATATTTCTGATTGACTGGTGTGAGAACCAAAACTTAGAGTACATTGGTTGTAAATTGGCATCAAAAATATAATTTTTGGATATATTTATGTTATATGTTTGAAAAGCTTATCAACTAATTGATTGTTGGTTATGATGTTTGATTATTAGTTTAACTAATAAGAATATTGGAATGATAATTAATTTAACCAATAAGAGAATGAAAGTTAAATTTAGCCAATCAAATCAAATAGTGAACTGAACTGAAATTTGTTTGGAATTGCATACATGTACATATATATGTGTGAACAGGTCTTAGCAAGAAAGCAAAGAAGAGGAATAAAATTGTATGCCCGACAAATAGGTACATATTTACCATTTTCTTGGGTTTTGATGATTTTATGAGCCGATTGGCTTATTTTTTGGTGAGGGACCTATGAGGCAAGTCACGGTTTTAAATATCAACCCGTACAAAGGAGGTTATGGCGAAATTTTTCGAAAATTTAGGGTGTTAGCTAAATTTATGAAGAATTTGAAAATTCTTAGAAACTGAAAAGTTGAAGAATAAACGCCAGAATGAAATGTGAGTTGGTTAGTTAAACAACTTTCAGCTCCGTTCCTTTTCGAGGACGAAAAAAATTTAAGTGGGGGAGATTGTAACAACCCGGAATTTCAGAACCAATTTAATTTTTTTTATTTTAGCTATTTTAATGGATTTTGAATATTTAAAATGATTTATTTTAAATAATAACGACTAAAATTTTAATTAAATCGAAGTTAGAACGTATGAATTTATTTAAATTATAAAACGAGCCTGAGATGGCGCGGTAGTTTGAAAATTTGATTTCTAATTACAAATGAATATACATAATTCAATATAAGTCAGAATTGGACGAAACTGAAAACGTCTGAATCTATTTAACTATATTTTTCTAACGAATGTAAGGAACTGAGATTTCATAATATAAATTTAAAGTTATGTCCAGTTTAAAATTCAGAATAATCGCTATGGAATTTATATATGTTTTAATATAATATATATCCCTTAAAAATAGCCATTTTGCAAATGTCCTCTGTTTTTAACGAAATTATTTTTGTTAGATTCAGAATGTCAAATTATTGTTAGATTCCAGTTTTCATAATTTTTGGAATTAATATGTGAGTGTGGCAAAATAAAACGTGTTTTGTCAATTACATTTGAGTTGGATCGACCAGAAAATGGTCATTTTTCAAACGGTATCCAAATTCAACGGAAGTATTGTTTTAGAACCGTATCGTTAAAACATAGCTAAATTCATTTTTCGGGAACTTTTGGAGTCAATATGTGGCCTCAAAAAATTCAAATGTAAGTTTAAATTCAATATATATTGGTTTATATTTTAATTTAAACGAAAGCCGATCGAAACAGTCGAATTGGCTTACGAAACATATTCAATTGTGTCTGAAATAGGGGTATTTATTTAGGAACGACAGTCATTTGCTTCGATTTGTAGTTCGGGAATTAAACAAGTAAAATTGGAAATTAAATAATTAATAAATTATTTTCTATAAAGTGGGGGGGGGAGGGAACCTTAATTCCGCCGCCACTCAGAAACGGGCGCTCGAATTTGTCCTAAAAAGAAATCCTAAATTCCAGAAATCTGATTTGAATTGGAAGGAATTTATAACACGAAATCGATAGAGAATCTTGAGCTCTTCAAATTGATCTAAGTATGATGAACTATCGCTGAGCGGTTGGAGAGCAATCGAGCCTCAAAGAGGCTGACGTCGAGCACGATTTTCGAGGCCATAGGACCTGCGAGTTTCGCGCCGCCACTACTGTGGGTGGAAGAAGGTGGAAGCTACACGGTGGCGGCCTCCGATCATGCTGCGGCCACCTGTAGGGTCGCTGGTGATCGGGTTTCAAAGTGGAGCGATTTCCAGAATTTAACGAAGAAGGTAATTAGGAAATGGTTATGGTTTTAATACGTTATAAATTTTAATTAATTACATATTTAAAATATCCAAAGTTTAAAAATCCGTAACTTTTTCTATGAGGTCTAAATCATGCAAAACTGGATCCGTTGCAATCGTGGAGCCGAGAGCTTCGCAACAAAACCAACCGGGTTCAATTTGGAGCACGTTAGAATTTCAGGCAAATCCAAAACCAAATTGTTCAGAAATTTAGAAATAAAACTGGCAGAGTGGAAATCGACTGTGAGAACTCTTTCTCACTCAAATTTATTTACAACTAAATATATACTAGGATGCGGACGGGGCTTAGAAACCCCGACACCATTTATTGTACAAAGCATGGATGTTTGTTTGAATTGACTGTATTGTGTATTGTGATTGTGATATTGAAATGGAGAAAATAAAATATGTATATATATATGTGTTCTATAAATTTTATATATATATATATATATATATATGCGTTGTGTAAATTATTTATATTTGTTGTATAAAATTCTCCTGAAAAGAAAAATAAACATTCATTTACAAATCAGTCGATTTGTTTATGTGCACCCATTTAACTGACATGGATTGGGACGATAAATTTTACACATCGCACAACTGTACAAATAATATTCAATGTTTGTTGATTGAAACCCCACACGGGTATCGGGATGATATTTGGCATACACTAATCCCAATTGTTTAGTTGTATGTCAATCGATTGGTTGACAGACTGTTGTAAGCGTTAATTATTTATATTTAATGCTTATGGAGTTGTGTAATGCACTCTGGATAATGGTTGACTGTGTATAATTATTGTTGTGTACATGTGTGTATGAAATCCGTATAAATAACATTATATGGTAATTGACTGTGTCTGATTCTAATTCAGAAAGAATGAATATTTTAAAATAACGAATATTTTAAAATAATATTCAGTAAAGGATTAAAATGTAAATTGATGTTCGATTTTGGATGGACACGAAAATATTGAAATGTATAAAGCCGTGTTGAGTAGTTATGCGCCATTTTGACGCGAACGATATTTATTTCGATATTATTCATTTTTATAATGAATATTGTAAAGGAAATTATTTCAAAATCAGTTATTTTGAAAATATTATAATGATAAGGAATATCCAATTTTGATTTAAAATTGAAATGAAAGTGGGAATCGTTTTAAAACGAATTTATAAATGATTTATAAAATATGTTTTAAATGGAAATCAACGATATATATATATATATAATATATATATTATATATATTTAATGGCCTGAATAGAACGCGCTGCGCTGCGACCGTTCGCGAATTTCGACCATTGAGTTCGAATTGACATTACGGGAGATCCGAACGTCAGATTCTCCTAAAATTGCAACCATTGGGTTCATATCAAAAATTGCTTTCCAACGAATATAAGAGATTTGAAATCTAACGGTTGGATTTGGAATTATATTCAAATCAAATTTGGAAAAGGTCGTTGTAAGTGCAGTTCGATGACCGTCTATGGAAATCGATTGAAAGGGCCTTAATAAAATTGTTAAAAATATTAATAATTGGTGTAAAATCATAATAAATGATCTGAGAGAATTGGGATGAAAAATTCCACATTTTTGAAAATAAAAATATATTTTTATTAAAAAGAAATAGTTATTAACTAGATTTGAAATCCAATAATTTTTAAAAAAAATAAATTGGATTTGTGAATGGTTTTAATATAACCAGAAATTTCCACCGAACAAATTGGACTGGATTTGGAATGGATTTTGAATGGAAATAATCTTCAGAATATTTTGATATTAGATCCTGTGATTATACAAATATTGTTATGGAAATTTGGAAGATATATATATGCATATATATATATCGTTATTTCCAATATGATATTTGTTGGTTTCAGAATTTGATTTTGAATATAAGCCGATATAATTTCTATTCAGAGCCTTGTATTTAATATCAAATTGGATTTTTGGGTTTATCGTAAATGGTGTTTTAAATAACACTTGTTCTTTAACCTGAGTAACTGTGAAATGTGATTTGGAATTTATGAATCTTTTAATTATGATTAATGGAATTTTCCAAAATAAAGTTTTCCAATTTAGTAAAATAAGTTGGAATGGAATTCGAATTGGTAATAATCGAAGTGAACTTCTATGGAGGAAGACTGTTAATATATTTGGAATTTAAAAGGCTTTGTCGTTTCATGAACCAAATTAATCAACGGTGTAATTGGGCAACCCAGGCCATAACTGGGTCATCCCCATTATCGACACAGGCCCATGTGGGTCACCCTATGTATCGACCCACATAGGAGATGGGTCGACCCATATCGAGCCAGACACGATTTCGTGCCTGGCACGATGTCGAACCTGCTGTATGTGCTTCTAGAGTCTTCTTGCTAATCTGTTTTAAGGGTTGAGATTAAAAAACGAAAATCCTACGACTTGAATTATCCTTCTATACCTATAAATAGACAGATACTCCTCATTTTCCTTCCACACCTCTCCTTCTTCATTCTCTCAGCGTCCACCCCATTACGTTTTGAAGTAGTATAAAGTTGGGGGATAAATTAGAATACTATCCAATTGTAAACCTGAAGGATTCTTCTTCTTCTTATTCTTCTTCAAGGCCTTTTATGGATTAGCAATCTTTTTCTCTGTGAGTTTTATGTGATTTTTAAGATCAGATATTTATAAAAGAAGGACTGAGACAGTAAAATAGTTTGGATCTACAAGTTTTACATTTGTTGTGTTTTTAAGTTTGTCTTATGCAAGTTATTATTCAATCTATTTGTTGTCTATGTTTATTACATTTTAATTGTTTATTTATTTGAAGCAATTCTTCTTTCTAATTCCCTTCTCTGTTATTATTTTGTTTATAGTCTTGCAATGCCCTTTTTAATTTAATTGTTCATTTCTGTCTAGACCTTATGAGTAGCCTAGAACAATTTCTTCTTTTTATTAATTTTTACGCTAAGCCTAGGTTATCGAGTGTCTAGGCCTTTATCATTTAAATTGCGTAAAAATGGGAATAACATTGAAAGTATGTCAAAAAGGGAACTTAGGGCATGTTGGAAATTGGTGAATATTATATTCAAATAATGAACTCTAAATTGGGATAAATCTTAATTGAAGAATATTCAAATTTATGAATTGGAATAAATTGCACTTAATTGTACATTAAGTAATATGTAATTGAAAAACGTGTAAACAGGAATAGATTGGGCTCAATTGGACATTTAGTGACATGGGAAACAGTCGTATATAAAGATTGCATTAAATAGAATGTTTATCACAACTTAGGAATATAACACATGGTTATATTGGGATTATTAATGAACTCAAACGTGTTAAGATAAAATTATGAGATTAATAAGCTAAGAGGGAGTCTGTTCCAAGTGGGGATATAAAGGGGTCATAAAAATCCTAGTTATAAATAGGGGGACTAAGTCCACGGGTGACCTGTGTCAGGTGCATTATTGTTTGAGAACCTGTATTAGTCAGTATCCCTTTGTTATCACGGAGTATTGCACTAGGTAGAGGCTATGGCATGCTTTTTTGAACTGGATAGTAAGTGGTTCAAACGAGGTGGGTAGGGGCACGCATCGGCGGAACAATGAGTAGGCATTGTTTGGGGAAGATAAGATGTTGTAACATCTTTGATTAATGTTGTGACTTTTTAGTTTATGGGTTCGGGATTGATAACCCTAAATTTCATAGCTACCACAAGTTATTCACAATAGGGTAAAGAAACTGATCGATGGGTAGAAATTAGGTAAAGCCTAATTAAGATATTTTAGTAGTTGGTGCAACAATTTTTGTATATGAACGAGAAGCTTACCTTGTTTTGTGTTCGCCATTTTACTTATATTTTATGTCCATTTCTTTTACAACTATTCATCTGTCTAAATGCTTTCTTATCTTATACTCATGCTCGACTATGACCGAGTTTGTTTTCTTCTTCTCCCTTCCTTTCCCCTTAGGTTCTCACAATGGAGGATCGCAGAAGTGACTTTTGATCTTTTGGCTCAGCTTGGATTCAGACTCTTTTTAGTTTCATGTATTATTTCAATTCTTGCTTTTCGATCATTGTAATGACTTATGATGGGGATAGTTTTTGTGGTTTTACTATTGTGCTCTGATATTTTCCACAAGACAGTATATCTTCTTTATGATGATGACTCTTTGAAATGTAATTAGTACTGTGACTTGATTTGCTCATTTTGATAATAAATGTTTCAAAGGTTTCCATTATATTTTACAATTCTACCTTGTGAATTTTAGCCTCTGTGTTGTTACTTTATACCTAAGCGCTTCCCAAAACTTAATGCATCCTCTTATAGGTGACATTATGGGATATGAGGTGTCACAAATACTATCCAATTATTCTTGCAAATACATTCTTTTTCACTCTAATTCTTCATTGATTTGCAAGCCACACAATATCAGAGAGTTGTACTTGAATTCAAATCATTCTCTCTCTGATTTCATCCTATTTCCTCAAAGAAGTCAAAAATATATTGCTATTGGAGGTCTATATGACATTGTACCGAATATGCAATAATCTGTATTGAGCATATGACTACTTGCCAATCTCTTTTTTTTTTTGGTTGATAAGGAGAAAGTGCATGTTGTAGCTCATGAAATCAAGATAGTAAAGGTGTCTTGCTACTTGTGGAAAGCAAGCGATTATAGAGAAATTCTGCATGGTGATGTGCAAGACTGGATGTAGGATTTTTTAATCCGAACCAATATAAAAATCCTGGTGTTATTTACGCTACTGCATTTTAATTTATTACTTATTTCTTCCTGATTGCAATTTGAATAGAAAGAGTAAATATACTTCACCCCTCTAGTGTCCGAATAGCCTTAAGATCCGTTAATACTGTGTTGTAGACACCATACATTCCCAACAAGGTATGGGGTGTAATTAATGAAGTTGAACTTTTTAACTGGATCATCATGTAGTCATACCGACCAGGAGCATATAATTAAGCCAATCCTTCACTTTACGATTTCACGGATGATGTTATGTTGAGTTTACTTAGTCGTCATTGAATTTTGCTATCCGTACTTGATGCGTAAACCTTCAGGCCATCACTCTGAGCCATTCCCCTCGGTAATCATCAAGTCTCATGTCATCCTGGGTAGCCAAGGGTGATCGAGCACAAAGGACGAGTAACAAAAGTTAGCCCTTAAAGCACATTTTCCGAAGGTAAGGTATGCTTTACCTAATAACAAGTTTCAATAGTTATAATAAATCTCCAATAGTTGTGCCCTCCAGTTATTTCAATCATATTCTCTGACCAATCCAACCAATCTCTCTAACTGTCTCAGTCTCAATCAAATATCATTTGTTGAATAAAATTCATCTTTTTTTCATCTAGAACTATTTATTTTTTATACTGTAGAATGTTTAAGTCCTTTCATCAAATCTTCAACCTCTCCAAGGTTGAGACCATTTATCTTCCCATCTTGGTCTTGAGCTGTTTGGATCGTTCTTCGTCCATTCTCGGGCATAATCTTTTGGTAATCACTTATGGATTTCGTCTTCTTTCTTTCTAGCAAGGGAACCCAATAATCAAGTAGGCTTAGCCACTCACTCTTCGGTAAGGAGACATATTTCCGACCTCTCTTAGTCCTTGTAGACCTAATCCAGTAACTCTCCGCCAAGAAGATTCTACAACGAGTAAGTTCATCCACTCATTCTCCAACAATGTGACGTAATCCTTACGCTTTAGCCCCATCTCTCTAGTCGTTAGCTAAAAGTGATCCAATCCATAGAAGCTCTTCCACTCACTCTTCGATGATGTGACTTCTACCCTGTAGTCTGTACATGCCTTTTTGACTGGAACTATAAGGTGATCAAAATCGTATAGACCCATCTACTCATTATCTAGTGAAGTGACTCGTATCATACTCTACAATTTCTTCTCTCTAAGCAAAACATAAAGAGACCAAATTAGTCATCGCACTACGATAGTCTTTCTAGAATTCAAATTCAAATCAAAGTAGTCAAGCAGAAATCATTGAATGTCGTCTTAGACATCTGACTCAATGTGTGCTAGAGGACTAATCTTGGCTCTGTATACATGTGAGCGGTCCGAGGTTATTATTGCCTCAAGTAGTCATTCCATAATCCAAATCAAATCATGCCTAGGGTCCAATCTAGGTACCTACACATAAAAGCAGCCTGCGGTTATTATTTTCCTAACTATCCAAAGTAAGAATAAGTAAAATGTGTAGGACAAACTTACCCCTTGTTCAACACAATCATGTTATTACAAGCCTTGAACTATATCCTTGGTTATTCTTTGAAGTTTTAGACACAGATGGTGGTTAGTCGATTTGGAACATCAAAACTGGGTTTCTCACTTATTGTTGCAGCTAGTTACTCCAAAATAGTCCTTCAATCAAATGGAAAATGTGTCTATGCTTGTTCACTTCATGTCCCTCTATCTCATGAAAGGTGCAGTATTTACAGCGTTTTTTGCCTCTTGATCAATGGGTTCTCTCTTGGCCGACTTTTGACGGAGGATATGTTCCCTAGTTTCCAAATAGTCCTCACTTTGGTCTTTGTTAGCTCAGCAGGAAAAGAGAACTTAAGATTCCCCCTCAGCCCTTTCAGTTCTTTGCCATCCTTTCCATCTCTTCATTGCCATTTTTCCTTTCCATATCCAACGGGGACGGTCCTCCGTCATCTACAATATTAATTTCACCGAGTTTTGTATCCTTAGTCTTAGTACCCTCTTGACACAAATATCTTTCTACTTCTTGATAGGATTTTGTTAGATCCATCATTAGGTCCCCTTGTGGGACACTCTTGAAATCATTCGTGCTTGCAACTTCTGAAATCTCCACCATCAAAATTATTTTTGGGTCTGGTTTATCCACCATGGCAATTGTTGCAATATATCTTGTCATGTGGCTCCTTAACATCACTTTTAATCTTTACTTCACACTTGACAGTGTCATAACTTATCTCGGTCTTGAGACATGAACTTTGAATTGCCTAATAAACCAGTCCACTAATTCAATCGTTGTACGGATGGATCCATTTTCCAATGGTCCAAATCACATCGTAGCCAAACATGTAAAGTATAGTAGGAAATACTTTTCTATCACCTTGTTCGAAGAATCCAACACTTACGCATGTTGGAAATATCTCATCAAATGGAAAATAAGATATGTTTTTCCATCATCCATTTTTAGCATCGAATGATTAAATCAAGTATATTTCGTATAATTAAGTAAACTCAACCATTTGGTTTTCTTTGTTTGATAGAAATCTTTGATCAAGCACAACATCTTGCCTCTAGTCCTGTGGGGACTTTAGCAAGTATTTTGGCAAGTACTTCTCTAATCGTTGTCTTACATGTTTTGATATGCGTATGTAATCTCATTCTTTCCACCATCCCTGCAGAGGAATCGTAGTACATATTTTTTTGTTGCGCTCTTGCATTCTAATTTGCACTCTTAGCTTCGCCATCATTTGTTTTTGGTGTTCAAGCAAACACTCCAACGTTGCTCCCAAGTAAAGTTCTCTTGATACTAAGTTGAATTCAGTTGACATCGAACTACTCAACTTAAGGGCATTATTTTATGTTGCTTCGTTCTAATTCCAACAATCCCTACGTTGGTTTTTGGCGTTTGGTTTTGAATCTCTGGATTTCCTTCATTATACTTTCCATCTCATCTTTGATGACATAACTACATCTATTATAATTTGAATGTCCCTTATGTCCGTCTTCGTGCTTTGATTTCTTCTCCCTAACTCCAAATCTGGTTTTTGGTCAATTGATCCTCCCAGATTCAAGATCCAAGCTTGTACTTGTTACCAACATCAAAACGTTACCCCGAAATTTATACTCGAGATAAGTAATATAAATTTAGAGACACAATACGAAAAATATAAATCATAAAAGCTAATTTGGAAATGTAAAACATAAAGTTGGCATCAAATTATATTTCTTTACCATGTAACTTTTTTTCTATTTTTTCTCCAGATCCCAAATTAAAGTTTCAGTTGAACATCAAAGAAACACATACTCAATATGCAACATATAATCCAGATCACACGTAAAATTTTATGGGTCCATCATCACTTTTAAAATGATAAGTATATCATTTTTATTTAATTCTCTGACAAGTTATCATATTTAATGTTCAAAAGTGATATTTGCGGTATAATGGAGGAATAAAATTTAATAAATTGAAGTCGTTTATATATTTTATTTGAACTAGAAGTTCAACACAGTTTCAAACTAGATGTTTTGAACATTATCATGCAGTCTCAAAGTGTTCACATTGATCCATAAAAGGAAATTAATAGTTTGGATCCTTGTAATAGTATGTCCTAAAAATCACCGACTCAAAGAAGAATATGCAAATTCGTAATATATATGTAATACGTGCACATACGTGTATATATTATACATATATATATATATGTGTGTGTGTGTATATATATATATATATATATATTCTACTGGCAACCTGAAGTTTGCTATGAGCTCATCTTATAAATTATGCCTAAATATTATTTAGTAATTCAAAAAATCGACCGACATAAATATTAAATGACCTAAAGTCATATATTATGTATATATTCAAATGATCAATATAATTATAAATTTCCTCCAAATTACTATATCAATAAACGAGAATAAATAATACAATTTGAATGCATCTTATCAACTAATAAAAGCATTATCCCTATACATTTGAAATACATATAATGTATTTGCTAGTAATAATGGATCAAAAATGAGAATCTAAATAGAGATCATTTAATGTGACTATGTTTGTCAGCATTGAAGGGGAGAATAAAGGGATAAAAGTTCATACTGATTATCAGTGTTAATTTTGTTAATACATACAATGATGCAAAATATTAAGTAACTTGAATAAATTAACCCTAACAGACTTTTTCCATATAGATTTGAATCCCTGGAGGATCAAAAGTTGTAAACCATAGCTGAAATGTGGTACACAAGTCAATTGATTTTTTTTTTTTTTGAAGTAAGCCATAAAAATGTCCAATTAAGGAAGTGAGTGTTCTTGAAGAAACATTTACCAGTGCTTTGAAAGAGACACATGACATGATTGTCAAGTAATCAAAAAAGTGGTTTAGGTGCCTAAAACATGAAGAGATTCAATAAATCATATCGAAAACTGATAGTAGATAATCGCTGATGATAAATTTGTTAGTAATAAAGTGTTTATGTTAATTAATAGATTAAAACTTGAAGTAGGGAAGAATATGATCGGTCATCATGAATACTTTCCTGAATGAGAATTATTGATAATTTATTTTAAAAAAGCGATCGACAAGTGAGATTATTGATAATTTGGTATAAAAATCTGTTGCAGTTTGACTAATATACAGTATAATTTTTTTTAATTAACAACTAAAAATGATTAATGTAAAAAAGACTAATTTAGTAAAATAAACTTTATTTTGTTAAGGGGTGCACTTTGTATTGACATCCCCCTTAAACAATTCTTTTTTCTTTTTAAATTGACCCCACCTTAACAATATCTGGAGTGTTAACAAGAATCCTTTTTCAATAAGGCAACGGATACTACATGTATCG